>OX063272.1:97500-1462500 GCA_944039245.1 Nebria salina
TATACATACATACAACATACATACATAAATACAGTGCAATTATAATTTGATAGATAACGAAAGCAACATCGTCTGTTCGTGACACTAATAGGCAATTATTTTATTATTTTTGTGTCAATGACAAATGCGATTTATTGTCATCGTTCGGTGATGAATGCTTAGAATCAGAATTCAATTCAAGGCACATTAGACTGTCATAAAAATGTTTTAAATGGAATATATGTATGAAGAAATGGTACAGTTGTAATTGTACTACATCATGTCACACAGGACAATGATCAAGGTAGTCAGCGAGTTAAATGATATACAAAAAGTAATAGCGATCCATTATTCTCCGTAACGATCAGTTTGTTTTTGACACATACATACATACATACATACATACATACATTCATTCATACATTGTCGTCAGCGAAACAATAGTCCGTTAAAATCACACCCGATCAGTATGTATGTACGTATGAAAACCACTAAATGAGAAGATGTATGTAATAATTTGTTTTTATAATATTTATTAAATAGGTAAACCATCCATCAACAAATATTATATGTATGTATGTATGTAAACTATAAACACAATAAATTATCAATATTTCGAGCCGCCAAATCCGTGTCAATCCTTCCTCTGTTGGTTCACTACTATTATAAATATTATTGTGTGTATGTACATACATACATACATACTATGTACTCGTATATGATGCAAGTATAATTTTTGTATGTTACTCTGAGAATTGGTACACAGCCTCTTGTTTGTCTATATTCATATGTATGTAGGTATGTATATTGTTTTTGTTGTACTCACGTGTATTAGTCAGTATACATACCTACACACACACATACATACGTACATATATTATAGTTTGTTTGTTGTCATGAAAACGCACCACAAAACATTTTGTGTGAGTGGATCTTACCACTATATTATGTATGTATGTACCTAGGTATATGTAATAAACAAAATTATCAAGTGTGTTGGTTAGTAAAATAAAATAAAATATAAAGCATATAAAGTATGATCAAATTCAGTCTCCTATTTAGAGGCCACCTCCGGTGGGAACAAATGACAATCAGATTATGATGCACAAATGAATCAGTATGTATTATTACATATATACATATTGCGTATACATAGTATAATATGTAGTATGTCATATACCGCTCATTATAACCGGCAAATAAAATGTTACATACATATTCATATGGTTTAAATCATACCTATATGATAAGTAGTGTTTTCTATTCAAGTACTACGTAGGGGACAAAATCCATTGGATTTCATTTTGGATAAGGTGCTCAGTATTTATATATCTACATACGTATGATGATATTCATTTATAAAGTTTGGAATACTATGTATGTATGTATGTATGTACATATGTACTACTACACGTACTACTACAACCACTATATAGTAAGTTAATTTGCATTAACTCGGCGTTGGCATATAAACGGTACAAGATGGACTAGGGGCCATAAGAGGGGAAGGATGGTGGTAGTGGATTTAATCAACCCCCGTTTGTACTGCTGATGCTGCCAAGGACGCCCAACGTCGTTATCTGCTCGCAACAGGTGACTAAACAGAGAAAACCTACTATATGTATACATATATACATACATACATACATACATATAGTATCTGATAGATACATTGTGGTACTACATATATAAATGTATTGTAACCTTAGTGCGTAAAATATATGAAGTGCCATGATAAAAAAAAAAAAAAAATTCTGTTGTCTAGCTACCGTTACGAATGATTATTGATTACGACCGTGACATTTTTTTTGTTAGTGAAAAAGTAAAAATCAAAAACTTCAAGATATTTAAGAGAAAAAGTACAAACTACTCTGCCGGATTTAGGACGTCCGGAATAAAACGCCCATATCAAAAAAATACTCCTGAATCTCTACTAGCCGATGCCGCACGGGAACAAGCTTCTAAGATAAACCTACCCCGACTCCGACTTGAGAGCTAGTCAAAGCATTTAATTTTGATTCTTCGTTATAAAAATCGTTACAGTATGTATGCATGTATGTAGTACATATACATAAATAGATATTTTCTCTCTCTGCACCATGAAAACAACGTTTTGCCATTATTTTTTTGGAAGAATCTGATGTATTAAAATGCCAATCAAAACACACGCACATACATACGTATGCATAGTGAATCAACAAAACAAATGATCGTGCAAAGAATTTGAGGAACGATGATGAGAGGAAATTAGGATTGCGCCATTTGCCGGCCGAATCGAGAAGTAATTAAAGGCAGGAAGCTATTTCAAATTATGCGATGAAAAACTACATATCTCATGTAGTATATACATATGTATGTACATACATCCGTAGTACATACATACGGATGCAATTGAATCATTTTAATTAATTTGCACTAATTACCTATGATACTGGTGAACCTTTACATACATTCTTGACATTCAAGTCAACATACATACATACATATCTATAGTTATTCATTAATTAAAAGATACTCATTAGCAGTCACATACTTTTGAATACAGAGATCTACCAAAGGAATGTCGCGCGATGAAATAATAATATTTTATTTCACAACACGCAAGTAGGTATATATGTAGGTATATATTGAAAAACCAACTGAATAATATGTGTATTTACAATAGTCAAATTTTACGATTCAATAATAAACTGTAGAATCTCGTAAAACATTTTATTTGAAATATGTTATACACATACAAAAACTTTTGATCGGTCGACATGACAAACAAAAATATTCCCGTATACCTACATAGTATGTGTGTATGTAGTACATATGTATGTAGTACATACATTATGTATACTTAAAAATTATTTCCCAGTCCGTCCTATTCACGAACGCGTATCCATAAGAAATTATGTGTGTAACGTTTTCTTTACAAATCCAAGGCTAATAAATTCGAATAAATAGTAGTAGTAGTAGTAGTTAGTACAAATCAATACTATATAATGCAGTTTCCAACTTTTATTTTTTATATAGTACTATACATAGAAAAATCACGTAAGACATTTTAAATAAAGGGAAATAATAAAATAATTCGCAAGTGACTGCTAATTTATTACAGGTGCTAGGACGTTTCAACGGTTTTTTATTTACCGCCAGTGCGTGTCGAACACGTCTCTTCGCGTGCCAATTTACCGAATAAATGATGGCCCTCTCCCTCACGTCCATTTACATCACACCGGGCTTTTAGGCCCTTCACGAATTCGATTTGTCTAATACGCATAATTGTGTATGTATATCCATCACACCATCAGCCGCCTGGTACGACGTTTGCATGTTTGCTTGGTCAATAATATGGTATTTTGGTCATCACACATACACACACACATACACATTCGCAAATTGTATTCAATTGGTGAGAGTAATTAAACTGCAATTGGTTCTTACGAATATTTACTACTTATCCACTATGCCACAACACATCATCACCTAATATAATATATACTAGCATACATGGTGGAACAGCGAAACGAGCTACCTCGAATAACTTCTATGTTATTAAAGATACAATAAAATAGTATAAGACCATCTTATGCAGGATCAAGGGGGACATCCAACTATGAAAGAAAATATTTTTTTAAACCAGTGGTTCTCATGCAACAACACAAAGTTATATTTTTTCAAATGAGATGCTATATATTTTTTAGGCCCATTCGGTAGGGTATTTTTTTCTGAATACCACCATGTATTTGTTTTATACTCTTACATGAGTAAAATATTGAGAAAAATACGATTGAAAGTTAAATAAATTTTATTTTTATAGTTATTTTACAGTAGGCTATGAAAAAAAATTGAGCTTAAATACAACGAAACATAAATAAAATACATGAAATTATTTGTTATTAACTTTATAAATAGTGTACTATCTGATTTCCATCTATTTCTAAACATAATACACATTTTTTCAAAACTGATTCAGAAGTAGCATTATTAATTTCTTCCGGTGTTTGAGTAGAACACTATTTATAAAGTTAATAACAAATAATTTCATGTATTTAATTTATATTTCGTTGTTTTTTTTTCATAGCCTACTGAAAAATAACTATAAAAATAAAATTTATTCAACTTTCAATCGCATTTTTCTCAATATTTTACTTATGTAAGGGTATAAAAAGAATATATGATTGAATATTTTAATGTATCTTTAATAACATAGAAGTTATTCGAGGTAGCTCGTTTCGCTGTTACATCCTGTATACCTACATATATGTACTTACTACATATGTATATGTATGTATGATAACCTACTTATCGTATATAGGTACTACATACCTTCTAGTATGTATGTATGTATGTATGTATGTAGTACATACATACCACATAGTCTGTTTCCCATTTAGAATACATAGAATATTTTTTCGTCCTCACGATTATATACCTAGCATAAGCATAGTGCAAAACTATTTTTATGAATAACAAACAAACTAATAACTGGACGGACACAATAGCTTCATAAATATTGTTTAGTATAATTGAATACAACTTCAGTAAATAAATAAAACAGACTTATGTTAAAATGTTTGTTAATTATATACATATGTAGTACATACATACATACATACATACATACATATGTATGTTTTAAAAATAAATTCATATTCATATTGCACACATCAATATATTGACGGTCTGTTTAATTTACTATGATTGCCCATTAAATTCTATACAAGTAATTTAAAGCGAATAAATATCCATAGTTATGTAAAGTATAGGTATTATGTATGTACATACATACATATGTTGTATGTACCAGTGTAGATAATTGGTTATATAATATCGTAGCCGCGGCGAAACATTTTTGTCCAATAAAAAAACGAAATAAGTTTCTATATGTAGCTGAAGATGCGTGACGCCATTGACTATTGTTAACGTACATATGTATGTACGATACATATGATGGTATATCTACAAGCATACCTTTGGGACGTCTAGCGAAAATCACATCCGGACACACTTTTATTCTGTACATAATAACAATACAAACGTTTTATACATACATACATACATGTATATATGGATTTTCCTTTCATTTTATTTCAGCATTATTAAACTTTATTTTATTATGTATATCGATGCATCGTTGCTCGCTGAAAGTGATTTATTTTACAGTTTTTTGTTTTGTTTTTCACTTTATGTAGCCAATCGAAGAGGCACGTTTGACAATAAAACACTCTGCGGTTTAGTGTTAAATGCTTTACAAAACAGATGTGCGAAATAATGTCAGAACGACGCGACGCCAACTACTATGAATATGTCAGCAGCCATTAATTATTTCATAAAAATAAAAAGATGACAAGCAACATTTTTAATTGGATTGTCTTGCATTCAAAATAAATACATACAAACACATTTTGCTTTAAATGTTTATCTGAAATTAATAAATCAATAATGTAGTACATTTGAATGCACATGTAATTTAGATATTTATTTATTATTTCATGTTGGCAACTTTTCTGTACATACATATGTATGTATGTATATTTGAATGAATGAGTGAAACTATTTATAAAATATTTCAAATCATCGCATCTTATTTCGCAAAGCATCAACATTCATTATTTTCGTTCTGGCATATATACATATGTAGGTATATAGTAGTATGTACATACATACATACATAGGTAAGTATATAACATTTATGTATGAGTCGTTCAGACACATTCCTATGTATTTCGTTATTTATGAAATATTTCACCGAAACACACAAGAATTGAAACATTGTTATGTCTGTTGTTATTCGAATAAGAATCTTTTCCGAACAAGAAAAATATCAACCACAACTTTTGGACTCGCTCCAAGTCATAAATGATAAAGAAAAACACTATAGAGGTCAAAGACTCTAAAAATTATTTTTCTTTTGAGCAATCAAGTTGATAATTATTTACCAATAAATTCTATATTATAATTAAAATTAATTACGATCATACATATCATTCAATTAAAATTTCTTTGGTAAATTAACAAAATGTTATGACTGCCACAAGCACACACAATCTCTATTTTCTTTTAATTTATATTAAATATATATATATATATATATATATATATATATATATATATATATATATATATATATATATATATATATACATATACATATGTGCATATATAAATAAATTTGAAAGGAGCAATGCACTAAAACCGCTAGTAGTATTACATACGAATGTATGTATATATGTATGTACATACATACATACAAACAGACATTTGGCACCATGTTGAAATATTTTGGTTGGAATTTCAAATCAGTTTTATGTCCAGTACGTCAGAGCCATACATTCATATGTATGTACATATATAATAATTCTTTTAAAATATAATAACAAACAGTGTTGAGGACATATTGTAAATATTACATTCCTATCAAAGGGGCTGACAGAAATCCTTTCACATTTAATATGACTAAAACAAAATCGAGAAAGAGATTCCTTATACATAGGTATGTACATATGTACTATGTATGTACATACATGCATGCAGACATACATACGTATAACGGTAACTAATACGCATCATACAGTGTATAGTGAAATGAAAATGGAATGTTTCTGGTGGTGTCGAAAGCGCTGCCAAATAATGAGCACCCGGTATATTTATAGTCGGAAAGATAACAAAACAATATATGTATGTATGTATGTATCGTAACTACACTATACATACATACTTGTATGTAGTATACCCGACAGGAGATGGCCTAGAAGTAACATTTATGTCGCACAGCATATTTATTTTCACCCTCCCTGTAACTATTAATAAATATGTTTTTTATACATATGTACATATATTTATATTAGTTGGGGCGCATACTATTATATGTATGTATGTATGTATGTATGTAGTACCTATATATTTTTATAGGTATCCATACGTATGTATATTTATTTTGGCTTGGTAAATCGTGAACTATAAATCGTAATTTAATTATTCGCAGCATCTGTTTTGTTAACCGCAGTCAACAATAAAATTGTAAACATTACAGTTATAAAGGTGCGATTGGTGGGAATGGGTGACCATTTCAGGGATATACAACGAATGTCTTGAGGGTACGAGTATAATATTTCCTACTATAACGAATGAATTGTGCCGCGGAGCAACTTAATTCCATTTTAATTGTCTCTGCGTAAGTTAATTAGTATCCAATTTGTTGTAGCTTAATATTCAAATTCGCCCAATGTTATCATTATACACACACACACACACACACACACACATACATACATGTGCCTACCTACCTACCTACATATTGTGTAAGTATGTTATTTATTCGTTTAAAAAGGATATGGATTGGAAATCAACTTCAGACACCAGTTCCTAGGGCGCGTCGTTTGTGACAAATACCGTAAGGCAATGGGCGCGATTCCTGGATACGGCAAATTGGGGTCCACCTCCACAGACCCGGAGCAAGTGCCCGAGCCGCTGCCCGATTCACTCTCTGAAACAAATAATTATAAAATAAATAATAATAAATCAGGTATGTATGTACCTATATATTTCATAGAGTAGTTCCCAAAAAGACATTAATCAGCATATATTGATGATAATTGAAATTCACTCTTAATAATATTGGCTAGAATAATACATCAAGTTGTTAGGTATCTATATATTATGTACATACATACATGTGTATGTATGTATGTATGTATACACTACATATATATGTGTTTGGTATGATTATACTAAAGCCCAAATCAAATAAGTACTCTCACTACATATGTATGTATGTACATACATATACATATATATATATATATATATATATATATATATATATATATATATATATATATATATATATATATATATATATATTTATATATATACATATATATATATATATATATATATATATATATATATATATATATATATATATATATATATATCGTAGGTACTCAAATAAATGTAATGTTGTCATATGCTGATTTTTGAACCTTTGCCATTGCAATTGGTATTATTTGAATTTGATTAATGTGTAATTAAAGTGTAGATATTCAAAATGAAGCCTACTCCCAAGTTTAATAATTAAATATAGCATTTAGAATAATTAAATTTAATTATACCAGGACGAAAACCACTACCACTATAGTTTCCTTGCTTCGTTTATGTTTGCAGAGAGAATAGAACCATTTTCAAAAATCACACCAATTATAATTCCATCTATCCGAAGAGAAAGGCAGTCTTTTGTTATGAATGTAACGAACGCCTGATGAGGCTATCTAAATGTGCTTGTGTTTAATCTGTGCGAGCTTTCTGGAAGATAACAAATAATATATCTACATACATACATACATACATACATACATGGATACATCTCATGATAATTCCTTTTATTTGCAGGTGCATCAACATGCAACTGCGCAACCAACAAACTTGTTATTAACATAACGAATGGTAATTTCTCGGAATTGGAAAACTTTCTCTTAAGCCGTTACCAACTTTACCATATTTCATTATTAAACTTAATCCAATTTTTTTTTATAATCACTTTAACGATGGAAATGTTTTTGAATTAAATATTCCTTTACGTTTGTAAGCACATATAAAATATGTGATTATTTATTCTATTTATATATATATATATATATATATATATATATATATATATATATATATATGTATTTATTTATATATTTATATATTTATATATATATATATATATATATATATATATATATATATATATATACATATATATTTATATATATATATATATATATATATATATATATATATATATATATATATATATATATGTATGTATGTATGTATGTAGTACATACAACATATATAGATTTGCAAGTAATAAATAAAATTTCAATATTAAATTTAATTCCGATCATTATTTCGTCTTGGAGCAAACAGAATTTAGAATTGTGAAGTAATTAGCACGCACTGAGACATACTATCTTATTTCTTTGAAGTTCGCCTGTTGGCGTCGTTCGTGATGTCAACGATTGACAGTGTAATTACGTTAATTAGTAGATTTTAATCATTAGCTGACGTCGTAAGATGATGATATTGACAACCGATACGTGTAATGAAACACGAACATGTATGTATGTATGTATGTATGTATAGATGTATGTACGTACGTACGTACGTCGCCTATCTACCTACTAATAAAATATAAATGCATTTTTGGTAAATGATGTATACATATACAAATAATCTTTTGAATATTACACATACTATCTATGTATGTCCATACATATGTAGATGCCCTGAAGGTCAATAGTTGACAACTTAAGTATACCGACATACATATATGTATGTATGTATATGCATGTAGTATATTTAAAAATCAATAATTTTCCATAGACATACAATACACTTGTTGAGAGATCAATAATATATAAACATTAAAAGGCCCGCTTTGAAATGTAAAATCGTAAACACCAACTTAATTATCGCACAACCTATCCAATATCTGTATACGTATTGTGTATACATTTTGTTATGAACTACGTCTGTATATTATTATACGAGTACCTATAGGTAATGGAGCAAGAGGTTTATCTAGCAATTTTAGTGGTTGGCAATTAGATAATTGCAACGGCGTGGCGTGGCGTGGCGTGGCGTGACGTGGTACGATGCGGTGCATATTCTGTAACAAGCCAACAGACCTTAGCCCTAGTGCTAAGAGTACAGGGGGTCTAATTGTAATTTAAACCAGCTCTTACCAAATTTCATTCGATTACAACAAACTATATTGTAAACATATGCATGTATTTATGTATGTATGTGTGTATGTATGTAGTATATACAACATAGTACTGTTTTAGAAAAAGAAGCTACGTTTTAAATGAAAGGTTATTATTATAGCCAGTAATCGTAAAATGTATTCATGAAATCATTGTTATTAGTACATACATACATGACTGACCCGAAACGAATCAATAAGAAGACTATTACTAATCATGATAAGAAAGATACATATGTACATACTTATATGTATGTATGTCGGTTCATATGTAGGTTTTTATTTAAAATAGAATATATGACCTTTTTGTACTACATATGTATGTATGTAGTATGTACAATGTTTAAATATTAAGTAGATATGTACATACATAGAAATGTATGAATCCAATGATACTAGATTGTATGTATAGAAATATAGACGTATAATTGCAAAATAATTAGTGTAAAAATAGGAATAACTCAGTGAGTGAATAATGCCTCGAGCTTATATCCTATAAATTGTGCGCACGCCTAACACACGCTTGGTTAAAATTAGATCACGGTGTTTTTGTTCAAAATTACATATCGAATATACTATGTGTACTTTATATGTAGTACATGCATACATACATACATATTCCATAAATTCAATTTATTATTTTATTTATTATCTCGTTTCTATGTTACTCCCACTCGCAGCTACTAGCAAATTAGTTTGACACATTTAAAATTTGTCAATTCAATACAGACAGACATACGGGCATCACCGAAGTGGAGGGTAAATATTTTCGACTAGAATTTGGGTCACTTTTTCGGTGTATCATTGATTTCATTATTTGTGCTCGGTGACATTGAAGCGCGTTCTTCTTTTTCTAAACAATTATACTATTTGTTCATATATGTGTAGTACATACGTTATTCGAGATATTATAATTGTAATCTAGATCACCCAATCAATGTTTGCTAGAGATTCCAATTATTTGAGTAATGCAATAACTACTATAGACTATGTATATTATATATGACGGAATGTATGTCTATGTGTGTTTTGTTCACAAGGATTCGAATTTCTGTATCTACAATATGTATGTATGTATGTATGTATGTACCTAAATAGTTTTATTATTATTTATTCAGTGCGAAATGGAAATATTGTGTTATTTCAGACATGATCTAATTCAAAAGTTGTGTTTGGTGGAGGCTATATGCTTAGATATGGATGTATGTATATATGTATGTTGTACGTGTAAAAGAGTTTTAGTTTCAACAAAAACAGGCCGTGCCAGTTTCTAAATAAATTTTCATCACTTAATATAAACTGAAAATGTGAAAAAGTAATATAACGTTTTTTTGATAAACAAATAAAAATGTATCATAAATAACACTGATGCATTATCTGTGCACGTGTGTGTAGAAGGCTACATTCTTATACATATGTATGTACTATATAGATAGAATCACAACATGTGTGTGTGTGTGTGTGTGTATGTGATAAGTAATTTTAAGGCCGGTAAAAATAGCCACGCACACGGAGCAAATATGCTTCTGAAGGAGTTAGCCTCCAAGCGCGCTCTTCTGGCTGTGGAAGTATGATTTGACGAAAGGTATTTCCGGAATAATCACATGTATGTGTATGTATGTACATACATACTCCTCATCATAAAACTAACCATCTGGCCATTCAAGTGTTACACAGATCCACTCAAAACATTTTGCCAATATTCTAAATATCAATTTCTTCTCTGGAATGATGTTTTCGATCAAAAGCCAGCAATAACAACAACCATCCAGCCAACGGTCATCTATTGATATCATCGTTTGTTTGTAATCTGCCCAACAAGTAAAATCCAATATACATACATAGGTACTATATGTATGTATGTATGTATGTACTACTACATATTTATTTCAAGTTGAACAAAATATATTTATTTTTAAGGTATGCTCTCTTAAAAATGTTATTATAAATGATCCTGACTACCTACCTATTGCAACACAAAGACTCTAATGTGTACTCATTAGAAACAATAATAAAAGCCTTTATAAACATTTACAAAATATCAACATAAATTCAAATTCATTTCAAATAGGCATTCCATATCATGCTGAAACGCACACACACACACAAACACACCTAGATCACTTAGGGCGCTCTCTCCGCTATCCATCATGTCCAGGTCCCGACGGGAAGCAGCACCTCTGTGGTGACGAGTTCCACCGCCCCCAGGTGGGCCATCCGTGTTGCGGCAGTGACTGTACCCACTACCCGCTGCACTCGGATAATAATGCATTTTTTTTTACTAGCCAGAGTGTCTTTTATATTTATTTATTTTTGGAATCGCACATCACACTCACTATATAGATATGTATGTACATATACATAGGTATATTCACTTTTACATCATTTTAGCATTGAACTTTTGATAAACATTTTGAATTAAATTGAATAATTATTATTTCTGATTGAAATCGCTACAAAGTGAATAGTTGTAATAATAATAATCGTTAATTTTCGAGGACACCATTTTTCTTAGGGGATTGACACAAATCACATATGTATTAATCTAAACGAATCTAAGCAAAATTAGCCACCTATGTATGTTGTGTGTGTGAGAGAGAGAGAATGAGTGTATGTATATAGATCAGTATGCAACTTTTAGTCGAACTAATTAAATGTTATAGTACTCAATACATAATAATAATATTTCAAATATATTCTATTGCTAATTTTGATGAAAAAAAAAGAATATTATTATACGCGGTCTAGTAAGTGCGAGAACGCGATGGACACACGCCTGCAAGTTCGCTGGATGCCGACTGATGTCGAATGCAACAGCGTCGTGACGCCTCATGGAGGCTGGAACGCGCAGGCGCCTCTCTTGAAAACCTCCAAACTTTAGGTCTATAGAGAAATAGAGCTACATACATACATACCTACCTATATATTTACCTTTGGGTTAGTTAGTACATTGCAAATTTTGTTTAATTAATTTTAAAATTTCTTCTTCAAGATAAAACATACAAATTCTTATTTATTTAATGATAATCATGAATTTAAAGAGATAGATAACATCATTTGATGGGAATAAGCATAAAGTTATGTAGTATATATGAAACCATGGAATTGGTAGTATAATCTAAATTTAGTTTAAACGACATACTGTATTTATTATATTAGTAAACCTACTTGCTATACATCCAACCAAAATTATACTTTAATATGATATTAAAAGAGGAATATTAAGTAAAACTAATATTAATTAAATGAAAACGATATAGCAAAACATACCTACAATTAGTCGGTTGAAATAAATTGCTTCTAACATGTAAATGTAAATTTGAATTAAAAAGGAACGAAGTAGTTTAAGCAATTCATTTATTAAGTAACGCTAAATTATAGGTATAAAGACTAATATATAGGTACTGTGCCGCAGCATAATATGATTGTATCTTTGCCTCCAATGTTTCAACTAAATAAATTCTTTTAGAAAATTATTGGATCTGAATAAACCAGATAGTCCTAAAACATTTTTAATGTGAGATTGAGATTTTTTAATTAAATACAGGTTTTAATGCTCATAAGTAATATTTTCCGTACGAAAGTAAATGAAGCAAGTAACTTTTGCCATCTTCAAAATAATCAAAGCAGAATATATTAAGACAAAATCAATTTTCTTAATAAAAGTTTTTGCTTAACACAATCGTTTTTGATATATGACAAAACAAAAATAAACTTCCAAAAAACTTTTGATAATTCTGAGCTAGGTGCTGCATTCTGGTGTTAAACGACAATACTACTTATTGGAAATAAATATGAATATTTTTCGCTTGTAAGTGCATATTCAGTCAATTATTCATAACAAAAGTTTTAGACAATAAATACTTACTAAATAGGGTTCGTAAGGTTTGCCGTTTTAGCAACAAACAGAAACAAGATTTATTTATTGCATTGTTACCAACCAGTACAAATGTTGAGACGAAAGAATCATTATTGCTTGAAACTAATTTATAAGTCAGTGCAGCAAATCACTTGGGCCTTATCTTGGGGTTATTTTAAAATGTTACAATTGGATACACAAAAAACAGCACTTTTGGAGAGAACTGTTTGGATTAAGGGTAAAATTAAGTGCAAATATGTGCAATTCGTTTACTCAATGGCAATTCAAACAATTTACAATCAATAATAACAATTATCACATACCAAAACCTGAATACCCGCCGACAACTGAGCCAAATAAATTGAAATTAAATTATATTTAAGATATTTGAACCAGTTGTCAAAGACACTCTATCCATCAACAAAATAGTTTACAAAATCTCATAGTATAAAATTTAATTTTATACTTTCTGTTACATTCAATTATATGTATATACATATACTCAAACAAATAAACTAACACACATACACAAAATTATTATTATTATATATATATATATATATATATATTTAATAATTTTCGATAAATTATCTTAAAATATTTCACAACTACATAACTATATATGCATCATAAATAAATTTAAGCAATCCGGGCAATTGCAAGTCCAAATCTTTCAATTATGTGACATTTTGGCAAGTTAATCATTGTTTTGAAATTGAAATATAATACATTTATTGTCAGTAACACTACCATAAATTTAGTCCAATTTGAAATAAATATATATATATATATATATATATATATATATATATATATATATATATATATATATATATATATATATATATACATTTAAAGAAAAAAAGTTACTAAAAAAAAAGCACAAATACTCAGCCACCTAGAAGAGTAACATTGTTAACCGTAAATAAATACTTGGCTTGCAAATGTAAGCTTAACATTTGAGCGGGCCAATCTAAAATGTATTTATGTATATTTCTCTTTTACAGAAAGTCATGGACGAGTTTCATTTGATAAACTATGATATACAGTGCATGCTTAATAAAAATGAAACTTAAGCTTGCACTGTCAAATATAAAGTAGATTTGTATACAATATCTTACTGCCTCAATTGAACACGGAGGTCTTCTTCGAGGAGGTTACACAGATCCTGAGGCTCTGAAACGGGCAACGAGCATGCATGATGATGACAAACATAGGCTGTAGGCTTATTTCCTGGTGATTTCAATTTTGTCAAAATATCCAGACGTCTATAAAGTCCTTTGCTAGGTCCGGCGGGACCATCAGCTAGCACCAGTAGTCTGCACGGAAGAAGACGCGTCCTTACCACATCTAACAACGCGTCAGTGCTTGGACTACCCCTATCTCCCACAATAAACACCTAGACAATGAACATCCAACCAAACCAATATAACCCCACCAGATGCGACCTATTATTATTGTAGTATTATTATTATCAAACCTGAGTTGGAGAATCGTGGTATAACATTAAAGCTGACGTCATTTCCGGTAAAGCGATTGGGATTTTGTGTAGCAGTTCTGAAAATGAAGTTAGTAAACGTTCTGCCTTCAGTTTCATGTCGGAACGATCCAAATAAGAGCCCAGGCGAATTAGATTTTGGACACTGACTGAGTTGCCGCTCGGCTCGGCACCATCTTGGTCTGAAAGTTTAAGTAAGCGGACGGACAACCAATCCACGAAAGGGTCAAGATGAGCACAAAAATTGTAATTTAAGAATGTTTGGTTGATTCAAATAAGCATTGCACAGTCATGATTTATAGCAATAAATTAAAATTTACAGCCTAAACATATCATAAGGACAGCGTATTTACCTCATTTAATCAAAATGTTTTCCAGAACTGAATTCGAAAAAGCTAAATGTTTATTTTCATATGTCTGAAACACTCAATACAGTCAAATTTATATTTGCTTTGAAAATATGCAGATTTCAGTTTTATATATTGCGGAAAAATAGTTTGAAGCTATTCAAAATATTACAAACTGTTTTAAAATATATATGTATATATATATACATATAAAATACCTATATAAAATAAAAATTGTGGAAAATATTTTTCGCATTACTAATCTAATTTTTCACTTTGTAAACAAAATAATCTGTCTATAGCGATTATAATCATTGTTTAAATAAAATGATTCATAATAGAACGCATTAATGTAATATTAATGAGTTTATTCATATTTGCAATAAAAACAAATGCGCAGCGTACTTATATCATAAGTAAATACATAAGAATTAAAAAAAATGAAGTATAGTAATTTCTATTTTGGGGCTATTACTATTAGTAAAACCGACAAAAACTGGTTAGAAGACCTCCCATGAATTGCAAAGAAATGTCAAAATATTTACGCTATCGCGCGGGGCGCGGCGCAAGAAGCCTGGATCATGTCACACACTAAATTACACCGAGTCAAATTAAATTTACGATGAACAAACACCCTAAAGTTCGGGTCCCTATATATTGTAGATCGAGTAATGAAATAATGAACAATTGCACCAAACTACCTTTCCCTTCAATTAAATAGAAAATGTCATAGTTGATAAATACAATTAGAGCAAGGTCACGCAGCATGTAGGTAAATAATAAGTGTAGCATAAAAACAAATAACTTACCTTCCTTGACACGGATCAAAACGCTAGTATCTCCTTCAGGGCTCGTAAAATAGCCGGCATGTTCATCATCCCAAAATAGGCGATCCTGCGTATCCTGAAGAGATTCTGCCCAATCCAGCCACGTGGCATCCAACGTCGATTCGTATAGATCCAACAGGCTTCGAATTAAAAACGCGTAATCATCCAAAAACGCCGAAATCGGTACAGAACTACGGAAAGAAAACCATTGCTAGTTCATGCGTATAATTTCGATTCGATGGTCGAGCTTACTTTTGCGCAATCTGGCCGTCTTCACCACGATAACAACATCGTATTAACGTTTGATCCTCTTCGATATACAAGTGGTTTTTAACAAAATTCGCCGCAGCAATGGCGCGATCCACATAAGGCTGCTCTTTCAAAAAGTATCCCGCTTTAGCGAAGCCAGTGATCATTAGACCATTCCAGGCCGTAAGCATTTTGGAGTCTAAATGGGGTCTGGGCCGTGTTTGTCTAATGTCGTACAGCGTTTTAAGTGATTTACCTAAAGAGGTTTGTACTTCATCGACGGCCATTTCAAAGAACTCCGCCGTAGATTCTAAGCTGCCGTAGATAATCAAAACGTTTTTGTGTTCTAGTTCATTGTGTGGATCCTGGCTGGGATTCACGTTACCGCCTTTTTTGACGTTGTAGTGGTGACAGAAGATTTCAGCGTTTTCGACGCCGTTTGTGCGGCCGGTTATGTGGGCGACAATTTCACCGTAAGTCCAAACGCAAAACGCGCCTTCTGCCTTATGGTTAGCACCTTCGGTGGGGTACGAATCCGCGTCTTCGGCACTATAGAAACCGCCAGCCTCGTGGCTTAAATCGCGACTGACATACAGCAAAATATCACGGACAATGTCGGCGTAAAATGTGTCTTTTGTCGCGACAAACGCATTGCAATACGAAACAGCCAATTGGCCTTGATCGTAAAGCATTTTTTCAAAGTGTGGCACGTGCCATTTCGCATCAGTCGAATAACGCGCGAAACCATTCGACACGTGATCGTGAATGCCGCCATTTGCCATACACTTTAAAGTGGTTAAACACATGTTTAAACATTGTTTGCCAATTGCTGAATCGCAATCACGCGAATACACGTGAAATAGAAAGTCGAAATTTGAGGGTTGAGGAAATTTCGGGCTTGTAGAAAAGCCGCCAAATTCATGTTCATAAGATTTGCTGAATTGCTGGATGCATCTACGCATGCATTCTAAACCGGGAGGTTGTCCCGCGCCCGCGCCCGCACCCGTGCTCGCCCCCCTTTCAGCTTGTGATGCTTTTTTTAAAACCGATACTATGTATTTGCCCGATTTAACAATTGTCGCCCTATCATTTGACCATTTCTCCGAGATCGAATTTAAAATCGTCTTAAACCCTGGACGTCCCCATTTGTCCTCCGGAGGGAAATATGTTCCGCCCGTAATAGGTTCTAAATTCGGCGTTAAAAACACCGACATCGGCCAGCCACCGGAACCGGAGGTCGCCTGAACGAACGACATATAAACCCTATCGATATCAGGTCGCTCTTCGCGATCGACCTTAATATTAATGTAATTCGCGTTCATAATCGCGGCAACGCTTTCATTTTCAAACGATTCTTTTTCCATAACATGACACCAATGGCATGTTGAGTAGCCGACAGATAAAAATATTAACTTATTTTCATTTCGTGCCCTTTCAAAAGCTTCCTCGCACCACGGATACCAATCCACGGGATTGGCGGCATGCTGAAGTAAGTATGGTGATCTTTCTAGGGCTAACCGATTTTTGTTAGCTCCAGAACTACTGGAAGCGGTTGCCATCGGTCTGATTTGAATTTGATTTGTAAATGTTGTCAAATACCTAATTTCATAAACACATTTTCTTCTATAATAAAACAAACAACAAAACAAATGCACATACCTTTTGTTCTGCGTCAACGATGATTCACTTGAGCACGGTGTCGCAATCTGCAAATGCGTTGTATTTATTTGTGTAAACAAGCTATCTCCAGATGATAATCGACGAAATATTGTTTGAACAACACGAGATGGATTCATAACGGTGATTATTATTATTATTACTCACAGATCATCGCGTCAATTCCGTTATAGAAGCAGAAATACATTACAACATCACTGACATGACATTTAGACATCACAACAAAAGTGAAAGTGAGGTTCGGTTTTATACATACGGAAGTCAATAGCAAGGAACATATTTCTTTTTATTTTAAAATCGTTTTAAAATCAAACGATTTTATAGTACCTACTAAAAATTTAAATCAAATTATTCAAATGACTACAATGTTGTGTTTAGGATTTTCAAAGCACATTCTTGTAATCATCATTCATATATTGCATATGTTCCCGCTATAACGATAGTGGCAGGCAAATAATTTGTTATGTTTGGGTTAGCAACAATGAGTACAGTTTTCCTTGGTGTGGTTGAGTGGGGGTGCTATGGTTTGAGCCACGTTGGAAGTTATCCATCTTTCATTATTTGTGTTTCGGTGGGCGAGTGAGGTGAGTCTTTTAGGCATACTATTATTATTATTATAATTTGGAAGGAAATATAGTTGTATTTGAATGAATGTCAGTCTTCACCGTCTCATTATTAATTAAAATATGCAAATAGTCGTCAGATGGTTTAGATTTTTTACGATTATTCAGCCTGATTCCCTGGGCAAGAGAGATTGATAAACATTTCAATCATCTCTAATCGATTTAGGCGATAATAAATCCTTGTATAATCCCAGACTCACTTTGAAATGTGATGATCTGATTCATGGCAAGGAAACAGTTTCGATATAAATTCATTTTAAACGCATACAAAAGTGCATTTCTTGAGATTTTAATGTGCACGTGTTCCTTTAAGATCTCGTCGTTAAAATGGTGAACGGACGCATTCCGTCAGTGTTTTCGAAAACATATGTAACGCCCCGGCGTCCATATGAAAAGGCCCGTCTAGATCAGGAATTAAAGATCATCGGTGAGTATGGGCTTCGCAACAAGCGCGAAGTCTGGAGAGTCAAATACACATTGGCCAAAATCCGTAAAGCTGCCCGTGAGCTGTTGACCCTAGAAGAAAAAGACCCACGCCGATTATTCGAAGGTTTGCAATTCGGAGATATTTTAAGAAATGCTCGTGCTATTTTGGACTATGTATGTGTGCAGGTAACGCGTTGTTGCGTCGTTTAGTACGCATAGGAGTGTTGGATGAAAACCGCATGAAGCTCGATTACGTTTTGGGCCTTAAGATTGAAGATTTCTTGGAGCGACGTCTGCAAACGCAAGTTTTCAAATTAGGATTGGCCAAATCAATCCATCATGCTCGAGTTTTGATTCGCCAACGACATATTCGGTAAATTGATCTTATTAATTCAGGCCACTTAGATATATATATATATATTTATATATCTAACGCCTTTGGTACTCAAAATGGCCACTTCAGTACAAACTGAATGCCCTGAAATGTTTTCATTTGACAATCTAAACATCTAAAGGTAAAAATCGGCGAACGGTATCTAACGCCCCTGACCCCGCCCCACACATACTTTATATTCGCTAATTTTGATTGAATTGTTTATTTAGTGTTCGCAAACAAGTTGTGAATATTCCATCTTTCGTCGTCCGTTTGGACTCGCAAAAACATATTGACTTCTCCCTGAAGTCACCGTTTGGCGGCGGGCGTCCAGGCCGCGTCAAAAGGAAGAACTTGCGTAAGGGGACCGCTGGACCTGCTGCGGAAGAAGAGGAGGATTAAGCTATTTGTTTAATGTATTAATAAAGAAATAAATTTGTACCGTTTAATAAATGATTATAATTGTACTATATTATTTTGTTCGAGTTGCTTTATTAACCTATGACTAATATCAACGTGTTTTTTTTTTTTAAATTAATTTTTAAATAATTAAAACAAGTTTTATATGATGCTCATTGGCCTTTCGGAGTCGTGTTAAATTGAGGGTGAATTCTTCATTTGATCGAATCATCCCTTAACATGAGTCACTACTGCTGTAGCGCATATTTGTCATCGCGTATGCGCCGTAGCGCGTATTATAAGGAGTTAGTGAAAATTGCGAGAGAGGCAGTCTAGTGTAAAACGGCGTTTGTCGGGAGCTGGTTCGCGAATGTTTTTCTTTTTGTTTACATTTACAACTAAAGAATATTTAAATTAACTGTTTTGTTTACATTTGAAACTATATTGTGTGTCGGATCATTTTAATTTAAACCTTGAGGAGGTAATGTAATAATCACCACGGACATACATACATACATACGTACATGTAACACAATTGACCATAATTGTTTTATTTACAGGGGACAATAATAGGTATAAAGGGAAGCACTCAACAATTTACTTAATATAATAAACGCAATATTCAATAGATACCAATTCTATTCGATTGAAGTTGAATATTGCTAAAGTGCATAATTTTCATAAATAAAATCTTACGGAGACCAATGTGTTCAAATTATTATTAATAAAGCGTACTCATGTGTTCAATAGCGTTTGTGATATATAGTACATATGTATAAAGAATATAATCTAAAATTTGATTTGTTTACCAAATAAATCAACGAATCGAGCAAATAGTACAAATTCATCGTTAACGCATATCAATTCGGGCCTTAAAAGTACAATGAATGCAATAATGAAAGCAAGTCGGTAATTCATACAACAATGATATCGCATTCACAATGGCCGCACCGCATATCTCCATCTTTAACCGAAGAAACCTTGATGGTCCATGCGCAATCCGAAGAATCCGGAATTGAACCCGGTCACATCGCTACGATTACCGGGTCCTTTAATTCAATCCCAGGTCAAGATCGTGATGCAATTTATGATACAGATCACACCGATTTGACTAGCGAACCCGATGAGACTGAACTGCGTCAAGAGCTACTCCGAGATGTAAACGATGCTTTACTTGATTTTACATTCAATACACATTTAATAACAATTATTTTATTTACAGCAATGGCGACAGATATTCGATAAGGTAAATACGAATTTATATAGTAGTATTAAATAACAGTTTACATCAGTAAATATTCGTAATATAACTAAGAATTTGGTTACCGCGCGTTGATAACACTGTTTCAAAAACAAAATGTCGTTAATCGACGCTGCCTGTTTTTGACAGTTTGTTTTGAATGAGTTTTGTTTGAGGTTCTTGTGTAATCGGGTCGTATTTTTTAAACTTTAAGTATGATCCGGAGGGTTTCGGTGAAATTCCATGGCCGGAGTTGGTCGTCGCTCTTGCTCAACCGGAATTTATGCAGCGGGTCGGCACGGGTAAAAGAGAAGTCCTTTTGGAGAAGGCAAGGATTGCAACGACCCCAGCGATCACGTTCCAAGATTTTGTGAATGTGGTGAGTTGTTTTTATAAATGATCCTATAAAAAAATGAAAACCGAATGATTTGATTTCGGATTTCTTGAATGAGAAATTCTCAACCAATGTTACTATATTACTGTGCAAGTTGCAGCGATATTAGGCGCTGAAATATTATCAGACCGGTGTAAGGTTTACAAAATTTAATACATACATACATCAATATGAGTAAATATTTATCATCCATATTTACTACTGCTACTACTGCTACTGCTACTGATGACTCAATTTCGAAATATCTAATAATAGTATATTATTTAAGGCCCAATATATGATTAGATGTCGAAAAGGAAAATTCCCACCCTATGCCATGCCACCGGTAAATGTATTATATTCTTTTGTTTTTTGGTGATTCAAAATGACTTTTTGATTTGTACTCGACAGGAAGTCATTTGATAATGACTATAGGTTTTCATAATAGGTGTATTACGAACCCTCCACCGAAAATTTCATATTGTTTCGTGGCCAGCTGCGTTTTGAGTATTTCCGTCTAACAATTGTGTGTTTTCAGTTAATAACCATTATATATGTATGTATGTATGTATGTATGTATGTACATACAATACATACATACATATAATAGAGTTTATAACGGTTTTATAATATTAAACAGATATATTCCAACAAACATTTGTAGCATCTTTGTTAACCGTGTAAACAAAAAAAAAAAAAATACAAACAAAAAACCCCTGATATTAATATACATATATACCTACATACATATGTACTCGTATGTAAGTATATGAAATACTATTTCGGAGGCAAAATAAACAGAATACCGGTGTTTTTTGTGAAATCACATAGGACTTCCATTGATGGTGATGGGTTGTCGCGGCGCGCCAGCCAAAAGAGTTAAAAACCACAATAATCGGTCGGAAATTACAGGGGGCCACCGAAACTCGCGCAAAAAATAAAATAAAAGCACCGCCACATCAAACTTGTTATATGGGGCCGGGGCAGAGCCCCTTAAAACATAACAGGATTATTATGTTGATGCATTATATAATATACATACATAATGCTTAATTACAGGTTAAAATTAAGACAATTAAAATCAATCCCAATAAGGACATCCTGTAGTGTAGTGTAGTGTAGTATGATTGATTGATTTGATTTATATTAATATATTCAATTAATTATAATAAATAAGCAATGCTTATGCGATAATCAATCCATTTTAGGAAAATCGTCATTATTGAAATGTACTCATGCTGAAAGGAAAATTATATATATATATATATATATATATATATATATATATATATATATATATATATATATATAATGAATTCCTAATTTTAGGCGGCTTATTTCATTCCGTAAATGACCACCCAAAATGCACAGTAACGGCAAAGCGCAGGGGGCGGTCGCGCTACAAAACAAATTACAGATCACATATTAAAGTCAATCCGCATTTCTCACTCTTACACCTGAAGTAAGTCTTTGTCGGTACTTGGCGAATATAACAAACAAGATGGGAGTGATTCTCCGGAGGCCTGAGGACACAGTTGGCGAGCGAAGGTCGTCGTTTAAGATCTCCCTTAAAAAGATAGATAGGTAATTAGTGCGATGTTTGTTTTGGTGATCTGCCCCCCACCCCCACCCTCACCCGAGTAGCACTAATGGACTAAAAAATTATACATTCTTTTTCACGTTCACAACACACTATTATTACCTATCATATAGTTACGATATGTAGCCCAACTTGAGTGTACAGTCACACACTTTTACTTTCGACGATGTTGTGTATGAAATTTGGCATTTTGACGCACGTAAAACTATTATCACGCATCAATGTATAGTAATTTTTTATTTTTATAAAAGACGAACCGTTCGGTTTTGATGATAGGTATTAGTATACCTTATACATACATACATAAGTATATCGCATTGTTGTGGCTCTTCTTGGCTATTTTTGTCCATCAAATTGAAATTGTAACAAATATAAAAACCATGTCTGTGGTGCTTGCCCCACAAAGACATTGACCCGTTGATGATTACTGCGATGTTTACCCATCTATAAATGATTCGACGACTGTACAGAGATTAAAAGACACTGCTAAAAAGTGTTTCCCAGTTCGGTGAGCATACAATTCGCAAATTGGTTTAAGACCACTATGGCTATACGTAGTAGTATGGATGTACGTACGTATTGTTGGAGATACGAACACACTAATTCGGATTACGGGACTAAGTAGCCAGGCTAGAGCAACGGCACGGAAAATTATAATAGAATTAAATGTCATTGTATACGCAATACGCATCGTATTAACCGTATATAGTACCTACCTACTACACATGCATACAAAAATCTATAACATATTACCCATATAAAATAAATGTGCGTCGCTTGTTGACAAAACGCACCCTACCACCCCTACAACCCAGGGGTGGTATGTTTGAACAACAGTTAAGGAAGCCCTTTGAACACGACCGCCGGAGCTACGGCGGCAGTGACCAAGAAGAAGAACTGATGATCGACTACCTGTATTATAATACTATATACGAGAGTACCTACGATTCGACACTTTTGGACAGTGTCACTCGCTATGGAAACGACAACACTAATATAGGTACTCCAGCTTATTTTGGAACGAATGCTTTCTTGGATTGGCCATCCTGGTGATGTGATGCGAACATATAGGTATATAACGTTTGTTGAGAAAATAAGATACCTATATCAAACCTCTGCAAAAAAAAAAAAAAAAAAAAACAGGTTTAAGTATTTAGCACACATGCATGCATGCATCGTTTGATGAAACATTACATTTGTCTAAAATTGAATCGATGTGTATTTTGTGTGAATGTATTGTATTTAAAAAGACACATGCACGTTCGTGTGTACGTGTGTTTGTTACAATCAGATATAGATGGTGCGATCAGTGGCGCCATACCGTGTGATCCGGATTGATTTATCGCCGGATCATTATACATCGGTTCGGACAGCGGTTTTCGGTGATGAGCGTTGGCTCGGCACCAGACCGAAACCGAAACCGAAATCAAAACCGAACCCCAAAGCTGATGATGTGCGATGTTCATCCGCGACATATAGGTACCTATAAATATAAAACGGTCAACTAGACTTGCTACTTTTAGTCAAAACAAACGCCATCAGAGCACGCGTTTAGCATCAAGGGCAAGAGCGTGCGTACCTGATAGCTGATGTTCTTGTTGTTGCATTCCACAGGATGAACCGTCACCTTACCTCACACACAGATCTCACTGTCTTCTTATCTAAACGTCTTCATTTTGTGGTGCTGTGTGGACACTTGACTTCTTAATATATAATGTTTAAAACACACCGATCAATTATCCCTTCCATAAATGGATCACTGACTAAAGTCTAATTGGTTCAACAACAACAAAAATGCCGCTTAGATGAAAGTATTCATTTTGAATGTATGTACTACAAACATATAGGTACTTACTTTACTTATAATAAAAGTAGGTATATACATATAACAGTTGTCTTTAAGGATTGTAATATTCTGGTGATAATTTCCAATCAAGTCCGTTGTGACACGTTCGGTGGTCCTGCGACACAATGCGATCTCAAATTGACCGGTGTCTGTCCGATTGTTCTCACGGGGGCGCGCCCCCAATTGGACCACAGCGCTATCATTCTCAACCCCAGCACACAATAGCGATGAATAACATAATTTTATATTTATATGTACCACAAACATTCAAATAATAATCACACACATGAGATAGTGGGCGGCCATCTATGTGTATATGCGTGTGTATGTGTGTGTGTGTTCTTTAGAGGGTCCAGACTACCACGGGGGTCCAGGCCCCCAGCACAAGAGAAAAAATACAAAACTATATAGGTACCTATCTAGTTAATTTATTCAGTGTAGATCACACAGGTCTGATTGAACCTGATGATGCCTACCGCTGATCTTATTTCGACTTTGTTGCATTGCAAACGAATCTACCTTTCTTCTTAGTTCACATTTAGAATAGGGACGATGTTAGGGCACAAAGGTGATTTGTCCAAAATGTATTGTAACTTATAAGATAAATATTATCTTTCAATTTTACCTCAAATTTCAGGCAATGCCGCCTAAATGCACAAATAATGGCCAAACAAGGTCCATATTTAACAAAAATTTGTATTTATTCCAACACGTAGGTATAGTAGGTATGTATGTATGTATGTATGTATGTATGTACATGCCTATGTATATACATATCTGTCAAGTTTCCCACAAGATATTGTATATTTTGTTGAAAAATATAACTATAATAAAAGCCTGTGAGTCATTCTCTCTTTCTCTCTCTCTGGAATTCTATGAGAATGGTTGGTGTATAGAGAGTAAGAAACCCCACTCAGAATACTAATTCGGGATTACGGCCCCTTTCAATCGATGCCGAAATTTCAAAAATAACACCACCACTAGCACTAGCAGTTAGTTACTTGACGACCTAGACGACAACGTTATATAGTAGGTACCTATATAATATTACAGTATAGGTCCATACATACATACATACATACATACATACACCTGTGCTATTACTATGCATAGCGTTTGGTTCTCACGATAAAAGTTAGAGACTCGTGCCTAACCATGGCTCTTTTAGATTAGGCCCACGAATCAATTAGCTACATCTTTACGCATTACACGTCTCAAATAAAAACAAACCCAAAACTATTGATTTATATTTTGAGCCGTATGTTTCCATACATACATAAGTATGTAACGCTATGTCCAAACGCACCTGTTGCGTAATGACATGACGGCAGACGGTGATGGCTTATGGCCACAGCCAGCCAGGTGAACTGTGTTACCGTGTCTTTTACAACAGCAGCACTTTTTTATAGACGAGGTTCATCATTTGTGCATCATCCATTACCGGATGCGTTCGGGCGGATCGCGTACGTACGACACTACTTCCGGTCACGTGCCACGTCACCACCAGAGTGTCATTCATAAAACAATGAAAATATCAGCAGTTGCGAAACAATCGAACGGAAACGCGCGTAACAATAATCAAACATACATAATAGAATAAAGAGAGAGAGAGAAACATACATACATACCTATCCGATTAAGGATAATTGTGAGCGTTGCATATCCTCTAGCGCACAGACGCTTTTCAGTCATTGTGGTCGTAGTTGTGTAGTATGAATGATAATTTTTCCTATATCATCATCATGATCAGCAGGCAGCATCATCGTGGAGTGTGCCCTCATTCATCAGGGAACCGGATACGTTTCATTGTGGTTCGTTGTCGACATTTCCGTTCTCTTAATAGGTATTACAATATACTATATACGTAGTAGGTACGTATGTATGTATGACTGAATGAATTGAAGAATGAATGTACCCTATACCTAATGTGATGTCTTATACACATACCTATATACTACATGATATTTGTTTATTAGGTAGGTATGTAAGTACTACGTGAGAGCCGAAGAATGTTTATTAGAAAATGTTTTTGAAACCTATTAGATATACATACATAGTATACTTATGTAGGATATATCTGTTGGTGTTGTTGTTTTTCTGACAAATTCGTCGAGGACCAGTGTCAGATGGGGTGGTTATTGGGGGCGGCAGCACGCGCAGCAGATGTCTACACAGCACAACGCAGCAGAACACACAATGGGGTCCTGTCCTATACATACATATATCAAGTTGCATTCGTCCACACCTGGCCCCTGAAAACGGGGGTGGACTTGAACACACGTGGTAATATTTTATAAATCACGTTTGTATATTGTATGTAGTACATAGAATGATAAAATACAGTTTGACCAAGCTAATCATCAGGACACGAGAAGCGGGCGCCGCTATTAGTTAAGTATTTACATTGGCATAAGTATAGGTATAATAATAAGATAACAAACAATGTATGGTGATGATAACACGTTAACGTTACTCAAAAGCAGGGTGTTTAACAAGTGGCAAATATTTGTTCTAACGCGGTTCACTTCTGAAAGATAATTCAGGCAACAGTGCCTACACGTATGTATGTATGTATAAATATATATATATATATATATATATATATATATATATATATATATATATATATATATATATATATATATATATATATCTCAATATCTACATAGTTCATATGGGAATGTAAAAAATTCTATTGTTTTTACTCAGCCCACGTTAGAAAAGCAAAAAATTATCTAATTTCATATTCACATACATACCTACCTACTCGTTTAAATAAACAGTTATGTATAGTTTGCACCCTTGTCACATAGATGCTTACATTACATTATATGTATGTAAGAGAAATGCTTTAAAAGCGTTACAAATACACTACATACATACATACATACATAACCTCATGCCTATCCCCTAACGTTAATGATGATGATAAAGTATAAATATTGTTGCACACAATGAAACATCTGTTGATAAAGGCACGAGCCGGCTCCTTTTATTACACAATACCTACATACAAGAACAAGATATGCTCCTCATGGTGGTAATCTGAAACCTGGGGCTTCCGTCACGTTGTAGGGCCTACTTCCGGCTATGGGGCGCGTGCCACGTGTGATGCGGTGCGATGCGATGCGATACGATACGATACGATACGATACGATACGATACGATGCGATACGATGCAATATGATGCGATGACCTATGTCAACACTAACACGTAAGCATAAATACGGATTTCACTAGAATATGATGAATGCAAAAATACACTACGCGGACGTGGGTATATAATCTACTTTCGTAAAGGCTTTCTAAAATTGTAAATATAATCTTTTTCGGGCTGGGATCAAACAGTTACGGTGCAACTCAGCTCTGCTCAGCTCAGTTCGGCTCGGCTCCACTCGACTCGACTCATAAATATTCATCTGAGCCCTAGCTATAACGCATATAATTCATAATATAACAATTAAAATCTCATTCGGTCTTAATTTTCAAATTAACTTTTGTATACCTTACACTCCAGGGTCGTCCTGAGCTCTAGACTATTTCCAATGCTTCTAGCGGCAGCCCTCCTTAGCCTGTACCACAGATTGAACCGAATTTATATATATATATATATATATATATATATATATATATATATATATATATATATATATAAATATATATATATATATATATATATATATATATATATATAAATATACATATATTTATATATATATAAATAATTTAATCTTAGAATCATAATCTACACATGTGCATCACACGATTGTATTAGTGTATGTGGAATGCGCGCAGAGAACTGAACTGAAATGAAAAAAATTCGACTCCCGAAGAAGAACCATTTAAAATTGAACGCTGTTGCTTGCCGCGGTCATAGCGGCCATATAGGTCTACCTGATGATGCTGCTACATTATATACCTACCTATAGCATAGTATAGTATAGTATATTTTAGCATGCAAAACATTCGAATGGTTAATGATTAAATATTATTTCGAGTATAGTTACTTTTGATTTCGTTGCTATCTATATACACCTATGTATGTAGTACATATATCCATATAGTATGTAGGTATGTTTCGATTGAATAAGACATTTGTGCGACTTTGGAATCTCAAACATGTCCGGGGAATGGCATACCTGTCATCAATAACCGAAACATGCTTTGCTTACCTGCATTACTCTGTAACATTCTTTGCTTTGACTACACCCATGAAAACAGTCTTTTTTCATTAATTTGCGTCCGGAAGTATATATATATATATATATATATATATATATATATATATATATATATATATATATATATTTATATATATATATATATATATATATATATATATATATATATATACATATACATATATGTAGGTAGGTAGATAGGTATACATATCGTTGGCGGTATTAGCGCGTGCCATGGTCCAAAGAGACGATGGCTTTTCTGTGGCCAAGACGTGTCTTGTTGTTTACCTGATGGTGGCGGGCTGTCAGACACGCACGCTGCAGCCAAGGGCGTGTTGGGGAGGCCGTGGCCCCCGTCTGCTGCCGGAGGCACAAACATCACGCTGATGTATATACCTATACCGTGTGTGTGTGTGTGTGTGTTTATATATATATATAGTGTAATAGTGTAGCCTTAGCCTCAGGCTATACACCTATTCATCTGTGTATATTATAAGCATCGCATATAACCCAGCAAGCAAACCGCATTATTATTATTATTATTATTATACGGCACATTGCCGCTACCACCGCTTGCTTCAACCGAAATTACCGAAAATACCATCAGTCGGTTCCGTCGGTCAGTCAGTCAGTCGATTGGTTAGTCGCGTGATCAACATTCTACAGGACGCCGACCCTGATACCAAATTTTATGATTTCGATATGTAGATGCATTATATTATATTATATAGTAAAGAATGTTACTATTCTATTCTAGGTATGTAGTACCATACCAGCATACTATGTAGGTATAAGAATAACATGTCGCATTTAAAAATATAATAAAATCATAATATGTGCAGGTACATACCTATACTATATGTATTTGTATTCATAACATGAAATATTTGTGGGGTGCAGCACGTACGACGTCACCCACCACTGACGATATCTTGATGTCCGATCAGAGCACTGACTAGAAAGTGTTATATGTACCAGTTTTTGGGCAATCGTAGTATCAAAATGTTATAATACGATACTTTGTAACCAACATCAGTGTTTCTCCACTTCACTGTGATCTGCGATGTGACAACGCTCAATATTTGGTTTCTTCTGGTGTACCTAAAATAAGATTCGGTTTCGTTTACCACCTGTCGGTCGGTCGGTCGCTCGCTCGGCTGATTGGTTGGTTAAGCACGCGACGCTGATGCATCATCTGTCGCCAACGATTTGCTATTTTTCATTTGTAATACTTATATTTGGTGTACATATCTATCTATCTATCTATCTATCTATCTACCTACAACAGACACATATGGAAAACTGGTACGAAATTCCGTACTAACAAGTGTATATGTTTGTATTTATACATTGCGTCTTGTTGCGTCGCTTCGTGACCGTGATGTGACAACTACTAGATACAAGTTCCAATTGCCTGTGAATCGCATCACCTGTTTATCTCTGTCTTTCCTCTGCATTCATATATAACATATGCGTTGATTTATCGACTGTGCAGATCAGATGAGATCAGATGCACCTGGCTACTGATCCTTAGAGCAAGGTCATTATTAGATACATACATGCACTTGTTCGCTCGTTCGCTCGCTCGTTCACTAGACTAGATGCCGTCGCGAAGAAGACATGCTCTATAACAACCAAATTGGAAATTTCGAATAAATGTTGGAACTTCTTTTGATCGTGCAGCAGCCAACCTTTTACCTATTAGGAATATAAGGTACATACATACATACCTACAGCCGCTGGTCATTTTGTCAGATTCAAAATGTTTAGTTGCGACTGTAATGTAATGTATTTAGAAGAAGAAGAAGAAGAAATCCAATAAGCATAGCAACGAGCAATGAACCGTATGATGAATAATGAAATTAGTGTCCGCTGTCCGCATAAAATTTCATATTATACCTATGGATGCGCAGGTGTAAATAAAATAATAATGATGATAATAATAATAATAGGCAGCACCTGTCAATTGACAAGATCGTTTCTTAATTCAAATAAACATGATTAGGTAGGTATATACAAATATCCTATATTCGGTATACCTACTAACAATATATTTTCACTTAAACATACATACTATACTATATAGCGTATAGCGTATAATAGCAGAACGGCAACTAACCCAACCCCTCGAACCCCTTGTGGTGGGTCGCATGCCACCGTTAATTGGGCCGGAATGATAATGCGATGAGGCCCAACGTGTGCGGCAATAAGCAGGTGCTTCTGAAGATGCATGTATTAGCGAGACAGAGATGCTGGCAACCGTGCTGGCGTGCGCGCGCTTTTCGATTTTATATATATTTAGCCCAATACCATACTATACCATACCATACCCTATTTCGTCCACCCCCGTCAATCATTTTACCCTTAAAATATGAATTAATAAAGTTTTTAATTATTAATATTACATTCCTATTTATGTTACATGCATTCATTATTAGCAGTCGGTAATTAAATGAATTTATTCTTTATTCTATTCGAAATGTATCAGTGCGTTACTAACTGTGGTATGTCTATTTAAAATACAGAAACATATTTATAATAAGCAGGCAATTATATTTGATGTGTATAATGTATGATTGGTATTTTATTACTTATATCATATGCACATGTTGGAAAAAAACAGGTACGGCACTGGTGCGTGAATCCCGGACTCCCGTCATTGACAGGATATCCGGATCGGTCATTATTTCATGAAAAAACTATATAATGAATGGAAGGCGCTGATTATGTCCATTCAATTCAATATCTATGTATGTATGTACATACATTCATAGTATATTGTTATACCCAACAGCACCCACATTTTGAACCCTCTCGATACCATTTTAAAACATTTATTATTATATGTATCCCTAAATTTATAAAAATATAATAAATCGCCTCCTGTCTTCCTAAAAAATTCCGGTGGCCTTGTTTAAAACAAACAAAAGTATATACCGTAAATATATATATATATATATATATATATATATATATATATATATATATATATATATATATATATATATATGTATATATATATATATATGTATATATATATATATATATATATATATATATATATATATATATATATATATATATATATATATATATATGTATATGTATATGTATATATATATATATATATATATATATATATATATATTTATATATATATATATATATATATATATGTGTGTGTGTGTGTGTGTGTATATATATATGTATAATACCCTATAAAACAGTATATCACTAGTGATATCTTAAACCACGCCTCCGCGACCCGGGCCACACGGTCTGATTGGTCGACAGTTGGGTGCACTTTACGAACGAGCGGCACACCGGTCGCTGGTCGATTGAAAATTGCACATGTTTATGTAGCACCGCGTGTACCGCCCATCTGTAATGAGCGCTGCAGCTAACAATGTAGAGGGAAGAAAAGTTTTAAGTGATGTAAACGTAAGATTGACAGTCAGTCGCCGGTTGGATGCTCCGTAGGGTAGTGCCGCAATTTTTTCCGCTGTGTGCTGTGATTCAATTCTGTTTTGTGACATTTTGTGGGAGACTTGTATTCATTTTCATCTTTGTACAAATGGGTGAGTTTTATTAGATGTATATTTTATTTAAAAAAATCAAGTTCAATCGTGTTTATATTGGATCAAATAGAATAGAACAGACTGAGACTGAGAAAGATGAATGATGTTGAATGCAAATTGAAATTGTAATAGAAGTGACATCACTGCAAAGTGTCTGTCACACGATAGTTTTTTTTCCTCTGAATATAGCACATGATCGATTCAAATGAAATATGATGATGTAAAAGACCTACCGCACTTGTAAATACTTTCATCTGTGTATCGCTATCGAAAGAGATATTTGTGATTAGTAGTGTCAGCTAAAACTAAATAAATATATACATACCTACGTATACCTATCACAGCACATGTTGTGTCTGGCTGGACCAAAAAGATCTACATACATACATACATGAATGTTTATATGTCTCGTAGTCTATTGAACTGTACATACATACATACATATTATATATGTTCACGCCACACAAATAGAATTGAATTTTATAGACTCTTTACGTAGAAACTGTATTTAAACTTGGAAATTCTATTTATGTATTATACACATACATAGGTAATATATGTTCTGACTGGAAAATGAGGCAACCCTTATCCGCTTAACACATCGTAATGGAATATAAGGTATTACAAGCGTATTTTAGATACCCCCAGTTGTCTTACCTATCTACCTGTAAAAATAATGACATGAGGCGATATATTAGCTATAGGGGGATTTGAACCCGGGACCTTGACGGTGCGAAATAGACAACACCCACGAGACGAGACAAGACGAGTCGACCGAACGAGGACACATGAACGCACAAATATCACTAAAGGACGTGTCCAAAATTAAAATTTACACAAACAAAGACAACATTTGATCAGTTATCAGAAATACTTAACTACCGGTATCACCTATCGAACACTGTCGATTATAATATTTAATAATCGGTTGACGAGTTAGTTTACCTATTAGTATAGGTAAGTATCATTTCTTACTCTCATATATGTAGGTAGGTACATTCATTCATACATACATACATACAAAAAGAGATTCATTTTCATTGAATGTCTGTCTGTCTGTATATTTAGCACAGGAAATAGCATATACATACATACACATGAGATTCCGATATATTTTCAGATTCTCTTTTCTTACATACATACATACTTATATCCATTGTTTGCCATAGTAAATTTAGTGCATTTTTGAGTACATTTTATTAATCCTTGCATCATTACCTTTCAAAAATGTAATAATCCAATTTTTTAATTATTTATTTTAATGTATGTGTGAAACAAAAAGTGTGTTTGTGCAATATTTAAATATGCATACATACATAATATGTACAGTATGCACGTAGGTTAGGAAATAAATGTTCTGAAAAAAAAAACCAAATAACATTTGTAAAATCAATACAAACATTGAATAAGGTTTACTTTATAATATAGTACATAGGTATGTTTGTATGTATGTATGTACATACATACATATATATGTATAGAATATTTTGGTTTGTAATAGTTATACTTTCCGCAAGCACAGAAACGGTGTTGTTCTTGAAAATCCATCTGTCTGATGACCAATTCCTTAACGTATGTATGTATGTACATACATACAAATCACACATGCAACTAACCGACGTGTTCACACATGCTGTAGGTATAACATACTATACCGCTTACCGCAGGCTAGGCATCATCAAAACAGAGCAGCTGAGATTGCGGCACATATAGAGACGTGTCTGTACCAGTGTCTATCATGTCCACTATACACAAATACACAATATATATATATATATATATATATATATATATATATATATATATATATATATATATGTATATGTTATTACGTCACACACATATACATATATACATACATACATAGCTACTATGCATAAGAGAATTGATTAGGTGACTCATATTCTGTTGAGTGATATCATAATATGGCGTAAAGTTGATTTATTTTAAAATTATAGCAAATATATAGGTATTTAGTATATGCATTGTGCAAATTTGACCATCAATAGGGGCTGTAAATACAAATATGTATAACTAAATATAGCAAAAACACACCTTTATTAGTAGGTATATAGATACATACATACCTACCTACTTATCTATACATTTGCACTGCCTAATAAATAGTGTGTTAATAAGACGGCATGGCAAATGAGTGATTCTTCTGTTGTGGTTGTGCTGGGCCGCCGTGGCCCACCCACACCACACCACACACGCGAACCCGGTTCTCGCCCAACTATAGCACCCAGCAGACCTAATATGGGACATTCCATCGACAGACAAAGTATGCATGTATGTTATGTATGTATAAGCTATACACATACTACATGTATAAATATTATGATGCATACTTATGGGGAATGAGATGAACGTACATACATACATACATACGTGCCAAAATCACTAGCACCATAATGATGTAAATTACATACATATTCACTTTCATAATTGCATTGCGTCAATGCGTATCACACCGTATCACCTCCCATTGTTTCCATTATCTCTTATGTCTTGCAATAGAATAGAAGAGAACAATAGAAAATATGATTTATTTCATAGATGTACCCTACAGATGTATGAATGAATGAACGAATGAATGAATAAATGAATGAAACTGCAAATAGATTTCACATCGAATACGTATGATTTGTTTGGTGACCAAAACGGCGGCATGCGCGGCCCAGACCGTGGGAACAACCACATCAGTGACAACGGAGGTAGGTGCGTGGGGTTGGGCCCACAGTGTTTAGCCCACGCGGCATATACGGCGCCTCAGATAATATACATACATACCATCCGAAGAGATTCCTCCAGTCCAGTCCAGTCAGTGCACTGCACTGTACTGTACTGTACTTTACTGTATTGTACAGTGACTCATACATACATACATACATCACAACCACACATACAATAATAAGCAAATACATATACGATACATATGATGGGACAAATCTAATCTTATTAATCGACAATGCGACAGTTCATTATTAAACAAAGAAATAACTAAATTTCTGTTTAACTACAAACAAAACCGTCTTGATCTTTTCATATGTTGTTCAATTGGGCGAATCCACCAATGAACACATACATAATATGTCCATATATACACGAATATATGTAATAATATATACATATCACCTATGTTTTATAAACCTTGATAGCTACACTCGCGCGTTTCAACATGATTCAATCACATTATTATTATAATTTTTTTTTATTTTTTTTTATATGCCTTTACAAGTTAACCAACCGTGGTAGCTGTCGTCAATTGTGATGTGCAATGTCCTTCTTAAAATTCACACGGCTCACTTTCCACATATGCTATTCTATTGCAAACATTAGATAATTTCTATATTTAAATTTATAATCGGAATTAACGTTATATACCTAGCAACACTGTTTTGTAAACCCGGAAGTTTAATAAATAAAATTGTGTGTGTATGTGCACTGTACCATATAACTAGGTCCTATCATTCTTCTTACCACATCATCAGAAATAGTATTTCACCAAACAGAACAACAATTTAAACATTTTGCTATACGATTTACAATATGTAATTAATTTAAAAGGTTGCGGGAATCATATACCTACCTACATATAATACTAAGTACCATACATACAGTACATAAAGTATAGATGTTGTTACATAAAAAGATATTGATGTGCATTATTATTAGGTACTATTATTATAATATATAAATAAATGATTGCACGGTAGCTGGGTTGTTTGTTTGTTCGTTCGTTCGTTCGTTCGTTCGTCTTGAATGACAGAACTCAAGAAACCGTTGTCTCCAGTTACCATAGACAACCAGACACGGAACTGAAATTGTTTCTCAAGATTTCTAGATAATTTATACTTACTTATTTCCTTTGTCATCATCATCATTAATGCTAGAGTAGGTATAGTACTACTACTATACGAAGACAAAAGTGCGCTTCACTTATCCTCATTCATTTCATTTTGTGCAATGTACTGCATTTGAAATGTCTGATGGCAGCATGTGTATGTATGTTATTATGTATGTACATACATTCATACACATACTTACGTACAATGCCTCGGAATAGCCGCAGTCGTAAATTGTAAACGTGTGCGTCAATATCTATAATAAGAATACAATTCTATGCATGCATACATACATACATCCCATCAAAATTGTGTATGGTGTGGTAGAAAACCCCTTTCCATCCCACCCATTCGCACATCTAGTAGTAAAGCAATCATGTCTGGTATTCGCAGTGTGCTGTGGCCTGTGGCGCCTCTTTCTCTCCGTTGAGGATCTAGTTAGGGGTAGCAGGCTTCATAACTCATCGGCGATTAGATCGGAATGCAGTCGAGATTATCTGTAACGCCCTTTACAGTCCGTAAACTAAATTAAAACCATGCAAATGATGTCGCACTTAATTAAGCCAAAGACATTTATGTTGGGGTAAAATCATTATTATACATACATTACAAGAAACTATCAAAATTCGATTGGCAAATAAAAATATACCGCATTTAACCATATCTCTTGCCAACAAACAAACAAAACAAAAATTATATGTATATATATATATATATATATATATATATATATATATATATATATATATATATATATATTACAATTTCGGAGAGAGAGAGAAAAAGAGATCATTGGCCACTGGGCGACGTCGACTGCGGTTGCGGCGAGTTTTACATAACCCCCAGACAGTCGGGTGTGGGTGTACGCGACCTCAACACGTGTTCAAGCATAAGTCAACCTGATTTTTCAATTCTACTTGATGTGTATCATGACTTGGTTGTTTAATGACGGAATGAAAGGCCATTTAATTTCTTTATATTTTATAATTGGTTCGCACACTGTGGAACGGTTATGGACAAATAGATGCCACAACTTTCCCACGACGCGGCGGTGGCGGTGGAGGGACGACGCGACGTATCGGTGCAATAACTATATAAAAGAACAACTGATTGAGTTATCGATGTAAATTACAGCATATTATTTCAGATCAAGTTCAACACATGGGGATCCCTGAACCCGAGTGCGAATTTACTAAGCACACGACTAATTTTAACCGTAGTTCATTGCTCTTGTGACGCGACAACGAATTTCATTTGCATCATTTCCTAATTCATTTAGGTAGGTAGATAGATAGATAGATAGATATACTCGTATACCTACGATGCATTGTGTTTATTTCGCAAGAAAAACATATTCAATAAATAGTTGGTATACCTACCACCTACCTACCTACATACATACCTACCTATCTACCTACCTATATATCTATCTATACATATATGTACGTACATACATACATGCCTACATATGTATCGTATAAGATTGAAAGTGTTTTACATCAGACACAGATGATCGTTGGTCTGCTGGGGGTCGCCGTCGCCACCTCCGCTAGAAATAGCCGCGTGACTCACGCCCCCTCTACAGGCGGCCCGCACGCGCCGACTCTGCCCCCAGGCGCCGCGTCGCGCAGTGCAGTGCAGCGCAGCGTAGCGCAGCGCAGCGCCGTGTCGTTACTTCTTATAATACACTAAGCTTATAATGTTGTTTCGGGATTTCTTTTAAATGAATTTTATAATAACAATTAAAATAATTCTCACATTTGTTTGAATAATTGAATTGCCTCTCTAAGTGAACTTAGCGAGCACCTAACACAATGGGCTTATTATTTTTTTTTCTTCAGCGTAATTTCTCTATTTAAATAATAATAAAAAAGTTTCTCATCATAAGCAGCACTGCGCTATGCTGTGCTGTGAAATGTCTGGCGATTCTGTACTACTTAATAAATAAAATAATTGCAACTTTATGCTCACGTGAACCAGAAACATTGCTCCTAATTTTTAAATTTACTTACATTACACATACACAAAGAAATGCTATTTGATCGATCATTGAAGTCTCCGTACATACATATATTGTAATGAAAACAAATCAACAAACGAATTCATTTCGAAACACACCATACCTATTACTGTTGAAACATATATTATATCGTATATATTTCGCACGGTTGAATATTAGTTTTAATTGTATAAGTATGAAAACTTGGTTGGAACCATCTGCACACTAATGATAATAAATAGACATTACAATGTGTAAGAGTGCGTTACTTTTGTAATTAAACAAGAAAAAGTCGTTCGCCATTGTTCCAGAACGTACTTACGTTCTCTAGTAGTAGTAATTATAACTCGAAACTTCCCTCGTGGATTTGATTAATTTTTAATATAAATAGTTTATGTATGCACCAAAATGTTACATAAATATATGTTTGTATGTATGTACGTACCTATATGATGCCATATGTAATACCTACAACTAGAAAATATGGTTTCCGGTTAAAAATAAAACTTATATGAGGCATTACGTGCGTAATTAAAAGCTCTATAATTATGAGATGATAATAAATATATATATATATATATATATACTTATATAAAATGTTTGATTAATTAGTATTTGCGCTAATTGCTGGTATTGCGTTGAAGCACCACTACAAGAGCTTGATGAAGAGAAGAAGCATTGCGCATTCATATAAGTATACATACATACATACATACATGCATACATACCTGTGCACCTGTGCTAAAAGTAGTAGTAACGATTATCGAACTAGCTTTTTTCGATCTTGATCAGTTGCATCATTATTATTGCAAAGTGAACGTATTCGTTTTAATTATAGAAAATTCACATTTACTTCCACTGTATATGTATATATAGTACCTACCCTATTCATATGTAATTATCTGATAAGAAATGTAATACGTAATTATCAAAAGCAGATTTACGCCATCAACACCAGTTAAAGTTCAAGTTGTTTCTGATTGCTGCTGGTGGATAGTACCTACATACATACATACATACATATATTTCTATTGAAAATTAATGTTTTGTCACAATTTGTGTGAAAGTTAAAGAACGACGAATAAAGTTCATGTAGGTAACAATGGGACGTAATAAGAAATAAAAGCTATTTTAACAACAACGGAGCGCAAAAGTATGGAATTTTTCTCACACGCATAAATGCATAACCAACATTTATACATACATACATAGATACACACATATAATGAATAGTAATTTTATTCGAAAGAGAACCGTTTGTTCCGAGTGTGATTTTAATCTTTGGTAGGTAGGTAGGTAGGTAGGTACTTATACTGTTTTATCGTGATGATGTTCACTTGCCCGGGAAATGAACACTGCACTCTGAAATGCCATTGTTGATGTTTACGCTTCAGGAAAATTATATTATTACTTATATACCTACTTGTGTATATGTATATAATGTGTAACACTAAGTAGGCATGTACTTTTCTTTCTGTTAATATTGTTTGGAGGCGTGCGGGTAAATTAATGACATCCTTATAAAACCTTCTTATTATATCATAACATCCTTGTTAAAATTCAATTGACAAATTTCAAGCTTTACTTTACCATATGTACCATATGTAGTACATACATAGTTTGTGATAAAAAAGAACGCAATGCAGTAGTACCTACATATATGTATAGTATGTTATGTAGGTATAATGTAAAATTCGCGTGATATAGTGGGGCACAATTGCTAAGCAACGTAAAAAATGTTTAATATCCGGACGAACCGACGTAAATGGGTTTGGCCTTATGTTGTGCATCAAGGGTGGCACACGCTATTATATAATACGGTCTACAATCGGAACGCACGCGATCTTATGCTGATGCTAATGTCGAAACGACCCCATTTTACTAAAATACATATATCGATTCGTTTATTTTAAATCGATTAGGTATGTAGTACTACGTTGAACACACGTTGAATACACGATATTTACTCACAAACTAAAATATTTATATAACATACATATATGTAGATAGAATTATACCTACATACATCATATAATGGACTTGGTATTTTTATATTTATCTAAAATAATTCTTCATATTATATATAAACATTTACCTACGGTATTTACAGTAACAAATATTCTGTTACTTTTATGCAAACGACCTTCAGAAGGTTAATTTTTTATTTATTTTTTTAAGATAAATATATATTATTTAGCATAAATGTATTCTAATAAGAATCCTATACTAACGCTTTATTTTATCCATAGTACACACAGGAAAAGGAGAATCTTATTTCTACGTAAAACCTTTTTATTATACAGTTATGTATACATACATACATACATACATACATACATACATATAGGTATGTATTATTACATATAATATCGATTGAATGAGGCATGTAATTTAATCGTTTCGTTCTTACATCACAATGACAAGAAAAATAAATAGAAATAGAAAAACGGTTTCCAATACGATGGAGTGATTTTCCATGTTTTCACTAATGTAACTGATGGCAACAGAATAGTGTCATTAGGCTTTTATTGAATGTTCATTCAATTATAAATTCGTTTCTTAAACAATGTATAAATGATGTATGAACGATATTATAATAGGTATGTACCTACATACATACATACATACATACATACATACATACATACATACCTACCTACCTACCTACCTATATTGAGTCAATTAATTTTAATAAATATTTCTAATGTGCGTGCGTGGCGTGAATAGTCGTCTACTACCTACTGCAGGTGTTTCTCACCAACATGGTTCTTTTATTTTTATTCGTCTGTTACAGATGACCGGGAAAAGAAGTCGCAGTTTTAAATGTGCCGTCCACCACCGGGACAGAGAAGTCACTTCAGAAAACGACTTCCACTTGCTACTAGTGGAGCCACCACTATTCTGCAGGTATTTGAACAATCACAAATCAAAACTCTATTATATACCCTATAATATGCCCCTTTTACTCATCATAAATCATTCGGGTTCTGCAATCTTATCAAATCGATACGCGAGCCATGTTCTAATAAATACAACAAACAATATGTTCGTTATTGGAAGAAAATAATAAGTGCCGCTCTTGTGTAATGTAAGCACGAAGCGATTGAAGCACCATCGTGTCTGTAAAGTTGCTATTTCTAGCCAACGAATGTGACTTGAACGATTAGAACGATATTTGTTGGGATTTTTTGTTTTGTTTTGTTTTGTTTTGTTTTCCTAGTGACTTATTTGTTAAAAGTCTATTGCACGGTTGGTCGGTCGGTGTGCTTCGGATATCGGGGGAATTTCATAGCTTCCTGTCTATGTCTCTCTATCTATCTATAGGATACTTATACATATATATATATATTATATTAGCCGTTGGTGATTTATTTTCAGATCATGCCGACTGTTGGTTGCAGCTTTAATTGGTTCATGTTCGATCTTTTATTATTTGTTGTTTTTCCGCCTTGATAGGAGAGATACCCCATCGTGTACTGTTTCATATATTTATGGAAATTGTGCCTGTTTATTATAAATTGTGATGTTCGCTTTGGAATGTCGTACTTATTTATATCTATCTGCATTAATGTATGTATGCATGCATGCATGTATGTATGTATGTATGTATGTATTTTTATATCTACATTGTGGATAAAAGAATATTTCATGAAAATCATTTTAATTTTGTGCTCTATTTCATTATCATTCAATTCCGGCGTCCGACGCCCACCGGCCATTTATTTGATTATTTTTATTTTCTGCTTTCTCTGTTTGTCACAGTTTATATTTAAGAGGCGCTTAAGTGTCTTCCGAGTATTTTTAGCTCGTGTCAACACAAACAGATTCATAAACTTATATTCCGAATGATGAGATAGATTTTGAGGGTTAAGAGAGTGAAGTAGAGTTGCGTACTTTTATCTAATATGCATGCATACATACAAATACATATAAAATTCATTTGTTATTCAATTAGAAACAAACATTTGCATCTCAACATAATTGATTTGATTGTTAAATAAACATTTGAATGTGAACATGTGTCAAATTCTAAATTGAGACACATTCGTATTCGTATTGTTTAAATGTGATTCCCAAGTATAATAGTTTGGAAACGAGAACGAACGCAGTATATACCTACCTACCTACCTACCTACTTGCTAACAAATGTTTATCTTTTTTTGCAGAATGGTTCAAATAATCGCCGAAGAGTTCTTAACAGACGAACGTGACCGGAAGTACTATGCCGATCACTATACGTGCTGTCCGCCACCTTTATTCATCATCTTGATCACGCTAATCGAGGTAGGTAACTTCTCTGCTTTAAGCCCATAAAACAAAATAAAAATTATAATATTACCTATATAAAATAATACAACTCTCAAATACGAAATATCGACACAAAAGTTTTCGTCAGCTGTTGGTCGTTGTACACGTTGCACGTTGCATGTTGCACATTGCACGTGCCTTTGGCCCCGGCCAACACATGTGTTTCCTCAAATGTAAAATATTTATTCTCCCGAAACCTACCTACCTACCTTCTTTCCTTCTTTCCTTCCTTCCTTCCTCCTATACCTACTGTACTACAGTAACTCTCCATCTGTTTAGTACTCCATTGCAATACTGCGGCACAGGAATATTCCTCTATTAAGGCAAACACGTGTGCAATTCCCCCTACAGTTTACGTGTTTTCCCGAAATAAACGCGCCACATTTTTCGACATATTTACCCAACTTCACCCTGAGTCTGAATATTGACTGCTGTGCTTTCTGAACAGGATATTGTCTAATTACTTTTACATCTACATAATATACGGTTTATTAATGGGTTACGTTGCTAATCATTCGGTTTTTCCAATTTCATTCATTTCATTTATGCAAAACGAATTCAAGTTCACGTTTAATTTCGTTTACGCTAATTGTAAATGTTTCTTTTTCTAGTTGGGTTTTTTCACATACTATTCGGTCAGTACCGGAGAACTGAGTCCGGCAGGTCCGGTTCCAATCGATTCCATATTCATATACCGTCCAGACAAACGCCTAGAAATATGGAGGTTTCTTTTGTACATGATGCTTCATGCAGGGTAAGATTATCATCTACATCTGCTTGTACTCTACTACTTGTACTCGTACTATTATGTTTTATTCGATTTTACAGATGGTTGCATCTTGGCTTTAATCTAGTAGTGCAGTTGTTAGTCGGGCTGCCACTAGAAATGGTGCATGGCTCCTTGAGGATCGGCACCGTGTACATGGCCGGTGTAGTCGCAGGTTCACTAGGGACTTCCGTCTTTGACACCGACGTCTACCTCGTGGGCGCCTCCGGAGGAGTCTACGCCCTGCTAGCAGCACATTTAGCAAACGTTCTACTCAATTATAATAATATGCAATGCGGAATCCTTCGGCTGTTCTGTGTATTCGCGATTGGTAAGCTACTACACAACAAGGAAACAACTAATTTCCTTCCTTTTGAATTACCTTGAACAAATGTTTAAACATTATTTTGCAGCATCTTGCGATGTAGGTTACGCCATTTACTCGCGCTATGCCGCCGAATCAATGGGTCCACCAGTGTCGTACGTTGCCCACTTGACCGGTGCTCTTGCGGGTCTAACAATCGGACTCCTGGTGCTCAAGAATTTCGAGCAGCGGCTTCATGAACAACTGCTGTGGTGGGTGGCGCTGGGGGTGTATGCCGCATGCACGATATTCGCTGTATTGTTCAACATACTAAACCCAACACCCTCGGTGGACAACAACCTCATGGAGAACCTCGGGGACGGTGTCAACAGTCAATATGTATATAATCGATACGGAGTATAGCCTCGGTTGCTATTTCTCGGAAATTATTGAAATTTATAAACTTTGGGAGTTTAAAATTGAAATTTTAGTCATTTCGAATATTGGCTGGCCTAAAACTGTAGAGCCTAGAGAGCCGTTGAAAACAAACCGCATTCGGAGCAACGCTGATGTAAAACTAACAACAACAAAAAAAAAAAACTTGTAAATATCATTTAATTTAAGAATGTGTATATATATATATTATAAATTATTTATTTTTCGTTTAGGTTTACGTACAGAAATGTCCTTAGTATAAATTTTCAAACTAATTTTCTGTACTGTAACTTAACGCATATACACCAAAGACTGAACAGTGTGAATTTTTTTTTATACATTATTATTATTATTATATTTATCGCGTCCAATGAAATTATTTATAATTAAAATTATCTGCCAAGGTAATTTTGCTATCACGAAATTGCTAAATTATATACTGATAAGCGGTCTCGTTTGAAAAATAAGCGGTTATTGTAAATAATCATTTGCGCGCTTTATTGCAACACACAAGTGAGTTTCATTTATTTTACACTCTTTAGTTGTATTTTAAATTATTATTATTATATAAATTTTTTGTTTCATTGGTCATTCGTGAGTGATATTAGCAAAGCTAGTCATAAGATTTTATTTTTAAATACCTACCAAAGATACATGCTAGTTAAATATGTAATCATAACAAAAACAAAAATTAACAATTGAACAAATATGCCTTGAAAACATACAAATTTAGACAAACATAGTCATCTAATTGTATTTTTGCAACACTCGGGTAGATTTTTCACACATTTAGATATTAGTCAAATAAAAATGATCAAACGGAGAACTGATTTATAAGTGGTTATTTATTGTGTTTTTTATGTTAAAACAAATTATTATGTGTATCAAAATGTTTTTTGAAATTAATACAGTATCGCACTGCCACAAACCTTCCATATACATTACGTCATTTAGAACCTATTTATACACAACATTAATAAATAATTTAAAGAAAATCTTTTTTTTTGTTTTATTACTTTTCAACATCTTTCATTGCACTCAATTATTCCCTATAAACATTTAGGCTCTATGTCAAAGTCATAACAATTTCTTCATAGCGGCGTTACATGTGTGTAAATTGCCTACTCCTAAAGTAAGCTACTAGCCAATTAACATAATAAACAGCAACATTTTTCTACATTTATAACTAAATTTTGATACAACTACAGTAAAAAAATAAATATAGGCAATGACTTTCTTATGCGTATTTTGTTAAGATAAGAAATATTAATATTTGTAAATAAAAGTAATGTAAAGAATGTTCAAGTTCCGTGAATCCTACTATATTTATTTTACATATATATATATATTTTATATATATATATATATATATATATATATATAAATATATATATATATACACATATATATATATATATATATATATATATATATATATATATATATATATATATATATATATATATATATATACAGTGAAAGCTGTCCGTTAAAATCTCCTGATCGTTTCTTTTCATGATTAAAATACTCACTTACTCATTACTTCGTATAAGAAAGTACAAAAGTTGCTATGTATTTAGATTTTACGCAACTTTGAATGCCGTAGTAAGTATAAACACATCATAAAAATCAAACGTCGCAAAACATAACTTTCATAAAGTACCTAACCCTACTTTACACAAGTAATATTTGCTTGTACATACATAAAATGCTAAATCAATTGCATATAAAATAATGCAGTGTGTTTCTAGTGATTTGTCTGCCTTAGAATGTTTCGGCGTCTTCTAAATACTTTGATCGAAGAGGCCTTCGACCTGCATCCTTTTTATATCGGAACGAACCATCCGTTTCGCGCAAAAGAACTGGAACACCTGGGCTGGTTGTCATCCGTGGCGCCGTGTTTTCCCGTCAAAGCCGACAGTATTAACATCATTAATGAACCGCAGGTATTTTATCAGACTTTAATCACGCGAAGCTCAAACGCGAAAGAACGCATAACGCTCGCGAGTTTGTACTTGGGTACAGGCGAGTTGGAGCAAAGCTTTATCGAGACGATAGCGGCAAATCAGCACTTCGCAAGCGGCAATTTAAAAGTTCGTGTTCTGTTGGATTATACCCGCGGCTCCCGCTATGATATCAATTCCAGGACTATGTTGCTCCCGCTATTGAAAACATCGCAAAGTAATTGTGAAGTTTGTCTATATCACACCCCGTTTTTACGCGGACTTAAAAAGCGTATGACTCCTCCGCGATTTAACGAAATTTACGGGTTACAACATATGAAATTGTACATTTTCGATGATTATTTAATTATTAGCGGCGCTAATTTGTCGACGGATTATTTCACAAATAGGCAAGACCGCTATTTTGTGATTAAAGACAAACGATTAGCGGACTTTTACGATGGACTTGTTTCAAAAGTGCAAACATTCAGTTTACGCTTGGATGAGAATAATAACGTTAGCTTAAACAAAGATTGGGATATGTTACCGTATCAATGTTCGAAATATAAGTTCGCCAACAAGGCTGGAAATTTAATTTCGAATTATATGCTGGACTCCAAATGTGACACCGGAAACGTCGACCGGCGAACTAGTCAAAATTGTGGTGAGTGTACTTTGTATGAACATATTTATGAAATGTTTATATGAGGTATTTTATATATACATATATAGATACATGGGTTTTTCCTTTAATACAAATGGGTCAATTGGGTATCGAACAAGATTCGATGGTCACCGAAAGATTACTGGCCCAAGCCCCTGCAGGCACAAAATTATTTATGGCCACCGGATATTTTAATTTAACGTCTAAATATACAAGAACTTTAATAAATAATTCAATTGCTGAATGTAACGTATTAATGGCCCATCCTGATGTAAGATGTTTGAAAATCTATGCAATAATATATAATAAAAAGCAACACGAAATGATTTAGGCGAACGGGTTCCAAGGCGCAAAGGGTCCCGCTGGCGGGATACCCGCTGCGTATAGTTTAATAGCGTATAATTTCCAACAAAAACTCGTTAAACATGAGCAAGAAACGCGCATAACTTTGCAAGAATATCGTCGAGAAGGGTGGACATACCATGCGAAAGGTTTATGGTGAGTTCGCAGTTGCATAAATAACACACGCAAACACAATATATATATATATATATATATATATATATATATATATATATATATATATATATATATATATATATATATATATATATCTAATATTTTGTTCATTTCATTTAGGTACTATCCGTTAGGCTTAGATAATAAACCCAGTCTAACCCTAATTGGTTCGCCGAATTTCGGCGAACGATCTGTTAAAAAAGACTTGGAAACGCAACTTGCGATCGTAACCGAAAATTTGGAACTAAGTAAAAAGCTGCACAATGAGTGTCGATTTCTTTACGAACAGGGTTTACCGGCAGACGTTCATCGACATGTACCCAAGTGGGTTTACGCGATGGTGTTTCTGTTTAAAGAATTTTTTTAACTTTTATCTCAATTTGTTGTTATTTTATGTTACGAAATAATAATAATAAAAATACCTATTATGAATGTTTCATTTTGTTTCTTATTTAATTTAAGTGGGTTGACAACAACCAATCATCAAATGACTCATCAATCAAGTTTTTATTCGTTCGTACAAATGTCGTTGCAGCTACCATACAATCTATATTAATTCTTCCATGTGCGTTTTAATCCAGCGGTGTAATCAAATAATTTACTATTTCGAAACTCTCCTTTCATATCTAATAAGTAATGAAAGTACTGGTTTTTTACTTTGAGTGGAAGATAAGTTGTAGCTGCACCTCGTGTATTTTTACTGCTTATATATTTAAGATTAACAGTCATCATTCGGTTTTTCCCGAATGGTCCATATGTGACCAAAGTCACAGCGTCGCCACCCTTTCTCAAAATAAGATATCGCACAGACTTTAACGAAAACATCCATGCGGCAGCCAAGACACCATAGCCTACGAAAACGTTACACATTACATAATAATTTCAATAAAAATCATCAAATTACCTACCCATCATAAATGAAAGAATTGTTAAGCCATTCCTGTATTTTCCTTCGCCCAAATTTATTTGCCGCCACCACGCTGCACTCGTCTCGCTTTGCACCGGCACATTTCGCAATGTGGTAAATGTAAAATGTGACAAATACGTCCAAAAGCCGAATTGGCACAAGGCGAAAATGTTGAGTATTTTAAAAAATTTTGGATTTTCGTATTTAAATAAAATCACATCTTTTGCGATATTGGTATTCACAGAGTATGCCTGCTCTGAATAAGTCGCTACTCGACATTTCAAATTTGGTTTCAATATTTGTAATAACTTCAATGGTGTACATCGTTTATAACATGTTAAAATCATTTTCATCTACATATATTTAGGAATACACTATTCATACATGCTCAAACGAAACCATTAAAATGTCAAATTGTGAAACGCCTGTCAAATATTAATAACCTAATAATTATATATTCGAGTACTTCTTAATAATGGCATTCTATGAGGTATTTTCGTGAATAACATTTGACCTAGTGTATATACTAATATAATGTTTAAATAAATTTCAGTGGCGTCGCTTTAACTTCTTTGATTTAAAATCAAACGCAGATGACGGCAAAATTTCTGCTGCATTAAAGGTTAGATTGAATTACTTAAAGAACTTTGACAAATGAAATGTATGAGTATGAGAATGATCCGAGCTTCCTGTGTACAGGACAGTAATATTACAGCCGCAACATCTGGGAATTCCCAGTTAGTGTTTGGAGATCATCTCGGATTACTCCATATCATCTCACGCAACTGGGACGTAACAACATTTAAAGGCTATGAAATTCGGGTGATTTTAGCCCAGCAGTTACGTAACTCTGCTTTCTTAATCACAATTGGGGTAAGTTTGTTTTGTATGTTTTTACATGTGTGTGTGTGTGTGTGTGTGTGTGTGATGGTATCTTATATATCAGCAAGATGAGCCCGGCATTAATCCAGTGATAAAAGTGTGGGATACAAGTCGATTAGATCGACAAGGTGCGCCTGTTTGCGTTCGGATATCGCGAACGATCCCGCAAAACGGGCCTGTGGACGTGTGCTGTATGTGCGTTCACGAAGACCGGCAACTGTTAGCGGTGGGATTTGTGAACGGAGCACTAATCCTTTATCGCGGAGACATCACTAGGGATCGCTCTACAAGACAAAAAATATTTAAGGATAGTACGACAGCTATTACAGGATTATCGTTCCGATCGACGTCGAATTCGATGTTGTTGTTCGTTGCAACAACGAGCAGTGTTTTTATATATAACATTACGCAAAAGGATAAAGAGCATAAAGTATAAATATAAAATAATATATATATATATATATATACATAAATTTGATTTGATCTGATTTGACTAGGTTCCTTTAGATTCGTCCGGTTGTGCACCCAAATGTAGCGTTCTTGCTGAATCTATTCAAGATGGTCATTTTATGGTCGGTCGAAATGATGTATGAAATGATTTGATTCTCAAGTAGAAGTAAAAGTGATTATTACGTCTCAATTCTTTATTAGGCAGTCTACTGTTATACAACAGATGGAAGAGGGCCGTGTTACGCTGTAGATGGCGAAAAAGTAATGATGGAATGGTTCCGTAGCTATTTAGTAATCATTTCAGAGAGTCTTCATCGTTCTGGATCTAGTTCGCCAGCAGCCCCAATCCATTTGATAACCGTGCTTGATTTACAAAATAAGTTTATTGTTTACACGGCGCCTATTCAAGAGGTGAAAGCCGTTTTGAATGAATGGGGTGCTTTTTATATTTTAGGTAATTATCGTATTTATTTTTGTTTATATTTGTTTTATTTTATTTTATTTTATTTAGGAGGACAACACGATATATACCATTTAGATGAAAAAGATTTACAGTCAAAGTTATCATTGCTATTCAAGAAAAACTTATACGATATTTCCATACGAATTGCCAAATCGCAGCAATATGATTCGGATGGATTAATTGATATTTTTCGGCAATACGGCGATCATTTATACAATAAGGGTGACCCCACTGGAGCCGTCGAACAATACATTAAAACTATCGGCAAACTTGAAGCTAGTTATGTTATTCGAAAGTTTTTAGATTCACAATATATTATTATGTTAATTAAATATCTACAAGCTTTACATAAACAAGTAAGTCATCCCACCTAAACAACAACAACAACACTTATTCCAATTCAATGTTTTCGTTAAAGGGTCACGCAACTGAAGACCATACAACCCTTCTCCTCAACTGTTACAAGAAAGAAGACAAAACTGAGGAGCTGAAGGAGTTCATCATGACCAAAGATCGCGAACTTGATTTCGACGTCGAGATCGCCATAAAAGTTTGCAGACAAGTCAGCATTGAAGACGCGTTGAATTTAGCGAAGAAGCACGGCAAACATGATTGGTATCTTAAAATTCAAATCGAAGACAATAAAAAATACTGCGAAGGACTTGAATACATCTCAAATCTGGACTTCGATGAAGCGGAACTTTACATGAAGAAATATGGGAATATTTTGATTCAGTACGCTCCCGGTGAGAGTACTCAATTTTTAAAAACTCTGTGTCATGATTACCGACCTCAAAATAAGCCCTTGATTAGTGAGTTGATGTTGGATGGAAGTATACATATTACTCAGAAAGCCGATCCTGAGAATTATATACATTTGTTTTTGAATCATTCCGCTAGATTGGTTGAGTTCTTGGAGTACTTGGTCCACGAGGGACAAGTACTAAGTACTGCAGTTTATGATACGTTACTAGAGCATTATTTACACGTTTGGGGCAGTTTGGATCAGGGCTCAGAACGAAATCGGTAAGTCACTATCACTATTTCACTTATTGGTTTTAATAAAAATGTATGTATATTCATTCATCAATTTCGGTAGATACGAACAAAGAGCTTTAAAATTGCTTCAAAATCCGGACGCGAAATACGATAAGTATCAAGCATTAGTAGTTTGTCATATGCATAAATTTAGCGTTGGAGTTCTGTATTTGTACGAAGAACAAAAGCAGTATCAACGAATCTTGGGGTACCACCTTTCGCGTCGAGATTCGGCATCTGTTTTGGCGAGTTGTCGCAGATTTGGCCACCAGGAGCCGTCATTATGGTTGCAAGCACTTTGGGCTTGTGTTCGAGATTCCGTGACTAGTAACAGCAGTACTGATTCTTTGGAACTGGCGGAACTCGTACCAGAAGTAAGAGTGAACAACAGTCATTGCATGTGTTATAGATAGATAGATAGATAGATAGAATCTAATAATATTGTTATTTCGTATAGATTTTATCTGTAGTTTCAAAAGAACGTCTCCTCTCGCCGATGTTAGTCGTAGATGCATTGAGTACGGGCTCTTCAAATGTAACGTTACGTTACCTACGCGATTACATCATTTCTGAAATCCAATGCGAGGAAAGCCTAATTGCTTCGCACACAGAACGCATAAACCAATACAAAACTGACACAAATGACATACAACTAAAGATACAACAGCTTAAAACAGGTGCGGTGACCTTCCAAGGTTCCCGCTGCTCTGCATGCCATCACCAATTAGAATTACCATCAGTACACTTCTTGTGTCAACATTCGTACCATCAACATTGTTTCCAAAGCTACTCAGACAATGATAACGAATGTCCCGCTTGTCAACCAGCAAATAAAAGCATTGTTGACCAACTAAAAGCGCGTGAACCCAGCAAAGATCTCCACGAAACATTCCACAATTTATTAGATCGCGCTTCGGATGGATTTTCTTTAGCTGCTAAGTATTTCGGCCGCAGTGTGTTCAATAAGGTTACAATTGTTCGTCTGGAATCCGAAACGCATCCGCCGTCAACGAATTCGGAACCCCCGATATCCCAACACAAGCCACTGGTACACCAAAATGATCAATTTACGAGTTACGCACCTTCGGAAGGCCGAATTCGTCAACTAGAGGGCAAGTCCAGAACTCCGTCGGTAATCCCAATTCCAGAAGGTCGAATGCGTCTTCAAGAATCTCAGTATAGCGGATCCTTAGAGGCCAATTTGACTCGAATTACGCCGCGAGCGTCACCGAAACGTCTGCCAGATTTGGTAAGTACAAATAACAAAAATATTCCGTATGATGATGCAAAGAATCCATTCGCCGAACCGGATTTAAATCCGTTCAATACGGACGATACAAATCTGCTCGCGGAGGATCAGGATGACGATCCGGACATGGATGGAAATAAAAATCCGTTCGGATTTGTTGCTTAATAAAGCATGGCCCTGTGATTTATTCGTTATTTTTATAACTAGCGACGCTACAAATATAATTTATGTACCCCTAATATATATATATATATATATAATATGTGATTATTATCATTAATAAATAAGAATTGTAGATCAATTACAAGATATTTCTTAAAAGGTGCATTTGTTGTTGTTAGTTAATTAGAAAAATAGTCTCGCTCAGTTTTGTTTTATTTGCGTTTGGGACATTTTTAATCAAGTTTTGATTTGAGCACCCACTCCCTGTCGAATTCCTAACCTAATTCAATTGATACCGATGTCGCATTGCTGCATTCACGGCCGTTCATTTTCGCAATGTGTTCAAGGTCTTCAAGAGAAAAAAGATTCTTCATTTTTCTGTAGTTTCATTGTCTTTCTGAGCTGGATTTTAAACATAGCTGTGTTCAGTCAGTTTATTTTAAAGAAATTATTGTGATTAACGTAATAATAGTAAAATAATAATAATAATAATAAATACGAACAGGCATGCTCGAAAACTAGGGTTATTAGAAATAGCACATACAAAAATCAACGTTTTCTCTTAAATGGGCAAAAAAAAACGTCAATCGGAACCTGCAAACATGGACAACGATAACGAGTCTACCGAATCCTGTGACGAGAATCAAAACGCTAGTGTGTGTCCGCACATCGGGAAAGCTGTAGATATAAGTAAAATAAAACGAATGCTGCTGTCCGGCATTGACGAGGAATGCTCACAATGTGAAAAGAACCCAGTGGAAAATGGACCACAAGAAGCCGACTACGAGTATGACCTAAGCTTGTGGTTATGCTTGCGTTGCGGTCATCAAGGGTGCGGACGAGGCAAACGAAGGCATTCGTTGGCGCACTTCAACACGCCCAGATCCGATTGCCATGCCCTGTGCGTGAACACCACGGTTTGGGAAGTCTGGTGTTATGCATGCAACATGATGGTTAATCCAAGCATCAAGAAAAAACTCTTAGAAACTGTCGAGTGGCTGAAGAAGCAGAATCCCGCTCAAAAGCCTGTGATCCCTCTGGCATACGAAACCCTAGACGCAATTGAATTGGAAAACTTGAAGAATACCGCGCAAATGTTTCCCAAAATGAGTGAATTGCCCCGCGTCCGAGGTCTCACCAACTTAGGCAACACATGTTTTTTCAATGCCGTCATGCAGTGCCTAGCACAGACGCCGTTCTTGCAACCAATTCTGCAAGAATTAGAAACAATCGGCGAAGCCTTTCAGCTGCCGGGTGGACAGATTTCACAAGAAACCGGGAACTCTGCCACCAGCGAGAGCGAACAACCGCCTCTTGCTGGTGAAGAAGAGCTCCCTCTAGCGGAAGACCTCCAGCTATCCGGAGGAAGTGGTTCGTTCGATCGACAGACTTATGACGGCGGCGAAGAGTTATCTCTCGCTAGTGGAACTTCCGTAGTGACTCAACACTCTGCCGCCGGTAATAATAATAATAATAAAAAAAATAAAAAATCACTCGCGTTGCCACCGCTGCAAGGTACCTTAGCCGGATGGGGTCCCCTTACAGAAGTTCTTTCCTACACGCTAAATGAATTAACTTCCGGCCGGGTAGCTGTATACAATCCACGCGCGCTATTGTCGCAACTGACCCTACGGCAACCCTTATTCGGCGGTGGAGATCAACATGATTCTCACGAATTGTTAAGATACCTTTTAGAAAACGTGCGCTCGGAAGATCTACGTAGATATCAAACCGTTATCTTAGAGAAACTAGGATTTAGCAAACGAACTGATCCGAGCACTGTGGAAGGATTCACCAAACAAGTCATCAAGTTCTACGGTCAACAAGCCTCGGATTTAATGGTTCGAACTGACCAAATATTCCGTGGTGTCCTCGTCAGCACACTGCAGTGCCAAGACTGCAAACACTCATCGCACCGTGACGAATTCTTCTTGGATCTGTCGCTTCCCGTCTCGGCGGACAAACAAATCCCGCCCGCCCTGCGGCGGAAATCTGACGTCGACATGATGGAGTCTGAAAAGCCGAACAAATCGCAACTGAAGAAAGAGAAACGTGCCGCCCGAAAAGCGCGCAAACAACGCAGCTCCAGCACCATCACCGAGGAGCAAGCCGGCGAGAACAAATCCGAATCAGAAGAAAGCGACGCCGACGTTGAAGATAACCTGGAAGATTGCAAAAGTCCTGAAGGATTCGAGACCAAAGGATTAGAATCGGGATACAATTCGGAGAAAATTAGCGATGCCAGTCCGGAGTTGAATGCGTTGGAGATTGATTCTGGTGTTACAAGTCCTCTTACCGTTACTACCGTCCTGGAAGCAGATTCGCCTCATTCTGGTGGGTCAAGTGAAGCGAACATTGAAATGACAAGTCCGCAAATGCAGACTTCTATGAGTCCGGAGGACTACGAGAGGCCGATTTCTCGATTATCTTTTGCTGATAAACCAACACCTATGATAGAAGGTATTCTATTTTGTTATTTATTATCAGTAAACGATTATAGAAAATGTTGTTATTGATGTTGAGAATTTTTATTGATCATTGATCCTTTTCTGAAGAGAAAATAGACCCAGTCCAAGAAGAATCGGGCGATGCAGGTCAACAAAGATTGGAACCAATGTTCGGGACACGTTGGTGTGGGACAGTGAGCGCCAGGTATCAGTGTGATGAGGGTGAATGTAGTGTGCAATCGTGTTTGAATCAGTTCACCGCTTGCGAACTGATGACTGGAAACAATCGTGTCGCTTGTGAGAATTGCACTAGAAATATAAATGGAAAGAACGGTAAAAGTGTCTGTACCAACGCCACCAAGCAGTTACTGATCTCCAGTCCGCCAGCTATACTCATTCTTCATCTGAAACGATTCCAGGTAAAATTGAATTCCCAGGCATAAGCTCTGGCGCTGAATCATTGAATCATCATCATTTATATCTAGGTATCACGATGCTTCCCTCGGAAAATGTGCAAACATGTCACTTTTCCGCTGATCTTGGACATGGCTCCATTTTGCAGCAACCGTTGCCGGGATCTGCCTTCGATTGACGAACAACAAAATAAACTTCTATACTCTTTATACGGTATCGTTGAGCATAGCGGAACCTTGCATGGGGGCCACTACGTGGCCTATGTAAAGGTGCGCCCCACCATCCCCAAAGATAACTACCGCTGGCATTTCTTGTCGAAGACTCCGTCACACGGCCACACAGGGCCATCGAGTGAGGGTGGTGCTTCGGGAGACCCCACGCCACCCCCAGGTAGGTGGTATTATGTCAGTGACTCGAATGTAAGCGAAGTGCCCGAAAGTAAAGTGTTACGAGCGCAGGCTTACCTTTTATTTTACGAGCGAATTTTGTAAAGTTTCTAAATAAAAATAGTTTAATTTTTTGCTAGAGTGAATTTTATTAAAGCATCAGTCAACTAAATCAATACTTTAATCTTTTTGTTTGTATTTCATTTTTATTTGTAATTATTGAATCATGTTTAGGCTATTTTGGCCAAATTAAATGTATCTTATAATCGATATATATATATATATATATATATATATATATATATATATATATATATATATATATATATTTTAAAGTAATTTCGTTGTACTAGTTTATTCTTACAATTAAAAAAACAATGCATTGGGTCGAATGTTTGTATCAATAACAATTTGAATATTTTTCAATAAAATTACATCGAAATCATATAAATGACACTACTTAATTAATTTTCGAGCAAGTCGAATTGATGTTTATACAACCAACCCACTTTTGAATGTTTGGTAATTGGGATTTGCTTAAATAAAGTAAAATACGAATAGATTGTCTTATTTATTACTACTTCAAACCCCTCACTCAGAACTACAGTAAAAGATCAAAAGAGATTAAAATTCATAGGAAAAGTAAGTTCTTAAATACTATGGATAATACTGTTTGTTAATCATGATATGAATTCGATACAGCAGTTTGGATCACAATTTATATATATATATATATACTACTACTACTACTACTACTAAAAATAAATATCTTGCGCTGAATCTATGGCTTGCACTGAAGTTTGTCTTATACGTATTTTGTTTAGGTAATTCATCAGTAGCACGTTTTTAATGTTAAATCGATCAACAAAGTTTATCAAAGATGGTCGTTTATTTTTCTTCATGTGTACACGGGGGCGCGTTTTTATTTTAACCATGGAATAATCTCAATAATAATAAAGGATAATTGCAAAAGTTTTAATCAAACCAAATTGTTTAATTTATATTTATTAGTTTCAGGTTACTCGAGATACAATCGTTATTATTTTCGTTGTTTCCTGGTTTTTCTTTACGTATTATACATTACGATAAACATAAAGGTTTTGTATATTTTACTTACTAGATTTATTTTGCATTGTTTTTTATATAGAATTTTGCGATAAATTATTAAAGATATTTAATAATTAAACGTATAATGAAAAATAATACAAGGAATGCAAAAAAAAATATAAATATATATCACTGTAGCAACCCCCCGAGCATAGCAATAAAAATAATAAAAAAAAGTTTATTGTTTACATACATATGTAAATACCAAACAGTCTTATTTGCTTTAAGCTCTCAAATAAGAAATATTGCGCAGATTCTTTTTAATTAATAATTCTACAAGTATAACAAAACTATTTCTTTCTTATTTACAGAGATATGCATATATGTTTTTTGAGACAATAATTAATGTATGTTTGGCACATTCTGCACTACTTTTTTGTAGAGTTTTCGCAAAATATACGCATCCAATATTTATAATAAATATTTATATATTTATCTTTAACATTATCCAACAATTGATATATTTATCCAAGTCAAAAATATATGTACTCCTTTGACTTATTTAACATGAGAAAGGATGAGGCAAACAACTGCTTCTGTTATTTTCAGAAATGTCTAAAGCAAGTTTTTTTTTATAGGGTTCTGTTCTTATCTTCTCTCTACTAAATTTGATTTAAATATTAATATATATACATATATATTGCTTATATTATAAATATATATATAACGAACACACTTTTTCACATGATTGAACAATTTTAAGCTCAGTTTTCTCTTTTATTATTATTATTATTATTTTTTTTTTTTGATAATACCTGATATCTCACAAAAGTGATTTTAACAGTATAAAATCTAAACTAAAATAGTTTTTATTAAATAAACGACCTCAGTATAATAAATATAAAAAAATAATTGCATAATGTTTGCACCGAATGTATAACATTTGAAATATAAATTGAGATCTGTCAAAGAATACTAGGTACCTACAATAGATAATAATTATAAAAACGTTGAGCAACGCTATATATTTGTTAGACATAAAACATTAGTTAAAAGTAAAACAACATTGATTCGTTCCTAATTCAAGAGATAAATGATGCTTCGCTTTGTCGTGACAAACAATATGTACCAATTTTAAATTATCCTTGGTGAATAGCTTTTGAAAGATCTTATTATAAATCATCTTATACTCATCTTTATCTTTGATTGATTTGAGTTTTTCCCATTCGCGAATTGCTTTCACGATCGCCGGTACAACTGTTCTTGCCCGCTCAACTTTGTGGTCCAAGTTCCACGTTTGGAATATGATCCGTTCTTCTCGACTGGAATACGGATTGATGGAGTGTCGCGGATTGTATAAGCACGTTTCTTTGTCCCAGCGTCCTTGGCATGTAAACACTCCGGTTGGATCGCAAAAACAATTTAATTGTTGCTCGCAACGAGCAGTTTTAGTGCGGTCAAAATAGCAACCGTAATGGTCGACGCGTTTTAATTTAATCCGTAGTTCGATCAACAATTCGGTCAGTTCTTCATTTGGCAGGTCGTGTTTTCGGAGATCTTCTTTGGTTTTGTAGTAGTAAGATCGAATACGATCTTGGGACCGACGGTACATATATTCTTCTTTTGTTTTGGCGCGAGTATCTAAGCCTAAATTATTATTATTATTATTAATCTATTAATCACTGCCAAACATTACTATTTCTAATAACTAAATTATGTAAATTTCATGAAAATACCATCAAACCACTCGGGGTGATCTTCTCGTCTACTGTGGGCCCCCTTGGTGTTTTCAATATTTTTTATTATTGCCGCTAATTTATAAACTTTATTCTTCATTTTCTCAGTGAAAAACTCCTGGACTTTTTCGCCAGCCGATAGAAAATCATCATTTACTTCGCGGATGGTTTTATATAAAATTTCAGCATCTTTAAACAAATATACAGTTGAAATTGCTGAAACAATAACGCGGTTATTAAGTGAATCATTCACCTGTATCTGCATATTTGCCAACTTGTACCCAAACTAGTAAAGCTTGCGCCTCTAACGTGTTAAAATATTCTTCAGTAACAACCGCTGTGCCATCGGGTAGTTGTAAATTAAATTGATTTTTCTTCATTTTCAGATTCTATATTCAAATGTTACAGTTTAATGATTATTATTATTATTATTTATATGATTGTTGTTTAAGTTAAATGTTACCCATTTGTCTATCGTTTTCTTTTTTAAATCGTCTAAAGTTCGCGCAGCGATACCAATTCGAATTTTGCGATCAGCATCCGTTACTTTAAATCCTTTCAATTGATTCATCTAGAAAGTCAGTCTACGTGAATAAAACCTAACCACCCAACGTTATAAATAACTAAATATTGAATATTCCTTGCAATTTAAAATGTTATTATATTTTTTTTATTTAATAGTGTATGTACATACAAATACGATTTCAAAAAAAATAAATTCCAGCATTGCATTCGTCTAATATTGAATGAAGCAACTATGATTATTATTTAAGCAAATTAAACTATATATATATATATATATATTGATTAGATGATTTTTAAAAAACTTATTCTTCAACAGCATTAAATTAAATAAATGGCATTAATTGAACAATTTAAATATTTCAAAAATATTCCTAAACGTACGCGTATGAATATTAAAAAAAAAAAAAAAAGAGGCAAGAGGCATGCGCCCCAAATTATAATTCGTACCACAATTAAATTCTTAAGAAAATAAAAATGTATAATTTACCTTGGATGCGTCTCGACGCCAGAAGATCCAGGTGCGTTGTTGTTGGTAGGGACTCGTACAACGTAGAACTGCAATTTTCCTAGGCTTCAAGGACAACCGCGAAGACCCATGCGCTGAAAATGCACCAAATGCAGAAAATAGAGCAAAATCCAAGCGAAATTTACTAGGTCAACGCGACATTGACCTAATTCGGTGTGAAAACAGGGCACCGGGACACAGGGGTCGTGTTAACGGGGGCATACATCCTCTATCGACGCACTTCGGGATTTGTTTTGTTCCTTGAGTTTGGTCATCCCTGGACTCAAATTATGACGCCGGTAGGTAGTTAAATTAGGCTTACAATTTTTTTGCGTCCTCTACAGCACTAAAACATACATATTCAATTTATCCGTCTCATTCAAGGATCCTTGTTTACGTATTTATTTTATACTTGCAATATATATATATATATATATATACACACACATCGATAATCATTTTAGGTTATGGTTTAGATATTTGTTGGTTAGAATATGAATAAAACGCGGTTATTTCGGGTAATTAATTAAAAAACGCGGGATTACTTCGGGCGAGCCATTTTGTGCTTGTTTATAACACATTTCGTTGATTTTCAAAGGTAAATAAACGTGGTACCATTTATATTTAGAACATAAGGAATGTTTTACAAACATGATAATGATGATGATGATGATTTTGTAACAGACAACACTTTGTATTTATAGCCATTGAAAATGATTGTCAACCGTGGAGCGCTAATCGTTCTAGAAGGCTGTGACCGATCTGGCAAATCGACACAATGCCGGAAACTAGTTGAATCGTTAAATAAACAAAATATATTAGCAGAAATGATGAGTTTTCCAGATCGATCGACAGCAACCGGGAAACTAATCTCCGAATATCTACTGAAAAAGACCGAATTAAATGACCGAACAATACATTTATTGTTTTCCGCAAATCGTTGGGAACTATCGAAGAAAATCGAGCGGATGCTTAACGATGGGATTACGTTAATCATCGATCGCTACGCGTATAGTGGCGTTGCTTATTCGGCGATCAAATCAGGTGACACTCCTCAAAATATTCTCCAGCTGCAGAAAGTTCTTATTTATTGGTTTAGATTTAGATGTTGATTGGTGCAAACAACCGGATGCGGGTCTACCGAAACCGGATTTGGTATGTTTATTAACCCTTAGCTCTGACGCCCTTTCAAAACGGCCTGGATATGGAAAGGAGAGGTACGAGTTATCCAGTACTCAGAAACGAGTTGCCGAGATGTACCAGCAACTAAAAGATGATTCTTGGGATGTTGTTGATGCGGATGGGCATATTGAACTAGTCCACAACGTATTGCTGGCTAATATTATTAAAGTTATTGAAAATTCTAAAAATAAACCATTATTACATTTATGGTAGCGATCTTCTATATGTTAGTTAAGTGAAAATAAGAAATGCTAGTTTTAATCAAATATTAATACATATTTTTATGTTAACGCAACTGAATTACTTATCATCTGCAAATATAATACATAATTAAAAGTGACGTAATACATTTATTATTATTATTATTATTATTTTGTCTCAGTGTCCAATTTGTTTTTATGTTGTTCATTTTCTTCATTTGAATGTTCCCGTTTTCGTTTGCCTTGATTTTTTTTGCTTTTTGAGATTTTTTGATCGCCAATCCTAAATAATAATAATAATAATAATAATTAGCGAGTGTTATATGTTGTTATGCATTTAAAGATATGTTACATCGCTGTCGCTCGAGTGCCAGGTCCCCAATGCGAAGTGGGATTCGCTTGAAACCTCACAAATCCTTGTCGCCGGGATTCAGGGTTTGCTGAGGCATTCGGCTCAAAATCGATTTCACTTTTAGGCTCTTTACTCAGAATAAATAATGCAGGATTGTTCCCTGTAAGCCGTTCCCGTTTCACAGGATGAGATTTCTCCCAAACTCGCATAATATCCCAAATAAATGAACCGGGAGCGTTCGTTTTTATAGAAGTTTTATTTGCGTGCGTAAACGAAACTTGGTAACCACCATTTAAAATTGCAGACCTATTATTTCACAATAAACAAGTATAATAATAATAATAATAACAATAATAATAAAGTCAATGAAAAATCGATAATTTCGTGTTGCGTGTACCTAATCTTTAACATTGGTGGAGTTTCACAATGTAAAGTCCCACTTAAACGCTCTAACGTATAGTACAGTGGAACATCGTGAAGTTCTTCACCGATTACGTTTAAAACACCCTGTATTCGACGCCAAGTGGCTAAGCGTTTGGGGGCGCTTTGTAAAACTCGATAAACAAAATCTTTTGAGTGCAAAGGCCCGGACCAGATGGGTCCTCCAGTCTAAATTTATTTTGCAATTAGTGGCATTGAAAAAGAAAAAGAAGAAAATGTATTTCATATACGTACATGATGCCTTTGGTTGCAATGGTCACAATTCGGTCCAACCGCTGGGCCAGTAGGCAATGAAAATTTGGTATTTTTGGTGTTTTCGGAGCGTTTTAAAATGCCCAAAGGTTGCAATGTAAAACTATCACAGCCTGTACAATGGTGTACAAATGATAATTTACTTGTGGTAAATTTACATTTTGCGGCGCCACTATATATACGTACGAAAACTCGAATATAAAAATCAGCGGATATAGATAGCAGTGGTTCGATGTATTTACCGTATCGATTCGCATGCGATTCAATACATTGTAAAAGTATACGCAGAGCCTATAGAATATTTAACACACGCAAAAATAGCATTGCTCAATTTAGCATTTCACTCACCATTTCGTGACAGGCTTTCATCCTTAAGGAAACAGCGCCATATTTAACGTAACAAGTTTCTGGACAATTTCCGGCTAGAACCGCCATATCAGTCGCTGTGACCAACAATAACCCTCCATCCTTCACCGCCTGGACGGCCGCATCCAAGAATATGGAAGGACATCCATACGGATCCAAATCAATTGCATCGAACTGATCTTCATGCCGATGGCCGTACATTAACATTCTAAAGAAGAACATGAAGGGGTGAACCTTTTTTTTTTTCCATTTTCATTTTTATTACATACACTGCATCAGAATGGCTAGTTTCAACAATCCCTTGAACATCATTCGATTCAATATTATTTTCTATACTTTCGACAGCTTTTTTCGATATATCATTCGCAATGATCTTTTTTACGCCAGGTATCTCTTTGGCGTACCGTATGCTTCGTAAACCACTCGCCGATAAGGCTTCCAAAATAGTAATGCCATTTTCGTAAACTACACCAGCTTCTTTCTCAACTATATCCGAATTATTTATCGTTATTATTACATCCTTTTGAATATGCCTTTTATTGCTCTTTGAATTGTAAAGTTCATAATCTTTAGCGAAAACGGTTAAAACCGATAAACTGCAACGTGTTTCCGTATTGTATTAGTTCGTTTTTGGTATACATACACACAACCATTTTTGGATTGACTACCTTAAATCTCGATTAAATTCTTGTACAGGATTGTAAAATACATTCCCGTGCGTCTTAACAATAGCTAATCCTTCTGTGATTATCTGTTCTTTCGTGGAAGACTTTGATTTATTTGAATCATCTAGCATCAGAGATTCTGGACAAATTGACGAAGTATCAACTTCCATTTAACTTAACCAATTTTATGCTATAGTACAAATAGTACAAATCATTCGACTTGAATTAATTATTAAATAAAATCTATAAAACATACTTATATTTTATTTCTCTACACGTGTGGGTATTATGTCAAAAAAATAGAAAACTTGTTTTGGTCGGGTGGGGTGAAGGTGAAGTTTGTATGTTGAAGTTCGTGAAGTTTATGCGGAAATGCAATGTTACGTTCACTAAACGATATTTTTAAATTAGCTTTTAAGATTAAAGTATCGTGATCATTCAAAAAATAAATAAATTGTGAAAAGTACCTATTTGAGATTAAAGAAAAAAGCAAAATTTTGATGTATGTTTTTGTATTTTCATTAGAATGGATCAAGGGAATTAATTCTGAGCTTAGTGCTACAATGTGAACGCAGTCAGAAATTCAATTTCAAACTGTCAAATTCATAAGATTTCAACATGTGATTCATAATACAAAATCATTTATACAAAATTCTCAGTATTTTAAATCAGTACGAATGTACTTTCTAACTCAATCCGCCCAATTTGTACCAATCCTAATCCGAAAAAGCTCAAATTTCGCTAAATCTAACCTTAAAAAGATATTGGCCACCATGCCGAAAGAACCAAAACACATCGCTGAAGCACAACGACAGCGTTTAAAGATAAAGGAGAGAAACATCAAATATGTGCCGGGTAAAGTAAGTTTACAAGTGCTTGGAACAGGGGCTGAAGGGGCTCCGAAGGCTTTGTACATGTTTACAGATCAATCCAGGTTTGTTATACATATATAGTATATTTTCACGAATTTGGAACAAAAATATTGTTTGATTATGTTGTTTAGATATTTATTTAACTGTGGAGAAGGGACACAACGTCTTGCACATGAACACAAGATGAAGTTATCTAAATTGGAGCATATTTTTATTACGCAACCATCTTGGGAGAATATTGGAGGGTTACCTGGAGTTTCATTAACTATTCAAGATGTTGGTGTGCCGCAGATTACGCTGCATGGACCTGAAGGACTTGTAAATATATATACATATAATATCTTATTTATTTGGAATGACCCCAATAAGTTGTATCTTGTACAGGATGAATTATTTATTGCAACTAGAAGATTCGTAATCTTAAAAGATTTAACGATACGAATGGCCAATTGTTGTCCAGACGAAACATTTGAAGACAATGTTATGTCAGTAACATATGTTCCGCTTACGAAAACCGGTGATTTATCGACGGTAAACAAAACGATTCCGAAAGATCAAATTGTACAACCAATTTATGAAACATCGGACGCGAGCACAAGCACAAGAAGTAGACAAAAAACTTCCACCGAAACAAGCGATGATGATGATACGGATTATTACGCACATGAAAGTAAGAGAAAGCGAAGGAGAAGTAGAAAACGATCACGATCCCGATCCCGATCTCGATCAGGTATCCCAAACCATTATAGTAAAACATCCTTTATTCACATCTTGACAATCCTTACTTCATAGCTTCATAGCCACTCTTCTTATATTCCATATATATTTATAATGATTTGTTATTAGTTAGTGGGGCTCGAGTCTCTCCGGAATCGTTTCCAAATGAATTATTTCACGTAGAACGGGAACAAAACACAACAATGTGTTATATTTGTCGACTTAACGCTCGTCCAGGAGCTTTATCACTGGAGAAATGTGTAGAATTCGGGGTGCCTCCAGGTCCGCTATTAGGACAATTAAAGGCGGGTAAAGATATAACTTTAGAATCAGGGGTTGCTGTAAAATCAAAAGATGTTTGCTTGCCAGATGACCCTGGACCAATAATAATAGGTATGTCCAGACTTTTCTATCGTATATATATACATATATACATAACGTATACCGTAGCAATATTTTGTCGAAATATTTCCAGTTGTTGATTGTCCAGCAACAGATTATTTAGATTCTTTACTCAAAAATAATCAATTTAAAAAACACCAAGCAAGTGCAACTTGTGACGAGGACCTTGCTTATATTGTTGTTCATTTTACAGCATCTCATATTATGCAAGATCCAAGGTATTCTTTCTTTCTTTCTTTAAATATATATATATATATATATAGCTATAACTTGGTTGAACTTCAGGTGAAACACTTTTAGGTATCGTGCTTGGGTGGATCAGTTTTCGTTGAGTACTCAACACTTGGTGCTGAACGATGCAAATAAGTGTATGGGAAGCATAGCTGTGCATAGAATTCAACATAAACTAAATATGTTGAATCAGAACATGTTTCCATTATTGGGGGATGACGGAACGCAAATCAATCAAGAAACGGTAAGATGATTTTAACAAACAAAACAAACACCCTTACTTATGCAAAGATTAGAAGAAAAAAAAAAAATATATATATATATATATATATATATATATATATCATTGTGGGTTTTTTGTTTTTAGTTGAACAACTTTCCTCCAAGTTCCAAGAAACAGAAAACTGATGTTAAACCATGCGCAACGTCGCAAATGGAAAACTTAACTGTATCATCGGGCGACAGTTTCGTGCAAGCGAATACGTTCTGTAGCATTCACTTACGTCCGAAAACGGGATTCGATCGGTGGGTTGCAAACTGCACAAACAAGCCCTCTAGAATATCTGAATATTTGAATTTGCATTTTAGATCTGATGAATTAAAACTCATCCCATTGCAATATGTAGATGAAACGATGTCCGTTGAAGGGTTTTCCGATGCATTGAAACAACTCAAAGAAAAACTAAAATACACTCAACATCAAATTAAAGAATATCCAAAATTACTATTTCTAGGTACCGGCTCATGTATACCAAACAAAACTCGTAACACTTCAGGCATTCTATTACTCACTAGGTATTATTTCACAAACAATCCCCCCGATAAAATGTCTTTGTGCTTATTATTATCCTTAATATATATATATATATATATTTTTTTTTTTTTTTCCAGTGAACATTCACAAATATTAATGGACTGCGGTGAAGGCACTTACGGGCAAATTGTCCGTTTCTACGGACATGAACAAGCGCAAACTATTTTAGCGAATTTAAAAGCGATATATATTTCACATTTACATGCGGATCATCACATCGGGTTGATTGGGGTCTTAAAAGGGCGCAGAAAAGCGCTTTTGAGCCTTAATAAAGCTCTGACACCATTATTGTTGGTGGCGCCGCGGCAGATTTTATCCTGGTTGCGTTTTTATCATAGGCGATTCGAGAATATTTCGGATGAGTTTGAGCTGATTGCGAACGGTGATTTGGTTATGGGTGATGGTAAATTAAGCGAAGATCAGCTCAAGCATTTTAGGGATACGTTAGATATGAGTGAAGTTAGCACTGTTTTAGTACGGCATTGTCCGAATGCGTTCGGAGTTGCGTTTACGCATAATAACGGATGGAAAATTACGTATTCAGGGGATACTATGCCGTGTGAACGACTCGTACAATTAGGTTTGTCTTTTATTTCACATGAAACGCCACTTGAAATGTTATTGAAAAAAAAAAAGAGAATAATTCATGATTTAGGATTAAATTCCGATATATTAATCCATGAAGCGACCATGGAGGATGAATTGGCTCATGAGGCAATTTCAAAAATGCATTCAACAACAACGCAGGCGATAACGATCGGCCAAAATATGAAAGCTAAACATATTTTGTTGACTCATTTTAGTCAAAGGTATGCGAAATTGCCGCGATTCAACGATAATTTCGCTGATAATGTCGGAATTGCCTTCGATAATATGCAGGTATATAAAGAAAACGGTTTGCTGCAAGGATTGGTTTGCTTTGGATTGGATTCGATTCGAGGAATAGTAAAAGTAATATGTCAAATGTTTTATTTAGGTAAGATTGGATGAATTACATCTGGTGCCGATGTTTTATCCGGCGCTGAGGCTTATGTTTGCGGAACACTATGAAGAACTTGAACATAAGGCTGTGAAGAGGCAGTTGAGGGCTGAGCGACGAGACGCCTCTTTAGAACGTCATGCGATTAAATAATTGTATTATACATATATATATACTAATTGTTATAACTATTTTTAATGGCTTAATAAATAACATTTATTATTATTATCATTATTCGATATATGTTATATTACCTAATCAAACCTAAAATGCATATTGGGATTTTTTTTTTTTTTTTAGGGGTGGGTTTTAAAATCATCCCCTATCAACTTTTAAAATTCGCGCTATTAGTTACAAAAGTTATATCTCAAAAGAAAGATTATCTATAGGTTATCTATAATATGAAGATGCTTCAAAGTTATACTTATACTTAAAAATGTTTTTAAGCAATCATAGAAGTCATTTTTTCGGCGTAAAATAGTCATTTTTCGGAAATGTCAATTTAACATTTGCAACTAAATTCAGGTTACTGCTGATTCTGCCATTAACTTCCGGTATTCGCGAGTGCACGCACGCGGATACATTTGGAGAAGAGGCGAAACCGTTTTCGGACAAAAGTGCCGTAATTTTTTTAAGTAATTAAGTGTATATGTGTGCGTGTTAACAAGTAGCAAAACCATTCGCAACGTAATAATGTCTAATACCACCACGGCGCCGGAATCTTGGGAACACCGAGCCGGTGATTCGTCGCCGACGGAGGAAGAAACCGCTGAAGAAGATTTAGCGGCCACCAAGTTTTCCACGTTGAATGTGAACGCCGTGGAGTTCGTGCCTTCTTTCGGTGTTAAGAGCAACACTCCCGATGACCAGCCGGACCAACCGTCGCCGACAAACTCACAGAAATCAGAAAGTTCTACAAATTCCGACGATCAGAGTCCAGTTGTTAACGGTATGAGAGAATTCTTTATGATTCAGTCAGCACTTTATACTCAGTGTCCGCACGTCAACTAGCGCGATCGCATGCCTTTTTCTAATAAACCACCATCGAAACTACACTAACTAGACGATTTTCGGCAGGTTTTTACGGTTTTTGTGTTTGTCTGATAAGATTTGCGTTGATTAAGTCACCTGCAAACGTGTCTTCGCGGACCCATGCGTTACTATTTAACAAAACTGCATCAATACTGCTGTTCTATTTTCTGTTTCTGTTTCTTTTCATTATTTTCGTGTTTGAAGTTTATAATACAGTGAACAAATTAAATTGTTAACGTGTCTTCCCAGAACCATGCGCTGCGCTGCGCTGCTCTCCTCAACTCAACTCATTTTATAAACTTGCATGGAAACTAGTGATCATTTAACTATATACGCCTGTTTTTCACCTATTTACGTTTCTTTTTAAGTTATATTCGTGTTTCTATATTCAAATTTCATTCGCCAAGTTTGTAAAAGTGAAAAATCTGTTTATCCAAAATATCATCAAATCAAACACATGTGTTTGATTTTGTTAAAACTGCATGTAAACTAGTGTTAACTAATCAATTTACGTTTATTTTCAACTGTTTACGTGTTCATTTTACACAAATTCTGGTCCCTAAGTTTCTAAAAGTGAAAAATCTGTTGGTTCGAAACGTGGATTCTGCGAATTTTTATCCATAGATCTCCGTTTTGTTCTATGTTTATGTAATTGGAACAAAGAAATTACTTTGTATCTTTGTTAAACAAATATCTTTTTGTGAAAATGAGTGAACATCTTGTTAACGGACAAAGTAAGATTGAAAATTGCATTTGTGGCATGGGTTTTTGAGGTTGTAATCACTTTTTTTTATGAAAGTATTCAACTTTTTTTTTTTTTTTTTTGTAGTTTTTACGTACATTCTGCATGCAATAAAATGGTTTTTTTTTGTATTAAATACCTATATATAGATATTGCAATTTTGAATTTAATTGATTGAGGTTAATTGTCCAACATATTTATGCGAAAATCTATAGTATTTTATGTTTAAATCAAGATTCAAGTTCTTTTATATTTAAGTAATTGGTAAATTACTCTTAATAAACCCCATGTTACCTGATTAAACATCATTTAAACTTTACCCAACCTAACCAAGTTAGATAAGACTAACTTTGTACAATTTAATTTAGTTGCAGCAAATTTAGCTTAATGCTTGTCTTATTCTTATCAAGATTTTCCTGACCTAAGTTAATCTAATCTAATATGGCATCCACTAAGAGACTTTGCTCCCTTTCATATAGGTGGTGGTATAGACGCAGGGGAACCTGTAGCTCAATTGTCTGGGGTGGAAGAGCCTCCGCCGTTGCCACCGGCCGCGGTTGAAGACAACTCGCCCACCGTGCCGGTGGACAGTTGGGAAGCCGAGGCCGAGGACCCCATCCTTACCCCTGACGACGACGACGATGAAGAAATCGTAGAAGATGAAGAAGAAGCGGTCAAAGTGCCCAAAAAGAAACCGATCAAAACGGAAGAGACCAAAAGCAAAAAGGAACATGTGAACGTTGTGTTTATTGGACATGTCGGTGCGTGCTGCAGACATCAGCAACCGGACAGAATTTAATTTAACGTCTTGTTGTGATTGCAGATGCTGGCAAATCTACGATTGGTGGTCAAATCATGTCGTTGACGGGTATGGTTGATAAGCGTACGTTAGAAAAATACGAACGAGAAGCCCGAGAAAAGTCCAGAGAGTCTTGGTACTTGTCGTGGGCGCTTGACACTAACCAAGAAGGTAAATTGGTTATTTACTTCATACATCTATACTATTGTTTTTGTTTGTATCTTCTTCTATAAATGTCCTTAGAAAGAGACAAAGGCAAAACAGTCGAAGTGGGCCGTGCGTTCTTCGAAACCGAAAAGAAACACTTTACTATTCTGGATGCGCCTGGTCACAAGAGTTTTGTGCCGAATATGATTGGAGGTGCTGCCCAGGCCGATCTTGCTGTTCTCGTAAGTTCTTATTTGATCTCTCTCCAAAAAATGGGGTGGTGGCATTCATGTAGGCGACATTCGTAGGTGATATCGGCGCGTAAAGGTGAATTCGAAACCGGTTTCGATCGAGGTGGACAGACGCGAGAGCATGCCATGTTGGCGAAAACTGCTGGCGTTAAACACCTCGTTGTTCTGGTGAACAAAATGGACGATCCAACAGTTAATTGGGATGAGGGACGGTACAATGAGTGCAAAGATAAAATACTGCCGTATCTTAAGAAACTCGGCTTTAACCCCACGAAAGATTTGACTTTCTTGCCGTGTTCTGGCCTATCGGGTGCTGGACTCAAAGAACCGATTGAAGATTCTACTTGCCCCTGGTATAAGTAAGAAATTTCATATGATTTTAGAGAAAGCAAAAAAAAAAAAAAAGAAAATTAATTATTTTTATTTTCATTTTCATTCATTCTAAATTTTTGATCGTTCGTAGCGGGCCTGCATTTATACCATTTATAGACCAATTGCCCTCGTTAAATCGTAAAACCGACGGACCTTTTATAATGCCAATCGTAGATAAATACAAGGACATGGGCACGGTGGTGATGGGCAAAGTGGAAGCGGGTGAATGTAAAAAGGGTCAGAACCTAATGATCATGCCGAACAGGACGCCGGTGACCGTCGATCAACTGTGGTCGGATGATGAAGAAGTAACAGCAATCGGGCCCGGTGAAAACGTCAAGATCAAAGTGAAGGGAATTGAAGAGGAAGATGTCAGTCCCGGCTTCGTGCTGTGTGATGCTTCGAATCCGATTCGTACCGGACGAATATTCGATGCGCAATTGGTGATTTTGGAGCATAAATCAATAATTTGCGCTGGCTATTCGGCCGTTATGCATATACATTGCGCAGCGGAAGAAGTCACCGTTAAAGTGAGTTTTTAATTATAATGATGAGTATACGTATCTACCGATACGACAATCAATCTTAACAACGTACCTTTCGCAGGCCTTAATCTGTTTGGTGGACAAGAAATCGGGCGACAAATCGAAAACTCGACCGCGATTCGTGAAACAAGACCAGGTTGCCATAATGAGGATAGAATGTGCGGGCGTCATATGTTTAGAACAGTTTAAACTGTTTCCACAGATGGGACGGTTTACGCTCAGAGATGAAAGTAAGTGTATCATTGGCAACAAAATTCAATTCATTACTACTAACTCGATGTTTTCTTCTCCAGATAAAACAATTGCCATCGGCAAAGTCCTTAAAGTTATCGAATAGATTATTAGGATTCTAGACAATAGGCTATAAGATGTTTCTACGACTACGACATTTTATTACGAAACAAACAAGATAAAATTAATAAACTATTATTATTATTATTATTATGGAGGATTTGAAGATGATAGATGGGCGCTAAGAAGAACAAATAAAACGTTCTCAAACTGTGATGCGCGGACCGAGACCCGACGGAAATAAGCGAGAATAAATGATGAATAAACGAAAGATTGACAGAGTGCGAATGATGTGAGAATGGGTGAGTGTACGCTTGATTTCATTGTAGTCATGGTTATTATTATTATTATTATTATTAATCATCATTAATTATTATTATTATACTATACCTACATAATATTTATAAATATTTGATTCTTTTCAAGTCCCTTTTAAAATTGCTTCATTTTTTTTTTCTTTTTTTTTTGTGCCACATCTGGGATTTGTGTTACGTTATTTGGTGCTGTAAAATACTGTCATTTGGAATAAAATAATTAGTTTTTGATTCATTTTATTTATTTTATTATTCGATCTAAAAACAATTCAATTTAATTTCAAAAAACCATTAAGTTACGATTTGATTAGATGTCTAATTCTGTAAGATGAACCTGTAAGTATTTAAAATGTCTAGGAATGAATACCCTTTTTAAAATAGAAATCAAGAATTATGCTCGATAAATTTAGTAAATTTAACTAGGCGTTTTAAAATGTTTAGATTCTCCTTACAGAATTACAGATATCCTCAGAAAAGCAAGTTCGGTAGCACTGTATTATTTTTCATGTCGTTTAGAAAATGTTATGGTGTAGCAAAATGACTGCATTAAATCATGCTTACATGATCACATTGTTTTCTTGTACATAGACAAAAAAAAAAATGCTTATAAATGCATTAAATAAGATATAAAAAAAAATAGAAACTGTACTATATTAAAAATGATCGCAGGAATATTATCACAGGTGCTTATTCGTTGAATAGCTGGAATTTATCTTTGCATTAAACAGTGGAGTAAATATTTTAATTGATGATAACCGCAAAATAAATTGTTAACTAAATTGTAATCATTTTTTTAACAAAAACATGTTAGTAACTTAAGTACACTTCAAATCCTTTTGTAAATACTTCTGATTTTAGATAATAATAAAATTATTTTATTCAAATTTTAGGCCGTTATTTTCGAAATTGAAAACATGATTGCGCGACACAGAAACTAATTATGAACCAACATTTATTATTCTCTTTGTAAATGTGTGATTGGTATAAATATATATATATATATATATATATATATATATATATATATATATATATATAAATATAATTATATATATAAAAAGGATCGTACGAGTTTCTGTGACGATGACGATCTATTATATAATACTTCCAGCTATTTAAAATTGAAAATCAATAACATTTTTGAAAAATGCAGGTTAAGTGAATTGGCCTTGAAAAATTTTCAATTTTCCTTTGTATTTTTGAGAAAATTATATTTAAAACGCACGTGCTTGGAAATTCCTAAATAATTACATAACTTTGTGATGAAAACATGAACATTTTCATTTAATATGGGTAAGTTTTTCGTTTTTGAATTTTCGTAAACTTCTAAAATTAATATTTTCTATATAGGTATTGCATTACGAAAATTTTTGAATATTTCACACGATATTGTACAATATTTCACATTTCAAACCGTTAAAATTGTTTATAACATTTGTGCGCGTAAAAGATTTATTTGATTGTATATTGTTAACATAGGAAATTTTATTTTTAAAACTTTTGGAATATTAAGAAGTCGTGTAAAATGTTATAAACATTTGTCTATTTAGGTGTTTCAACGAATATTTGTGGATATATATTTTTTTTTGTATGGAAATATTCTTTTTTTTGCTTTCGTTTGAGTATCAGAATGTTTGCTATAATCTTTTTGATAAGAACAAATGTATTTTGTTGGAAATTCTATTATTCTTGTATTGTTATTATACTGCTTTATGTGTGCATGTCTGAATCGAGCTACAATAAAAAATGGATGAGGATTTTATTATATAACGCATTGTGTTTTTATTTATTTACAAACATATACCTATAAATACCTGAAATAGAAAATTCTTATGATACAAATCGTGACTTGTGGTTTTTACACAAAATTTCAAAACCGCGCGGTTGTTTTAGGATTGCATTCATTTTAAAACAGCGCATGGCTAGAAAACGGGAAGTAACCCACCCAAAATTCAGTGCGCAAAATCGAAAAGTTGTGATCGGACCGACTTGGGTTGAGAAATTCGTTTTTAGTACATTTTAAGTTTTTCTTATTGATATTTTTTAGTATTTTAGTAATGTAAGTATCATAAATCAACGCCGCATCATTGACAAACATCAGTAACTAATTTTCAAATTTGTTTTAATATAAGAATCCTTTGTGTTTGCATGGGCAAACTGTCAAGAGTTTTTCACCGGCAAATAATCACCCACGACGGTTACGGTTGGGTGATTGGACATAAACATAATTGACTTTTTATTTACATAAAACGCTCGAAAATAACTTGTTTAAGTGTTTATAGTCAGGATTGCAAATACATAAATATATAATTTTGGTTATATACATACATGCATGCATGCATACATACATACATTAATTTCCGTTTAGTGATTATTGTGGATAAATAAATGAATGAAATTGAACGTATTTCGACTCGTTAAGTTTTTAGTGCCATAGAATGGAAAAAGGAGATATTCCCACGCCCGAAGAAGAGGTTGAACATGAATTAGACGCTCGTTACAAGCCCCCTCCAGAAAAGACCATCGAGGAGATCATTGCAGCCGATGAGGATGATGAAAGTTTGCGGAAATATAAAGAGGCGTTGTTGGGCGAAGCGAAAGAGGGGAAAATCGTTGTTGGTAAGCAAGCGAAATTAGATAAGAAAAACGCGGAAATGTGTGAATGAATTTGTATGATTACAGAACCGGATGATGAGCGGAAGGTGTTGGTTAAAAAACTCGTTCTTTGTGTACCGGATCGGGATGACGTAGAACTAGAATTAACCGGGGATTTGGATAAACTAAAGAAGCAAGTGTTTATTATTAAAGAAGGCGTCTCGTATCGCATCCGAATCGATTTTAAAGTTCAACGCGAAATTGTACATGGTTTAAAATATGTACAGAAGACATATCGACTTGCAGTGCCAGGTAAGAATAAGAATAAGCACCATGAATAAGAATATAAAGTTTGTATAGACAGGAAATTGCAAAATATTCTTATCAGTTGTTGTTATCTTCTATAAATAATCCTAATAAAAATTAAAAATATATGTGTTTATTATAATATATCTATTGAATGCTTCCAAGGATTAACAGAGCCAGGTAATTAAAACAAGTATTGCATGTTTCTAAATATTAGATTGATTTACTCCAAGCATGTATTGATTAAACGTATAAGTACAGAACAAATAAATGTATAATATGGATATTGTTTGTGATTTATGAAATAGTTGATAAAATGACTCACATGGTCGGTTCCTATGCACCGAAAACGGAAATGCAATCGTACATCACGCCACCGGAAGACGCCCCATCGGGCATGTTGGCGCGTGGCACTTACACCGTTCATTCGCTCTTTACCGACGATGATAAACACGAACATCTCAAGTGGGAATGGACCTTTGAGATCAAAAAGGATTGGAAAGATTAGTTGCCTGTGTGTTTTTAGGTGTACATTTTCGCGGCGTGCTATTTTCAAAATACTTTAACTATTTCATAATAATTAATAATGTAATCTAATTTCTTTAAAAGTCTTATCAATGTATGTATTAACTATTGCTTTTTTTTTTTTTTTGTTCACTTAATTGTTACATATTTTCGTATAATCGTCAACAAATTCGAAGACATTTTCATATTCATACTGCCACAAAATAATTATACAATAATAAAAGGGGTGCTTATATTTGATATAAATACGCTATTTTTAGTATTATTTATTGAAATAGTCGCACTTAGTCTTAGAATATTATTCAAACTTTTCTTGTTTATATAGGCCAGTATTATTATTATTTATTCCGTACTTAAAACGACATAAAATAACTTTATTTTGTCTATAAATAAATAAATAAATACTGAACTAAATACCACCAAACACCCTAAATAGTGTAATTGTATATTTCAATAAATTAATTTTATTTTATTTGTTTCATTTTTCGTTTTAAATATTACATAATTTTCATTAAACGATAAAATACAATACCGAGTATTCGATTGTAATATCAGTATTAAATACCACCGGTTTTTAAAGGAGCGTAATAATATAATAAAATGGTGCCTTTGAAGCATTCGTACTGAGGGTCGTTTTTACCAAAACTTATAAACAAAATGTAATTAAATCATTGTCAGATACGGACAACATTTATGCTGTACCCCGAATTCTAAACCATATTCTATTGTGTAATTTGCTTATGAAATATATATATATATATATTATATTTCCAACACTATTGAAATTTTAGTTGTTTTTCATATAATTAAATACTATTTCCTGTCATTTATAATACAGTATTTATTATAGGTATGTATAGTATCGTTTATTCATGATACTTTTTTTCATTCATTAAACAACCAATCACATTCTATAATTTGTTCAGCAAATCTATAATTTTTGTAATAAGAATTCCAATGTTCAAATCAACCAACAACCTTTGTGATTTGGCGGCATTACTCAAACCAAACCTGTTTACTGAGCGAACTCTAATGCTTAAAATTAATTTAAATACAAGATTTAAAATAAAATTTTATATTAAACGCTAGATGTATTAATAAATAAATTTGCTTAAATTTATAGCTAATGTTCAAATATAATAAAACGAAAGAAATCTGGACAAAAAACGCATGGCCGGCCATTTTATTATATAGACCATTCCATATCCTGTCCGAAGCTGTCACAATTTCAGAAATACGCCATTGCTGTTGTTCATAGGTTTCTTCTGTGTAAAGGCAAACTTTTTAGTTTGTCTTTAAGGCTTACATTCATTGGAACAGATTTGAAACACTCGGAAAAATGTCCGCTCATGACCAGATGCGTGCTATGTTGGACCAGTTAATGGGGACTGGACGAAATGGTGAGTCTTGGATTAAAGTTAAACGTCCGTTTCTAATTGATTTTGTTCGAAAAGGTGAGAACAACAAATTTCAAGTAAAATTCTCGGACCCAAAGGTCTGCAAATCGTTTCTACTCGCTTGTTGCCCGCACGAAATTCTACTTTCAACGGTAAGTGGACGTTTTTTAATACTGTATACGTCTGCATTTGATACATTTCAAAGTCCCTCCATCGCGTGAATTTAAAACAATCCTCATAATATAGCACATTCGCTACCCTTTTATAGTCCATCTGGATTTATATTTATTACTTAAATCTCAATTCCAGTTAATTAGATTACCTGAAAAGTATTTTCAGATGGACTTATGCCTAAATTGGGAATTCAAAATCGGCCGTTATTTTAGAATCTTGCGTAATATATATATATATATATATATATATATATATATATATATATATATATATATATATATATATATATATTTACTTAAAACTAATTGAATTCGAATTTTGAATTAATAATCGTGTAATTGATTCAATGTTATGAGAAACTATGTATAAGGAATTTTACAAACTTTGAGTCCTTATTTGGCATTACCAGCGTCTAATAATGCACAATGTACTTTTCAGAAATCTCGTCACTTTTGCTATATTAAGATGAGGATAGGTGTTTTATAATTAGGCTGTTATGTAAGTACTAAGCCGTACGTATGTCAAAACTCAAACTATTAGCGTTATTATGTTTAATATATATACACAACAAGGTTATCACATAAGGCTTCATATAATATACTGAAGTATTATAGAAATTGCTCTAAAAACGGCCGCAATTATTATTAATAAATATCTTGAATTGAACAAATGTTTGACCCCACTCAAATTGTAAATTCTATCAAATTACGAATAATTTATACTTTTTTTAAAAAATCTATTCAAGATATTTTATTGTAATATACAGGTTGTTCCACAATCTGTCTTATTAGTAAATCCAATAAACAGTGAATAAAGTCTGTACCATTATGATAATTCATAAACAATAAAATTGATATTCAATTATTGTTCAAAAGTTGAAACTAAAACGAGCGCATATATATTTCGCGAAAATGGCTATTTACTTAAAATTATCATCATGGTGAGATCGTAAAATCACTGCACCGTGGGAAGGTATGGTACAATAAAAACAAACAAAAAAGATACTGAATATTTGTGTAGATGTTTAACTCAGACTGGTGTAAGCTGGTAAGTATATCCGATAAACAAAAATGTTAAAGCCGCGTGTTTTACTTTCGTCGATCTTTCCTTTCGTTTCAAATGAACTAGTTAAAATGATTAATCATATGCATGAAAACGGTCGTAAATTATTTTAAAATAAAAACCAGTAGGAACAAACAGGCCGATAAATTTCGTGAGTATTCAAAAACAAAAAACCAAAAAAAAAAATATATATATATACCAGACATTTTTTGAGTTGGAACCGATTTTTTCGTGAGTATGTTTAACTCAAAACGTTTTTTCTTTAGTTTAATTCGAAACTTAGAATAATAATATAATTTTTTTAATAATTTGTTCGCAACAGAACTGGGAAAAATCCGAAGAACGATTTAATAAATGATGCGAGATTCTGAGTAAGAAACAAAAACCAGTACAAATTTTATAATACATATATATATTTATATATAATTGTGGCAATTAAATGAATATTTATTGTTATAAAATGTTTATTATTATTTGTTTTACACACTCACCGACGATTTGATCAGTGATTTTGTCGCAAATGTTGTTGTTATGTGTTGGTTTGGTTCTCTCCTTTAGCGAATGGACCTGGGCGAATGTCCCAAGATTCACGATTTGGCCCTACGAGCTGATTATGAGAAAGCTTCCACGCACAAGGACTACTTTTATGATATAGATGTAAGTGTTTGTTACTCTGCTTTTGCCAAATGTACCTTAAATAAAACAACTGTTCGAAATGAATGAATTAGGCGATGGAGCATCTTCAGGCGTTCATAAGCGATTGTGATCGCCGCACTGAAGCAGCTAAGCTTCGCTTAGCCGAAACACAAGAAGAACTAAGCGCTGAAGTTGCAGTCAAAGCGAATTCTGTTCACGAACTCGCTGAGCAAATCGGTAAGAAGCTCGCGAAAGCAGAAGCCCTCGGCGAAGAAGGCTTGGTCGATGAGAGCATGAAACTCATGGAAGAGGTGGTACATTCTTCGCATCATTAGACCCGCGAACTCATAACTAATAATACCACAAATGTTACACAGATTGACGACCTCCGCAAGAAAAAACTCGAGGCAGAACAAGAATACCGGAACTCGATGCCGGCAAGCAGCTACCAACAACAAAAGTTGCGGGTTTGCGAAGTGTGTTCGGCGTATTTGGGTATTCATGATAACGATCGCCGGCTGGCAGATCATTTTGGAGGAAAGTTACATTTGGGGTTTATTAAAATCCGTGAAAAACTTTCTGAATTGGAGGTATATATATATATATATATATACATATATACATATAAATAGATGTTCTACAATTGTACATTGGTTGGGTGTGTGTAAGGTTATAATTTGTTCATTTTTGTACGTTTAGAAACCAGCGGAAAAGCGCCGCGAAGATCGTCGCAAATCGTTGAGAGATCGTGATCGCGATCACGAAGATCGATACCGTGAGCGAGAACGTAGTCAATATGTCGGAGGACGCGAATTAGATCGACGATCCCGGCGACATAGATCACGAAGCAGAGATCGTAGACGAACAGCGGAACCATCCAGGTTATATAATAATAATAATAACAACAACAACCACCAGCAATCAGTACATTTACTAATGTTGCAATGTTTTGTTTTGTTTAGATCTCAAAGATCTCGTTCGCGCAGTCGCAGTAGACGTTCACATTCGCGTAATTCGGCCTCCAGCGATAAACGAAGAGATCGCGATTGACGTAATCGATGAGGAGTTACTAATTGTTATCTAAAACTACAACTTGTTCAAATGTACCTTAATTCAAATTTTTCGATTGCAGAACATATAAGTAAACATCAATCGAATGTGTTATATTTGTAAAGTAACTTTCCTATTCCTTGTGTTTGTGGAACCGGGAAAGTGTTTCATTTAGGTAACTTTGACACAATAAAAATTGGTTTATTTTCAGTGGTGGTACATCGTATTATGTATATACTAATAATCTTTTTCGATAGTAGCGATTTAGATCATGTATTTATAATTTGAAATTAATAAATGAATACTTAGAATGATCAAATTGGAGATCATCAATACCTAAATTATTGGATCTGCTCGGTCGGATTTAATCTGTGATCTTTGGCGTTTTATTGACAATCGTTCTCTTGCGGCACGTTCATGTCTACGAAATATTCAACACTTTATACATATCTTCGGGATGCGTAACAAAATCTACCTTCTTCGAATTTTCTCCAGAGTATCCACGTTCGGTTCCATGGTTGCTTTAACACTTGCAGTACGAATAGCACTACGAACTTTTTCTAAACAATCTGCCAAATTTAATTGCTGTGATCGTGTTAGCTCGGATCGAAAAACCAAATAACCTTCTTTCGTTATTTTGGTTTTAAACTATTAATTATTGCAATTCGAATTCATTACACACAAATTGACAAATATATATATATATATATATATATAAACACTTATCCTACTAATTTACCTTATCTACTAATTTACTTTTGATATCATCATTTAACCAGGCGGCTTTTTCAACATGAAATCGTAAATCAACTTTAGTATTCACAGTATTTACATTTTGTCCGCCAGGCCCAGAACTGCGAGAATATGTAATTTCGATTTGATCTATTGGTATAAATCCCGTGAATTCTTTATTCGCAGCACTTGTGGGCTGCAATTACACTAATTACTAATTAAATTCACTAATTCTTGTTAGTTATTTTAGAAACCTTTTCGGGGGTTGTCAATTTTAAGGTGCTGTGAGGGTAAATACTTTCTAATGAAATTGCACTTTTGAACGCGGTTAACCGCATAATTTGATTATTAATTCTTGATGCATTTGGTTTCATCAAATTAGTATAATTTCTACAGAGGCTTTTAAACATTTTTAATGGTTATCTCTGGTTTAGGTAGACGCGGTAGACGTGACAAAACATAAAAGATTGGTTAGAATCAGAGCAGAGATAACAATAGAATCGTTATAATTGTTAAGACCAGTTTAAACTCAACTACCTGATCATTTCAAAAACGATATTCTAAAATAAAAATGAAATTTGATAGTACTAGGTACCTACCTAGATTGAGAATGTATTTTTATAAAATAAAAATTAAAAGAAACTCATAGGTATAACACGAATGATTAGAAATGAATAATTATAAAATAGGTTTTTGTTTGCTTCATAGCTTATTTTTCTGCATTTCAATCACAGTGAATTACTTTAATATTTAATATCAAACGCAAATCATGATTGAATAGGTAATATTATAACAAGTCTAATAAAACAATTTATATTATTGGCTTGGGGTTGGCTCGGGGGCAATGATATCTTCAATAGTACTGACGGGTCGATTAAAAAAGAATGATTTACAATATCTTGGAATATCCACAAGCGATTTTTCGTTTGTCATTTCGCTACTGGTAGATCTTTTCGTTCGGAAGGCACGTGTCTTCGGCTCGGTGAACTTAAATTCTGGCGGCCTTTGCATCAACCTCCCCGCATGGCCCAACTCCGTGCGAGCCCAACGATTTGTAGGGGTCCTAAAATTCAAATCAAAATTAATATGACCTTAAATAGACGAAACCAATTATCATGCCTTAAAATCCTAGAATAACGATTCACTTGCCATAAAACGAATTCCAAAGAGGTGGTATCATCTTCATTCGTTAACAAAATTAAAAATAATGGAATCAAACTTGTTATTAATAGTATTACAACAGTTAAGCCTTGCACAGACGCTAAGTTTAGATCCGACCCTCCAGATTTCTACAACAGAAAAACACACACACACACACACACATACACATACAAATTATAAAAGCCCCTTTTAATTATTATACAATATATATATATGTATGTATATTTTGATTAATTACAATAGCAGACGCTAGTAAATAATTATTCGCAATTCGGTACGCTTTTATCACATAAAACCAACCCCGAGTTAAATATAACAAAATCCATTGATACGAAATTTCCTAAACATATAAAATAATGAAATCACTACAATTGGAACTGCATTCGGGTCGCGCGACAAACCCGAAAAACTTCATCCCGAATCCCGTGGCCGTAACTCCCGACGCTTCTTTCAATTAATCGATGCAAAAAATACATTCCAAATACTAAAAACAATCCAGAAGGAATCACAGACCATGTATATTCGTTGAACTGGAGGGCTTTCATAATTAAATTAAAAAATTCGTTATTTTTCATTATTAAATCGTCTATTATAGTTTGCATCCCCATTTTGACTCAGAAATTTTGACACTAACATATTTGAAGTACTCAAACTAGATCTTAAACGACAACATCCTCGCCTATTCACAATCAAATATCAATTGTTTATAATGGCTTTGGTTGTGAACATATTTATTTAATACATACAATACCTGCTTGTCGAAGCAATGAATATTCGCTGCCTTATTTAGATGAACTGACACATTTTATTAATAAATTATAATTAATACAAATTGAAAGTTGCTTCGCGCGCAAGTATTTTTTGGCTGTAAAAATACCCGCTCAACGCATTTATTTAAGAAAATAAGAAATGTAAAATGGCTGATATACATTTCTTAAATATCTATTACATTTATTTACATTTTTTGTTTTTTTTTTTTTTAATACTTTCTAACATCAAAATTCATCGAGGGGGACCAGTATACATACATAAATTTACAACTATTATTAAGTACTTAAAGTACTTCGTTTATATATGATTTTAAACAGCAATAAAATGTTGATGAATATCACTTTGTACTTTTTGTGTTTTTAATGTTTTTGCTTGTATCATTCGATGTACGAAAATTGTTTAATTACGATTAAACATAGCTGTTATTATATAAAACATTAAAAATGTGTATATATGTATATATGTATGTATGTGTGTATGTATGTATGTATGTATGTATGTATGTATGTATGTATGTATGTACATACATATACATACAAAATATATATGTATAATAGCAAATTTGAAATGAAAATGAACAAAAATGATATTAAGTATTGTCTTTCTATCCGTGTGTTATAATACTGTTTGCAGTAACATAACAAACTTATGGTATTTTTACAAGTAGAGTAATTAATTATATGATTGTGACCTTAGGCCCTTGGGTCTCAATCATGTTGAATGCCAGAGTGGCAGTCGACGTGTTCATAATTACAATACAATAAGTTGCAATCGCAGTTTGGAAGCGCTTTTGAACGAAATGTACATACATACAAAATGTAATTGTTTGTTGTGCGTAAACATATTATTGAAAGCGCAAATTAGTTTAAAATGATCATACGAGCCACTCGACCGTATATCGGGGCGACAAAATAATAGTTCCGTCTTTGGGGGGCTGTGTAGAACCCCGTCAGACCTCGATGCCCCCTGTGCAGTACGTCAGCGTATTGGTCTCCAATACCAATGGTTCGGCGCGCCACATCACTTTAATTCTCTGCGAACATATTTTTTATGAGTCAACGAACCTAACCTGACGTGAGAGATAATGAGATGTTTTACCTGCACAATCGTTCCGGGTGTTATTATAAACTTGTAAACAATATACAATGGAATACACATTATGGAAGAACATGTTAGTATCCATCCAATATTTATACTCCAATCTGGATATTTGTAATCACCGTCGAGCATCTCATCGTATCCCAGTAACGAAAATATAAAAATTCCCTAAAACAATCACCAATATTATTCCTTATATATAAATATATATATATATATATATATATATATATATATATATATATATATATATATATATACATATTATTATTATTATTATTACCAAAAGAAAAACAGGACTAATATACTTCCAACAATATCGCCAAAATATTCCAGGACGATGTCCAATCATCTGCTCAACATCCCTGGAGAATCTATCCGTTCCATAGAACCAAAACACACCTGCAGCTTCTACGAACACGACGAATAATATCGCTAAGCCTGGACCGTAAACATTTAACAGGTTTACCAAATAAACACCACCCTAAATTACAAAATGAAACAATATTTTATGTATATACAATAAAATAAGATGGTCGAAAATAAAAAACGCCAAATTCACTAAATTGCTGTGCGGGTTGCAATCTTATTTGTATTAGTTTTTTAAAATCACATAACTGCTTAGTGAATATTTTTATTGTATCTGATATCCATTAAGAGCGTTTTAGTTTGTGTAAATATAAAGAAAGGCAGCCACAAGTAGCCAATATAATCAAAGCGTAGCGTATAAGTTGGTTTTCCACTTCGCGTCGACGCAATTGACTGGTATTAATTTACTTTAATCCAAGAAAACTAGAGAAACGTTTTATAGGTGCTGTCACTCTAACCATCTCATGTTCAATTCATCGACTACTTCACCTATAGCCTCAACTTATAATTTCAAATTAGGTCTAGTCGTACGTACGTATGTATGTATCTATCTATATATATATCCAATGCTTTTAGTGTTCATGAATTTTGTTTGTTTTAAGATAACGCGCTGTTTTTCGTATAATAAACGATGATATTATACTGAATTCGTGAGATAAATACCATGCCAAAGGTTATATGTTTATATATATATATATATATATATATATATATATATATATATATATATATGTTTATTACTTACGTAAGTAGTCGTCGGAAGAGCGCAAATATAAATGCCCAAAAGCAAAACGGCAACAAATATCTCTCGATGTCTCCCTAAAAGTTTCGGATATTCGTCACACAAGGCAGTAATCATAGCTTCTAAGCCACCAAAAGTACTGTCCAGCCCCAGTGTAATTAGCATCAAAAAGAAAATGATCGACCAGAAAACACTTCCGGTCATGGTCGCTATCGCTTCCGGATACACAATAAATACTAAGCCCGGCCCTGGTGGACAAAACAGTTTTTATCGCCCTTATTTAAACACCAAATCAAGAACACAAATATTTACCCTCAAGTCCAACCATTTCTATGCTTTTATGTTGCACATGTGCCATGTAACCCAAAACTGAAAATATCACAAAACCCGCCAAAAAACTAGTTAAACAATTGATACTACTCGTCAAAATGGCGTCTCTGTAACAGTTATTGTCGAATTTGTTGTAACTCGACAGGGCTAACAGGGTGCCGAAGCCGGGACCCAGAGAAAAGAAGATTTGCGAAGCGGCGTCTATCCAGACCTTCGAATTCTTTAGCTTACTCCATTCTGGGGTTAAATAGTACCTGATTCCTTCGTCTGCTCCGGGAAGTGTTACACCTCGGATCAACAAGCAGATTAAGATTATGTATGGAGCCAGAGCTGTAATCCACACTGCCTAAAGCAATCAATTAAAATAACAATAATTATTCATTACATGTATAACGTATATATATATATATATATATATATATATATATATATATATATATATATATATATATATATATATATATATATATATATATATATATATATATGTATGTACATACATACATACGTTGAGTTATTTCAAAAAAAAAAAAAAAAAAAGTCTTGTTGTCAAACGAATGTCTCGCGTATTTGACGAAATTCCTAACATTTTTACTCAACAGTGTAAAGCAGTTTATTTTGTCAATTTATTAATTTTAAAACTAATTGTGATTTTGCGTGCATGAAATATCTGAAATGACATTATCAACTTTGTCAACTAACAATAAGACATTTCGTGCTTCTACAAAATAAATGAACTATCTATTTTTGTCTTAAATTCTAACTCGATATCTAATCACATATCTATATATATATATATATATATATATATATATATATATATATATATATATATATATATATATATATATTTTATTTCATATGTCACGTTCTATTTTGTGTCATAATTAAAAAAGGTAATAATTGGTATAAGTTACTTTTCCGGCACTTCTAACTCCTTTCCACAACGAAAAGTACACCAAAAGAAACACGGCGAACACGCATAATGCGAGCGTCGGTTTTATAGGCCCCATGCGATTTAACCCATCCGATTTTTGTTGTTCAAGTACATTTCGTCTATAAGCAACAAACAAAACATACTGAAATGAACACACCTCGAAACGGAATCAAGTTTGTTTCGACTTACTCGAAGAATTCCTTCGCTGGGCTCGTTGAATTCGGATACTGCACGGCTGCGGTAACCGGAGTACAATACGGGGTGTTCCACTCATTTAAACAGCTCGTCCACGGCAGTTCGGATGTGAACGAGGCAAATAGATAGTAAACAGCCCATCCGATAATTGTATTATAATACATGCCCATATAAATGTCTAGTAAACATATCGCGTAGCCCACACCTGTAAATAATTAACGTGTGTAAATATTATTTTTACAAACGTATGTACTACTACCTTCATTGCGTTCAATTAAAACGCGTATAACGCTTGTAAATCAATAAAAATCCCTTTCTGCTTTCGGAATATAAAAATGTCGAGAAGAAGTGTGTTACTTAAAATACGTGACATTTTGAAGATTTAGCGCCTTTTGCCTCCTACGTTAACTGTTTTTTTACGCTGTTATTGACGAAGCTAATAGCGCACGAACTGGTATGTATGTATGTATGTATGTTATGTATCTGATAGCTGTTCGTTTTCTGTGCCATTTTTGCAAACGACATTTCTATTTGAGACTTCATAAACACATATTTATTTATTTCAATGCTAAGTCTCTTGGGTGCTTGAGCGGATGATTTTACAATAAAATGCTAACATTCTAAATGACATATTTGACGGCCGCATTTCTCACTCAAAGACATCATCCCTTATGTAAACGTTGTTTTATATCTACCAAACCAAACTGTAATAAACATTCATTTTGCACAAGACGCAAAATGTTCATTATATTTCGTAGAATCAGAATCAGTTAGTATAACAGTTATAATTTCCTAGTCGTTTTAAGAATATAATATTTAGATTTTAATATACATATATATATATATTAAATTGTTTATGTTTGTTCATTTAAAACGTCTTCGTTGTAAAATCGCGCATGCAAATGATTTTCGTTGGAGATAGAGTAGTGTTCAACAAAATTATTCATAAAATTTAAATAATTGAATAATAAGAGTGCACCTCTATTTTTTTGAATACTCAAATTTACATACACACCAAATAGAAATTTTATTACGCAATATTTTTTATGAAATTAATTTATTTATACCGATATTACAATATGCGGTGTGTGCACTACTGTCACAAATCACTAATTGGAATAATCAAAAAGGTGAATTGAAAAAAACAAAACGAACTGAAAGACATCAAAGTTTATTCGTTGACGGAGACACGACAGCTTGCTCAGTATCAGGTGTAAGATTAAGAGTACGGATGTCACTAATTAAATCAATCTCATACCATTCAGATGAAATCAATTTCATAACTTCAGATTAATTACAGTATTATTCAGCTTTATTAGATGTGGCACGAACTCACAAACTTGCACACAGATAGATCTTCACGTTTCTACATACATACGTAAATAAACACGCAAGCGCATACATACATCTACAACACAGATACACTTTATATGCGCATACACTCATATGCCAGATTATACTATTGTAATATATATATATATATATATATATAGGAGTAATAAGCCAAGAAATTCAAATAAAATTGTAAAATACTAAACGTCTATCATGTTGAATGAATACGAAGTATGTATGTATATATGTATATATATATACATAAATACATATAACAACTAGCCGCGTCTTATACGGCGAAACACCACGTCAATCAGCTTTATTCAACGTTAATCAAATTCCTAAATTGAATTCACGATTTTGTAGAAATCAAATGTGCATTTCTCAAACGACTAATCAAGCTGTATCTTAGTTTATATATTTATATACTGAAATTGATTCCGAATATCAACATTAAACATACATATCTATCGAGAAATATAACTGTAAGTTAATTATAGATGTATGTATGTACTTACATACATACATACATATATATGACGTAATGCTTGATTTCGTATTCATCTGTGATTACTTGAAATGTATACAGTTTTAGTATTTAGTTTCGTGTAAGTTTATGTATATTTGCGCAGCAGAAAAATCAAAGTGAAATTCTATGCATTCTTAATTAACAAAATGTATTGTTGATTATTGAAAGCTCTTAAAATACACAAACTATCATACATTTAGCCGTAGGGAGTAGAATAATAAAAGTTCCTATCATAATTGCCATATTTTTACCATCCATTGTATATTCCTAAGAGAGTTTCCGTTCATATACATACATACATACATACATACATACACACATACACACATACACACATACATATAAAACTTTAAATAACAAAGCTTTCGTCTTCCACGAATTATTTGTGTATCGCTTGTGACGCCACAATTTGTGCAAGTGCTAGGTTTTACGACAGCCCTTAAATAGGTATGTATGTACATACATACATACATACATACATACATACATACATACATACGTATTTTTACAGCTCCACTCAGCATTATTTAAAACTTGACCAAAATGACTTTCGCGTATTACTTGTTGCTGTCCTGTCCATCAGGCGCATTTATTTCCTAATATAATATTATTGATGGTTACTTTTATATTCGAATTGATGTGGTTTTGGTACTTAAAAGTGAATAGGACATGAACTGAATCTGTAATCGATTGCGTGTTACACAATTATTATTCTTTGATCTACAAACTATAAGAATGTGTGTTTACTTTCGCAAGAAGATGTAGAAGAATACGGTATTCGTTGAGGAACAGAGAGTTTTGTAAACAGAAGTATACGACTAAAGGGGTAAACAACGGAGCTTCTGATCGGTTTTCGTTAAAGAGTTTGCGATAAATGGTACGAATTTGACCCAGGATATTATACATACATATATACATATGATATGCGTTACATTACGTAGCCGTAGGCAATATATGTAGGTATGTATGTTTGTAATAATAAATGCATGTTTCATTGTTTGTTACGTAGGAGATTAAATTACAGCTGCAACAAACAATTGATGCATACCACCTGTTATAATATAAACTAACAATAACAATTAAATAATATTGGATTATTATCTTTTCATAGCTACTAATACTAGCTACTTGTGTTCTTCAAGTTCACGCCCAACACTCAGCAACTGATTTCACATTTATGTCATGTTTATCTCATATGTTATATAAATAAATTTCATGCATGTGTGTCTAACACGCCTTTTCCCAGTTACAATCCCAAAATTAATCACCCACGTATGAAATAGCATCCCGAATTAATCTGAATAGTGCAACATAGTACTTTATTGCAAAAACACCGTATTACATTCATTCATTCATTCAATCATTTTTTATATCTAACAAAGAGTTTTGTTGTAATACCTATTGATTATAATATGTAGTCCAAAAATATTTCAAGTGAATTATCGTAAATTTGATAGACTGTATGAAAAGGTCAAAGGTCACCAATGGCTCTTTGAAGTGGATTGAATCCTTCGTGGTTGAATGATCTGCGGACATTGTATAACATTCTTTTCCTGATTCGCTATCAGAACACTGTGTTGTTCAATTTAATAGTTTTAGTGGAGTGTGTTTATTTTTCGGACTATACACAAACATTTCGATGAGTTTTGTTAAATGAAATTGCGGTCGAAAAAAAAAAAAAAATTATGATTGCATTTTAAATCGTACTTTAGTGTCGTGTAGGTAGTTGTGGACGACACATATGTATGTAACCCGTATAGTAGTACTACATTGTATGTACATACTACATCGCTGAAAGCGATCGTTTTCACCAGTAACTAAGATTAGCAAGGGAGGTTTACAGTTCAGTGGCTACAACAGTCACTCAGATGACGTGCTAGATTACGTCATTAGGTTAGCGTTAACGTAACGATTAGACTACGCCAACCACTGACACTGGGTTTATTGCTTGTCAACATTTGCCAACCTTCATTTGGTCAACCACACATTTAGTAACACTCAAACGGCCACATTTCGTTTTTATTCATACGAAACTGTTACTTAAAATACGTCTTACCTTTAAGTGCCGGGCAAATTCGTTTCCAAATGGTCAAACAGCCACACCGATGGAACTGCCCAAGAGCCAATTCCATGTAGAACAGTGGTAGACCTCCGAAGATCAACATCAAACAGTACGGGATTAAAAACGCTCCTGGAACCACAACCAACAAAAAAACAAACACATATACTATAGAATAATAATAATAATATAGTGATCTCTAACGTACCACCGCCATTTTGGTAGCAAATATACGGGAACCGCCATACGTTGCCCAAATCGACAGCGAATCCGATGACTGCCAGCAAGAACTCCACTTTTTTGTTCCAAGTCTCCCGATTTCTATCTGATGTTAAAGCGACCACCACAACACGTGTTGCAACTGCAGTATCCTCTGATCTTTAACAGTAAACCCGGCCGCGTAATTAGGATGTTTGTTGCAAGCATTCCTATTTATTATTATTATTATTAATATTATTATTATTTTTTCTACTCACTTTTCTGTAGCACCATTCTTTTGTGCTTTGTCTTTCTTCTGCTTGGTCATGTCGACTGGCTCCTCCGGAGCCTTGCAACCCGACTCACCTTTCCCTGCCTCATTTCCGGTGCCTTCAGGTGCCGAGCCCGCGGTGTTGCTGCCTGTTGCAGTCATCCTCAACTTAACAACTTCCTGGAATCACTTCGCCAACACAGAGAACGTTGCCTCTGAATCCACCAGTATCCGGGCCTGTTCAAATTATTCGGATTATTACTTATATCTTATAAATCAAATGTAACAATGGAAACACCTGCAACTTTTTTTTAAAAAGAATCAATCTTTTGTTGTATCAAAAATACTTGCTACATTGTTTATTATTATTATTATTATTTGAACTAATTTGTAAATATATAATCGAATATATAAAAGTATTTATAGTTCTTTGGGGCAATGACCACACTAACAAATACAATAACTACGAATAAATAAACGTATCAAAGCATTTGTTTTGAATAAATGCATGAGCATTTACCCAAATGTAATTAACTAACTAAAATAAATCACAAATAATTATCACAGAATTATCATAAATTCACACTGAGTTGTATGTAGTATGTATGTAGTACATTACTTATTAGCCAATTGACTCGACAGATATAACAGTTACAATAATAAATCTATGTGCTATATGTATAAATATATCTTTTTAAACATACATACGGACATACATATCAATATACTATATGCATTTAAGCCAGAGTATTATTGGAATGAATTATTGACAGTGTGCTCTCATGTAGAACGCAAGAACAAAGTATTGATGCGAAATATCTACTAGTACTAGTTTATTATTAATATTTGCTCAATTTGATATTCATATTATTATATATTACCGAAATTGAGTCTCAAGTGATTTAAGTTCTATTCAACTTTTAAAATGTTTTTTTATATATATATATATATATATATATATATATATATATATATATATATATATATATATATATATAAAACACCTTGAGCTTTAAAAAAAAATCTAGAATTTAATTACCATATACAACTATTGTATAAAAAAAATTCACAAATTGGTATTATTTAGATAAAATTATATATTTTTATATTTACTTCATTTATAAAAATGACATGTAAACACGAATGAGGTTGACACTTAAAAATAGACAACGATACACTGTTAGTATTAATTACTTTAATAAACAGTGGAATTCCAGCACAAAGCATGTATGTATTAAATAGAATGAAAATATCTTTAACTAAAATTTTGTATAAAATATAATCAAAGTTCATATTCCATCTACAAAAAAAATTAAATCACTTTCATGAATATTCGTAAATAATAAATAGATAAATTAATATTTTTATTTGCCAACTTGTCATAGTTAATTGCAAATAAATCAAAATTATCGATAATTTAATCAATAATATTTTACTATATGTTCAAATCGTTAGACATAATTTGTAAAAACTTCTAAATATATATATATATATATATATATATATATATATCTAGAAACATATTTTTGATAGGAGTGTTCCCAATCCTGAAACTTAAATTAATTAAGTATTTTCTGTAAAGTGTCTTTACATTTTCAGCGCTAATGAAAAATACTCCTGCATTTTAATAAGCTTAAACTCATAAGAGTATCACGAACACAAAGTATACATTATTACGTTAATATTGTATTGTAGAGCAACGCCATTTCCCACCAATCCAAGCTTTTAATTTCCGAAATTAAAATGAAAAAAACCACGGTATTTCCTAAAATTGTGCGATTCTGTTTGAGGAATAACTATTATAATTAGCAAGAGTTTAAGACACCGATTTAGGTGACCTTTACCCAATAATCAATCAATATTAAATTGTAATTTTTAAACTTCTATTATAGGCAACCAGATTGCCACCTGCGGTGAATGCATTGCTTGATTTAAAATTCATTTACTTAAAATTTGTTCAATTGTTTTTAAAATATTACTAAAATGCGATTAAAAAGAAATATTCATTAATTTTTGTTAGGTTATTTCAAATATGACAAAATAACAATTAATCACAGTTTTAAAAATCGTGTACGACTGCCATGGATCTGTCAATTAAAAAATACCAAATATATAATTTAATTAATGTCTTTAAAACATAGATATATCGTTTTAACAGAGTATTATTACTATTCTAAAATAAAAATAGTTTTTAAGACGTATTATGTAGGTATATTATTATAAAATTTCAGATATTTAAGTATTATACTAAAGAAGTATTTTAGGGAGAAAATGAATTATAGAAGCTCTTGTTTTTGTTAGTTAATTTTTTATGAATTAATATAGTTTCAATGAAATAACTTAAGTTTTTAACCAGTAAAAGTTTTATTAATCATATAGAACATGCATGTTGCATGTTTGTTTTTCTAATCGTTTAAATATACAAACAAATGATTTATTGAACCTGATATCACGGCTGGACGTGCCGACTCATTTTTGGCGTTAGGGCCGTTAATGTTCGTACCTTTGATGCACGCACAAACGCACTTTGCCGCGTACCAACGGCAACTGTCCGTCGCGACGCTGCGTTTTATAAATTTGTAAACATTTGCGCGCCGACAACTTTGGCGTAATTTATTTTGCGCATGTGTTCTAGCTCACACACCCTCCGCAAACATGTGCAAAGGTGCCACGTTCATTATTACGATATTTTAAGAAATTATACAGAAATCAATTTCTGCATTACAAAGAGAAGTTATTCTTCTTTTTAAATGTTCATTCGCAGGTAGTTTTATTCTACATATAATGTTTTTACTCAATTTTTATATGAAGTAATAATGGCCCAAGTTACGAATTTGACACATATTGTTTTGTTGATGATTGATGCTGTTAACGCGTCATTTATTTAGAATAATGTGACAATATACTATATCAAAGCATAATGTAATTCACTTAGATTTACATACATACATATATTTATATATATATATATATATATATATATATATATATATATATATATATATATATATATATACTATATATATATATTGTTTTTTTTTTTTGTGTTATAAATCAATTCATTTCTAATCTTTCAATACACTACATAGTATATTATAACTTACAATTTACAATGATTTTAAACTTAATTCTGTACGTTTACTCCATGCCTAGGTATATAAAGTAAAAAGTATTTAAAATTCGATACATACCTAGGTATGTATGAATATCTCTTACAATTTCCGAGACACTTTGATCAAAATTGCTTTGTTTAAATTATCTATCAAACCCGCATACGTATTCATTACTCTAGAATTGTAGATGGAGAGTAACTAAAATTACGATAATTAAAACATTTTAAACAAATGTAAATGTAAATTAAATATGATTATCATTGTTTATCTGATTTGATTTATTTATAATTTAATTGAAACATCATATTAGCGTAGAAAAGTATTTAAACAATTGCATAGCTAGTAACAAATCAATAAACATACTTCTCTAATATTGTTTCAAAGTTATACATATGTAGTTAAATATAGAATTCAAGCAATAATGGAAACAGATAGCCTCGAATTTATTTCAACTATTTTGCAAGATATTTTATACGAATCAACAAATCAAGTATTAACTATTAAACATACATATACATATACATATGTAATAACAATTATTCTAAAACAATTATTATTAGAAAACAACAAAATTTTTCACAGCAAAAAAAGCGATGAAAAATGAAGAGCATCTAATAAACGAAGACGCCATGAAGCGGCTATTGTCGACATTTTTAAATCAAATATACAGTGAATTGACAGGTTTAGTTCGTTTTTTATTAATTTATCATTGTGAATATGTAGTATTAATTATTTTGGATTTAGGAAAGCCCAAAATTCAACCAAAACCGACCAAGTTTTAAACAATTAAAATTACTATTAATTGTTACAAAAATCTAAATTACAATTTTCTCCAATGTCCCACAACGTATCCTCGACATGTTTCCAGGAACAAACCCCATCGAAACATCCTGGAAACTGTATTAATTTTTCGTTTAAAAAGAACTTAACAACAAAGTCTCCATTGTTGTTACACCTATAATATAATATAAAGAAAATATTTGAAGAGTTCAAGTACTAAGTATATATATATATATATATATATATATATATATATATATATATATATATATATATATATATATATATATATATATATATATTTATTGATTTACCGATAGAGTACAGCGTCTAAATTCGCCCCGAATGGGATTAACAATGAAGTTCGCCATAATCTATCACGTTGCTGGTGCATATTATCAGCACGAAGTGGTACTATATCCTCATACAGTCTCATTGTCACCAATAACAATTGAACAGCAGATGAGTGAGAAAAATAAAAGATTGCTTGTGGTTGATCACTTGTACCTTGATTAAACTAAAAATCATATTTGTGCCCAAAAAATGAAATGAAATGAATTTACCTGCCACAACACCCTGAAATACTTCTAACATATTCTTCAAAGGTAAACAGCCCATGTGCCGATTTAACTCACTTCCAAAGCCAGTGTTATAAAAATATAATAAATCCTCTCCATATTCCATCATTTGTAAATGTTCTTTAGTAAACGCTGCACACCAAGTCGACTTATTGGCAACGAACCATGATTGCTCAAAACGGCACATATCAAACATGTTTTCAATAACAGAATTCTCCAAATACGACTCGAACCCAAGTCGTTTCGATACCTCAGCAATCATCCCCAAGTATTCAGGTGTTAATAGAAATTTATTGTATTCGATTTTGATTGCTGGATTATTATCGACTTGCTCTTGCCATTTTTTGCAATGCTTATATGTCTAATTTGAACAAATTCATTACAACCACATTTACTATTTATTTTATGGTCATCAACCTCAAGTAACGTATCATTTTCGAAAGAAACGCCGTGCACTAAATCGGATTTATCTCCAAATAGACCTCTAGCAAAAGCTCTAAAACTGGAATTAGTTCGTTCGGTTCTCGTAAATCGAAACTATCAAAACACAATATATAGAGTATATATAAGAGTTTATTAATATTCCGTTTTGTTAAACTTACTAAAAAATCTTGTGGTCTATACGGAATATCCAATAAATCTGAAAACCGTAACTGGTATCGCTTAGCTATATTTTCCATGTCTAACCAGCCTTGGAAAGTTAAAAAAGACGCTATTTTTTCATCAATTGTCTCATTCCATTTCCATCTAGTGGTATTATTATTATTATTATTATTTATAAACTAAACCTCCTAATAAATTGATTTTATTATTATACTAAAACCTTTTAAATAAATTGAAATCTTTTGCACATAAATCATTAGAAATTGATTCAACGATTTCATCTTTTATTTTAGTTAAGCTCCGTAATTTAGATATTGCCGCTTTTCCAGGTAAACGTGTTCCATGTCTGTTAAAGCTCCAAATTTGTTTTGGGACACAATCTAAATTAAATACAATAAAATACAAAAAAAAAAAAAAATCAAATTCATTGTGACTTACCATTTATTTTAAACTTTGAGTATGAATCACCGTGCACAAATTCGTAAGCTGTTTTTGATCCAAAATGCACATATGGACTTTTGTCGTTAGAATAGCAATAATCATCGTCGAAAACGTCTATGTAGCTAATTGCATATGAGGTGCAAAATAATATTAATAGCACCGGTATGAAATGCAGCATTATTAAAACTCGAATAAAAACTTAGCAACACAAGTAACGGTCTGGGGATTTGCAACAGGATATTTCGATAAAATAATTAGATCAACTACATGTAATGGATTATAAAATTTCTATATTCATTTAACTACAATATAAATTTAGATACGTTCATGTGAATGGTGTTTGCTAATAAATATTACCTTCATTAGTAAATATAGTAAAACAAAATTTATTTATATATTTAATCATGTAATCTGTTAGATACAAGATAAGAAAATGTTCCATATAGATAAAGTGCAAATGTTAGGTATTATACAAAGTAGAAAAATATTTATTTATTATGTAATTGTAAATGAAAAGAACGTGAAACTTCTTGGGAAACAGCCAAAATTTCCGACCAAAGAAATGGGGCTTCATGTAATTCGCGCGTCTGCGGATCGCAGACGCGCGAGAGTAAAGCTACATTCACACTAGAAGAAAATAATAAAAAAATTAAGGCGTTTTTCTCAATTATTTAAAAATAAATTTCATAACTTCTTTAATCATTAAAAGAAGTTAAAACTACTACTCTTTATCGAATATAAATACCCACATCATATTTTTCAATGTACATTGTATGTTTAAGAATATTCATAGATTTACGAAATATGAAATTTCCCAGTCTCGCAGGCAACATATTTCAGATGTTTACGTTTATTATATAAATCTATTGCATGTTAAGTGAGGTTATGTGAATTAAAGTACATGTGCGTTTGTTGAGTTTTAAAATGGAAAGCGAAAATGTTGAAAATACGGAAATTGAAAACGAGGAAGCTGAAAATGAAACGGATGAAAATGAACAACCACGAAAAAAGCTGTGTAAATTCAACGCAAAAGACTTTCGCAACAATTTAACAAATAAAAATGCTTATAATGGTATGTGAATTATAGCAAGTAATTTTATAAAGATATATTGTAATGTATTATATTGTGTAGCAATTCAAGATTTTCTGCAACTATGCTCTGATGAAGCATCTGATGATTATGCATCTGAGTACTTGGACGCCGGAGGAACCTGTTCCGAAATCCTTCGAGTGATCGAAACAAGCGAAAACAAAAATGCGTCGTATGTTTTACCAATTTTGCAAGCCTATAATGTCATATTGTTAAAAATCATTGCCAACTACCCACAAACACATTTACTTGCTGAGGAATCATGTCGCAGTTTCTTAAGCAAACATTATTCGATAATCAAAAGCATGTTATCGCTCAATTCGAATACAAAACAGAGAAAAATTGCCCTGAAACTGTTGAGCACTATGGTTACTATTTCGGCCGGCTTAGCGAAAGAAGTTTTGGTCCACGCAGCATTCGATAAAGCGGTGTTGGACGTTTTAACCGTACCGTCCAGTTCGGATGCAGGGGATTCGGTGCGAACAGCGTTTATACATTTTTTGATTGCGTTTTTGGTAGAAGGAAACGCTGGTATTATAATTAGTTTGCTAGAAAAACGAGGATTATTCGGTTCGATTTTCCGTAATTTAATTTACGATAATTCTGATTTAGTTGTTATGTTTCTATCAACAATTCAAACTAAAATATTAGAAGATCGTTTCATTCCGAAAACTATTAAAATGTCTACTTTTAACACAAGAAACATCCAAAGTTTAATTAATCTATACAATTGGGTGGGTCCTTCTAATTATTTACCCCATAAAAATAAGAAAGTCCAATCCATTAAGGTAAATGAAATCAAGCAATCTTATGTTTCTGAATCGGCGCACGCAATTCTGTTGGTGCTTTGTACTTCGCACCGCAACGGCGTAATTTTCCGCGACCCTTTAATCGGTTTGGGGCACCAAAAATGCAATCCTCTACTGCTCACAGTTGTCCAATCCATTAACAAACCATGGGAACACACGTTCGCATCTGAACTGATCATCAAAATCTGTGTCTCTTGCCCTGATTTAGTCAAACACGTTTTGATTAGCGTCGAATTTTACTTAGAACCGCGCGTGTCCATGAAGTGGGCCACCGTAGTTCAATTCGTAAGGACATTGATCGAAACACTGAAACCAGAATGCGTCGCGCAATATCTACCCGGCTTAAGCATAAAACAAATCGCAACTCTGATCCAAAGTTTCTTTGTGCCAAATGCTGTTTTACAAGTGATCACATCCGAGACGATATCGCATTGCCACATTGGGGTGCGACACGAAAGTATTCTGTTGTTGTTCACGATGATGGAAGCGATTGCAAATTATTTAAATGCCGCCAACAATATAGCCGTGCTGACCGCGGAACATAAAGCCACATTAAAAGGCTTAGTCACAGATTATTTGAATAAACACTTGCCCCCGGCGTCCATAATTCTGGCTGATTGGCAAAAAAGTGTTGTTCCAGTGCATGATATCATTGATCTTTCGTTGCCAGTACCCAATTTGAACGAGCATTTAAGTAAACTATTAGACATTCTATATAAATACAACACATTGTGCCCCTTATTGGTAGATCATATCATTCAGGAATTGGATACAAACGAGTTTCTAAAAACAATTGAAGAACTTGGCGCTGACGAAATCGCGACCGCTGAAATGCAAATCAAAGCAATTAATTTCTTACTCATTTGCGATCAAACTCTATTCAAACCCTCGAATCCTTTATTTGCATACACATTACCCCTATTGCTAAAACTGTATTATGATCATTCTGATGTATTACAACTTAAAATAGAAGCAACGCTTATTGATCTATTGAGTGTAACCGGCATTTTCGAAGGTTCTCTACCCGAAATTACTATTTGGTTACACTCAATTCTAGAGCTTGAGAGCTATACAGACGAAATCGGATCGCTTTTAATCTCGGCAATCCGAAAAACATCTAAGCATTTCCTAAAATACATAACGCAACTTTCAACATTAAACGAATTGAATTCTGATGAAAATTGTTGTAATATTGCAGAAGTAATTGAGTCCTTAGAGTTTGATGTTGCTACAGTTAAAATGCAACTTCATTCTACTTATTTAAGCCCTCTAATCTATGGAATCATTGAGTGTATTAATCAAAACCACCTCGAAACAATCGGGCACTATTTGAATTGTGCTTTCGCACATTTATTACATTCGCAAACTAGCCCGAATCTATTAACAAATTTACTACTACAAAACCAATCAATCATCGATAAATCATTAGTTAAATATTTAAAGTCGTATCAGGAGTGTACTAATTTAATATCATTGAAAAAACTGTATACGCAATCGAATTTAATAACTGAGCTTAGTAAAGCCCTAATCGATGATTCTAATGATATAACGCAATTGTTAGATAAAGGCGAGTGGAAGTATTATCACGCAAAATTAATTACAAAATTAGTTATGTTTATATTTACGCAAACTGCGATCAAAAAATCACTAAACTCTTCCGGGAAAACTAAAACTTTAGAGATTATTGTGCACATAACCAAATGTGATCCTGAAAATTTCTTTTTAAACTTAGATTCGGTTCTTAAACATCCAGTTTTACTGCAAAAATTTATTCCAACTCAGGACGATGCAACCGACGAACGGCTATGTACTGAATTTGTTCTGGAATTAATTAGAGAATTACTTAAAACCAAAGCACAATCAGAGATAGAAGTATATTTTGGACCATTTCGAATTAAACTAGTACGTCGGTTACATGTTATGTTGCATAAGACACATAGAACACATTTTAAGAATGTCATGGATATAGTTCGATTATTAAATTTAACCCGCGAACAATGTGCACAAGTTTTAACTTTAATCGGGGATTTAAAACTCGACGAAAATGAACCGATTATCTTAGAATTATTGATTTATATTTTGAATCAAATTCAAGAAGCAAAGGCCAAACCGTTTTCGGATGAGACCATATTGAAAATAAGCGTTCATTTATATAATTTTAGCAATTTAGATGCGAAAATAGATGAATTGGAAATTAGTTTGTACAATTATATCACTCAATATCCTCACAGCAATTCTTGTTTTGGACCAAACATATTTGAATCCCTAATTTCCAAACAGAATATAAGTAAATCAACCGCTAAATTATCGGCGCTATTGTTGCAGAGCAACCCTAAACTCCTACAGAATGTTGAATCAAATTTAGATAAAATACTCGATAAACGAGAGCTCATTTTCTCATTATTGAACGCAACAATTTGTTCTGAATCAAAACAAATCATTGAAATGCGCACAAAAGTCTATAAAACGCATGAACAAATCATCTTAAAATTTTTGAATAAACCTCAAAAAGCCGCAAATTATTTAATAGAAAACTACAAAATTATAATCAAACTATTAGATAGTAACATGAGCGATGCTGATTGTAAGAGTTTTGCACTAAAAACCCATAAATTCGATGTTTCCGAAACATATCACGTCGAAATGCTAACAACAGTTTACAAACGCCATTTTAATTCGAAAGAAGTCAACAGTACGATAGTTTCAAATTATATAACAACAATTTTGAATTTATTGATTAATCTGTTAAAACGATCGGAGAAATCAGAAGAAGATTGGACTAAAATAAGATTTATAGCAAATGAATTAAGCACGCAAATAGTTAAAGCGAAAAACGTTTATAAAATAAAATTCAACGAAGAAAGTCTACTAAAAAGTGCGATGTTCCAAATGTTTGGTAAGCTTTGTCTGAAATTCGGATTAAACTTAGATACACCGCATCTAGTGAACATCTTAGAACACTTGTGCAAATTGACAACAGCCCAAAATACGAACGTCGCCACTCTATTCACGATGGCAATCTCGCATTCGGAGTCACTAAATATTCTCCTGAGCGAGCATGAGTTGAAATTGAGTCTCGTCAATCTTTTACTGATCTTGTGCAAAAAGTGCCCGACGGTTATGGTTAAATCTCACATCCCAATCTTGCTGGGCGCGTACCAAGGGACATTATCGCTAAGCGATCAAAGTTTATTGCAATTGTTGGCGGTATATGAAAGTGCGAATGTCGGCTTCCACGAGTATCGACCTTATCTGTGGGGCCAAGCAGCTGTAGGACACTACTCGGTTAGATTTGGAGTTGAAAACACTCTCTGGCGGCAGCCCATACCGAAAGAAGTTCTGGATCTTTTAGACGAAACTAGGATTTTTAATACAATAACGAATTTTCCGAGGAGTAGGACGTTGCAACCAGAAAAATCCGTATATGAGTAAGTCACTCCAAAAACTATATTTGTGTGTGTGTGTGTGTGCGTGTGTGTGTATGTATGTATGTATGTATGTATATTCAATAAAAAATTGTTTAAATGTAGTGCTGAGGAGTTGGACGTTTACGATCCAGCCTTTTATTTGCCGTTATTGAGTCATTTACTGGCAGCTGAATCAACAGTTCGGTGGTACCAATGCGCCCAACGCGGAATCCTTGCCTTAGTGATCGCTGCATTAACCAGTGAATGTCCAGACATCCGCGCAGCGGCTTGCTACGTCTTGGCACGGTTTCACAGCCACGTGGAAGCGGCAAGGTATTTAAAAATCGATTTAAATCAAATGAAAAAAGACAACTAAAATCGCATCTTTCAGATCGGGAAAACAACGATTATTGTGGTTGCATTTAGTTGAAGCAACTTGTCGCGGAACAAGTACACTGCCTGATTTACGCCTTAGCACAATAGCAGCCGTTTTTTTAGCCCGGTGCGCCATGATTTTCACAGAACCCAATCATCCATTGTATGTTGCTTTAGGCAATTATATAATGGTAAAAGAATGCCCAGATTTCACAATTATACCCGAATTATTATCAATGTTACATAGCACAGATGTAAACCATACAGCACAGCGGAATTTTATATTAGAAGTTATCCGAGATGGCCTTTATACCGATGACGATTTAAAGGTATTTTTTCCCCTAGCTTTATTATTTTAACTATTAAATGACGCCTAATTAATTTTCAGCTCATGTTCCGAAGCGTCGCATTTAAATTTATCATGGATCTGTACAACAGCGTCCTAATTGACAAAGTAGGCCAACGTGTCATTTTACAAATCATATCTAGAGCCGTTCAAATCCCAACTGCAGCCAAAACTCTAGTTACTGGTTACAGTTTAATTTCGTGGTTACACACTCTTTCGAGTCGAGCCGGCTCAAGCGACCAAGCCATCGTTTTGATAGATATTTTAAATAATTTACTAACCACATACGGCTCCGACATAAAATACATTCAATTTAATATGCTGTTGTTGTTGGTACAATTTATAGAAAATTTAAAAAGTCTCCGATTGAGTTTGTGCTACCTTGTTAAGTTTATTATCATGTTAAGAACCGTTTATGATATCTTTCCGAGCATATTAACCAGAGAGCAATTGGGTCATTTGTTGAGTATTTCGACGAAAATATTTGACTGTAATGTTTGTAATTATTATTTGGAGTATGGGAGTGAGTTTGTTCAAACACCGGTTTTAGAATCGGATAGTTTGGAGCACCAGGGTTGTTACTATTTAAAATTACTAACTTTAAAATGGATTAAAACGAATTCGGTTGATTTGCAAAGCGATATCGCGTAGTAATCTACTAGTATTTTATTTATGAGTACAATCCAACGCGTAGGAATACCTGCTATTATACAATGGATTTTTTGGATTTCATTACTGCATGATGTTATTTCAAAATATATATTTTATAAAGAATAAGAAAGCATAATAAATATTTTATATAGTTATATATTTTAAACACCTGACATATATTTTTCCAATATGCTGAGCTTAAAAGATGAAATGTCAGAAGAACGATAATTTATGATCCTCGACAGATTTCTCTGAAACAATCCAATAGACCATTTAATTGTTCGGCAATTCTAAGCAAGAAACAATAAATGAAGCCCTGCACAAATGTTATGAAACGCGTAGCGAAATGTTTTATAAACATTTCTAATATAATTAAATAGATTTTATACAATTCCTCTAGTTTTTATTGCATTCCTTTCACCATATATTTAAAATGATCTATTTAATTGATCAACTATAATTTACCTGTAAAGCTACATTCCCACCTGTGCATAACAGAACTCAAAATGACCTGTGTCAATTTCGGCGTTATTTCTCGAATCAAGACGGATATTTAACTATTCTATAGATATTCATTAAAAAATGGGTATAATATTTATTTATTTTCGGTTTAAAAGAAGTAAATCGAGAGGTTTTCAGGCGGATTTGTGTAGAAGAGAGCGCGGTGTGAACGAAGCCCATTATAGACAAAGCACCGTGTGGTTCTCCAATGTTCATTTATCTCGCGTAGAGGTTAGATGGTTCACTCACTCACTCACTCAACTCTTGAAAGTTCAAGATGAATTTATTCAGTTACAACGTAAACGCATGGCGTGTATTTTGCGTGAAATAGAACATATACATTCAAGGGATTTACTGGTTTCGTTGGTTTAAAACCCGGATTTAATGCGACCGTTTACGATAGTTTGAACCGCGCAACAAGTGAAAACTACCTGAGATTTTGAGCGTCATTTAAATTATTATTAGTGATTTATCGATAATAAATATATGGTGCCAAATCAACATGTGTTTTCTATGATTAATTCATATATAATACAGTGTAATTTCCATAACCAATGTAAATTAAAGTGTTTAATAAAGCGTTTTTATTTCATTTTCAATGAATAAAGTTTAAAATTCAAAGTGGGAATAACTTATAAAAGAATATAGCGTGTGAAAGTTGTGAACAATATATTGTGAAATATTCAAAAGTCTGTCAGCGATCCAGCCTGTTGCTCCGCCGTTAGGAATGTAGGCCAGTACAGGTAATTTCGGGTGGGCAAACAAATTTAAATCACGATACGCCCTATTTATTTTTGTTGTTTAAAACACCTTGACAATATTTTGCATTGTCGTATTGCTCATTGAGCGTTTCAATGCAAACAGCCAATTCAAAAATAGATTATTACAGGTATGTATGTACTATACTACTGCTGCTCGTAGTAAAATATGTAGTTCGAAACTCAAAAACGTTTGTATTTCGAGGTAGATGCTACTACGCTTAGACGCATTAAGAGTTAAGTAATACGAGTCAAAAAATAGTCCCAGCCCCCTAACACACGTTTAATTAAACGTTTCGCAAGATCGAAATTAAAATCGAATTTACTATCGCACTAACTGTAATTTTATTGCTTAGTAGCGCATTACATGCCTCATTAAATTTAGGTCTCCTATATTTGTTCTAACTATAAAAAACTTTCTAAATAAATAATCTTAATAGATTTCTTTTTCTTGATTTATCAACGCAAAGAACAAAAATACCAAAATATATTATATAGTGCATGCATGCGGCTAAATATATATATATATATTTATTTGCTGAATAACAATAATTTAATGTCACATATATGTTGTTGAATTCATGAGACAAACTCACGTATTTCCTTTCGACATAAAATCATTAAAAATAGCATACAAACATCTCACATAAATAAAACAAATTAAAATAACTGTACGCTTAGTAATCAACCAATAAAAAGATCTAGATATTTTTTTTACATAATAATCCTGATGAATTAAAAAATAGTCTCTGTTGTAATCTAATAACGCGTAAAAAATAGTCCCAATACGGCCCAGCACCTATTGTTGTGTCGCATTGGTCAATTTGCCAAAATAAATGTCAAATGTCGCACTGAGAGACTGAATGCGATTTGTAGTCCATCCAGTGAACAAATGTATGTAATTATTTCACATATTCTCCGAATTACGTCGACGTACATTTGGCACACAAATGTTCAGTGAGAAAATAGATTATCGACAAGTATTATTGAAACAGAGGCTTTGGTCAATTTGCCAAACGATTAATCATATTATCGGAAATTAATTTAATTGTTTAGCTAAAATTAATCGCACGCGTTTTAATTATAGTTCTTGTTTATACGCATATGTTAATTTTCATTATTTGTTTATCTAGTGAAATTTTTACGAAGGTTAATTACATTGTTCTCGATATTTTCCGGTGACCTCTCTTATTTATATTTATAATACACTAAATCTAACGCTAATTCACTCTCCGCTGGGCTAAATTTAACCGTGATACTCTGTCTCGTACACTGATCTAATTGCTATCAAAATAAGCGAAGCCAATTATTTCAAAATGCTACTTAATTCTAGAAAACCGTTCAAATTCTCTAATTTATTCCCTTAAAGATTCATTGAAATTATAGATTTCTCGGCTTTAAATCTACGCTAATTAACCAGTCCATTCATCTAATACATTTGAATTTTTTATCCAGTCTTCCAAAACACGCAATCTTAACTAGGCAAATTAAACTAATTATTAAAGGTTTGGTACAATTGTTTTGTTAGACAGATCCAAATTATTTTCGCCACGATCAATGATCCGAAATTCCTGTTCATGCATACATACATACATACATACATATATATATATAAAAGTTCTTAAATCACAAATATGTTATTCGTTTTAACAGTCGAATAGACTTGGAGCAAAAAAAACTAGTTCGTAAGTGTGCTGTGGTTTAGAAATTATAATTATAACAAAATGTATCATTCTACTCTGACAAATGGTAAGTCGATGAATAATTATACCATGTAAACGGTATATTTATACGTTTATATGCACCATTTGTCATCGGCTGCACTTTGTATACATTTTAATCTAATTTTAAGTCTAATTGACAACCAAGGACTAAACACATACAAGTTATGATAGCTGAATCACTCTATAGTTTAAGAGTGGTTTTTATAGTGTAATCAAACGCAGCGTAAAACTACGCTTAATTTGAGCCCAAACACGGTTTTTAACTTCATTTGCGACCCAAGGCTAACTTGAATACAGGGTTCAAATTAACTAGACGTTATATCTGAGTAGAACTATAAATAATTTCTTTAAAGACAGTTTAAACGAGACCTCAAATTATGTCTATTTGTTGTTTTAATTTATTAATTTAAAAATTACAGCTAGCATAATAAAACATACTAAAATCGTATAGCCTTGGTACAAAAAAATCTATAATAATTTAATAATAGGTCCGTAATGGCTTTACCGCTGTAATTGAACATGAACATGAAATGATGTGCTCAGGTGTCCAGTACGACACACGAAAATTTTGATTGTTTATTCCTCATCAGGAATTCCTCACACATATTCATCCATGCATTCCTTACGAGCTTATGCAAATTTAAGATTAAGGTTTTTTTATGTATGTATATATGTATGTATATATGTCTGATTTCGGTTCATGTAAATTGGAACAACATGGGTTTCTCTTATCGATTTCAATAAAATAGATTAACAAGTTTTTTAGTGTATACTGAATTAACATTTTCATAGTTTTTAATGTTTTTGATTAAAAATAGAGGTAAAGGTTATTAGGGCTTACCGTCTTGTTAGGGATCTATCTATAAATTGATCATTATCTGGTGTACGTATCATGTTAGGTCGATAAATCATGCCATGGAAAACAGTTTTCATCGAGCGATTACTCAAAATGATTTATTTTCGATGATACTGACTGGGAATTGCCCGAAGTGTCAAATCAAACTACAATAAACATACACACACACATAAGTCTATAATTAAATGAAAATCAACTTCCTCCTGTTCGCATGTACCGCTATGAAGATTAAAACGCCTAAGAAAGATGCTGTAAGAATGTTGTGCGCGCAAAACCGTTCGACATACTTGCTGCGACCAAGAAAAATTATGTTTGCTTAAGGCCCTGGCATATTAATCGATGTTTAGTTTATTTTTCAATCAGTTGTCACCACAAAAAAAAAAAAAAAAACTTGTAGAATTTGCATTCGATAACTATTCATTTTGAAACATTTCTGCGTGTTTACTTAAAAAAGAATGTACGAATAAACCATCACGGTGCACCAATATTTTTATGTCCGTTATCTAATTATAAAAATTACAAAGTATTACCTGGCGTCATAGCGAAACATTATATGTATGCAATATGCATGTTTTTTTATAGCATTCTCATGGCTATAATAACAAATCAATTATTTATGTCATTAACAAGTAGGTTTTAAATAGATTGTCATGCGGAATTCAAATATTACGCATTAATTATAATATAAGGCGAATGCTTGAAAAGGTATTTGGTAAATGTATGTAAAAGTAAAAAAATGTATTCTTCAAGTAAACTGTAGGGTATTTCAAATGAGCCACCCTATATTGAAACATAAAAATAGTCTTGTTTGGTAAAATCATTCAATTTAAATACTTCGTTCGATGAATGTCTAATGACAGAAACGTGCGTTTCCATACAAATCAAGCAATAATTTGTTGTTTCCATGCGCTAGGAGTCCCTTGGGAGGATGCCCGACGTCGGATGAGCGGAGGCGGCGGTAGTGGTGCGGCTCTACGTGGGGCGGCGGCGGCCGGTGATGTACCGGCGTGCGTGCGACTGCTCGCCGGCCGCCGACAAACGCGGTTGGCGCGGGACGAGCTCGGTCGCACCGCATTGCATCTGGCGGCCAGCGCCGGCCATGAAGCGGTGGTGCGCACCCTGCTGGAGGCCGCCGCGCCCCGCGAACTAGACGCGACGGATACCGCCGGTTGCACGGCGCTCCAGCGGGCCGCCGCCGACGGCCACGAGCAAGTCGTTCGGGTTTTACTGACTAACGGTGCGATTTTAGATAAACAGGATTCGGTGGTAAGTTGGAATTCGAAGCGAATTTACGCAATTGTGCAAATGATGATGATGATGATTATTACAGCATGGAAACACAGCAATGCATGAATCCTCTTGGAAAGGTTACAGTCGAACTGTTGCTATTTTAGCAACAGCGGGTGCTAATTTGTTGTTGACCAACAGTGGGGGCTTTACCGCACTTCACTTGTGCTGCCAAAACGGCCATAATCAAAGTTGCCGCGAGTTGCTTTTAGCAGGCTGCGATCCAGATCTCCAAAACAATGTAAGCAACTACCCAGCAAACTTCGGAAATTTATTTGCAAACGTGTATATTTATGTGCCGTTCTATATTATCTATTTAGTACGGCGACACTTCATTACATACTGCAGCTAGATACGGTCACGCAGGCGTTACACGTATCTTAATTTCGGCCCAATGTCGAGTTAGTGATCAGAATAAAAACGGCGATACGGCCCTGCATATATCTGCAGCGATGGGTCGAAGGAAATTGACAAGGATTTTATTGGAGGCGAACTGTGATCGGTCGTTGAAGAACAAACAACAGGAAACTGCCATGGACATTGCCATTAGGAAGGATTTGAATGAGATTGTCGTGATTTTAGAGAATACTAAAGTTCGGAAAGAAGGTAAGAGTACCAAGAAGGAGAAGGAAAAGGAGAAAGAAAAAGACAAGGACAAGGATAAACATGGTAAGATTTCTTCTAATTATGATTGAATTTTAAAATAATAATGTATGTTGGTGATGATTTAAAACCAATTCTAGATAAATCAAAAAAATCACGCAAAAGTAATAACAAAGTCCGCTTCGAGGGGAGCAAACAATGGTCACCGTACGGCTGCCATTACTACCCAGACACTTCATCGTTTCCAAAACCCAAGTTAGACTCCCTACCAAACGACCCGCTGCGAAAAGGGGAACAATATTATTTGGACCTTGCGGGGAATATTCGAAAAGGACCCGTCGGTGTCGGGTATACCTGTTACTGTGCACCGCTCTTTAAACACATGGAAGAGCGACTCGATCGCGATAAAAAAGAACTTAAAGAACACATCGACCAAGCACACGCACGTTTGGGCCATCGGGTTGCTGGACTGGAACACCGGACAAGGTAAAAACAATTATTTATTTATTTATCATAAATGGTAATATATCGGTTGATATACTTCAGGGGTCATCTGCAACAATTGACGCGCACCGCGGCTATGGAGAGGGCGCGTTGTGAACGACGTCATCGACACCTGGAGCAATGGCTAGCGCGAGGTATGCTTGGACGACACTCTGAAAGAGCTCCCCCGGGTATCTCCTTAGACGTTGGGGCATCACTGACGCGATCAAAAAGTTTGGAACTATTAGATGCTGGAATCAAACGGACAGGGCTACCACCGTGCAAGAGTTTAGATGAACTGGAAGCAGGAGTAGAACAGGTGAATATTTAAAACTGTTTTTTTTTATAATTCTAGACCACAACATTAATATGTAATATAATTTCAGGAAATCTACGAACACGGCATATCAACAACAACCCCAACCTCATCGCGTCTAACGAAAACCGGACACTCAAACAGTGTGAAATCCGATCAAACTGAGCCACGACGAACTGTCGCAGAAATAGTCGCACACCTCCAATCCAGCTCCGCTACAAGCAACCACACCAACAGCCCTTCCTCCCCGAAGAATTACACCCCCTCTGATCTACAATGGGGCTCACATTCACCGGCGGAACACTCCGAATCATCCGACGACGAAGACAGACCAATGCGGCTAGCACCAAAGGATGGCCCCATGCGGGATTCTAACTTGGTAATGCCGAATTACGAAAACGTGGGGTCGTATCGCGGGGTTACGAACGGGGGCGGTGCACGAACACGTAGCGGTATGTATTCCCCCGCGGAAGTGAACGCGATGGCGAATCTACGATTATTGGATCACGGGGATTTGATCGAACGCGAAACGAATAATGATTCGGGTTACTCGACGAAAGTTTACGGCAGTTCGAAAGGGAATTCGCCGAGTTTAACAGGACCGATGGATCATTTAGAGAAACCGCGGTTAGGAGCGTCGAGTCTAGTGTGATTTGTTGAACTTTGTGAGGTGCTACGATTTATAGTGCCTTCATTTAAGTATTTTAACTGGATTTTAAAACAATGGATGGATTCAGTTGTTAATTTATTGATAAGCAAAATTAAAAAATCGTAATTTAAGGTGGTTTTTAAAATCGTCAAAAACAAAATGTGCAAGTGCCTTAAAAATCAAAATATAGTAATAGGAAGAACCATTACCTGATTTATTGTATTACTACTCTGTTCTACATATATATATTATAATAAAATGTTTATTTTTTCGATAAAATAATTTACATCTAAACGCAAATGTTTTCGTTTCGATAAAAATCGGACATACATGTGTGATACAGAGGGATTCCTTTCAGAACCTGAGATGTGGCGGCGTTTATTTGAACAACAATATAATCACCTGGTTTCATTTCACGCTGCGAATTCGGCTCTCTCAATGTAGGAAGTTCCATTTTCGGGAAAATAACCTTAATATTATTGTCATTACGACCCATTAAATTTTTCTTTGAACGTTTACTATCCTAAAAAATTCAAAACAATTTTGATAAGAATGCAATCACGTTAACCGACGTTCACCCCTCACCCCTTCGACTAGAACCACATGCTTCTTCCCGATCTCCTCTTGGTTGATTCTCACTACTTGATTTCGAAACAACTTAATCATTTCTTCTAATCTTAGTTTCTTAACAGCGTTAGGTACATCATCTTCATATCTTCGGTGCGCTGTAGTTTTCTTTAAGATAATTAATATTTTTTAAAAAAAGAGTTTAACTAACGAAATATCATTTCCAACCTCTCTCATGCTGTATGGGAATAAATACGCAGTGTTGTAACCGACTAAACGCATCAGACTTAGTGTATCGTCGAATTGAGCGTCGGTTTCACCGCAAAAACCACAAATAAAATCAGAACTAAGCGCCACTGAGGGTATTAGCTCCCGAATATGGGATACGAGTTCTAGGTACGCTTCGCGCGTATAACCTCTACGCATGCGTTCCAAAACTGCTGAGTTTCCAGATTGGGCTGGCAAATGAAGATTTTTGCACACGTTAGGGCGATCGCGAATTATTTCCAAAACCTTTAATAATTATGCATCATGCGTCATGATCACGCGTGGGATAAATTAAGAACTCACCTCATCCGGAAAATCCTTTGGATGCGGCGACGTAAATCTAACTCTTAACTCCGGATGAACATCAGCGACTCTGTTTAACAAATCCGCAAACCTAAATCCACCTTTCTTCTGCTTATAAACCGTTTTAAACCCCTTCGCCAATGATGTCACATGCAATACCGTATCTTGTACTGTTGTTACATCCCTGTAACTATTCACATTTTGACCTAATAGAGTGACTTCTTTGACCCCTTGTTCGACTAATTTTTCAACCTCAGATACGATCGAATTTATTGGTCTGGATCGTTCGCGACCCCGAGTAAATGGCACAATGCAATACGTGCACATATTATCGCAACCACGCATTATTGAACTTTTAACAAAAATATATTTATAAATTAAGATTGATTGATTGTAAATTAAATTTTGGCAACTCACACAAATGCTGTAACGGAATCCTGATTCAACCGAATCGGAGTTATATCCGCGTAGGTTTCGTCCAAAGATAATAAAACATTTACTGCTTTTTGATTGTTATTTGTGATAGCTAAAAGTCTCGGTAAATCTTTATAACTATCAGGACCAGCGACTGTAATTATTAATAAACAGAAAACCATATTAATGATTGGACAGGAAAAGATGCATTTGAGCGGGAAACTTGATTGCGCAGAAATTAACCTTAGAAAAAATGTTTACTGACCTAAATCAACAGCCTGTTCTCTTTCTAGCAATTTATGCTTTAATCTCTCTGCCATACAGCCCAAAATTCCAATTTTCATATCAACTCTCGTCTTGGTCTTTTTCGCATTGCGAACTCCTTTCAAATAATCAATCCGATTCCAAATTTTTGACTCGGCCCCATCGCGAATAGCGCACGTAATTACTAGCACCACATCTGCGTCGTTTAAGGTTGTGGTTTTTAAGAAACCATCACTTTTCAAGATCGACCAAATTATTTCGGTATCATTTACGTTCATTTGACATCCATAAATATCGAAATACACCTTTCTGGATTGCCCGAAAGAGGTTTTAAGTAAATACGGAATTGGTTCGGATTCATTTTCTATGATTAGCGACGAACCTTTGATGAAATCTTTCAACGAAGGACCGTCTGCTAGTAGTTTTGGAACTTCCGTTGATGAGCAACGTCTTGATCCGATATTGATTTGTTTCGACCTCAAAACATTTAAGTTGGATCCACAAATAGGGTTAACACAAGTTGAATATTTTTTGCAACAATTTAATTTAGCAAATAAAGCATTGTTGTTTATAAATCTTTTAAGAATATTTGGTAGTTCTTGAGCAGATTTCATTATTTCTATAATTATTTAATAGTTTCTTTTATATAATAACAACATTAGGATGTCGGTAGTTGTCAAAAATACAGTTTTCCTGAAGTTGGCAAATTGGATCTATGGACAAGGTTTTTTTTTACAACGAAAAATGGCGTACGTCAATCGTGCATGAAGTAAAATAAAGATTAACGAATTTACCTGTGTAAATAACAATAAATAGATATTTTATTAAATAAATATTAAAACTTACAATGAGTAGACCAAGCAAACGGCATTCTGAAGATTATGAATCGCACACAAAAACTGGTAATAAATTGGGTTATGTTTAACATGAATTATGTACTTTTGGTAATTATTTAACGTAATCTAAGTATACAATTACTTTATTCTATATATTAAACGTAACAATTACGCTTTGAAATAATTACCAAATCGATATGGTGCATGAAGATGATGTTCCATAACCCTATTTAATTAAAATCTCAAATTCGGCAGTATTTATTAGGCTCAAAATATCGTGATAAATCTCCTCCGTCTCCGAAACCCAAATCTGAAGTAAAGAAACGTAAAACCAATTCACCGACGCCCCGAAAACCTGGCATACAGATAAAGCTAAATGCTGCTAAAAATGTAGGACCATCCAAACCCAAGCTTACTGTAGCTTCAGTTTTTAACCAAGAAAGTGATAGTGAACCGGAAGAAATGCCACCAGAAGCCAAAATGCGTATGAGAAACATAGGACGGTAAGTACAAAACATCAGTTAACAACTGCAACTTCTATATATATAATATATATGTGTGTGTTTTTATATATATATATATATATATAAAAGGGATACACCGACTTCCGCTGGGCCAAATTCTTTTGGAAAAACCAAACACGGATTTTGTGACGCGAAAAAAGTTTTCGAAAAAAGTCTCAAAGAAGCTATGAATAGTGTAGACGCCGAAGGAGATTAATTTTTAATTATTTACCAAGTTATTTAAGTACAAACTTTAATTTGTCATTCATAGAGAAATGCTTCACTTTTCCGCGGTGGCCATTCTTTTCATTTAGGTTGGCAACACTTTCTAACTTTAGGAAATATCCACCACGACTAAAGTGCAGTTGTGCCGTCACTATTTTATAGAAATTCATTTGATAATATTTGTATATGTTTGATTTGCTTATTTGGCCTATACGGAAATATGAATGTAGTATGTTATTATTAATTATAATGTAGATTGATTGAATATACAATAAAATGTTTAATAATGTATGAATATGTTGGAATTAAAACTATTTAATTGGTTTCTTCTTTTATATCACCAAGTCATATGTTAATGGATACAAAAATAACAAATCATAGTTAAATAGAATTTCAAATGAAAGATTCAAACTGTTTTTTTTTTTAATAATTTTTTATTAATTAGATGTAAATACAAATGAATTATTTTCGTGTTTGTTGTTGTCCAGCGCGGGGCATATCGCGTTGGAAGTTCCGCTGGGGCGGTGTACGAATGCGTCTGTCTTCCTTGCTTCTGTTTCGGACGACTTTGCTATGGATAGCGCACGATACACAGTAATGTAACTTGGCGTACAGTTTAGGCAAAACATATGCTATAAATATACAAAACAGTCAATACATTACACTTATCAATCAATTGATTGGTTCCACACTTACGATTGTAAACTGAAGCTTCAGTGATATCTCTCACAGCGGCAGCTTCGACGATGTTTCGGATAACGAATTTTTTAATTGCCTTATCCTTGGGGACGCACCGGGCGCAATTTGTGCAGCGGACAGGCTTTACATGACCACGTCCGTGCTTGGAACGACCTCCATTTCTGCGTTTACAAGTCTAAGCATCGAAAATTAACTATAGGGTTATGTATAAACCAAAATGAAACCATGACAATTATAACAAATTAACGAAATATTTTCATGCATTGCAAAACGAATCACCAGTAAGGGCTTAAAATTTATCCATAGCCACGAAACCGAAGAAATGAACTAGACCATGTGGTTAAATGTTGAATCACTTTACAACACCAAAAACTGACAAATACAACTACAACACACCTCCAACATGAACAGTGGCGATTCATTTTACTAGATTTACGTCTAAATTAAGTGTAATATAGTATTAAAACTGAACATTTACCATTTTAGTTGACAACCTCGTACAAAACGGATGAAAAGAGACTATTTTTTCCCTATGTAAAGGACGGGTTGTACTGCGCTGCGCATATGACTAGAGTAGTTTCCGCTGTGCTTGTCTGACCAATGACAAATGAGCATCAATTTGATTCCACCAATCAGTAAAAAGACAACTAGAGTATTAGTTTGTGATTGGATACGCCATTATTATAGTTGAAAGAACGTAGTAACTGAACGTGTTTCAGTTTAATGTTGAATTAAATGGCGGAAAGTTCGCGGTATTTGTGATATACTCAAAAAAAATATGATTGTTTTTTTGGTGCATAGTGATTTAGAACATCTTCTAGTAATTGGTGAGTGATCTATTATTGTTTTTACCTTCTTTTATTAGCCTTCCAATCTATAAAATAGGCTTTTTGATACTTGTATGTTTATGTATATCTTGATATCAAACAAGAATTTATCATGGTCAATCACTTAAACAGCGTCATATGAATCCCTCCTAAAAATGTTATGGGCGTTATGGGTATGAAAGTTGCCTTTGTAATTGGTAAATTCCCGATATAATCTTAACCTCATTCTTAAATTACCAACATTATATTTTGCTAATAGTACCACACAAATAAGAAAAATGATTTTTTTTTGTGTGTTTTTACTTTACTTTTATTCCGAATCCCCCTATTGGTAATTATTCCGAAAAGAATTATGTACGTAAATAATTAAAATAAAGATAATTTTTAAATATTTTATTTTTGAATCAAAACTTTACAATAGTTATTTTTATTTTACAATATATAAGAACTATTAAGTGAACAAACAAAACTTAAATTTATGATAATAAACAACAAATAAACATCTACAGGATACAATTCGTCATATATATATATTATATACAACAATAATCATTATGCAGTCATATCTTACAGAAAAATTAATTGTTCTAACAACAATGGCACTTTTGACTTTGAAATTCTGTTTTGGTAAAATAACACGGCCATATATACATATCACTAAATTATTTATACATAATTTCGTTATCAGTACCAAAATTTGTATCGTTTCAATAATCCTCCAATCGGGAGAATCTTGTGCAATATCTATCACATGCACTGATTTCTTTTGAGCAACCTCATTCTTTATAATCAGTTTCTTAATATGGTTGGAGCGGGGGAATAAGGGAGATCATCAAAAAGGATCTGCATAGATTTTTACCCTATCATCTGGTTGTACGTAATATAATTTTTAAATTCTATTTATCACATTTAAAAAGCACTAAATTCGCTCATATGCTTCACCGACTTCCGGCACTTCTTAGTTAAATAGAATATAAAATCACTTGTTAAATTTGAACCAATTTCCGAAATACACTACCTAATTTATCCGAATTCTGGTGCAATATTTAATACGTATCGCACACTACTAATCCGCATATATGTATGTATTTATAATCCCATTACATTTAGTTACGTCAGCTGATATTATTTTATATACAATTCATTTTGGATTCCGAATATCTAAAGCTTTATTATAAATCTGATATTACACTCACAATTCGGATAAACAAGATTTATTAAACAAGTGAATCAAAAAATCCAGTCAAAATAGTGTAATATTTATTTGTGCATTAACTAGTAGTAAAAACGAAAAAACAAATAACAATTGTTTTCCTCTAATTTTTTTTTGTTTTTGTTTTTTTTGTGCAGATCCAAATGAGTAAAATTCATTATAAAATGTTCTAAAGCTCCCAGGTTCTATGTACTTTCAGATTCAGTATAAAAGTCCGACGTAAAATGTGTTGTTAATAGATAGACGACGGCCTCATACGTGGCCATCATAATGGCCGTGTTGGGGATCTGTCGGACGAGCTGCGTACTTAAGCCGCGGTACACACCGCGAAACCCTTCCTCGCGCCATACCAACGCGAGAGTTTGCCAGAATTTGTTATATTTGTTACCCTCCTCGCGTAATCTTGTTCTCGCCACCTCTGAAAATTGTTGTTATGTTAGCAGATCGCTAAACAAGTCGGGCGAGTTACGTAAAATGTTTGTGTTATGCTGGTTATTTAAACAAGCTGTTTGCCATTTGACACTAATTGTTAGTGTACATGTAGTGTATGCAAATAAATGCATTTAAAATAGATTTAAAATACATACCATGTGGATATGCTAGGCAAGACGCAACCGTCTTGCTAATGGCGCCAGCCATCATGAATTCTAAAAAGTCTTTCGAGCTCTTGGCGTCGTGCTCATTGTGCGCCCGGTGTGCTATAAGTTTCGACTTGACGGCTTCGTAGATAACAAAATGAACCACAGTCTCGGAGATGCCCATGTACGAAGCTGTGATACCCTTATAGAAACCTCGAATACCCTATTCGAACGAAACGAGAGCAAAACCGTCTTAGAATCAACTCAAAACCGACGAGTCGTGAAACTTACAGTTTGTGCATAAATCCGCCGGATACATTGCGCCGCCGTCATGTGCCCCGTCCGGTTATGATCCAACTGTAAGCGGGTTTTCACAAACCAAATCGGATTTGTGGCGGTGCACGCAACAAAGCCAGCACCGAACGCCGAACATACATGCACGATTGGGGTATCCGGCGGCAGCACCGAATTAAAAAAATGTTTCGCCTGCGAATACGTACAAAAATAAATCGCCCGACTTGGCGCTACGCCCACCAAATTAGGCCCCAAACCCTTGAACAACGCTGCAGGCCCCTCGTTCTTGATGATATGCCGCAGACATTGGATTAAATTCATCGATTGCGACATGTGACGCCGGTAGCCTGAAAATGTCATCACTTGTGAGCCCCGTTGGAGCGAAGCGGTGCAGATACGACGTTTGTGTTCTGGAGGAACTGTTTTGCATGTTACTTGAGCGTTGTGGCCGCCCTCGGCGGCGATTTTCGGTACTTCCACCGCATGGAAACCGCTACTGGAGGATTGGAGGCGAGTTTTTACTACTTCCAGGGGACATGTTACGATCGCCCCCACAGTACCTGCAACACTGTTTTGAACAATTTATTCATTCGATATTACGACCGTTCTACCAATACATTTATGACAAATTCAATTCAATTCAATTAAATGAAATAAAAATTCAGCCATACAATACAAATGGGATTTGAACCCAGGATCTGGAGTTTTAATAAACTTTTAGATATTTTAGATATCGATATCCATTACAGAGTAATCGATTTAACTACATAGATTCAATTTGAAAATGATATTTGTTTATTTTATCACTTAGTATCTCATAAGTACTAAATACACTAATTAGTAAATTTCCAGACGACAGAACTCACTAATTTCGTTAATGAATAAAATATACAGATAAGGCACAGTTGTCAATTTCAATAAATTCAAATCTGCGTACTTAATGTTGTTTGGCTAGCAGGATTGTTCAAATTTATCGCGGTTGCTATGCAAATAAATAGTAATTGCGTTTCCTTCGAAAACAAACCCAACTCAACATTAATCAAAGTTGTAACCGATCTGATGTTAATTAAACATGATGATTAAATAATTAAACGTAGATCTATACCGGAATGTATCAGAGATGTAACAGATGGTTTATAGTGATATGGCTGGTACATAATTAGATAATAATAATAATGTAACAGATAGCTTTGTATGTTGTTTTAATGCTTGTATTATGTTAATAATGTTTATGATACTAATCATTTTTATAAAAATAAGAATAAAAAAAAAAATAAAATGTCAATGATCGTTAGCGAAACTAGTGAGCAGCGTTCGTCCAAATATAATATTGCAAAGAGTAAGAGAAGAGAAGAGAAGCAAAGCGTAAATTTGGAAACATATGTGAGAGTAGCTAAAAACGAATTCGTATGGAGCGCCAAGTATGTTGTTTACACACAAACTGCGCGTCATTAGAAAAAATGCAGCAGTGTATTACGTAACGGCGATAGGGAGAGAATTTACACGTTTTTTTTACATACCCTCCAGCCACTAAATGTATCACAGTATCACGCTGTGTCATCTCACTATGTTTATAACACGTACTGGTACTGGTACTACATTCAACAAACAATCTATTGTACACCTCACAGGAATCACTGATATCAGTAGTTTCACAACATTGCCTGCCAGTCGCTGTTAAATGTCACTAAATTCTATTTTAAGTTATCCAAAGGTGCACTTATACCGTTTTTCGGCAGTCAAATTATATGCGCGTACCGTAAAACGACTTAATACGCGGTAGACGTGACTCGGGACACGTCCGCCGTCTCAAAACAACTGAACGAGGGAGATTTGCTATTTTTCGTCTCGCGTTTGCTCCGGCACATTCGAGATTCGAGCAACTTACGTTGGTGGCTATTTTCTTTTTGTGTCATTCGTTCATATCTCCGTGTGTCCCCCCCCTTTCTACATTTCATCCGCAGCATGCGGTGATCACGTGATAACAATATTTACCGGCGTTTTTTTTCTATGTAGTACTTCACTTCACTTCACTCGCGAATTTGTTGCGATTCATCGATTTTTTGCTGAAATACATTTATGCCGAGCCTAGTGTCGTCAGGTATTGTAAGCGAGACCATTATATTTACCGGTTCTTACGCGACGATTAAAAAGGACTCTTTTTTTATATTCAATTGTAATGACTATTTTTTTCGATCCGGAAAAGCAAGGTTATTGTAATTTTAATAATTCACTAAATTACCTACAATTTAATTTAATGTTCTCTAAACCATATTTTGTTTATTTATAATACAATGCAAGACTATCATCTACGGATATCTGTAGATAAATAATTTGATTTTATCGCACATTTAAACATTAATTTTCTCGTCAACAATCAGATAACAATAATCTAATCAATACTTATTTTGACAGTTTAATTGGGTCAAAATAGCCCAAAACACTTTTTGGGCACCCCAACAGCTGATTTGTGCGTTTACACAACCCGAATAATATTCAGTAAAATAAAATTTATTAGTGTAGAAGTTAAGTGTTTACTTTTATGATTGCATCTAGATTTGTTATGAAAATTAAGAATTTTTTATTTATAAAATTGATTTGTGTAACCCAGACTTAGCTTGGCAGATTTGTTCGTTTACATAGCACAAATATTTTGATACAATTCCTACTGATAAGATATAAAAAAAAAAACGGTGTTGAAGTGCGAATTATAAACATTATATTGATTAAAATATATATTTCATGTGAAAAATGATTGCAATATTAGAAAAATATTGTTTAATATTCTACATAGTTGGTCAGTTGTAAATCGAGCTTTATTTTGACAGGTCTATTTTGATTTCGCGTTTACATAGCTCAAATATTCATATATAAATGCGAGTGATAAGATAAGAATTACGCGAACTAATTATAAATATTATGCAATATTTTCTAGTTTAATCTATTTATACCTACATTATGAAATACATAGAATTAATAATGAAAAGTAACGTTTTTAAAAACGACGTGATTTATGTGGTTCTGTGTGAATCAAACTTATATATATGACAGCTTAAATAAATGACAGTTCGGAAAATGTAAAATATTCAACAAAATAAAGTTGTACAATCAAAGTATTAGTTTAAAATTAGATTTTCTCAATAAATATTGCGCATAAAATGCTGATAAGATATATCAGCAAACTTGTTATTTTTGTTTAATGCCAAGTTTAACATTAATCTGATGACCTGTTGTTATTTTCTAATTATTGCTTTTGATAAAAGAACGTAAATTAACAAGATACAACAACAATATGTTCCATGAAATAATTCGCTTATCAACGCAGCACCGCGCTTTACATTGTTACGTATTGTTAAGTTTGTGGATTTTTCTCCTTATTGCTGGGTTATACAAATACCTAGAGCCGACGCAAAAACCGAAACTATTCGATATTCCACACACGGAATCCATGCAACACTATAAGAACGGTTTAAAAACGAAACGAATATTTAAAAGTTGTAACCGCTTGGACGATATCCAACCCGATTCAGAAGGTACATTATCGCATTTCCCTTCTGGTTCTTGTTTTCAATTGTATTCTCTATTGTATTCAAGGTACTAACGATATTCCTCACTGGACATTGCGAGGTATTATTGTTGTTATACGCCACGGAGATCGTGGTCCATTGCAGCATATTCGAAATAGCTCAACGGTTAATTGTGGATCACCCACAAATCTCCTTTTGACTACATACCAAGTAATCGCAATTGAAATCCTGCTTTCGTTGCGTAATCCTATAAAATACATTTACAGAACTACATCCATAATATAACTCTTTCGGGGCGCGTATCATGGATGCAAATGGGCGCTTTCCATGGGTTTCCTTTCTTGCCAGCGAGTGCAACTCGCTGCGCACTGGGCCAGTTAACAATGCAAGGAGTCTCGCAGCTTTTACGCACTGGTCGCATTTTAAAGGAAGCGTACAACAGTTTGTTACGTTTTAACAATTTTACAAGCCCCGATGTCGCTGTCTATTGCACCCGATACCGCCGAACATTCCAATCGGTGTTGGCGATGCTGTTTCCGATACTACCAATCGAATTATTCAATCGCGTTGTGATCAGGGAGAGTCCGAGTATTAGTTTCTGTTTTTCTGATTGTGCGTGCTCGTCAGCCGATCATTTTATGAGGTAAATTCCTAACCATTTTCGTACTAGGACATTGCATATTTTTGTGCTCGAATTACTTTATTTCATTGCGAAATATATACGATAATCTTCTTCTAAATTTGATGATTAATTATTTAAATATAAACAATTTTTTTAATACTAATCAACATTAACTGTTTTTCACTATTACCATAGTATAAACATTGATAATAATATTTGGACTTGGTACTTGATTTTATATAATATATAAATTCTATATCTAAATATGTTATGTAATATATATTATTATTATTACATATACATATGCTACTGGCTAGTATCAGCATTATTCGGTGATTTGCCGCCCTAAAAACACGTATTCGAACTAACAAACAAATATACGATACGCATGCGCAGTAGTTTTGTATTCAGGAACTGAGATACTAAAAAATACTGTTGATTTGTTTATAGATTACTAAACAAAGAAGTCAAAGAGCAACTACATTTACACCCGGCTGTAGTGCGTTTAGTACGCCAAGCCGGAAGTCTAGTCTTTGAACAACCAGACGAAGCCCTTATTTCAAATCCTTTGGCCTTAAGGGACGCCCTGTTAACCTACATATGCCATGACTCAGTTCTACCATGCGTAAGTTCGTCGTCTTGCTTAAGAGCAGATCACGTATCTGCATTATTCGCGTACACCGAATGGGATAATCATCAAAGATGGAAAAGTAAACATTGGCGGAACGCCTGTCTATTAAAAGCATACGGATTATTCAAAAATATTGTGTCGAATATGTTAAAAATGGCGTCGGAACCGAGTCCGAAGCTTGTTATTTATTCGGGACACGATTACACCTTACAGTACTTAAGTGTAGCGTTGGGAATTTCAAACGAACACGCAAGTTTACAATTTGCGTCTAGATTAGTCATTGAAGTTTATCAAAATGAAGGATTATCGCAATCCGGACCGAAAGGATTTTATTTTAAGATGTTGGTGAATGGAAAAGATGTCACTAAAGAGATTCTATTCTGCAGGAATTTGGAAACGGTGTTACATAATGGGAAAAATAGTATTTTTTGCAAAATGGAGGATATGGTCCGGTTTATACATGATGATTATTTTGCTGGATTGAACGTTACGAATTTTAAAGATGCATGTTTGGTGCACAAAGAGAAACGAGATGAGAAATTTGTCTAAAAAGTCTGAATATTGTGATCATTCTAGGTATTTATTATTATTTTTTTACTTAAACCCAAACCTAATATTTCCTAACCTCCATTCGAAAATGTTTCAAACATATATTTTTAAAGCTCCCATACATATAACATATGTTCCGTTTATGAAATATCTAATAGCTATATATTTATCAATGTACAAATGTAGTGGTAAAAAAAAAGACAGAATAAAATACATTTGTTCAAAAAAATATATATATATATATTTGTGCATGATTGATTGTTCACATTATGGTGTATATTTTATAAAAGGTAATCACATAAATGCAAGAAAATTAATCGAAGCATATAACAAAGACTAAAATTGATTTTATAACATTCATAACAGCCATGCTACATCACTGTTACATGCAATAGAATGGTTGTTACTGTTTTGACTGGGATCTTTGGCATTGGACCTAAAGGTTATTGGTAGTACTGATGGTAGGCTTTGTTTAATTGTTCAAGGAATACAAAAGTTAAGACTGTATGTGGTCCCAAACGTGCGTAATAAGGAGTGAATCCTTTCCATAAGGCGAGAGGTCCTTCAGCGCGAAGGATCCTTAACAGAACATCAGTTGTGCCCTTATATTCAGGTATGCCATCAATTGTTTTCATATTTTGTATTCTACAAATAAAAACATTATAAACATTGGGTGACGTGTCAGCACTAACATATAGTGATATGACGTACCTAGTTTTTGCAATATCAACAGGCATTGAGGCAATCGTAGTCACTAATCCTGAGAACATAGACGCTACGAAATGACAGAAAATGTTATCTTCGAAGTAGTCAGTAGCTAAAAGAGTTTGTTTGGCCTAAAAACATTTTTTGTTGTTTAAAATATCGAATTGTTTCTTGTTTCTTTAATGTGTGTCTGAATGTAAAATTCATATGAAATCAATGCCTACTTGAGAGTAAGACGCTAATTGGGCTCCATTCACAACCATAGCCCTGCCCATGGTTGGGATTGCTCCTCTCCAAAGTGTGGCAACGCCTTCTTCTTTTACTATTCTTGCTAGGGCGTCTATGACACTCTTGTAGTTTCTACGTTCAGCTAATGGTAGACGACCATCCGAAGTCATCCGGATAAGAGAGACTTCAGCTGGTGTGCCCACGAAGGCACCGCACATTCCTGCAATCATGCCTAGTCCGGCTTTTTGGGCAAAGTTTGGCGGTTTACCATCTTTCCTAATTTGCGCAAGAAATCATTCGGTATTTCAGAAACATTCGTAATAATATTAATTGTCATCTTACCCAGTCGCTGATTCAAAAAGCCAAGTGTAGATTCCTAATCTAGTGGTCGTGTAAGTTGCCTGACGCAGTAGTCCTGCTGAAAGGCCATTATATAACGCAAAAAATCCCTCATTCGCGATAATGGCTCGGAATGCGTGAAAGGAAGTCTTATACTCTTTTTTCGCACTGCCTACTCCGCTTAGTTGCATCCGATTCTTCAACAAATCCAGTGGTTGAACCACACAAGAAGCAGCCATTCTACAAAAGTGGAAATCGCGCTGTTTTACAAATTTTAAAACACTTTAAAATCGCGCCATTTCTCAAACCGCTAGGGGAAAGTACTTCAAGTTGTTGATACACCCAAAACTTATTAAAATAATGATTAAACATACCCTGCTGATCCACCAAATGCGAATTTCATATATTTTGGGACTTCCACATGTTTCTCACTCATTTTGCACTATTTTTGATAAAATCTCTTTGGATAAAAACTGTAGAAAAATAGATGTGTCGCAGCTGACTTTCACTAAACGATCATAACGTAATAATTAGTACCCCGAACTGTTTATTCGAGTAATATTTTAACTAATTTATCTAGTAAATAGTGAAGAATTGATTGAATAAATAAACGAGCTTGTACAGCGGGCGTTGAATCGTAGCAAAGGTCAAACGTTTCGTCATGAAATGAATCGAGAATGCGATAAAGCATGACCACTACATTTTCCTTTCTAATAATATTCATAAGAACAATAACTATTATGGCTAAATGTTTTATTTTTTTTATGAGTCAGAAAAACATACTATTTATAAAGTAAAGAAAAACATATATTTATATATATATATACATTCATTTAAGAAGTATGGAAAGAAATATTCATTCGCAGAATTGAATTTTGTTTAGCTTGAGTTTAGCAGAAATATTCTTGATTATCAACATATTTGAATCAGTTGATCACGGATGGGGATCCGCCGCATGTTTATTGTTGAAAACTATGGTCTATTTATAAAAAAAATTAGTTGTGAATGAAATTGGGATATGATTTGAGCAATTTACGATTGTAGTTTAGTCGGGAAATGGGGAAAAACATCAATAAATTCGAGTCAGCTGTTCGGAAGCATTCCGGCCATCTTGAATGGCCTTGATCCGCTTTGGCCAACGCCACAAATGACGGATATGCTCGCAACTTGCATTGCAGTTAAGGCATTGCGGTTGCGGCTTGTCCAAAATCAACGAAAAATGATTATTATTTCAAGTTGTAGTAATCATTTTGATTGATTTTGATCGACAACAAACGGCAAAGAAATGAAACGTTCAAAACATCATTTTTAAGTTACTGACACAGTTTTAGTTTCGCGAACCAGGAAATGCAACTATCATTGATTTATTTATTATATAATAATAATAATAAGCAGTTTTGAGGTTGAAGTGTGACAAATATATTCTAAATTTTACGTGGTTCATTATAAAAATGGCAAGCAACATATCAAATATGAATTATTCGTGCGAAATTTGCGGTGTCGAAGGTATGACAGAGGAAGAAATGCGTTCGCATACGAAAGCGAAACATCTCGATGGACATGCGACTTGTCCGTTTTGCGAACTAGCGGCCGTGTCCTCGGCGGAACTTCTTCTGCACGTTAATCAAGCCCATTTGGATTTCCTAACACCAGAAGCTGAACTGATGGCGTTCATCGACGAAGACAACAGTCCTTCGTAAGTCGCGGCAGAAGTGATTTTCAATTAAAAAGGTTGTTTATGTATGATTTTCGATTTTCTCCAGTGAATCGAATCATTTAAGCAACGGAAGAAGTTACAGTCCTGACGATTGGGGGGCGTGCGGGGTGAATAATATCAATTTAGCAACAAATATCGTAGTGAATGGTGGAGGAGAAATTAGTCCAAAACATTCAAATCATCCACAGGGATCACCTTTAAGAAATAATTTAGCTTTGAAATTAAAATCGCCATCTAGTACATTGCAGGTTAGCAATTATTATTAAAATTATAATAAAAATATGCGTATGTACTACATGGACTGATAATTGTCGTTGATAATTAAATGTACAGTGTCCAATGTGTCCGCATATAAGCAACAGTCCGTCACGGTTACAAGAGCACGTAAACCGAGAACACTTCGATTTAACATCCCCCTCCGTGGGCACCGGGGCACCGAATCAACCAAATAGCCATCACGACATGCACATCTGTCCTCTGTGCACCCACAGCTTTGAAACCGTCTCCGATCTGGAGTTGCACGTGAACATTGAACACAAAGACATTCTCAGTCCTGCAAGTCCGGCACTGAATATCTGTCCCGTGTGTTCGATGGAGCTTGAAGCAGATTTGGCTGCAAAACATATCGAGGCACATTTCCCGGTGCCTAGTCCCTCCTGTGATCGACAAGGCGGCTCAAATTCGGACCGGGAGGCTCGTAAACGCGAAGAACAACGTGAATTTGAGATGCTACGGGTAGGAATATCCCCGTAGAAAAATTATGTAAGCTTTGGGAGTTATGTGTGAGTTTTGATTGAAGGCGCAGTATGGAATGGACAATCAGGGCAACTTTCGGGAACAAAGTGTTACGAATATGCAAAGGGCGGTTTACGCGGGCGAAATGAGTGTTTCCGATTATTATGAGAGGCAATTGGATCTGCGGGAGGCGGAGAGTTGCGGGGTTGATGATGGAAGCTCTGCTACTAGAGGAATAGTACGCTTATTTCAATCTTCTATTTAGATAATAATCATTTAATAGTTAATTACTGATATCTAGGTTGGACGAATACGAGCGGTAAGCCTAAATTCGCCGCAAGTAAATCGCGTATACACGTGCACCTGCGTTGATCATTACGCGGCGAGTTACGGTGACCGGGGTTGGGGTTGCGGTTACCGTAACACACAAATGCTGATCTCCTCTTTGCTCACACACACCGGTTACAATGAATTATTGTACCGCGTGTGGCACACACAGAAACCACCGCGCAGCTCCGTGCCGAGCATATCTCGCCTGCAGAGCTTAATCGAAACCGCCTGGGCGCAGGGCTTCGATCTGCAGGGCTCCGAACAGCTAGGGTGCAAGTTATACAACACCCGGAAGTGGATCGGGGCGACTGAAGTTGATACATTGTTATCGTCACTCAGAATTCGGTTAGACACTCATCACTCATCATTTCTCTTTTGCACCAATAACCTAAATTAAAACTTTAGGTGTCAGTTGGTTGATTTCCATAAACCTACAGGCCCTGAAGGAACCCATCCAGAATTGTTTTTATGGGTGCTTCGCTACTTTCAAAATGGCGGTGACTTTATACCACCACTCTACCTTCAACATCAAGGTAATTTTGTTCGTTACGTGCCCGAAAGTTATATTTGATATCCGGATTCGCTGTTAGGTCATAGTCGGACTATAATGGGAGTGGAACAACTTCGTGATGGATCGATAACGTTGTTGGTTTTGGATCCGAGTCATTCACCTTACCAAATGAATCAACTGGCGGACACCAGTACCGCCATGCACGCACTCCGGCTAATCCGGAAGAGTGAGGCCGCTATGAAAGCGCGCCAATACCAGGTGGTGGCTGTTATCGGTACCATTGACACTGAGGCACAGTTTCAGGTTAGTCTTTTGGGGTTTTTATAACTTGTAGTGATGACATATATATATATATATATATATATATATATATATATATATATATATATATATATATATATATATATATATATATATATATATATATATATATATATATATATATATATATATATATATATATATATATATATATATATATATATATATATATATATATATATATATATATATATATATATATATATATATATATATATATATATATATATATATATATATATATATATATATATATATATATATATATATATATATATATATATATATATATATATATATATATATATATATATATATATATATATATATATATATATATATATATATATATATATATATATATATATATATATATATATATATATATATATATATATATATATATATATATATATATATATATATATATATATATATATATGTTGTGAAATGTAATTGAGTAATTAGATTACATATTGTGTTACAAGTTGTAATCCCCCATGATTTTTGTTTTCTATGCAGCAAAGCAAGGTGCTACGTGGCACTCGGATACCACAGGATCGGTGAGATTTATCTAGTGTCCCGATAAAACTTAAATGTTATGCTAATGCTGTTGCCTTTCTTGCTCTTTGCGGCTGTGACGCTCTGCTAATTTCTTATTATTATTATTACTATTCTTAAATACCATACGTTATTATGTTTAAATAATCCAGCTAAATACCCATTATTATTATACTATCGACCTATTTTATTATGTGTTCAGTTAAGTTTTTATATTTGCTTACAACTCGAGAACCTTACCGATTTCCAAATCGTAAGGCCCGTTTTGCACCACTAAACATTTGTTACATTTTTTGGAGTGTAATAAATCAGAGATGTTATAAGAAGATGAATGTTTACTGGGTTTGCGTTGAGGTTGAGTCCGAATTTCGGGTGAAAATTGTGATAAAATTAGGGAACACTACATTTTATTTAGAATTGGAATAATAAGTTTAAACTATAATCTATAATCTACTCATTTGAAGTTTGAAGAAAATGTTTAACAAATATTAATGTTTCTTTTTGTGGTTTTATAAATGATTACTTATTATGTCAATTTTGATTTTAAGTTTAAACGAATGAGAAAAAGGCCTAACAAGTATGGTAAATTGTGATAAATTGAGAAGTTCAAATTCGGATTCAATGTTCAATAAAAACATGTAAAACGACCCGGAGGCGCTTTATTTGTAAGTGACTTTACGATATTATGTGATAAATATTTGTTGGTTATTATTACTAGACAATTTTAAGACAAGTAAGCCATTCCTGGCACAAGTACATATTTCATTTTCACATTTTCATCATCATCCTGCACGAAAAATCATTTACCCACCGAATTTGATCAAATATTTTTTAGGATAGAACTTAGCACCCCTTTCAAATTCATTCAATTATAATAGCAAATAAATTGAAAACGAAAGTAACCTAACCATTCCTTTGATGTGTGATATAGACTATTTTCAGACCAGTAACACAACATTTCAACTAGTTTTCGAGTTTCACATGCAAATCTGGCGCGTTCTGAGCTGAAAATAGAGACGCCACACTACAAGATAACTTGACATTGTGATCGGTGACGTTTCTATATTGTACTCTATTTTCCGCTCAGAGTAAAGCCAGATTTGAATAGCAAACTTAGCTCCGGTGTTCTTAGTTTGTAATATTCTAAATTAGTTTGACGTTTAACAAATTAAATTTAATAAAAATATGATATAATTCCCAATACATATTTTAAAACAATAGTACAAAACTGCAATAAATATATTCAAACATATCTCATTCGTTTAGGTGGTTTTTTGTAAACTTGTTTTTATGTTAATAATATTTAGAGGTGGTCTTAACCGCCCCATTTTATTGAATTTTTAATTAAATATGTAGTATAGTTTGAGTTAGAAAATTGTTGTAAATAAACTAGTTATGCGTCAAATGAATAAAATATAAAACTTGGAACACCCAACATACAATTCTAGATTTGATTTGCAAATACCCAATACGTTGAATAGTCTTTAAAACTAGTCTCTTTTTAGATTAGTCTCTTATAACGAACCGTATTCTTTTTCGTTACTAATATTAATAAATAAAGATTTCATTTTGAAATAGTCTAATTTAATATAAATATGTATAGTTTATTTGACATTTCTAGTTAGTAAAATAATTATCTCATTGGAACTTAAAATCAATAATAGATATGTATATTATACAGGTTACGAAACTGTTCAAAATTATTAACGATTGTTGAAACTTTAAAAGATATAATTAATTGTCATCTCTAACTCGAAGAGAACGAATTTATAAAATAAGAAAACATGGACACCATTCTCAAATAAATTTCAAACACAAATTTCATTTACTTCTTTTGTCAAACTATAAACAATACCTTTTCCCTCAAACAACAAAATTCCAATAATTAATCAGATACAATCACTAGAATTATGTTTTTGATGGAACTTTTACAATGATTAAATAAATAAATAAACGAATGGAAAATGTTTGATCTTAATCTCTAATAAATGAGTATAGTAAAGACACAAAGTACAAAATATTTCTGTTTATTTCCAGTATGAATCAATCATAATCGATTGATTATTGGTATTATATACAAAACATACAATTCGTTTGAAGTTTACCTTCGGTTATGTTTAATCTTAAAACGTGATAAAAATCATGGTAAAAGTAATTGTGATGTACGAATTGATTAAGAATCATTTTTAATATCAAAATGGGTTTACCAATTGAAAGTTTGAATCGAACGTCGTAGTACACACTGTATCCGGTGTTATCAGTACGATAACAGCTATCAGGATTAGGGTGTGAAACGAATAAATAGTGACTATCGTTTTACGGGCAAGGTTTATAACGTTACAGAGGTCACTTATCTAGCGATAACGACGAACGAGGGTGTCGTTTTAAAATCAAATATATAGCATTTATATCATTCATTAAATTTATATGGTAAGCACTAGAAATGGAATGAAATATTCGTAAAATGATGATAATTAAGCTCTTACAAATATACATAATATATGTTACATCATTTTACGAATATAGATTAATTAATTTGTTTAAGTAATTCAAACTTATTTTGACGTATCACAATTAATTTCGAAAATTAATATATTAAATAATTAGTTAATTTAACTAATTAATCATAAGTAAATGAGCAGATCTTAGTGTATATATACATGTATATATATATATATGATAATATACTCATTCGCCTACACAAATATACAAATAAAACAATTAAACTGGGTTTAAAATAGAATTCACACTATAATAAACGGGTTTCATTAAGCAAATAGGCAAACATGTAATTGTTTGTAATGCGCGTGAGTTCTGTGCGTATTATGAAACCTACTTAAAAACTCGCTTATCCGAATTGTTGCCATCAAGGCGATTCATTCGGTTTTTCCTGTTTGGTGAGTGGTACATATTCAGGGCACTCATCAACCGGTTTCTCTGAATCGGTCCAAGGTGCTTGCACCGAATTCCACGGTTGTTGTTCTCCGCTACCAAGTATTAAATAATGGTAACCGCCAAATATGTAAATGATCGCCAAAATCCAAAACACCCAGCGCCATTGCGCGAAACTGTTGTCTTCGTTTGTCAATGCGGCTACCATGAACGCAGACACGAAACCCCCGATTGACGAAAGTGTGTTTGCCATCCCGAATATCGTACCCGAGAAATTCGGCGCGATATCTAAGCCGTTGGCGAGGTAACCCGCAGTTACGGCGCCATTTATTGTGAGGGCTATCGTGAATATAGCTACTGAAAATCCTGCGTTCAGGCCTAAAAAGGCTTGGGCTATCATGAGTACACCGGGTAACGTTACAGCTATAAATAAATAAATATATTTATACATATATATGAGCATTTACTTGGACGAGATGAATATCATGAAAATGCAGACTCGTTTTCTAATCAAGTGGAATGACGAAAGATTGTTTAGATGTTAAGAGTTTTCTGCCATCCGATTTAGTAGAAATAGGCATGAAGTTATGTATGAATATGTGCGGAATAATATTAGACAAAAAATAATTTTTCTTACCAAAAGTAGTAAATATTTTCCTTGTTGCGGTCGTGCTTAACTTGCCTGTTCGTCGTAGATGATCTGCTAACCATGCGGCCAAAACAGCCATGATATATTTACCAAAATATGGTAAACTTGATAATAATCCATTCTAAAAATTAAATATAAGGAACAAATCTAATTATTGCAAATAGTAAACAATTACACGATGTTTTAAAATTGTAAATTCATATGAAATTGAGGCAATTATATTTTATGAATGGAATAAAAAAGATTATTTTGTACCAACAACAAAATAATTATGGTCCACTTTAAATGGGACACGCTTAATGATTTTACGCTAATTATACCTTTAGTAATTTAACAAATTTGCCCATAGGGCAATTTATGTTATAAACAACAACAAATGCCTTTTGTCGATCATATAGACCAGTAAAATGTAGCGAAATTGCATCATCAACTGGTTTATGAAATAACTGCATACATTTAAATAACTATACAAAGAATTGCGCACTTTGAATAATAAATTACTGTTTTAATAACATTCAAATGTATTCAACCGTAGTACCCTATTTTATTGTATTACAGATCAAAGTTTAAATGTCAACATGGCGTGACGTCATTTTCATTTATTTAAATAAACAGATCAACAATAACAAGTTAAAGTGGCCAGTCAAATTTTAATTGGTATATTTTTGCAACAAGGACATTTTGTATATACATGTATATTATGTGATTAAAAAAATATATATATATAGATTATGTTTTTGTTATATTTAATTTATCGAGCGCGAGAGTAGCAATTTGATGGTGGCCAATGCCCGTGGCACTAACCGCAATTAAAGTATGTGTAATGTTATCGAGTAACATTTTTGTAAAAAGTAATTTACGATAACGTATCATAGATGAAAGAAAATAATGCTGCAATCTTTTATGGCGTTATTATTAATATTATTATTAGGCACAGTGAACAGTGTTTGTACAATATAAATATTTGATTATCAGATAAGTGTTTTATTATTTGTTGAAATTAATTGAATGAACAAAATAATATACATTAAATAAAAATTAGACACGCATGCGCGAATCTCATTCGATTACATATCTGATTAAGTTGTATATTTGATTTGTAAATGCTTACCTCTTTGATGTTGAAATGTAATACATCTTTCATGTAGGTCGGTAATTGATTGACTACGGTAAAGTATCCAAATACGGAACATCCGTGAGTGACCACAATGGCCCAAACGGGTCCTGATTTTAAAATTTGGCCCCATGGCACTCGGCTAGGCTTCATATTCTTGCCACCCCCAGAGGCTTTCTCAATTGATTGCTCAATAAATTCGCGCTCTTCGACGGTTATTCGAGGGTGACTTGCAGGAGTGTCAAATACAACTAAGAACCAGACTACAGACCAAACTAGTCCAATTAGACCTATTAAGGAAATACATATAGATTTTTATTGTCCTGAAATTAATTACATATCAAATAATATCATTTCCATGTTAAAATAATAATAGCAACCAAGTCAATTGACTTGAACCGCAGGTTGTGTATGTCCAGGCGTTTTTTTTTAAATATAATCGCATTTATTCAATGTGTTTATTTTCGGTTTCAAACACATTAGGATATGTGGCGTTGATGAAAACATAATAATTTTCAACTCCATATGTTTTTAAAATGATTCATAAATCAAATAAAAAAAATGTTATTGTTTCTATTTGACCTTCTCAAGTATAACTACAACTATTTAGTTTTTAATTCATATGTACGATATATAGTATTATGCTTTTTTTCTTTGCTACATTTTGTTATAATCGTCGTTAAATATGAGTAAATAGAAATCATCATTCTTTTAATAATATATGTAAAAAAATAATTATATAATTAATTAGCATTTATGTTTGAATTAAGCAATGCTAATCAGATCGCGTTCAGGTCAAAAAATATTGTGAAACTAGTGCAAATAAATAGATAAATGCAGAAAGAAATAATCGTATGATACGACAAAGTTTCCATTGCAACCCAAATAAATGCTGCTCTACGAATTATTAAGGTGTGCGAAAACAATTAATTTGTAACTTGATACCTCCTACAGAATATTCTGATAAACTATGACACAACAAAATATCTACTCATTTAATAATAATAATAATTTTGTTAAATATAGAATTTATAAAAATGTTGATTGGCGTCAAAGTTTGTGCGTTCAAAAAGGTCAACATTTGGATAATAAAAAGCTAGACAAGGCAATTAATAAACATAATTCTATATAGCATATGAATTCAATGATTATAGAATCGTACTGTGCACTATTTTATCGGCGCCTGTTAAAAAAATTCCATTGGAACTTTAAGAATTGGAATATTTGTCTGTTTTGTTTTCGAACTGTCTTTAAATATAACACAGTTATTCTTAAAATAAATAATACTTGTCTAGCCGTATGTCCGGTTGCATTATATAGATGTTAATCTTTAGATCAAATCAAATTTAATTACTATATAGTAAAAAAATATCGTTATCATTTTCAAGATTTTATTTTCCTAGACGATGAAGCAACAAAACAAATATATTTCATCTTTTTTAACTGCGTATGATTAACACGCTACTGAAATATGACATCAACGACAAAATGTTAATTAAAAACCTTGAATATCTTTCGTATATTTGACTAAATTGGTAAATTAACATAATGCTAAAACCCAAACTTATTCATCATATATTCTAACATTTTAAAACTAATGTGGTTCAAAGTTAAATTTATGCTGAGAACAAACCTGTGATGTAGAAAACGCTCGGCCACCCCAAATTGTAAATCAAAAAGCCGCAAACGGGCATGGTGATTGCCGCTCCAAGCGATGACGCCATCATATTTGCGATGAATTTCGATCGCTCCATCGGGGGTATCCATTTGGATGCCATGGGCGGCATCGCCGGCCAGGTCGCCCCCAAGAAAAGCCCCAGGAGGATTCGCAAGAGAATTACTGCATAGATGCTTAAGTTGCATGCCAGTGGCGTTAAAAGCGTTATTAGAGAAGCTGCTAGCATGGAATATCCAAAAACTCTACAAAGAAACAATTTATTGGGTATTTATATTTAATATAAATTTAAATAATTGTTGTGAATCATTTATATCTCATGACAGGTACAGATTTTTTTTTTCATTCATAACAATTCTCAGAAATTAAAACTAGTTATTAGGCGTAGTAGCCAAGAATTTCTACCTGACCATGTGTTTTTCCCGCGTATTAAATATTATATATTAGCGTATTTTTACAAAACAATCTTTCGTAAACAGCATTAACACTAATTTGTTCATTTTTTTTTTGCATCATTCTGAGAATGTTGCACGATTGAATATTCGAGCTTTTTTTGTTTGTTTAGTGCAAAATTGTTTGAAAGTCGTTGTTTTTAAGGTGCTAAAACAAGTTTTGCGATAGGTTCATTGGACTAGAATTGCTCTAATTTATAAGTTATATGGTATAGACTTTCCACTAACTAGGCTGCACCTTTTTAATTTTTTACTAGCAATACTGTTAATTTGTTTTGTGTATATAATCCTATAAAATATACAAACCTTCTGGCACCTATAACTTCTGCTAATCGTCCACCGGGTAGCTCCGTCAAGACATAGCCCCAGAAGAAACAACCTAAAATATAATTCTGTTCATATTTGTTCCAATGAAATTTTGCATCACTGGTAGTGATCACATTTTGGAAATTAGTTCCATTTTCGAATGCGCCCATTGTTGAATTGGTATCAAAATCATTTGCTAGACTAGTATCGTTTGCATCCGTGATTGGCGCCACCATATCGACGATGGCAATTGTTAGATTCACGCGCAACATATAGTTGAACATGAATCCTAAGATGACCATCCCATTGAGAACTTGTCGACAGCTCACGCGATCTGAAACCGACCAATAGGGAAACCGGGTCAGTTCAACACGACCAATGGGGTTGTTTGTGGGTCGACGAACTTCTTAATACATGCACAATGCACTCCATTATTAAGTACGAATACTACAAATTCTGCTAATTTGTGCGCTCTTTAAGACCATCAATGAACTTGGGCACCAGCTTCGGTTCGTTGGTGTTCTTATATAGCATTCCATGACCACAAATTACCAACGAGTACTCTGGTTACGTTATGAAGCGTAACCAAGTTTCTAATCTCCGATTATTTTTAACATGGTTAATTTTATGATAATCTATAAATGTATCTTGCCAATGATTTATGGTTATGGATACTATAACCAGAGTTTAACCATAAATTACGTTTAATTATGGAGTGTTTGGACATTCAGTTGGTTACGTCGTATTGTGTATGGTGATATTGGCGAATATAATTAATGTTAATAAATTAAAATAGGTAGATCAACAATGATTACAGTATTATTGTTAAAAAATTGTTAACTAGTTGATGATTATTTATATTTTGCTCGTAATTATAATTATAAGCAATGGTAGTATATTTAACCGAAGGCTAGATGAACAAGGTAATTTAAATAACCGGTATTCATTTGCAATGAAAGAATTTAGTTTAACCATGGCAATAAATATATAAAATTATAAGTGTTTAATAAAATAAAAGATTTTTTAGTCGACGTTTTTTAGCCTGGATATTCGATCCCGCTGCTGTAATAGATATGGTTTGGATACAATTCCATATATCAAATAAAATGACACAATCTATCCGGAAATTGGCAACAAAAAATATATTATTACAGAAATGCACTTATTTAATTGAATTAATAATAACTTCGACGCTACTATGTCATCCATCAGCAACAACACCTAGTTGATTTGCTACACTACCTACATAATGTGGCTTAGTTTTAAATACTTCTCAAATTCACGATTACGATTTTTTTGTTTTAATACATAAACCGAAGGTTGTTTCTAGTGTATGGGAATTTGTATTTATTATTATTTCACTCACGTTTTGCATTTCTTACAAACACCTGTAAAATGTAAAGTACTTACAGAAGTACCATACAGTTTTTTTTAAACGTCCTCCAAAAAGAATGTAGTATCTATTTTTGCTAGTCAATCTATCTTAAGCTTTTTATTTTATCTTTTGGCATTGAAATATTCGTATTTATATATCTTAAACACATATAAATACTGTATTTCAAACTTACTGTTGTATTTAGTAACAATTTCCTAATAATATTATCAATGATTTTATATAATATTATTGACAAACTAAATAATCAATGATAAATTACTTTTGCCAAAGTGCTCATAAAATTCTATAATTAAACAAAAGATAAAATTTTTCAAAAAAATTACTGCGTTTATATAGTGTGTTATTTAACATATATACGTTTTAGTAATAAAAATGTTAACGGTAGCAAATAAATAATTTGCTAATAGAGATATGGCATTGATAAATATCGAAAAGTAGCAATAGGTCATGTTGCATGATGGTATTCCATATTTGGTGCTGGAATGTTGAAATTTGCAATACATATACGTCATAATAATTAAGAATATAAAAATCAGCAACATTTAAATATATACATATATGTCAATTAAAAATTAATTTTCCGAAAAAAAAAATATGATTTTCAAAAAATATACATATTCTATTTGCATTTTAAAATGATTTAATAAACTGTTCATGAAATATTAATGAGGCATGGTGATTGCTAGACATGTTTAGAATATAAATTAAAATATGTGATAGAAACATGTGCAAAAATAATATACAAAAATATTAACAATTAAAATTTTGTTTTAATATATCTAAAAAAGTGTTGCAACTGACCTGCATTTCTGCGGAAGAATCCTTTTTCAGATTCCGCCGGCGTCATTTTGACGTCTGAGCGCTCAAATAAACTCAAAAAAGACTACTAATCAAAAGTAGAAGCAGTTCAAAATCAGATAATTAAGGAGGAGAAGAAAAAATGAACCCGTTTGAAGTGAAACTCCACAAGGTTGATAAAAAAAAAAAGCACTTGCACTCGTTTTACTAGTATTGGGTTCGCATCTGATTTGCTCCGCGACCGAACCGTAACTGGTTGGTTGGTTGAATTGAATTTGAAATGGAAACGAGCCTCTCTCGTCTTGCCAATGTCGCTTTCACAATCGCTTTTCCGTTTTTTTTTTCGTATTACGCGCCCCTTACGTTATAGGCTACCCGGCCGCCGAGCCTCCACTGCACAGCCAATCACGGCAACGGACGCAATGACGTCGCGTCGTGTGTTGCGTTGTGTGTGCGCATTTGTGACTGAAGGCTATATTTATAACATTCCTTGCTTGCGAAATCATCTATCCAATACATCTTTGCACTTTTGATCTTAATTTTGTTGTTGATCTACTTGTTTAGGGAAGCTAATTTATATGATTAATTGATTGGTTTGACCATAAACAAAAATTAAGTACATCTATAGAACAATATTTACTCTCTAATACCACCGAACTCATAGGAATACACACGTGCTGTATTTCATTCATTGCTGCTAGAAATGCAAACAGCTTTTCTTAAATAGTATAATTGTATTCCTAATAAAATTCTCTTTGAAATTTTAAATGCGAAAACACTTGCTAGAGCTAACCGGGTATATTACAACCGAAATTCAGGCCAACATGGTTCATACTACCCGGGTTGGTAAACCCGGTTAAAGTAAATAGGGTTTTGCAAGTTAAAAATCGAGTTTAAATTCAAACGACGTAGAAATTAATTATAATTATGAAATGTATAATAGATTTATGGTAGCAATTTAGAAAAAATAAATCGCATTTTGAGTCATCTGATGTGTCCTTAATTTCTCCAACAGCTGGCGTTAGTGTACTTTCAGGACGGGGAGGCGGGAAAATTTGTTACAGAACAGAGGCACGTTGTTACAATAATTATAGCTTGAACAAAGATAAATTTATTATTTATTTATGAAAATATGTATAAATTAAATATGACGTGGTTTCGAATAGCCCATCTTTGGTTCGTCGGTCACAGAGCATTTCCTAATAAATCTATGCAAGGACATAAAATTAATCGAGAATTTCTCCGCAGCTTTTCTAATAGAACAATGATTTGATGCTACTTCCAGTGCGGCCATTTTGTATGTTTCCAGTGGCACTTTACCACGATCGGTTTTTTTTTTGTACGTTCGCACCATAATTACTGTAAATAAGATAACAAAGTTGGAATAATTCAAAGCCAATTCTATTTTTGTCCGATTACCATGCATGAAACAAATTACAAGTAGTTACCCTCTAATAATGTTGGTCACAGGCGACTTTAAACGGCGATTTTACTTTTGATAGCTAAAACACAAATAAGCCTTAATGTTTATGAATACTACTACAACAAAATTTTATTAGTAACTGCAGAATTGTACAATATATCCGTCAAATGGCCATAAATGGCTCTATTTTACGCGGGAAATTTAAAAACTATGTTGTAACAACTAGCCCCGCCCTCCCCTACTCATTATTTAAGCATCTTGTAAAAGATAGATAAATGCAATTTAATAATTAAACAATATGTATAATACAAATGAAACACAATATAACGTTGTTAATATAATAAAGTAATTTTTAGTGTTCGAACGCAACCTAAAGATGACAGGTGTAGAAATTGTTAAGCATAACCCTAACATGTATAAATATGTATGTTAATTTATAAAAACTTCTAGTTGTAATAACTATATAATTAACACAATTTCGAAACATATTTTGAAATATGTCTGCAAATCCGTTTGCAGCGTTAATGGACGCGGATGAAGATGCTTCAGCAGATATTAAACTAGATCCCAAAGACGAGAAATCATTCCAATCTGTACTAAAACTAAATAACATTATCGAAAATGTCTTTTTCTTTACGATCAACAAAAATCGGAGACCCGATGATATACAACTAGTATTTCTAGAAGATTTAGCCGATAGTTCTAACCGGGCAACCATTGATTTGGAACTTCTAGAACAGGCGTTATTCGAACGCATTCTCATTGAATCACCCGAACTGTTTATTATTCCAAAAATTAAAAACGCTAATTCAGATGTGTGCGAAAAGCAAGTTTTAACTTATTTGTTTCGGTGCTATATGCGGTTACATGATTATAATTGTGAGGCGAATGTGAAAACGACGGCGTCTAGTTTGATTATTCGCAATGTTTTGCTTGCGTTAACCCAACCGGACCTTTTCCCAGGGCAGGATGTTATTGTGCAACTATTAGATGCTATAAAGGAGCCTTGTTGTTATATCGATAGGTTTTTCGCTGATATCGCAAGGGATTTCATACCAGATGGTACGTAATATTTTTTTCCTTTATTCATTTCAGAATATTATAGTTAAAGCAAAATATGTATATCGTAAGTTCGGATAAATTGGATATATATATATATATATATATATATATATATATATATATATATATATATATATATATATATATATTTTTAATATTCTTTAGATGAAAACACATTTTTGTCAGTTTTCGGACCGCTTTTAAAATTGGTTCATATCGAAGCAGCTCGAGCGACTTTAGTAAACGTTCCAGATTTTATTTATACAACTCTTGATCTATTTTCTTCCAACGAAACATTCGCGAATGTTTTACTCGATCTATGTACCCCAATAAATTTAGACGTTGGTGTAAGATTCTCAAACACTTTACTCGGTTCTCTATTATGTATTTCGATTTTACCAAAAACTTTCAACGGCGTTTACGAATTCTTTGATAAACCTCTCGATCAGGTAAACACAAATACTCCCATCTTGAATCTAATTAACAACGCTCTAATGAATTGTAGACGTCTTCCATAATGGAAAGCAATTTATGGACAAGCACAACAACAATAAACGAAAAGCTTCATCGTATATTTCTTAAGTTACTAAAATGCTCAAAAGCGATCCGAAGTCGGACACTGAATTGGCTCGCGCTATGCTTGAAAACAAACGCGGGTAGGGGGAAATTATGGAATGCGCACGCCATGGATTTTAATCCAGCGCAAATAAACAGCGTCAGCGACGGATTCATGATCAATTTAGCCAACATCATGCTCAATTTGTGTCAGCCATTTTGCTCAAACAGTAAAGGCGGCAAAATACTCAAAGTTGACCCGACCTATTGCGCTGTACCGGTGGGTTTGCACGTTTCACAAACAACTTATTTAGTATTATATGTTTAATAAATAATTTAGGAGGCTGAGCGAGTAGGGAAAGATGTTCATATGCCTGAATTAGGTTCAGAAACATGTTTAATTCCAATGACATCAGATGATGATTCTAGCACTAGTGCAACACGGCCTGTGGCCGATTCGTATAATTTTGTTACGGAGTGCTTTTATTTAGCTCACCGGACTTTGGATTTAGGATTCCGGGTGTCGGTGGACCAGCTTGTAAGAATGAATCAGGTAATTTCTTACAAGTTAGCGCGCATTGCGGGACGCATTTTTCGATTGTTCGTTGATTACATTCTAAATGATGAATTATTTAGGATATTGGTCAGATTCAGAGAGCATATAATGATGCTATTAACCAATCTGCTGGTGCTAGTGATGTTTTAGATACGATTAAACAAAGATTGGAATCTTCTATGACGAGGTAATTCATATTTGTTCTGTATCATGCATAAGCTAAAGCGGTCAAAATGGGCACTTTCACGACAGCTCATCTTATTCTTATTTATCTACATGTACCTAAGTACTGAAAATGTGTTTTAGATATCGTTCATTACGAGCCGTTCTACTGGAACCAAATTTACTTACAATGTTATCACAATTCCATATGGCTACCGCGACATGGCTGACCCAAGTCACCATGGACTGTGACCCACAGAAAGACCCCTCAACATGCGCGCCGCTCATCTTTCGCCCGATAACTTTTCCGTTACCCGACACGGTACCTGATACTTTAAAGTAACCAACAACACCTAATTCAAATCAAATCAAATCTGTATCCATAAAATATTTCAGATGCATTCCTGAATTTGTGATAGAAAATACTGTCGGTTATCTCTCGTTTTTGCGTCGCTTCCACGCACAGGCCCTTGAAGAGCAGGGCTATGATTTTTTGGATCCGATTCTGACGATGGTGCTAGTTTTTATGGGTTCTCCAGAACGCATGCGGAATCCCCATTTAAGAGCTCGCATGGCGGAGTGTTTAGAGGCTCTTTTACCCTATCACAAAGATGCTCCATCGGAAGTTAATCCAATGGGGCGATTCCAAAGGGAACGCTTGTTTAAAACTCATCCGTATCGAAAAGAGGTTTGTTTAGTATTTTAAGCGTTTAGTTATTATGTGTTAACCATATTAGATGAAATAAAGTGTTTTTCTTAGATTGTGCGAAATTTATTGGATGTGTTTGTTGGAATTGAAATGACTGGTCAAAGTGTGCAATTCGAACAAAAATTTAACTATAGGAGACCCATGTATATTGTTATGGATTATTTATGGCAGTTGGAAGAACATCGTGTTTATTTTAAGTGGGTTTTTTAAATGATATTTTAAATGTTTATATTATGTATCTAAATATTGTTGTGTGCTTGATTTTATAATAGACAATTAGCAGTTGAGGCTGAAGCAAATATGGAAGCAGTAGTTCCACCGTTGTTTTTGCGATTTGTTAATTTATTAATGAATGATGCTGTGTTTTTACTAGATGAATCTTTATCTAATATGGCACAACTTAAAACGATGCAAACTGCGAGGTATGATTTATTATTATTATAATTCATAAACAGAATTTGTTTCAAGATTAATATAATTGAATAATTTTGTAAAAACATTTATAGGGAAAATGGTGAGTGGAATTCTTTACCAACACAAGAACGCCAACAAAACTTAGGCCATATTCAACACATCGGAATGCTCGCAAGATTCGACAATATTTTAGGTCGCGAAACAATCCATACCTTAGAATTCTTAACATCAGAAATAACAACAGTTTTCACACACTCCACAATGGTGGATCGCGTAGCCGCCATGTTAAATTATTTCTTATTCAATCTAGTGGGACCGAATAAGAAGAATTTTAAGGTAATTTCACTACGATAGAAATCCCAATAAATTCTCAAGTAACTCCCTTAGGTCAAGGACCAAAAAGAGTATGAATTCGACCCTGCAAATACAGTTTTGAACATTTGTAAAATCTACGTTCATCTATATGAAAGCGATGCGTTTTGTTTGGCTGTTTCACAAGATGGTCGCTCATACAGTCCACAGTTGTTCTCATTGGCGGAAGATGTTTTGGGTAACGATTTAACATTAAATCAAATCATAAGCTAATTATGTGTGTAATAGCTCGTATAGGGGGCGGAGCCCTAATCAGTGAACTGCAACGAGTTGCTACAAAAGTCTCTGAACTGGCAACGCAACAACAAGCTGTTGAAGAAGTGCTTGCAGAAGCCCCTGAAGAATTCCTGGATCCGATCATGTCAACTTTGATGTCTGATCCAGTCATTTTGCCCAGCTCTAAACAGATTGTTGATCGAACAACAATTGCTAGGTAAGTAAAATCATTTAAATAATAAATATATATCCGAATTAAACCTCCAGTTATTTGCTACTTGTTAATAACCTTAATATCCTTCATTGTAAATTGTATACTTTCACGAAATATGTTTGATTTCAGGCACCTTCTTAGTGACCAAACAGATCCGTTCAATCGCTCGCCACTCACCATGGACCAAGTGATTGCCGATATCGAGTTATCGGATAGGATCAAGCAATGGATTGCAGATCGTCACAGAGGTAGCAACAGCTAATTCATTTATAGGTAATCAATTATGCAATCAATTAATTATTAAAATTATGTTAATGGTCCTGTGATTGTTATTCATTTTGTGTTTATAAACTATGTTATTATTGAATGAAATAAAAAAACCAATATTGTTGAATGCTATTATTATTAAATTTATATATACTGTTTATTATAAACTATTAGTTTATAATTGTAATTTAATAGCGAATATATTTTGAGTGAGATTAATAATTGTGGTTGTAGCTGCGATTGTTGTACTTATATTTTATTTTAATTTAAATAAAAGCACTTTACAGTATGCCTACAGTCTTTTATTTTCTTTACAAGTGCTTAAAAAATTAGAGAGAAATTGCCATTCGTAAGAAGAAATATTCAGAAAAAAAATGGCATTACGAAATATTTAGAAAAATGGCGAGGGGCTAGTTCTACGAAATATTTCCTCAGACAAATAAAAAAATGGCGCTTTAAATTCTTTTTGGGTGCATAAGAAAACCTGAAAGTAATAAATAAATAAAAAACAATTGATTTACGATTATTGACGAATTTATTGCTCTCGTTACAGATGATCAGTCAATTTACACATTAAATACAATATAAATAAGTTTATTTTGTTTATAATAATATAAGTTACAAGGATCATAATAAATTCACGCAGGATTCAGATATTTTTGTACCAAATATACTAACACAAGCCCATTTGCGCTGTTTTTACTAAGAAATTACTAAAGTACTGTTAGAGGTACTTTAAGTTTAATATTTTGAAAATTTAAATAATATTTACGCATCTTTGTTTTAAAATAGCAATAATAATTTATAAATATTAAACAGCGGTTTCAACAGTTAATTTCAATAACATTTCACTGGTCAAACTTATCTTACACAAAAGATACATACTGACTTATTTTTAATCAAAAAAACATTCCTAAACATATAAAGGCCATTTTTCTTAACTACTTTTAAACTCAAAAGTGAAAGTAAAAAAAAAAAATTCGTATACAAGACTAAGATAAAAAATAAAAAACGTTTATGCATAAATGACACCATAGAAAAAATATTACTCAGAAAATAGTAATGCAAAATAAAAAATATGAAATATTCTACTCGGGGTATACTCACTTTTGAGTTTTAGAATCATTTTTGAAAATAGGCCTAAATTATGATGCACAAAAAGCATCTAGAAAATTAGGCAAAACTAGAATACATAAGCCTTAAATTTCATTATTTATACCTTGTCTTTTTTATTTGTATTAACTTTAAATATTTTGTAAAATCATATAAATCGAATACGGTCCTTGCTACTTTCTATTTTTGGGCGCAAAGGAACCTTCATTTGAACTTTCGGTCCTTGAAGAAGTATCAAATATTAAACAAGAGTTTAAGGTGTTGTTCTGTATTACTCTAACATCTTTATAGAATATCTATATAATATACAGAATTTTACCAATTAAAGTTAAATTAAAAGTTAAAACAAAAACATATCAATTCGATTGTTAAATAATAATCTAAATTAAGTTAATAAAACATAAGCTAATATAACTGTAAATAAGTTAAAAGAGAATGAAAATTGTAGCTACAAATATAGCTAATAAACTTAGAAATAATTTTTTCAAAAATACTTAACTTTTAATTCACATTTAAAAACCAAGTGTAATTTGTTGATACTTTTTCAATTTTACACAAAATTAAATCTGTCTCATTTATTAGACATTCAACTTCGATACAAATTGACTCAAATCATATTCGTTCTCATACTGTTTGTGGTCCCACAAGTCCGGTAGATTTTCCAAGATCGCCTTAACACTCCCGGACACCGGATTCGACGAAGAACTTCCACCGGCTGTTGGTTTGTGGGAGAACAAGTCCAAAAGTTGACCAGTTTCCATAGTTTCCATTTTTGAATTTTCTCCACTGATAACTGTATTGGCAGTTTGTACTTTGAATTTTTGCAAGCTACAAAAAAAAATTAATTATATAAACCACAAATTCAACTATAAGATCCTAAAGCTTAATAACATAACAATAAAAACAATTTTATAAATTGCCAAGCGACTACAACAAATACAGATAAAAACTCACCCCATAATTTTCTCTTCCAAAGTACATCTGGTGATTAATCGGTAAACATTGACCACCTTGCGTTGTCCAATCCGATGGGCGCGGTCCATCGCTTGCAGATCCTTCATTGGATTCCAATCATGTTCGACGAAAATCACCGTATCGGCTCCGGTTAGATTCAAACCCAGACCACCGACTTGTGTTGTTAACAATAGAACATCAATAGATGGATCATTGTTAAATCTAAATGACAAAAACAAAAAAAATTAACAACGTAATTCTAAAAGTAAAAAATAACGAATGGTAAAAATTAAAGATATTAATTAAATATTTGCAGTACCTTGTAACAATATTATGACGATGTCCGGGCGGTACACTACCATCTAGTCTTAAATATGTGACTCCTGGCATATGTTTTTGGAATAAATCATTTTCAATAATGTCCAACATAGCTTTGAGTTGACAAAAAACTAATGCACGATGTTGATTGATGACCAATTCTGTGGATTGCGTTTCGGTGATCCCAATACCACAATCGAGCAGTAATTGCCTGCAAAAATATTACAAATATAAAAATAGTAAAAACGACCATTTTTTTCCACAGACTTTTTTTAATGTAAAAAGAATCATATTTAAATAAGAAAAACTCACTTGAGAGCTGGTAATTTGGCGGAATGGGCAATATCATCCAATTTAGAGTCTTGTTGTTTAAGTTGATTGATGATAACTGGATACTGAGGGTGCTGTGGGCTTAATACTAGTTTCGGATGATTACAAACGTTTTGTAAATAACGCAATGCTTGGAAAATATGCGAATTTCCTTGCATTGAACTGGCAGTGGCTCCGGTTGATAATGATTCCTAAATCATTGAAATAATAATAATAATAATTCATTAAAAATTCAATTGAATAAAATTTACTTGTAATGATTGATGAGCTTGGGATTTGGAAAAATCTTCGTATAATTGCTCCTGCAACGAACTCAATTCGCAATAATAATCTTGCGTAATTTTCGGAGGTAAATCATCCAAAACATCCTCCTTCATTCGTCGCAACAAGAACGGTAACACCTGTCGATGCAGTGCCTCCATAGCAAGCGCACCAGCCTCTTGTTCTTTTGGTGAAGATTTCGGATCTCTGGATGCCAAAATCGGACGCGAATAACGAGCTGTAAATTGTTTTTCCGTCCCCAGGAATCCAGGCATCAGAAAATCAAACAAAGACCATAGTTCTAAGACGTTGTTTTGTATTGGCGTTCCGGAGAGAATGAGGCGATGATTCGCAATTATATGTTTAATAGCGATTGATGTACGTGTCTTCCCGTTCTTTATTATATGTCCTTCATCTAGAATGCAGTAATTCCATTTGATTGAACGAAAAAATGTAATGTCTTTGCGGACGATATCGTAAGACGCAACGATGAGGTTATGTTTTTTATATTTCAAACGAAGTTTTTCACGTTCTGTAGGAGTTCCGATGTATTGTAGAGGTTTTAGATATTTGTGAGATAAAAATTTCTCGACTTCATAAACCCAATGACCTGTTAGAGTCGGCGGGCAAATTACTAAACTGGGTAGTGGAACTAAGTCCGGTGATTTGGTTAATTTAAATTGTTTTTCCCGCGCCGAATGATCGCCTGCTAAGATGCAAATAGATTGTAGTGTTTTTCCTAAGCCCATATCATCGCACAAGATGCCATGGAGTTTGTATTTGTTTAAGAAGGCCAACCAGTTAACACCGGATTGTTGATATGAGCGAAGTTCGGCTTCGATTGGCACTGATACTACGAAATCTGGTATCGTTCGGGGTGAGAGGAGTTGTTTAAGGAACTCGCGCTCTTTGTCGCGTTGTCCTTTTAAGGAACTTGAGAGTAGTGATGGGGGTTCTGGAACCGCACCATCTAATGGCATTAGTTGGACTAGTGTGGCAAAACTGTGGGTTGCCATCAAACGGACTAGTTGATTTTGATCACTCATACGGCCTAAGAGGATTTAAAAACAATTTAGATATTGTGCCAACAATTTTAAATCCAAGATCTTTTTTGATTGAAACTTACCCAATAAAGGAACGACTAAAAGAACAACATACGGTACAATATCGAACTGTAACGTATCTACAATACACGCTAAAGCCTCAGCAGCGCCTTGCCTATTCGTCTCATAATCCGTGGCGCCTAGTAAGGGCATAACTTCACTGACCACTCGCTCCATCACTGGGACCGATTCGATTTTGGCCAAAATCGCCAAACACCTAGCGGCCATATGTCGCACAGCGCAATACGGATGTGTAAGAAGTATCGTAAGTCGCGGTAAAGTCGAATCGAATGTTGTTGATATAAGCGAATGATGTAAATGTGGTACAGCTACTTCCAAGACTTGTAAGATCCAAACTAGTTCTTCAGCAGCGGTGTTTTTATTCAACCACGATAATGGTTCAAATTTAACTGGATTAATCGTTTCTGCAAGTTGCCCTATCATTAGTTCCCAAAGGCGAGGTAATTTTGTAGGCAAATTCTCGCCAAAATACTGAGTCACTTCGACTAGTGCTAAGGTGGCGCCTCTTCGTTGTATCCGGTTTCCTTTTTGATTCTCGTCTTCCGCATTGAAGAGCTCTTCTAGGGGGATATCAGTGATAGGAGGCCGGCCAGGACCACGCCCCGTGCTGTTGGAGCGCCTAAATGCAGCTCGTTCAGCGCTTCGTTGTTGATTATTTAATGTAACAATTCCAATGTAATTTCCAACTTGCATCCATGGCGCTGTTGGCGTTGTTGTTCTACTATTGTCACCAGTGGATTCGATTCCGGAATCTGAACTACCTTCTGGACTTGTATGCTACAGAAATTAATCATTTCTCAAACGAAATTGCAAAACATATTTTAAAGTGACTTACATATATTTTTGGTGTGAATTCGGGGTCACACTTTAAAAACGTGCTCAGATTCGAAATAATTTTTGTGTTTGGGCAAGGTTGTCGCTGTTCACACTGCTCTATAAGGCGCGCCAAATGTCTCGCAGTGATCGCCTGAAGTTGTTCATTATTTTCGCGTTTCAAGGATTCCATCAAAGGCTTCACGACCGGATTCAACTTTTCTGGCAAGGTCTGAAACATGATTGAAGCTCCAGCTAACGCAGCCAACGTAGACACACTAAGCATGAACTGATCGGAGCTCGTTTGCGAGACAGACCCTTGAATATTTTTCCGCCGTTCTTCCAACGACTCCGCAACTTTTGGTTTCAGTTTGACTTTAACGAGCAACTGTTGCGTCGAAACACCACTCAATTGTTGGATTTGATCCAGCGTCAACACAGATCCAAACTTCTCGTAATCGATTGGCAATTTATAGTGTTTCATCATCGCTAAAAAGTCCCGAGTTTCTTGTAGTAAACGCGTGAAACTCACAGCTATTTCGTCGAAGTAAACACATTCTGATAAACATTCGTGCAATCTGATTTTTAGGGAATCCGGGCACGGAACTGATTTCTCGCTAAACCTAGCCCATTCCGCAATGATTAAGCCGGTCATCATGCGTTGTATTGCGGACTTGGACTGCAGATGGACTAGTAACACTTTCACGTAGCAGTCAATTGGACTTTCCATGGTGTCTGTGTATTCTATTTCCGGTGCAGGCTTGACGATGTAACAACTGAGGAGTCCTAGCATCCGAGCAGACATACATCGTGCTCGTATTACGTTGCCTTCTCGTGTTGCTAGAGGAGTAGTTTCGCTGCCCCCCATAAACCATTTTTGGGAAATTATTGAGGGGTGTTCTGATTCAACGGAGCCGATACTTTTATTTTTTCGTTCCTAATCAGAGAATTAGCAATATATGATATCGATGGTTTTTTAAGATCTGAGGTAGACTTACTCTGGATGATTTAGCATGGATTAGTAGAGTACAATCGAATGGTATTTTGGCGGGTTGCATAGTTAAACAGATCCAAGTACTCACGAATGGACAAGCAGCGTGTAAAAGTTCTGCAAGTCCGGAGTTCTTGACTAGGTTAATCCAGACGTGTTCCGCAGCCTCTTGAACATCTTCAAGATGTTCGACAAGTACTCGCTGAAATACGTGTCGCAACGCATCCTAAACATTGAAATATTATTTACTAAATTATAGATTTGTTTATAAATAAAATAAACAACCTGCAACAACATTGGTGACCATTGTAAGGGGGCTCCATCCGAACATTTTGACGTCAGAGTTTTTAATGTTTGTAAAGTTGCTCGCCGTACTGATGATGCATTATGGGACAAAAAGGGCCAAAGTCTCGGTACAACATTACTCAATGGTTGAGGCCTTCAATCAATACACAAATGAATCAAATTGTATTTGTTTATTTAAAAATGATTAAACTTACGGTAATAATTTTTGTGCGTCTGGGAGACTTAAAAGCGCCGCCAATAATCCCATAAAACTATTACAAGCGGCTGCTAATTCATCTTGTTCCGCTAACAAATCCCAGAGTTTGGAAACTACTAGTGGGATCTGATCAGGCAGTAAACGGATAAGATCATTTGAAACTGGGATCAATGCAGAAGCTGCAACAGCTCCGACATCATCCACAGGATCCGACAGGCCTGCTAAGATATTTGGGAATGCAGCCGGAAGCAACATATGCACCATATCCTAAACAAATTATTTAACCAGTGAGCAAGTTGCGAAATTATTTATATGTTTAGGAAGGAAGTCAATAATTTACCATCTTGATAGCTAGAAGATACTTAAGTCCAAGGAGTCCACCATGGCGTGCTTCCCATTCTTTTTGCTCCAACAATTGCAACAAAACTTTTAAGACTCCCTGTATTCCGTTCTCGTTCATAAGACGCAAAACAGTCCCTAAACATTGAGCGCAAGTTTCACGGACAGGAGCTACCACTGCATCAGAAACAAAATCCCCGAAACGGTCTAGAGCCAAGACGCAGAGTAATCGAATGGCGATATCTTCTAACCAAGCTTGATGATGTTCTTCCATCTAATAAACAATTTTTAAAACATACTCAACAACTAAAAATTCAAAAACTCACCATATCCTTTCTGATATCAATTGAGCGTCCACCCCCTTTTCCATGAACCCGTAAGACTTCCCGAAAAGCTGTGGCGGCGCCGTGACGAACTACCCAACTAGCGCTGAACAAATCTTGGCATAATTGATCCGAAAAGCATTCCAGTGGCCAATCGACAGCTTCGCCCCAAGATCCAGTTCCATCCGGCACCCCTTCGCCTATTTATACATTATTAAATTCGAGTCTCACGGAAGATTCACTTATATATATAATACCTAATACTGATACTTCTTCTTTATCTTTAACGTCTTCTAACTTCTGTTTTTTACGGTCTGGTTCGTCGGGTATCGTGGTATCGTCACAAACAGACCGTTGTTTGCTAACCGCTTGACGCGCTTTTCGCTTAGCGCGGTTTATTTCACGCGAACTTAAGCTACCCGAAATGTAATGCTCATTTTTTATTATTATGTTTATTGGTTTCTGTAAATTGAAATATTTCTATTTGTAGAAAATGATAAAAACAAAGAAATTAAAGGATATAGCGTGTAAGCTAAATTTTAATCTATTGTATTATGAACAATAACAACTATTATTTGTTGCTTCATGTTTATTTTTATCGCTTTAATGCATCTTAAATAATATTTACATAGTTTGCAATTAAAAATCAATATATTTGTAGCAACATAATATGTTGCTGGACATGAATAAAAATGAAAAAACAACTATAAAGATACAATCTAGCCATTGTATATATATAAAAAAAAGCTAATTATAGATGATAGTAAAATAATTATGATTGCACAATACATGAAATGTATTCATTGAACAAATCAGGAATTCCCAAACTACAATGATCTCAAAATGAGTTGAAACTCACCCTACTTTCACCCTCATTCTTCACCTCGTCTGTATTAGTCACCAAATCATCGTTAGTGTAAATATCCGAAATGTCCATTCCTAAGTTGCATGCAACATCCAGACCTAATCGAGCGTTTAATATTTGACGTTGTTTCGCCATACGCTCTTTCATATCCACAGCAGTATTCATCAAATCATCTTCGAGATCATATTCTTTGCCTTCCGACCCCATAAGGTGATTGCAATTCGTTAAAACTTTAGCCATATCGAATGATTCGAATCTTATCCGTCCCAATCGGGATACGGAACTTTCGGATTCGTTTTCTACAAATAATGAGTCATATATATATATATATAAATATATATATATATATATATATATATATATATATATATATATATAAATGATAAAATAAAATGTTCGATATTGGCAAGAATCAATTAAGTACAAAAATAGAACATTTAAAAACGCGCCTAATCTAACAAAATGCAACCAATTTCCATACAATATGCAGATAATACAAAATGTAAATTCAAATCAACTAGTTGCTCAATTACAAATAATTGTATCCTTGTTAGCTTTAATTACAATCATTTAAAAAGAGATAAGGGGACTAATCTACCTTTTTGGATATCGCAACCTTGTGGTAACCATTGCGGCAAATTGCTGATGATGGCTTGGACAGCTTCCCCAGCGGCTATTCGGGTTTCCCATGTCTGAGAGCGTAGGTACGTGGTGATCCGCCCTAGAAGAGTGTGCAGCTCATGTGGATGTAACCGTTGGACTTCACCTAACTGTTTGGCAGCTGCTGATCGAGTTACAGCCGAAGAACCTGATTCTAATAAGACAAAAAGTCTGTCCAATCTAGAAAAAATAAAACACTAAATTAAACAAACCTATTTATTTAAAAATCTTCCTACATATTTATAATAAACGATTTTAGAATAAAAAGAAAAACTAAAATTGCCCCTAACCTAAATACATCCAAACAAATGTTTAAAGCACAAAACCGAGGAAACAATCCCAGTTTTTATCACCCCGTATATGTATGTGAATAATTGACGAAGCTAAACTCCCCAACTTAGAAATTATTAAAACACTGGTCCATATCATCCCTTAATATTATTGTATATTTTCTACATTTCAAACTGTATTAGTATTTTGAAAATCACTATCCGTGTTTATAAAAATAATTGAAAATGTGTACTTACCGACTTCCAGTCATCTTGTATTTGATTCAGATCTACTTTATCCTGAAATAATATAAACAAATAAAAACCTGACCTACATTAGAAATGTTTGACGGTCCCTGGCATTTTGACCATATGGATTTTCAATGGAGCCAATATGGTGGCCTAATTACGGTTAAATCCATTTTAATCATATAAAAAACAAATAAACACTGACGCAAAAGTCAAGGGGGACCGTCAATGAGAGATTATGACTAATAAAAAGTAAACAATATGTAAATATATAATATATGACGGGCTATTAAATAACTATTTTGGTGGTTAAATCATAAAAATTATCGACTTACGATAGTCCAATTAGGCGTTAATTAGGTTTAAATGTCATTTTGTATCGTGATGGATGCAAATTAGGTGTGCATTGTAATGAATATTTATAAAATACACATTTATTATAATGACTTTGTACGGAAGGGAAGTGCATCATTCAAGGTTCAAATTTATACTGACAGCCATACTGCTGATGAGTCCGACTTTATGCCACGATTTCTCTCTGATTGGTCGAAAGTTATCACTTAAGGGTAGTGCCTAACCAATCACAATGCGTGAAAGGTAAAATAGAGAACTGCGCCAGTCAAAATATAACCAAAAGAATGAAACTATACAACATAGCACGTTATAAGTAACTGGAAATAATAATCTAAATAAATTACGAGATTGTGCCATAACGTTTATTGCCTCATTATATATTTATAACGCAATTTAACGTTATTAACACACATTTTTATTTGACTCAAAATGGCGGCACAAGTAAATAAAAACATTATTAAGAAAGCTAAAAACCGCAAAAATAAAATTGTTTTAGTGTTTGATGAAGAAAAACGCAAGTAATTATTTATAATTGGAACCGAAAATTAATTGTTAACCACATTAAATTAATCGGCGAGATTAAATTGAGATTCTAACCCAACTTCTCCACGTTTATTTAGGGATTTTCTGGGAGGCTTCCACAAGCGGAAGGTACAACGGAAAAAAGCTTTTCAAGAAAAGTTGGCGTTAGATTTAAAAGAGGAACGAAAGCGACTTAAAAAAGAAGCTCGAGAATCTTACAAAAAACTAGTTGTTTCTCATCGAGATATTCCTGAACTAGAGCATCTTACCACGAAAGAATACGATGACGAAGAAGTCACAGTTAAAGTTACAGAATTATCTACTCTGGATATCGCGCAAAGAAATAATTGGATAGGAGAAAATCGACCACAATACGAGAAAGAGGAATCGGAAGATGAAGAGCCGGAGGAAGAAGAGGATAATGTTCCAGGAATGGAACTGAAGCCAAAGAAGCCCGTCGAAAAAAAAGTGGTAGAAATAGATAGCATCGAATATAAAACGAAAAAAGAATTAAGGAAAGCGTTGAAGAAAAAAGCCACAAGAAATGTCCAGAAAAGCAAAGCTTACCAGATGAAGAATAAAATGGAAAGATTAAAAAATAAAAAGAAGTCGCGACACCAGAAGAATGAGCAGATGAAAGTTAAAGATAAAAAATCGAAAAAACGGAGAGGTGGTGGTGGACCTTCGATGTAATTAATTTTGAAATAAAGTTATTTTTAAAACAAGTTTTATTATTTATAAAAATAGAAAATAGTATTGAATAAACTGAAAAAAAAATCTAACGCAATCTATTCGGTAACAAGTTGACGCTTTTTAATTTGGCGCACTTTTATATAACGTCTGTAAACATTTAAGCATTTTTCTTCTTAATTTTAATCTCGGTTTTTAAGTGTTTGCCCAAATTAGATTGGCCAAAAGGGCACAGATCATAATTCAAACATGTAGCGCATTGTGGCCGTAATGATTGACATACTTGTTGCCCAAAACCGACCAATAAATGGTTAACTTCCGACCACAATTCGTGTGGTAACCATTGCTCCAACTCTTTCCGAGTTGCCTCCGGTGTTTTCGTACTTCGAACCCATCCCAAACGGTTTGAAATACGATGAACATGAATATCAACGCCTAATGAGAGAGATTTATATATATTTTTTTTGAGCGTCAAAACGGGTTGGTTATATACGTACCAATACCGGATACGATATTCCAAGCCGATTTCATACAGAGATGTGCCATTTTTGGGCCGACTCCAGGCAATTTACACAAATCCTTGACGTTGTTCGGAATGTCTTCATTGTATTGGGTTTTTAATATTTCAGAGGTTCTCTTAATATGTTTCACTTTAGTCTGAGTTTGTAAATATAAAACATTAAGTCGGTACATTTGAATCGGACTAACATTATTAAAATTGATTGAAAATATTCCATATGTTGTTTGAAACAATATAAAGAAATAAAATAATCTTACCTTCCAGAAACTTACTGGAATTATTAATTCTCCTAATTTCTCATCGGAAGTTTCCAGAATATTGGAAACTGTACATCCATGCTCCTTAAGTTTCTGCATAGCAGTATGAGTGACCAGATCTTTCGTTTGACTCGAAAGCATTAATGATAATAATGTTTGATATCTCATAACCTGAATTTAAAACAAAATGAAACATTGTTGAACATACCACACCATATGTATATAAACCTGAGCAGGTGCGTGTTCATCCATACATTTATCACATCCCATATTATCAACAGGAGCATCATGATTTTTCCTCATTTCCCGTAAATTACCCAAAACAACTTCCCAATTTTCTGGTTCCAGTTTCACATTTTTATCAATTTTAACTTGAACCGTTTCGGTTTTTAACGAATCAGTTAAATACTCACATTTCGGCTCTATTTTAATATCAACTAAATCACATTTTAGTTCCGTTTTAATACTTGTTAATATGTTTGATTCAACCTTAACGTTAACTTTATTTGAAGTGCTTGGTTCATCCAATTCAATCTTAATGTGACTACGTTTTAACTTATTTGTTCTATCATTTTTAAATTGAGACAAATCAAAGTATTTCGACGTTTGTTCCAAATTGTTTTGCACTGCAGTTGTACTTCTAGTTACTCGTTTACTAGCAGACTCAGTCTTAATTTTATTCGATATATCTTTCGTAATTCGTTTCATTATTCGAATTTTGTTTATTTACAAGCCCTAATGACTTTTCACACAAAATCCACATGTTTACAGGAGACATTCTACGTTTATATGTGTTATATGATTTAAATAGATTTATATGTATCTCAAAAAGATAAGTGAATTCGAATTAAATGAATGCATGTTTATATTAGACGTACGATTACACAAAATACCTAATAATTACGCATTGTTTTATAAATTAGTAAAGAGCTGTAAATAATAAATAAAAATTTGTTATTAATTTTTCGATCGACTGACGACTGCTAAATAACAAAAAGCGCCACAACGAGGTATCGGTTGTGCGGCAAGAAATGCTCCCCCATCCGGTGAATTCGCATAAATAAATGGCTGTCCACCTGGTCCACTTTTACCTGCCCATTCTCCAGCTTCTTCTATATTGGCTTCACTCTCCGATCCTTTCGGCTACAATTTAGAGGCACACGAATTATTACTAACGCACAAATAATTCATTAATGCATTACCAGAAGATGCGCAATCTCGTATAAAGTTCCAGTGGGTGGATCGTCCATAAATGGCGCTTTCAATTCGTGACCTTGCATATTCACGACTAAATAATACATAAAATTGTTCCTTAACTTCATTTCACCGACCGATTGGTTACACGTCGCAAGTTTTCGCATCCATTTGACAGCTTTTTGACGATCTAAATCAATCACCCACACTGATATACTATCCATATTTAAAAGCCCAATTCAGACTCGCATACCTTTCACGTTGGGTAAATTTTGTAATATGGACTTGGCCAAAAACATATTATAATTGCAATCATAGTTTAACTGGTTTGGGTTATCACTGCTCATTTTAATATACAAGAATTTTGACTTGTGACATCGTTGATTAAACAAATAAACACACGAAACAAATGCATAACAAAACGTTTAATTTCAGGTTATCATTTCCAAAAATCATTTAATAAAAACCACCCCACGAATCTCGTGGGGCTGAGCCCCGTCTATTAGATGGCGGAGGCCTAGCCCCACACGTTGGTGGGCAAGGAGGCGAGGCTTGTCGTGAAGGTGGAGCCAGTCTAGATGACCCCGCTTGACCAGGGGGTGAAGCTGGTCTAGGAGGCGAGGAAGTTGGTCTAGGAGGCGGTGATGGCTGTCTAGGACGCGGTGAAGGCTGTCTAGGAGGTGGTGAAGGCTGTCTAGGAGGTGGTGAAGGCTGTCTAGGAGGCGGTGAAGCCTGTCTAGGAGGACCTCCACTTGTTCCACATGTCGGAGGACAAGGTTGCGCTGATGCAGGCCTCCTGAAAATATCCATTGGAACTTGTTCAGCTTCCATGGGAACTTCAAATTCGCCTAAATCTACATCTCGCCATTCTGGTCGATTTTTAACAGGTGCTGGCTTCTTCTTCTTCGGACATGCGGCCTTTTTGGCCGGTGCAGCTGGTTTAGGAACTTGCAAAGCCGAAGATGCTGGTGGTTTACAACTTTTCGAAGGAGGTCGCAATCGTGACGTCGAAGGCGGTTTTAGACGTGACGTCGTAGGCATTACGGAACCTCCAAAGGCTGATTTGGGTGGAGGTTGTTTGGCAGTTGAGGAAACTTTCGAAATTAATGATGAAGTTGCAGAAGGTTGTGTAGATGGCCGTTTTAGAAGAGACCCTTGTGACTTCATCGCTGCACGATTTGTAGAACTTTGAGATTTTCTGCTTGCCGTCGTAGATTGGCTCATTGTTGAACCGACCACATGGATACTTTCGATTTCTGCGGCTGTTTTAACATTCCACGAAACACTCGAATCAGCTTTTGAATATACAGATTCAGTGGGGAATGGCTTTTTCTGCGCGTATGCCTTTTTCTGGACCTGCTTCTTTTTGTCGATCGTTTGCTTTTCTTCTGCTACAATTGTTTCTTGTAGGACCTCTGTCAGTTCTTCCAATCTGAAAGAAGTTAAAAAAACCTTCCTTAGAACTTGTACCTCTTAGGGCATCTTGAGACGTAACTCACTTATTCTGCATTTGTGCTTGTTGTCTCTCAAGGGCTACTTTCTTGATTTCAGCTTCCTTTTCCACTCGTATAGACTCAGTTATTTCTGCCCTCTGGATTTTCTTCAGTTGCTTCAACCGTTCTTGAAGCTTAACATTTTCAGATTGTAACCGCTCTCCTTCGGATTGTAACCACTGCAATCTGTGGTAAGCCAATTGTCGTCTAGCAGCTTCAACTTCTTCATCATCCGGGACCTGATGCAAGAAACTGGTTACAAGAAATTCAATTGAGATATGATTGATTTCGATTACGTCAGCTATCTGGAACAGCAGTGCCAAATATCCTTCAGGATCTGCGTAGTATCGTTTGAAATCAAAGTTTTCGATGATGTCAGAGATTTGCTGAAGACATCTTAACATTTTATCCATGAGCAAACGTTGGCGTTCCGAGTAAACTTTAGCGAGTTCCATCTGTTCATTCGCTAATACATCACTAACATCTTGCGACATTGTATCGTAGACTTTAATGACCATTCTTCGAAAAGCAGTTACGTCTTCCGTCATAACTTTTATCAACGCTGCTCCTGGTGATTGAATTGATTTATAGTTGAGTAAATAGTACATTTGGTAGTTTTACCTTTGTCGCCGGTATGAGGTGATATTAGTGTCAAAAACTCATCGAGGGTGATAGGCTGATCTTTGATTTCTTTCATGACGTTCTTAATTGCTGGTAGGTCTTCGCCGACTACCGGTTTTCGGCGACGAGCCGGTGGTCCCTTGCCTCGGTTCATTTTTAATTACTTACTCCGAATTTAGTCATAACACAACAGCGTCATCAAGATCACAAATAAATTTATCCAAGTTACTGTTATTAAAAGAGCCATTTTTTCAAAACCCCCCTTCCGAAAATATACAGAATTTTGCAGAAAAAATGTCAAAAATACTTTTTGTTTCTAAGCATAGCTAACTATAAACCATAACGATTGCATACATGAGGTAGCAAAAATCTATAGTAATTTTAACATATAGAAGAATAAAACACAGTTGTTAATAGTTTAAATGTTTTTTAATTGCCAACTTATAAGTTAATTCTACTCCTTTTTCTGGAATTCCGCAAGGACATAGTATAAAAGAGGTATTTTTAAAGTTCTATTGTCGTCCAAAACGCCAAGTTTCCCAGCTAGATTCTCCCTAGTAATTTGGCTATCCTGACCAGATTCTAGAACGTAAACAAATGTACCAGAATGCTACCTCACCAAGGCGCATGTAGGATTACCTGCAATTAAAACTTGTCCTGTATATCTGTACCCATTCCAATCCAAGAATTCTTTCACCAATTCGTTTAGCAATAGCGTCTCATTCGGGATATCGGGAGGTTTTCGATCCACTGGAGTTTTGTTTAAAACTGACATAACCGCGGCGCGCATCTCCCCTTTGAACTTGTCCAGCTGTCCATTTTTCGTGAGTGCGTCTTTGACAGCTTCACAATTAAAATCAATTTCGAATTACAAACAAAAACGATCACACATACACAGCATACAAACAAACCTTCTAAAAGTTGTTCGTCGGAAGAATCTGTCATAGTTATATCGAAATAATTTAATAAATAATGTCCATGACCGCAAAATATTCCCAATGTTTATACAAACGTAACATCTGGTTACCAAGGTAACTAGCAGGTGCTGGTGCGGGTGCAGGTGCACCTGGCTTTAAAACTAACGTTGGTTTAAAAGAGGGGATTAAACACACTTTTAGAAAATACTAATCTTTTTAATTTAAACATTATGGAGATTGTGATTGGTGATGTATACAAAAAGTGTTATGATTGTATTTACATATGTGATTTAATGTACAGACAAAACTATCATTATTTTTTATACGGTGATTTTATAAAATTTATTTTCAATTTTCAACATTCAACATTAAATTATTGCCTTATTTCTTTTTGGGAAGCGCACATATTTGCAAATATGATTCCGATAGGCCAATTATTGTGAATGGCACTGTTATTAATGTAATTTTCGCTGGTTATTACTTTGTAAATTTAACCAGCCGTCTATGAAAACAGCCGTTCTTAAAAGAACGAGTTCGTTTCGTTTAGCAACGGCTGTTTTGTGATACGCATTATTATAAGAATCTTATTAAAGATTATTTAGTAAAACTATTTTTCACCGCGTATTAAAAGTTCTATACTTGTATAGAGACCCAAAAATACATACTTTAAAACGATCATAATATATATATATATATTTTTGTCGAAATAAATTACAAAAAAAAACAGGCATTTTTTTCAAATTTCAATTCATTCTTCATTATAATAAACCTAGTTACATTTTCTTTATTATCGTGAAACATTTATATTTATATAAAAAGAACATGGAACACAAAATTATATAAGCGCAAGTGAAAATATATCTCTTAAAAATGCATTTTCATTAGTTTTTTCTTTAAATATATAAATAATTCGTACAAACAAATAAATTCTATACAGCAGCGCAGTTCACCCGAACAATAACCGTCATTTTAACAAAATGGCCGCCGTTGAAACATAACCAAACTAAAATGACGTCACTCAATTACTTTACAAGTTGGAATTTAACTAAACCAAACTAAATATACAATTAGTAATAATTTACATCTATTGTTGTCAATGACGCAATTTCCAACAGATAAAACATCCGCCGATTGGTTTTCATCAACAATAGAGTCCACATTTTTAAGTGGTTCGCTTGAATTTGTTAATAATAATACTATTTAATAAACTAACGAAGTACATGAGGTATACAAAAAAAATATCTAAATAAGCTAAATAAAATAGATTTTTGCATTGTAGAGCTGCCTTTAGCAGAATATTTAAATTAAATATTAACCTTTGTAGTAAGTCGATTTTCACAAGTTAATTTCGCGTTTTACTAAAGAGGAACAAACCATAAAAACTAATAAGTCATTTGAAGGCACAAGTTCCGCACCTGATTTTCGTTTTTAATTATTTTTAAATATAGTTGCACTTTGTAAAAATTGGCAAGGTTCATTTAACGACATTTTCACTATCTTAAAATCGTACTTTTTATCACTTTTATTTTATTATTTTTGCACAAAACGCTGCGAAAACTCAAATGATTTCGACACGTTATGCGAACAAAAACAAAAGTGGCGGATGGGGTTTATGTTACCTGGTTTATTTTGTTACCTCAATCGGTTGGTTTTACTTGGGCCATCACCTTACCTTCCCAGAGTGGCAATAGATCCGAATCAGCACTGATTTCTTCTTGGATCACTTGGTTGTCAAGTTCTTCGCATTCCGTTTTGAAGAAGTATCTAAATAAAAAAAAATGTTTTTTTTTTATAATTTCTAATTGATGTTTAATAGAGTTGAAACTCACCGATAGTTGCCCTTCTTCGGAAGATATTCCTTGAACTGTCTCAAGGTAATCTGCCTCCCTGGTATCTTAGTCCGGTACGGAAACTGCTCTTCACAGAATGAAAACACCACCGTTGTAAACTCATCCGAATTATTCTGAGCGGGTGCTCCAAGGGGCGCTGGAGGCCTGGGCCCTCGCGTAGATTTCCTCAACGTTGATTGATTCGATTGAGAGTCTTGCAAATACACTTTCCCACTACTCCTACCATTGGAAAATAATAGATAAACTAAAGTTTGAAGAGAAAACAAGTGAGTGAGTGATATATATACCGTTGCCTGCTTTGCCGACCAATCAGAGCGTCTTCCATGAGTCTCCTGCGTGCTTCTTCCAACTGAGTTGCGGTATGGGGCGGTTGCATTGGCGGCATGTTAGGGTCGGCAACGAATGGTTGAGCTGGCTCTCTACGGCGTTCATTTCGTTCACCAAGGCTACTCGTTACAGAACTGCGTTCAAGTGATGATGATCGGGATTGACTATATGGTTTCCGGTGTCTAAAACAAAAACCAAAAATAAATATCCAATTTACATTTGAAAACATTCAGAAATATAAATAGAAGTATATATGATTATTATATAGTCTAACCTGCTAGCATTTGGTGAAGTTGCACTATTAGGCCTATGTCCTCTATGTTTTCCTGACAACTCACTACACGTATGCATTGCAGTTCTTCCAGGCCGATCTGAGTCCATCAACCACGTCAACACCCTGGAATCTTTAGCCGCTGGAGGCACCGGAGCTACAGGAGGAGTATCACTCACAACACTAACTCCACTATCCGTCAAATCCGTTAGCGTCTTTTTGCTCGATGACCTCCTACCAGCGCTTTGTCTCAAGAACCGATCTTGCAGATACGCGTCCTCTGGCATTGACTTTGATTTTACCATCCCTTTATGCTCGGACGTATCTGGGAAATCATGGACATTTCCTGAATCGGAACTAAATGTGGAGAATACATCTTTTTCTTTGCGCCGCGATCGACAATAACTTGCACCGGGGGCGTGGCGTCGGGTAGGAGAATGAGCTCGCGGAGACATCAGACCTGGAGATCTAGATGGGGTTAGGTCGGACCAAACTCGCGAGACATGTTGGTCTAAGATGTCTTGGTCGTTGTCGTCTTCTAGATGGAATTTTTCACGGATTGCGTCCGCCAACGTTCGCGATTGCCCTTCGGAAATGTGTTCAGCAGTTTGGTCGTTCTTTTAAAGAAAAACTCTAACATTTAGATACTAAATCTAACAATTGTTAATATTAAAATCTCATCCGAATTCTGAATGAGTGTGTCAGTTTTTAAATATGTATATTAAAGAATGTTACCTCCATAAGCTTTAGATTTAGCATGTCTTGGGCGTCCTGTTGTCGTTTTACAACCTCGAGTTTTTCGATCAAAATCGCCGCGAATTTAGTTGGTTTCATCGGCAAACATTGTTTGTTATCGATGCGTTGAGTGCGTGGAATCATCGTCTGATGTATACATGGGTCTCGATTCAAGGCAGCAAGGTCACGAGCCGCCCGATTGGACTGCCGGCTCTGTTTGCGAGACGATCGGTGCATGGACATGCCGTCTCTGTCAAGACATCTAACATTTTTACTAACAAGTAAAAATAAAAGCGAGGGTTAAAGCATAGTTGAAATTCTTATTATTTGGAACGAGCTTCTAGGGTGGGACAAAATCATAATACTTACAATGAGCTATTATCAGTAAGGGACATATTGTCGGATTCTGTGCGGGCGTCCGAGTGACTGCTAAGTGATTGTAGTTCACTGTCTTGTCTCGAAACGGGGTTATAGGAGGAATAGGAGGCGTGCGGATGGGGGGCTACGCCTCCTTGGGGCGTTCCCACCCCCGTGGAATGGTGGTACGGTCCATTCAATCGATACGACGTATGATTTGACGTGAACATGCTACATGGTGATCGAACGAGCAAAAGGCACACACGAAAACAAAAAATAAAGCAACAAAATAAATAATAAATCAACAAAAATCTATTAATAACATGCAAACTCTAACCCCACTTTATCGTGAAAACTAAAGTGGATATGGTTCTAGTTTCTAAGTAAATAATAAGTGTAGATGCAACAATATATATATTTTGAGGTAAAACTCACCCTGCATAAGCTTCGGGTTTCGGTCGTACGTCTAGGCGTCGTTTTTGCGTAGCGAGAAGAATGTCTTTTGTTAGTCGCATTGGTTCTACTGTTGGCGTATGATGACCTGCACTTATACTACCAGCACCTACAACAGTTTTCAACAATAATGTTACAGCCCGGAAGGGAACGTTTTTTTTTCAGACTTACTGGAAGAATGCATTGGAAGAGTGGCGTTAGTGACCAGTTCGGCGTCTTCATGGAGCGTGGGCAACAATCCGGATCCTTGGGTCAGTAACGCCATTTCGCGAGCACTTATTGAACTACTGGAACTGCTAGACCCAGATCCACTACTCAACTCACTGCTACCTGGGTTTTGCATTACCTAACATAATATTATAAACGGTAATTAAAAATCTAATAATAATAATTTTTTTTTAAATAACGAATGCGTACTTGAACATAATGAAGATACATATCACTTTTAAGGAAATTAGGATAAGTGGTGTTGTTGATCAGTCTTTCCACTTCTGCTTGGGCGTCATCGAAAACAGTTTCTTGTTGGGTCTCCTTCACCCTTCGCCCGACCTCTCTTCTTAATTCATCGCTAATAGGAAGGGCAGATTTTACGAAAAAACGTCTAAAAAACCATTTATTAGTTACACATTCTAAACGGGTTGACAATTGTTTTTCATACTTATAGATGACTTTGATAAGTTGTCCGATTTTATCCGGTTCGCTCTGCTTGCGTAAACCTTCACAGGCGAACCAGAAGTCCAGGGCGTCCGCGTGCGGTCTGCCTTCCGACTGGAGGTATTGCCGGAAGAGGGTGACGCCATCCGGGTCTTCGAGGAGGTGGTGTAGGGCGCGCGCCCATCGGAGACAAGCGGGCGGTGAGCACGAGTCTCCAGTGCGCGGTCGGGCGCTGCCTTCGGGCTCGTATCCCATCGGAGCCGGGCACCCATCTTATAAAAATTATTATTTATTATATATATTACGCAATAAAAAAAAAATGCAATCTTAAATAATTGGATTAGTAGGTGTTAAAAATAGAATATACCATGGGAATTGTAGAGGTAATGTGCTGGTAAGGAAGATCTCCTGGGTGTGGGTGCCGGAGATGAACTCTTGTGTTTAGTCCAATCGGTCTGCAGTGTACCCCAATCCGATTTGCAATGAACACGTTCCTCCCCGGGAATCCACGGTCTAGGAGAGTGTTCATTGAAACTTGCATCGCAAACCACTCCTAATATCAACAAACATTCGGTTGCCTTAGATTACGATACATACATCAAATATAACGTTTAGATTACCTGAATTTTGGTTTTTTGACTTCTCCTTATCGCGGTTCCGTTCACTCATGTTAGAAGATAGACAGGACCCCAAAGAATCCTCAAACAGAACATACAACCTCTAGATATCTGGATTGTGCCTCTAGACCTCATGGCGAACTCCACTCTGAAAATAATATTCAATAAATAAACCATCCTATTCCTAAAGTAAAGTTAGCAATACACGATATTATAAATAGCCAAAGACTGTAAATAAAAGATAAATTTTAAAATACTATTATCTAATTAAAGTTGATATTTCAATATAAATCAGAATATTAATTATTAAATAACCATCATATAAACATGTAAATATTTTTAATATGTTGCGATTTATATAAATAATTCAGAATAAGAATCCATATATACTAATTGAATTATTAAGAAAACCTAAAACAATCTAATATACAAGTTAATTTGTTTAAACAAATATTGATAAATCGATAACTTTTATATACTCTTTATTACTATGACTTATTTTAACAGTAATTATAATTTAATATAAACAATTTTTATTATTATTATTTAAATAATTATTATAAACAATTAATGCAAGTTAATTGTTCATTATATAATCTAGATACAAAATAAACATAAGCCAAACAATAGAATCCCGTATACAATGCAACCCCTCAAAAGCTGTTTTCATCGATGGAGCAGCAATCTCGTCGATGAAAACTGGAAAAGCGACATGCGCATATCATATATACAGATAAAAAAAAAGAGTCTGGAGATGTTTGAATTACTCATTCCATACAAACATTTGGACGAATGGGATTCGCTTGTAACTCAAGGGGGCACCAATGTACAAGACCGAAATGTCGATCGATGAAGCCAGCATCGATGGACCAAACAATGGAAACCAACAGCAGAATGTACAATTGTATAGATTTTAATAATGAATTGTATGAGAAATATGTATTTCATAAATGTTTGATGGGTATTTTTATTGACAGATGAGCCTTTTGTTAATTGCAGGTAAAAAAATAAAAAATAATATAATGATAAAAAATGTTTACATAAAAATTTAAATTATTTGGTATTGTTGCATAAATGCTTATTATATTAATTGTTTATTTAAATTTTTGCCGAAAGACTTTATAAAAAATTGATTATTAAAATTTCTCAATTAGAAAAAAATAAATTAAATTGCATATAATTTCATAAGCAAATTAATATTTTTTAAACAATTTTTTTAAATAAATATAACTATAATCTCAGGTAGTTTTTCCCTAAATAACCTACGGTTATCCTTGTCAAAACAAATCATAACCGAACAATACATGAAACTCAATAGGCCAGAAAATATGATCCGACAACCCAGGTACATAATTATGATTAACAAAAAAATATATTTATAATAATAATAAAATACACTCATACCATTGTGGAGTTCATGTTTGATGAATTAAAACTACTTTCAATCGAACACAATGCAAAATGATGTGATGTGACTGCTAGCGAAACACAGAATGCATCGATGAAGCTGAGCGTGGAGGCTCCATCGATGAACTCCGGCGTTAGCTGCGCAACCAAGGGGGCCCTTTTCGATCAATGTTATGAATCATATCTTTATGAAAAGGCCTTTAGAAAACAGGACTGAGTTATTATTATAAAAACGTATATATATATAAAAAAAAAATTTTTCAAAATTTTCATCGATGAATTTCACATTTTATTTCATAAAGGAACAATAGTGTAAGTTAACTGTTAAATTATGTTATTATGAGTAGTTTTATGGAAAACATATCTTTTTTTATTTAATATTAATAAAGATACTTTGTGTGTTATTAAATATGATTTAAAATTTTTTTATTTATTGTTCAGTTCATCGATGAATTTTAGGGTCAGGTCTAGGACCATACAATGGTGTACGCAAGCCGGCTAATATAGCGTTATTGATAGTTCCATTATGATATTATAATACGGTTATATATGTTGGGGTTTAAGAATTAATATTTAACTCATGATGTATTGTTAATTTCGTCGAGTAAATCTATTGCAACCGATTCTATTCAAGTGATCATAAATGAAGTGTTTGGAGGCCTTGTTTATCTTTTCTAACAAATTATTGCTAAACAGTATTATTGATTCATTTATTATAAACAAATAAATTTTTTGAATTTTAGATTAGATTGATTAGGAGAGCTAACAAAAATAATTCTTAGCAATATGTCATAGAATATAAATATACGTAAATGATTTCAGAAATAAATACAAACTGATAATAAAATTATCATATAGGTAACAATAAATAAAAATCAACATTTATGAATCTTAAAATTAAAAAACCCGCGTGGTTGTGTTGTGCGCCTACGGCAGTGCCAGCTGTTGGTTGATTCTCGTAATAATATGTCTCTATTAGTAACGGTGGTTTACGTCTGAGGGCGACACTATGCACTAAACCGAATACCGAATAGGAGCGGTGTAGAATTCAAAAGAAATGAACAACGGTTAGAAGTAAAATAGAAGGGTCAGAGGAATATAATGACCGATAGAACGAGTCACGCAAGATTTAACCCTTTCACACAAAAACAATTCGTAAATCGCAAATAACTTTATGAAATTACTTATCTAATTATTTTCCACACAAACACAGTTTTTTTTTTTAGAATACACGTAATATGTTTGATTGATGACTACAAAACATTTTTAATTTATATTATAAATTAGCGTAATTATTTAATTTTTTGACTCATTATCATGTAAATTTTTAATAAGCTAATTAATAATTACGCATATAAATTAGCGAATTGTTTTAATAAACTTCCTTGTCTGTCATGGAATGGCAACATAACTGAGATGTTATATGAGTAATTGACCTCTAGTAAAATTAGTAATTTTTTCTAAACGTGACTTCAGTGAATATGTCCCGATTTAGCCTAATTTAGGTAAACAAGTAAAGTACCATAAAAGGTCACCGTCCCACTATGTCTTGTCGGGTGCGTTCAAAGGCGCTGCGAAAGAAGTAGCCGAAGACGACCCAAACAACCATGGCACCCTACCACCCCACTCCCCGTGCCTCTTGTTTAATTCGAGCGTCGAGGCTCTTTTTATTTGTCTGTATTGCGAATAAACCGTTCTGCATGGTTGTTGTTGTTTAAATGCTTGCACGGTGAGTGATTTTTTGGCCAATCAGTAAGTTGTTCCATGGTTTTTTGTGCACAAATCAGTATTAATTTCTTTGCAATGCCCATATGAGCGTGTTTGCCCGGTTGTAAATTGTACTAGTTTTTATTAGATCAACTCCCGTTATTGGTGAAGACTTGTTCGTTTTAATATTTCGCATACACAACGAAAACAAATCATTTGGGAGACTTGATTTAAAAATGATATTGGGATGCATCCATGGATTTGATTGAAAATTAAAGGACATATAAAAAGAAACCGCGTGTTGTTTGTGTGACCTTGCATTTTGTGTTAATTTGCACACAACGAACAGGTATTTCATTTATCACCTTCGTGATTCGTATAAAAATAATCTTTAAAAGACACCGCCAACAGTCAACCTCTGGAGTTTCTTTATTTTTTATTTGCTTTGAGTTTGTTTTCGAACATCACACACACACACCAAACACACACGATTTTTATTTTATTATTTGCAAAGCAACACAGAGAACCGACAAACAGTTCGATTTACCTATAGAATTATTGGTTTTAGTATATTTACTTAACTCAACTGTCGTAGCAAGACAATTTGTTTTCGAGACTCGGATTAAATAATGAGAATTCGACTTGAAACCAAAACGACAAATGGTGCTTTTTTATTAGACTGCTTGATGGGATTTTAAATGCATGTCTGTATTTATATTTCACAAAAGAAAAACGAATATTTAAATCCCAGTATGAAATTTGGCTTCGACGTCCGGCCTGTGTAAACATATGTTAAATAATTTATTAAAAATAAATCAGGAACTAAAGTGTAAATTTAAGATCACGTCTTGGCGCTGCCGTAAGAGTAATTAAACCATCACACTTCAGGTGACATATCTTTCATTTTGAAAAACATCAAAAGCCTTAACGCTAAGGATGGATCCTTAGATCAGTGAACCGCTCAAGTTTGCTGGCTCGATACACAAAGCATTCGTTTTTCAATCCTCCCAACAATTTTATGCCAAACTTGTAACTGTGGCACATCCAAAAATACCCAATCACTATACTCAAAACGACGATATATTGTTTAGGGTCCAGTGCTTGTGTAATTCATTCATACAAAAAGACAAACCGAAAGTCAATAAAGTGGATAAAAAATCGCGCTTAGTTGTCAAAAGCTTGCGCGGTGTCCGTTTCTTTTTTAAACGTTTACAAATTGCACAAATCGGCGCCTTTGATGTGGTTTGGTTGGCGTTACGTTATAAAGTTAGTGGCATTAGCAGAAAGCGGCACGATCACTTCTATCGTGTCACCGCGATTGTTTGTGCCACAATGTCAACAAGTCGGCAAACTCTCTGATCCCGCGTGCCTTTGTCATCGGTTTATTCTTCCGACATCATTGGCAAATATTACTCACTTCACTTCACTTCACTGTGCATCCCACACACACATACACACACACACACAGTGCTATTTCTGTCTTTGTTTATATGTATTTATTTTCCACGCGGTTTTCCCAACGGTACACTTTCTTTAGTCTCTTCATATTGTCTTGTGTGCTAACACAAAACGAACCCTTCATATATGATTACAATACCAAATAAATCGATACAAATCCATTCAAATAACTTAAACATTGACTCAATCTTTCAATACTAAATTTTATTTATGTACCTATATACTAATAAAACTCAGAATGGATTGCTTTAAAATTCGATCTGAAAATTCATTTTAACCTACAGTTAATTAATTGTTAGAAGATAAAATCGAGTTAGCGCTGCAATAAAAATAAATGTTTTTAGTATTGAGTCATTGTTAGTTAGAATTCAGCGGTGATTAAACATATACAATTCATTTGATAAACTGATCTATCATTTAAGATTTTTTCGCTTAGATCTTCATGAGTGTCTTTGATGTTCTACCTAAATGTTTGGCTATGCGTATGTATAACACATGCTGTTTATTCCATCTCTTTCTTACGTATATTTGATCTTTCTGATGTTGCCAAAATGAAATTTATTACTGTTTGATGATCACTAGAAATGTCTTTTAAGTGATGCCATAGTATATGTACATTTACAACAGATATTAATTTGTTTACGACAGAAACGGGAAAAAATATAATAGTTTTTCGAGGACTAGTCTAACGAATAAATTAGGGCAACCACGTTGCAACTTTAATGCATTGGGACGATCAACAAAGTTTTGATACGAGATACTATCTAAGAATTCTAGATAGATTAGGCCGTGTTACACTTAGCTAATTACGAGTTGTTAGCAAATGTAGGGCTTAACGACTAAACATACAGCCGTGTGAGAATCAAGATGTCATGACATACACTCTTAGGATGGCATGTAACTGGCAGATCTTAATTTAGAGGTTCAAAATAAAATGTGCTCGCGTAATATGTTTATTACTAACTGAAATGTACGTCTTAATCACAACTGACACTTATTATAACAAGTAGTTAAGTTAAAACGAAATATTAGATGTTACATTACATTTCATGTGAGATTATGTATGTACATATATTCCAATATATAAACGGCGTACAGTTTTCTATATAGATACCAATGTATATAACATATTTGCGATATATATATATGTACATTCTTCAGACTATTCCGGTTTACCGATTCAATAGAGAATTACCGGTTACAAATATGTTACATATGAAATAGTATTACCAACCGGACATTGGAATTTTATTTATTAAATATTTCGCATTTCAAGAAAAGTCTAACATGTCAAGAATTATTTATTAATTCTACAACACATATTTCTTGATTAAATGAATTGTGAATGATAGGCTTAAGGTAAAAAAAAGTCTAGACAATATGAGTAATATTTCAACTCACCAACTTGTTAAACAATTTCAACCAATAAAACGAAGAATTCTGTAAACGTAGGACGACCATCGCACCCGAAATGACCCAGATAGAGAATGAAAATGATTAAAACTGAGTCATCAGCTGTTCGCTGAGCGCCATATTGGTGCACCGTTAGTGTCGCCGTACGGTGTTCACCCCCACGAACTAAACTGTCACCACTACTACTTCCGTCTCTGGTACGGTACTAAACGTGAATGCTTCTGAAATCGGTTCCGTCATTCGCAGGAAAACAAGAAGAAAAGGAGAAAACAAATACGAAAAGATATATAGACATGTCGTGGGGCGCAATGAGAAAAACAAATAATAAATAAAACGAAATTGATTGAGATATACACAAGATGACGTTGTGGTATTGTACACATCAAGTTGGGCTTCATTGAGTCAACCGCATTTTTTGTTTGAGCAAAAAGGGGGCGGTGGGTAGCGCGCGCGGGGAGTTTCAAGTATGACTCGCTCGTTGAAGTAACGAGGAAAATGTTATTCTTTGCGTAATGGGATTTGAAGTTCTATTTTATGGAATTGTCATCTAGATTCTTGGATGTGTGGTGTGAGGGGTTGCTCCACAAGTGGAATGGGACACAATAGGAATGAATACAAACGTTATATACGGAGGGTTCAACTTCGAAATGAGAAAAATCTAATAGTTGCTTTTATCAAAAGATATTTTTATTGATTTATATAAATGTACTAATAAAGAAAAAGAAAAAAAAAGGAAGAAACGATCAATGAAACAAACAACACGTCTTTGCGATTGAAACATACGCCACTGAAAATCTAAAGCACCATCATCAGGTTCTTTAAGAAGTGTTGAGGGGCGGGGTGGTAAGGTACAAGAAGTGTCCGTAGCGGCTTTTAAGAGAGGGACTGAGGGGGAAAGAGGATACACACACACACACACACACATATACACAAGCTGCGGCGGCAAAACATCAAAGCCACACCAAGGATATTGATATAATGTATGTAATGAAACGCTATCTTGGCCGGCTATCTGCCGCCATTAGTGAGTTCCCGAGCACGGGGCACACGGTCGAGAGGCGAGGCGAGGCGGGGCGGGGGAACATGTCAACTTGATGGATGGCACAAATATTCTTTATTAGTATTAGTAAACCTCATCTGTCCAACACGAGAGATTATTTCATATATGTATGTATATTTCTCACATTGAAAATATAATGTCCACTACGAACTTCTAACTGCTAAATAGCATTTTTATTTCGTACTAAAAACCAATACGCGTTGGGGGATCACGCTGTGACATAATTAAGTATGCAGCTCGCACTTCGCAGTACCTGATTTTGCTTTTAGCTAAGTGATCACGGGGTGATTTGAAACATGCCCATAGCGCAGGAGCACCAACGGAGATATACCTTCAATACATGAGACTTTACTTACTTAGAACATGGAAAATTGCTGCAAGCTTTATTCCACCCAGACAACAGCCACTCATCAAGATATATTATTTATTTAAAACTTCCCTATTCACATATGTGAATTGTAATCGAGAAAAGAGTGAGCGGTTCGAAGCGTGAAGGTTGTTTAAAAAATCGTTGATTGGTGGTCGGTTCAATTTGGCCCAGACAGTTCGACGCCACTGTGTTATTATTACACGTCTCGTGTTGGCACGACCTCTATATGTATATGTATGTATGTATGTATGTATGTATGTATGTATGTATGTATGTATGTGTGTGTGTAGGTGTATTTATTAACTCCCAGCTTATACTACTCAGCTACAAAACATATTTCAGCTCGATTTGATTATAAATTAAACCAGCACTGGCATTAGTATTAAATGTATATTGTTTGTCCGTGGCATTGGGGCTTACGCCAAGTGGATCAATTTCTGTGACTGTGTACACAAAAAGAAACACTTTTGTTTGGTTTGGATTGGCTTGGCTTGGGTCGAGCCAACATATCCCACCACAGACCACACTATCGAACCAACAGAATTCAGCATCGGTACACTTGCCACCACCTTTCATCGAATTTGTGTCAATTTGTGTGATGCCTTCAATCAAAGTGGACTTTCGTACGCGCATAATTTAAATTATTTGTCGAAATCTGATTACAGATTAGATCAAACTATAAAAACTACCGAACTGTCAACAATTTAATCAGAACCCATCAATAACACCGCCTTTTACTGTTATCACCAAGTCGCCAATTTTTAATACGGCGCCACTTTTTTTTAATCCTAATCATCAAGATATTATTTTCAAATGCTAATACTTCTCAGTACTCATTGTCAATGAGTATTACCAACAAATTATAAACACTATGATTTATTATGTATACAAAACACTAAATACTAAAATACACCAATTAGAACAAAATGTTAAACATTATTTAGACCTTACTGTTTGATTACTAAATTCCTATCAAATGGGGTGGCAGAAAATCCTTTTCTTTCAAACAATTCATTCTGAATAACTTCTTTTCCATTCGCCCTAAGATTAGGACCGTAATAAATTCCCCCCCCTAAATTACTAATAAAGATCAGTATATACTGTTATGGGATAGTTGTATGAAAGATGTTAAACCTGTTTTTTTCATTGTGTGATTTCCGCAAGAAAAAGTGCAAATAAAGACATTGAAAAGTAATAATAGCAGTTTATATTTGAAATTAAAACATGTATGTATGTATGTATATATAAAATAAAATAGCATAATAACAAGCAACCTTTGTCGGTGTGTACGTCGTTTGAAATAATTAGAAGGTACACATAAGTTGTATCCTTCAACAAAAACTATAATTATTTTCGTTTGAACTTTAAATATCCCCGCGTCTTTGAACTTGCAGAAAAATATTATCGCGTTCTAATCACGACCAAACACACACACACAACTCATTCATTCTTTTTTTGTTCGTTATTTCAATAATCACAAAGACCCATCAATACTTTTTTTCCAATCAAAGAAAAACATAAATAAATAAAAAACGCCGTTGCTATACGTTTGACGTATCATCAAAAACAGCTCAATCTCCACGTGCTCATATTAAAAATAGCATTCACGAATCCCCAACAAGAAACGCGATCATATATATATATATATATATATACTTGTATCCCCCAAAATACTAAATTCTCAAATCATAGTGTGAACACTCGCAACAGAAAGGAAAAACGCCGATGGCCACGGCTGGCGTACATACAATGTCTAATTCGTTTACAAGAATCTTGTACCTGCCCTACTACAGCTTGATGGCCAAGCGTTCAAACCACCAGTGGTTCTCAAACAATTTCCAAATATATCAAAAATTTATATTTTAAACCCTAATGTATTTATTTATAAAACCTCATTTATAATAATAGCACGAAATTTTATATATATAGCCCTAAATTATTTTATTGTTTACGCTACTTTCCAGAAGTTTTTATAGCCCGGCCCTGTACGTGTAACAAAGGTGTGAAAAGTAAATAAGAAACTGTATTGATCTGTTCATATAGCGATTTTTTTTTTAATATAATACGTTGTTATAGTTTTATAAAGCTAAACATATTTATATTCTTAGGTCTGTGGAAAGTTTGGGATTTGCTGGAAAGGAGGCGAAATTATCCCTATAATAAAGCTGCCCCAGAAGTATTGAGTAATTCCAGGAAAAGTGGCAACCGTTTTTGTTTATACGTCCCTTAACCACTGGTCCGAACCAGATGGGGGCTTTATAAGGAATCCAATCATTTTAGATTCCGTTATAACAGTGAACAATTATTATGAAATCAACAAATATTTATTATTTAAGTAGTTTTTGTCACCCAAATTTTATGTAAAATACACATATTCGAAATAAATAATCTATAGGCTATAATTCATGAGTATTTTGATAAATCGCTCTCTATTTTTGGAAATTTGTCAAGGGTACCCACTAGTGTCTATAAATTTGATTCTATTTCTAACCTAACACATCCAAATTTATGTTTATATCACATTGTTTATACTTTACAATAAAAATCCTACGCTCAGACTTCAAAACGTTTAAATAATTCTAATTTAAATATTAAAACTTAAGTCTCATAATGCTCAACAACAGTATAACAAATAAAACCTGCAAGTTTAATAACATTTCCAAACCCCATGGTATAACCTTAACTTAACCGAAACTTTTCATTACACCTCAAACAAAAAGTCAAAAGCTATCAAACTAAATCCGTAACAAAATACAATTGTTTATTTGTTACATGGTAAACTACAAGTAACAGTATATTTTGTAAAATTTGAAACAAAATTTACCTCGAATGATCCTGGTAGACTGCAGAGTAATTCCAAGTTGTACGTAATTATCCGTTCACAAACATAAACAAAACGCATTTTAACACTAAAACATCATGCAAAACAATAAATAGTTTAATATTTAACTAATTAGCACATTCTAATTAACTATATAACAACAAAATAACATTGTCAACAGTAACAAAAAGAAATTAGGTATTTCACTCTTTCGCCATGAGTGCGACCGCTACGCCACTGCGCGACAAACTGATGAAGCACCAATGTTTTTGACCAATGAGAATATTAAATTTTTTATTTTTAAAACAAAAACAATTCAATTTACTTCTTTTTATTTTTATTCATTACGAATTATTTATTATTTTATCAATGAAATTAATTAAATGTGTAAACAATATTTACTAAACTTCGAAGGTAGAAATTAAACTTGTAGTGTCATCTCATGGTGCACTGCCGAACTAAAATTTGGGCGGATTTCAATTTTAAATTATTAGATGTGTGAATATTTTGAAATTACCAATAATTTAATGTCAAATTTGAGAAACAAAAGATGATTGCAGATGAAGTTTGAAAACTTTGAATTTTGACAGCTATCAATGTAAATTTATGAATATATGTATGGCGTTTTTCATGATTATGTTAATGAAGAATTTACGTGAAATTTGTGAATGAAAATGAGCCAAAAATGTAAAACGACTGACGATATTGGATTAAATTATACCCGAGCTAGTTTATCAACGAAAGCGAAATTAAAACATATGATAAATAAACATAAAAGAAATGATTTTAATAAGGACATTTTCCAAACGAGTTCTGATTACGCACAAGCGTATGGGTCGGAATTAAAGCAGACATATCTCTATAGCCCGCAGCCATCTGATCAAACAGACTTCTACATTGAAAAAAGTCCATCTATAAAATATAAAAACCAGCCCAAAATTCATAAAAGTTGTAAAACCAAAAGAGCCTACTTGGATACAGAACCATGCGCGTACCCAAAACCTATGTTGGACCAAATGAACCAAAACTACTACACTTATATTCCACAAAAGTGTATCAAAACTTCCGATTATTGCGTAAAAAGTAAACCACAATATGTATACTACAACAATTATATAGCTGAGCCGATAATAAAGAAAAAAAAAATCAAGCAACAAATCTATTACTCAGATCCAATACTGCATGAACCACATTTACTAAACTCTGCATACTTTATCCCAATTGAGGAACAATATCCGGAATTCCCAGAACGAATTGGGGATATCCCATACCCAAGTGAAGTACAAACAATTGTGGATAACCTAAAACCAGATCAAACTATGCTCGAGACGCAAGTGAAACGAATCGAATCACGCACAGACTTAAGGAACGAGTTAGGAGCGACGAAAAAAGTGAATATAGGCTCGCAAACGAAAGAATTGGAACATACGGAACGTAGGGAAAAGAAGAAACGGGAAATTAAGACGCTGCTGTGTAGAGGTACCCAAACCTATCCATTGAAATTGGAAGATAAGAAGAAGGTGAAATATGAGACGAAAGCAACGCAAGTGACTTCAGATTTTATTGTGGAAATGTATCCACCGAACAATGATGCTGTGGTTTATGATAATATATTTTTTGCGATTTTCAAGTATGTTTTAATGCTTGAAATGTCCAAATTCCCAGACTTAGCAGTCCAAAAACTTATAGACTGCAGGACTTTTGGGACTTTGTGGATTTAAACCAACAGAAAGCTAACATGTTAATTATTTTTAGTTGGATCAGACATATAATAACAGCATTCTTCTCTGCATTTTTCAATTACACACCGGATGACCGAAATTTTCCGATATTCGTTGATCCAATAACATTAAGGCCAATACAACCGAGACAGAGTCTGAAGAAACCGAAAAGAAAACCAATGCTTAAATAGATTGTATTATTATTTTTAAAATGTAGCACGTTTAGAAGTATAAAAAATATATATGTTTCAAACAATCCAAGTTGTCTTATTTAAACAAAATAAATTGTCAAAAATGGATATCAATAAAAAGAAGTGACATTTTATTAAATTCGGTTATTAAATTTATAGTTTGTTCAAAATTCTTGTATCGTTTCACTATTATGAATGATTAAGAACTCCAAATTAAAATGCTCGAACCACAAAATGACTCGGAAGAGTTCGAGTTTTATTTGAAATTTGCGAAACCGTTAGTTTTAAGTTTAGAGGATACGAATGGTATGATACGCTGATTAAACTGGATACCATGCACAGTAGAACTGAAAATGAATAATGTTATGTTCCTAATTTAAAGAAAGAATCAAAGCCGCATCATGGATCCGAAAGTTACGGAAAGAAGACGCGGATATCACGCTGCGTTCCAACTATTTAAAACTATTACTCTTCGTGCTGCACCGTCGTAAACTTATAGGCCCTTTTGGACAAATTCCAGACCAAGATAAACCATTACCAGATTTTCCACCTGATTGTGATGTAATAGCTTTAAATATGCTCATTTCCAAAACTATAAAATCGTTTTATTTTCAAGATACAAGATGTAGCGAAAAATTTCGTCGACGTCGACACGAGAATTTTGAAAGAAACTTTGAAAAAGGGTGGTTACGGCGAATGGCCCCCGTACAACACAGCTCACGCCTCTGATTTGACGGAATACGCAGCAAGTCAAGCGATTCCTAACTTTGGAACTCAAGTTTATTTCGCTGTATCAAAGTATCCGATACACACATGGGATAATTTTAACAAATGCGTCGTCCCTGAGAGTAAGTTGAATTACTTACACTAGGCGCTAATAAAGGTGTTGCTAATACAATTTCTAGATGAAAAACTTGAAGCGAAAACCCAAATCGGAGCGGAAATCTCACCGGATATTACATGTTTTGTGCCCGAAACCCGACCGGAAACGCCCGGGAAACCAGAACGAGTTGGCGGTAAATTGAAAATACGTTTATGAATAATTAAATATTGAGTTTAAACATGATTTAGACAAATCGGGAGATGGTGATTTCGGATGGTTGGATACTATGAAATTACCAGATGTCGACATTCCTAAGTAAGTAGTATTGCATTGAGTTCTGCATTACCTTGTTGTTTTATGAAATTTCTTTAGAAAAGAATCACCAGAACGTGACGAATTTGATATTTCTGATCGAGTTCCACCAACGTGGGGATCAAACCTAATCACTATCCAAGACTCGCCAGCCCGATCTCCAACGCCACAGACAATTGATGATCTGGTACTTCCCGACGAATCACTCGAATCAAGTCGACCAGGAACACCTACAGCTAGCTCACCTTCTGTTGTCGGCGTAGAGTCACCATCAACCCCTGATTTCGGCGTAGAACCTTATATTCCGGATGACCAAAAAGATTTAAGATGGATGGGCAGCATGCGTCCAGGTGCTGGATTACCAACCGATGAACGACAAGATCCTAAATTGTGGGATAGTTTTGGCTTTTGGAGTGAAGATCCAAATGAGATATTTCAACAAAGTGCACTTTCTCCAACAGGTGAAATACATCTTTGTTTGGCAAGATAATTTTGTCTAAAGACGAAATTACATAGGTCCCCCAGAAATAGGTGCCTCGAATAAACCAGCATATTGGGACGCAGCACTAGAAACTCCGCCACTCTTCAGCAGAGACCCCAAGGTTCGTGAAGGTCCACGTGGCAAAAGAATATACGCCCCTCAAGAATTCGGAATGGAATCTTTCGAAGAACCAGTTTGGAAGCCAGGCGAAGAATATTTCAAAAAACATCCATGTAAGAAGGTTTATTATCCACGATACATTTTCGATTACGATTTGATAAGCGGATCCAAAGTTGGTAAAGTAATTTTTAGGTCAATCCCCATTTGTGGACCCACGTGAACAAAACCGTCAAACTTTGGACATGTCCAAATTCGTCGTTCCTGCATCAGCGGTAATGCAAAGAAGCTTCTCGGAAATACAACCAGGACTTGACGATGTATTTATCGATGAAGAAACTCCACCAGATCTGCACGCGCTATCATTTAGCGAAGCCGATATGCAGGCTAAAACCCGAACGCAAGCTATTATTGAAAGTGCGAAAGTTGGTCCGATAAGCACATGGCAACCGCCACGCGAAGATCTAGATTTTGGGGATTTAGATTTTATGGGAGGAGCACCACCAGATTTTATCTTTAGGACACCTCCACCTTATGAACCAAATCCAGAAATCAACGAAGAAGATCTTGAGGAGTCTTTGTCAAAGCTAATTCAAGAAGATTTAGCATTGATGAATGCTGATATACCAGTAACGACACCTAAACGATCACCATTACCAAGACGAAAACCAGCTCTGCTAGACGAAACGCCACCTTTAGCGCCCGATACTGATTTTGAAGATATGCAACTGGCACCCAGTCCGGAATTGACTACTCCACCGAAATATATCAGACAACCACCTCGACGAGTTGATTTTGGCATAGATATTGGAAGTCCAACAAAGGCAGATATTTCACAAATACCTCCTCTTACGAAGGAGAAACAGGATAAATTAGAAATGGATAAGAAAATGGCAAATTTAGATCGCCGCATAGAAATCTTGGAAATGATTCGAAACACTGTTAATGTTACACCACCACGGCCTCCACCTACTCCACCACCAATGCCACATTTAATGGATGCCCAGATTCCTAGAAAAGGATTACCCACACCTATGCGTGTGCCTCCGGCAACTTGGGATTGGGAAACACCTCCAGATCTCAAAAAACCATCAAAGAAAAAAAAAAAAGAAAAAACTCCAAAAACTCCAAAAAAACCAAAATCCAAACCTGCAGATGAAGGATTATTTGCTGAAAGTCCACCCCCTGACGCACTTTCACCTACAATGGCAATGGAGTCGTTGATGTTTTCTCCAGAAGAAGACTTTATGAAAAATGTCTGCGGCATTGAGTGCCCAGCATCGCCGGTCGCAGGACCCGCTGGTCAACCGATGCTTTCAGATTGGCAACTTGAGCAGATGGGTCAAATTGGATCTGAGGAAGAACAGTTCGCAGATTTGGACGAAAGTCCACCGGATTTATACTATTCTCCAGAGCGACCAATCACGCCAGAATATATACGAAAAATGAGACAACCACAACAAGCAGAACCTGCGCTTACTCCTCGGACAGTAAAAAGGCAAGAAGATGAAGAATTAGAAAGATTGGAAGAAGCTGTATTTGGGCCAGAACGTGCAAAACCACAAGTTCGCCGAGGTATTTCGCCTCCAAGACCAGTACCCCCACCCACTACAGGAGAATCACCAATTCCAGCCGAATATGAGATGAAAGCATGGCAACAAGAGCTGCAATTGAGGGAACCTGCTCAACGATATAAAAGCAAAACAATGACAGTACGGCCCAAAACAGGCAAATCTTACAGAGTCGTCAAGGGAAAAACTCCCGCCGTGTCACCAATCCAAGATTTAGAATTCGAAACAAATCAGTTGAACATGAGCAGAACACCACCGCGTATACCATCTATTCCGGACCCCCGAGTACCGGTCAGAACCCCAACAAGAGGAGTTCCAGCAGCTTACGCAAATGCACCCCCATCGCCAGACGCAATTATACATGACTTTGGTTTAGCAAGTCCAGTACGTTATGAACGTGTACCATATCGAATTCCAAGTATAGATGACTTACAAAATAAGCAAATATGTGGTGCTAAACGAAAAAAAGCTAAATTAAGACCGATACCAATTGATTTTGATGATGCATCAGAAGAAATTTCACCAAGAGCAGCATCACCAATACCAGTTGCATCTACTACTATAGTAGAATCACCAACGAGACTACCTCCTCTTGTTGCTCCAGCAAACTGGGATCGGTCTCCGTTGAGACCGGAAGTGTTTTTCCAAAAAACTGAAGCGCAACTAACAGATATATGTCGTATTGATGTACCATGTGATGATTATGATTTGGATGCAGAAGAATTCCCGGATCTTGAAGATCCTGCTCCACCGAGAGCTCGACGAAGAAAACGTTTTGAAGGCGACATACTTTTACCAGGTGTCAGCGTTTCACCACTTTCACCGGCCAGTCCTGAAACGCCTGAGGATGACCGCGAAGCTTGGAAGGCACAAATAAAAGACTATGAAGGACCGAGAAAAAAGAGAAAAAAGAAAGTTGCTAAACCCCCAAAATTAAAATCGGTGACGGAGGAGAAGGTAGTGACAAGTCCAAAGATGCCAAAAAAATATTCTGTCCCGAGACCCCAAACACCACCAGGGCCCACTGCGGTTTCCGAAGCACGGGATGTACTGAGTCGCATTGCTATGATCAGAGAGCAACTGGGTTTACTTGAAAATACTCTTCAACAAGCACCTGAACTTGTTCAAGAATCAGCTGCTGAAGACAAAGTAGATATTTTCATAGACATGGAAACAGATACTTTAGATGGGGAAACAATTCCTAATTTCCTAGAAACATGTGATGCAGATATAAGCCCAACAGATTATGGTCCTTCAAGTGAAGATATCGGTCCACTGTTGACAGAACAGGAATCATTAACAGCAACTGGCCATCCGTTATTCTATTCAGCTGTTCCGCAGGCTCGTCCGCAGAGATCTATAGATATGGATGTAAATATATGTGGCCCAGGTCAAAAACGTAAACTACTCTATAAAGATCCAGATTTTAGGGCAAAAGATGTCGTCAGATACGATGAGGAAGCAAATGCCATGGAAAGACAAATGCAAAATATGGAAAAGCAAAGAAAAATACAAACAAAACAAACAGGTCGAATGTTGTTGAGTGCTACAGATGTGACTCAAGCAGAAATCGACGTAGGGAATCAAGAAATGAGAGATATGGAAAGAATAATGGCAAACTTGAATCGAAGAATAGAAATACTGGAAACAATTGGTCAGACTATTAACGTACTACCACCACAGTCACCTCCTGCGCCACCACCAATGCCGCATATTATGGACGAAGCAATTCCAGGAAGACGTTTGCCACCACCTATAAAGGCACCTCCATATAATTGGGGTTGGGAATCACCTCCAGAATTGAAAAAACCACCACAAAAGAAAAAGAAATCTCCAACTAAATTAAAACAGAGTACCTCACCAAAGACACCGTCGCGAATTGATGAAGATGACATTTTTGCAGAAAGTCCACCAATGGAATCATTGCTGCTTTCACCTGACGCAGACTTTATGGCCGATGTCTGCGGTGTTGAATGTCCGTCATCTCCAGTAGCAGGACCATCTGGCCAGCAAATGATTAGGCAGCAAGATTGGGGAGAGCAATTCGCGGACCTTGACGAAACTCCACCGGAACTATACCAATCTCCACCACAAGAGAAAGATTTCGATCAAGAGGAATTAGAACAACTAGAAATGGAAGTGTTTGGAGCAGAACAAAGAACGTCTCCTAAACAAGTGTCACGTCCACAACGCATACCCAGTCCTGTACCTACCGCCGGGGACTCGCCAATTCCAGCAGCATATGAAATGAATGCATGGCGGCAAGAGTTGGAGATTATGCCGCGACCACGAGTCTATAGACAAACTAGAGCAATGACCGTTCATCCCAAGCCAGGAAAATCTTACAGAGTAATAGGAGCTAAAAAGCCAGCCGGATCACCAATCAAAGATGAGTTTGAACCAGATGATAGGTTCTTGGCCCATACTCCACCGCGCATTCCACCTATTCGAGATTATCGGGTACCACTTGTTACACCACCAAGAGCACCGGTACCATCACCGCCTCCGACACCAACAACGCCAAAGCTATCAGGTCCACCAGCAAATTGGAATTGGGAATCACCGCCACTAAGAGGGATGGAGTATTATGCACCAGAAGGTGCAGCAGCTATTGAGAGTGAGAGCCCTCCACTACATATTAAATCCCCAGTAGATGGAAGATGTTTAGCAGTTTGTGCTGAAGATCAAGGAGAAGAAGAAGAAGAAGAATACGATGATTTCGTTGTTCCACCACCAGAGATGGATGTGATTGACATGGCTCAAGTAGATTCTCAAATGTATGATCAAATTTGTGGATCTCCACCAGCCTTATACACATCTCCAGAGCAAATAGCTTCTCCACGAAGAGCTTCGCCAAGAAGAGTTTCCCCTCCAAGAGTTTCACCTCCAAGAGTTTCACCTCCAAAAGTTTCACCTCCAAGAGATTTTTCTACAATGGTTACACCTGTTAGAGAGCCACCTAAGAGAGTTGGCACGCCAGGAGTTCCTACGCCAAGAGCACCACGTACTCCACCGCAACGTCAAGATCCCCAATACAATAGGCAACAGTTCTTGGATTCAAGCATATCTTTACCAAAAGTAGAGGTTCTCAATAGGATGGGTGTTTTAAGTCCTGAGACACCCGAAAAAGAGCGAGAAGCATTTAGAACTCAATTGGAAGAACATCAACCAATTGCGTACAAAAAGAAAAGATTCAGTGTTCGATCAAAGTCAAAATCAGTAAGACTTGGTGCGAAAAAACCATCAATGACTTTTGTACAAGAATTACCATATGCCGAACTTGTAACTCCGCCACGAAGACCTAGAACGCAACCATCTGAAAGACCCAGAGCAGTGCCTACTAGGCCACCAACAGCCCCTTGTGCAGTTCCTTATGCCCGACCTCCAATGGTTATATCTCCCTCAGCTGCAGGGCATCATGCTATATTCTCTAGTCCAGTTCGAATGCCACCTCGTCAAATACCACTGGATATGGATCTCGATATTGGACAAACGGCCAATGTCAGAGGACCAGGGCAGGTGTTCGTAGGTGATCAGGCCGATGAAGCTATTCAGCAAGAACTACAATACTCAAAAGAATTCGAAAGAAAAATGGAGAATATTGAACGCACGCAGCAAATTAAGGCTAAAGTACAACAACAGTATACGTTGTCGCCTGAGCAAGCTCTTCCGAGGCAACCCGTAGAACAAGAATTTATTCCCGATGAAGGTGAATCTCAAGATTTAATGCCTCCGAAGGGCTGGGATTGGAGCAGTCCACCTAAATATGCATATCCAACACCAAAGAAACGAGTCGTGCAACCACGTCAAACTCCACCCAGAAGACAGCAAGAAGATGATGAAGGGCTTTTCTCTGAAAGCCCGCCAATGATGATATATTCTCCACCTGGGTCACCTGGGTCTCCCCCTGAACCTTGTACGGATGTTTGTCCCTCCAAGTCACCAGTTAGATCACCAAGAACATCTCCAGTTAGATCACCACAATTATCTCCAAGAGCATCTCCAGCTAGATCACCGCAAACAAGTCCAGTTAGATCACAACAAGTATCACCAGTTAGATCACCTCGAGCATCTCCAGTTCGATCGCCTGGCGGACGGCCAGTTTTAGAATCCTGGCCAGTTCAGCCAATATCAGACGAATTCGATTGGGCAGCGAACCAAGCTGATTATAGTTTATTAGCACACGAATTCCCTCCTGCATTAGAGGACCGATCACCTCCCGAATTGCCCGATTATTTGAGGAAAGCTCGTCAGCAAGAAGCTCTATTGTACGGCGATGCGTCGCCGACCATACAACAACAAGACGTGCCAAGAGTAAGATCTCCTAGAGCCAGATCTCCTAGGGCAAGATCCCCGTGCGCACAATTACCAGAACAACAAATAGCTGGAAGTCCAGTAAGTACGTCGGAAATTGAAGATCTAGAAAGGGAAATTTTCGGACAAGTGGCCCCGGAATATGTACCATCAATGCCACAACCGATGGATCTAGCTCGTATGCCAGCGATTCGACCAAAAGGTGAAAAACGTGGAAAGAAAATCGGCAAAGTGAGATACGATCCAGTACTGACGGAAGCTGAAGAATTGAAAGATTTCCGCCAACTGCTAGATCAAATCGAGCCTTCTACTAGTGGCGTAACATATCGCGATGTTATGGATGAATCAATACCGGAACTGCAGTTGGATTATTCTCAAATGTCAATGCTGGATGACATCCCCGATTACGAACCAGAAGAATTTAATATGTTTACAGATGAAAGCTTCGTTGATATGGACATACGCGAACCGTTCGAAGGGCAACCCGATACGATATTTGACACAAGTATGATCAATACTGAGTTACTTGATGAAGAAAGAGATTTCAAATGGATGGGCTGTAATACAAATTGTCCGAGTAAAAAATAATTTGTAAATAATCTGTGATATACGTTAGACTGTATTTGAAATATTTTTGGTTGAAATAAATTTATATAAATGTTCTGAATCCTTCACATTTTTGATGATTTGCAAACGTGAAGATAAATGCAACAAATTAGGATAAAATTGTTTTTAAATTTTCGCGGTGATCTAATTAATGCGACACAATCACGCACGCATGTGAATCGGCGACGCTGTTGTTGCTGTTGCCTTGCTCATGATTCGCAGGTAAAAGAAGTCAATCAAACACTCAAGGTAAATTGTGGTGAATGCAACATTTCGCTGGAGTTTCATTTTGTTTTTTGGTTCAGTTCCTTTCAGTTCGTAAAACGAACTCGTGGCGAAAGGTTGTGTGATTGAACAAGTGTTTTATTTTGTGTTTAAGAGTAAAAAAAAAATGGCAAGTTTAAGACAAACACCGTTAACATGCAGTGGACACACACGACCAGTGGTGCATTTAGATTTTAGCGGAATCACCGAAAGTGGATATTTTTTAATATCTGCCTGCAAAGGTATGGGATCGAATTGAAATTTGTAACCTCATAAACTTTCCTTGACCCGATTTTCGAGTCGAAACCTTCTGAATGACCTTACAGTAGTATTGACTCGATATATAACACCATTATTTATTATAATTTATACAATAACATGTCGACATGAACCATGAAATTTAATCATCGAAATTAGGTTAATTTTTTTTTGTGACCAGATGGAAAACCAATGTTACGTCAGGGTGATACTGGTGATTGGATCGGTACGTTCGAAGGACATAAAGGAGCTGTTTGGGGCGTAGCCCTAAATGCAAAGGCGACTCGGGCTGCGTCCGGAGCCGCTGATTTCACAGGCAAAGTTTGGGATGCGATTAGCGGCGAAGAAGTTCATTCATTTCAACACAATCACATTGTGAAAAGTGTCAACTTTTCACAAGACTCAAATTTATTAGCAACGGGCAGTAACGAGAAATTGGTCCGGATTTTTGATTTAAATAAACCTGAAGCGAGTACGTTGTCTAGGGATCTTTTTTTTTAAAGCTTAACTTAGGGTAATTTTGAATTTATAAACAGGTCCGCAAACATTCGCTGGTCACACATCGGGGATTCGCCATGTGATTTTCTTCCGAAATGATACTCATGTTGTTTCGTGTGCTGATGATAAATCGGTTAGGGTTTGGGATAGGGTTTCTGGACAGGTAAACCCACATTTACACGATATATTTTTATGTGCAAGAAACAAGCTAGATATAATTTTAAAAATTAAATCAAACTGATTTTAATAGGAAATCCAAAAAATGCTATTCCCTATAGTTCCAAATAGTTTGGAAGTATCTAGAGACGGTACTGTAATCACCGTCACTCACGGAAACGCCGTAACTTTCTTAGATTCCGAATCCCTGACGAAAATCCGCGAATTTCCGCTGCCGACCACCGCGAATTCGGTTTCTTTACACCCAGATAAAAGTATTTTTGTTTGCGGCGGTGACGATTTGAAAATGTACAAGTTCGATTACGCAACAGGCAATGAAATCGGTAAGAAAATCAAATACAATGTGTGCGCTCCTGGTAATTAAAAGAAATGTTCATTTTGTATTAGAGTCGTTTAAGGGTCATTTCGGTCCGGTACATTGTGTGCGTTTCTCACCGGACGGTGAATTGTACGCGTCAGGCTCCGAAGACGGAACGTTGCGGTTGTGGCAGACAACCGTCGGCAAAACGTACGGACTGTGGAAATGCGTCGATGGGGCGATATTGAACAACGAACCGTTATCACCACCGAAAGAGGTACCCGCAAATTAAACGATTTGCGAGTGTTTACTATGAAACTCAGCGAAACATTCAACCGTTATTTTTGCATAACACAATCCGGATAAGTAGTTCTGTGTTGCCTACGCGAATACGTTGTTGAACATTTGAAGACTTATTAATTTTATTTTACAATAACTAATTGTTTTTTTTTTGCAATAATGTATGATGTACGAATGTTTTCTATTTATATATGGATATGTATTTAATAAATTTAAAATGTTAACTTTATTTCATTCTTAATTTACGCGCTAAACACCTAACAAGGTTACACTAATATCAAAATAAATTGCGACAGCCATCCCTAACAAGAATATATTCCAATCGTCATAGAATATTCAATAAATGAAGTTAAGAAATATGACAGGTTATAACATAAGAAAGATATTTAAATATAATCATACACATATTATCGCAGTTTTTCTTAGTTGTCCCTAACAAGAATAAATAATAGACTATATAAACCAAATCCAATATGTGTAATATATGTAAATATGGAATCTATTTAAAAAGAAATACATGTACATATATGAATATTAGTCACTTACATATATGTATCTGGAAGACTGCAACTATATATTTCTGGATAAATCTGGAACCCTGGATGCTGGACCACAACACAAACGTATTTCTTTGCACAATTTTAGTATACATTACACCCTCCGGGATCGGTAACACACTAATTGCAGACGCGTCTAGAACATCGCCGACTATTCTTATAAGAACTTGAAAATTATGTAAACCACGCAAACGCCTTATTTATACTAGACATAAGGTTCATAGCGATTATATTACATGAATGTCCGTTAAATTATATCAGATTTATTAATGGTGGTAACACATTTTTAATTGACTAAAAAACAATTATTTATTTGATAAAAATATTACAAAACACTCATACATTTATAATAAAAAAAAAAACTAAAAATAGTATTTGTATGAAAGTGATGTGTTAAAATTGTAGATGCAAAATTAGTTTCAGTAGGATTGATATGGTAACTTAAAAACGTTAAAATATGACTTAAGTATCGTTATACAGTTAATAATTAAACTAGAAATATCATTTTAGCAACTAGGCATTCACACAAATCATTCGCACGCGCATAAACTAATAATTATAACCATTTTATGTACATAAATTTCAAAGATTTGCGGTTATATCAGTCTATATAACATCACCGTCAAATAAAAAATATCGCGAAATATTGATAACTAAACATAAATAACAATAACAAATTCATCATTTTCAATACTAAAGAAACACTTGTTAAATTTCAAATCGAATTATAAAATACAATTTTTCGCGAGTTCCGCTACAATAAAATGGCGGCTCCTATAATTCACCATCCATACCAAAATGGTGGTACTTTTTACTAGAGTTTAAAGTAATTAAACGCTTTGACTCTATAAATAAACAGTGAATAATGAATTTTTTATTTTAATAAATAATCTAAATTGAATTAGAAACGCGATAACTACTTCACTTTTGACGAACCAATACGTTGTTTTAAAATTAAGGAACCGATCAAATGACAGTGTATTTTAGATAATAAATAATATATAGCTTCAATACGAACTATAGTTTTAACCTATAAATGGCGTTAAATCAGGTAACTTAAATCCGTTAAATGCGGAATTAAAATTGTTGTTCAGTTGCCGGGCACGTACATGTCGTGCTGGTGGCGGAATTAAATCTGTATTTATACCAGAATTCCGTGATGAGAAATTCTCACGTAATAAGAAGCCGCATTGAGCCGTGCATACGTCATCGCGTAAAATGGCTTCGCGTGACCATTCTCGCATCAATTGCGAACAATCGGTGACTCGCAAAGAAGCGCACTGGGCCTAAGAAATTATTTAATCACAATCGGCACATTTTGGAATAAATCAAACTATAACTTACCCCTTCCACGGTACAGACACAACTTGTGCATGGAGTCGGAAACGCGGATTCCCCAAGTGTAACATGCCGATCGGAAATGATGCATCCTTGCGACGTACTTTCCCGCCAAGCACTTAAGTCGATTTGTGGCAATGATTGGCATGAAACTCTTGGATTTAAGAAGTTCGATGGTAAATCGAAGACGGCGCGTTGCATATCTGATGGAATATCTAAATTTTCGCAGATTACTTTCGCTAAAGTCACCTTGCGGATTTCAGCTAATTGGGCTTCAGAGAATTTCAAAGTAGGATCTTCGTTTTCGTACCTAAACACATTGAAATAGGAAATTAAATTGATTTCTAAATATGTTTCAAATATCTTACCAATATCGATCGCATTTTCTAAGTTGCCTGAATTGTATAGCCATGATGCATGCGAATGTAGGCCCAACTAGACCTCCTTGTAAGGGTCGTTCGCTCATACCACCTGGGAAGAGATCGATGTCATCTACAGTCGGATAAATTCGTTTCAATCGGGTAATCACTTCAGGCGGTATTTCACGTGCCAAATCCTCAAATGTGGTCGCCCGTTTTAAATTGCATAACGCTCGGTAGTTGTTGTAAGATGGGATACCATGATCACGTCCTTAAAAATAAATAAACTAATTCTCCATCTTTCTTTTGACTACAATTTTATCTGATATAACACACTTACCACGTTGGATATTCATAGCTATTAGATCAATTCCAGAGAATGGTATCCTCCGATCTTCAAACAAATGATTGGTGACTTCTCCAGTTATGAACTGATCCAAAGCTTCCATCGGCGTAGACACTAATCCGCGTGAGATTTCATCAATCATTTGCACCTATAACAAAACTAATAAAAAACCCACCCACTGTACTATAAGCAAATAAAAATACCTGTAGAAGCATATCAGGTTTAAAGAAACCATCACGCAATAAAATCGGAGGATCAATAACTTGGTACGTCGGACTCAATCGTGGAATATGTGGTCGTAGCAATGAATGTCCAATCCTAAACGCAGCCGAAGCGAATTCAGTCACAATTGACGGATTACAACTCGGATTATAATCCTTATAATACCCTTGTGATTGGAGTTTTAAACCATATAAATTAACAGCATTCCAACTAAGTAATCTCGGTAAAAATTCGTTGTATGTTATGTGTTGGTTTTCCGCAATTAAAATCCTACGCGCGTGTTCAAATAACTTCTCTCCATCCCAATGAGGATTAACACCCCGTAGCCCTTCCACAATACGGTTATGCTCGCGTAAAAAGAGAGTATGGATTACTGTTAGCGCGGGTTGTTCACTAGCGCGACCATCACCAGCAATGAAACAGTAACCAGACGGTGCTTTACACTCTGGATGACTGGGGCTTTGTGGGAGTAGTTCTTTGCCTTTAATTGGATGTATGGTGCTGTTCATTCTTCCGCCAAAACCTTTTAAGTCTCGTGCAACACAAGCGTTTTCTCCATACACTTGAGACGCATCTAAGAACGCGGTGTTTTGATTTACTTGTTCACGCGGCCCTAAATGTTGTTGTCCGGGTAAAGAACGCATGAATGGGAAACACATTCGTTGGCCTGATGTCACGTTTATTTCCGGGTAATGATGATCACCGGAAGGGATTAAGAATGGTCGACATTCTGGATGGACGGTGCGCGAGGAGTCGCAACTACGACAATCTGGAATTGATTCGTGGAACCCTTTATGCACTGGCGTCATGGTGAGATCGTGGTCCAAGAATTGCGCATACTGCATCACCATTAGTGTGTATCTAGTATGTAAGTTGCTGATGTCTGGGTGGATTACGGTTGAGACTACTCTGGGATTGGGAAGTGATACACCTGTTACGGCGGTAGAACGCGGTTTTGATATGCCTTTAAATTAATTTGAGAACAAATTTTAAAATTTAAAACATATAATAATAAATCAAATAAATTACCATCTTCATAAGCAGCGGGTAATAACCGGGCGAATGTGGTCAAACTTTTACCCAAATTCGGATTCCGGACATTATTACAATGTCCAGTAAATGTCCTAAACGCAGATGAAGTATCGCAAGGGCCTAATTCCTCACAAGTAGGTTCGAAATCCAACGCGTGCGCCGGAATCAACGAACTAACATCAACATTTTGAAGACCATCAGTTAATTCGTCCCGAAACACAGACGATAAAACACTGTTTTCGAAAAGTTGCCGTTTACGCCTTTTATTCCTAATAAATTCAAAAATAAAATAAAAAATGCTTCATTCAATTATTTAACAATTCGATATTATTTAGATAACTTACGTAAGTGCGTTTAATATTTCGTTTGAAGCGAACTCATACAACAGAGACGTATTTGCTAATTTTAAAGCGCCTCGATTTGCTTTACTAAACGAAGCTGCAGTTCCTGTCGGTGATTTAGGATCAGCCCCTCCATCTAATCAAAAATTAATTCATATTTTATATTATTGAAAAAAGAACAAAAGGTTAAAGTTTAAGGATAAAAAAAAAATAGTTACAGGCTGCCCACGATTCGTATTCCATTTTTCGGCGTTTAAGAACATCCTGTTCAGCTTTACTTAAAGCATCCATTAAGATTTCATCGGATAAATCTGTTATATGATTCATCTCCAGCCATGGAGATAACTGCGGTAACGGGTGTTGATCGCAAGTTATGCGAGCATTTCTAAAATTCATTCATTCATTTCAAAATAATAAAAACTACGCAAAAAGTTTACTAATTAAATAAATGAATCTATAATATTTATTTGAACAAAAAGTCTACTGTATTATAATAATACTTACAAATATGGATCTTCAGCTACGAAAGCCATGGGTTGAATTCGATCTAATCCATCTGTATTTGCACATAATAGTCCAGCTAAAGTTACTTTTCGGATTTCTTGCAGCTGTTCTAAAGTCAAAGAACTCGGTGGTAAGTCGTTTTCATACCAAAAGCGATCGCTGCGACGCAACAGTGAGAATTGGTGCTTTAAAAGACATTTTAACGTCGGGCCTACTAAAGAGCCAGGTAAGGGGTTTTCTAGTAAGGCTCCTGGAAGTAAATCTATTTCTGATGGTCGCCTGTTACAATAAAGATGAATTAATTACAAATATTCAAAGTAATATTTGTGGTATTACATACGCGTATAATACTTTGAGCATCTCAACACCTTGGGCGCTAACTCCAAAATTGGTCAGACCTTCGAAAGTTAAATTACTATCGATATTCATGCCAGTGCACATTCGGATAAAATTTGGGTAACTTGGTATCCCATGCTCGCGTCCCATATGAACTAAAAGCGATGCGGTGTTCCAATCCGGACGCAATTTTACGTCAATATGCATCGAAGGCATGTACGCGGGTGTTCTTATTAAATTATCAACCATTTCTGCGAACGTATCTGTTGTTTTGTTCATCTTTAAACCAAACACAAATAAATCACCTTCAAATATTTTACATGTAATTAATTTCAAATAAAAGTTTACCAACTCCCTAATGGAGTTCTAAAAAAAAATAATAAAATTTTAAAACTTACCAAAGATGCTGGAACCATTGAAAGAAAAGCTGGTAAAGCTGATAGGGCAACTTCATTATAAATTCCAGCTCTATGCGAACTAGAATAATCTGAATAATGTCCCCGGCGAAGCAGTTTCAAATCAGACTGTAAAACAGTTTCCTGAAATGCCGAAAAAGACCTTAAAACCTTAATAAAAACCCTAAAATATATTAATAATAACCTCTCCAAGAACTGTAACTAGAAATTCGTTGTATGTGATATGTTGAATTTCTGCTGCGATAATTCGTTTGGCTTCCAAAAATAAAATATCATCTTGCCAATGCCGATTCATCTGAGCTAGATTAATCGCTACGCGATTATGTTCTCTTAAGAGAGCTGCATATAGGGCGTTTTCAGAGCATGAAATACAAGCTGAAATATTGACTAATCCCGCGTCGTAAGTCCGAAGGACTTCAACTGCATCATCTGTTGAACCATAGATTCCTGATCCATCCAAGAAACTCGAAGCTAGATTCATTTGGTCCCTATATTCTAAGAAAATAATGGAATCGTTTTTATGAAGCGACTGCAAGAGCTTGTGGGGTATATGTCTTTAATATTTGCTTACTGAATTTGCAATCTTGACTCAAAGCCGGAACGGATCTCATGTATTCTTTGCATTTATCTGTGCCGATTTTTGAGTAACACTCCGGATGGACTGCAGTTGTATGTAAGCAGCATTTTTCTGTTCGAGGATTAGCGGTTGCGACTAAATCTTGCAGTAAAAACTCGCCCCATGCTCCTAGTAGAGTAGTTACGTATTTGTGTTGTACTTTAGATTTGTGTTGAAGTACTGCTGTTATCATTGTCGGATTTGGAAGCAGATGGTTGCCAGTAGCTAGTCTTGGCTGTGTTATACCTAAATGTGCATGCATTATAAATTGATTACTATAGAAATATATTATGAACACTTGAAGAATGCAGTTTTCTTTATTACACCACTTTCTTGCAAACTACATAGTTTTTAGACGATTTTAAAGATTGTTTATTTTTCTATGTTAATTCTTAACTTTCACTGGTTACATGAGCAAAGACTTAAAATGGAAATTCCATAAAGTGATATAAATTTTGTTATTTTGTATCTTACATACATAATTTTCTTACATTTTACGTAATATTCATCCTATAAGCTACTAATAAATTACCTTAGATCCATTGACTTAATTTTTTTTAAATCCTTTATCGATTATTACCACATAGAATAATGTATACAATTATTAAATTATCTATCATGAATATTACAAATATATCAAGAGATATATTAAATGAATGAATTAAAAATAAGCGGATATATTTGAGTGATTAAATAGATTTGAATGGTTTCTTTGAAATCATTTTAGTTAGTATGAAAGTGAGTTGTATCTATATTTTTATTTATATTCACTTTCTCCATCTCCAAGTCTTTTCAATTGGTTCCACCCAATAACTCTTTAAGCAAACTATGACTTACACTCTGTTCCGCCACTAAAGTTACCAATCATCTAATACACAATCAACAATTACAGTTTATTTCCTGTTCAAAATCTTACCATCTGAATACGTGGGATCAATCATTCTTAAGAAAGCAGATCCTCTGCTCCCCCAATGGTTTTGTATCACGTTATTGCATTCGCCAGTGGCCTGTCTGTATTTATTTGGTGGACAAGAAGGTTCATCAGGCACTTTGCACCGTTGTGGTGATGGCATCCATTGCCGTTCAGCCATAAGGGCCTCCATAGCGGTTTGCCGCAACTCTGTCGGTACATTTCGTAAAATATACCCGGTTATATTGAACTGGTAAGGCTGATGGTGCGAAGAGTCACCAGTGCATAATTGAGTTAGGAAGAATATTGACAGGATACTAGAACAAAATAAATTACATCTAGAAAGATCTAATAAGCGAAGATGGCATTCTTATATTTGGATAATGTCAAGGATAATTCAACTATTTATTATATATATATTCTAATCGCAATATTATTAGATAATTAGTGTCAAATTTTATAAACATATCCTGTTGATATTTCGTGTATACCTGAGGTAAATGCGTATACATATTGTTTTAATTCGATTTAAAAAAAAAAGTAATGTCACGTGGGTGACGATCTATTTACGGAAGAAACTAATAAATGAAGAGATATTATGGTGACCATCAAGTTCGCCGGAGGCTTCTAAAGTCCATGACTGATCACATGGATTAATAATAAAAAGAAAGTTTGATCCAACTGAACTTGAACCAAATACTATAAATTTTTTTATCCGTTAATATGTGGTGAATGTAAACCTACTCGTACATACAGAGGTTCTAAATTATATTTATAAAAATTTCAAAAAAAAAACCAACAATGGTTTATATTTACAATAAAGAAATTTATTTTACAATGTTACTAGAGAAATGTGTAATTAGTTACACATTTATTTATCATCACACAATAGACATAAACATATATCACATGTGTTCTGTAATATATGTACTTGTTTGGAACCGCTGTTGGTATCTCTTGAAGGTTCTTATCAATTCATTATTTACATTTCTAATGGTACTTGAGCTTTCTCGAAGAGATTTGAAATTATAGGTGTACCATTCTTCTGGTCTTGGCCGATCTTAATACAGTTTAAAGATAATTGTAGTTTAAATTTCTTAGAGCTACTGGTTGCGGTATAATAATTATAGTATTTTTGACACTTTCAATTCCCGTTGTGTTCTTCTAATTTTTGAACGTAGATACCGTCAGTGGTGACGTCACGTTCGCGTTAAAAACACACCTTGCGTTTATTTTTTCGTCTTTCTTCTTTTAATTTTAAATACTTTCACCGCAAAGAACGACTTTCATACTACATTCTTAATTCAAACGTAGGTACCGAAATGACACAAGTTAGTGTGCAGCCAGTGAATGTCCAGATCTATGCGTTTTCTTAATACAATTCAATTTTTAAACAAATTAAACACCACCAAGAATATTTCGCAGCATTTCTATGAACTAGAAGGTGCAGTTTGATTTGCAGCCTTTTGTGGATAGTTGTTATAATGCCAATGACATTGAAAGTGTAAATTGGACGGGGCTACACCCTGATTCATAAATTTATCGCGGTGATAAAAATATAGAGTCGTAGAAAATATTTTAGAAAGTGAAACGATAACTATCAATATTTTTCACTCGATATATATATATAATGAAAAGAAGCACAAATTAATAATAAATTCTCTTTGATGGTTTGCGTTTGCTTAGCAAACCATCACTTGGAAAGTATTTAGAGAAATGATGACTACAAGAAGATACAATCCTTTATAGATTGTATAACATTATTCTTACTTTCTTTCTAATTCATTATCAATATCTTAGTCATCACTCGCTCGTAAGACCAACATTTGTAGCTCGTTCTTCTCCGAAGATACTAAATAGATTTAAACCAAATTTTGTTTATTTGAGTTTTTGTATTGTAAATAAATATAAAATTATGTAAATGCTAGCAAAAGTAAAAAAAAAAAACGCTAATAAAACTCGTTATTCGCGATTTTGGTATTCGCGGTATTTCTCAGAAATGAATGAGTGATATTTATAATTATTAAGCGTTATATTAATGTTTAGTTATTTCTAGAAACTATTTTTAGGCCATAACTGGCGCTAAAATTAGAGGAATCAAATTCCTTGCGGAACAGTTAGCGCAGTTTTAAGTATTTCCGGCATTTATACAATAAAGTTCGTCGTAAAGTAGTTAACTCTCTAATATTATAATAAAATGTCTGATGTTTATATGTGTTTGTGTTACGTGCTTGGATATAATATGTATGCACAATAGATACTTAATTTGTACGGGTCATTAAGTCGTGCAAATTAAAACTAATTCCGGGCCTGATACGTTTACAAAAGTGAGAGTGACTGTCATTCTGAGACACTGAAAGGAAATGGTCAACTGACCACGCATCTTAAAGTGAAACTTATTTATTTATTGTTTTATTTACATACAGCTACAGCGAACCACAGAAATAACCATTTCTTAAGATATTTTCATTTCAGAGATCTCACCTGGATGATTCGTGAGTTTAGGATTGTTTATCAGATATTTTCGGGCATCGAACTTACGATTAAGCACTAATCTAAATCGAATCTGTAGTCGTAAATACGTGCAAGACGAATCTTATGTCAAGTCGGGTCACCTTGCCCAACGAAAATGTCAATGTTTTTGGCATAAAGTTGAAGGTCACAATTCCCATAATTCACCAAAAAATACTTAACTGTTTTTGCAACGACCATTATTATTATTAAATTTAATTTGGCTATCTTATAATTAATTTTTTATAAGACTATTTTTATTCTTATGCGTTCAGAGCAATCATTAAATATGTTTAAATTAAAGATGATTTAGACTTTTTTATAAATCATACGTCAATAATTATTTTTTTCGGTTGGTTAATTGAAAATGTTAGGCATACTTAAGTACAAAAACTCTCAGAATTAACTTTTTTGTGAATTCCAAAATATTGTTTATGGAATTTTTATGTAGGAGGAAAGATGTCAAGTTGATAAAATTTTATAGTTATTTGGGAAATATAAATATGAATTATTGCATTTTTATATTATAATTATGTTCAAGGACATCTAAGCAGGATTCCCAAATATTAATAAGTTGATTAATAATAAATTTTTATTTAAATTTGTTTAAAAATAACAAATTGTAAAAAATATATTGAAATAAATTCGAAACTAGAATGTCATAGTTCGATTCGAATCATTAATTATAATTTTTTTTTAAATATATATATATATATATATATATATATATATATATATATATATATATATATATATATATATATAAGTAAAATTGTTAGAAAAGTATTAGAAGATTTTAGTTAATTTAAGTAATGACACATATTGAGAAGGTTAAACTTGTTTTATTTAAACTACTTATTTAAACTAATACCAATCAAGAATTAACATCTTGAAAATGTTTTCGATTACGACAAATCGCGTCCTTGAATCAACCAAGAATTTCACTAATTCCAACCCAATTATGTACAAAATAATTGTATTAATAAATAAAACTACTTAAAATCTAATTATTCAATTTCCCCAATTATGTAACGGAGGCGTAACTATAATTACCTACACCTATTCGAAATCAGATATGTTACGATTATCAGTATTTATTTAAAAAAAAAAAATTAATATGTCAGCAATTGACAAGTAATTGATTCGTGTGGTATACCGTGTCGACTTCCTGATTCATATCAATTTATATAATGTAGAAATATCTCAAGGCGACAAATTGCTTTGTCCCCGCAAAACAAATCCTACGCTATTTTTTTTTTTTTTTTTGAACAGAACCTTTTTGTCTCTATGGTCTAGATTCATCGAATGATCTCATCATTTCGCAAGTCTGACAACAGTGTTCGTAGTGCAATTGATCACCTTTGGAATGCTAGCAAAAGATTTCAATTCTAGATCCTCCAGGTAGGTCAATTTGTGACCTCACGAACCGTTCAGTGTTTTTAGTTTCGACGTAAATGAAGCAATTTTTCACGTAAATATTTATGAACAACTTTGCGCAAGAGAAATAAGTGTTTTCTCTAATATTCAATGTATAAGATATTTCGAGTCTATTAACAAACGAAACTTATATTAGAACTTTCGCTTACTTATTCTGAAGTAATTAAAATGTCATTCTATGCCTGACATGTAATTGGTCAATGACTTAAAATCTACTTAAATTATTGTTGTTATAAATAAAACATTATGACAAATACCATTATCATTTCTCATCTAAAATTAATAAAAATTATTCTATAATTTAAACATTTCATGTAACAAAACTAATAATTATATAGACTTGGATAATAATTAAAAGAGACTTAATTATAATTAGGGGTTCACCTTGCCAAAACATTACAAATTTTAATTTATGCAACTCATAAATATTTATATGTAAGTACTAAAAAATATTTCTCAAGTATTATTTCTAGGATATTGACTAATTGTAAATTATATGTTTTTATATATTTATAGAATTAGTACACATAGTAACACCTCTATTAAGTACGTAATTGGGAAAATAGTATAATTAATAACAAATGTTGTGTCAAATAATAAATAATTCTGTTGATTTAAATAATAATTGAATATTCTAATGTAAATGTTTAACAGTGTATGCGTGTTTGTGAAATAATTAAAGCAGCGTTTGAATAATTATATTATTTAAACGTAACGAACGATTGTTACTATTATCTGTGTGATCATTTGGCCTAAGGCTGCGTTTATACCGTGAATTTCTCGCAGTAGACGCGATCAATTAGTTTCTGCATGCGTCAGGTTATCAATGAGCTTCACTTCGATGAATCCGGATATAAACGCGCGAAGTTCAAGGTAAATTGCGTGATTTGTCCTTAACAGGAGATGATGAACGGCTAAAACGACTGTTTATAGTTTACAATGATTACCTCATCAATTGAATATACATATCTGAATTGATCATTTTCTAAGTACATAAATGATCAAATCAGTTATTTTGTGGATCACATAGCAACTCTCTTTTCGTCATTTTCGCAGATAGCAGACTTACGTGATTGGAGCAAATTGAGCAAATAATAATCAAGAAACAAATAGACTTGTGCATATATGTAGAAATCTTGTGTAACTAAGTAAAGATATCTGTGATCTAACGTAACGTATCGTCTTTTGTTTAACAGTTCAATAAATCTCATGCAGAGAAATTTGCATTTGCAAACATACATGGTGTTTCATGACAGATGTTTATACAAATGATTCCATCTTTGCTTCGTGTGCCATTTACAAGCAAATATAAGATCCAGGTCAAGCATTTATTAAATTTAGGACCCTATCGGATACGTTCGGCATTTCTCGATTGTGACTCTTTACAAGGCCCAAACGCATGCGCAATTGTACCAATATTATATAAAATATGTTATAGTCGTTTATATTCTCCAAAATGAGCAATAGGTCGCTTTGATATAGATTCAATTTTGGAATAAACAGAATTAGATACGGTAAGCCCCAAATTCGGTAAACAATAGTTTTTTTATATATAATTGAGGAAACTTTATAGTTTTTTATATAAATATATATTTTAACGTTAGTTTTAAACAATGAAAATAATTTCTTCAAGGAATTTAGCTTCAAGGAAACCGTTCCGGATATATATATATATATAAACAATAATTATAATAAAAGAGTCATGTTTTCGTTACATAATACATAGAATTGATTTCAAAGAGCACAATAACCGATCTTGTATTTAACCACAAAAGGTCAATAAATAAAAATAAATTAAAATAATTCGGAATTTCAGGAATCTTTCGTATGCCAAGGGTGTTCCAATTGTCCTTCACCAAGATATGTCGCTATTTTGTTTATATATCAAATATTATATATGCACGTATAAATATACTAATATTAATATAAATCAATAAGCAATAATAATAAATCAATCGCTTTCGATTCTATATTAATGAGTAAATAAATTTTATTTTCGTAATCATTTGTAAGGTGTCAATTAAATGAGTTAATTGTTGGTTTTGCAACAGTGTCTTCTCAATCGGGTCAAAGGTCACGCTGGGTCTTGTTTACACATCACATAAGTATAATATGTGGGTGTTTTATGATGCAATTTATGAAATTTAAAAACAGCATTCACTAAAGGTGTTAAGAGTTAACAATCAAATATTGGCCTGTTTTAACAAATTTTATTTGTACTATTTGCAGCGTCTGATCAATACTCGTCCTACGTTACACTTATATGTTAACTGGGTCGTTTAGTATAAACAATTCGACTACTTTTACCATCATTGCGCATTGGAACTGAGCAGTACTTAGGGTGCTGCGCAATTGTATTGCACAATAGTGGTGAATTATGTATGAATTTTTTATAGTTGTGTAATTTGAATGAAACTAAAGCACAATGTTTGATAATTGTATGAATTGTAAGATAATTTAGAGTTAGATATTAAAAATGATTTAAGGATTTTGAAGTGTTGACATGCCCATGGATTGCATGCAGAGGTGTGCGTTGGCATTTCACACGGTATAATTATTTATAAGTGTTAACTGTTCACGCATCTCACTTGTAAATATTGAGGAGCCACTACACGATTTAGGCCAGGTTCGAATAGTTTTTTTGGAATATTAGGGCGCATTAGAATACATCCTAAAGTGTGTCCATAATTTTAATTTAATCCGAAATATATTTATATAGATATGTGTTAATGATTTTTATAATATGGAAATAGCATATTTCACAAATGCATTACTTCATTTTTATACTTTCATATTTGTGCAATTCGAGATAAAAACTATGCAGAACTATTAAACAGTAAAAAACTAGAACAGGGTACTAATAAATGTACATACATATGCATTTAACTGATAATACAGGTAAACATCGCGCAATTTCCCACACAATTGGCATAATGTCTAAGTAAATTAGCAACATATTACACAATTTCAGAACACATATGTATATTTTGCGTTCAGTCTTCCGTAATAACGCTTAACTTTCCTCCAGGTATATTTACATATCTTAAGACCATACTTTCGCATATATACACCATTTCCCCATAGTTACAACTTACTTAATTATTACCCACCATTTTAATACTACAACTGACATTCAATTTATAATCCTATAAGAGCAAATATGTCTAATCTATAAACAGAATCTCATAAAATGCCATGCATATTCAAATTGTGACAAGACTAGAATAGCCACTGAATAAAAACACTAAACAGATTGTATTATGCATGCTAAGGCTTTGTGATGTTGCTCATACTTTAAAACATCCGTTTTGTTTAAATTATGAGACCATCACATGAATTTATCGGAATTTTACATAAAAGATCGAGTCACGTGAGGAAATAGCGTGTAAAGTAAATTCCGAAAAATGTATTCATTTTTAGACGTAAGTAGTATTAGGATTTCGAATTTCCAAATGATGACGAAATATGTATAGAACTATTTTTATAAATTAATCATTTGTTGTTTGGATTTGATGGACGTAAGGTCCCGAAGGGTTAAATACATAAGTATACATCTGTCAAGATGACGAAGATAACATTTAATTTGTGTTTATACAGTTGCAATAAAGCGCAAGAAGAAACAAAATTATCAACTATTGTTGCCACGCTGAGAACTGTCTGCGGAATTATTTAAAACGTTGCATCATTTTACAAGAATCTTTTATGCAACCCTGTTCGAAATTATGTAATATTATTAACGAAACGAAATTGCCAAACACCAAACTGTCCTTGCATTTTATAGAATAAATTGTAAACAACATTAACACCCGTGCGCATTTATTCACCAAGAGGTTAGATGCTCATACAGCAGAGCCACATCTGTAGCAGACTATAGGTAGTTTACAGTTTTAGGCGGTAAAAATAAAATATTGCTAGGTTCATGGATAGTAAAAGTCGTCGGATTGCAATAGAGATAAGCTTAAGAATTTTCGTGTAAATCATTGAAATAACCATAAATGGTAATATATTAATATGTAAGTTGCGTAAGTGCCATTCTGTAACTTTTCTATACGATATGGAAATTGAAATTATGACACAAAGAAACGCTTTTCGAAGGTCTGCCACCTTTTTGACCTCTAAGGTAAAAATTATTGTTATTGCTGTTAAGATGATGAAGTAAATTGGTATTTTCTGTAAATGTTTTCATAGTTTAATCACATTTTAATATTGTTTTAACAAGGTAAACATTGAAATTACCTACATTGTATACACAACATTATTTATATACATAATTAACGAAATATTTTTCATTAAATCCATCATCAAACACCACCGGAAATGCTCGAAAAAAACAACTGTCTGACCCAAACATAAAAAAGAAAATTATTATAATTCTTCTATAATATTTAAAAAAAAATTAAAATGCGCAATGTGTCACGAGTAATTATAATTATAAGGAAAATACAATTATTACAAATATTGAAAATCAACAACAATTTTTCCTAGATTTTTTTAATAATGTTACTAATGCTAATAAATATATTATATATTTCTACTTTTCTCAATAAATATTAGTTGGTGATATTTTAATAAATATTTTAGTAGCTAAGAGCACTAATTCATAGCTGGGATCTCAGATCCGGATTAGGTAAAATTGTATTAAATTTCGTTAAAATCTCGTGGGGATTATTTATAATTCAATTCACTGTTTAATAACAATAATTAATAATAATGATATAATTTATTAGCACACTAATTAAAAGTCCATTAATAACACATATGGTGACTTTTAACGTTCATATTTCACATTTGAACATTGCAAAGACCAATGTCACAGTTCTCATACGATTTTATTATATTTTGTCCACTCATTGTTGCCTGGTTTGCTCACGACTTTCAAAATCTTAAAGAAACGGTAGACCTTGGGTTGAAGTTTTTTTTTTTTTTCTTCAAACTATGCATTAGATTAGATGAACAAAAAGAACGACAAAGTTCGTTAATTTACGCGACTTAACTATCTATAAAGAGAAAATATTGAAATATTTCGTTAAGGTTACCATAGGAATTTTTAATATATTAACAAGGCAATCCACAAATTTCTATTCGCCAAATTTTATTCACGTATTTTATTGCGAACTCAAATTATTAATTAAATTACTTAAATTAGCGCGTTGACAAGTCAGAATCGTATACTTAAATATAAAAAAAAACTTACCACGTAAAAAGTCCCATTTTCTCCATTAAAAAAAAAATCACAAAACAGCTTAATATTCAAAACACTTCACTAGAATGATTTGTTTTTCAACATAACTAAACAAAAACTTAAACACGATTTTATCAAATATATATTTAGTAAATATATATTTATAAAAATAATAAGAATGGTACCTACTATATGGGTACTATTATCACGCGCGCAAATGGTACGGTACCAACAGTACCAACACCGATGGCAGTTCTTCCTTGTACTGGAAGTGCTTAGCGATTTGTATGTTGTTTTATTAGCATCAAATGCTTATTATTGGAGAAAGTATACGAGCATATATAGTGGGGCTACGGCTAACTTTGCTCAGGTAATCTGAGGAGAAAAATCTTACAGCTTGTGTCTTCAAGATGAATTATGACGTCACGCGCCGTCAGAACACAAAAGAATGGCACTGTGCGTGTTACTTATTATTGTTTCATTTTTTTTTTTTATAACTTATTTCATTGTATAACAAGCTCAAACACCATAGAAGTTCATGGAAAATTATATAATCATTATTGTTATAGTTGATTCAATTATTTATTGATATTTTTACAGTATTAATTTATAATTTATATCAATTCAAAATAATTATTTACAAAATATCGACAATAATAGGGCTCAATCGGCACCAACCGAACATATACCTTCTTTACAAGCTTCACACGCATGCGCTGTTTTAATTTTAACACCAGATAATTCAGAAATAAACATATCAATATTATTAGAAATTAGTATTAAGAGTTAATTAATGGACAAATATTGCATACAATTCAAAAACTATAAAATATATAATTTGCACGTCTGATGAAATTTAAATATTAAAAAACGTTATTTTGTCAAAATTATTTCATATTTCTAGGAACGATAACATAATTTATACAATATTAAATAAGCAGTTTCCTGGACCTTAAAAAATATATCACAATAATGCATTATTCATAAAAAAATGACTGTTTCGTTGAGCGAAATAATAATAGTCTAAACATTTAAATTTGTCGAAAAATTGTAATTACATTTTTTTTATCCGTCAATCAAAAGTTGTAAATTAGAGCACGAGCATCTAGAAAATATAAGAATGAACGGTTCTTTCAATAGTATTACTTTTACTTTTGTTTACAATAAAAAGTAAATGAAATAATTTCTAAAACAAATTATATGTGTTTGCTATCTATAAAAATAATTATTTTTATTAATTAAAATTCATAATTGAACGATTAATATAAAAATTGAATATTTACTATAAATACGTTTCTATTATTCTAAAGTTCTATGAAAGAAAAAATTAAATCATTTTTTTTATCTAACCACAAAACTTAATCGTTTATGAATAAAAATATATAGTTAGTGATTCATTCATTAGAAATGTTATTTGTATTAAAAAAACACACTTAACGTATAAACAGATTTTGTGTAAAATGAATATAATTGCGCATGCTCGAAAACCTTGTAAAGAATGTACAAATTCGATTATCGGCCGATTACTTCCGATCACTAAATATGTTTGCATATATATGATCATTCGATCACGAGACAGAAGAAAGTATGAAGAACATGTTTACCTTCAATAAAATAAAATTACTCGAACACGTGGAATGGAGCACAAATAACATAGACTCACTAAACGAAAGAAAGTAATCGATAGTGTCTTGAAAGCACCGCTATTTTAACCATTATTCCCAACCGGAAAGGCACAATTTTCTAAAAATAATTGCTAATAAAAAGACTCAAAAATAAACGCATTCATTACATAATACAATTGCAGTCAAATGTAATACGAATTGTTAATATTTTTACATTCGAAAACTTTTAATGAATATACACTCGAATATGTTTTAAAAATTGCAGAGTTCAATAAACACGATATCAGTGTCATTATCCTCGAATTATTTTTTATGGGCTCACGGATGCGAAAATCAAAAAACGAAAATAGCTTAAAATGGCGTGGGGTTCAAGGTTGAAGTAAATTTTGATTTTATGTTATTGGTTAACCGGAGCCGGTTCCAAAAAAATCAACTGTGATTGCGCCAGTTGACAGGTTAATGTTTGATATTTATCTTGCAGATGAAATTTAATAAATTGTGTTTTCGTTTAATCCGCTTAAACAATTTAGAAATAGCTAGAAATATTTTCGTAATATTATAAGTAATACTCAGAAGACGTTTTCGTTTTTATTCGAATCTGGTTTTGTGTTTACTTTATCCAGTTTTGAGTTTTTCGTTAAATACATATACAACACATCCGTGTTTGCGCGAACTTCGTCTCGTGACTCGATGACGTAGTTACGACGATGGCTTTCCCTCAATCCGGTATCACTTTCAAAATTTATGCATTTATTTGATTACCAATTTTACCAAAAATACCCCCACCATACACAAAATCAATAAATTCTGTATTCATTTCAACTAAAATCGAAAATAATGTTTGATCAAACAAAAGAAGTAAAGCATTTATAAATAATATAAAATAATTATTTTGAAAGTTAAGAAATAAAAATAAATTTTCTAAAAAATCAAACAAAATCATTGAATTATATGAATAGTATTATGACTTTCTGTTTTAAATCAACAAAATGTAAAATCAACCTAAATTGTTAAATGTTAACATATATATAAATTATAAAACATAAATATAATAAACCTATTTAAAAAATAAATATATATGCATTTAATATTAAACGAGGTTTATTATAATTACTTTTATTACAGTTATTTATCTAATTTATAACGTAATTTATATATTTTATGACAAATAAAACGAGCATTTTTAAGTAAATATAATTAATATGAAAAAAATCCCAACATTTAATGAATTTGTCACCGAGAAAATATGCTATTTATGGATTTCGAAGAATATTACTTAAGAAGGAAAACACAATTACAACATAATTAGGCACTCATTATGGGAGTTTACATAAATGTTGGGTATGGAAAACGTAAAAATAGCTGAGATAGGAATATGATATGTATTAAGAGAAATCTGTGATGTATCACGGCGAGATAGAATACGTGGGTGTATAATGCTGAATATACACTTAAAATGATGGTCAAATAAGATGATTGGGTAATGGTGAAAGAATGTCGAAACGAATTTTATGGGCGTTATAAATGGAATGAGAATACAGGCTCGCCTGGGGAATAAAATTGTGCATGGAATACATGTCGAAAAATACGAAGAATATTTAGTTTGAATTTATATTCAGAATATTTTTATTTTTAATTCAAGCTCTTTTTTAATAATTGAGTAATTATCCTTGAAATATTACAGGAAATTCAGCTTAAATTTCATGGTTCATTTGATGAAGGACATTAACAAACTTATTATTATCCAATGAAGTGATAACGAAATAAACAATAGTTGTGAACCGTTATAAATAAAGCGTTTTTTTTTTTTTTGAATATTTGTAATACTAGCCTTTGTTTAATAACATTTCCATATTAAATAATATTATTTGCACATAAAAGGGCGTTGTTAGGAATGTAGCCTTCAGAAGTGTTGGTAAATTTGAAAAAAAAAGAGAAATTATAAACACCATATTTTTTGGTAACTGTCAATAAACACACCGAAATATATATTCAACAGTGTAGCCCAGTCAAATGTTGTATGTTAGTATCAAATTGTTTATATCGTATTAAAAATAAAAATAAAATAATGACTTGGATATTTGGGAAGGTCGTGCAATGGCCCGAGGGTTAAGAATCTCGCCCGAGACGGCCCTGACCGTGACTGTTAGGGCGGTTGTGGCCCAGTGACCGACTTGTCGACTACTTTCTCCATGTTCGACCAGGGCCCGGCCCGGGACGAATAAACAGTCGCGGGCACGCCGAGAGCTTACCGAAAGTTGATACACAAACAAACATTTTAAGATTACTTCTACAAAATTATCAATACTAATTTATTACAATTTCTCTTCATCCTACAATTAGTTGCCTACCCTAACTAAATACTATACCTACTAAATCACAGATACGCTTAATATATAATAAATGTGATTATATAACATTTAAAATGAGTAATTAATTAATTAATAATTAAATAATATATAAAATAATCCGTTATTGTAAAGCTCATGTGTGATTAATATTAATTAATATTACCTTGCCCCTAACGGCACAGAAGGTGCATGTTCTTGACCTTTAACTCGAATTCTTGAAACTTATTACAAACACAACACGTGTTTCAGCCGAATAGAAAAACATACACATATTTTAGCATCACTAGAAAAATACTTCAATTGCGTCCGGCAGATTCATTCAATATGCAGACAAATCAATTACGCTAAATACCAGAGAACATCTAAAGTATAAATCTAAAATTACGCCTACAAGTCGGCAACTCATATTACTTTATAGTATTCTCAAAATTGGAAACATAAATCATGTTGAAATCATTCAAACATATTTTCAATAATAAAACAACATAAATCAATTTATTTTTCAACAATATTACTTAAATTTATAACAAAATATGAATTATTAGCACAGCAACTCGAAGTAGTTTAATAGGAAAATCCCTAGATTCTAAAAATAAAAAACCGCAAACGTAACTACCTTCACGAGTAATTTCCATACCGTAAAAGGTAGAAAATAACTTAAAATTACTTAATTATTTGCACAAATATATAAAAATGCAGAGTGTACGTGTATTAGTAATCAACAATTTGAAAAATTGGCGAAATTTATCGCGTTGGTATGTGAAAAACGAACCTAACCTAAATGTGCCCTAACCTTAAATAATAAAAAAAAAAAATTTCGGTTTACAGTACAGTTTTGAACCAAACCGCTGTCGAAACGCCAAGACCAGAAGCTATAACAATTCCCCAACCTTCAAATGTAGACAAAATAGCTTCACCGAAAATCGAAAAACTAATCACAGAAATAACACATTTAAACCTAATCGAGGTGTCCGAATTGAGCGAATTACTAAAAAAAAGATTAAACTTACCGGATGCTCCAGTAATGGCCATGGGGGGCTTCGCATCACCGGCAGCTGCCGAAGATGATGAAGTTGTCCCCGTTAAGGTTAGTTTACACATCGAAACTAATTATTCTTCATGAAAAAACCAAAATATGTATCATGATTTCTTAACACTTGTTGACGCACCAAATCCGAAGTCAAATCAAGTTTAAGCTTCATAAAGTAACTTTTAGTAAATTATACATTTAAAAATATTGAATTGTTTTAAATAGAATATATTTTATAATTAATTATTTTACGTTAGGTTAAAACTTCATTCACCGTGAAATTAACGAAATTTGATGATAAACAAAAAGTACCATTGATCAAAGAAATCAAAGCGCTTTTAGAAGGGATGAATCTAGTCCAGGCGAAGAAATTCGTTGAAAGCGCACCGACTATAGTCAAAGCTGATATCAGTAAAGAAGAAGCCGAAAAACTCAAAGAAGCATTGAGCAAAGTTGGAGCCGTCATCGAAATAGAGTAAAATAGAATGAAATTGAATTTGTAGGAGTTTAATGTTTTTTTATTACCATGAATTTATTTAAAATGTACAAATAAGAATGAATAAAAATTCAAATATCAATCTGGTCGTTTTTGAAAATAAATAGGGTGACTAAGAACTTAAAGCGAAACTTCTAGTGATTTATTAGTATATATTTCTAAATATCCGACAATATTAATAGCTTAAAGCTTATCACTAGATAATATATTCACAGATTTTAAGTATTAATATGTATATAAATATATTCAGCAGTTAAAGAAAACAAATATTAAAAAAAAAAAATACAATTGCCACGATTAAAAAATAAAAATACGTAATAAGTTAATCGAATGTTGTGCAACTGATAACGAATTCGTTTTAAATAAAAACCGATGAAAATTAACGTAAAGGCGATGACGATAATGAAGACATTGATGATAATGGTGCAGAAGCTGCAGTCATAGTTAGATTAAGTTTTTCTAATTCTTCGTCCGCTTGATTATTCCGTAATTCCTGGATGGTATACATGAATTTATTCCACTCGTCATGCCTTGGATGCGCAAAACCCTAAAATATTTACATTTAATCGCATCCTACTCCACAAAGAGTCGTTCACAAAACGTACCTCAGCAACATCATAAACCCAAATCTTTCCTGTATCATCTCCAACAGTCACATGAAGTCCAGAAGGTGTCCAAGAAACTCGATTCAACGCCGGAGACCCTTCCACTTGTATAGAAGCAGCCGGAACTTCAGTATCTTGATTCAAATTCCATAAATCTAACCGGCCACTTCCATCAACGGCGGCAAATAACGCTGGATGTGTTGGACTCCAAGCGCAATCCAGCACATAATCAGCATTATCCTCGAACGAATAAATCGGTTTTGTTTCTTTTAAACTCCATAGCTTAATGGTCCAATCAATAGACGATGTAAGGAATAAATGCGAGACATCAATGCCTCCTTGGACTTTATTTGCGCTGATTCCAGTTACAGGACCTTGGTGAGCTTCGTAAGTATCCGTGATGCCTGCTCGGTTACCATGGCGGCATGCGCTATACGCGCTACCTTCCTCACTTCCAACCATGAAATTGTTGACGTCAGAGTGCGGGAATGCGAGACAAGTAACTGCCACTGGTTTGCTTTGTTGCCGATGAAGTTCTAGTTTTTCCTGGGGTTGCGATAACATGTCCAACGACCAAGAGCACATGCGTCCATCAGTCGAAACGGAAATTAAGTTATGAGCATTTTGTGTACCGACTACACTCATACAATATACTGGGTGCTAGATTAAAATAAATAATGAATCACACACGCATAAAATTATATCTTAACGTAGTATTTTAAATAATTCAGTTTGTTCAGTGACGTCACTTCCACCAAAAGTAATTTTTAATAGGGGAGGAAACTTACAGTATGTGCAGTAGCTGATAATGGTGTCCGTTGAATTGGTGTTCTTTTCTGGACGCGATTGTCCCAAAGTACAATTTGCCCTGAATATGTTCCTCCTAATATTAGATTAGGATGAAACCGGGCGAATGTCGCCGACATCACAGCGCTTTGACAATGGAATATGTATTCGGGTGTCATCTTTTTGAATTTGGTATTCCAAACTAGACAAATGCCGTCTGGATCGTTTGGTGAATCTTCATTATTGTGGTAACTTGCGAGCATCAATTCAGGGTATTGTGGTGACCAGTCCATCGAGGTTACGCACCGGTTACGTGACCAACGTTCATCGAAGAACCACCGGTTCAGGGATAAGCGCTGGTGCGATTTCTCATCGCTAATAAAATGCATTAGTTTTGATTCGTTGTTACAAATAACTTAACTTACGCTCCATCTTCACCATCAGCCATCCCTGAATAATCTGTGTATATATCAACACTTTCACCTAATGCCCTTTCGACAACACGACCGGCCCTATCCACAAATCGTTGAAAATCTTCCGAAAGTATAATCATTTGTTTTTCTTCTTCGCTGAGTTCTCGCACTAATTCGTTCGAACACATACAAAACATTTTGATACTCGCTTGACGCAAATCGATTTTTAACTACCTTCTTTCAATTCTTGTTTGATTTGTTCTTGTTCCAATGCCGTTACTGCTGGTTGCACTTCTTTGACTTGCGGCAATCCGTGCGGTAAGATGCCTGGTGGAAGTTTACTTTGGAATCCGTCCATATGCGGCAAAGAACTCTCCTCATCTTCAGCTTGCGGATCATCAAAAGTCAAAACTGTGGTGAATAAGCTGTCGAATCACGGGGCAACACACATGCAAGCACTTTCGAACACACGACATTTTTCCCCAAAATACCAATCAGGAAAAATGGATAATAAACTAATCCATATATGTATTATCACAAATATTCCATTAGTATTTAAATTGTAATTAAGTCATAAATAATATGTAATAGTTATGCCCCGCATATGTTTAACTCAAAAGTGATTTACATAAAAAAAAAAAGCAGAAGAGACCTATTCTTGGGCTAAGGACCGACGCTAAGTAAATACACATTTGAGTCAAATAATATATGCTAAATATAACATATCCATTAGTCCTGAATTGTTCTATTTATATTATAAACAATCAGAATTGTGAAAATGATATTTATTCATGTATAATAAATTATTATTTATGCGTAAGAAACTAGTTTGAATCATCAAAATTCTGATATAAAACTCAAAAATATAGAAAAAACGTTAATCATTCAAAAATCACTGCAATGTGCACAAAATAATAAAAATGTGATATGGAAGAGCTGTTCTACGATACACATGTATTACATCTGTAATATATTACCATAATGAATCTATAATAACTTTAAAAATAAATGTAACACAAATATAAATTGATATATGTCGTCTAGTTTAAGTATGTAATCTATTAGAGATATAACGCATAGTTACTAGCTTTTAAGTCTAAACCAGTAGTTTTACATGCAATATATTTAATTCCGTACATTATATAGTTGGACTATATAATGTTAACTCTCCACCCATCCGAATTAATATTATTGAATACTTATTTGCGGCTTACGAGGTGGTCGACAGCGCACCTTTCAGCGGCGAATTATTAAAACATGCTTAAGAAGAAATGATTCTTTCATTTCAGCCAGAACAGATCGGCAGTTAAAGTAAAGTAAACGAAAATCTGTTATTGGCGTAGAAAGAATGTGACTTAAACAACAAGCGCAGACATACAACAAAGGTGTGGTCAGTGTCGTATGTTTCAATACGACGACAATTATGTTTGGGAATAAAGCAGAGACATATTTCGCTGTGGGGTTTATTTGCTGGTTACGTGATTGTCTAATAATACCTACCTGTAAATTCGTCCTCCCATTCTAAACCCGGGTTAAGATTGTACTCGTCTTGGAACGGAGGAGAGAAAAACAACAATCACATTAAAATTATTTAAAATGTTTGACTTTTTTTGTTTGTTTTTAATGTTAGTTTCATTTAGATTTTATGGGTTGCCTAGCATTCGTTCGCATGCTAGCATTCTCAAAAACTACAAACCGACACTTTTTGAATTTTTATTCGTATTCCAATCGAATTTTTAACTTACGTTACACTACAATCGAATTTACGTCAATTTCAACATTTTTTATCACTGAATTAACATAAAACACAGATATGTTAAGTAGTTCATTTTTAAACAATGTTATTCGATTAAAGTATTATTTACATTTGTTTATGCATTAAAGTCCTCTAACACCATCACCATATAGAATTGTGATGATTTAAATGATATAAATATAGAATTTAATTATTTTGTCGAACGAATTGTTTTTTGTATTAATCCGTAAGAAATACGTTTGTTACGGATTATTATTTATATAGTGCTCATCAAATAATAATTTTTGGGATTCATATATAGTAACGCTATATTAATAATTCGAATATAATAAATAAAATTCAAAACAGTACATAATTCAATCAAATAAAAATATTACTGTAAACACACACATTTAAACATTACCAATATTACTCAAAATAATGCATTTACATTCAATGAATAATTGTAATTACTAAACAAGACATACGAAACCATTCATTCATAATATATTTATTTGTTTAAACTATCAACTTTTGCAGTTGCTTTAGCATGTCGAAATACGCAAGACAACTATAATATAAAACATTTAGTGACAAGTAACATCTCTGATATGTATCAGACACGTATCTGTAACATGCGGATGCAATTGTATCTAAATGTTTATAAAACTCGAAAAATAATTTGATTACAAAAAAAACAGAAATAATATATTCTTAGTGTTGTATGACTCGTATTTAAAGGAGGTATTTTTGGGAATGTAAGCTTTAAAGTAGGGTGAGAAAAACCATAACCAAAATAACCGGAAACTAGCGAAAAACCAAATAAAGGGTACTGGGTGGAGAGTACGTAATAAATAATATAACAAAATTAATAAACTTATACAACTAAAATAAATGAAAAACCAAAGAGAAATCAAAACTTACCGTAATAATCTGTCGCATGAGCTAGGATGGGAAAGGAACAATATATTACTTATCAATTCAACAAAATACCACTTTTATATAGAGGTTATGTGTGTGCGCCTATATGAGGTGTTTAAACTGAATTTTAAATAATCATTTATTCAACATACAAAAATCTGCATAGAATTTGGTTTTTTTTTTTTTTAAAAACTCCTGAATATATACGCACACATGTGTAAAAATAATAATAGATTAATAAAATTCTATGTTAAGTTAGTCAAAAAATTATTAGACACTCATGACACAATTTGTGACGAAATCGAAAGGAAACAAACATATTTTCTTACGGTATTACTACAAATACAAGCAAAGTTACGTTATTTTAAACAGACAGTCTAAGTGTACTAATATTTTGTACACAATCAGACCGTCAATTTGTTAATCAAAACTAAGGCATTCAAAGAAATGATTAGATTATGAACCCACCTTTACGCGGACGCCACCAATCCTCAAAGTAGCCTTTAAGTGGAGAAGATGCAGCAGAAGATGATCCTTGTTAGCAATGACATATCACACAAGCTTGTAGTTATGTAAATACGAAATAGTCACTATTTTATATGCGGCCATTTTGTTTTACAGATACACAAACCAAAATTAACACTATATTCTTTGTCAAGTGTGAATCAAACATATTTTTAGTTAATTATCAACAAAGAATACAGTTTTATTACTTCAATTCGCTACACTAATTAACTTAAGTGCATCATAAATTAACAAATATATACTAAATTGCGTTTAAAAACGAATAGCGAATTGAATTAAATTGTTAATTGTATTAATAATTATTGTTATTCCATTATTGCAATACACATATAAGTTTTATAACAATGCACCTGGCATAAAATGGAAATTACGTCCGTACTCACACTTTTTTGAATACGAGAATCCAAGGTCTTTAAGCAGCATTAAGAAAACAAATGATCAGTATTAATAAAATATGAATTCTAGTACATTCTATTTATATTAAAAAAAAATTTATTATATTACATCCATTTTACACCAGGCAACATTTTATATTTCCCAAAACTGAAATCTCGCCCGAATACTAAAAGTCTTTTGTTGTCGAACTAAAGCAACTGCTAGGGAATAATTTGTGCCATTTATGTGAACGTGTCTGTTAATTTAAAAGTGTTCAAACTACTATATATATATGCAGAGTTGTGTAATTGTTTTAAATTATGTGTTCGCTTGTTTTGTGTATTAATTTGTACACATTTAGACCAACAATAAATGCAGAACAAACTGTTTTATTTATACTAAATGTTGGACGAGATTTGATATATTTTTGGGAAATATTACATGCAACATACAAGCCACAACTACATAAAGCATCATTATTTCGTGTTAAATTAACCAAAATTAGTGTTAGACTACGAAAATAATAACTCAAAACATCAAAATAAAAATCAAATAATACAATTGGTAGATGCATGCTAGACAACCCCATAATCGCGTATTCAAAATTACACCAAAAATAAAACTAAAAGTTTCAAAATAAAAACTAAAAATATGAAAGTTTCCTTTCTACTACATGTTTAAAAAAATATATATATGTAAACATCGATTATACGAGCAATTTGTAATAAAAATGAATGAAACATCGACTACAAATTCAAATAAAAACTCACCGTCTCGCTCATGCCCACTAGTTGCCGTCTGAGTTTGTTTTGTATACATCACAGTTTCTTTCGGTGCTATATTCGTTGTTTGGATCGAAACAACGCATAATTGTGCTTCTTTTTTCTTCCCAGCTACAAAACTAAACACTTGCATTAGCTTTAAACAAGTGACTGGTAATACAAAATGGCCGACACTAACTTTCCAGCGTTCGCAGTCGGTTGCAAACTGGTATCCGGCGTGTGATTCCTACTTTGTTCAGGCGTCAAAGAGTTCATGCTAGATAAACTCGAGAGAACATCTGAAACTGGAGCAACTCCCAACGAGGATAACATCTCATCGATTTCTTTTCGGTTATCTTTATCAAGAATTCCTCCGACTCCTGAGGCCCGTCCGGCAGCTTCCTCAACATCTTTCAGTTCTTTTTCGCGTCTTCGACGATCCTTTTCCTCTCGAAGCGCTTGCAACTTCGCTTTTTTCCGCTCCAACTCCGCTTTGCGGTCCGACATAGTGTTTCTAAACAAAAATATACGCAAAAAATGTTAAATAACTGTTTAGTGACATGGAATGATTCATTTGATTTAGAAAAATCAATAACTACTGCACATTTATGATCTTTAGGTGTTTATTGTTTTAAAGTAATTGTTTGATACTTACTTGAGCCCTAATTACGTTAGAGAGCCTAGAATTATGTATATTTTATTAAAATCACACCCGATTTTAGTTTTCGTTGACGTTACAATGTCAGGGTTAAAAGGGAAGGGTAATCTCAGTCATTTTAAGACTCATTTAGTTCGTGATTTTGTTGCTAGATGAGCTTAGCAACATTTTATATGGAACCGGAAATTCCATAACTTACCAGGCGGTAAATTTAAAATTTTATATTTATACTTGTTTTATTATTTATAAATTTAAAAATGAATCCAATTCTCATAAATTATTTATTAATATTTGTACAATAAAATATATTCATCCAATGTTTTGTATTAAGTACACTTTGGTGCACAAAATCCTAAACTACGTTTTATCTGTTTTACCAATCTTATCAAGAGTATCCAACAATCCACCCTTATCTTTTCGTTCCTCTACTTCCTCATCGCTAGACGAACAAAATATTTGTATACCTACGTAATTCTTTTGTTCAGCTTTTGTTTTCTCTGCATCTTCTCTCAAAATCTCGCGGATTAGTTCCTAGAATTTAAAACCTGTAACATATTTCAAATATTTGCCGGTTTTGAGACCGGTTACCGAGTCGGATTCAGAGCTCGAAATTATATCTTGATCCATTGCTGCCGTACTCAAATCATGTTGATTATTACAATTCTGGTTGCTACTAGAAGCTGGTGATTCTGGAACATTTCCAGGTTTTTTCACGGCCACAAAGCGTTCCATAAACTGTCGAGAACCGTTTACACCTCGTTTATTTAGATTTGTGTGTGCGTGTTTTATATATGTTAGTAATGGATAATCAGATTCATCATCATCGTTAAATTTGCATAAATAACTCCAAAGTTGTTCTAAAATTCAAATTCACCCACGTAAAGTGTTCGATCAAGGTGATGGCTGTAATTACTTACCAATTGTTACTTTATGATTTGCTAAAAAATTATAAATATCATATATGGAGTCTTTTAATTTTTGATCCCCAAAAGTGTAATAAACAATATTTCTATTAGCAGCCGCACAAGCCATTATTTGAAGTAACGCTTTTAAGTGAGTGTTACCCCTAAATGCACCACAACCCCAATTACCAGTTGCAATAGGCGCGATTAGCGCTGGACTAATCGATGGGTGCTCATAAAACCCAACGTACGCCTAAAAACACTAAAATTAGCCTCAATAAAACAATAATCACGAGAAAAACAATACTTTATTCAACTCTCTAATCATTTTGGACGGGCAAAACTGTACTGAAGGTTTCGAATAATATAACGCATCAATCGCAATCACACTAGTTTTCCTTCTACCACTTTCATCAAATGGAGTGGTATCATCACAATTTCCCGCCCATTCAAATGAATCAGCATATCCTTTATACTTACTAAAACATTCCGCCCCTAAAAATCATCGTAAATTTTATTAAATATACATAAAATAAAAATTGACAAACGTACGCCGCCCTAGTGACTAATAACGGAAACTAAGTTAGCATTATACTTAACCAATATTAAAACTACACCTGTAATTAATAGAGCCTCATTTGGACCAAGTTGCTCTGTGAATAATCGGCTAATAATCATTTCAGGACAAATAGCAAAACGAATTTCTTCCTGGACGCAACCCCAACCCAAAACGCCTCCTCCAACCATGCTAAATTTAATTTAGAAAAAAATGTTGTTAAATACTTCATATATTTGTATGTATTTCTAACCAGTTCGCAAAATCGACTTGTAATAAGCCTACACCATCATCTTCAATGGTACCAATCGAAGACACATGCAACTTGGTATCCCCTATTCGGTTTTTTATTTTATCCCAACGCGGTAACATTTTACGTGGTATATGTTTACGCTCAAACGTTATGACTCCAGTTGGGGCTAGAAATATGTGTTATACAATTACTACACCATTTTATTAATTTAATTTCAATCATTTTTCAATTTAAATAAGTGTTTTCTGTATAAAGAAATAAGCAAAAACTCACTTTTCTCACAAACACGTCGAAAATAATGTAAAATACATTTGATTTTTTCTGCAATACATAACTCTTTATCGGGTCCACATTCGAATAATCTGTAGCCGAAAACTGGATTAGGATTAGTTTCATGTGCAAATAAAATTAAATTACCTGTTAAAATTAACACCAGGATAGGTAATGTTATCTTTTCGCCATGGGAAAGTGCATAAGAATGCATTTGCAAGTAAACTAGAAATCTGTTTTTGGCTTAAACTTAACGTATGGGGTTTACCTTGCTTTAATAATGGTATAGGAGTTTGAATTAGTTCTGGTAATTGTAAAGCTAAACTAATTATTTCTGGTAGGATAGAATTGAAAAAACTCAATGTTTCATCTTCGGCGAGCACCTATTGAAAACAAATATTACCAATACTTTCTAGGGATGTTAACACTTTAAGTGTGCAACTTACATCCTCAAATAAATAATGTAACGCATGGAATTTTCGGTGTCTTAAATTATAAGAAAAAATCGCCTCCTCCAAATCATAACTCGATGAAAATGTACGTAATAAATTACATTGAATTAAACCCCAGCGTTCTTTTAATATTGTATCCTGTCCCTAAAATGGGATAACGACGAAAAAAATACTTAAGTACTTTTTAAAGACTCAAACCAAAATGGCGTCTAAATTGTTGGGTACTTACTTCCTTAACAGGAAACACATTTTTAGATGAAAACGGCATTTTAACATGATTTAAATCCCAATAACATTGATTAGCTGAAACATGAGGCTTGGGACATGATTGTAACGTTACTGGCATTTCGAATAATATTGTATGATGCCTGTTCGGGCTTATATTAAAAGAATGAAAATTCCATGGACTATTATTGCGGTATAGATCATGAAGGTTTATTCCGCTCCAATTTTCATCGGAATCGATTGTATCACCTAAAGCAAAAGCACATCTATTATGTTTCGACTTTGTTCAACTAAATACAATAATTACTTTCTTCTGTGCTGAATAAATCGGGAGATATGCAGCGGTCTTGCATTTTTAAAAATGTTTAAACAATTTAATTTAATAATATTATTCATGTATTAGGTTATATTTTTAAAGCTGTTGAAATGTCAAATTATCCAGTGATTTAAAACGTAAGGAGTGATCGAAATTTAACAGTTCATAGTTTAACCGTAAATCATAATTTATAAAAGTTTTATCGATATAAATCATTTAATTAATTAGTTTTCTAAATAAAACACGTAACACAATTAATTTGGTATAAATTTAGTCCTAAATAAAGCTTATTTATTGAATGTAAATACACTTTCGAGTAGTACTACTAGCGGAAGGATAACCGAACTAATTCGAAATTTAAAACCCTTCTCCTTTAACCTAGAAAAAATAAATTAGGTTATTGCGTGTTTGTGTCAAACTGACAAATGTGTTTTAACGTTTTAAAAACAAATAATACTTGTACCACTAATTTAAAGTAACTATGCTTGCTTTACAAGCATATGGCAGTAGTGATGAGGAGAGTAGTAGTCCGAAATTGGATGAAAATGCTGCATCCGACACAACAATTGCTATTTTTGATATAAACCCGCGCTTTTCCGTGAAAAAAGATATACAAATATGTGCTACTCCCAATGTTCTACCCGTGGTAATTATTACTTAAAAACTAAAATAATAAATTCAATATTTTGAGTCCCTATTTTTTTTTTTCCAATCAAGAACACTCCAGACAAAATCGCTGTAATCGACCCGACTAGTAAAGAAATCATGCACAACCCAAAATACGAAGAACTATTTGCGCCGACATTAGGCCCTTCGAATCCATTCTTAACGCAACAAATGCGCGCCGATAAAAACATGCTTTCTGGTTATATCGAAGAAGCGCACATGAGCGAATTTCAATTTGAAAATCAACGCAGAACCTTCAACAGTTTCGGGTACGCATTGGATCCAACTGTCGACGGCGCCAGCGTTGAAGGTTCAAGTTTTATTGGATCAGTTGACTCAGCCACAGAAAGTAACGGGAAAACAGTGTTTGAAACAACTCCATTACGACCACTTGATAAAAGAAAGCGACAACGGAATAACAAACCGGAGGATATTGATGGGTTCTTGGGACCGTGGGGCGGGTATGTTGGGGAACAACGGGTTGTTAAACCAAGTGAAGAAGAAGCGATTGAACTGCAAGAGTTGTTGAGTAAAAGGCATAAACGCGGCAAGCAAATTGAAGAGAAACCCATTGAAGAAAAATCCGTTTTGCATAGTTTGTTTTTTTTTCTTAATATATTTTTTATTAAAGTAATAATTCGTGTATTTTTTAGTCAAAGACGCGCTGGATTATCAAGGTCGATCATTCTTGCACCCGCCTCACGATGTTGGAGTCAATTTGAAATCAGATTCGCCGCCAGATCGTTGCTTCTTACCAAAATCACATATTCACACCTGGACTGGACACACGAAAGGTATCGCTGCGATTAGATGGTTCCCAAGGTCAGCACATCTATTATTATCAGCTAGTATGGATTGCAGAATAAAAGTAATTATAACATAGAAACTTTCATGAGATAAAAATGATTTAAAATAATCAAATTCATTGTGTAGATTTGGGAAGTGTATAACGAACGACGTTGTATCCGTACATATTACGGGCATCGGCAAGCGGTACGCGACATTAATTTCAACAATTGCGGCAAACAATTTTTATCTGCGGCGTACGATAGATACATTAAACTATGGGACACGGAAACCGGGCGAGTTATATCGCGATTCACCAGCCGAAAAATACCGTATTGTGTCAAATTCAATCCGGATAAAGCAAAACAACATTTATTCGTTGCCGGTACATCAGATAAGAAAATCATCTGTGTAAGTATAAATATTCATAAAAATATCGACGCAAGAATAGGCGTTTATGTGTGAATTACGAATAAATTTCGCTTCAGTGGGATATACGATCAGGAGACATCGTACAAGAATACGATCGCCATTTGGGAGCTGTGAACACAATTACATTCGTAGACGAACACCGAAGATTTGTGACGACTTCAGATGACAAAAGTCTACGTGTTTGGGAATGGGATATACCGGTTGATATGAAATATATTGCAGATCCAACAATGCACTCAATGCCAGCGGTGACACCTGCGCCGAACGGTAAATGGTTAGCGTGCCAAAGTATGGACAACAAAATCGTTATTTTTTCGGCGTTGAATCGATTCAAGATGAATCGAAAGAAAACGTTTACGGGTCACATGGTCGCTGGGTATGCGTGCACTTTAGATTTCTCACCAGATATGAGGTAAACACGCCGCCCTGATGTTGAATAAATGAACTCATTCATTCTAAACACAATATAATAATATATGTTTTTAGTTATTTGGTGTCTGGAGACGCAGATGGGAAGTGCTATATTTGGGACTGGAAAACAACTAAATTGTACAAAAAATGGAAAGCTCACGATAATGTTTGTATAAATGTGTTGTGGCATCCCCATGAGCCTAGCAAGTTGGTGACTGCTGGTTGGGATGGGGTGATCAAGTACTGGGACTAATTGTTTAGGGCCGTTCTATTTTGTGAAAGCATTTACAAAATAGGCCATAATTTTAATAGATTGTAATGTTTTATAAATATATTTAAATGTATTTTAATTACGGAAATGAAGAATAAGTAGTGTATTTTGTTATTTAATAAACGATCGACATCAATAAATGTTTATATTTATTTTATAATTATTAAATTATTTTCTAATTACTGCATCCATCAATTAAAATTCGTAAAACCTCAAAGCACGTATACGTTTTAGTTATATTTGAAAATTGGTGTTTAATGTAATAAAAGCGACGCCTGGCGTCGCACGCGTCGTCAAAACCAATCAATAAACCACGCAGATAATAAACATGAACTCGTCTTAACGTAAAGTGACTTTTTATATTACAATAACACATTTTTAAATTTATACACATATATATATATATATATTCCAAAACTAGTAACAATGTATTTAGGTAATTCTATAATCAATTTTATATTCATGTTTTTTCTACGCTAATCATAAGACTCATTGTCAGTAAATAAACATATTTGAATCAAAAATGGTGAAATCAGACGGTGTAGGTTTGGGATATTCGTATCATTCACCGACAGCCGGCTGGAGTTTACGTATTCGGAATGCCCTATCACAATTTAGTGACTTGTTTAGTGAATTTAACCGCTATATCGCCCCAGCGTACCATCACGATCGGTGCGAAAGGTAATTGTTTTCAATTATCTACAGATTTATTATTGACTATTTGTTGTTTTGCTAAACAGATCTGTTCAAATGCGATTGTATTCAATGCACAAGCGGGAATTCGTTATGGTTTTTGTTGCTTTTTTCATCTGTTTCGGACTAGGCATGTTTATTGGATTAGCAGGTATTTATTACTTCGATTTATATATATATATATATTTATATATTAAACATCTTATTTTTAAAGGACCACCAATAACTAGTACTACAGAAATTAATGCTATGAGTGTGCTATCATTAAATAGCAGCACGAAAAATAGTGATGATTTAGCGACAGGTCCTTTTACGATGCGGACACCACCTATGACCACTTACAATCAACAGCTTTGGGTTATCGCTAAATTATCAACAGCGAATAATGCTGGTAAATTTCATATTTATATATTTATAAACATAGCAACGAAATATATTTCTATGCTCTCCTTAAGAGAAGAATTATATAGGTACTTGTTCTGCACCGCATCATTTATATAGAATATCACGAAAATAGTTAATTGTTCCTAATACATAAATAATTCCTGAATTTTATATATAAATTTATAAGTAAATAAAAAAATTTTTAGATGAAAAATACGATAATAAATTTGAAATAAACGTTGCCATTGAAGGACTCACTGAAGAACATAAACCAGTTACAATACTACATAAAGAAAATGTTAAAAATAGGTAAATCCCGAAATTGTAAATTGTAATCTATATATTTATTGACACTGGATTGATTTATTTATAGAACACGACATTTAGTGTGTGAAAGAAAGTCCTGTGACGAATTTATTGTTCTGCATTTAGGATTCTTAGATTTCACCCATTATATAATTACAGTACATTTTTATAGTTTAGAGCCATTTCAGTCCAAATATACAATCACAGATTTGAAGTTTTATGTAAGTAAATCACTATTTAAAGTGTATATTCATTATAACGCATTTTGAATTGTAGTTTAAAACATACAACCCGGCCTTTACACAAATCGAAATTTGGTTCCGTTTCATATTTCTATTAGGAACTTTCGTCGTTACAGTAAGTCTATTAGTGTAATGATATATAAATATTTAATGATTTAAAACGATGGTTTTAGTGTTGGTTTACGCATACTTTAAGAAAATACATGGTCCATGATTGGTCAATAGAGCAGAAATGGATGTCGCTTTTATTGCCGTTATTAATGTTCTACAATAGTAAGTAAAACTAATATTTGAAACAAACTAAACTTATAGCACATTGTTAACAGATCCAATGTTTCCGATGATGTTTCTATTCAATTCCTGGATTCCAGGAATGGTGGACGCAGTTATGCAAGCGAGTTTTCTATGTGCTTTATTATTGTTTTGGTTATGTGTCTATCATGGTCTTCGACAGGTAATTCAAAATATGTTCCTATAGGTAGTTTATTTGAGAATTAATTTTTAAAAAAAAATTATAGAATGAACGTAAATTGTTGACTTTTTATGTTCCGAAATTTTTTATTGTCGGAATGTTATGGTTATCCGCGGTTACTTTAGCAACATGGCAGAAATATAATGAACTACAAGACCCTACTTATAATCATAGTGTCGACACGAAACATTATGATGTAAGTATTTAAAAATTGACGAAATATTCGAAAATATTTATACAAATTAAAATAAATTTGCAGTACTTCAAGAAGTTTTTCTTTATATTCTGCGGAGTATATCTCGCATATTTACTACTTTTAATACTAAAAGCGTATAGCGAGTTACGATCTATGCCATTTTTCGGTAAGTTTCACTCAAAAACCAAAATATGTTCCGTAATTGAATACCCAAAATTCTAGATATGAGACTGAAATTCTTGACGCTATTAATGCTAGTTGTGCTAACGATTAGTTTATCAGTGACCATTCTTCGATTTGGTGTCGGCGTATTGGAGGATAATTTCGTTGCGGAATTATCGACGCAGTATAACAGTTCGGCACAATTTATGTCATTTTATGGGATGTTTAACTTTTATTTGTACGCAATGGCGTATGTATATTCGCCGAACGATAGAACGATTTATGGTTAGTCATCGGTATATGAGTGAAAGCTTTGTCGTTTATTTGTTTTTTATAGATTCTGTAATAACAAAAGATAATCCTGCTTTTTCAATGATTAATGATTCGGATGAGGATGTTGTTTATGGTTCGGACGAAGAAAGTCGACGGCCATTGAATAGGAGTCACAATGATGATGATAGTGATTGAATTGTAAATTGTTTGTATAAGGTTTTTGTTATAAATAAATTGATAATATTTGCAAAATATTTTTTACTGGTTCGTAACCGAAACGTTTGAAACAATACATTAAACAATAACGATGATAATAATTTACTAACTAAATTTTAAAATTACAATTATTAAAAGTACAAGTTATATTAACAATGTCGTTTTGCAAATATTAAACTAAATTGCATATTTGTCGTGTATAAGATTGTTAATAAAAATCTGTGGTTAAATTTGGTCAATTAATTTCATCATTCGACAATAAAAAAAAAAATGTTTATAAAAATAAATTATTTAGAAAACAAAAATATATTAGCAATATATCATAATATTTTTATAGGTAGCAATAAAAAAAATATAAAGCAAAACACATTAAATATTAGCAAAATATTGATTTATAACACATTTTTAACTAACAACAACAATTAATTTTTGAAAAATTCAACATGTTTTTAATTAATAAAATATTTAATTATTCCCAGACTACAATTCCAAAACTTTTTTACTCACTATAATTAACAATATTAGAAACATTTAATAAATAAAACAACTAACATTATTTCAACGAGAATCTAAAAATCATTTATTTTTTTATTTGGTGGTCAATGACTATGATAACACCGCCAGTTTTTTATATGTGAATTATAAAATAAAACAAATTAGTATAAATAATAAATTTATTTAATCTAAATTAAAAATTAAAACATTTATATACAAAATAACAATCACACAGCATACAACAAATATATATATATTTATTTACATAAACACAAATTTATCCATTTTGATTAGACAATTTTTTTTCCCACATTGCGTCTTCTACAGTCTTTAAATTGTTTCGATTGTTCGGATTATTCCACCATTGTTCATCGGCCGTTCCAAATATAACAAATATTAAATTTGTTGTCATAAAAACGGCAAAACAAATCCAAAACACAATTCGCCATTCCGCTAATGTATGCTGTAACAACAAACCGTAAATATATACATAAATTAAATTGAATAAAACAATTAGTACATTTTCGGTGATTAATCCAATTAGAGTTGGAGTTATGATGCCAGTGATTGCTCCAATACCGTTCACGATCGCCATTAGGGTGCCAGCGAAATTCGGCGCAAGATCTAGAGCATTTACTTTCATTCCTGGGTAAAATGTGCCCATAAGACCCATTCCGATACAAAATAGAGTGATTACAAGAGTTTTATCACAGTCTGCGTATGAGGCGGCGATTATAAAGCATGCAGGCCCCAAGGAAGCTTAAACATTATATGAATTATTATTTCTAACTCATTGTTATGAGTGAAATTATTTAATTTACCAACAGATGTGAATAATTTCCGTGCTCTTGTAACTGAAATTTTATTTGTTGATATCATCCAATCACACACCCACGCCGAAATCATAGAAACAAGCCACATGAAAATGTATGGTACTGATGACCAAATGCCGTTATTCGAAATGTCGAATTTGAGAATTTCATTCATGTAAATCGGTAAATCTGTGACCATCGTAAAGAAACCCCAATCATGTCCAATTTGGGCGGCCACAAGTGCCCATAGTGGCATTGACGTCATCATTGCTTTCCATGGAATTGCTGAGATATTCGTTTTTGTCCTATTTGCCCCTTTTTTTTCAAACACAAATTTGCTTTAGATGAGAGAATGTATCTTAAAATATATTTGCAGACACATCTATTTAGAATTACCTATTTCTTTGGCAAGAAAATTCTTTTCTTCATCAGTTATAAACGGATGCTCATCTGGGGTACTATAACAAATTAAGTACCAAATAACACACCACAATAGACCTAACCCCCCGAAAAGATAAAACACCGATTCCCATTTCCCCGTATGAGCAATCAAAGCACCACTAACTGCATTTCCAACTATAGTGCCTATTTGCCCGCCGGCGTAGACCAGCGTTCCAATTTTAGCGCGTTCATTTAATGGCACCCATTGCGCAAGCAACGCATTTAACGCTGGATACGTTGTTCCCTAAAACGCAAATCATTTATTAAACAAACTTCTCGAAAATACAAAATACACCCACCTCGCCTAATCCTTCTATAACTCTGACCACAATTAACCATTGCCAATCACCATATTGCACAACAATTGGAGTTAATAATGAGAATACTGATGTTCCAAGTATCCCCAACCCCAACGAGTGTTTACCCCCAAATTTTTCCGCTAGAACACCACCTGGCATATGCGTTATTACATACCCCCAAAAGAACGACCCCAAAATTAAACCTTGCTTAGCATTATCCCAATCGTAAGTTCCCTACATTAACAATTCATATATCCCAAATATTTATTAAATTATTTCGACTTTGTGTACTTACCATAAGTTCAGCATCAGCTGTTGAATTATTTGATGGATCTACTGGACAAGAATCTTTTAAATATGTTTCATCTACATAAATTGGTTTTGCCATTCGCGTAATTGCAACAGACAAACATACTCTCATATTATACGCATTGACGACTGCTAGAAAACCCATAAGACCCAAAACGTATCTTTGCGGTATAATAAAACCTATTAACACATTAATTCATTCAATTATTAAGGTTTTCCTAGTTAAATCAATTACAAATTTCGTTTATTTCATATATGGAAATGATCAAAATTTCCTATTATGTAAATATTTTATTTATATTCCATTTCATCGAAGAAGTTGATAATTTTAAAATTTGAAGATAAAACTTATCAAATAATGTTAATTTTAAAAATAATACACCGGTTAGTAATACGTATTTATAAATGCTATCGCAAGTATTCAAAATTGAAAATTATTTCAAAAGAATTTAACGATTAAATAACAAACATCAAATAATCAACCAATATGTTTAAATACAATTTATATAGAATCTAATGAATAAAACATATTGCATTGTACTTTAATTTAATTAATACTCTTAAGACTAATTGGTCTGTTATCAGTTTGTAATGAATGTAGAAAAAAATTGTCAAGATATTAATCGCACCATCGTATGCAAAATTATAAGATATAAAAGTAATCAAATGATAAGTCTAAATACAATTTACGAGTATTCATTCTAATCAAAATTTAATCAATGTAAAATACCACAAGGAGCAATCGCATTTATGATTATTAGATCTTTTATTAAATCCCATTAACCATGTTTATTGTTCGTTATAAATCATTCGTAATCTTCCATAGAACTTTTTATGGCATTATTGAACATATTTTTCTGATTGCTGCACTAACTTATAGATAAATAATTGTGTAACTAATCACACCTAATCCCGTATACTAACCGCTACGAATCATATTATAGATCAATAACAGTTTGAAGTTTAATATATTTAAGTACAAATATTTTAAACGAAAAAAGGTCAAAATTAATCTAATCAATCTTTATTTTATCAACTGAATCAAATTTTTTATCAAATTCCGAAAACAAATTCTTGAACTTGACTTAATTACATAATTTTTCGCACACTTATCCTTCAATATTCAAAAAATATTGTGACATTATTTAACTAGTACTCATTTTAATAGCCTAAATCAATTTACTTTTGTGACATAATAAAATATATTGATTTTTAATTGTAGACGATATTGAATAGTTTTATTAAAATTCAAATGCGTTTAAATATGAATATGTCTAATTTGTTAAAATATAATCGCAAATACAATCTAATGTTGTTGCAAAAATGTATTGTTCGAGATTTAATAAAAATATTGTTTTTTCACCATAAAGTTGCGAAACATCGATATCTGAATTAATTTAAAAATGAAAACAATAAATAAAAATTGTTTATTATTATTATCCTGTCAATAATATTTTATAGTCAATGTCATGTTATCAAAAAACAGGCACGTGTTTTCGAAAATCAGATACATATTTTTAATTTCGTTAATAAAATATTATTAAGCCAATGCATTAAGATAATAATCCGCATTTTCATAAAATACTAATTGCACGTTAATAAATCAGTTTTCTGTTACGCAAAATTCAATGCCAAGCCTGTATCCTAATTATTTATATTTAATAACTATAACATCAACAAAAGAGTTCCGGTGTTTAAACTTAAATCTCATTTTTTACAACTATAATGCATATTTATTAAAATACTCTATGGATTATTTAAAATAATTTCAAATCAGTTCAATATATTTAAAATTATCCTAAATATGTTAAAATGTACTCAAATTGAACTGATTACAATTATAGTGGTTTTATTCACCCTACCAATAAATATAAACCAAAATTGCAATACCATAATAGTTAATTATAAAATCACTTTATTAAAAATAAATTCAAAAACTAGTAATTATTTACAACATAACCAAAAGTAAAGAAGCTTTACTTTTAATATCTATTGCAACCATAAGCAAATAAAGTAGATCTTTAAAATGAATATTTTAAAACAGCAATAAATTTAAATGAAAAGTAATATACTTACATTTTGAAAGGAACAATCTCCAGCCCGTCAACATTTTAGTTTTTATTTTAAAATAAACACACAAAAACAAACAATTACTAACGAAATGATTCAGACAATTATTGATTACTTATTGAACATAACTGATCCAAATGACTAGATCAATTGTAAATATGTACCGACCCCTCCATTAAATAAGTTATTGCTTCGATAATGCAAGATAGCCGTTCACAACCTTGATTTTAAAGCATTTTAATAGTTTTATTGTTGTTGTTTTTTTGCATAGTTGTAGCAAATTTTAAGCAAAAATCAACCATTTTAATTTATAACCTGTTGAATAAGCAAAACAATAGAATATTTCACGAATAACTTATCACTTACCTACAAAGTGTAAACAATTTTACGGTAAAACTTACCAATTATTATTTTCAGTATTCTATTTTTACCTACTTTATCAACGGGTAATTTTTGAAAAGAAAAAAAAAACACACTTATATATATATCATTTTAATCTAATGTATATTAAATCGGAAAAATAAAATGTTAGATTCTCAAAATGTAAATGACATTATTTGAATTGTTCGAGAAACATAAATATATGTGTATAAATTAGGTACAAAATATTTTCATGTTGAAATTATTTATTTACAATTCAAATTGTGTGTTTTATATTTTTTTTTTTTAGCGACGAAAAATTGCTTTTTGTTCAAAACATTTAATCACTATAATATTTGTAACTTAACCACGAAAACATTAAAATATTTCAGTTAGTAGTAAAAGCATAATAATAATAATATTAATAAAATGTACTCAAAATTCTCTTCGGTGGTACTTGTCAGGATCAAAGTACGAGGTTACCACAACACGATTGCTGAATTTTCGTCCGGTAAGTGTTTGTTGTGCTTTCTGGCAATCGAGAACCGAATTGAACTCGACGAAAACCTAAAATTTATCAAATAAAATCATGAATAATAATTACCTTTTACTTTCTTTTTTTATTTAAACCATGTATATTCGAAATGCTTACCTTGCCACAACCAGGAACTTCAACGCCTTCAATCGGTCGCGGTATTTCAACACTTCGCACCACACCATACTTATTGCATTCTTCCTTAATATCTTCTAAGATATCCTCGTACTCTTCCTCATCACGCAGCTCATCTGGTGTGACCATATTAAGCAGACAAAGTACTTCGGTTGGTGGTCCAGACGCTCCGACCATATTCAATCCAGGAACTTGGATTTGCACGCTCGGGATCATCGGAGCGTTCTTGGCGCCGACGCTAGCTCTTTGGACAATCAGTTTTTTATCACCCAATTGCATACCGTTTAAGCCTGCGATTGCCTGGATGTGGAACAACATGAAATAGTACTTTTATGTGGGTGTTATGAGGGGGTTTTGTAGGTTACCTGGTCTGTCATAGTAATGTCAATGTATTCGGCAAAAGCGTAACCTTTGCTTAAACCAGTTGCGGAATCTTTCACTAGATTGAAAGCGCGCAATTGACCGAAAGACATAAGTAGTTCTTTGACCTAGATGGACGAGAGTTTGTTAACACCAGTGTTTAGATAGTATGAATACGTTTAATGGAGCGTCTTAAAACACTAGTTTTCAAGTAATATTTATGCAACTTGCATGTTAGTGCAAATTTATATTCAAACCTACCGAAATATTGAAAGATTTCAAAGAATAAAAATATATATATAGATTTGTTTATTTGATGAATAATTTGAATAACTTTTAAGTTTTTAGTTAGTTAAAAACTTGCCTTTGCACAACTCAGCACGCAGACGTTTTGCATAATCGTATACAGACGAGATTTGATCATAGAAAACCACGAGAGCTCAGATCTAGCTACGAAGGGCAAAAATCAACTATTATCAGTCATAATCAATCAAAATTGCTATATTAAAATATTTAAAAATAAGAAAAATATCAACTGTAAATCTGTAAAAGAACCTGAAAAACATTGCATAAATTCGCCTTCCACTAAAAAGTCTGTTGCTGTGCTGTGAATTTTCAAAATAATCGGTACCAATCTTTTATTAATTCAATTAAACTAATTGAATTAATCGAATTGCTTAAGCAAACTAGAACTAAATAAAACAATAATAACAGAAATGAAGTCTACCTAGATTCAAGAACATTCTTTATTTTTCTTGAAATATCTCAAGAAAAACGTAAATGGTATTTAGCAAACAAAAAAAACTAGAGGATTAACATTTCCACATACCTGGTCTTCATTCAAATAATTTGGCAAGCCTCCGATGAATATCTTATGGGGCGAATCCGGCACTACAGTGCTAATCACACCAGCCGGAACATTAATCGCGGTATTCTCCGACATGCCGGGCATCGGTTGATAATCATGGGGTCGTCTGATCTTTAAACTTTGTCCTTTAAAATTAATGCCATCGAACGCCATCGCCTGCGTGGTCTCATCAATCGAACGGAACTCCAAAAACGCGAAGTTTTTATCTAAATTTATCTGACATGCAAGTACCGGATTGCCAGCCGCTTGCGCGAGTCCCGACAGATGCATTTGTTGATTGAAAAACTCCATCATTTCATCTTCAGTTACTCCGAACGGGATGTTACCGACGTATAGCCGTCGGGCCTGACGCGTTATGGTCGACCCGACTACGGGTACAGCTGCTTGGGGCGTATCTGCGACAATATTTGCCGGGATCTGTCCAGCGGCTTGCATAGCTTTGTACTGCAAGGGAGTTATGTGTTCGAATCCCGGTGGAGGAACGTCCCAGTATAGGGAAGGTTTACGCCTACGTGAACGTCCTCCCTTTTTGTTGGGGGACCCCGAGCGACTGCGTTTACGTTCCCGGCGATCACGGCTGCGAGAGCGGGAACGTTTACGGTGCTCGCGGGACCGCGAGCGCCGCCGCCGGTCTTTGTCACCCTGTCCAGCACCTCCCGAACGATCTTTACCATCTCTTTCGACTTTAAAGCAAAAAAAAAACAATTAAACAGTATTTAACAAAATACTCGACTTAAATCAATATATTAATTAATCGAGATATTCAACATAAACCAAAATAGTACCCGCGTAAACGAAGCCTTTGTTTTAACAACAATAATACAAACACATATCAATATTTATACCGATATATCTACTTGAGAATTAATGAAAATCGATTTATAACTCTAGTCCACGCACAAATTCATGGTATCACAGAGAAAATTCATGAAAATGTGTTCCAAAGTCACTTGACCAGGCAAATGTTTGACAACAAATAAATGTACTTACCACCCTTATTTTCTTCACCCATTTAGACCAGATATACACTTAGCTGCAAATAAACTTATCTAAAGATGTAATTATGTCACAAAGTTAATAATAATTAAGCAAAATGCTTGTAAACATCAAGCAAATACGTTTTGGAGGTTTCACAAAATGAATGGCGTCTTTGATTTACAGCGCTGTCGGCATTTGCAGGAAAATTGGAACTATATTTGACAAGTATCTAGAATCGACATTTATTTGCAGTACCTCGGTATAATATCAAATTTCTAGATATTAATAGTGCAATAGTACATAATTATTAAATAGATTTGTGCGATTATTATACGTTTAATACAGCTATGAAGCGACTAAAATTAGTTAAGTGCTCATAAAATTTAATATATAAATTAATTTGTGAGATTCAAAATCAAAAGCACCGTTTTAGTTGTGTAATAATTTGAAGCTAAACCCGGGAATATGAGATTTAATTATATTTAATTTTGGAAATAAGATTTTAAATATTGTTATGTAAATAAAGCTATGTATCAATTATATTATCATAGCATTATTAAAATCAAAGATATTGTGTGGAAATAAAACTGTAAGTGCCCTAATTATAAGTTTTAATAAAAATCTAGACAACAAATCAATACAATATGAAATTTTATATTAGAATTAATTTTATTTGATTATTGAACCCAAATAATCATTCCTATGCAATATATAAAATTCTTAAAAAATAAAAAATCAGCCATATTTATAACATTTTCCAACCACCAGTTAAGAACTTAATGGTTAGCTTTTAAAACATCCAAAATTCGTTTCTCAATTTCGATTTTTTGTTTTAACAGCGCCATTTTTTCGCGATGTCGTTGTTCGCGTTTCTCCCGTTCCGAATTCTTTTCGGCTCTTCTCATTTGCCATTCGATCGTTCTTTGTTCGAAATAATTACTGAAAGTAATTTTCCGTTTTTTGGACGCTTTCAAAAAATCCTCCGTCGATTCTTCAGTTTCAATGAAGTCAGGGTCATCAGCATCCGGTTCCGGTTCGACTTCCGGCAGACCAAGTATACTAATTGTAGTCAAAGTCGTTTCGGGTACTTCAACTTTTTCTTCTAAAATCTCGTGCAATTGATCATAATACATAAACCGCATTGGTCCACGGAGCGGATTCGATTTGGAATCTTTACAAGATTTATACGTTCGGTACAAGTTTTTCCATTTATCCGAACATTGTTTCGCTGTTCGCTAAAAATGCGTACTCAATTAGATTTTTCTCGAAAGTGGTTTATTTCGTAAGAGATGAAACTTACACTGTAGCCAGATCTCTCTAAATCACTGCTAATAATGTCCCAAACTTCTTTCCGTTTTCTGGGATGCTGAATGGCTTGGTAGTGTAACTTAGCCGAGTTTATTAACGCTATACTTTCGTTAAAACTCCACGGGGAAATCTCAGGCGTGGCATTGGGAGTTTGTGGATCAACTGGTGCTAATCGCATGTCCATTTTGTCGCTTAAAAATGCATCGCATTGGTCGAAATACATGAAACGTATAGGACCACGTCCGGATTTCGTCTTTATATATTTGCATGATTTGTAAGTTCGGTAAAGGTTTTTCCATTTTTCCGAACAATTTTTTGGAGTACGCTAGTACAATAAAATTACGAAATATATTTTATGATTTATATAACAATATTAAAAAAAAACAAGTTGTTATTTGTACCAATGTTCGCGAACTTACTATATAGCCAGCTTGCTCCATTTCTTTGGAAATAATATCCCAAACATCTTTCCGCTTCCGCGGATGGTTCATATCTTCATAATGGACTTCCACTGAATTAATTAAACAAACCGCTTCATCAAAACTCCACGAGCACTTCTCTGAACTTTGGTTAAAATTTGAAGTAATCGACACTTAAAATAATTATAAAACCAAAATAAAAATCCATCACAATCAATTTCAAAAAAACATACCAAGTATTGGCTCAGCCTCCTCTTGATCTTCTGCAGTTGGGGAAGATTTTACATTTGTTGTTGCTCTTGCATGCATTAATAATGTTTGTGCATAATTAGGATCTTTAAAAATAACATATTTGTAATATTTCGAATATAACATAGATATCACAGGATATTTGATTTATTATTATTTTATAACCTACCATCTCTTGCTTTGAAAGCGTCTTCGTCTGATAACATTAAATCATAGTAATGATCACCTTCGCAATCGTACAATTTCACTGTTTGCGACATAATCGCTGTATAAAAACGACAATTATTCTACAAGTTACAATTTGCCGCTCTTAGGGGTAATCTACACCGTGAAATCTTGTAACAAATGTGGAGGAAAAGGGCGCAGAACAGTAAGTCGGGATCACTTAACGTTCAATAAAGGAACAGTAGTTTGTTCTTTGGTCCAAATATAATCGGTCGCCATTTCGCGTGCTTAGAATATTCTCTAAATACAACTTGTGATTGGCCACCCTAAGTGATATAGAACTACTTTCTATATCGGAGGAATCTTTCATGGGAAATGTCATAATTCATGAATTTGGAAGTGTCCTTGTTATTGACATTTCTTAAGTTGTTCGCATGGTAGACTCGTTCGAAATAAGTTTTGATATGTATCATTTAAACAAAATTACAGTTTTAAAACAACTAAGAGGTGTTTATAACATAAAATTTCAACACAAAAAAGCACAAATCTCTTTGGAAGAACTTGTGCCATCAAAACCAGTCGCTTCTAAGATAGATTTGAAGTTATTACCGCCGAAAACAACAATCGACGACAGTACAATCGTATTGTTAGAACGACTTTCTTTAGTGAAATGTGCGAATAAAGAAAGCGTTCGCATATTAGAAGATGCTATAGAGTTTGCTGATCAAATTCAGTTAGTGGATACGAAAGGAATCGAACCCCTAATCACCGTTTTAGAGGATAAGTAAATATAAAACCTCACTTATCGCGATAACTTTCTCAAGTTGCAAACACTGATCACTTCCAATGTTCGCAACTTAAGAAAATTCATGATAGTATGTCATGAATTTTTAACAGTATTAATAAATTATAGACCGTTAGAAATTCGTGAAGACGCAGTTACAGATGGAAATATAAGGGATGATATTTTAGCAAACGCGTCTGTAACTGAAGAAGAATATTTGGTAGCGCCACCAGGAAATATACCACTAGAGTCGCAAGGAAACACCGGAAATGACAAATAGATTTCATGAAATAATTAAATTATGCGAATTGCGCGGCTTTTTCAAATTTAGCAATAATAAAATTGATTTAAATTCAATCGGATTTTTACTACAAGAAAATTTAAAAACGGAATGGTTGTACAGCAACTTAACGAATCGGGATATTAATTCATTTTTGGCCGAATCCAAACTAGAAGATTCGTTCGACTTCGCGAAAGATCTAAGTCAAGAGCGTCTTCCATTCGGCATCACTCAGATCTCAAACAATGACATCGATTTCAATAAAACAAATGAATTAGATGCTTTATTTCACCCCACAAATCAAATTAAATTACAAACTTTAACTTTTATATCGCCTACGGCTTCAACACAATACTTTTATAACTGGCAACGCCAAAAACGGATGTGGTGGAGAAAAGTAAATAAAATAATTCAAAACTAAATTATCGCTGTTTTCTTATTAGTGAAATACAGTTTTCAGCTTCGCCCGGGCGCTACGCCCTCACAGATATTCAAACATCGGAATCGGGAGCGCAAAGCGTTGAAATCAAATCAACTTATGAATGGGGATCACATATTATGGAAACAATTAATTTAATACCAAATTCAGATCAATTTCTCACCAAAAATCAACTATTGGTAACTAATTGTAAATTTTATAACGTGTTATTCCTAACCTAAAAATGAATAGCTTGCATGGATAGTACTTCTTTGAAATGTATTTGTTTTATTTAGACTAAAGACGCCCGAAAACGAGTTCAAGCCCATTGCATTTCTAGTACTAGTTATTTAACAACAATGGTCTTAAACACGCTATGCGATGCATACGATGATCCACTTTATCAAACCCAAAAACGATCATTTTTTCGCTTCCATCGTAAGCTTGCCCCTTATAAAATTAGTTTTGCTATCACAGTTTCTAGTAAGTATGATTGTACCCGGAGATTTTAATGTATTCAAATTTGAAGTGCAGTTCTATTATTTCGGTCGCCATTTTGATTTATATTTCAGATTCAAGTAATACGGAGGATTTGAACGAGTTGGCTACGTTTTTATGTAAAAAATTACGGGGAAATCACATTTCAGTGCTGTTACTGCCGAATATTTGTCGGGTTTCTTTAGATTCACAGTGCAGTCATTATGACCAATTAGGGATTCCGTATTGTGTTGTATTAAATGATAATACGTTAAAAAACGGCGTTGTTCATTTGAGAAGTCGCGATACTACGTTAAAGGTGTTTTATTAAATTAATTTTATTTGGTTTTTTAATTAACTAAAACTTTTTACAGGAGCAAGTCCATGTAAGCGATCTACCCAGTTATATTGATAAATTGTATGCTAATTATTAATAAATAATCTTGTATTACAATATTCGTGTTTATTTAACATTTAATTTCTGGAATCAAAGAGTGTTAATTTAAACGAGACTTTACCGGATATGACGTTGCGAATTTCGCCTATAAAAAGTCATTCCATATTGCGATGATTGATATTTATTAGTATTTTATTAAAAAAAAAAATAGCTTCCATTGATAAATTATTTAAGTTTTACAAATATGTTACTTATTTAAAATAATAATAAAATTATAATGAAGGGTTGAAAACATTATTTACATTTAGTACCACTGGTTGTACAATTTACCAACGTAACAAACAAATTAAACATGTTAAAATTTAATAAAAATATTATTGACAGTTATAAAAAAATCTAAAATTTTGATTTAAATCATTCAAAATATGAGCAAATACCATAGCGCAGCATTAGAACCAAAATAATCATCTATTAATGATTGTTTGTATTGATGATATTGATTTAACAATCCAGTAACTAATTACGATATTAATTCAACAAAATTGAAATGTAATTACGCTAAATAATCGATTGAGTTTAATTGCGTTTATCGGAATGGAGTCGGAAAAATTTCTGGTGGCCGCAGGCTTAACCGCGGCGGCTGTCGTTGGTGCGTTCGTGTTTTGGGGTCCTTCCACAGGTTCCGGACACGGCAAAGGGCGCCTAGCAGGTCTCATAAACCTGGGACAAACATGTTTTTTAAATACAATCCTCCAGGCGCTTGCAGCGTGCCCGCAATTTATTTCGTGGCTTCACTTAGATTCCGCCAGTAAAAAAGACAGTTTACGCGTCACTTTAGCGACTGTTGTGTCAGGTAAGTGAGTTATTAATTTATTTGGGACATTCATATGCACATTCATGCTTCGATTAAAGTGATCAATGGAAACCAGGATACAAACGGACAGAGTTCGTTTGCGCCTGAAGTTGTGATAAACGCATTGCGAAAACTTGGTTGGGCAATTCCGCCGGGTGAACAAGATGCTCATGAATTATTTCATGTTTTGTTAACGACTTTAGATGAAGAAACTCCAAAATTATCACGTTTGGTGAGTTTTACTTTGATTTTGTACATACGCCGCTCTGGTATCGAAATTATCAACTAGTTTTTATAACTACTACATTATTTATTTATATATTTATTTTGAAACAATAATTCTTATTGTAATTCAACAAAGTTTAACTTGAGCAATTTTTGTCCAGACTGGTTGTCTTTCAGACGCGTTAGGTTTAGACAGTATAGACACCGCCGATCCTGATTCGGACGGTTCGGATACTTTAGAAATCGGAACGTCATCGTCTGTTTTATCGCTGAGCGATTTAACTGTGTCGGATTATGGTCATATGGGTCGACCAAAAACATTAAAATGGCGCGGCAACTTGAACCGTCGCCATCGCTGGATTTCGCGGTCTTGCCGATCGTTGCGCCTCCAAGGGCCGCCACCCACTCAAGTAGTACAACACCCGTTTTGCGGAACACTCACTAGTCAGTTGAAATGCACCGAATGTGGTTATAAGGTAAATCGACTGGCAATTAAATCTAGTCAGTAGTTTTTAACTAATTTACTCATCAGTCTGCGGTTCGATACGATAAATTCGAGAGTCTTTCGCTTCCGTTACCGTCTGGAATGGGCGATTTGGGTTGGGGCCGGCATAAACTTCACCAACTCCTCACAAATTTCACGAGCGCTGAAATCGTTCGCGGTGTTTCTTGCGAGGGGTGCAATCGCGGTAGAGATCCTGGGTTGCCTCCAATTCACTCGAAACAGCTAAAAATACAACAGTTTGGGAAGGTAATCATGGAAATTAGTAGGAAATACATACACAAATTACATTCGGATATTTCAGCTTCCAGTATGCCTATGCATCCATATATCACGGAACACATGGCATGCGTCTGGGAAAATGTCTAAACGACAAGACTACGTCCAATTTCCAATTCGATTGTCTTTAAACGCGTACACATTTTTACAAGCTCAATTTCTAACCAGAGTAAATAATAACAGACTTTTCTAAATGAAGCAATGACATAATTGATTTTAATTTTCAAGCAATTATATGGTACCTTTAAACAGTATTTTAGTAGCACCAGTGAAGGGGGCAGTCCATTATCGTATAGTATGCCGAATTCGTGGGGAGTCCAAAATCAAATTGACCACAGTCAAGAATGGCGCCACTTGTACCAACTTGCCGCTGTCGTAGTCCATATTGGGGACGCACATTCAGGCCATTTTGCCACTTATAGACGAGGTCACCATAACACTACATCAAAGTACGTTTTACATTTACAAATTGATTTAACTCAACTAAATTGCGATTTGTTTTAAATGTTTCTTTAGATGGTTTTATACGTCAGATACTGAGATACGTGAAGCAACAATGGATGAAGTACTTCGAAGTACTGCTTACATGTTATTTTACGAAAAATGCTCTCCAATCGGCACTTTTTAATTATTATAACTTAAATAAATTAAAACGAAACAATGCATACTACGGGTTTAATATGCTTTATTGTTTAGTAAAACGCTTTTTAATTGTTAGTTTATTAATAGTACTGATTAAATAAATGAATTTGTTGATTTGTTTCTAATTGAATGATTTGTATTTGACTGATTTTTTTTGTAGCAAATAGCATTTATGTATTTTTTGTATTATTCCGCAAGTAGCGTCGTTAAATCGTATTTAAAATGATACAAATTTGAAAGTCTTTCTACATCACTAAAAACTCTAGATTTATTGTGCCAATATAGATTATATTTTTGAAGTTCCTAGTGTTATGTATTCTATATTTATACACATGTTTGTTATATAAAGATTGCACCAAAACTCTGTAGATATTTTGTCAAGGTTTGAGTCAGTTGCTGTGATTAACAAATTTGAAATTTAAACTATTTCGAAGGAATCGAATATGAAAATGATAAATAAATGCTATACTATTAATTCCCTTGGTTTTATCTACCTAATTGTAAACCACCTCAAACATAAATTTTGATTCTTCAATTTGAACTTCCTTAAGTCAAGCTCTCTGCGCTTATGTGTTTTTGTTTACATGAATTATAAAAACTGTGTTTAACTTTAATGTTGAATTAACAATTAGAATAGTGAAATAGTGTTTTTATGTTCGTGATATTTAAAATAACTGTGTTGCAGTTTTGTTTTAATTGTACTGTTCATAAATGGTAAGTTTTAAGTAGTTTTATGTTGACATTGAGGTTATGTTAGTACAAAACATTTGATTTTTTTTATTAATTTAAATTTAGAAATATGTCTGATATGGATGTTGAATTACCGGAAAATGATTTACCATCGGCATTTTCCATGTGGAAAATGTTTCATCGTACAATAACGGCGTTGTTTAAAAATTTAGACAACGCCGAAAATAACCTTGAAACATTGGCGCACACGATTTTAAATTCGAAAGAATTTTCTGATATTTTCGTGCCGCGATTTGACTCGACACAAAATTACACCGAAAATCAAGCGTTGGAAATTAAATATAAGGCTTTTACCACCTGGCTTTTAGGGAGGTTATTTTATTTATTGAGTTGCGAAAAATTCGAAAGGTATTTTTTTCATTTTCAATCACAACAAAATGTATTATTGAAAGTGCGGGTGGTTGATGTATCTTAAGCTCCGCCCATTTTTTATTATAAGGATGGAGCTAAATGATAAGCACCATCTCGTGGCGCTTTTAGAAACTAAACATTTAATTTTGTGGCATTTCATATAAAATTAAATATTTATTTAATTTACTTTTCCAGGATTCATTCCCTATTTATCCAAGCTCAACTAAAAATTTTAGATATTTTGAGATTTAATCAACCTACAGCTTATAACTCGATGGTTGCTGAATATAATGCAGCCTTAACTTTAATTAATAACAAACTAATCGTAACTTATTCCAATAATGATAAAGTGTTTGAAATCGTTCAAATATTAAATTTTATGCCTGATGAAAACGTGATAAATAAAAGCGATTTAGATTTAAGTCCTAAATTCGTAGAATTAAATTCGGAACAATCTTGTTCAGCGTTACAACAGAAATTGCTGGCAATTTTATCGAAAGTTGCCGTCGGATATGTCGATAGTTTCTGGTTAGATGAGCTATCACTTTCGGTCATGTCTAACATCGTAGATAGTTTAAAATGCTCGAAAATTCGCACGAAAATAATCATATTACGATTTCTCGTTGAGATCATCCAAAAAAGTTGGTTTCAAATTAAAAAATCGATCATTTTACAAAATTATTGCCGACAAATTATCGGATATTTATCAACATTAGTATGCACAACTTCCGTGATTTTAAGTAAAAGCGACTGTGATGATTTCTTTAATTACTTGATACTTTTACTTGAGTTAATTCAAAAATATGAGATATATATTTTTGATAGTTACATTAACGAAAAATGTAAATATATTAACGATTTTTTGATTTTGCACCAAATAAATTCAAATAACTTCTTTTCGTCGAGCGTTATTAAAGCAAGCACTAATTTAATGCGAAATATTTTAGAAGTTGAAAACGGTTCATATAGAAATATGGATCAAGTTTTAAATTATGTTCTAACCCAAAAGCAATTGGATGAAGTTCAAGTTTTAATTGAGTATCAAATTTTAAAAGAGCTCAAATCACAAGCGAAACAAAACTCCGATAATTATTCATATGACGTTTTGGCGATAAGCAAAACGTGGCACACACTTTTCGACGATCTAAACCGTAATTTAAACCATTTAACCACCATCAAAAATGATAACAATTTACACACTTATTTGACATTCATGAAAAACTTACTAATAATTGCCCAAAATGTGTTTTTACATTTCCATACTTGGTTTTACGAGCAAAAAACACAAAAATCCTACACGCGTTTTCAATTAAATTTCATTAAACTCGACGAAATAACCCCAAAACTATTAAATTTAATCCGAATCTACGAAATGAACGCAACTCAGCAACTTTTAGAAGATATCATAGATTCATTCTCGGCCATTCTTTCATTCTCAACGATTTCCAAAGAACATTTATCCTATTTTATTAAAATAACTCACCTATTCTGCTATCCTTTCGCTAACGACGAAAAATTAAAACAATTTACGAAACATATGGATGCTATAGTCGTAAACGATTTAGTTGATCATTTACGTATAGAAAAACAATTGAAGGCTATTAGTATTTTATCGATTTGTATGATGAATATCGATAATTCCGATCAACAGAGTTTTTCGTCGATAAAAACTTGTATTTTAAATATTATGAAGATTTATTCCGAATCGAATAACACTGAATTTTTGCAACAGGTAATATTTAGAAGAACAAAAACGATTCAAATAACTTAATTATGTTTTTAGGTTGCTAAACATTTTTTGAATTTGTGCACAACTTTGAAAAACGCAACTGAGCTTATATATCACATTTTAATACAATTATTATCATCGAATAAATTCGAAGTTTTGAATATATTATCCGAGAGTTTAGGCCGTATAATCTGTGTTTTATCAGGGAATTATATAATTTGCCCTGTAAAGAAACATGGCCGATTCAAATACCACTTTTATTGTTTACAATGCGATTTTATTAAGCAAGAAATCGCTGGGGGAAATGACGAAAGAAAACTTTATAGAAAATGTGATAATAAAAGTGTTTATCACACGCAGTTTATAATTCAAAAGAATTTTGTTGCGCAAGGAAATTTTTCGATTCTTCTTACGTTATTTGATACGAAAAATGAATGTATTAAACGAAATATTGTTGTGCAATTACCTAGGATTCTAAGACATATTAGTAAGTTTCACACGACGGAAGTTACTAGTAAATGGTTAAATTTCATGGTCGATGAAGATAAACAAGTGCGAATTAATTTGGCAAATGTAATTAAGATTTTAGTCGATAATTCACAGGTAATTTATCTCGTTTTATGAGCAAACTATGAATTTAATACGTATTATATTTTAGAGTAACGAGTCTTTATCTCAAGATCAAAAGAAAACTGTTTTAGACACATGTCTAAAATCCCTGCGAGACATTACCCAAAAACATATCCGCACCCAAAACAACGATCTATTAGAAACATTACTCGAAACAATCAAACAATTCGGTTGCTTAACATACCCGGAAGTCGTTTTCACGACTTCTAAATTACTAATATACTACTTAATTCTATGTAACACTTACCTGTCACTAACAGCGATTGATCACTTAAAACATATCGCTAAATCTCATAACGTAACCCCGAATCAATTGTATATCAAATACAAAAATAATTTCTGCCGAACTTTAGTAGAAATGTCAGTTTATAGTTACTGTTCTTTAGAGTGTACGGTGATTCAATCCTTAGACCGGATGTCTTTAGCGTTTGGGTTTACCACTAAAGATTTTATAACGCGCGATGGCCATCATTTGTTACCTTACTTTTTGCCTTTATTTATTAAAATCCCAGAAAGTCGTAAAATTTTAAATGAAATCGCTAGTTTAGTGATTGTCGAACCGGCGGATTTATTAACATCGAATTTTTCGTATATTTATACACATATCTATTTACATGAACCGGAAAATGTGTTTAAACAGTGTATGCAATATATAGAATCTGTTACTAAGTGTAGTGTTGCTGTTTTGAAGAAACGAAGCATTAAAGTAAGTATTTATTCACAATATGTATCAAAATTTTAAAATTGAATTCAGAGGTAAAAACGTAACTAATTTATAGGTAATTCATAACGAACTCTTAATGCACTTTCACGATAAACGCGATCTAGTATTACGGGAACTATACAATTTATCCCGTGAAGAATGCGAAACAACTCCAGAATCCAATCCAACTAAATCAGGAATCAACATGCAACAAATCTCAGATTACCTCCAACCAAGATTCCTTGGAGTTCTAGTATATTTCGACTCGAAATTAGTCTCAAAAAGCGTTGCAGAAAGCGTGAAAATACGCGTCCTACAAAATTTACCAGAAATAATCAAATTAATGGGAACCAAATACATAACGCCCTTACGTTTCAAAGTCCTTGCGACACTACGAACAGCCTTATCGCTTACAGACCAACCGTACCTCGAGTTAATTTGCCAGAACTGGGAAGCGTTTGTGCATTGTTGCGAAGTCGATTCGTTGGGGCCGATATTATCGACGATTTTCGTATCGATTTTACCGCTCAACACGTTATTTCCGCGTAAAGTGACCGCCATTTTTAAGTATTTAATCATTGATAACGAAGAGAAACTGAAAGATTATATACAAGATTTGTATTTTCTATTGGAATCTAATACGAATATAGAGTTAAAAAGTGTTATTAAAAAATATTGTAATGGTAACGGTTCGAAAACGTTCAAAGATGAATTGAGTGTGTTTTTGAAGCATATAAACCATGAAAATTTAGAAGTGCGCGTGTATGGGTTGAAGTATTTGAAGAAGTTTTTAGAAAATAAACATTCTGAGTTAGTAGATATCGTTTTTCGTGATAATTGTATGGATTCAGTTCTGGTTGAGTTGATTGATGTTCTTATGACTGGTAATACTTCAATGGAGTATATTGATCATATATTTTACTATTTTTTGTGTTTTATAGGGTGTAGGGAAAGTAATGAAGCAGTTCGTTTAGCTTGTGGAGAATGTTTAGGCGAGTTAGGAGCTATAGAACCTAGTCATTTTCCGAGAAAGTAATAAATTACGCTTAAGTATATTGTGTAATTTAAATTAAAAAAAAAATTAAATTTTAGGTATACACAAGCAGATTCTAATTTCATATTTTATATAACTGATGATTCTTTTGTTGTTAATGCTTTAATGGAATTGTTAAGATCATTCCAAATGGAAAAACACACTCAAGTAAATTCATACAAGATTTATTTACAAAATATATTTACATTTATAGTATTATAAATTTTAGAATATGAATCGATTTGCGCTTGCAATCCAAGAAATCTTAAAATCTTATGGAGTGTCTCCAGACAAAAAGGCCCCAAAACATAATTTATGGTCAAGTTTCCCAGAAAACATGAAAGAACTTATGCTACCATTATTATCATCTAGATATACAAGCACAGTTCAATCAGAGAGAATCACAAGTCATCCAATTTGTGGATCATCATTAGGGTCTACATTCAATGATTGGATATATAAGTATGTGCTTTAGTATTTTATGTAAATAAAAACGACCGATGTTACCCGAATATGTCTATTCTGTATATGCTACTTACGCATGCGTATTGATGTTTTAATTCTAGTTGGACTTCGTTTTTAATATCAATTTTAACGAACGAACAACGTTCGTTATTGCAAGTGTGCAAACCGAGTTTGAAACACGATTACCGCACTCTAATGTTTTTTCTGCCACACATCTTAATCCATTCGCTCTTAGAGTGTAATGAGGATCAACGTAAATTACTTTACGAAGAATTTTTAGCGGTTTTAAATTTGTCTACCACTGGTAAAAAATTAAATCCCGAACACTTAAAATACCGAGAGCTAAAAACGAATTCATACACGCCATCAAGTACTATAAAAAAAACTGAAGATAGCAATAAGGTAGAATTTTATTCTAAGTCCATTTCACAGCTTTATTATAAAATTGATTAATACTTGTAGAATAATTATATAAAAGTTATATTCGTACTTCTGGATTATTTGGATCGATGGTTACTAGAATTCCAAGTGACCAAATGTCCAAAATCACAAAATCCAATGTCCGAAAGTCATTACCAAACAATACACAATTTCCTATCGCAATTTTGTAAATTGCAAATCGCCGAATGCAACTTCGTTCGGGGCGAATACCCAAGGGCTCTAATGTATTTAGAACAATACGTATCGCGCGATAAAATCAAATTAAATGACCAATTAGGATTTTTCGCTCGTATTTACGCGGAACTCGAAGAACCAGACGGAGTCGCAGGTCTCTTAAATTTTTTAATTATTAAAAACACCTATCCATATATAGTTATGAAATCTTATAGGAGCCATGGCTATAAGAGAAACTGAACCATCTTTAGAAGATATGATTTTGGCCCATAACGTTTCTGGCCAATTACAAGATGCGGCTGCATGTTACGAACGAATGGCACAAGAGTGCACTTTCGAACCACAATATTTACGAGTAAGTGCAACGAACGCGAACCCGGTGTCGAAATTGAAGTAAAAATATTTGTTTAGGAAATGGTACGCTGCTATCTAGAACTGGATAATCCATTTACAGCGTTTAATATTGCGAATGGAGCCATGGATACTTATCCAGAATATAAAACGATGTTGCTAGAGTCACAAGCTGAACCATTTTGGCGTTTGAATTCGTATGATGAGTTATCCGAATTGCTTACAAAACCCGAAATAAAAAACAACACTAGTTGGGGGGTGCGAGTCGGGCAAGCATTAGTACATTTTCGAAATGGTACTTACTATATCATTTTAGAATATTCTAAATTAGATAAATGAAGATTTTTGCTCTAAAGGGTTGAAATATTAAATAAAATGAAATTGTTTAGGTCAAAGATTAGAATTCCGTGATGAATTGAGTAATATGCGAAATATGTTAGTGGATATGTTAAGTATTACGAGTTTGGAAGAAGGTGTTTTTCGACATGGTTATCCACATATTATCAAATTGCACATTTTAAACGAACTGGAAAAAGCGGAAGAGACCGTTTATAAAATAAAGCAACACCACGAGAATAAACTCGAGTGCGAAAAATCAGTGAACGATCTGATTGAAGAATGGGATATTCGTTTAAAAATCGTTCAATCATCCGTTCGAGTGGTCGAGCCTATTTTACGGTTGCGACGAATCATTTTAGAACAATCACAAGTTAGTTAACACCAATAATTAAATATATACGTGACATTTGTATTAATTTCCGAGTTTAGTACGTTTTGGGATCTCAAGCAAATAACGTTCGCGCAACTATGAACAAACACATCGCCAAATACTGGTTGAAAAGCGCTGAGATCGCCAGGAAAGCTTGCATATTCCAGCAAGCGTACATCTATATTCTAAAAGCTGAACACTATAAACCAATGGAGTTGTTTGTTGAGAAAGCACAATTGTATTGGGCGAAAGAAGAACAAGAATTAGCGTTTAGCACTTTAAAGCGCGGTATTGAAGAACATTTCTCTGATGCTGCATCGTTTAAAGATATAGATTCATCTATACGGAAAACTGAGAGGTATAAATGCGTATTTATAATAAACTGTTACTATTTTAGTTTTAAATTTAGGAAACTTTGTGCGGAAGCAAAGCTTTTAATTGCTAAATATAACGATGAGACTTCTAATGTTGATATGGAAGCTAATATTAGTAATTATCGGGAAGCTGTGGATACGTATCGAGAATGGGAAAATAGTCAAGTGAGTTATTAGAACTCAAAACGTACTCTCTTTTTAATGTAAAATTATTAGGTGTGTTTAGCCCAATATTATGACCGTGTATTTTCAACAATGAACGAAGAAGATAGAGATATTAAAGGAGGTGATATCCAAGTACATATAATAAATTGTTTCGGTAAATCACTTCAATATGGAAGCACTTACATTTACCAATCAATGCCGCGCATGTTAAGTATATGGTTAGTGAAATAAAACTAAGATATTATGGATTTTTAATTCAAATTTACTTGAAGGTTTGATTACGGTACAAGAATTGTTGCTACAAGACCAACAGATGATAGTGTAAATCGCGAAACAAAAAAGAGCACTTTGTTTAAAATGATCAAACTTATGGATACATATCTGGATCGATTACCACCTTATATGTTCTTATCCGCGTTTTCGCAATTAGTTTCCAGAATATGTCATCCAGTACGAGAAGTAAGATATATGAATACGATTCATGTGTTTTTTAATTAAAGTATATTTCGTTAAGGTGTATATTCAAATAAAAGCAATTCTTATAAAATTAATCTTGAAATATCCACAACAATCGATGTGGATGATACTAGCAGTATCAAAATCAGCGTATGCAATGCGAACGAAACGGTGCCAAGAAATGTTACAAGATCAACGGTTGAAAAGCTCGAAAGTTATGAAACTAATTTATGACTTTAATCGCTTAGCCGAAAAATTGATTGAATTATGCAATAAACCAATCAGTGATGGCGTTTCCGTTACCAGTGTAAATACTTTAATACGATCTTTACCAAGGTGCGGAATTCATCGTTAATATTAGTGATTCATTTACTTATTACATTTCATTTAGATTACTACAAAATAAAGAATTCAGTGAGATTATGTTACCGATTCAAAAACTTCGCAAATTAGTATTGCCAAATTCAGATTTTAGTGATAATCAATATGATCCGTTCCCGAATAAATATGTTTATATTGTGGGCATCGAGGATGAAATTAGTGTGTTGCAATCGTTGCAACGACCTAGAAAAATTATATTTCGGGGTATATAATGATTTCTGCAGCCATTGATTGTGGTTTTTATGATATTTGTGTTTAGGTTCCGACGGCCGAAAATATATTCATATGTTAAAACCAAAAGATGATTTACGCAAAGATTGTCGTCTTATGGAGTTTAATGATGTTGTTAATTTATATTTGCATCGCGAAGCCGAATCACGACAAAGGAGATTGTGTATTCGGACGTATTCGGTGGTCCCGCTTAATGAAGAATGCGGGATTGTTGAATGGGTTGATAATTTGGTGGGACTTAGGCCGATTTTAATTAAAATTTATAAACAAAAAGGTTTGTACAACACACAACCCGTACCACACAAAGACTCACATCGACGTCTAGAAATACACGACCACATATACACGCCCACATATACACGCCCACATATACACGCCCTCATATACACGCCCTCATATACACGCCCACAAAGACCCGCCCATATACTCCTCTAAATATGCATTCACCTATATAGACACACAAATATCAATTAAAATTCAAAAGCAAACTTTGCATTCTTATTTCGCCAGTTAAATTTTATGTACCAAATGATTTAGGTTTATTTGTAAGTCCACGTGAATTAAAAACTATGATGTGTAATGCCCGTGACCCTCTATCACGAAAACGACAACAATTCGAACAGAACTTACTCCCAAAACACCCACCAGTTCTTTCGGAATGGTTCCGTAGAACATTTCCGGATGCTAGTTTCTGGCATCAGGCTCGCACGGCGTACATTCGAACTAGCGCGGTCATGTCAATGGTCGGCTACATGTTGGGCTTAGGTGATCGACACGGAGAAAACATATCGTTTGATTCGACGAACGGGGACACCGTACACGTGGATTTCAATTGTTTATTTAATAAAGGTATTTTAATAAAATATTAAACTTACATTGGTGTTTGAATAAAACATCCTAGGAGAATCATTTGATTGGCCCGAGCGTGTTCCTTTCCGATTAACTCATAACATGGTCGACGCTATGGGACCTATGGGCATTGAAGGCATATTCCGTAAGACCTGCGCCGTTACTTTACGAGTCTTACGAATACATACCGACACGTTGATGTCAATTGTAAGACCGTTTGTTTATGATCCTCTGGTTTCGTGGCCGAGGAACCAATTGTTGAAATCGGAACAGTCGGAAGCGGAACGCACTAATGAACAGGTTCTTATTTCAAGAGTAAAATTGTGTTTTTCTCACTTCAAGTTTGTTTCTATTTACAGGCTGTGGAGCATATAAGAAATATAGAATCTCGTTTGAAAGGTATGATTAGGACTCGAGGCAACTTATTCTCGATTTCGTTGTCCTGCGAAGGACAAGCGAATAATTTGATTTTAGAAGCTACCAATATTGACAATTTGAGTCAAATGTATATTGGTTGGGGACCGTTTTTATAAATGTTTTTGTATTTTGTTAATAATAATAATAAATAAAAATGTTTGTTTCATAATTAATGAACACAAAAATAACAAAAATGTATTAGTAACTAAATAAAACAAATTTTTATTAAATAAATAGCAATGTTTATAATTATGGATGTATGGCGATTTGTTGGTAGTTGAATGAATTTTTATTTTTGAGAAAAAGATGTTGAAACTAGAAATTCTAGTATTTTTCTCGCGAAGTAACAACATTTTTTTTAGTGCGCTGTAAACCCATAAGAAGTGTCAGCTTCCGTCACTGTTATAAGTGAGATAATTTTTTCGTCTCAATGACAATGGATGTTGTTGTCTTAGAAGGTAAGGATCACACGGTACATACAGGGCAGGTAATGACATCGTTATCTGTAGCGTTCGCTTCACTCGTTAACAGCCAGGCCCTCTCGTTAGTGGTCTGATTGGCCACAAGTGATTGTGGTTCATGGCCAGTAAACTTTAGATAAATATATAATTAGGGGATTAGTCTACTATAGAAATGTGTTTGACCGTTATAAGGACGTTATACCTAGTGTGAAGATGGTATCTTGTCTACGATTGTCACGTATGAACTGTGAACTATACCGAGACTAGACACTGACCATTGCAATCATTATTAAGACAACCTTGTCTCAAACATTTTTTTTCAAATACTGAATTTATACTATTAAACAAACATAATTTATTATCTACAACTTTTTATTTATTCGATTTATAAAGATAAAAAAATCATATTACGAAAACGGTAACAATTAGACTCTATATTTATTAACAAAAATTATTCAAAAATTTATTATCTATATCTTTTATTTGAAACATTCTCTTAAATTTAGTAATTTTTATTTCTTTAAAATATTTTCTATCACCCAAATTTAGTTCACAGTTTTATCACAAGAGAGCGGTATATAGCACGTTTGAAAATATATAATCTAGTTTTATATATCACTTAAAAATGGTGCACTATAGACAATTTTTTTATTGACAAAAATTATTACGTATATAATTATCTATAACTTTTATAAGAAGAGTTTCGCAAAATTCTGACTTTTTCTCTTTTATTCGATTTATTATTAGTAACAATATTACTCGAAAACAGTACGAAATAGAATTAATATTTATTAACAAACATTGTTCAATACTATTTGATTTACAACTTTTATAGGATATATTTTTCGAAATTTCGACTATTTTTAAGATTTATCTACTTTTTAATTTAATTTCTGATTCAATTTATTTCAGAAACGGTAACATTTAGAGTTAAATGTTATAGAGACAAATTGTTTAATATTTTATTATCTACAACTTTTATTTGAAACATTTTCTTGTTTTATTAGTTTTTATTTCCCTAAAATATTTTCTATCATTCAAATAAAGTTCTCCGTTTTGTCAAAAGAGAGCAGTATATAGCACGTTTGAAAATAAACTATGGATTTTTATGAATTACTCGTAAACGGTAGAACTAACAAAATTATGTTATTAATGAAAATTGTCACAAATTATTATCTACAAGTTTTATTTGGGGTATTTTACAGAATTTTGACTTTTATAAAAATTTAGATTTTTAGTAAACGGTAAAATAAAGAGCATTTTGTTATACATGAATATCATTATTTATTTAATTATCTAACTTTTATCAGAAACATTTTTTCGAATATTTATTTCTTGATAATTTATGTTAATAAATAAGATAATTTAAAAAAAATTGTAATTATTTAGTTGTTTTTATTATTAAGTAGCTACAATTTTTATATGAAACATATTTAGAGAAATACATTTAGTACAATTCAAACATAAATCTAAATCTGTTAACATAAATGTACTTTTATTTGTTACTATATATATTTAAACAACTATTTAATAACTAAAACAATTTTTATCATATAAATAAAATAAAATGAATATCAAAATCAAATATTTAAATACTAATTGTCATAGTGTAGTAGGCGGTGATATTAATATTAGTGGCCCAACAGGTTGGTATGGTGCGCGTCACATGGCCTGTAATACGTCTGACATTATACCGAATAAACCGTGTAAAAAGTGCGTTAAATATGTGAAATGTGCGTGAATACTTTGGTGAACATGTGCGTGAGTGATTTTGGTATTTAGTTGCGGGCTATGAACATTTGAAAGACTGTAAATTCAGTGGCAAGCCAAGCTGTCGAAATGACGCCATATTTCTTGATCATCAATGTATGTAAGTAGAATATTTGATTTGATTGTTTATTAGGGTGGTGTAAGTAGAAAATAAGCAGTGGTTTCTATGTGTATATGTATATATATATAACAGTAAATAGGAATAGATAAGGTATTTCATGTATAAAATGGTGCGCGTGCATTTACCGGGCGATATGAATCATCCTCGGACACGAGTTGCCTAAAGTGTTCAACGCGAGATCGTATTCTGTACAATACTGTATATAGAAACCGGGGAGATCTGTTTAGATTTAAACCCCTTTTGGCGAAATATCATTCGAAAGTTCATCTAACGTATAATTTTTATTCATTTACATTTCTATTTATTATACATAATACAACTATATTTCAACATCGATTTCAATCCGAAATTTATTCTAAATTCATTTTACAAAAATCCCTTTCATATTTCATAGTGTACATAAAATAAGTTTCAAACCAAACTCTAAGTGTGTTATTGAAAATATATGTTGAAAGTGAAATAACATTCGCGTGAAATAGTCCCAGCTGTCTTCGATCATACTATATATGTATAATAAATGTTTAATGCAATGACATTATTGCATTGTTGTCTATTCATTATATGCATTTGGATACTCTAAATCAAAGTGGGCTGTGCACGTATTACAACGCATAATAGTGGTACACGTGTGCCAGCAGTTTGGAAACAGTTCCAACTATAGTGCTTCAGTAATCGCGTCATTTCATAAAAATAGTAAATCCCGGATTATAAACGCGGATCTATTTCTGTATGAATATTATTGATCTAATTTATTGGCTAATTAAAATTAGTGACGGATGCAGGTTATTACAAACTGCACCTGTTTTTGGTATAAGTATTTGTTCCGTGTGTATCGAATTTACGGATTCGCCAAGTCATTCATCAATGATTAATCGCATTTAATATCGATTTATTAGCATGAATTTTTACTAAGAATTTCTTATAATATATTTAAAAAAAAAAAAACTGTTTCAAGTGATTCATCTATCATCATATATTGGATTAGTTATAAATTTCGTTGGGTGGAAATAGTATCAAAATTAATTTCTATAAAATGTGTGTAGTATGTACATACAAGTAATCTGAAACGGTAGCTTATGTTAGAGTGCTATATCTTGTTAAAGCGCTGAACAGAGATGATCTTCTGATTAGCCGCAAGTGGAAACGCCATTTTGCAATGACTTTAAACGGCCATCTGAACGTTTTTACGGCCAAACTTACCTGCGTAATATATACATACAAGTACAATAAGTACTGATTGTGCGATAATGGAATATATTATCAAATGACGAGTACATTTTCATGTACATACATACCTATAGGTAGTACCTATATAGGATGGTTTTGGGTTTGAAATGTTTGAGAGATCCTGTTTGAGTAGCAAATATTTGCGTAATCAGTGATCGTAAACAATATGAAACCCACTTGATTCGGATGTGAGACGCGCGTACATAACATACGTATATACAACATGTAGGTGTTGGTGTTGAGGATGGGATTGATTCGCGGAAGCCGCGGCGGCGCTTCGTACCATCTACATTACCATAATTATGACGTGAATAATTGATAATATTTTAATAGCGCTATTATATCCCACTTCTATGTTAGTTTTGTTCAATTTCGAGCTAATTTAATAAACGCCTATGTATTATCATAATAATTTGGGAATTGGTGTGAACATATTTTAGGTAAATATGTGTGTAGTGAGTGATACATTGGTGAGGTGAGATATAATAATAATAATAATAAAGTAACGCGGAAATATGTGTATGCCAGTGCCAGGGGCAGCGAATGGTGGTTCTGGTTAGGGTGGGGCAATAGGCGCAAGAGATGGGCTGCAATTGCTTTTGATGCCATATAGAGATATCAGAAGACCGCGGTGAACACCATACAGAACACTCAGGTCACAAAAGCACTTATAAACTATGTGTGTCGAGTCTTCCGCTCCCGACACTCTGCAGTGCTGTAACAACACGATTTTACGTTTTAACTACACGGGGGCAACGCTACCTAAAGGGGACTACACCTCACTACACGCCCCACGCCACTGGACCTATATGTATACATACAGTACAGTACAGATATTGCAGATTGCATTCTTCGTTATTCCTCTTATACATTTATTTTCGACATTTTCACTTTCCTTGAGTCGATACATTAAATTGAAGAAGTAAAGGCAACAAATTGTCTACAAATATTAGAGCAACATACTACACCACACTATAGTAGTAGTTGCTGTTGTTGTTGTTGTGACGTATAAGTCCTTTTTTTCATGCGGGATTCTCTTGTTTTGTATGCGTGTGTATGAGAAGAAGAGAAGCTTTTCTTGTATGTCTGTCTGTATGTATGTATGTATATCTGAAGTAAAGTGTGGTAAAGAATAGGATCTAGATAACGCACGGGGCACCTAGAGGAGACGCTACATTAGCCAACTTGATGTCTGATACGATATATATGTACCTACGTATGTATTACTTCGTGTCAGGTCAAGAACCTGCTGTTATAGATGACATTCACTCGCTTTAAAATTCATATATTCTATTTCTATATATAGTTTCTTCTTCTTCTTCTTCTTCTTCTTATATGAAACTTATATTTTTAAATGCTTTATATCATTCGTTTTCAATCGATCGAACGAGTTGATACATAGCACATTCCTACCTACTGTGTTCTCTTCTACAAGAAAGTCATAGTAGGTACTATTTTCCAAACAACTAAATTATTTCGTCATTCTAAACAAATCAACCAAACACCATATTGAGTAAAAATATAACTATAGTCTAGAAATGTAAGCTTCACTTACTAGTAGCTCATAAGCTATAAGGAGTCGTCTGATAGAAATTAGTTTCGAATAAAGAAGCATAGAGTTTCGAAATGTCTATAATTCTTTAGTTATACGTATATTCGTGAACAATTTACCGCATTCCATAATATACGTTACGGTCTTAAGTAAGTGGAAGTTTAAACCCATACAACTGATCTTTACTCTTAACGAAACCAATCATTAATCTGTGATTACTACTTGACAGTAGATTCCGCAGATAATTTACTTGTTATTATTATTATACCTTCTTCTTCTCTAAACATTCGTTCATAGTACATACATACATACATCGTGTTGATTCAGTAGTATGTATGTATATTGTGTTTATGCGTAATAAATACTTAGATTTGAATCAAAAGACTTTTTATTGTTCGAGGTTGGTCGTTGGTTGGTTGGTTAGTTGGTTGGTTGGAGCAAGACCCCGAAATTGATTTGAACCGCGGAAAATCGTGATACACAATTATGCTGCCGAATAGACACTCAAGGTTACACTAAGCACGTCTCAAATCAATTCATTATCTATGCTTTTTCGTATTGGATTTTATACAAAAAAAAAAAACAACATTTTTTACTTTCTTATACTAAATAGCTACCTGTAAATTAATATTGTAATCATAATAAATTTCGATTTCGAGATTTTTACGGAAATTACCTTTTTTTTTTTTTTGGATCACGCGTTTTAGTTTTAAACATATGCGGTAGCACCTGCGCCTGCAGTTGGAGCAAGTATTTCCATTAGTTCCTTCTCTTCGTAAATATTTCCCCTAATCATCGTGGGAGCAACCACCGTTGGATTTAAGGAAGACAACAGCAACATGAAGTCCTTTTTTGTATCGGTAACGCGTACTGTCCATCTTGTATGGAAGTTCTGCTATGGTAGCAGATCGTTGTATTTTAAAATAATCTCGCGTTGTTTAGCTTCTCGGGTTTGCATATTTGGTTGGGATTTAAATTCGGGTCTATTAGATACTTTATCTACATATATTTTTAATCATTTAAATTATTTTTTATTAAATATATATTGGAAATTAGTGATTGGTAATAAAAAGTGTAATAATAACTGAAAACAGTAATTTATTACTAGTATAGTGCAGTAAAAGATTTAGTGACCTTCTTTGCTAGGAAAAATTAAAAATAATCTAACAATGCACGATCGCAGGGCGACCTTCAGTCATTATTACAAACGAAAACAAAAAAGAATTTCAGACGTGATTGTATTCTACTTTATTAATTGCTTATTACATCAGAGGAGCACGTAACGCCCAAAAGTTATAGTACTACATTTGTTATTCTATGTTATATAGCCTACCTATTACCTACCTATACGATAGTTGCTGAATTGATCTACAGATATTTTTAATTTGTTATATTTATAAAGAAAACAATGGCCACATTTATTTAGTGTTTGTTTAATAGCAACTCGCATATACGGACGAACGGACGGACGGACGGACGGTTAGTAGCTAATACTTAGGATAGCAATAGGTGACCTAGTTTTGGCATACTTTCACATGAAGGCGGCGTCGGTCGGGGTCTGCCCCAGGCATGGGTGCGGAGCCCTGGGCACGCGAGTCGCAATGCCCCCCGGCCAATAACACGTGCGTTCATTTCTTCGGACAATCAAATCTTTCATGCTATACTGAATCTTTAATCATCGGAAATCTATATAAGATCTAAATAAACACACACAAACCCCATATGCGCACCTCGTTAATATATCACTATGCAACTCTATATGTACTTACAAAGATATCTTAATTACTCATAATACCATATTAGAAATTAGATTATGACCAGAAAGAAATCTCGTACGCTGAATAGACGGAAGAATGTCGATGACGATTTACGTGGGCGAGATGAATGGTGTGAGAAATTAGATCCAAAATGAGTTGCGCTTCAAATATTATACAGTTTTTTTGTTTATTATAGATCATACACCGTGTAGAACAAATACAATTCGAAACATAAATCTCATTACAGTACAAATAAATATATTCGCAAATTTAGTTATTTCGAATTTTAGTCGACGCTCGCTCGTAAGACTAAATTTTGTAATTGTTTCTCCTTTGAAGTTACTGAACGAATTTCGTACATAATTTCGTACTGCGTCGTATTTTATTAATTTTCTTCCTACTGGACATTCTTATACGTAGTAGGTCTATTTTGTTTACATAGGATAGATATTAAGATGCCGTTCTAAAATTAGTTCAAAAGCTGTAATAATTTTGATCATTATTAAATGACACTATAGGTTAATTTCTCGCGTATTACATAACAATAAAAGTAATATTTTAATACAACTCCACTACTTCTACTTCCACAAATACTGTAAGTATATTAACATTAGCGACCTTAAATAGGTATGCAGAAACTCTGAATTTGCCAGAGTTGAAAATCAGTGGTACTTTTGTGGCATCTAGATAATAATCTATCAGAGAACGATTTCCCTGGAAAGTTTTAAATCATTTTCAAAACGAAACAAATAGAATTCGCATAGGTACTTTTATTATCGGACATTCTCGGGCTAGACTCATTGTATCTAAAATTTGATCCCACATAGGTCCAAGTAAAAATTTCAGTTGATTGCAAGCATCACTTCCTTCATGGTGTACAATATTATTTTTCCACCCTCCATCACCCCACATATCCATTTGCATGCGTAACTACAAACATTTTCTACAATATTCAGAAATAAATGCAATGACACTTACATTATAAGTTTTATCGAAGTTCTCAGTTGCAAATATGTGTGCACTGATAACCGTTATTGTGCGATTATATTTCCGAATTGATAACTTTAGTTTCAGTGGACTATCTGGGACACAAATCGTGTCCAATTTTAATATATCGACACGCCTTTTAAAATCGAGTTTTGGCTGCAAAATTAAATATTACTCAAACTGTACATACATATAACAATAACGACTTACAAATCCATATATTTCCGAAACATTGAATACTAGTAATAGTATTATGGAATAATAATTGAATTGTTTCATATTGGCACTGGTGCATAAGCAACTGAGTTAAATATGTTTAAAAATCATTTATAAAGGCATTTTTTTTAAATAACCTCGACTTTATTTTTATTCTCTTAAATACACAAGCAATTTGAAACATATTAGTAACAATTTTGTTATCAATAAATCAAAAATTCATTGTTTTACATATAATTTAACCCGTAATTGCTACTCACCGGTGTTTTTTACGCTTATATGGTTAATAACCCTATACACAACAATTGTACATCCTCACATTAGTTGTACATACAACAATTGTACAATTGTACCATTATTATGTAGTAGCCTTCAAATATATTGAAAAATATATATTGATTACTACCAAATCATACCCTGTTTTAAATATATATGTACATATAATAAAATAATCTGTTTTATTTATATTATCAGCGGAAACAAATCGCTAAAGCATATTTTAATTGAACTTTAGAATTTGGTCGTAATATTTGTATTTTCCTTGGATTTGTTCCTGATTGATCACCGACGTACGTGCCGTGTTATTTCAGATTATGTTTAAAGGTGTGGTCATTGTCCTAGATTAACTCATACTGCCGTTCTCAAGGTGAGATACAGTTTTCATATCGCTGGATATGATGCTGGGCTCTGTCCGAGAATCTTGACGATTTTTTTTTGTTGTAATTAATTACTCATAAAACCATATTAGAAATTAGATTATGACCAGCAAGAAATCACGTACGTTGCATACATAGACGGAAGAATGTCGAATGACGATTTACGTGGGCGAGGATGAATGGTGTGAGAATGCGGGGTCATCTTCGAAATTAGATCCAAAATGAGTTGCGCTTCAAACATTATAAATATATTTAACACAGTTTTTTTTTTAATTATTATTATAGATCATACACCGTGTAGAACAAATACAATTCGAAACATAAATCTCATATTCAGTTCAAATAAATATATTCGCGAATTTAGTTATTTATGGAAATATTCGAATTTTAGTTGTCGCTCGCTCGTAAGACTAAATTTTGTCATTGCTTCTCCTGTGAAGTTACTGGACGAATTTACACAAAATTCGTACATAATTCGTACCGAGTCGTATTTTATTATTTTTCTTCCCACTGGACTTTCTTATACGTAGTAGGTTGTTTACATAAGCTAGATATTAAGATGCACATACACACACAGACAGGTGCCGTTTTAAAATGAATTCAAACGCTGTATTTTTATCATTATTAAATGACACTATAGGTTAATTTCTCAAGTATTACATAACAATAAAAGTAATTTTTTTAATACAACTCCACTACTTCTACTTCCGCTGACACTGTAAGTAAATGAAGATTAGCGACCTTAAACAGGTATGCAACAGTTCTGAATCTGCCAGTGTTGAAAATCAGTGGTACTTTTGTGGCATCTATAAAATAATCAACCAGAGTACGATTTCCCTGGAAAGTTTTAAACCATTTTCAAAACGAAACAAATAGTTTTCGTATAGGTACTTTTGGTATCGGACATTGTCGGGGTATATTTATTGCATCTAAAATGTGATCCCACATATTTCCAAGTACAAATTTCAGCTGATTGCAAGCATCACTTCCTTCATGGCGTACAATATTATTTTTCCACCCTCCATCACCCCACATATCCATTTTCAAGCGAAACTACAAACATTTTCTATATATATATTCCTAAACATATAGGCCAAGACTCTTACTTTATAAGTTTTATCGAGTTTATCAGTTGCAATTATGTTTGCACTGACTGCCGTTATCGTACGATTATATTTTCGAATTGATAACCTTAGTTTCAGTGGACCATCTGGGGGAAAAATCGTTTCCAATTTTAATATATCGACACGCCTTTTAAAATCTATTTTTGGCTGCAAAATTTAATTAAATTAAAAACAACTGTACATATACTAATAACGACTTACAAATCCATATATTTTCGAAACATAAAATACTAGTAATAGTATGGAATAATATTTGAATTGTTTCATATTGGCACTGGTGCATGAGCAACTGAGTTAAATATTAAAATAAATTCAATTATAATGGCTTATTTTGATATAACCTCGACTTTATTCTCTTAAATACACAAACAATTGAAAACGTATTTGATACTATTTTATTAATATCAACAAATCAAAAATTCATTATTTTACATATAATTTCACTCGTAATTACTGCTCACCGGTGTTTTTTACGCTTATATGGTTAATTACTCCTATACACAACAATTGTACATCCTCACATTAGTTGTACAATTGTACCATTATAAGTTAATAACCTTCAAATATATTGAAATAAATATTAATTACTATCAAATCATACACTGTATTAAATATGTACGTATAATAAATATTGCAAAATTAATCTGATTTATTTATATTATTGGCGGAAAAAAAAATCCTTAAAGTATATTTGAATAGAAAATGATTGAATATATTGTTGAACTTTAGAATTTGGTCGTAATATTTGTAGTGATGAAACAAAGTGCCGCGTGCGGCGTATCGTATTTTCCTTGGATTTGTTCCTGATTGATCACCGACGTACGTGCCGTGTTATTTCAGCGTATGTTCAAAGGTGTGGTCATTGTCCTAGATTAACTCATACTGTCGTTCTCAAGGTGATACAGTTTTCATATCGCTGGATATGATGCTGGGCTCTGTCCGAGAATCTTGACGATTTTTTTTATTCTGCAATAAGTATGTGTTATCTGATCGATACAGAAGACAAGGCGGGTAGATGACCTTAACATTTAGTACCGAGTCGGTTATTATTTTATTTCTAATTGCTAGTGAAGCAACAGGGTGATGCGGAATATACTACGTACGTATGTATATCCAGAAATAAAATCTACTATATTTCAAAATAGATAATCATTGAGTACTAACGTACAACTTATAAATAATTCAAATGACATTCTTTATATTTGATAAATTTGCATATTCAAAACAATCATTGATTGATTGACGTGACAACGGATCGGAACAAACACTTGTACAACGTATTATTTTGTTAAAGATGATAGACACTATATTTTGTTGCAAAACTTTAGTGAATCCTTTTATAGTTTGTGTTTTGCTTCCTTACAATATATGTGTAAAATGAAGGCAGTGGAATGTATTTAAATACCCGCTGGATAAATGGATAATGGTCTCCCAGTCAGTAGCGCTGCTTGATTATAGACCGCTGTTCGGTTTAGCCTCTCACTCCCGTGAACCTCTACAGAGGTGAGTGTATATTGTTGTTGTTATCATTAGCAGTCTTACGTATTATAATATATTAATGCATTGGACCGATTGTGTATGTATGTATGTGTGTGTGTGACTTGTTGGATTTTATGGCATGGGTGGTCTCTTACTTACTACATATATAAGAATTTCGCGCCAAGCAACAATAGACAATCTATTACATAACTAAATATTAGCGAAGGTATTCTAAGAGAAAGGTTTTTTTTTAATATTTACTCAAATTTCTATATTTATGAACGAATTTTTGATGAGAGAAATTTAAAGCGACAAAAATTGAATTTCTTTGGAAAAACACCTAAACGGTATTTGTAAAAGTACGTTTAACCCAAATTCCTTCCATAAAATTTCATGCACTACTAGTGTCACTGGTATGATTATTATAAGTGGCATCTGTACTTTCTGTAACCTATGACCCGCTACACCTGATGACACACGGTGCGTATGCTATAATGGTCTGTCAACACTTCACCTAGATATCACTGCACTTTCCATATTTCACAAATGTTGACATTACCGCGTGAGAACATTTATAAAAGGCACTTATTGTCAAAAAAAACTTTCACGCCACAAATATTCAAGTTCAAATGTGTGGTATATAAATTTTGTTGAACTTACCTACATATATATGTTTACATACGTACATAAATGTCAAATAATACTCCCATTGATTCGAAAAACTATATAATCAAATTCACAATCGAACAATGCTTTCAAATGATATAGCATCCAATAATTCGAAACAATTCCTATTCATTATTATCAAATCTGAAAGTGTCTAGTGCTAGAAAACACATATTAATGCTCACATTGATTGTGTGTGTGTAATTTGCACAATTCTTTATTGTTTCAAATCGATACGTGTATAAAATTACAAATATACATTGTTAAATAATAATAATAATAATAATATACATACACCAAAAATACAGATTTAAATATAGAAAAATTTACAACAGTATTTTTGCATTTACATAGTCTTTTATTTATTTACAATTATAAAACAAATAATAATAATAATAAAAAAGAAAAAAACACATTTCTAATAATTGTGACTACGTGCACTATGTAGTGCGTTTTTTTATAAATTTTTTTTTATAATATTGGTAACCATAAATGACTAATGAACACCAATGATCGATGTTTTTGAATATGGCTGTTATCCAAAACAAACAAAACACAGTTAATAAAATCTAAGGTATTCCGTATCACAATCTTGCTCGCGAAACATCCTCCCTTCCCTTCCTACCACCCCCCTCCCGCCCACGCCCTTCGTTGAATCATTGAATCGGTTCCGTTTGAACTTTTATAAATCTCACACCAACCATTAAAAATTTTCTATATCCAGTAAAATTACAAATAATATTAATAACAAAAAATATAAATTTTCTTAATTATAGAGATTATCAAAGTGCTTCATTTTATTTTTGAATAAACAAATATACATGAAACATGACTGATATATAGTAATAAAAAATAGGTAAATATTGGACTTAAAAATGTTTTTAATATATAGGAAAAACTTATATATCTAAACCTATTCACACAATCGATCGTTAAGATAACAATAAATAAACATAAAATTGGTCGGTTAATTCCATATACGTGACTCAACGTTGAATTAATATCCATTTAACGCTAAATTGTTGATGAATCAATTTGGATTGATTTCCATAAATTAACCAATTTTAGGTCGATTTACCGGTGAATTAACGTTGTGTGCTTTAGGGAAGTAAGTACTTCAGTTTGAAGTAGTGTATATGTTACAGAAAAAAAAATGGAATGTTAGAGGATGAAACTATAAATAGACTTAATTAAAGGTAACTTATGTTTTATTATAATTGCACTTATGAATTACGTCTTGGGGCATTAGGAACACAAATATAACATTGCCCGGTATAACCTAAATATATATTTTTTCGACAAGAGTTTAGAGTTTTTTTTTTGTTGAGCTTGTATGAAACAAATAAACGTTTTCGTTCAGTTAGGTGGAGTGGGTCGGTGGTCTGTAAGAAGTAAGTTATAAAATTCAAAAACGGACCGTTCACTCGTTGATTTATTTCGAATGGGAATTGAACAAAAAGTGATAATAATGCAATTGTAGGAAATAATAGATTGCAGATAGTATAATGGCTATTTCAATTTATGATTGTAAAATGCTAGTGTCAGTAGATTGAAAGATGTAGGTGGTAAGTGAAGAATTGTAATAGCAGATTGTGTCTATTGAATGTGTGTAAAATTTGCATTTTGCACAAGCTCTATTCTGATTCCTGATTTTACAATGCTCTTATATGTCTGTCTGTGCGTGTATGTGATATTGTTAACGCCTTGAACATTTATAATGTCATGAATCAAACATTCAACGATTGATTTCTGAGAATAATCATACCGTCCTAGACCTGTTTATTTATTAAATTATTACTGTTACTATTATCAAAACACATATCGAAATATTTAAAACAAATCTGCCTATATACAAAGATACGTTTATTTTTTGACTCGTATGTTGACTCGTTTGTTGAAAGGTGTAAATAATGGTATTATAATTACCAATCTATATTTCCTTATCCTCACACTTAAGAACGCATTTGCATTAGTATTGTGTGTTGATTTTGATAAATACGTAGCCCCATATGAGGAAGATGTAACCGGCGAACATTAACAGAAACAAAGAACATACGATACAAAAGCGACCATATGTTGTGAGGATATGATGGATGTTCAAAGATCCGAGCAGACATTGCTCTGTCAGCCGTGGCTTGCAAACCAGTTGCGTAATTTGAAAAAAAAAAACTATTGATAAAATATCGCGATGATTGAAGATGTCGCTGTAGGGTAGCAAGATGAACCCGTTCGCTAGTTGCAAATGGAACAAAATGTGCTCTGAAGACAAGGGAGCCATGCTATGCAGGTGTGGCACATGCAGGGTCACCAGCCTACGATAGGTCAGTTTTGACCGCACGCTCAAACACTTCTGGTCAAGAAAACAACCGTTGCATTGAAGATTCGAAAGAAACTAGAATATATATACATATTGTAGTAGATAATGCACGCGTTTCATGATCGAGCGTCCAAATTCCGCGCAGCTAGGTGACCTTTCATTAAAACCCCATAAATCATTCGGTGAATTTGTGTGTCAGATGTTATGTTAAGGAAATCGATAAATGTTTAGCACCTGTTCGCCGCTGCTCGATTTCAACCATAAATGTATGAATTAGAAATAGTTTATTAATGAAATTTGTTGTTTATAATGTAGTAACATGCTACGCACATATCAACTTTCCATCTTTTACCAGACTCGTCTTCAAACTAAAGCAATGCCATCAACTTGATATTGAAATTTATTAGAGTTCATTAATTATTACGTAAATTTTTTTTATTACAAACTTTAAAAAAAAATAAATTCAAAAACTAAAGAATCAGAATAAACAGTTAGAATAGAAGAAAAAAGAGCTATAAGTTAGGAAAAATGAAATAAATAGAGACAGAAAATCAGTAAGACGTATCTTAGAAGTAGAAATAAAAGAATGTAAAGTAAGAGATTTAATAAATAGAATACAATAACAAAATAAATCAGATAAGTTAAGAAATACTATAAAATAAATATATTGTAGAAAATTAGTATAAATAAAAATATTTAAAACGTAATAATCAATAATGAAAGCCACCCAATAAAAATATAGAACATGTAATCCGTTTACGGTATTTTCGGTATTAGAATAAATCAATCATGAATGTCCTTGCTTCGGCTAGCGAGCGAGCGAGCGATCGAGCGATCGCGCGTTCAAGATCCGTTAGAGTTCTGACAATGTGAACGCCCATCTAAACCCATGACACGACATAATAAATACACGTTATTTACTGCATACAGTTAAGGGTGCGGTCCAGCGAATATTTTGATTTATAACTTGATGTATCAATAACTGCAAATTCCTCACAAAAAAAAGCCACCATCACCACCACATTTTGTTACAAATCTGCCAAAAAAAGTTTCACGGAAATTCTCGACGATCGTTATTGCGGTTTTGGTTTTATTTGCAAAAAAGGCAATAACAAGACCTTGGTGCAAAACAGGGCTAGGTTGCAATGACTATTAGGTATGTTGTTCAATGCAAACAAACAAACAAACGAACGTCTTTAAAGTGTCAAATGTTCAGTTTACGTATCATGATTATTATTTCCCTATTCTGTTTGTAATTTATTGACAAGGATCTGCGAGGCATATTGTTCAGTGTGTCAAAACAGAGGCGACGCGAACTGTGGACTTGATTATTTGATATTTATGATTGTTGCCAACTGAAATGTGACAGTTTTAATTACGGTAAAGGTGGACGAGTTATCGACTCGGTTTGTTAAGGTGTGAAAACGCGTGTTGATGCAAATTAGAGACTTATAAGGCAGCCATATTTTAGACGCACAAAACAGTGCATTACATTATTTAAGACACTCGAAGACAAACTAGGTACTTTAGAAGAATAGTTTTTATTAGAAGATTCAGGAACATATTTGTAATTTGAAAGCTGTAAAATTAGAAATAAGTAAGAATGTAAAAAAGTTGTAGAAGTAGAAAAAAAAAAAAGATATTTGGTTTAAGTATGTTTAAGAGAAAAATAGTATATAAAATAATATTCATTAAAAAATAGGAAAGTAGAGAATTTCAAAAGAAAATATAAAGAATTAGAAAGAATAGATTTATATATAAAATACTATAAAGATAAAGAAATAGAAGAAGACATTTCAGAAGTAGGAATAGAAATGAAGAAATTTGAGAAAAATGTATTTAAGAGAGAAAAGTAAAGAAATTATAATAATATGTATAAATAGGAAAACAGAATTTCAAAAGAAGAATAAAGTTGAGTAATATGTAAGATATGATTTGAATAAAGTCGTAAAATAAGTAAATTAAGATTTTTTTTGTTGAAAACTTGAAGTAAAACATAGAGTATAAGAATAAAAATGAGTACCTATAGCAAGCGTAGTAAATGAAGTGATTTAGAATCGAGTGCATACATATATCGTAAAGAATATAAATATAGTTTAATGGTTGTTGGTCGACAGAAATGCCCCTACACTTTTTGCCCATGTACGCGTTCAAATAAAATTGATTTAGCATTGATTTCGATTGTAAAACAATAGCAACGGACAGCAAGTTGCAGTTGAAGCAAAATAATAAACATAAAATTCACATGTGTGTATGAATGTATGTGTGTATGTAAGTAGGTATGTGATCGGCCGTGGGTGTGGTCATAACATCGACTATATACTCTATATCACTTCTATGGTCAAATGGCAAATGCAGTAAATTATTACTAGCCGCGCGCATTACATAAACTTGAAAGATTTGACATTTAAAACCGATACTACCAGTACCTACTTTTTTATAGAAACACACCGATAGTGTTCTAGTTTATTCGAAAATGGCGGATACACTTCTCTAAGAGTAGTCATGTGGATCAAATATGATTCACCATTTCATTACTAATCAAAATCTTATTGAAATTGTATATCAAAATTGATTCACCAGTGCTTTAGATAATTTACCAAACATTTCACTATAAACAATTACACAAAAGCAAATAAAAAACGTTCGAAAATTTGTAGAAAAATAAAATACGTTTAATTAAAAATGAGTTTGTGTATCGGTGTTGTTAAAAATAAACATCCTTACCCCCGAAGCAATGCTGGCGCTTGTTATCTGTTGTGAGAAGCGAATGCACAGGAAATAACAACGAAGAATAATTAGAAAATTACCTAAGTGGATAGAATTCATTTGGTGTAAAACGGATATCAAGAAAAACTTCGTGCATTTTTGGGTAATGTGTGAAAATAGAAAAAGATAAGTATCATTGTAGAAACAAAAAGGTAATTTCAAATAATTACAAACAACCATAAAAAAGAAATACAGTCAGTCTAGTAGTTAGTTGGAAATGATATATTAAATATAGTAGACAGTTGAAAATAAATAAAAAATATTAATAAAACAGAATTTGAGAATAGATTAAATAGTATAGAATAAAATATATAAAATAAATAGAGAACAAAGATAAAATGGTGCATAGTTTACGATTATAAATTTTTTATCAAATTAAGTAAATTAACCAAGCTGTTAATAGAAATTATGCATCGCAATTATTTTGTATTTATATGCTCTATTTTATCGAGTATAGAATACGATAAATATTATTGAAACAAACAAAAAATGACGATGTAAGAAAATTGAATATGAAACTAATAATTAGAGAAAGTGTAAGAAGAAATATAGAAAAACAAATCGTCGATAACTGGATAATAATTTGACATTTATCAAACAATGAAAATAGAGCAAAAGCGCAATAGAAGCTGAAAGTAAGAAAAACCAGCAACAAAAACTAAATAGAGAAAATGATTCAGAACGAAAAAGGTAATACTGCCGGCTATAATAATGCTAAACAGATGAACATCAATAACTGACACGGCGATCTCGTTTCGAAAACCAAATAAATTTCGTGCGAATCACGCCTGTGCTATGCGTACGATTAGATTGTCGTTCCGTCTTATATGCGTGTATCTCGTCAGTTGTTGAGAACCACTGTGCTACACGTACGCATTAATGTGCCAGTGGACAATTAATTAAAGAATCTTCATTCGTTCGTTTGTTTGTAAGAGCGAGCCACGAGCACGGCGCGTATCAAAATTATTGTATCAGATTTGATCCGAGTGAAAGTGTTTAGATGCCAAACCTATATACATACGATAGGTACACTTGTCTGAGAGTAATTGGATATTACCATTTTTGGGTCGATTCATAATATCACATTTGGACCATTTCACTCGGCTCTTATTTCATCCCGCGGACAGACATCAATGTCTCTTTATTATTCTAAGCACATTTATAACGTTTTTTTTTATATATAAAATGATATAAATCAATAGCTCATATGAATTGTTTCCATCTGCAACCGTTACAGATATGATTTATATAAAGGTCAACTTGTTTACGTTCCCATAAACACAGAAAACAGGTGGTCATCTTTTGCTGCATTCATAATTATACAAAATAAGACTGTTTGTATTGAAACAAAAATTGAGTGAACGTCAACGATTTTATTGAATTTTATAATTGGTCATCAAATACTAAATCGATATCGTTAATAATTAAAAGTTACGAAATTGCTCCAGATATTTAACTCTCTTTGTCAATCGCGGGTGTTAGAAAATCTTAAACTAGTTGGCTAAAAAAAAACGTTTTCTAAAACGCAAATAGTAGCAGCCAATTTAGTAGCAACGAAAGTTTCACTGCGCCGAAGGCGCCAATACCCAAGGCGTCTAGGTGTGGCCTTGAACGTCACAACCACTACACTCACGTATTGTTATTATTATTATTGTTATTCTTTATATTCTCCTCCTCTTGGGCGTCCTCATCCTTTTTGTCTCTTACCTCTTCGTTGTCCTTCGCCGTGGTCGAGTACTCGGAAGAAGTCGAGGAGCGCGACGAAAAATTGTCTTTATCACTAAAGTATGAAGAATCCCGTTTGGCGTCATCTGGAGTTGACGGCGTTGCCAGCTTATCTGGTGTGGGCGAGTATTTTTCGTAAGCCCTCGTCGGAAGTTGGCCAATATGGAAGTTCTGAAGGCTTCTAGGAGATGGTAAATGTTGCAGCATTCGACTATCTGTCACTTTACCCATGAAGCTTCTAATCTCTTCAAAGTACGATTCTTCGCTTAAACTCCTATGCGATAAGTTCCGTCGTTGCAGCGTCCTATCGTCGAGAATTGTTGGACCATCTGCTTCATGCTTTTTCAAATGCCGATCTAGATTCGTCTGTTGTCCGAAGCATCTTTCACACAACGGACACTTGAACGGCTTTTCTTTGTTGTGGATGTTTCGCACATGTCGTTGCAAATTTGACGAAATGCTGAATGACCGTTCGCAGTACTTGCATTTGTAGGGCTGCTCACCTGTATGTGTCCGAAGATGTCTGGTCAAATTGGCAGATCTGGGGAACACTTTGCCACAAAATTTGCATGCATAACGGTCTTTTAGTTTACCCCCTGTGTTGTCGGTAAACACTTTCGGAGGTTGTACTTGATTTCGGAGTAGCTCAAAAGGAACTGGATTTACGTTAACTGGAGGGCTTAACAAGTTAGGGTTTAGGAACGGGTATCTTTGGGAGTATCCAGGGGGACTGGACGGGTATGGTAGGTGTAGTCTAGGCACTTTGTCATTCCCAGCTCTATACATAGCTTCCAACATCATTGGATGAATTGGCTGCGGAGGAAATAAAACAGGATATCCTAACTGGTGGTTAAAGTTCTTCAAATTATTTGGACTTTTCGGACTTGGTTCCTCAATTAAAACTTCTTCTTTCTCGCTTGTGTTACTAGGCGTAGGTGAAACCAAGTTTCTGTTCTCATCTTCGACTTTTCTTCGAATCATCAATGATAATTTTTTGTGTTCGACTCGCAAGTCCAGTGGCTGGTCGTTGCCGTCTTGTGGTCCGGGTGGAGGTCGACCTGCTGGAGACATGTGAGGTCTGGATGGCGAGCGAGTATTTCGCGACAGGTCAAAAGGCATTTCGTCGGCGGGGTGCTCCATATCGGGCACGCGCACGGACAGCGGATACACGGCGGCTTGCTTGGGCGACGAATGGCCGCCGGATGCGACGAGCATCTTCCGCGGCGACGAATCTTTCTCGCGCATGATGGTTACGGGGGCGGTCAGGGCAGGTCTTGGGGTGGGTGCATGGGGCAGGTACCGGAACCACGCTAGTGACGTGTCCACCACACTCATTGGAAGTTGACGAGTGCCAGCAACGGTCTGTAACAGAAAAAGAAAAAAAAATGTTGTGAGAAGGGTTGAGAAGCAACAACAGTCAGTCTGACTGACTGACTGCCAGTCGGTCATCATTTAGAGAAAAGGCTTGCTTTCTAACCAAGATGTATTTTACATCGAAGAATGCGCTACACTTACGAACGCAACTCGTTCGAATAAAAATTAATTAGATGATGTAAACTTTCACATCAACAATCAAATTTTATTATTATTATCATCGAGAGTAACAGTTAATCAATGATCCTTCATGTTTGATCATCAATCGATTTAAATGAACGTGAACGACAACTTTTTGTATCGGTATAAAATTACAATTGCGAAAATGGTCATTCGTGCTAATAAGTAATTTATCAAAATCGAAACATTTACAAAGCAGATATTATAAAATAATTAATACATATTGGCAAGTTTCACTTTTTATTACGGACTACGCCTACTACTAAACAAAGCGAACTTTCAGTAGTTGCTTTTGAATGTGCAAAAGATTATCTTAAACTATACCTACTATATTGTATCACGTTTTTACTTTTACGATCTTAAGATTAAGTAATATTTACTAGAATGCCTGTTATTACATGAGCGAACAATTCTTCATTTGCTAAATAATGAACAAAAATCAATTTTTTCATTTTACAAAATGTGTATAAAGAATAGATAAAATATATTTTTATTCCATCTTGGAAATAGAATAAAACATCATTTATAATGAATATACTGTAGAATCAAGGCACGTATGCCGTTAAACAATTCACATGGGATCAATATATGAAAATAACTCTTAAACAGGAAATATCTAATATAGATTCTGCTCAAGCACAAGACCGAGTAAAAACCGTGCAAGTTATGTATCTAGTTCAATAATAACATATTGGAGTCTGCATCCTCTTCGCCAACTAATTGACATATACCACAACTTAATAAGGAATTATGGAAACGTATTTTCTCCACCGTAAAAAACGTTTTTTATTTATCAAAACCAATGAAATACTTGACATATCTATATATGTATGTCATAGATTAATACAAACATGCATTTTCTAATTATGCACGTTAAAAATTATGAATAATATTCAAATGTAATTGCCATAACATTTGTATAAAACAGCAATTAAAAACTATGTATGAGTTTATCGTTTTTTTATTACGCTTTTTATTTTTTTAAATAATTATTAAAATATGTTTAGTAAAATTAATTATTTTTTTAACGAAAATGCATTAAATCCAACTACGTTATCTTTGAGTATTTTAATAAAATTGTTAATTTGAAAATATATTTCAATATCCTATCAAAAGCGCATAAAATAAAGTACATTACTTACTAAAGTTTATCAAGTACTTGGTTATATGAAGCGATAGGAGTAAAAATAATGGTCAATAATATCTGTATGTAAATGATTGCTTAGCAAAAAGACAAAAAATCAAAATCAATAAAACATGAAATTTTATTAATACGAATCAATTTTAAATACATCCTGCTCTATAAATTCTTAAACGCATTTTCTACTCTGTATCTTTATAGGTAGGTACTTGACTTAAATTAGATCTAATATATTTTAATTTGAATTTAAATACATTACTAAATAACAGAAGGGTTTTATTATCGCTTTAAATCCAAAAATAGTCATTGGGTGTTAATTGTCGCTCGTAAGACCAATATTTGTTGCTCCTTCTTTTCTGAAGATACTGAACAGATTAATACCAAATTTAATATACATAATCCATCAGGGCACAAATCATCCTGTTTGCATTTTAAATGTAATAGGTTTTTTATTTCTCGAGTTATTGGGCCTCAAAAATAAATAAAATAAATTTACCATGCTAAACTTTAGATATTGGCATAGCCAATGCTTGTTTTCGTGTATTTTTATGAAAAACATGTTCGATTTCGTAAAGCTTATTATCGGCGACTTGTACTGTATATATTATAAATATATATATACTCGACTACAATATTAGATATTTTTATATTTTGAAACGTACAGATTTAGATAAATAAATAAGAATCCTTATTGCATGTAAGTAAGTAAGTAAGCATATGCCTACGTAGTTAGACGTACTTATAAAGCTCATTTACTTGTACGTTTTATTCGTCGATAATACTACTGATTCCAAAAATATAAAATCACCCATATGTGGTTTAAAATACCATAAAATCAACTCGAATGTGACACCATGTGGCATAAATTTAACATAATATTACACGATTTGCGGTTTAAAATAAACATTTTCAAAACTAAAAAACAAACTTCAAACCATTACATACAATGTTTGTTGGACAACATTCATACCTATATACATACGTGCATAGATCATTTAATTAAACATAGAGGGTTGTTAGTGTCATAAAACAAAAAAAACTGTTATAGAGTGTGTTTTTCTTTTTCTCAGAGCGATGCGACGTGTGAATTGACAAATGTGAGAACATTTTATTTTTTTATTTTCCATTAGCAATTTACGTAGTTTTTGTATTCCGCATGAGAATAATGCGCCAACTTAGATTCTATTAAACATACGGTGTTATTATACAAGCTTTACGATATTTTTATGTTTCTGATGGTAAATGTTTGTTGTGTGCCGGTTAGTGGCGGAAAAAAAGGCACTATAAGGCCGGCTTTATTAGTACCGGAAACACATAACGAGACCAAGTAGTGTGACAATGGCGAATCGAGTTCGTTCTGGTTGTCTCTGTATATTTACAACTTGTGAACGAGCCACACACCATGTTCGACCTATCGTAAATAACTAACTATATGTATAGGAATTGTTTTTGTTGCTATTGTTTCACTAAACTATTATTGTATGCTTTTCTTTAAAAATAGGTACTTTTGATATTTTGCGATACCCAATAACGGAATTAGTTTCCGTTTAATTATTTTCTAATAAGAATTAATCTATATATCGTTCAGTTATAACAACAACAACGGTTTGATTTTTCTTAAAGCTAATTGGACGGCCCAGTAATATATCACTAAGCATTTCCTTGTTCAGCCTTACAGTAATTTTTGTAATTTGACGCGTTAGCCATCATTTTAATTATATATTATATACGTACGTATACATATAAATTGAATGGTCGGAGTTTAATCTAACTTGGATCCGACATAAAGTAGATGTTATATGGCCGCGTATATCAAGTGGGTAACGCCGTTCTGCCACTTTAGCATTCATTAAGTGTCTCTTTTAAGACTTTGATAACATTCGTTACGGCGAATATGCGCATTTTTTCACGGCTATTTAATAGGGGCTCGTAAACTGTGCCAACTTGCTCGACCACCAATCCACATTACGCGTTCGTAAATTGTTAAATATTTATCCAACTCTTACAATTTGTTTGCAATCATTTCTATCTACTGGTACCGTTAGACAACATTTCATAACACACTTATATAGATATATATTGATTGATAGATTTGATAGGTTTATATATTGAATGATCAAACAGTCACTTATAATTATTATAATTGGCGAAATGTGAATATAATTTTGGTTCTATCCAAATTGTGAAGAATTGCTTATTAACACGTATTCATACATACCTACATACTAAGTGGCAATTTAAATGATATTGTTTAGTCAAAATAATACGATTGAAGTTTAAATGGTTTCTTACGTAAAACAAGGACACATCTTACATTTCGTAACTCTAATATAATAAATAAATAAGAATGTCGATTTTTACGAAACGTATTTAAAAGAAAACGATTGTATGTAAAATCAAAAAATTAGTTATACTTTCGTAGATGAATAAAATACATTTATGTAAATTGTGTTTATAACAATCAAGAAAATTGCCAAGTCATTGTATTATAAATAAACAAATAGACAAGTTATTACATCACCTATCGCGAAAAAAACGCTAAAATATGCGTAAACTCTTCCTATATATTAGATACTATATCATTGTCTAGTAAATTTATCAAGAAAATATTTATTATATTCCGAGAACTCATTCAATTTATATATTCAATTAACTTTCATATTTTATAACAGGATCGAAACTTGAAAATGTTACAATTGCAATTAATTCACAGTTAAAAATTAATTTTAAAGAATTCCATATAACATTTACAAGAATGTGTAACAATTGCCGTAATAATTAAAGCCAATAAAACAAAAGTAACGTCAACAATGTAACACACACATACACACATACACACATGTACAATAAATCACATTGTAATTGAATTTGCTACCGTTGTCTGCTACAGATTTTTTTGCCTCCAGTTGTAGTTTTAATCTAGTCATTAAAGTGCTAGGCGAGACCTCGGAATCCCAATCAACTGCTGCCTATAACGTTAACAACGCAAAAGTACTTGTTGCAATGCAGCCAAGATTGATACCATACGGTCACAGAATATCTAATTATATTGTGAACCCACGCCACCATCCTCAGACACGCACAGCGAAACAACATACAACGAATCTATATAGCAAATTGCCAATCGAAATCTACTCAAATCTCTGATTGGCTTATGAATATTGGCTTTATTGCCTTTTATTCCCTTGCAGTCTGGCCTATGTTTTTATGCTAGTTTTATAGTTGAGAATTCCCAGACGATATGAATATGCAATGTCTAAACTATTGTGTGCAAAAGAGTAACTATATAGCCAAAGAAAGTCTTCTTCAAATGGCAATAAGTTTCATTCATGTCTTGATTCAAGATTGCTATTACTTTTTCAATGTAATTAATAACGTTTGAGCTTTATTACCCTTTTTCAATGCATATTTATTACAAATGCGAACATGTTTATTCAATTTAGTTATAAATGCACATATATACAAAATAAATTATTAATTATTGAATGAGAGCTGAAACATATTTATATATTTTTAAATAAATAAAAAGCAATAATTCGTGAAAATTACTAAGTGATAAAAAAATGTAAATTTCATTCGGAATATTTCTGGTTGGGTGGCTAGAATTCGCTGGATCGTAAAACAATACAAAAATGTCGTTGGCGCTGTTGTAGCTGGTTTAAACTATTAATTATGTTCGATTTTCTCCCTCGGGAGCTAATTATGAAGTTTACGTGTTGCATTATTAACGCATGTCTCTGTTCCAAGAACCATTTACATTTTAAATGTAGGGATGGGCGTTGTCGCCAATATTAAATATATATATGTTACACCATTATTTTCTATAGATACATTGAACTGTATAGATCTGCTAGTAATTACTAGTTACAATTAGCTTTGTTTTATTATATTTTTTGACTAATTAAAATACGATTAAATAGTTGTTAATTCAAAATAAAAAAATAAATCCTTTAGAGTTTCGCTTCTATATATCGTACATAGTAGTATGTATGTGGCTAGGTATATGACCATATATCAGTAAATGGCGTTGTTGTCGAGACTGGTATACATATTTTAGTAATATAGTTCCGTGTATGGGTTAGCCCACGGGAGTAATTTGGGTAGTTGTCTGTATAACGAGCGAGATTTACCACCCGCATGCAACAAATCAACGATAATTAGGCATTAATTCGCTTGGATTCCTCTAATGAAGTGATTTGTAATGCAAGCGTGCGCCCGGTACACGCTACCATTTCATACAAACGATCTCCAAGTCTCGTGATACTCAGTGTTTCGTACGCTACTAAACTCACAATTATCTAAATACTTCTTTTGATTCTGCATTGTTTGTTTCTTCAAAAACTGTCTCACCCATCATTTACCGTGGTTCTTTAGAAATCTCTTTTAAAATTAATAGACTTGTTGCGAAAGTAGTATATACTTACACAGAAAATGTCACTAGACTTATTATTTATTATAAATGTACTTAACATTATTAAAATTTATTCTTTACTTAAGTTGAGGTCAAAGGTTTATTTTACCACTAAATTTTATGTATACAGATTTTATGGGGAAAGATTCAATTTGAACTTTATAAATTTATTATAAATAATTGAATGGTAGTTAAATTTCGGGATGTATATATAGTAAAGTATAAAGTTGATGTAGATTAGTATTTAAAGTGGACATAAGTTGTTGTTTAAGCGTGGGTCGTTTAGGAGTGGGTGTCGAGTAATAAACAAACTCATCTTAGAATGCAGTCCATCCTTCCTGCAACTGTTAAACTTCTGCGCGCGCGGTGTTACATAAAGACTCGGACACCTTTGGCTTATTTATGAGATACAAATTTCACCATTGTACTTCTGTTATTGTGTTATTATAAATTATCTGTGGTGCGCGGTCTCGTTCGAAAATGTTCGCTCTGTCCGTCAGTCAGCGTAAATGCCGAGGTCTTTTCATTCAATTGAACCAACGATCTACACTGTTCAAACGATTGTGAATTATTATACGTATACGCGAATTTGTTGATTGAACAAAGGTCTTGTGTATTTCATGCTACACTGAGCATGTGCTATTCTCCATACCTCCACTACTTACTACTACAGATAATAAACTATTCCATTTCTATTTATTCTATACCTACAACTACTATTAAATTCCAATTCAAATTTACATTTTGGGACAGATTAAATATACACACATATTATTAATTAATTTATTGTTGTAATAAATATTTGATTCATTAGCATTTTTTTCCTTTTTGGAAAAGTCTTTTAAAAAAATAGTTTTTAATATTTAAAAGTACAAGTGTTACGCGGTTTGAAAAGTGAAGTTGAATAATTTTTTTTTGTACAGTGTATACACAAAAACTATTAGGCGAAAAGAAAAAAAAAATCACTTTTACTAACTGTGTCTGTTCGGTGGCTCGTGTGCGAGTTGAAAAAAACCAATATTAGAAACGCGAAATCGTATAACGAGTAATGATTGTTACTTACACGTGTACCAATATATAATAGCATCATATAATAATGCATTTTTCTAAAGTGAAAAATGTGTCTTGGAAAAGGCGCGCGTTCTTGGCACGTGTTCGAAATATATCAAAGATTCGTGTGTGCGACACACACATACACACACATAGAGACAGAATGATACGAACAGATCGAAATCATAGTTTAGCACATAATTATTGTGTTGCGGTCAGAACTTTCTTAGCCCCGAGCCACTGGCAGAACCAAGAACGGCCGCGTGCTATGAACAGTGAATTACAAACTGTTTATTTGTCAATTTTTTTCCCCAGTAATTTCCAAGAAATCCTCAACGAAAATCAACAAATCGTTTCGGAACACAAATTATCTTTATTGAAACACTACTACAAGTATTGTAGTAGTGTTTGAGGACCGCTGTCGGTAATAAGGCATGCCAAATTTCTTGTAAAAGTTTTTCTGTGGCTTCTTTGTGATACGATTGAGATGTCCATTGCATGTTTATTAGCCACATGAAGTTGTGAAAGATTGTAATAATGACTTATTGTAAGTCATTTCACATGTCATACCATTGATTACACTGCCTGTTGTAATGTCTGTATCAACATCTCTACCACTACCTTCTTCTTATTCTATTGTATTGTATCGTATCGTATTGTATTGTTTGACGACGTCAAATTCATATTATTATTATTTTTAGTCAAAATTAGATTCAATTTAAATTTTTACGTATTAATAATAATAATTTGATCTTTGCTATTTCATAACGGCTACAATCGCCGCAAACAGAAAATATATTGATTACCATTTGTTATTACATGCAAAAATATCCTATAGTGCCTGTAAGCGGTCACGCCGACCGGTATTATATTTATAATTAATACAAGCACAGGAAGCTATCAGAATGTTTGACTATTTATTATGAGTAACTTTTATTTATATGAGAATACTACGTTTAGGATTGCTCACACTATTAATAATAAATCCCGTAGTTGATAATTAGTAAATGATGTTATTTTTTGGTCAAGTAGTTGTGGAATATTTATGTATGTATGTATGTATGTATGTATGTATGATGATGAAATAAATATTGAATGAAATAACATTAGTGAGTGATGTCGGATAGAAAAATATTTAGTTTAAAAATGAATCGGTTGATACAATTAATTGACAAGTGATCAGTAGTGGACGTACATACATGTGTGATGCATTTGTTTATTTATTGAATTGAATTCAATCGAGAACAACGTCTTTATAAGACGATTTTAAAATAAACATCGACTACCAATAGAAATGTCATTATGTATTTATTATACTAGGTATATGTATACTAGAAACCGTTATTATGGTCATCTCTACATTACAGGAAGGAATCCAGAGCGCTACGAATAATAATAATAATAATAAACAAAAACTAAACGTCGTTATTGACGATATTTATCTATAGAAATGGTGCACATGTTTGGTCGCACGAATTTTTATTTATATTAGTAAAATACAATGGGTAATTATCAGTTAAGAAATGAAATGAAAAAGAGCAACATTTATTTATGTATCAGTGTCATTCGATATGGCTTATTTATAGTGGCGAGTGTAATTGTTTCTTATTAGTAGAATGGCTATAAAATAACGCGTTTCAAGTGTTTTGTTCGACACGGAAACATGAGATGTGTCGTCATTGCTTATATGCTTGTATACCGTATACGTACATACATGCATACGTACAAGTGTCGCCTCCGATTGTGAATGTGAATTCAGAGCAAGAATAAATGATCAGTGATGCCTTCTCATGTAAATCAGCCAAGTGTGATTGACACGCGACTGATTTTTGATTAATTACAGTTTCAATTCACGCAGGAAATTACCACTTTCTATATACTCGTACATACGTACTTACGTATACAGACACCTTTTCTTCTATACTTAAGAGACGACTTGCCTAAGGGTATCATAATAATGCGTATTATACCCTGACGAAATCAACAACTGTTTTAAACACATCCAAGAGAATGTGCACCTAGGCATACGCAACCCGCGATATACTATAGGTATAATTATTTTAGAAATATATATTTTTTTGGTTTGGTGCATTTGTGTCCTGTGTGTCCTGTGTTGAGATGGTATGAAAGTTGGGAAAGAATAAATAATTTGCAAACATGTGTAAAAGTTAGACGAGCACAGCGAATCCATGCTGATACGGTGAACTCGCGTACTATTATAGTATACATAAGGTATAGAATAGGATATAATCCTCTCACTGTTCGCTGGTCCAGTGGTTACGCGGAATGCGACCGGCTCAAGTCGTTACCAGCCCTCTCGGATGAGAGGTTCAATACGTGCCCGCCATTTACATCCGTCATGGAGCTGACTTTGTGTTATAATACTGTTATAGGTACTAATTCCGCTCACATCATATTGTTTGTCTCCAGAAACAAAGATCCACGACCACTTAACCATCCACCTACCGACTAAAATTGGTAACGATTGCAATATCGTTATCGAAAGGTACTATTAGCAGTTTAACATATTTATATGTATGACCTGTAAAGAAGTTAAAGCGGGTCGCGTTGAAGCAAAGAAGAAAATGTATAATAATTTATGAACGCGAATGTTTAATAATATTAGTGAAACATGGAATGCAGGTGTGGATCTGAAACGCGCGTTCAAGGCATAATTGTGGTATTTGCTATTCACTGTACTAACTGAAGAAGTCAACTTGTAATTCCTCAACACGATCGCTGTTATAACTCATGCGAAATCGCGCTGCCATCATCTCTTGCAGTGAAATTATTCAGACCGAAATATTTTATCGTTTACGGAAACGCGTCGCCTCGAAAAGTGTTCAATTCGTACGAAGGAAGTAATCAAAATTGATTTGTGCATTTTTATTTATTTAGAAAGGAAAATCAATAGCATAGTCATAATACAAACGCACTTGTGTATCCGGTCAATTATTACATCAACTGCAACATACGAGTACATACATACTACATATGTATAAGAAAACTCATTGAATTTTCAATTGAACAGTCATTGAAAGATGTGCAACTATAGTTTGTTTGGTTTTTATATGTAAATGTTATTTTCAAAACTGTAACAAGTGAAAGCCGAGAAAGGAAGCCAATTATAAAAATCCAAGTTTCATTTTTCAATAAAGTCACAAACTCCATATAGTATTCTCATATAATACACACACACACGTCAATTAGTTTTATTTATAACTTATGCTATTTATTGTGGACCATATTTAAATAAATTTAATTAGTTTTCTAAGCAATTCATGATTTATTATCGAAATTTTCATTTTAATAAAATATATATGTAGGCAACTAATAATAATAAATAAGTAAAAATCGTCCGCTAGTTGGCTATGGCGCACAATTATGCTCAACTTTTTCTTGTTAAGAGTAAATGATAGGTAAGGTAGTTATTAAGAGAAATATACATTTCCATTCGATTGAAATTCCGTTTGTCGGTTGCCCATTATAATTTTAGTTTCACATTAATAAGATGCTATCTATAATATGGATTTCGCTAGTGTGAAACTGCCTTAATACAAAGTGCGTATACAAACGATGTTCTCGACGCTCGCGGCGAAATGCTCTACTTAAAGACACCATACGCAGTTAATCTCGCTTGCATTTTCTAAGGAAAGAGAAACTTGTCATCGCGACCACAAGTACTACTAGAACTAGAAGAATTAAAAAACACACACACACACACACACATATTAGATATATCTGATACCCGGACATTGTTGAAAGCTAAACATTTTATTACAGATATGTTTTTCGATACCACTTTTAAATAAGACTTCACACATCACGACTTTTTCCTTTCTTATACATTTATACGTAACTTTTATGAAAGATAATTTTTTATGATCATAAATTTATTGAATCAAAATAATACAAATAAATAAAAGTGCGTATGCGCAATGCGCATTTGTCTGGTTGGGGAATTAAATACAAGCCAGTTTCTAAAAGTGTAATTTATTAGATGAATTAAAAAAAAAAAAAAAAACAACCATCAGTCAGTCACGCTCGGAAAAGTTTATTGATGAAAAGTACTTGTCAAAACAAAGTATTTATTCGACAAATAATTATAATATGAATAATAAAGCGGCCATAAATCCAATTCGATTATACATAGTTGGTAATATTTTTCGCTTTCATATGCATAATTCGACCATTTTTCACTGATATCGTTGAGAAACTTTTGCATTATTAATTTTTTTTTTGCCGCCTCCAGTAAAACAATTTATTTTTCGATATGATTAATAGGCGATAAACATTCAATTCAACATAACACATATTTATAAAAAACAGTACTATATTTCAAACAATGCGTCAAATTAGAATAAATCTTAAATTACACGCTGATCAATCGAAATCGTTTTCCGACACACACACACATTTTTTTTTTGGTGTTGCTTTTCAAATTCATAAAATGGGTATATTAAAAAAGTGAAAAGGTCTAATCGAACTCGTTTTTACTCAAGCTGTCATTCATTTTTGGCAGCTCAGACTTTTATGGTTTCCTGTCTAAAGCTACTTTTCAATCGGATTGCTAAAGCAACTGCTACACCTGTCAACTTGATTCAATATTTATGCTCTAATCTTAATTTAATTGCGTTATTTCGTTAAATAAAGATTTCAATTCAGTTTTAGACAATTTGTGTAGTATATTTTACAAAACTTAATGGACATTCTTACGCGCTATATACATTTTTATAGTATTTTAATTATAACTTGATATAAATATGTATACCATATGCTCGCTAGAGTAAAACAATTTCTAGGAATAATTTATATTTTATTATTCATAAATACACAGCTTAAAACAAGAGTTGGGCGGTTTTATATTTGTAATAAAATTCCATTTAAATAACGCTAATAGACGCTTACATAGATATAGTTGAAAATTATTTTAATTTAACGATAATTAATACAGCGTTGTTATTTACGTTTACAAAGTATCAAACATGTTTAATTCAGTAGTAGGTATATGATAAAATAAATGTGTAATTATTTTCGGAATGAAAATTGACGAGATATGATGATAAAAATGAGGAAATGCCGTGTGACAAATGTTAACATGACGTTGTCAAACACGACAGGTACTACACCGACCGCTCGGTGACCTAACCTAACCTTGCAACCTTCCACATAACTTACAATACACCTGATGGCCCAACAGTCATGTCGCTCTTGCGAACAAGAACTTGTATTACACCGGAGGACTTAATACCCGAGATCCACATACAAAAGATATACGTACATATACTACGTTCTATATGTACTTGTGTCTTGAATTATATTACGAGATCTTACAGTTTCCTTAAAGATACCTTTGGAATATTAAGCGGTGTTATATACGTACGTATGTACATACTTTCGCACACGCAATCTATCTACACGATTCCTTGTTTACATAAAAAAAAAAAACACATCATTTTTAATATATTAAATATTCTATATTAAATGGAACCTTAGGCTTACAGATTATTTACAATATTGCTTTGGCGCCAAATAATAATTGTTTTAAAAATATGTATGTATGTATGTAGTGATTGAAAATGGTAAATATTGCCTTTTGAAGATAGAAAATGTTCTATTGTGACTTGATTTATGATAGCGGAATGTGTACACATCGTATGAGTGAAATGACGTGTTTTCTCTTTCATTTATAACATTTTAAATGGAGCAGACGATTAACATAAAAATAAAATAATAAAAAAACTGGTTGTTTAATCAATAAACATATTTAATTTATGAACGCAATTTCCTGTTGCTCTTGCGAGGATTGATCCAATTATTATTCTACTCATCATACACACACACACACACACACAAACACACATACACATAAACGTTCGTAGAAAAATGATCAATAGTGCAGATGAAATTTACACATGACTGAGAATGGAATGATGGAATGTTATGGTGACTGATCGGGGGAGGTTACAATTTACCATGTTGGAACAAATTTAATACAATTCTAAGACGGCTTTCGTATTCATAAGGTGACATTGTTGTTATGGTTGGAAATGAATAATTGATTTGAGAAAAATGATGTAGCACAGTTATAGAAATATATCTGTAGATGTATTGGGAAATAGGCGAAACTAAAGTATGTTAAAGATGAAATATTTGTGTGGTGCGTTGCACACTGAATCCGCTATCAAAATTAATTAATCTCGCGCAATACGGGCAGAAAACGCGCACCTGTAATACAACATCTGCAGCAACTAATTTACGCTACAGCTACAGCCACAGCACACCGGTTCGCCTCAGCTCCGAATGGACGTGTGCGTATCTTCAGGGTGCTGATTATTACACTTGCAGCAGAAATGAGCCTGAAGCCTCCAGCAAAGGCTTGGCTATCACAACTGATAGGTAGGTACGTGCCAAGCCATGATTGCATTTGTGCTTCCAATCATTGAGAAGCTATCTATTAATTATTATCGATTAACAAACGCCACAGAGCAAAGGTGATTCACACCCATTGCGAGATAGATAGTATTTTTGAAATAAATAAAAAAAGAGTATTTCGCAAAAGAATATTTGATTGTTAGTAGATAGCATGTAAACGGACGCCTTGACTGTACGAGTCTATAGTATGAATAAAAACATACTGATCTAACAGTTTTACGAGTTCGTGCCGAGAGTGTAGAGTATATCAGGATAACAGGTAATGCTACCTGTGGCTGCCGCGTACCTGGTAATTACACTTTTTCATATAATAATGATAATCGTGCTAGCTGCACCGATTATCTTACAGACGATTCTCAACTTACACGTATGTAACATATATACTGTATATTGTCCATTCTCTCCACCGCGCCGTTTGCCTTTAAACCGTCCGCCTTTAAACCGCGCGCTACAAGCTCTGGTTACCATGGGACACTTTAATTATGTAATAACATATGTTATTTTAAGCGAGTAGCACAGCATACTGGATCAGATTAAACGCAGAAAAAGTCGTTTACGCATCTCGCGTTACCTGTATTTGATGCAACGAAAGATATTGCCACAACAACCAACATAACCGTATATGTGTGAACAGATTCGAGGAAGACGAGAAGAGCGTTTTTCAACATTTCCGACACAATTTTCATTTCAATGCGACATCGAATGAAATAAATTCAAAAGAATTAAATAATCCCATTGCGTATCGCAATAGAACAAGTTCATAATTGTAATCTGAAGTGAAATCCATTAAACAGCATTCTTAAAGCATCTAGATGGCACGCACAACAAAGAAAAACAAAGATGATGGTACTGTTGGATGTCAGGTTGTCTAAAACGATATACGCCTAGCTTTACTTATGCACTATACATATATCAAGATCAATATCAAATACAATCAATCACAGAAACGATAATCATTTTACACGTGACCTCGTTGAACGGAACACACAACAAAATAAATACGAAATAAAAGAATTACACAGTAGTTTGCCATCCGCTTGTAATGTATACCTAACATAACATAACATAACATAACACACAGCTTGTGCGGTTGCGATAAATGACACTTATTAATGATTGGGGCACACAAAGAGTTACTGCTACTGCTCTATACTCCGCAACCGATTACTTAAGCTCTCTCTCACTAAACGCTAGTTTTGTTTATTTATTTATTAACTCGGTTTCAACAAGAATACGGTATTCACCGTCGACATCCAATGTTAACAACTTGACGATTAATGATACGCAGGAGGCCGTAATTGTAGGTGTGAGGATTACTTTTCAACATTCACACCAGGGGGCTGGCTACGCGATCTTAAAACTAGATTGATTTTTGTTTGTTTTCAATAAAGTCCTATAAAGTAGTTGAAAGTATCATTTGGGAATCTCTTATATAGATTCCATAAAAGATTTGAAATTCTTTGTGTATATTAGATAGATAGAAAAAGAAAAGAAATAAAAAACAGTATTGCTTTGGTTGCTAATGTAGGCAAATTAGATTCAGATTAAACAATGGACTATACCAACAACAGAATGCTTATTAGATTGTGCGATTACATAACTTAAACATATATAGTATAGAGCCGTTTGGCCAGCACGACCGTATATATGTGCAGCTGTGGCCAATCTTTAAACTAATGCAATTCTATTATTATTATTATTAGTGAATGGATGCGTTGATAATTATTGCGTCATAAAGATAAAAAGCTTCTGCAATATAATAATGAGAGTTTTTTTTTTGGTCAAGTAAAACTTTTAGTGTACGGTATTTTTGATAAGGATCGCTCGATTAGATTATAGAGTTTGATAGTACTCACTGAGTAAAATTAAGAGTCATCAACCAGAAATGAAATTGAATTAGTATACTACCGCGGCTGATGTGTAGTTTAGAGTTTGTGTTACGTTAAGTAACCTGGCCCACTAGATCAAGACACGGCCATTGTTGTTGTGTCATAATTCAAGATTTAATGGAATACAAGAATGAGATATCAGCTCGCTTGATCTGGATGGTGAAATAGATTCTTGAGAAAATTCATCTAATCATAATACCACAATTTGCGCGTTCATTCTCTCTCTACTCAAATTTCGAATACATTTCAAATTCCTAGACTTAATCAAGGATACTCTACTTAATTAATACTATAAATAAAAATAACTAAAGATGATGCGGTATCACTTCCATATTTAAACAAAATCGTAAAAATTCCTTTAGAAATAAGTTCAGCTGCGTCTACAACCTCCAGTGCGTATTAACACACACACACACGTGGTGTAAAACGAAGGTTGTACTAAATAACTAATCGACCTTGAACATTAAACTATTTTGATAATTAACTCGATCAATTACGATAAATTCTTTACTCGAAAATCAATTAATAAAACGCGAATTCATTTCAATACCCTGTTGTTTAATATACAATTAATTAATTACGCGATTAAGTTTCGAATAACTATAGATTTTTAATCATGATCAAATTAGAAAAAAAAAAGTAGTATATATATAATATAGTAGGTATAGCGTAGAATAATAATAATAATAATAATACAGTGGTAACCTTTTGAAAATGAAGATAGGCGTGGTAATGTAAGTCGTTATAAGCAGTGTTTCTCGGATAATACAGTTACGGAGGCAAATTAAATTTGCAAATACCTTTAATCAAGATCGCGCTATGGCCTTGGGTTGGTGGTCATCTTTTTCGCCTTCCGTCTATGTGTCATATTCTATTTTCCCTATGAATTTAATTTCGTATATTTATGTGCGTAAAAATTGCAACAAAAACTCGGATAATAATTGCTAAGGAAGTCTAGTGCGTCATTACTGGCGTAAAAACGCAACGCCAAGAATGCAGTTACATTTTCAATCTAACAAGAAAATAAAAGCAACACACAAACTACTACTATTACTACTAGTAACATTTGTATGGTTTTAATATTGAAATTAGCGTTGCTTTCTGCTAATTTAATTTTTTGCCCAACTAGCAATCAAGTCTGTAACGAAAGTCTAATCGAAATTATCTCGACTTAATATAGGAAAAAAAGGAGGCTCCCGTTAACTATTTCCATCCTGATTTTACTCATTTTTGCTTATTTCTCACAATATGAAAGTTTATTATTTAATGTTTACATGTTTTTTAAAACTTAAACACCGGAAAATGCTTACAATCTTCTTACATATATATCTGTATAAAATAAAACAACTTATGCATCAAGTAGTTTTTTACTCCACTTGAAATAAGTAATTTGTACTAAACACCTTATGAGATGTTTAACAATAGCGTTAAAACGTTTTTTAACGCCATATTACACACAAACACACACATGAAACTAGTAATACATAAATATTTAATTTACTCTTTAAGTAAGCACATATTTAACACATCGTTCCACTCACATAATAGCTACACGCTTCGGATCACATGTATACCCACCTTTACAATGTAATTAAAGTGATGCTTCCTAGTCTTTAGACTAAAGCGTGAAAAACATTTCACGCTTCTGATTTTTCCGACAAAATTCGTTATTTATTATTATTAGTAGCTGTACATTTGATTAATTCTACTATAAGTATACAAGATACTTTTAATGAAACGTTCAGATTCTTTCCAACTATATTTTGGCTACGATGTGAAATTCAGATGATGATGATATGTCTCGTAAATGATAACCGGATCAAATCATCTAAGGCTGCTGTGTGCGTGTGTGTGTGTGCTGTATAATATAACAAGAACACGGCGTTGAGATGAATTGCGTCACATACTTGCGGCCAACGTGATCCCGGCCATATCATTATCTAATAAGGATGGTACGAATAACATCAAACTACACGGGAATATTATATAATATACATTATATACTCAAACACACAAAGACAATCATTATATTCTATGGTGTATTTAAAGACTCGTATAAAATCATATTTAAAATTATTGATTCAAATATGTTCATAAAGTTTAGAATTTTTTAATAAATATTTTTATGGATATTTGTTTATGGATCATTCAAATGGATAATGTTTGTTATTGCTTGGTAGTGAGGAACATTCTTTTTTTTGAAGGTGTGCTCGCGATCTGCCTACTTGCGCTTGCCATTGTATGCGGCGAGAGTTTGTATAACAGAATAACATGCTATCTGCGGGACCATATTTACCATAATTTATTATTGATGGTTTTTCTAGTGCAATTTAAAATTCAAAATAATTTTTGTTTAAACAACAACGCACGACAACCTTCAGAGCAGCATTGTCTGTCTTACTCATTTGATATGTATGTATTTAATAGGTTATGCAAACAATGTCTATGTTTGTATGTATGTATAGTAGTGCAGTGAAAAGTTCACGATATTTAATGTAGGCCCAATTGTATATATTAACACACTATGAACATTCTTTTGATGAATGACCAACACTTACATAAAGATATCTCAAGTTAATATAAATCTTTCAAGTTCATCTTGTATGCTGAGTTATACAAATAAGGCAAAACACATTAAACTTTTCTAAATACGTATGCGCTCGCATTAAAACGAATAAAATAAAAAACTCAAACTGGTAGGTTGTATATACGTTCGATATAAGACGTTATTAGATATCTATGTATATATGACCAAATGCGGACAAATATTAATTATCATAAATGGGTGTCTTGTTTTAAACCGTAAACGATTAATTTTTCGGCAACTTTCAACTTTACCTATTACACGTTGTCACCAATCTACATTTTTTATTCTTAATGCATTTTTACATATAAGTCCACAACACACATTAACTCCTTTAGGAAATACACACTTGTTTTATTTTAAATTCATAAATCAATATTGATTTTCACATTTTTACTTTCTTATTGGATATATTCTAATCGTGAAATTATTCAATTTCTACATTTTAATGGAAATACATTTTTTTGACCTTCCCTGAATTGTAACTTTCTACTTTTATCTGTGTGCGCAGAAATATGTCTGTACGTATGTGTGTGTGTGTAAAGAGAGAGAGAGAGAGCGTTTTGCTAACAAATTTGTTGATTCGTAAATGGTTCGTAAAAAAATGTATGTATTTTGAAAAGAATATTAGAGTCGCATGTTTGTTATATTTTGTATAAGAAAGTTTAGTACAGGGCACTAAAGATAATAATTACGGGTAATATAAATTTCACAAAAGATAAGAATCTTGGAATAAAAGCAACCTCATTTTTGGGCAGTACCTACATAAAAATGTGCGATGATAAGAATCTGATAGATGCTATAATATAGGTAAGGTAGGTATATTTAATCATATTAATAATGTGCTCCACTAAACTTAAACTGGTCTACTTTCCAAGTATTATAATAATTTATATTATACATACATGTATGACATTATAAGATGCACTACTGTGTGCTGCAACATTGCATTTGAATCTGATTAATTGTTCACCATAAATAATAAATGATTTGCGAAATATGATATTGAAATAGTGAAATGAATTTAGCAAATTTGAATCAAGCACCGACTGGATAAAATATAGAGTGCATATATTACGGGAGAAATTGCTATTTCGTGTTCTGTGTGGGAGGCCAGCAACTTAAAGGATTTGCATCTCAATTCGTACTTTAACGACAGTTTGTAACGATTACTTAACGTACCCTATGCTTGAATCGCCGCATTTCATCTCATCTTGATATACTTACTGGTAAACGACGTAAACCACCACTACTTAACTACACATCAAATATACAAATATAGGCACGCGTAAAAGTTATTTCAAAAATATGCTAAATTAAAGTTTTGGGTGGGCGTTGGTTCCATTTTTTTAAAAAAAAGAAATGATTTATTTGTACGAAATCGTGAGAATTTCATACTGAACGTGTCAAATATTCACCGGTAAAGGTTATAATTCATCATTTGATTTGAATGAAATAGAGAAAACGAGTTTTTATGTTAGATGCCAGTAGGTAAAGAATGTATTGATTAGCTTTATGTTAATTATGGCCAGGAATATTTAACATAATTTCTAGATCAAAACGTTTCAAGTATGCAGTGCGAATTTACAAAAACGCGGGGATATAAATTGCTTTAGACAATACGAAGACGTTGATTTATTCCGCAAAGATAAGCTGAACTAATAGTAGATGCAAGCTAACTTACTGTTTTAGTCATTTTATAAATCGTACATCATCTTGTATACATTGGAATTTTCGTTCTAAATAAAAAATACACTTTTTTACTTAAATATATACCTATTATTTTAGGAATAAAGCACACATTAAATAATTTTATTATTATTGAAAAGCGGCAAATAATAATTTTTGTGTGTTTTTATTTGAGTAATTTTTAGAAATATTTGATTTATAGTAGTTTATGAAAGTATTAAGGTACGTATAGACGATCGCGTAGGCAAAAAGTGTAATATCTGATTCACACCTTTATTGTATGTCATTGTAGTTTAATCATAAGAATAATAACACATTATATGTAAATTGAAACTATATATATATACTATGTGTTAGTGTGTGTGTGTGTGGAACAATACAATGATCTCGCATCCCTCCAATTGATTGCATTAACATTTGGTTATGGAGTAGTGAAATAAGTGAGCGAGCGCGCGCGATTGTTTCGAGGGGCGCTACAGAGTGTGGAGTGTGTATATCTATGTATCTATTGTTCACATGTTAATCAGTTGCTAGAATATTATTATGGAGCACGACGAGATGTTGCGCTGCTATACATATAGCTTGAAGGTGATGCAATGGACGAAACAAACGGATCAAGTCGCCTTTGAAACTATTTTTGGTATGTGTATGTGTGTGTGTGTGTGTGTGTGTGCATTCTGCCTGGCCTACACTATATGATGTATATACATATACTTTTACCATTCCATTCATCCAACAACAAACGGATGAATGGGACGACCTCGGTATATCATTTTACCTCTACCCATACCTGCTTACGTCCAACAATCATAACATTAAGGATACTTACAGTGTCCCATACTGAACTGTTTTATACCTAATAGATAAATCTATATTTATATAAATAGCAAGGATAATAAAATACTAACTTTCAAGGAAATATAATTATTCATTGCACTATATTTGTAAATATCTACTTCCGGTAGGAGCTTTTCACACCCACATGCCATTCCAATAATATACAAGGAAGATAAAAACAAATTTTTTCTTACATTTTTATAAAATGCACTTTTAATTTTGTATAAGAAAATAATATAATATTTATTTGCTAGCAATATTCATATTTTCTACTAAAAATGAAATTTGCACCATCTGTTTGAGAAACTGTTAGATTAGCTACATACATACATATGTGTAGCTATATATGTAAATTTCGTTTAACAATTTGATTAGACGTTTTATTTAAAGATACAATCTGTTATGATCTGTGCAATCAGCACACGTATGTATGTATGTATGTATATTTGAGTCAGCAGTGTAATAAGTGCTGGTCGATCGTATGACATCCAATCTAGGAAAATTACATATGCAAATCAGTGTTTGGCGTCAGACCGCACTTCCCATCATCATCTACTTCAATTACGTGACTCAACTGATCACTTGTCATACATACATACATACCTATCTATCTAATATATACATACACACACTTGATGCATCTAAATTTCATCTCAAACCTAGGTACACCTACTCAGGATTATAATTCCTATTCCTCTCTTAGAAATATTATTTATTCGTACTACATACACCACAGGTTTTAATTCTCATCTTATTATTACTGTTACACATGTACGAGTTTTCATTAGAAATTTATTATTTTGCGGTTAATGAAAACCAAACGTGACATACATATGGGTAATTGGAGTTATTGTATTACCAAGCATTTTTAAAATTCAATTTCCTTAAGAATTGCGGTTCGAGAATATTTACAAACGAATTGGGTGTGAAATGAATAAAACTTTAATTGCGTCACAATTTCCATCATCTTGTCAAATTTTCGTTGTAATTTTACCAACTAAACAACATTAGTTATAATTAATTGGCCGCCAGCCTAAGTGCTATACGACGCCATTATAAACCTCGTTATAACAGTTCTCCAACTGGACACTGATTAAGATTGCTCAAAAATAGTGTTATTAGCTATTTTAACGAATGCTCAAATTAGATATTCCCATACATATAAATTGTTAGAACCCAAATATATATTTTTTCTCATTAGTGTTTTTTGCTTGTATTTTTGTAATACCTAAATGCGAAATGTTTTATCCACAAATACGAAAATGAAAGTTCTTTTTAGAGGCTAACGATATGAATTTCTTAATTAAATGCTGCTGACAGATAAGTAATTGTATTGAATATCCATTTATATTTAAATCACTTAAAAACAAGGACTATTTTATTTGTTAATTTTATGGAAACATTAGAAACAAACTTTTAGTTTTAATGTCACGGACTAGATTTGTTTTTTTTTATTTGTTTTAAATGATCGCATTAATTAATCTTCTAAAGCGCGACCAAAAAGTTAATTTTTGTTTGTAATTTATGAATTTAATATGAAAATCCGTAAAATCATGTGGACAAGGTCGCTTACAGGACAAGTGACCTTATATAACCACACAGTGAACTATTTTTCGTGACCGTTAAGTGTGAGAACAAATCCTGTATATTACACAACACTGTTACTCATATGCAGAGTCTCATAAACATGGTCTAGGGATAAGCTCGAAAATCTACATTTTTTCTGATTTTATTACTCTGTTAACCTTTTTCTCGAAATTCCATCAATTGGACTTACGAACGCGCCACTCTTAATATATAGACCTGTTTGACAATCAATCCCGCTAACAAATCACATTTTTATTGTTTCTATTATTAAATGGCTTTTACAACATTTCTTTACTAATTAATGGTTATAGTTTTGTCACTTTTTCATTTACAATTCCATTAAAGTGACTCACAGATCTTAAATATATACATATTACATTTACAGACTATACTTTCTTATACGTAGTAATAAAATACAAATTTTACGGTAAGTTTAATCGTTTCGGAATTTTTTTTGATTTCTTATAATTACAATAAATGATTTTTTTTTTGAGTTTGTAATATATAGAACGCAACTCTGTACCCGCCTATCTAGACTTACAGAAATGAATCATAAAATGCAATTGTATTAATAGGTAGGTAGATAAATATAATTATGCAAGGAAAAAAACTGTTAGAAAATGAAAGGATAATTTAACTGTTTTAAATTTCGATGTGGTTGATATTACCCACACACACAGACACCTATCGAGTGAAAAATTAGATTAGTCACGATGAAAGATCAAATTAATTGATCTAACGGAAATGAGCAAAAGAGGGCTCAAGGTCTGGGGAGGCGTTGACTTGAACAATATAAAACCGTTCTAGTTGTTTAAACAATAGAAATAAATCATAACTTTTCTATATATACCAAATTACGTTATATTAGATATTCGTGGTGACGTCATGCGAAATTTATATGGTTTGCAATTGGTATCAAGGTAAATAGAACATCGTTCATTTGAAATATAATAGGTGGCTGAGGAGTTATTTATCTGATGGGTTTTCTTGCTGGGGCAATTATGAGAAATTCAAAACGATATGATATCACTCTTCGTTGTAATGGCGCATAAGATTAATGTTACCTTAACTTTTAATACTTATTTATATGTTAAGTGTTACTATTTCTTAGTAATTGTTATTATATGTATGTATGTATGTATGTACATAGGTACTGAATGAAGTTTACTGCATCACTATACATACACTGTATCTCTCAACTATTTTATTTATTTATTTTTTAATTCGTAAATCTCTTAAAAAATCCACTAAGATCTGCGAGTTGTATTAATTTATTTGGTTTAGAAATGAATTGAAATAATTGTATAAATGTTGGAAGTGAATAAAAAATTGAATGACAATTTATGGATACAGGAATTAGTAAATGTGTTGACATCATGTATGTATGAGAATGCAATAAAAACGGCTGAATGAAATGTGTAAGTCAGTTGCTACGCCACGCCATGGCACGGCACGGCAGTGAGAGTCGTTGATGGTTAATATATGCAAAGGAAGTTGCATTTTTATCCACAACACTGGGAAACATGTTGAGGTGTTTTTGCATTCATGCAAACATTTCTAAACCTACCTCTACTGTGTCATGCAAAGATCCAGTTTTACCACACATGCAAAACCAATTACATACACTCACAATATATGTATGCAAACATCAAATAAATATAATATAAACTATTTTAAATCGGTTACAATGAAATTATCCATTTCCAAAAAATACATATTTACATCAACGAACAATTTCTCCAAAACACAACAATATCATTCTACTTTCTAGAAAATTATACATCAGCTATGACAGATAAACATATTTTATCAAAAAAAAAAACTCACTTGTCAACAATTAACAATTGTAACTACAAAAAAATTATTGTACAATTACTTGAGGTACGTCAACGAAATTAATAGAAATTGAAATTAACTTTTCCCAAATACTACGACAGTTTGTATCCGGTAGAAAATTAGATCAACAACATATAATAGAAAGAAAGTAGAATTAAAGGGTGTACCACTAAATTCACTTAAATCTTTTAGACTACTTTGTATGTGCATTTTTTTAATTTTTAGTTAGACATTCTATGTGAGGTAGTTAAAAATTTAATTATGAACATTTCTCAGAGAAAACGGTAGCCGAAAAATCCAAATATGTTAATTGGAAATAGCTGAATAAATATCTGAAGGTAACTAAAGCGTGAATGTGTATAATGTGTGCGATGCAAATACGAGTAGATTAATTTGTAATGTTTTTGTGAAACGTAACGAAGCAAATAACCGTTAGTCGCGTTTGCGGCAAATGTACATATATACATACATATATAAGTAAATATGTATGTATGTATGGTGCACTAGATATATAACTGTTATTAAATTGTATCGTACGTAGAGTTCGTGCCAAAAGTCAAACGCGTTATTATAAATTTGATTCCATCATAGAATATGTTGTCCCATCATGGCCACGCATGACCTGAACCACGGACTCTATCTAATTTATATATCTTTCTCGCATGATAATTTGTTCTCATTCGCTTCTACTTCATCCTCTTCTGCACTAGCTAAACGTTGCGTGCTCCTTCTTCCTTGTCTCTTGATTACACGTTCCGAAACGTAAAATCATAAAAATCGGTCGTGCGTCGCGAATATTTTAGATTTCTAAATCGCGCCGCGCTCACTGAATTTCAACTGCTGCTCAAATTCACTTGTCGGCGCATCCGAAACAAATCGGACAAAACAACAAATTCTATAGTTGGTATGCAAGATCTATTCGGTCGACTTGTTTGGTCCACTCTGTTTGCAACAGTTATGCCATCCATGTACTGTGTACGATAGATATAATGTGTCGTTGTTTCTTTCTTACATTAGACATAATATGAGCCGAGAGATTCTCTGGGAATCTTTCTTTTCAATGTGTTGCGTAAGCGCGATTATTCTTAAGTAGCTCTTAACTTGGTAACAATGAGTCTCGCGTTTAAAAACTCATGGAAGACTTTGTTTTGTGATGCAGCTAGTACCTACTTGCGGTTAATAGATCAAGGTTGTTTGTTCATTGTGTATCACCGGTGTTATGATGATATAATTACCTACTACGTAAATTATACAACCCGTCTTGCGGCAGTCATACCATACTTCACTCAATTTATAACGAACTATCATTTTTTTCTTCTTATTTATATTTAAAAAATGTTCATACATTTTATCGTAAAATATCTACGTCACACCTTATACACCGTAATATTTCAGCGATTATCACTTAATTTACATAAGCGTTCAAGATTAATCTGTTTTGGTTTCAATAAAAAAAATCTCGCCTCCTGCTTACTTTTAATTTTTATGTAGAAAATAACTCAAGAACGTTACATTATTCCCGTGTGCACTTTCACGGCCACCTTTAACTCTTTTTTCGAGTGATTTTTTTGCGAATGACCTTTCTTGCATTCTTATTGCAGCTATTCTATTCTTTGCAATACGCCCTTCTCTTATCCGTTATTTTTGCTGTTATTTGCTGAATTTCACTTTCTCGCCGTGATTCTCACTCTGTGTGCGATTCGATTTCGAGAAAGTTTACATGGATTTTTGCTTAATTGATTATTTTAATTGGTCAAAACATGCGAATCTTTTTTTAGTTTTTTTTTGATCTCGTATCAAATCTACGACCGTAACAATAACAACTTGGCCAGTTGGAAAATTAAAGAGAAAAAAAAAAAAAAACTGCGAAAGACATTAGCTAATAGTATGAGAACTAGATATGTTTTGTTTATTGTTAAGATGATGGCGCATGCATCTTTTGAAATTTTGCATAAATATTCACTTTTTACGTATGCATACATATATTAAGGTTACAAGTCAAACATCAATAGCACATTACTTTTATCATAACAGTGTATATTATAAACATATATAACATCATACGCATATTATTATCATATCATTATTGTATTCAAATCTAAGTATGTGTTTATATAATAAATGAGTTTCACACTCAAAATAATATTTCATATTGTGTAATTATTGTTATTTACGTATTTAAACATATTTCTATCAATTTTTTTATTTTTAATTGCTTAAATATCACATATTTAATGTTGAACGTTTTGTTTTCTGATCATATAGTTAATAAGTGTTTGGCGGTATAAATCAATAAGTCGTGGACATCGTTAGATATAACATATAAATTATAATTCATTTCGGAAATGAAGTAATCTACTCAATAAAAACAATTTAATAATATATGGACAACTAGTAGCAAAATTAACATTTCCAAACAACATTAACCTATAATTTCTAATAATAAAAACATTGTATTCATTCGCGGATTGCCAATAGCAATCAGTTTTACATAATTCGGTTTCAATTCTTGCATTAATTAATTCGTTTTTTTTTTTATTATTATTATTTAAGAAACATTTAGTGCACATGAAAAAAAATTATAAACAATTTTTTTGCGTCAGCGATGAATATATTTAAAAGTATGATGTGTGCATAATATTAATAACATCCACATTTGCGCAAGATGTCTTCCTTTTCAGTTAGCAAAGTGACCTTTATTTTAATGACTTCCTTTTTAAAACTTGAACCGATTTTGACTCGTGCATCAATTTGGAAGAAAAAAATGTTTGAATAGTTTGTTTTAAATAGATAAAAAAAAATATGTAAAAGTCTATAATGATAGGTGACACGGACCACTTGATAAATCCATTGCAAATTTGATCTGCTTTCTCTTGCTGATGGAAAGAAATGCAGGTGAATTAGAGGCGAGCGCTAGTGGTTCCAGGAGGATAGAATCAGTTAATCAATCACCGGATATATAACTCAAAGTTCAACAGTTGTTGAATAATCATTATTCTGGCTGGTATACTATATACATAGTAGGTATATCAGTTCGCGTCGCCTACGCAGTCAGTTCTGGTGTTACACACCACTGAGCCCGGCTAACGGTGGATTGTGCAACTGTTTTTAAAAGTGGTCAACTTAAATGTCTTCCTATCGAAGATCTAGATTACTCGTTATGGCATACTTGACTTGAAAATCTTAACCGAAGCACTTACAAATATGTTGCATCGAGACCGAAACCAAATTGTCCTCCGAGGCACACGTAATATATTTTTTATTAAAATCCAATAAATAAAATAATTGGTAAAATTCTATTCTGATTTTTCTAATATATTTTTATGAAAATTTATTTATTATTTCAAATTTATATTTTAATATTTTCCCTATTTAAATAAAATATTTTTATTATATATAAGAATGAAACTGTGGATGTTTTTTAAATATGTTTGTGCATATGTGTTTGGAAATGTATTTTTATTGAGTTAGTGAAATAATTAATATTTCATGAAAACATTTATCAAATGTCTTATAAGACATATAGTTTTAATAAAAGTTGTAAATGCCTACAACTGCAATAGCACTTAAAAGGACCTTTAACCTATTCGATCAAGATTTAGTGTAATATCTCAACCGCCCACTCCTGCGCACGTATATACACGCGAAAAGAACGAACGAACGAATGGACGAAAGAAAAAAAGTCACATTCTTGGGCATACCTAATAACATCAAACGCGGAACGGATTGAGGCCTGGTGATAATAAATAAATTCCCTCTAGTGACAAGATAAATAACGCCCGGACGGCTGTCTTCGAATACACCTATACGCATGCGCACATAGTAAAAAAAAAACACACACGCTCTCAAGTCATGCGCATACGTTTTATTAGCGATATTATATACGGATCACAGGCGGCCGTTGTGATAAATACACGTGTTGGACGCACGTGTAGAAGGCGCACGGCACTATCGCGTCTCATTAGTCACGTGATGACCTGTGACCTCACGTGCCTGCGTCGCAGCCACCCTGATCAGCGCGCAGTCCTTAGCAGCAGGACTACGGATGATGATGATGATGGTAGCGCTATGGTTGTAGATGCGCATGCGTACTGCACGCGTGCGCAAGATCTATTTTGTTCGTGATTTGAACGCGTGGTTCTTGTTGCTTGCTATATTGAACTTACTTCCCGGTTACTACATACATACATACATACATACACAGATGTTGTATGTATATAACACTGGGTGTTCATTAGGTATCACGACTGTTGAATAGTGGACATTGCATGTTCTAATAGTTAGGGCTTCTGCTAAATTGTTCATAATACACATAGCCAACGTGCAGGTGCTATCGTTTCTGAACCAGAATGAACATTTAACGCCATGTTATAAAAAATTATATTCATTATTTCTTGTCGGATATTTGAAAATATGCCATTTATCAAAATTTGCATACCGTGACTATTTATAGTGCTTGTTTTTTTTATTTATTTTAAATAATTACATTTGATTTATAATTAATAAACAGATTAATTGAAAAAGTAAAGTAATATTGCTATTAAATTAGTGTCCAAAATCAATAAATATTTATAGACAATCGATGCTATAATGTAAAATTCGTTCCAATGAAATTTTCGTAAAATTGCTCGACCGATAAAATTTATAGGACCACTAGAACGTGGAATCAAATAATAAAATAACTTAAAATGAAATAAATGTCAGATTATGAGTATAAATAATAGTAAATTATCTGTGAGCAATTTAGAAAATATGATTATAAAGTCTGCGTTTAAAACAGTCATTAGTAGATTCCTATGCGTACATCATATACCTATATAGACAATCAAAAAAAAAAAAACTTTAGTAAAACATCTGCTAGAAAATCCGATTCAATTAATAACGTTTTTGAATCGCAACATACACTTTACATAAAATACTTTTTTTTTATCATTTCCTCGAAACAAATATTAACTTAGTACATTTAATAAATAAATGTTTAAAAACGTATGATTGTTTCCGACGGCCACTATTTGTTAAGGTACACAAAACAAAGAAAATAGACGTCACAATTGAATGATTGTCTTCTGGTATTTCGGATATACATACACCGTAAGCTTTCAATTGACATGGGATAATTTGTGACTGATTGGACATTGTTGGCTGAGATACGGATTAACCTAATTTCGGATAAGCGTTACTTGGCGCCATTGTGTATTTTTCAAAGATCTTTAAAACGCTTTTCATACTGTGCACCTTTGAAACAGGTAATGCATGTCATCATCCACATTTTATAATTTAAAATTAAAATTATTTATTGAAATAATTAATAAAATAACCAATGCGTTTTAACGGGCATTTAAATTATCGCAACCCATCAAAATTGATATTTGACAGCGTTTAGACAAACCAATCATTACTCACACGGTCAAATTAAATATGTTAAAGGTAATATTTAATTATCATCAACTATTTAATAATACTTAATCACACTATCGTAAAATGAGCGAACGAACAGGTAAAAGTGGCATCTTGTTCAACAATTTTAATCTCCGCGTCTATAATTACTAACATTTTACAAAAAGCAATAATCAAATTTGTATAATTTAAAACTAAATAAGACTCATTTTTATTTAAGCTAAAATTGAAAATTCTTTAAAATATTTATTTAATAATTAATAATTTACAAAAAAACAATTTGCATAGTTAAAAACCATATATAAATTAAAAAAAAAAAAATTTGAAATAAAAAGTTTTGTAGCTTGCTCGAGAATTGAAGTCTCTTTAATATATTTAGTTATGAAGCCTTCTCGATCACATTTCGCGCGATATAATCGCGTAAATTTGCGTAACAAACATTGGCAACAAATGTGAGAAAAATTCTCACAACATATTACAACAATGGCGCATATATTTAACAATAACTCACCTGTTAAATTCTTTGCTGTTTAAAAATGATTTATATGTCCACGTGACACTAAATAACACTGTCCAAGTCACTAAAATGACACTTGATAGTGTATAAGCCACAGTTTTTGTTTAAAACCACCGGGTTTTATAAATTCACTTGTTTTTCGTTCAATTGGATTTACTTTGTTGGTTTCAATCACAATTTATTTCGTAAAAATCCGTAGGATTAATACACTCGCCATATAGTCCATGGTTGCACTTACAATTCTCTAAACACACTCAAATGTTTCGCGTTCGTTTATCACTTTCAATTGTTTTGGAAAATGTGTTTTAAAAATGTTTTGTTTTTCACTGCTATAAAATGTCTGTTCACAGTAATTGATCGTAGACACTAACAATTCTATAGAAATAATAAATAATTTTTCTAGATTTGTATTACGTATTTATTTATTTTGAATAGAAATAAAAAACTTTTTTCAACACTAATAAATCAAAGTTTTTATTTAATTTGTATTAAATGATTTGTATGAAATGTTCACAATAATTCACAGTTCTGTCCCACACACTTACAGTTCATTGAAAATTATTAGTACAAAATAATTTAGTTTTCACTTGTGAATTTTTTTCTTTTGCATATATATATTTATGTATATATTAATAATAGTAGTAGTAAAATACTTATCATATATATAAAAAAAAATCACTTTGTAAAATAGTTTAAAAAGTAGTAATGAATAATGTTTGAAATCACTGTCATATTCACAAATGGCTGTAATTAAGCAAAACGGATGACAATAATAGTAATTGTCGGGCGTCGTTGAATGAAATGGTGAAGAGACGCGTGTGTAGAGCGCGCGCGCGTGCGTTTGTCTGTGGCGTTGTTTGTGTGTTGGAGCGACCGCGGCCGCCGATCGAATGGTCGCTGGCACGCTGGTTCTGGGCCCCGTTGGACTCGGAGCAGCAGCAGCGGCAGCAGCAGCAGTGTGGTTGACTGATACAGATCCTCGATCCAGTTCTTTCTTCTTCTCGGTGATCTCCTCGCACACGATTCTTTTCGCGACACCGCAACAAACGAAAGTAGTTCTTTGCTCGCGGTATATGTACTACGTTGTTTTGTGCTCTGCTCTGATCTGCGCTACCTCTGCCTGGGTCAGTGCGCGCTTGTTTGGACACTGTCACCACTGTTACACTTGCGCCACAGTTCCTGGTCAAGCGTCTTCGAGATTTCGATGATCTATAACGAGACGAACCTGATTATTACTTACATTATGACACACGCACATATATTCATTTATTTTATCAACTTTTGATCACATTTCACCATTTATACAATATATATTTTCCCAATCCAATGTATTCCAAATTAACAATTTTACTTTATAATCTAAATATATTCATCTTGGATTAGAATAGGACACTTATATTTTTATGTATTACATCAATAAAATCATATTAAGATTTAACGCTCCCTTTTAAGGCACAAATATAATATTTCTTAGTTTGATTTATTTCAATCTTACTCACTATAAATAGTTTTTAGACGCAATTTTATTTCATCTAAATAATGGACACATCACCTATGCGCTCCAACGATCTAATATTTATTTATACTATATATTTAATTAATTTGGGATACATAGTATAATATTACAGGAAAACGATTTTAAATGTTTTAGCAGCAAACAAAAACTATTTTTGCAAAAAATTAATTGGTTTAATTTAATTTAAGATAAAGATCACCTTTGTGCGCTAAAGATTCAAAGTATAGGTTGTTAATTTTTGATATAATGAAGATGTGGTCTAGTTTTTAATTTAGAGAAATTAATAAAAATAAAATCGAGTACTGACCGTGGTTTAGTATAAGAAATCCAACAGTAATCCAAAGACGATGGAATCGTCGTTTCACTCACAGGTGAAGTATTAGCTGTTGAGCCATGAACGGTGGAGAATACAGGAGCACATCAGCGTAGGGTAGGAGTGGTGCGTATTCGCTAGCGGATTGTGGGTGTTTGTAGGGGCCGCGGCCGCCGCGTACTCCCGATCAACAAGGCGTGCACCACAGAGCCGCCGATGCCAATTCTCCCCACTGTTACTACCTATCTAAACCATACCTACAATAACAACAACAACAACAACAACAACAACCAACGATGCTCTAATAATAACGGTGCTTGCTTGCTTACTTGCACCGTTTTCTGCAGATTCTTCTACTAAAGTAATTAAGTTATGTAAATGCGCTCAAGAGATTCGTTCGAGGTAGGAACACGAAATTTGACTGATCTATGCAATCACTACCGTTTTTTGCTTCTGGGCAAACAAATGTGTTTCGTAATTCTAATTAAAAAAAAAAAAAAAAACTTTAGTCTAAAAAAGTAAAACAATGCCAAGACCACACACACGGACGCACGCACTCATTCATTCTGTTCTGCTTATTTGGACGCGCTCCGCACGTTTTATGAATATTATATTACTTGACTTGGATAGGTCTTCTCTACGTTGTTGGTCCATAATAACTTTTAGAATACCGGATGTTCAAATAACATATCGTATTACGCGAACATTCATGCATACAAGCGACATCTTTTCAATAGATAGAAAGCATTTGAAATCAATTGCAAATTGCGTCTTCAGCTACCGTCGAGTATTTCACATCGCATCGATAACGCAACAACGCCAAGAAAAACTGCTTACACCGAAAAATTGAACATTAGGAACAACGTGGTGTATCGAATTTTCGTTATATTATATTCCTTGACTTGTCTACCGTGACGTGCAACACTTTTTTGTGTCGACTGTATTTTGTTTCAATACGACTCGGAAACAAGGTTGATCATATTTATTACTTTTACTAATCCTTAAACGACTATTTTACCACAAAAAATAAATATTATTCAAATCGACAATTTTCGTCTATTCCATAATAGGCAACATCGTAACAAAGTTACTTTTAGTTGAGAAAAAGACATGATTTAATTTCTTTATAATATAACAAAAAATAATTGCGCGTATCTACATCTGGATTTGGAATTATAATCATAAACAATTATTAATAATTTTTTCGATAATAATTGCGTCGAAAACCTTCGCTTGTAAAAATATATTCATAAAACAAGAATCTTTATAATAACGAAACGACAGCTGTGTAGTGTGCAGGCAGATACTGTGATCTTGACAATAATTACAAAGAACGAAACCGGACTTTTGCATCATTCATGTGCAACTTACTTTTATTTCGCAAAGTTGGTGCGACTGGCCGTAAATTGATGATGCGAAAAAATATCATTGAATTTCATCAAGATTTAACGATCGTATAAAATTGGCGATACAAGTATATGCTACCTGTCTTACTATAGAGTATCGCGCGAATAAAAACAAAAAAAAAAAATAAATAAAGAAAGAAACAATTGTAAGCCTATTAATGGAGCTTTTAATTGAGTGAAATTCACAATGACGAACCCGCGCTACGCGTTTCATCCATTTTGTTTTGTTGGACGCGTATAATTTACATTCGCAAATAAAGTTCGTGATTATTATTAGGTGTATATTATAAACAAGAGTCGCCCCTCTCTAAATACTAAACGATAGTTAGCACATCCTACCTGTGCACCAAATGCACCAATCACAGCTGTCGAATCGAGGCTAGGCATATGAAAGGAAAAGTTGGCTATTTAGAAATTGTGTTTTGCAGCTTCGTATTACATACATACATACAAACAAACATACCTACCTACTACCTCTATATAGTTTTGCTACTACTAAACAATACCACCATACATTTATATGTTCGATATGCGACGACATTTTTTTTTTGTTTTTGTTACTTCTCTTAATCCACACAAACACACACACACACACACACACACACAGCATTAGGTTGCTCCACATTTACGTAATAAGTAGTTATAGTTGGCGTACGACAAAAGAAACAAAACGATACCTGCATGTCATTTTAATTATTACATGATTTAAAATACTTTGAGTGCTTTTCGATTATATAACTGATACTACGTTCGGAGCGTCTCTAAATATTTTTATCACAATTACAATTTATTTATAAACTGTTGTAATGCTTTCTTTATGGAAATAAACGATTAACAAATATATAAAATAAAATTTTACGTGCTTTTAAAAATGTTTCATGATGCATGAATAAAGGTGCAAGAAAATTTGTTTAGAAATCTAAATATCTAATATTTTTATTTAATTGAAGATACAAATAATAAAATATACGCTAACGCAAATAATACGAAATTATGGAATTTCGTTCCTGATATGTTAATATATTTTCGCTTGATTTTAAAATAGATCATACGACTAATATATGTAAATCTAGTACATTTTTACATTATTATGACAACGACTGTGTTAAAATAAACAGACTGTCATCTTAATTGTGTAGCCGATATGACATTTAAAAAAGTATGTATGCAACGCGAAATGTCATACGTTTTGCATGTATGTCACTTGATTTTTTGTTATTTACAATATATTTCTATACATATCAATAACAGTTTTCATTTAAATACCACGACATTATAAGAAAATATAAAAATGCTTTAATATGGGGCAGTGTCATTGGCAGATGTCGATCAAAAGTCTATTTATGACCTTAAATCAATCAATGACTATTTGTTTTATTCTCTAATAACTATACAATGCGTTTATCGCACAAATAACGTATATAATTAGAGGATTAATTAATAGAAAAGGGCAAGGTTTATAAATTAATACTTTGAATTATTAAATATTTTTTATTGTACAAGGAGTAATTTTTAATAAGACAAAATGATTTAATTTTTAAAGCTTGTTGGTTGTCCACCCTAATCAAGAATGGATGATGAAAAGAAAGTAATTGTTTACAGAAAGTGGATAGTCATTTGAATTGATGATTGCACTTGTTGTAGATATATTTGCGCGCTGCGTCGTGGGTGTTTGTGAAACTGTAACTGTGTGTGTGTGTGTGTTTGTGTATTGTTCCTTGTATCGATACCAAATTCTTCAGTTGCGGTCGATAATGTAGAACTGTTCTATGGAACAAGACAACACGTTCTGCACTATTTCTCGTAACAGAAAACGCAACCATAGCCCGCCGCCGGTCGTATTCTAATCTAACAATAATTCTCTGTTGTATATTATTCGGATGATTTGACATATCGCTGAATTGGTTTACGTGCGCTACGTGAAAGTATCGCTAGCAAACGAATATCGACTGATGCGAAAGTATTTCGGTTAAAAAGTTACATCGAATACCATTGGAAATATTTCGATGGGAGTTTTTGGTGGAAAAGAAAATTATTTTGCGTTCAATAGATTTTTCACATTGTTCCTGATGACTGAGAAAGTGAATTTTGGGCGAAAAAATATTTGGTTTAGTGAGTTTTTCATTAGTAGAAAGTATTTAGTTGATGAAATAATTCAAGTTTGTTTTTATTTAATAATCGGTGATAAAAACGTTATTATGTGAAATTTAATTAATGATTTTTATGACGCTTTCTTCTCTAACGAGAATTTATAGAACTAGTTTCAGTTGAGGCATAACGACCACACGTTACATACGTACGTACGTACGCTTGCAATACCTACGACTTTTTTTTTTTTTCATTTAACCAAATATAGAAATCACTTTCAATTGTTTTTTGGTAAAAAATTTCATCGCAACTAGACTTGCGCACTTATATCGTGCAGAATTTAATTTGAAACGAGTTGCATATTTATTTGAATTATTTCTCTAAAACTAACAAATGTAAATGGTAAGTTTCGTCATAATTGTCGTTTTAGTGAGTAATATGTGAGTAATTGTGCGCTTTATGGTATTGTAGCAATCTAGATGATCATAAAATGGCAATTTGATCTTTAAAGCAATGGATTGGTACGCGGCGGAATGTGAAAATCGATAGATCTGTATATGATCTTGTCTTGTTAGGATCCGTCGATTGAGATGATTTTCTAATTTATCGAGCACCGTGTTAAATGCAGGACTGTTGTTTCCGCCTACTGTGTACAAATGAAAATCATCTTCCTGGAAGATCTATCACTTATCCGACACACCAGCCCACGCTCTTTTGTCTTGTTCTTCTCAGCAAACAAACAAAACAATACATACTTACTTTATTTACTACGGATATACATATTTGCTTTTCAACTCTATTACACAATATACATATATTTGCTTTATTTAAAAAATGATTCACATTAAATTAGTACTCCAAATCCTTGTTGGGTTTTCACTTCTTTTATGTATGATCTATTATAAACTTTATTTACTTAATATTAAAAATGTCTGGCCATAATAATTCTTAATAAATAAAAATGAATAATTTTTTTAAATTCGCGCATATATATATATTTGTGTGTGTGTGTGCATCAGTGCATTTTTGTTGGTAAGCAAGAATGCAAAGAGGAGCAGAAAGATTGGAATAGCTGAGTGTCTGACAGATTGAAACACAGGTCAAGACCTCGACAAAACCACACGCACATCTATTTATCTATCTATCTATAGGTAGGCATAACACGTAATCCCAACACCCAACTAACCTAAGGCTATTTTATCTAATCAACAATGAACAGTTTGTTCGAACGATATAAATATTATAAAATAAATTCAACACTCCTCGAACTGGCACTGGCACTGGCACACTTCTTATATCTATACTATGTATATACTCTCTTATTGCTGTGTTTGATTGTTTTCGCATCATGTCCGGTTGATATCTGACTTCATCATGACGTCACTAATCATTTGTTTTACTAAGGCAATTAGGTCAGATATGAATTTATTTTTTAGTATCGATATCCTATTTAAGTAATGAACGAGATTTTCGGAAAGTAATAAAATAATAATAATTGGTGTAGAAATAGAAAGTGATTAGAAGGGTGCATGCATGCATGTATGTGTTGTCATTATTGCCGCGTTGTTTGGAAGTTACAACAGAACAATTAATTAATCAGTCCATCTAGATAGAAAAGTAGGTAAGCAAGCGTATAGCTGCAACGTAACGTAACGTAAAGTAAGGTAACGTAACGCCCTGGCGCGGTGCCAATCGATTCAAAATGCTCCATAAATCAGTGGAAACCTTGACTACGTTTTAGATCGCCCATTGTTATGTGCGATATTACAAACACTGCTCAAATGTTCTTAATAATTATTATTACATTTGAGGCCACATACAAAGATATATACATATATATATGGCCTGCAAATCTAAATCTTAACGCATTTCCAAAGACAGAGAGAGAGACAGACAGCTTTTTATTATTTATTACTCGAAAATTTACTTAATACGAATTGTTATTTTATTGATTAGGTATATATATATAAATCATAAAAAGTACAGGCACCTGCATAATGTATAAAATAAATACTTTGACCTATTTATAGAAAAGTGTACATTTTTATTTATTTTAAACTTAAAGTTTTATATACAATAAAAACATTAAAATAACTATATATATTTTAAAATATGTACTAACGCTATGAGTGTATATTAGTAGTACATTTATTGATGAAAATGTATACTTACATGGTGTTTTACAAGCCGGTAGTTTATCTGGAGAATATGTTACAGACCATAAACAGAGAGAACTAGATATATATATATTTAAAATATAGTTATACTTATAACCGTACAAGGTAAATGTCAATGCAAATTCATGTATTAATATGGTTATATGATGTCTCGATAAACTACATGTGAGAAGATACGCTTATGGTGTTGTAGAAAATTGATTTAAAAAAAAAAGTGTCGTCCGAGCCATACGGCACCTGGTTTGCGGGCAGCTAATAGGCCGATTGCGGGGGAGCAGGTGACTTACCTACGGACATACCTTACTGTACAAACTGTGATTTATTCCCGGCCACTTTGGCACACAGACTTTCTACTATATCTATTTATCTATAACACTAGATACATAACATAACGGCGACCAGTCGTGCTGCCATGTACTATAACGATTGATGTTTTTGACCATTTCATATCATTTTTTCGATGTATTAAAAATAAATTAAAAAAAAAACTTTCTTAAGTAATCGGTGACAGAAACTTGATTTAAAACAAAACAACTTGCAAAAAAAAAAAATAATAATAAGAGATGCGTTGAACTTTACGAGTATTTCACATTGAATAACTTTCTTTTTGTGACCCTGTCACCCGAACTGGACTGAACTGAACTTCATACACGTAAAAATACTTTTGCTTAATCATCATCTCAAACACATATACCTACATAAGTGGTCACAGCGAGAGAAATTATTACAAAACAAAACTCTGCTCATAATAATTGTTTTACGCAGTCAAGTAACCTTTCGCGAGATGCCAAAAAGGAAACACGCTTTTTTTCTCTCTCAACGACAGCCCTTAGTGACCTCAAAAAAAGATCTCGATGAGAGCGCGCGGCGTTAACAAAGCAGTCCACCCCACCCCACCCGCTTTGATATGTGTTACCTTGATGAAAGATGCGAAATGTGAAAGGTCTGATTTGTTCCTATATTAATCTCTTCCAGGGCTGGCCTCAGGAGGGGTATATAACATATTAAATGACTTCTTAGTTCCACTTGTAGAATTAGGTTTTATTTCATGTAATTGAGTAGATATTTTTATTTATGTATCGTAATGTTTAACGAGTTTTTGGTGTGTCTGAAAGATGTGCGGTATGTACCTACCATATAGCGTGTACTGTATCGAGTGTAGGCTGAATAGACTGATTTGTGCCTATATAGCCTCGTGTGCAAATGAGCTCGAATAAGATTTGTAGATGGCCAATAAATTGGCCGTAGTTATTTTTCGCTAGGTGAGCTTAGGTATCCAATTACTAATTCGCCGGCGGGGGCTTCTCTTCACTGTCTGCCCGATACGGTACTGCAAAGTTTTTGTGTACTTCACATTAACATCAAAGTTCAACCAGCCGAGCAACTTAACAACAATCATGTAGGTTTTGCTTTATGATCGATCCAGACGTGTAAAATATACTGCTACATGCGAACGGCCCGATGTAATGAACGTGGGCTGATGGACAATTATTCTCTCGGCCCTATATCTCTCTGTGCTTCCTCTATAACTGCCTTTACTTTTCAAAATTTCCCCCCTATGATGCATCTTCCCAAAACAAATGCGGATTATCGCGTGTTCCTGCACCACCAAGCCATAAGTCTGTAATTCTTTTGAAATCTGTTTATTTCAAAGAACATTATACTGATATTTATGATTATTCCTTCACTATAAATAATATCTCTATACATACGTATTTGTTTAGAGACTGTTTTTAAATCATCACTAGTTGAGTCGCATAATTGCTAAGCGTGGGCGCGATTGTTTCAAAATACGATTTGAATTTATTCAAAACGAACTGGATCCATTATTATAAATAATTTATTATCGTCATGTTTGAGTGAGAGAAGCTTTTCAAAAATGTCTCATTGAAATATCAGTTGGTAATTAGCAGTAAAAAAACCCCAGTGACCTTTTCCTGTGAAGACGAAATGACTAGCGAAAATCAAGCAAATAAACAAGAGTGGCCATCAGGCCCAAATAAACAACATCTGTTCAGTGATTTCACTCACTATTGCTGATGCGAGAGTGAGAATCTTCTGTAGGTACTGCGTTGCGTTACGTTGCGTTGCGTTGCGTTGCATTGCATTGCGCCTGGGTCTGGTCTGGTCTGGTCTGGTGACCGTGATTCAACCATGAATTTTTCGGACCGGGTTACACGATTGCATCTCTATACACAACAAAATAATAACAGGTTTAAATATCAACCTCATATTACAAAACGGCCGAAGAGTAAAAGTGATGAATGATAATAATGACTTTCTTAACTCTGCCATAACAACCAAGTATCGCTTATTATTGCTTTTCGTCAATTCTTTTTTAATTCAATTTTTTATTCGCCTCATAAAATTTTATGTGCACAAAATTAAAATTGTAACACTTTTTACGTGATCTCATATCATACTTACACTGTTGAAACAATTGTGCAATTTTTTTCGAAAGGGACTAAATACGTATATATATTTATTTCTGCATACGTAATAATAAATAAAAATAATTTTCCCCTATGGTAATTTGAGTGAAAGATTATTGAATTAAATCGATAGATTCGCAAGAATAATTCAAATAAATAAGAATGAATGCAACCAGAATGCTTATAATAGTACAAAGCTGTTCACAATTCAACAAGCGAATGAGTTGTTTAGCAAACAAGAACAACACCAGCGACAATATAACAAGGTATCAAAACATGTAATTGATATCTCGATCCGTGTAGGCGGTATGTACATTTAATAGCGAAACCATCAAAATATTGCAAACAAGTATTAAAAACAATCAAATCAAATCAAATGGTTGTTGAAGCATTAAAATAGGAATGTTGCTCACATATACCCATGCATGCACATATGTGATGTAATTTTATTGTAAACATTGTTTAATAAAAGTTTTCGATAGCATTAACAAACCGTATATTAATATTTCTTCATTTATTAACGAATGCATGTTGGAAACCTACACTGTCATCTCGAATGCACTATATTTGCAACACACTGGTGGTAAGTTACGTGGGCAACCTCCTAATGCTGAAACAACCATTGGTTCCGGTAATTGTAAAATTAAACGGTAACAGTGTAGGCTTACCGAATGATTAGTGAACGAATGGAATATACTGATTTGTTAAAAATGGTGTCTATTGAAACATCAATAAATGCACGTATAACTATTACATATGTAATCGTAGAGAACACGGCAAGTATTATAATGCTGATAAATGTTTGGATAATACAGCACTTAATAATGTGGGACATTTACCGATGTTCCGTGGTCTGTAATGAAGGCGATATCAAATGATGGCCATCTGAAGCGAGACAGTGTTGTTGCTTTGGTCGCTCTGCCAAACTTGCGTGTAATAAATTTTACCGAGCGATAAAAATTATTTATGTACTACGCATCATAAACGTTAATTTGACGTGATTTATTAATAATTTATGCTAAGCAACGCGCGAGCAGCTCACTGATGCATCCACTGCGCTTTTCTAACAACCAACCGCCAACGCTTCGTTGCAATACTGCACTCAAGTAGGTACAATGTTTTTAATTGCGTGGGTGATACTTAATGTGCTCTATGAGTAGCGGGTAATTTGGAATTAAATACGAATTAATTTTAATCCGTTTCTTCAAACGACTAAATGCAATAAATTATTTCAAATTCGGGTTATTATTTCTATTCGAAAATCCTCCTACTTAATTGTTTATTGTTTCACAATTCAAAGTGAATATGTAACTACTTAAATTCGGTTCATATTAAGAATAAGTTGATTGATTTAATTGGACGACTGATTTTAAATTGTTTAACAATCTAATATAGATCTAAAAAAGGTTCGGTTTTTTTGGAAAGTCCCATATATATAATATTAATTAACCGAGAAAGTTTAACGTTATTAAACAGTTGTTATATAACAATACATATTTTTATTGGAATCAAATTAATTGAGTCATTCGAAGGGAATAGGAAATTGTCTTATTATCAATTTTGCATGGATAGCAATCAGCTTTTCATTCTAATCGAAATTTACTACAATTAAATAAAATTTTATTTGTTGTTCTCAATCATATTAAGCATAAAATATTTATTTAAATATGTAATAAATCATTGTCGTTATTCTTATTTATATTCATATATCAAATTTTATTATAATTAAACGACTTTTAAGACTGATTCCGAGTAACGTTTTAAGATACAAATTTGCATAGAAATGTATATGTAATGCACTTACACGACAAACAAACAAACAAACAAAAAATCGAATTGGTATTAACCGTATGTCCCAAGATAATTATAACAATAGCATTTTGCATTACAAATACGGATAGTTAGATAAAATCGCTGTTCTATACAATTGTACTACATACCATAAGGGTATTCAGTTGATATTATAAATTACTGTTATCAATACGTTGCATCTAATCATGAATTTATACTGAATACGTGCGCATTATTTTTTATTTATAAATATATCTTTTTAAATAATATTAACACAATACGAATCATCTTCCATACCCAACATTCACTACAATATATCTATATACTAGTAGAAAAAGGTTATTATTTATAGATAAACCACTCCTTGACCTTTTTGAATAACATCAATTAATAAAAAAGTAAATAAATATTAATAATAATTAGGTTGCTAGATGAATAAATAAAAATAAAATCTTAGCAGCGAGTCAATAATAATTGTTGCATGTTTGTATATGAATACAGCGTTAAGCTTGGATAAATGGTAAATGATTTGACATAATTATATTTTAACGGTAAATAAATAGTTATATTCATTGAAAATTCTTCGGGAAGCAAAAGGTCAAACTTGCAATATTGTTTATAATAATCGCGTCATATTTCGCTCGCTCGCGTTTCCATCGCCAACTAATTAGCCACGCTACTTGTTGTCTAATGATTCTCTATACGATTTTCATAATAATAATAATATTTCGAGCTGTGAAACAAAGAAAAATCAATAGCGACCAACTGCGGTTCTCATTGTTTTCGTTTCAGGTTAAGTGCCGTTCATTTTTATCTTTAAACGGTGATTAACGTAATTGTATACATTTAAGACTTAAACAAAAGAGATTTGTTACTGTCGAACAGTGCTTCGTACCATTTAACTGCTGGGTAACAATTTCAAAATATTTTACATCTCTCGGCGAACAATAAATTCGTTTAATTGACAATTTCATCATTTATGCTTTATATTAATCATTTAAAATAGATTTTTAATGATTATTATAATATTTTATATGTATGTATGTTTAAAATAAAACAATCGCATATCATGGCAATTCAATACGACACGACTTGATATGGGCTGGGTTCGATACGAGCTACGTAAGATCTTGAAGATCATATTTTATTTCGTGAATAATATCAAGTTTCTTCATACATACGTCTACGGTGTGTATATCATTTCAACGCATATTGCCACTTATGATGGTTTATCTTATGCATTTTATCTAATTATATTAATTTTTTGAGAATATTCAAATATTGTTAAGAGATTGAAATTAAATCGTGGATTGTTTCACCGATTGTATTTGTCACATGTATTACAGTTAGCTGGATAAAAAGTACCTTCTTTGAATAACGTAATTAATATGGTCAATTGAATATAATAATAAATTGAATTAATTAAATCATTTACTCAAAAACATATATATTTTTTCCAAAATTAATTTTGTTCATAATTGACAGCAACTTTCTAGTATTTAATATGCAAAAAACGTTAATTATAACTAGTCGCAATTAAAATAGAACTTGAGTTATAATTGCAAAATTTAAATGTGTTTAAGTACTCGGGACAATAACTGCATCTATAATTATTGAAGCATATAAATCGCATCTATACGTATATTATATATATACATAACATTTAAAATGAAATAAATTACAATTTCGTACAAGTTTCTTAAATTTGTTATTTATATTGTATGATACAGAATCCTGTTGTAAGGATCTATAGAAAAATAGTAATATATAAGCTTTACAATAGTATATAGGTTTAATTCAGTCGTATTTCATTATCCAATTAATTAAAATAAACATATACAGTAAATCTCCACGAATCGTATACAATAACATTATTAGCATATAATAAAATAAACAATTCTTTCCGCGTATATGGCAGAAAATAATCATGTAAATTAATTTAAATGCAATTGAAATATGGCTCACTGTAATACCTACCTATGTGTTTTCAAATAGCAACGATAATGTCATTGCAGATTGAGGTTGTATTCCGTAGCTAATAGTACAATTATAATAAAACAATATTGCAATTAGTATTACTCCCCACTGGCGCTGTTGTCACTAGCCCACGTGGTACTTTATACAACTACTAATCCTGTACATAGAAACAACAATTACATACCCAATCAATTACACTCCTAACAATTACATTTATTAAACATCTTTTGCCATACAAAAATTGTAATGCACATAAAAAAAATTACCCAACCTTAACTGAACCAATTCACAAATTATTGCAAGAATATATTTGGCAATAAATAAAAATATAATTATAAACTTATTAAGTAAAATTAACATTTTGTCGAAAGAAAAATGAGTTATGCGCTCGGGGCTTTGCTTAGCATGGAAATATTTTTAAATTAAAATGTTTTCGTAAAAAAAAAAATCGCCGACAGCTAAGAAAAATTAATTTTTAACACGGAGAGCCTGACTGTCCTTAGAGTATACAAACATATAAATTAGGTTTTATATATCAAATTGCTAAACAAAAAAAAAAATGTGTGTTTGACATTGGACACACTGAATTAGGATAGTTTACATTGCTATTACAAGTAATTAAATAACTATTGAGATAATTTTAATGGCATTCGCCAACAGTAGTTGCATAAAAACGTTTATTTGTTTATGCAAATTGGCAACTATTTGGCACACATACATTCATGGACAGATTTCGATAATTATTTACAATTAGCGATACGATGTAAAGCAACTAAAATTAGTTTAAAGGGACGATTTATATTGGTTCCCCATCAATCATGACATTTCGTTCTAACATTACATGTATTGTTTTATATAATATGTATTCGTTTGTATGTATGTAGGCTTTTAATAATGATAAATTGTATGTGGCTGTCAGTGTAGTTCAGATGAATATTAAAATTCAATTAAATGAATTTGAACGCACGGTGAGCTTTTAAAAAAGTTGCTAATGATTCCGGTATCCGGTGAAGCACCACAGGTGTAAGCCGCCAGCGATTCCAAACCGCTACGCGACGGGATCTGTGCTAATCGATATTAGATATAGATCGCGGTGCAACTATTATAAAAGAAAGCATTCGTTTCTAATTTATTTTATTGTCCACACCCAACTGTACCTATATTGGTTATACATATTAACTACTATTAAAAAATCTAAATATCGATTTTTTTCTTTTCGTCATGAATTATTTTATTTATTTGAGTTAAAGATGGAATTAATCCAGAAATTAATTTAATTAAAATTAGTTAATTCATTGTGTTAATTTTAATTTAGTTTGATTGAAAAGTAACTGTACATTTTTAAAAATATGATTAATTGTATTTTGAAACATAAACGTTTATTTGGTATGCGCGTTAGATCATATAAATATAGATATATGCAGAAGAAATTAATAAAACCGAAGTATGTATGTATTTATATCGTGTTTGCAATACCGGCGATATCTAATAACATACACACATGCGGATACATATACGGCTTTTAACTGGGCAAGAAAACAAAGTATGTATGAATTACATAATCTAAAATGCAAAATACCAGACAAGATGTGGAAACACTATTTAATGAATAACTGTATTTGTGCGTTTTTTAGCCGCAAACCATGGAATAAATGATTAAATAGGTGCACTCCCTATTGACCAATTTTAGTTTTAATGTTAACACGTTTAGAAACGACTCGAGCCGAACGAGTTTATTCTGCGTATGTCGTGGGCGCATGCGCCCAAGCGTAATCTTTATTTAATACAAATTTTATTTACACAATTATAAAATTGATACGGTCCAAATTAATACATAATGTTTAACATTTTAATGGTATTTATTTGCAAAAAATGTAAAGTTAACCATGAGTTATTGGCAGTAATGCGGAAACGTCCGTAAGATTTCTTTCAGTGGAAGTTTATACAATTTAATAAAAATCTATGATATTATGCAGTTTTTTGTATAGTTATATGGTTGAGTGGGCAAGCTCCAAGAACAGTCTTCTTGTGCTTGTGTTTGTGTGTGTGTGTGTGTGTGGACAATCTGTAAATTGTATAGTTTACAAAATAACAAATACAAAACACTTGGATATCATTGCCGGTATAAATCCAAGTCCCCCTCTTGACTTGTGCAATCGTAAAAGACGCCAATAAAAATGACAGCGAATAAATATTGGTGCGGGAAAAAATGGCACCAGAGACACAAAGAGCCATTGGCCAGACATCACCATCTTTGTAAACTTTCAATCGGTGGCTCTCAATCGATGGAATGCCACACATTTATTGGGTGTTGCAACAATTCGTAGTTGAGAGGCATATTTGATAAAAAAAAAAAAAAAAACGTTGATAAAGAAAAGAAAGAACGCATTTTTAATAAAGAATTTTTCTAAAACCGAGTTATAAAACAAAGACCGCTAATGAGCAACCATTACATATAATGATATCCTAGGGCAGAGAAAAAATGAAAGATCTAAGTAATATGTATGATGAAATCGAATAATATATCGATTGAGAATCACTGTATTATTGCAAATACGTATCAAGCTTGGATCATTGGCAGAAAAGTGCGTAGGCATGAAGAAACAGTATAGATAGATATAGGTATGTACGTATGTATGTATGTATGTACCTGTGGCGAATATATTGACTGTCTGTCGGTAACGTACTGTACCTGCGTGAGGGCGTATCAAGTCGTGCAGTAGCCTATTATATATTGTCCAGGATGTGGTCTCGTTGAACCTACCGGGGTCCATAGAACATAAACACAAGTCCGAGACCTGCAGGCAATCACGCATCACCCAATGCGCCTATTAGAGCAACCGCGCCAGCGGCCAATATCGGTACTGACTGCACACTTGCTCTCTGTAGATCTTCTTCTATTATCTCTACATCGCGTATTTATTGTTCGCTCTTGCCGCTAACCGTAATGTTTCCAGGCGAATTTCACTTCTGCATTATACGTAACTGTGTTTGGCAAAAATCGAAACATACGTACATACATACATACATACATACATACATACGGGAATTGTTTGCGGGATATACTATATTATATACAGATACATACATACATACGTATGGGCACACGAGGAAGCAATTTATGCGCGTTCAACATCGGTTATGAGGGTGAGCCTTATTATTGATGTTTTCCTGTTTCTTTGCTATTTCGAATCATTAGCTCACACAATACATGGATTGCGATATCATGAAACTAAAAATTATTTTCTTTATAATATTTTTATTTATTTCTTAAAATTGTTGACCAATGCTTGGATTAAAAATGAAATAAAATCGTTCTTATGGTTTGCTACCGATCAAGTTGTACATACATGCACAGCGTGAAGTAATGATTAATTAAATGTCAATTGGGAAAGGAAAACTAATTAAACATTGGCACATATATGACGTTCGTGCGAAATGTCACTTCGCATATTAAATACATGCGTAATTGATTAGTTGCGGAAGCAAACCAAGTATACAAATATAACCATAATATTATTGCAACTGCAACTGGAACATTTATTTCTTTTCGAGAGAATTTTCGCATTTCATTAATTAACTAAATGCTTACTAAAACACATTTTTTTCATTCATCTACTATGAATATTCATTATGGGAAACAAATTCGTGTGCATTGGTTTTAAAAAAAAAAGTCTAATCTAATATGTTATTTAATTTTAAATAAAAATATGTACGTTTTAAGTATATGTATACAAATTTATATTACTTGTTGATATGAAATAAAATAAAACTCAAATTTACATGATTTGAATGCCAGTAATATTTGAACAAATTACGCTATTATTAATTTCTTCCGTAGTGTCATTTGAAACATAGGTACTATATAGTTAAGAAGCTGCTTATACTATATATACATAAGGAACTGATGTGTATGTGTGTGTGTGTGTGTGTGTGTATGTGTGTGTGTGTGTAATACAGCTATTATTAGTAGTAGTAGGTAGGTAGATAGGTATATGCAAAGAAATGTATCCGTGTGTATGTGTGGCATCGGATATCTCAAAAAGACACGCACGATTGGCTTCTTATTCCCTTTCATAACTAAACTATCCTGTTCGTAATCACTTCGTTTGATAAATATTCAAGATAATGAACGTCAAAGAGATGTAGCAGTTAACCAAGCGAGCAACTGAGCAACCGAGCAACCGAGGCAACTTTAAATTTCATCTCGTTTTTATTTCAATATGGGAAGCTTCGATAGGTACGAAGGCGATAGCCGTTGTGTACGTACATATACTGACTCTGACTGACTACGTTACTTGAGATATTTATATATGTATGTATAACGCACAAACACACGCACACTTAAACGGTATTCGATCCCGGAAACTTATATACTACACTATATGATGCATTCATGACAATCGGTATTCGTAATCTTCCACAATAAGATGACAGAATTAAAACACAAGTTGTTTTGTTTAATTAACCAATAATCTTCCGGCACTTGCATTTACCCTTACGTGAATATATAACTAAACAAATATACATTAAAATACTTAAAATTAACATTCATACTTAACATTGCAAAGTATTACTAACACATTAGTATCGTTTCGTTTTACGAATACACATATATATTTCCGGAGAAATGTTTTCAAAGAAGTCGTTTCATTAAACTATCAATAGGTATGTATGTGCACGCAATTTACATGTACGATTTTAACAAAGTTATCCACGACATAATGTCGTCTTAATAGTCTGCAGATGACTTCACCAATGGCCATGCTTCTTGGAGGAGACATTGCACGCATTGTGGACCATAAACAAACATTGCTACTCGTTCAAAAAACTATTCATCGAATGGCGTGACTAAATAAGACAAAAGAATTCAAATAACAATTACCAAACGATTTGCGGAATCTTCGATAAAACTGCCGTATTAAAACAACATATTTCACATCGAGAACTAACGATTCTAATTACACATATACGTTATGTTATATATGTGGTCAAATTTCAAATTTCAAAAGTAGAACCCAGCATGGTTCGCCTCCAATGTGTTTGATGGTGCGAACTAATATGTAATTAATCTGTAAAACAGTAAACCTATAAGTGGTCACTTTTAATTGACAGGCCAGCCATTAAATGTTGTAGCTGGAGACCGCGAGTGGCCGCGTCTCTGTCCGCCAATCCGTGCTTCAGTGCAGATGCTCCAGCGCGGACGCCCGGAAGCGCAACCATGCTTATTATTACACACTTTATCAAATATGCATGCATGCATCAACTTATAAAATGTTAGCGAGCGACATTATCTGTTATTCCCTGAGCGGGTACCGATTTGAATGTAATCACCTTTCACCCCCTAAGGAGTACGGCGAAACATATTAATTATAAATGCTGATTACGATATAGATGTAGATCGAACGTTGGACGTAATCCGGGATGTGGATGCCAGAATATATTATGCTAATTTTTCGATACGTCATATTTTATATACAATCAAATTCTTATTAAGCAAAATGCATTGATTTATTATAATTAAATTAACGGTATTTATTTAAATATTTTACTAAATTTTGCGTGACCTTTATGATAATAATAATAATAAAAAATAAAGAAACGGCAAAATTTGCGTGAAAAATAGCACGCAATTACTTTCATTAATTACTTGGAGGACAGCCGCATGCGGAACCATAAAGTAATTGAGTGAACTGCTGATGGCATGTCACAAAATGTCAAGTGTGTTACGCATATAACTTTATTTTTATTTATGTGTGTGCTAAAATGTTTCATACAGTAACGAGCTGTCGTTTCGCATAATTTTATTTTTAACGTATATGTACTACAGATGAGAAAGTTAATTAAAATGCAAGTTTTATTTCGGAATTCTTAATGAAGCACTTTTTAAAGACGTTATTATTTTCGTAGTAGTAATAGTAGTAGTAGGAAAGATAATAACGAGCATAGTGCAATATAGTAAACATTTATTTGAAATCTGAAACATAAACATTTCAAACAGGTAACGAATTGATACACACTTAAGTGTGTAATCATCATCATCAACGCCGGTAAAGAAGAACAAGTCATGTCATAGATACTAGACGTTCTTTGTTTTAACTATTTGTGGCTCTCATTAGCACACACACAGCATTTCCTGTATCGTTATAGCAACTCAGATTCTTAACAAGGTTACAAAAATTCGGTCTAGGCTCTGGGCGTATATAGGCTCATTTATTATTCGGAAAGAATTATTTTTTCTCCGACAACTCTCATCAATTTGGGTGCTTACGTTTGCCTTTAAAGCTGCCGTATACCTCCAATTAGTCACACACACACACACACACACACCAGAAACAAAACTCTATGACAGCGTTTCTTTTTGCTATACCCACTGCTGTTCCATAATAATGTCTAAACGAATTTTAAATGATATCGATCTGACCTGAATACTTTATATACAGAAAACTACTTGATTTTATTAAATCTATTTATAACCAGTCAATTTCTGTAAAAGAAAACTATTGCACTGATATGTATGTAAGAATACAATTTTTTTTTATTTATCAAAATATAGTTCACGATACTATTTGTACATTGATTTGTTTTTTTTTTTTGACCACTATAATAATAAAGCAATAAAAACTAAGCGCTATGTTCAAAAGTATTATATTATGTATGTATACCTTTCAACAGGTAATCATTTTTCAGTCGTTTTGATGGCTGCACGCGCTCGAAATCGATGTTAATAACCCGATAGTGTGTTCGTGATTTTCTAATACGAAATTGTACAATAATATATCACAACATCCATGTATTCGATTGTTAATATAAACATAAGATGATCGCTTAGAATTTACGCAATTTTATTGGAACCATACATTTACATTTCTCAATAATAGTTAGAAAGGTTTTTATACGTATATGTATTCAAAAAAAAAAATAAAAAATATTCACGTTAAATTAGAATATGTATAGTTCTATAATATAATTATATATGAATGTTTAACCACGTATAAATAGTATATTAATCGTTGTCACAATCTAAACTATATTATACGAAAGTGTCTGGTTGAGATATAAATTAGCCGATGTTTGAGTAATTCTTGCGCACCCGATTTAATTCTATGGCTGCCTTCTCATTCATCACAATTGATAGAGAAATTTGCGGACAATTATGAACTTAATTGCGTTGTAAATGACAGTGTACCTATATGATCGTCAAAGCGCTATTTAGCGACTATGACATGTTATGACAACACGTGTCGTTATTTATACTTGCACATTTTATAGTGCATTATGCATTTTCATTCACCACACTCTAATATATAATTATATATTATACCTTAAATACTATTTAAACCAATACGAAAATATCGTAATTTTATTCAAAAATAAATAATTTATGAAGTGCTATTTTTCATATATAAACTGATTTCCGAAACATTTAATTTTAATTGGTTGTTTAACTTTCATTATTCAATGCAGTTTTTATGTTTTGTAAGAAAATACGATTTTATTTTTTTTTTGAAATAATGACGTGAAGCATCAAATATGTCGAGAGGCGTGTATTTGAAACATAAACATTAATTTAGCAGCTTCTTAGGCTAAACTAGGTTGCACAGCACGCAATAAGCTACTCGCGAGCACACGTCAAATTGTAACCGACAAAAAATTAATTAAAAAACATTCCAAGGCTGCAAATCGAAAACCTTAATCGAATTAAACCAAATTGTAAATTAATTAAAACACTTTTCGACTTTTGTTTCATGGATTTTTAAATGTTTCTGCCGTAAAAGGTAACGATAGAAATCTGTGTAAAATTGCTCACTTTAGAAAACGGTAGCATATGTGAACGATGTCAAATTTTAAGATTTATTAACTGTCTATTTAGTACTAATTAGTCGTACAGCTTTTAAAACACATTTACATTAAAAGCCATGCAATTTTTCCAGGAATGGATTAGTAAGTTTTTGTAAATTATGATACAATTTATTTAAACGTTGTTTAGGGTCTTTTTTAATATATTAAATAGTATTTAAGTGTAATGTAGTAAGTTTAGTGAAATGTTTGATTCGGATGCGGAAAAGAATTGTATCTATAGTACAATAATACAAGGCTAGTTTGAGTGGTAGATATTGTCGTTTGGCCCGTTGGTATTGTGTTTGCATGAAATATGAAGTTTTTATTGCCCACCGTTTTATAATAGGTCCCCTCCCGTTGGCACGATTAGACTGTGCCGCGTGTTGTTCGCAGCAGGGGTCGCTGCAGCACGCGCCATGGGGCGTCCGTTACGGGGGCCGCGGCCGCGGTGTGATTGAAGTCGTGTGTGCCCCGTGCGTGTGCACTCACTGCTGAAGATGCTTCAGTCCGTCAGCGAAACTAGTTGATTGTTTTTCTCGACCGTTTGACCGCTCCCATTTTTTAAATCACGCACGCACGCTCGCTCACAATGCCTTCCATGTTTAGTAGCGGCTAATAGAAGTTGATTATTTGTGCAATTTTTGAGTTTGAAAACTGTATTACGCGATTGTACTTTGAATAATAATATAAAGTAAAAGGAATGGTAAGTATAAATCATTTTCAAGCTTGATAATGTCAGAAACTGTAATAAATTTGTTACATGACACCGCTATTAAAATAAGTGTTTAACTGGAAAAGAACATATTTCCGTTTCGAATAAGTTAATTTGAAATGTTTGAACAAATCATTTCACTTTTATTTACCGAAAATAGTCACGCGCTGCATTGAATGGCTGCAGGGTATTGTTGTGGCAGCGCGCCCACTGCAGACCATCGTGACCTGCAATCGGTTTGCGGTTGCCGTAGTTTTTTGCTCAAGAGGGGTATTTTCAATCTGAAAAGAAGCAGGAAGCTATTACGGACAAGCGCGCAATGCAGATGAACACGCAAACAAAGCAACTAAACGACAAGTCGTTTTACGCCTAAGAATGATGATGGATAAAGTATTTTTCTGGTGTTCATGCTAGTGCTAGTGTACTGTAGATATAAAGCGCGTCTTTCTTGAAACTCGTTACAATTACACGGTTTATTCAGAGTTGCACTACTATAGCACCTATGCTTGCTGGACGTAAAAAGGACTAGGAAGACGACCAGATACAAAACAGCAGTTAGTTTGACAGACAACAAAAACTAGCAGCTCGCGGGCATAAATCGCGTGTAATTTTCGCATGCTAGCTAGCTAGCTAGTAAGCAAGCAAGCAAGCGTTGTTGATTGACTACCGATTTGTAAGCGGAGGATAGATAAATCGAGGTGTGTCCGTAGGAACAGCTCGCCAAGAAGAGATCGCCTATAACTACTGTTGCAAGCGGTAAAACGACGATGTCAAGGCGACCAACAATAGAGAGACGCTTAAGCGCGCTGCCACGCCCGGACACGAACCCAGCACCTCGGACTCCGAGTCGGCAGCACTAACACTGCCCTGAACGGCATCTCACTCCTACTACTACTGATATACAACAACTGATATCCTCCGACTCGAGGTCAATCGAAATTATTGTTTTGTGTTGTTCTCCGCAAGCAATTGTGAAACCATCCAAACGTACATACATACATATCTACTACGTCACCTATATCATCTATACTATATTTTATTTTATTTTATTTATTCAATATAAAACCTAGTTGTTAACTGACTCTATTGATGACTGGAGTTAAATTAAATTCATTGTAAAATATTTAATTGGATCTTGTTGCAAATCATTATAATTAAACTTTCTTTCTGAACAATGAATTTGAACATAAACACTATTTTATGTATGTACTTTATATACATACATACATATATAAAGTTGTTTGTAAAATGTTGAGAGACAATTCAGCGGATAAATACAATAGTAATAGCGACATCACTACCGGATTCAAATAACATTATTGTAGTTGTTAGTAATTTAAATAGCGTTTGAAATTTACATGTAAAACGAGATTGCGCACACGAACAGTAAGCGAGCTTAGAAAATTTGCGATTTCAATTGCTAAATAGTTTAACATGCAAAGCATAGTATATAGCGCGCCCCAACTTCATGCATTGCATAGTGTTTTACATACAAATGTGACAAAAAACCATTGTAAATAAACGCCATTATCTCTTTTACACACACACACACACCAACACATACATACACGAATGAAGCGTGCTTTTAATCCATGAAAACAACAACAACAAGTGTGAATGGCTAGTGTGCGATATCGGACCAAATAGGTGTGAAACGACTATAGAAATAAATAAGATGCCATCCACGACACGCGAACCACAACTGAAAAATGCAACAGCGGACAGACACGATTGTTGTTTACTTCTCACTCGCACTGCACCACTTTTATCATGTTTTGTCGCTAAACGAAAACCTATATGTATATGTGTGTGTGTGTGTGTAACAACTTATTTATATTGTCAAACATACATTTATTACGATACAATATCCAATCATATTACACAAATATAAACACTAATACAACGTATAATAAATATCGCGAAAGGCCACGTATAGATTGTAAATGATGAAAAGTGCACTATATAGATCGTAATTAATACTAATTACTAGAAAATTCGTATTATAGTGTTGTAATAAAAATTATTTATTGTCTATAGTATAATTTTCATTATTCTACATATACAAAGATACTTTTGTGACAATTACTGTATGCCAGTAGAAAAACATGATTACAAAAGTCGTTTTGAATAAAAACTTAAACGGTATATGATTTACTGTTTAGAAACAATTAGTTTTTTGCTATTCTAAACTAGTAATTGAATATATTAATAAACGTTTTCACCTTTCGGCAAAGCAAAACCGTAAAATATATAGTATTACTCGGATAAAAACAATATTTGCTTAGAGTAGCGTTGCTTACGCTTGGCTGGAATTGCATTATTTTACCACACCTTGCAATACTATTTCATAAATTACTACATACTATACTAGAACCGAAAATGATTTTGTTTCGTTCAATAATCAGTTAATTAAAGAAAAGAGAGATGGAGAGAGAGAGAGAGTAGCTATTAATACGTACGTAGTAGGTATAGGTATTTAATCGCGTTTGAAACGTATAGAGGTCTCATAAAAGGCTTAATAGCATCATATAAATTGCGTTAATGTTCAAATGGCATCAATATAATATACGGTATCATCTCTATTCTATAACATATAACGTCGGTTGCAGTTGCAATAAGTATTCGCAGTACATACAGCGCTCATGTGTAATGGTACCAGTTGCGTATCTCGCCACTATTTTTATTGGCGCTAGTGCGGCCTGCAAAAAACTGATACCTACTTGCTGAAACCGTAAATTACGATCAGATTGTAAATGATAATTGCTTTCTACAATCAATTATTTTATTGTGTATTTATATAGAAATCTTTAAGATATAGCATCTTTATTGTTTCTTTATTTATTTATTTATTTATTACATACATTTCACGGCTTATACCTATATGTACCTAAATATATATATATATATTGATCATTTATTTATAAATTAGTCGCGCATTGATGTTTTACGTTTTATGTTTCAGATGAAAAATGAAAAGGTCCTCGAAAGAAAGAAAATATGCACTGCATATGGGCTTGGAGCTATAATTATCAGCAAATTACTTCCTTAAATGAAAGTGTGCCTATTAAAATTGATTTATTGGTTCAGAGATAGTTTAGACTTACAATCAAATAGAACAGCTATGTTTTATAACATGAAATAAAACGGAGATCAAGTTGAGATTCTTGAATTTATTAGCGCTGGTCTCCAACTTTCGACCCAAAAAAGTGCCATGACACATATGACATAGTATGTCGATGTCGATGATATGTTGCAACCTTCATAAATCCAAAATAGTTTTTTAATGCGCTTATAATAACTCGAATTCTATACGAGAATTAATTAACAACATGTAAATTAACTAATAATTACTAGTGATCTCGTGTAAGGTCAAAATATGGATATATGTATGCACATACTTTCAATTGATATAACAATTATAATTTTAACATCTTGAAAGCATAAAAATGATTAATGCTTTAAAGAAACCTACGCTTTATTTAAACTGCGTTTGCATACGTCGCACATACGTAGGTATGTAACATACATTGCAAATAATAAATCGGTTTTTTCTTCTTCTTCTTCTTCGTTCTTCCTCGTTTGCACTGATAGCCTGCTGCGTTAGCCTATAGCGCGAACGTGTTGGCGGGCGCGCACGCCGATCCGCAGGGCTCCTGACCCCTAGAGTCAACCCCCGCCAGGAATCACGTGGTGACAGACGGACTACGTGTCTGTCTGCTCCATCCCGTCTAGGCCCTTCATCTTGATTGTTATTTATAACAACCAAGCCACCATCCGCAACAAATACTGTCTCTTTACAGGATTCTATTCTTTACCACCATATAACATACACTGTATATTATATGTATACTTGAACATTAAAGACTTGTAAATTACCTATGATTAAATACATGAACAATTTTTAATAGTGTACTGCAATATACCTACCGGAAATCTAGATTACAAAATATATTTGATATAAAAGAACAAAACACACCTTTGAGCTTGAGAATTTATTCGACCGACAAAATCCAACAGATAGAAGACAACGAATAGTACATATAACCAAAACAGAAACTGGAACCATAAATCTAAATATCACTAAAACTATTCAAAACAACACGTATATGTCGTAAACGAAAGATATATACTCATTCCGAAAACATCTCAATCTTGTTGAACTAAAAACATAAATAAATCACCTTCGATTATTTGTTACATACGTATGTACATACATACGTATGTATATAGGTAAATGTGAATACGTAGGTTGAAAATTAGAACCGAGTTATTTGCAATATTCGCAATATAAAGCCTATTGTCATTTTTTCCTATATAGCAACAGTTTGAAATGTCATGGCATACCTTGACGCTACAGACGTATTCGCATAACGATCGCGTTTTGATAGATTTACGCATATTATGTAATCGTCTAAGTGCATATAGTATTCACATTTACAGAGGGCGTGGGATGTAAAATATATCTATACATTCATACTATGTATTATAGTTAAATCTATATACATATACGTATACCTACTATACATACACTAATTCTTATTATTATTATAGGTAGTACTAACAAATACTCGTCAAAAGTGACGAAATATATTTTATATTATTTATTCGTATATGTTACGTACAGACAACAAATCAATTAAATAGTAAAAATAAACTAGACGCAATTGTACGGTTTTAAAAAAAAAAAGTATTAAAAGATTTTTCTCTAGGGAATCGACAAGAAATCGTTTATATGAATACGCCGTGTATGTCGCGATCGAATCAGCAATCAGCAAAGTGCACGCGCACAATTCCACACGAAATAAAATGCAGCCGATTCTCAAAATCATTATGAAGAAGCTGCACGTATAACATACATCTGAAAGATAACAATCGCCGGAAAAAATCAAGTAGCCATCGAAGGTTATCCATCAGAAAAACCAAAAACAACAAAAAAAATAAATAAAAGATTCACAATGCCACCATAGACAGACATACAGACAGACAAACAAACAAACATGATTATCCTTGCTATAAATAATTGGAAAAAGTTATTTCTGATGCGATGTGCGATGCTCATTCGAAATAATATGGACTACTCGATTCTACCTTATATAGACCAAAGGAAAATTAAAACCAGTCCGTGACATCAAGTCCCGTGTGATGCTCAATTGGAATTCGAAACAAACATAAATAATAATAATCGAAACCTACAACCAGCATCTTTCTATAATTGAAGAAAACAACTGTTTTCACAATGGAATTTTTACCAAACACGAAATATCTATTGATTAACCAGCATGCATCACTTATTATTGCCAGCAGCGTATCTTGTCGAGAAAGATTGAAAACAAAACAAAAAAAGCTTGTTGTAATTGTCGCTCGTTGTCTGATTCCCATCGGATGTCTGCACGTGTCCGTGCTCGCGCGTTTTCGCGTGCGCCCCGCCATTGCATCCCTCGCGTTCCAAACAGCGGCATTCCATCTTTCCCATTTCGTTGTCCATAAACGTGCCTGATACACTCCAGCTTTTTACATACTCCCCTGGGATAGCCGGCGACGTTGATGTCAAGACTTGGCATTCCAACTTACTACTGCATACCTACTTGTTTTATGACTTTTTGCTAATATATATAAATATATTTCTTGTCTTTACACACATTCACTTTCAATTATGATTGGAAATTATATGAACCGAATCATACACACATTTAAGTAAAATTTAGTATCTTTTCGAGTCCAGCATCGACGTATATTATGCAATAAAAATCTACGTATGATAATAACTGGTTTAACGGATCTCGGATCTGTAGAACATGTCGCCGATGTCGCGTGGGCATTCGCCGACAGGCCACGTACCATAACAGCTCCCAACAGCGCTGGCAACACACAAAAATCGTACCAAGTACATAAATGATTAATAAAGTACCGATAATACGATGTCATTAACGTCCAGCGCGGTACAATGAAATGTAATTTTCAGCCTGATTAGCATTCTTGAACCCTACCAATACTTAAAGATCTTTACGTAAATGTTGTGTAATTGTAGGAAGTTGCAAGTTTTCCATAAATATTTCGTGTTTAGTCACATTGCACATAGAAAAATCAAGGATTCTTTATAGCTACCAAACTGTCCTTAATTATATGATACAAGGTCCTTTTCACAACACAATCAGGATGATGACGTCACTGATGTACAGATTATTTGTTTATTAAATGAATCGTCTTGACTTTAGCCTTATACATAAAAATAATCGATCGAGTTCTTATTAACGACATGGATGGCTAATAAATAATTCGGGAAAGTGATCTTGTTTATACGATTTGGATGCTATTAAATGTCTTAATATAAAAAGTTGTTTTGTCGAAATTTATTATCAGTTAATTATGCATATAATCTCATTCCGAATTGGTTTGTTTCAACCAACAAGTTTTTTACAACACACAAAATTTTGGACTTTATTCACACACACAATTTACTATCTTATACTATTGACCACATTTTTTTGAATTTTGGAAAGAAATCAAAAACATTAGATAGCTAGTCATTAATAATTTTTATTATACAATTGTTGCATACTTATAATAAAAGAAATGTATATTTTTTTTAAACTAAACACACTATTTCACACTTGGCAGTGCTCTAGTATTAAATTCGCATTACACACAAAATGTATGTAACAAAAGTACAGCAGCCTAAAGCATATTTCCTCATGATATGAGGAAGTCTTGAAAGATTTTTATGATCTTGTTAATTAACAACTACAACTAAAAACAATAATAAAAACTTCGTTAACCAGCTTCAAAAATGCGCTTTTGACTAACATGTTGTTTCGTAATATGTATCTATCGTCGTTATGTATTAAATAATGACTTCATTTCTACATCTAGTCCACAAATATTATGTCACTTGAAAAGAAATTCGCCATCATTTAAAAAAAAGATTCAAATTATTTTTTGTTTTGGATCAATTCTTTTTATTTATAACACAATATGTTTGTTGTTATATAAATATCAAATAGATTTTCTATTAGAGTATTTTGTTGAATTTTAATTAATATTGAATCAATCCTTGAAATGCTAAAACGAATTTCAAGCAACAATGGATGATAAAGCTAATATGCCTATAGTATAACATATTCTGTTACACAGTTAGTGATGTTGCAACTAGTTTTGACCCACAAATACTTTCAATTTTTATCATTGGTTATCTAAATTAGTTTATTTCACGCATGTCTATCTTGACAGCACTTGTCCAACTTGTGAATTGCCCTGGCGGCGTTTTCCATCCATAGGCCATGGGAGTATCGATGTATTAACAAGCAATTTCGATCAATTTCACATGATAACACCTTATCAATTCATTCATATTGATACAACAAGACAGGGATACTAATTTCACACAAACTAGTTAACTATATACGTATTTACGAGGTTTTATGCAAATTTCAATAAGAATTCTTTATGCAATTCGGGAAATATTGAATTTGAGAAATGTCGACTGATGCAAATGTTGTTTTAGTATAAAAAAAACAAACATGATATCTTTCGTCATTAATAAATATAGGCTAATTATAGGACATTTAATTATTAATTCCACTAAGCTTATTAGAATATAGGCGTGTATTTTTAATTATATCGATCGGAAATCATGCGAAATTAAAATTTCAAGGTATTCCTCAATCAATTATTGATTACGTTGATAGGCATTTTTAATTTGAAATTCATATCTAAAGTTAAATAAAGCAAAAATTAAATTAGTTTGATCAATAATGGTGTGGTCAACTCGAACTCAAATCTATCAGCTTGATGAATATTAATTAGGATACTTTCCATTAGTAGAGACGCCGCGCGCGAACCAATTTTGATTGGAATCATTTTCTGCTCCGGCGAGTTCCATAAAACTGATAATTTATTAACGATTGAGAAATAATTACCTCCAAGTGTCAATCATCATGCAATATTTTAATCATGCCAATAATATATTCATTCAGTAGGTACATATGTATATGTATTTGATGGGATAATATGTTTTGCTATATAAGAGAACGATTTAAGGCGTGAACATCCGACCAATTCAAAGCAAACTTGCCTAACCAAAAATGTCGTTTCTTATTAATTATATGTATATATTTATTAATATACCAACTTTGTATGTCGATCAATATTTATATTTATTCATTTTTTACTTTCTTATACGAAGTTATAAGTAAGTTTATTTCGAAATGATTTATATTATTTCTGAACTTTTTAAATTTATATATCTATATTAGTTTATAATTATTCAATATATATATATATTTAGTATTTAATTTATTTGAAATTCAACAAATTTCGTACCGTTATCTAAATAGATATAAGTATTACGTATAAGAAAGTCAAGTGCAAGCCACTGTAGATGTTTTGTTTATATATGTATAGTGATTGATTGCGTTATATAAGTATAAATATTCAAATATCTCTCTATGGAAATGTACAGTTACTAGAGTAGTACACTGTTAAAAAGTCATGTAAATTTTAATTGATTACATATTCACTGAAAATAATTATGAAATACTACACAGATTAATTTCAATAAAAAAAAAGATTTAATTTAAAAGTGCTGAAAATGATTTTAATCCTCATATTACACGGAATAAAGCTCGCACGAGTATAAAATAAGAAATTGTAGGTATATTTTTTGTATGATTAGTTCAGGTGGTGGCATTTGTATTGGGCGTGGCGCTACTAGGCCTGTTTCGCTGATTTATTACGTGCAATGAGTAGAACAATCACTTGGTATATATCTCTCTCTTCTGTATGTTTGTATGTATGTATGTAATTACGTTTGTGTGGTAACATAAACACGAACAATATTACGTGAATGTGTGTACGCGTGCTCCGGTGAAAGGAAGGGCGATCGATGGGTGTTTAACAATACAACGACGAACATTTTCTTGAATTCTATTATTTTACGAAAAAAGAATAAAAAAAGATCGAATTTTAGAATAATAGTTGCATGCTGAAGCTGAAGTAATTTTAGTCTGATTGTAATCTAAACCTTCGCAACTTATACCGAGCACGAGAATTTATTCTAATATGAACGTCTCCAACAAGTAAAGCAGCTATTATATGTACAAAGGCCACGCCTAAGCCTGAGGCGTACTCCATATAGCCTACGCCACGCACCTTTTGCAACAGTCTTAGATCTCTGTTTGTGTGTGTGTGTGTGTGTGTATTTTAAAAACTGATTTTCCTTTCTTCAATCACGCAAGCATGATTGAAATACGCATGCGTTGCATGAATTTCGCTTCTGTTTCTAAAGTGTCTGTGATTTATATACCGTGGCTACTTGACATGGGTAATTAATGTCATTTTTTTTTTAAGTTTAAGAAAAATATATGAAAGAAGCACACATAACTACGTATGTTATACTATAGTGTTTAGAAATGAATTTAATTTCAGACGGAATTTAGTTTTCGAATGATTTTCCTAATTAGATTCTGTGATATTAGTATATATGGGTATAGGAATAATGAAATGCGTACCTATATTTGCCGATGCTAGGCGTGAGTAGTAATATTGTAGGCATATTATATGATGGTATTTATTAATAAGGTACCGTGGGGTTCAAACTAATTTATTATAGGGGAACCGGCTGTTAATTAAACGCAGGCTTGCCGGTATCTGGCCAGGAAGAATATTAAAGAAGAAGAAGAAGAAAACAAAACAAAACAAAAAAAATCATCATCTTCAATTGGTGTTGCACAAGTTGCGCATGCATCCCATGTTATTTATCTGTACGCAGGCATATTTATTTATAAGCGGTGTGTGCTGTATACATATAATACCTCTCGATCAGAATACTACGCGCAGATACTTTATACGGCCATCGATCCTATAAATTAATTCAATATAAGGTATACATACATACATACATACATACATATACTGAATCATTACCTTTTAACATTCAGTTTTTATATATAAATAGGTACGTACTTCATATCGACCAATCAATGTTTAAACATTACACTTTTACAATCAAATATACATATGTTAATATTATTCCGAGATTTTAATAGAACAGCAATTTATAAAAAAAAAATGTTTTACAATGAAAACCACCATTTATGAAACTTAAAACGCGTCTTTTGAAAATGTAATTTAAATGGTTTTTAAAATAATTAACAGCTTGTTAACGTAAATCACAATACTAATACGCAGAGAGTTGATTAGCATAGAATCGATCAATCAGAAAGCCATCGGTTTGATTGGTGACAACGTAATTATGATTGTTCCTATATGCTGCATCATTGGCGCAGATCGCCGCTGTTTTACAATAACTACGTATAAAAGTGTCCGCCATTTTTAATGTTAATCATATAGGCACTTGCGGCAATATTCAAATATATCTAAATAGGTACATAATTCGATAAATACCTGGTGTATCGCCGGCAGTTTTTATCTTTCATTGAGTGTACCTACCGATATAAATATAATTCAGTAGTTGACGTTGTCATCATACTAATATTTCCTTCTACCTACATACATATATAGTTATTGTTAATATTTAAAATGGCAAAATCAATAATTAACTAGCATTGGTCAATAATAAATGACAGTAAATAAACACACACACACACACAGACAGACAGATAAAGATTTTTACAATATAATAACATAAAATTATAATGACAATCATAATTATGTGCAACTATGTATGTATCTATATATGATACACATGTATGTATGTACATGTATGTATTTGAAAATGTTCTCACGTTTGTAACGGTATCGATTGAATATTTCTTCTTTGGTTGTACATTTCTTGTGGATAATGGTTATGCATTCATAATTATGGTTGTATGTACAGAAGCCGCCTTGGATAATTTATAATTTAATTATTCAAACTAATCACTCAGCCGTTGAGTCATCATCATCTACTTCATTATTGTATGTACCTACAAAGCCTACTTAGTCATTAAACACCACTTTTCATTTGTCTTAAAATCTGAAGAAATTCTAAATGTTAAATTAAATCCCTAAAACGGCTACAATAGAGTATAGAATTTTCTACCATCCCATTTTATGGGAATATGCATGATTTTATGCATATGTATTTATTGTCAACTATTGTTTAATACATAATTTATTTATAATATATTTCATTGTTATTGGCAAATGAAACACTTTTATTATTAAACTTATTATGTATATTTCTATAATAATTAATTTATTACAGTAATAAGTATTACTTTTCTATTTTATAAACATTGATTTATAGATAAGGGATTGCTATATTTAAATTAAATTTATAAATAATTCTACTTTTAACAATGATTTTTGTATTTTAAACAAAATCCTTAAAATAATATGAAAATTTAGTTAGCATTCTAGTTAAAAGTTTTTACATATCCCGGTCTTAGTTTTAGTTGGCGGCAAGTGCACCGTCGGTAGCGGCCAAATATTTTAATCCCCCTTCTAAAAAAAATATCTGCAATGTCTTACACTGAACGTTCTTATACTGCATATAAGAAAGTAAAAAGGTTCTGTTAAAATATCGAGATCGAATTTTTGTCATGATTAGGATTGTTACGTAAGAAAGTAAAAATTACTTTGCAATGTGAACGAAATATTTATCTTAAGCTCAAAACAAAAATCAGGTTGGGTAAGAAGGAAATTCCACGTAACAATATAGTATTATTATATTATGTAGCCTTTGAGGTGTACCGCTCGTTCAGATCGGTGTTCTTATCAAACAAAAGTGACGTTAAGGTAGTCGTGAGCACATTCTTTAAGGCACGCTACTCACTTTTGATTGTCTGATAAATGTACATGTACATACATACACTAGTGGCTAACTCGAAACTTGCAATATTATAAATGGATCCCCGATTGTGCAACTAGTGGCTATTCATTGCTAAAATATTTCTACATCACTCATTAAACGTCCTAGTTGAGAATTTATCTAAATATTTCGAAAATAAAACCATATCATCCAACAGGGAACATTTTCAAATAAAATATAATTAATTTGTGATTTTTTTATTAATTGGTATTTCGGCATATATTTTATAAATAATAAAATATAATTGAGACATATTTATGTTTTATTACTAGCAAAGGATTAGAATGCAATAAAATTATGCTACAATAAATAAATCATAATTGTTTTGACTTAGAAAATATTTCTTACTATACATTAAAAAAAAAAAAACACTGCCGTTTATAAAATAGCAAATAACTTACTTAGTATTTAGATAATGTAGAATGCTGTATTATTTAGCATCTTTTGTGTGATAAGACATACAGAATGTGACAGTATTTATAATGGGGCATACATACATACATATATACACCTGGTTGCAGAGAAAGGTATTATGTTTGTCATTGTATGTTATATATTGTTGAAAACTAATTTATAATATGCAAAAAAATATCTATATAGAAATATATATCGCGCATTTTTGTCGGTGATCCCTTCACTTTCAATATCTTAAAAGTCAATCTTTTTCAATATAATAATTACTAAATAAAAATTATGTTAAATTATGCTACAAATTGGCAATACTGGATCATGTTATTTGAAATAAATAAATATTTTTTATAAATTTACATATTTCCGACACAATCTAACTAATAATTAATCAATATCATATTTGATATTATAGATGTTGGCTAACGTCAAAAATTATAAATGAATTCGATTTAACGATTCATAAATTCTAGACCAAAACTAGAATATTTTATAAAGTAACACGTACTCTGCCGTACATGTTAATAAACGTAAGAGATCGTAATAATTAACGCCCAAGTTAATATTTCTAAGTAGACGATAAAAATTAGGAAAAATTACATAATTTCATGTAAATTTGAAATATGTTGGTTTGAGCATTTAATTAAATATTAATACAAAAGTGTGGGCTGATTAAGAATCTGTCAAGCACCTGACATGTTTTGCACGTATTAAAGGTTATCAGGTTTTTTTTTTTTTGTCGAGTTTCCATGTTACTCTAATTATGTAGATGATGCGATAATTTTTACAAAAATCAAACTGTCCTTCGGTTATCAGAAAAACGGCGGATAATTACAGCCTTAAAAGTCCCGCGAGAAAAGTGAAGGGCACCACGTGAGGGCACCACGTCACCAAATTGATCCTGTTTCACAATAATCAGTTAATCTGATGTTCCTTGAATTAGCGTCCTACGATACTTCTCATATTCATAACTCATATCGATAGTTGCGTAGTTGTCATTTGCATATTGTTTATTACAACAAATCCACTGATTTTGTTATCGCGTTGCAAATATAAATTATGGCTAACGGTAAATTAATGATAATTAGGTAAAATCAAGTCATATAAATAACTATAGCAGTTCTGCATACACCAGTGCTTGTCAAAGATTTTTTTATTTGAAACGAATTTTGATTACAAATTCTAAAATATGTATAATATAAATATGTAATACAAAAAAATAATAATAAAACGAGTACAACTATAAAATACGTCCAACAAGAATATACTTGTTATTTTATTAACTATACTTGTTAACAATTAAATAATAGCGATAAAATACATTAAAAGAATGTTATTACTATCAATAAAATATTCGATAAAATATTCAATATATTTTTTTTACATATATATATTTCACTAGTATACTAAAGAGATCTTATACTGTTTTGAACAAAAATAAACTAATTAATTTGCTTATAGTAACTAAAAATACATAATTTTTTGATAGTTCGACAAATGACGCTAATAAATTAAGGAATAAAAGCAGATCGGTTGGTAGCGACAAATTTATAATGTGAATTTAATTCTCAATCGTACACTACAAAAGCACGCAATCGTAAACTATGTTGGCATAGTAACTTACGCATGCACGCACGCACGCACAGTGGGTATTCGGGATATCAGTCGCGTAAACCATTACGTGACGTAATAAAATCGAAATGATTTCTCGATCCATTGATTTTATGGTTTAAAATCGAGCAACTGTAATTACTGAATAAATCATAGTCACTAGTCAGGTGCTGGTAATGTTTAATATACTGTTTGGAAATATCTTAACCATCACCAGAAGTTGCAGATGGCGTAGGAAGGTCTTATAGACCGGGCGTGGCCGCCTAGACGATGTATGTTATGCCAACGGGTCTATACTATTCGTAACTCACATTCATATGTAATCCTTGAATCATACTGGTCACTAAACATATTTTACATCCACTCACACGCACTTACACTGCAAAAATATCCTTACAGTGGCCTATGAAATGCATTTTAATTTCTGTACTATTAAAAAATAATGGTCCTTTCTAAGCAATGTCTAATATTAGTTTCTAAACAATTACGACATTATTCAAATGGTTCATTCATCTTTAATAGTAATTATTGCAATAAATATTAAAATATTTTAATTTATGCGGAAGCTCCAAACGGTAAACAAGGTCGATAACAAAATAAGAATACTTTGAAATAATTTAAAGCTAGAATTCGCAATAAATTAACGATAGTGATAATAATAATTGAATATTTCAAAACGTTCGACATAAATCTCGAGAATAATTTGCAAGTCGACCGGTAAAGGTATGGAATAGATATAATCTAGCCAGATAATCTGAGATACGTATAATACGTAGCAAAGTATTAGGTAACATCAAGATAATACAAATATGATTCGATTGGCCCGAAGATCTGAAAATCATGTTATAGCAACGTATCGCTTCAGTGCACCAACCGAGGGAATATTTCACAATCATTATTAAACAAAACAAGCATCCACTGCCATTTGATTATTATTATCAATATTTCCAGTTGATTAATCCGTAATTAGATTAAAACTTAATTGCCATGATACATCTATCGATTGGTCGTCGTTTTGTGCGTTTCTCTGATCATACTTATAATTATTAATTCATTAACACTTGTTGTATGTATGTACGTGCGATTATTTGCATTTTAATAGATATTATTTTAATTCAAACGACTATTAAACGTAACTGAACAATTATTATAAAGCATTTCATGATTTATTGGCGACATTTTTATTAGGGGAATTTACATTGACGGATATTGATATTTTAATAAACGCTATTTTTAATATTTATTTTATATTTTATTGTTCTTAAACAACCATTAAAATTCTAATAAAACTACTGAATCATAAATATATATTTATGTTTTTTTTTCTCTTCTAAATAACCACACGTTTAGTTTTATTATCTATAGACTGATAAAAAAAAAATTATAGAACTAAGAGAATTTTTTTCGTTTCAAAATTCTTATACGAAGTAATATGTAAGTTTTGTAATTGTGAAAAAATCCGATCTCGAGATTTTACCGAAAATATAATTTGAATAGAGTCTGACTATTTTTATCTGTCTGTGTGTGTGTGTGTGTGAATTTAAAAGTGTTTTATTGTATTTGAGTTAGAATTAAAATACGTGGATGAAAGACGATATATGTCGTCTCCTTTTAGATTAAGTATATATTATATTTCTATGAAATAGTTCGTGAACACTATTATGTTTTGATGCGGTTGTGCGTGTGTGTGTGTGTATGCGTAGAGTGTGTGTGGGATGCAGACATTCTATACGTTGGCATATAAAGCATGGGGTTCAACATACATAAATGTCCCATAAGTTGCAATTATCGGACCGCTAGGGATTAGCAATGCCCGCTGCCATATTACATCAGGTGCCTTCCTTGGTACATACATACAAACTAACAAACGTCTGTCTCTTCAAGACATTACCGATAGTACCGTGTCAACCTTGAATTATTATTATGTTGCGTTTGTTGAACATTTTTATCAATCTGCACACGACACATACATCTGAAACTTGAAATTTTATTACTATACCATTGACATTCATCAAGAAATATGCACATATCTATGTATTTCAGTAGCATTTTATTATGATTCTAGATTATTTATAAGAATCAATCTTATAGTAGGTTTCTCTACAATAAATAAAAACATGAGATATCAGCCTTTTTCATGTAACAATGAATACGCAATGAACACAATATACATTTTTCATTTAATAGGGCAAGGTCAGCCGATCAACTATTATTCATATAGATACGATTTAAATTAACTATATGGAAAATTTAAGCATTGTCATCGGAGCACTGTTATAATTAGAACTATATATTAATATAAATCAAATGATCAGATGACCTTATTCACTTATTATCATGCATGATATGAAAGATACTTGCTTTACAATTTCTCATTTAAATAAAAACATATTTTATTTATTATAATTTTTACATCTCATTAAAACATGGATAATTATATTTAAAATCAATCAATTATTATATGTATAAAGTAACGCTAAAATAGTTAACAAGACATTTAGAACATTTACGAGCTCAACTTTTTGTAGGGCCTTAATGTTTATACGTTAGTAAAAAATTGTTTACTTTTAATTAAAGTGTATATTTAATGTATTTAGTCAGCATTTGGTAATCAGTTGTTGTATGCGCTTCCTGGCTAGTAGCCGTGTAAATCCGTACTAAAAGGCGTGGTATAATTAAAGCAGAGGTCGCTTCGTGAAATATGCCCGTTACGTTCGCCACTAATTAGTTACTGTTACAAGCCATTTAAAACTAATAATTTTAAATGAAGAACAAAGCCTATGCATGAAATATATAACAGTATATATATATCTGTTTCCATGACTACCATTTAATTAGAATATATCGCCGTTGAGCGACTTTGATTTTTACAATACGCGCGCACGCAATCCGAAGCCTACGTATTGGTTTTGTTGTTATTGTTTTTATGTTTAATAGGTCTCCAGTTGTAGTAGGTTGTGGAAATAAATAGCGTAGCTTTAAAAAAAAAAATCAGGATATCGTATGATGGATTAACCGATTTATTCGATTCAAGGTGTGCCAATTACTATTAATTTTATTTAATCGTATTAAATGATTACCAAATTAAATTTGCAAATCTTCTCTTTAACAAACAATTGTAAATTAAAATAGAAAAAAAGTTGTTATATATAGTGTAGTAACTATCAATTAATTCTATACATTATAGGAAGTAATAAGTTAAGCTAATCTTTACGTAACGTAAGCTTAATGATTACTTAGGGACCATATGCATACACATACACATGCAGTATGCAATAAACAAGTTTTTTTTTTTCTATAAATATTTTTAGTCGGGATCACGGCACTGGTGGTTAGTTTATGGAGTGAGTTAGTTTCATTTGGTCGTAGTGCGGCGGGCGCTCCACTCATATCTATCTTATTACATGCCGCGCCGCGGTGGTCGTTCTCTGTGTAATTCCTACCTGCCGGACATAGGCGTTGTTTTATTTCTAATACTAGGGAAAGGGAAGTTACTGGGGGGTATTTTATCCATGTACTCATTACAGGACATTGATTACGCTTTATTAAAAAATTACAACATAAACAGAAATACAAACGATTTCAAATCAATTAAAAATTACATCAAATTTTCTTGCGGCAAACATGAAAAGAAAATTCAACATAAAACAATAATTTTGTACTGTTTTTGTTTATGTATAAGAAAACCATGTACTGACCACTTGAGATAAACAATTTTTTCTATTATTATAATTTAAAAATGTTACCGTGAAATTTCCAGTATTAATATGTAAAACACGATCGTTGTATAATAGAGTGTGTAAATTGTTCTCAACTTGGGTAAAAAAAAAAAAACCACCGAGAAATAAAACGGAAAAAAAAGAATCGCTCCCGTTTTCCTTGTAGTTTGTAAGAGTACCGTTGTTGGAAGTAGCGGTGTTGTCTCCCCACGTGTCAGACAAGGACGTTCGCAGCGAGAAAAAAAAAATTTCCACATCTAAACAATACCTGTTTACTTTCCCATAGTCAACTTCAACTAACTAACCAACTAACACGTTGTTTTGTTGTTTTTTTTCCTTCTTCTTCTTCTTGTTGTTGTTCGCTGTCTTTATATACTATTTTATTGCAAATACACAACACTGAAATTTACGAATTAGATTACGATTAATTTATTAAACAAAAAAAACTTGTTTGAAAAATAAAATAAAAATATGTTTTGTTTTCTGCTCGCGCATTGAAATCTCTCGACTTAATTTAATGGCGTAGAGCATTTACAGTGAATATAATGAAATTAATAATGAATTTCTTAAGTAGTAGTAGTAGTAGGAATAATATTGAAAGTAAGCTTGCAAAATTTTCTCCGGTAATACCGGAGCGGATCACATTGAAATAGATAAACACATTTTTACAAACCACAAATATGCAAATTAGTTTACATGTAATTATACGTATTTAACATGGTTGACTACTACTATACCAAGTAAATTTTATGATAATAACTATAATCACACAGCAGTTTACATTGTGGTTTATCAGGGTCGGACTCGACAAACCAGTGATATTATTTATTATTTATTTACTTAAAGTACTTTCCATTTATTTCAAAATCCTTAAATTATTTTACCATTTCGTTCAGTTTGGTGGGAAATTGCGTGCAGATTTGTCGCAATCTTTTGAACTAGATTTCTAAATATCCGTAATGCACAACAAATTTTCTTCTTTTCTCGTAATTGGATCGATATTTCGCAACATTGTATATTGATTATTTCAGCTCTTATATGTGTGTATGTATGTATGTATGATCGCTATATGTCAAACAATATGTCACTCGGTCTTGCCAATTAGTCTTCGTAGGCAATATTAATAAAGTACCCATGTATGCGTAATTATGTACATACATACGGAAAGGTATTTTAATTAAAACGCGAATTATAATAATCGTAGAAAGTTCATATGTCTCGTTATCTACAATTCTGCATTTATATCACAGTTGCCTACACCTTCATTTGTTATATAATAACCGTTTAATTATATATTATTCTATATATCGATCACACTCAATAATCGATTCTTTTGTTATTTTACTGCGACGAAACTGACCAAAAAATTGTAGAATTAACGTCTAAAGAGATTGTTTTAAATATATATATGTATGTATTTGCAACCGTGATCGAATATTCGAAATGACCTGAAGGTCGCAAGGTCTCCTTGTAAGTGCGCAGATATTAATTTTGTGCCGTTTCATCGCTCATAAATAAAACAAACCAATTTTAATACGTTGCACGGCTATTTCACGCCTATTTTCCATAATTATAACATCATTTTCGATCGCGCTATTACAGAGACGACGGGCTTGGTGTGTATGTGTGTGTGTGTGTAACTAATATCGCACCCATATCATATTACCATAAATCATACTTCATGGTGATGGATTAATTATTAAAAATCAATACGTGCTTCAGCGCACAACTATAGATCATACACATAAATATCGCCCCAACTAATAACTCGATACAAATAAATAAAAATTTAAAGTTCGTGCGGCGAAATAATTCGACTAGTATAGCAAAAACGTATGGTAAATAAATATAAATTAGGAAGGTTGTTGTGCAAACACGACCTATATATGTCAATAACATCAAAGTTAGCTCACAAAAAAGTTGATAGAAATCCGGCTTTGTAAGTAACGTAAGGACACATTCTTAGCTCGTATCCTGGCCGGACAAGTGGCGTATCCTTGCGCAAGCGCACACATCATATCGAAACGATCGCGTACCGTTTAGACACCGTTGCATTCAATAGAACTTGTCAAACAGATATTAATCACACAATTATAAATGATAATGCGACACTATACATATAGAACCAACTCCGCCACCGTGGGAAGTTTTATTTCTTCTGCAACAGACTTGAAATAAGAAAACGCCCTGACTTTTCATATCACTTGCCAAGCGTATCGAACAAAAAATCTAATACATGCACTACATAATCGATTGCAATTTTTTATTATTTTTTTTAAATTAACTTAAACTACTACTATAAATATGCCGTATCATAAGATTGATTAGTCAACTGTCGTAATAATTAAGAAATTGTATGTGTGTAAAGGATCAAAAATGATTTTGATGTACCTAATAGGATTGAATAAATCCTTCAGAGAAATAAATCGTTGTAGATCCTTGTGTGTAAAAAAGTTGATTTGAAATTCTTTGAAATCCACGATATGAACACATCTGGTCGACGTCGTAAAAAATAATGAAAAGTAATCCATTATGATCACGTCTTCTGAATTATGAGATCAATCGGATTGATATATGAAACAGTAACAAATCGTGTGAATCGAAGAAATGAACCAAGGCCACTAGATCTAAAGCCTGTTATTGTTTTTACTTACAATATTATTATTAGATAGATCGCATTTCTAATTATACTTTATGAAATTGATAATTGCGTTAAATTCATTTTATTTACCACAAATAATCATTTGTTAAACATTTTCCATACCCAACATTCATCACTTAAAATAATTGCAAATGCGGAAAATATGTTTATTTTTTTTTATTTATGACATTTTTCATAATAATTTCGCAAACAAGTTACGAATGCATTTCATTAGTGTCACCTTACGTTAATGATTTATGAATACAAAGCACCGACAAACCATACTTACTTACTGTATGTATAGTAAGTAGTTGAAAAGAAACTTGAGATTACAAAAAAAAAGAAAATGACTAGATAATTATATACAGTTTTGAGAACACGCATCAGACATCTCAATTTCATGTAGCATGTATGTATATGTTAGTGTAAAACGTAATACTCGTAATAAATAATGAAGTACCTATGTAGTTCATTTTGAGTAACATGTCAAAGTTGGATAGCAATTATCGCATCATTCGTCTATTGTCATAATAATATAAGCACCGCGGATAAAGTAGGTTATGAAAAGGTTAATTAGTCTCAAGGCCCATCCGGGTCAAAGGTGACAAATTCGGATTACTGAAATACTTCTATTTATTACTTATAATACTAGCGTAATTCGCAATCCCGCATCGTGACCAATAACTTAATTATTTTCATATCTTGCCAACCATTGTCGTTATGTTCTTATTAGACTTTAATTAAAAAAAAGAGCGAAAATCATATTGCGAAATAAATCCACAATCCAAATCATTGTTGTCTCGAAAATATATGTTTCCAATAAATGTCTATCTCTTAATTGTAAAAGAATTTAACATTTAGCTTTATTGCTCCGTCCTTGGCGCCTCAAGTAGATTATTTCAGAAGAATGTTCATACTTGCTACTTAACACACCGAAAGGTTGCATAAAAACGCTAATCCAACATCCACAATCTGATTAAAAGACCTAAGCAATTGTTTGTTATTACGATTTCACACAATTTTTGACGATGCCACTCAACGAATTATTTCAATGAGAAAAAATCTATTGTGATTCATCATATTTGTAAATCAATTGTGTTTCGTCAACATATGGTGTCAATACATTCTATGATAAATTATTGAATTTTCAACAGAACATTATTTAAAATTCGATTCGACAAAGGTCGCACAATCATTTCGACACCACCATTTATTTAAAAATAAAACACACACACACACACACACATATTTAGATTCATCCTGGATACAGTGGTAAGGTAAATCATAAAATATAGAAAATTAATAAATTGCAACGATGCTTGAACAATAAAATAGTTAATGTATTGCACAAAGTACTAATTAATCTTGTTAATTGCTTGTCACTAATTAATTTATATACAATAATATATAAAGTTCAACTACTGTAGTAATAGAGGAATCTTATTAACTATAGCTGTAGGTATTTATTAATCAGGAAACTATTTGGTAAATGAAATATATAGAAATATCTAATTATATTTTTAACATATTAACAGCTTCTTTCAACCGTGAAACGTATAGGTATGTTGTTAATATTAGGTTTCAATAGAACATACAACGTGTAATTAATGTTTTTTTTTTATTATGATTTTCACACTTTTTCTACATTTGTACAACTTGCACTATTTTTTTCTATATGATTTATATTGAATTAAAAGTGCATAATTATCGAATAACAATAACAAAAAATTATTGTAACTAGACCTTGAATTTTTATTTATTTTTGACATACAGACACGAGTCGATAGTAATCATTAAACTTTTATTAGTTATAAGTAGTTAAAGTTTTATTTTTTTTTTTGTTAGAGTACTAATTAAAAAATAACTTCTGTTTGTTATTGACAAGTAAATAAAAAATACAGATTAAAATTGGTGATATAGTTTCAACAAGTTTTTCACCGGTAGCGAATATTTAACAATATTTTTGGAACGTAATGGTGAATTTGTTGCACGACGTAAACTGCAGTTAGGGGACAAAGAACTGGATGCATTTCGATAAAAAGTGTTGGCCAAGCAAACCATCTGCTCTAGTTGGCGTGATATTTATGTAGAAACCACCAGTGCGGACACATCACAAGCAATGACTGTCTAGTGGAACACACACGAATCCAAGTAGTTATTTAATCCATTGCAATAACAAACTTAGACATATTGAGGTACGCGTATGTACGTACTTATATACGTACGTATGTACATCGTAGAAAATCAAATGCATTCGCCCAACAAAAGCGCATTCGTGCCGTCGCAATTCGTTCAATTTTCTCGCTAATAACTCGCTGCTCGCTTCGAGGTCAATGATCAATGGCGACCGATCAGATGTTTAATTATTGGCCGCGTAATCGATTGAAGATGAACAGTACAATGATTATTACTTTGCGAACATATCTGCCATGTAATGGCTTTACTATAAATATAAAACACCACTTGATGTTCCTATTAAGTCTCGCAGATTACTTTATTAATGGGCGATGATTAAATAAATAAATAAAAAAAAAAAACGGATTCATTTGCACTACTCATTTAATTAATAGATATTGCATATTTATTGCATTGGCGGCACTAAAATTAAAACAATACGCGTACAAATCAATCATGTAAATTTAACGCGTAACTTCAAGGCGATCTTCTTCTCAAGATCCCACGCGTTTCATTTGACAGACAGACACCTATAGGTGTCGCATTTCAAAAAACTATTTTTGAGAAATTAAACCAGCCGTACTAGGCAAATGTTCCACCAAGACATTTACCTATGAAAAATTAGCATATACTTATACTTTAATGGCTTCCACCATTCTATTTAACATTTCATCCATTATAAATTAGGCGAACATGGACAGTTATTTACGGATTTTAGTTATTGTCAAAATGATAAACAGCTAAACAGAAAAATGTCATCTTGTTCGTTTTACAAGATCACTTATGAATGCGTATCAAAACTAGTTCTTATTAAAGTTCAAGGATGAGTGTGTATAGCATATAGATATAGATTTAGTAATGAAACACTTAATTTAATCTAAAATCGTAAAATTGTAACTTTAATTATCAAACCATTAAATTATGCATATATTTCGTATTGTGTGGAATTTGTTCTAAATATCCGTTAATTAGTTAAAGTCTATTAATTATTTGCATATCTCCCCTAAAAACCCGTAAATATTCGTCGATCTCTAAATTAAATGATTAATCAAACGATTTTTAATTAGAAACACTGACAAATGATTAATATACTCTGGGAATTTGAACGAAAAAATTATCTATTTGGTTTTGTTTTTGAATCCCGCGAATATTGATTGTAATAATGAAATTACACATGTATGTATGTACTATAAAGCATCATAGATGATATTTATTTTCTTGTTTTGTTCAATATAAACAACTTAATGATGTTACGCCGTATGTCAACAACAATTAACGTACGCAATAATCATTAATATGTGCTAGCCAAGTGATTTGTTTTATTATTATTAGGACATTACTGGATGACTCTAGTGTAGAGTATGACGTAATTGTTTTAAAGTATCTTCAAGAAACACGTAAATGTGCAAGGAACTCTATTGCTAACATATGTTTATCAAGTACATCGTACTTACATATGTACATACATTTGACATTCACATTCAAATATACTTCATTCTAAAATCAAATAGAAATATATGCAAATGTCCTCAATATTAAACATAAATTAACTAATTAATTATACAACATATTAAAATTAGAGATAATCCTAAAATATATGATAAATATATTAAAAAAAAATTGTATTCAATTATTTATAGGACACAATAGTGTTTAAAAGTCGAGTTTCTATTGTTTATTTAACGATAAATTTATATTTACACCATTGGCTACATGTGTTTATTATAACTTATCCGTGACAGAAATCTCATAAATTATTTTAGAAAATATAGTCTTGGTCCAATTCTCAGCTACCAGTCGCATTCTTGATCAGTTTTCAAACGTATCTACGCATGTGGTTTTTTTTTTTTTGCTACTTTAATCAAACAAAAGAATTTTGAATCAATGCCGCGATAGAGAATCTTCAGCAGTAACAGCATATTGAAATTTGTTCGCGCAGCAGGCGAAATTAGGTATTCATCATGTAGTTGTTTAGTTATTTGTCGATCGTCATCCTCCACTGTTGAAATTTAATTTAGAAAAATTCATTTATTTCGCGTCTGGTAATATTTTATTAGAAGATATCCTGTCCTAGTTGCGATCTATACGCCCGCAATTTCTAAAATAGATTATATATCTAGATAAACAAATGAAATCTAGATTAATTATTTTTAAATACTTTCTTTATTAGACATGTATCATGTGTGTGTGTGTTTAAATAAAACGGATTTGGTCTTTGAACAATTAACAAAATATCGCGAATGAGTGAACAGTACAGCTTGGTGCTTGTGTTTGTAAGAGAAATCGACATGGAATGTAAATGGTTCGAATCTCGCATAAATCGTATAAAATATAAATCTATCGTTGCCGTGTGTGTATATGATATTTATCTGGAACCGATTCCTGTTGGGGCGTCCATGTTGTTTCCCGCAAATGCACAGCATGCGCAACCGTACGAGAGTAAATATATGCATAGATAACGGGGCACCGATTTCAAATGCAAATATCTGCAGACTTACTCACAACGCTTGATGGTAATAATTGAGAAATTTGGTACCATCATCATTGAAACGTACTGGTAATTGTGAGTGTGTGGAGTTGTGAAGATATATAATAAATAACAGTGAAATAAAAATAAAAAAAAAAGGAGAAGAAAAAATTGAACACGCGCGCGGCCATATATCTAGTTTGTGAATAGGTTTTCCGTGTCGCGGACAAACACCATATAAATTCAAAGAAAACAGCAGTGAATTACATGCAGAGATACGTAAAATATTGTCTCATTCATCCGAACACGTTGTCCCCGCAATACGAAAACCATATAAGTAAACCATATCACATATTATTTCGTTTGCTACAGATGGACATTGTTATGTAACACGCGCGCGTACTTTTGCAAGCGCGTGCTCTGATTCTACATCTCTTCCTGTATTCAATCTTACCACTACCACTACCACACCATCATCAGCATCTTCTAACTAAACATTTCTAACCATTGGCGTACATATCTATATGTATATCTCCTCTTATTTTATTATTCATACAAAATAAAAACAGTATTAAATTATAATTCTTTTAATGTTTTTTGCCCGTAATTAAAATTAAATACATCAATGAAGTATCGACAGTTTTTAGTATTAAGTTTGGTTCAATTGCATTTTATTCAAATGAAGTAATATGGATAATTATAATTATATATTCTCGTAACGCTTTCACCTAATAAATTATACTTTTTTTGCGTCGATGCTCATGGAGTAATATAAGTAGTATCATTTCCAATTTATCTCATAATTAGATTATTGATTTGTCAAGCGTGGATAAATTCGTAATTTATATATTCGAATTAAATTGTAATTTCAGATATTATTAAATATACTAAAATAAGCAATAATAAAAATTGCTTTAGTTTGAAAATAAAATGACGGGTACAGGATAAAAAAAATTTCTCATCCTGTGTATGTATATAAGATAAATAATAGGAATTTGAAGAAAAAAAATCAATAAGTATAATCAATAGCTCATTACGCTTATGTAATAATCCTATCACTTTCTTTCGAACGTCGACCAGTTGACAAAAACTAGATCTGATCTACATATATGTACACACCTTCACTAGTAGGTACAAACTCGAAAAAAAATCGAATATCGATCATTAATAAAAATGGGTCACTCGATATGCGCGTGGGAATACATCCAATCAAAATGTATTTATTAATATTATCAACTATACGATATATGTATATATATAAATTCCACGACAATTTGCATTGATTAACGACGACATTTTTTTTATAGGATCGATTAAATATTTTACGTATATAGTGAATAAAAAATGTATTTTTATTAATCAAATTAAATATTTAGTATTTGTCACAAATGAATACTATCAAATATACGCCCTTCTGTCCATCATAATTGAAGGCTACGCTTGTCAAAAAAGTATCAAACAACCGTGAAACCCCTGTCACTTCCCGCATTCGCGCCAAGTGATCCGTATCAGTAACCTGAATCCTGATCAGATCAGTTTCATCAGACGTCGCCGTTCTACGGAAGACTTACTCTCAGAAATATAAGACATACGTACTCGTATATTATGTAATTATTTTTTTAAATTACACGAAACATGATTATTTTTGTTAAAAAAGAATAAATTATTTATTTAAAATAAAAAAAACATCTATGCGATATTATTAATTTTTTTTTCAAAAGTGTTTACCAAATTTCAGTAGCAAGCAATAAATCAAAAACATGAATGTTGACATGGTGGAAAAACAAAAATAATCTATTGCAAATTAGAAATCCACTTGTGCCATTTTTTTTGTGTCCGACCAATAAAAACGCGAATATAACATGGAGAGATAGATAAGTATCGTAGGTAGCCATGCATGAAATACTCTCGACCTGCACCTCAGGATGTGACTTTGTCACGGTTATTCAACGACGTGATTTCACGTGCAAAGCAGAAAATCTCGCATCATATTATTAAACATTTATTATAATGTTGTTATTTGTACATTTTGCAAATGCATTTTATAACAATGCAACAATATTTTACTTGCGATGCGATTATAGAAATATTTTTTAATAACAATAAACTTGCGCAAAATCCACCATTTTATTTTTATATTAAAAGTTTTGCAATAAATGTACCTCTTTTTCTAATAATTATTAATTACAAAACAATTTTTATTGAAAATCTCTCATATTGGTAAATTAAAAATTGATTTTTTTTCAATATTTATATTCCGCCAGTGAGTTGGCGGTTTTGAGTTTGCGATAGCGAAATCCTTGATACGCCCGATTGATAACGAAATATCCAAGAATGACTCACGAGTTTTGCGATATTTTAATATTGCAGCAACGTATTGATTAATCATTAATTTAATTGGAATCTTGAATATTTGAAATATGTTATTGAGCTGTTTTCTTGTATCGATTGTTGATTAAATCTGACACAGTTATTATTAAAAGTACGGAAGTAAAGCTCGATTGGAAACGGTGGCATTTAAAAGTATACACCTAAATAGGATAGAACATTTCCTTTTCGAATAGAAAAACTATAAATATATTTAGATGACGCATCAGCTGTCATTTTGTTTTAGTGATGCATTTAAAATGTTAACATGTTTCTTTTTATAGCTGTGCCCATATTTATAAACTTGCTAAATAATTAACAAAAATAAATTGGTTTCACATAAAATTACACCGAAATCTCTATTTAAACTATCAACGGAACAGTTAAATAAGATATTGATCTGTTTAAAATTGATTGATTTCATTAAAACCTTATCGGAAAGGTACACTACATAATTAATTTTGATTAAGTGTTAAAAAAGTGATATTTAAATGTTTCTTTTAAACGAGATCATTATACTAGATTTAAACAGATAAATTTTGATAGTATTTAAATTATTTCCCAATTTTGATCCTTAATATTAATTAAAATGTATTTTTGTAAAAGTGCAATATTTTTTTTTATATTCAGTTAAATTATACAGTAATTTAAATAAAAAACTACTTTTCTATGATACTTAAACACATGTTCAACTAAGATAAATGTTGAGGAATAAAAAGCTTATAAATATCAACAAGTTACAGGCTTAATAATTTTTTTTTAAGTGTGCGTACGTTAAAAATAAAAAGTCTTGGCCAAACTGGAATATTATCTCTTGTTAAACATGGATATTAATTACTTGATAATAAATCTAATTCCTCTTTATGATCCTAGTAAGTATGTCGTATTTTATAAACTCACATTCTAAACACGACTCATTTATTACTTGGATGTTATATATCTTAGCAATCTATTTATCACACCTTTAAATTATTATAATATATGATGTAACTGTCTTTGATTTTATTTCAACGAAACAATTATCAGAAATAACGCTTAAAAACCCATTTTCAACCGTTCTCTATTCGCTGATTACTAAAATCGTATTTGATTTGGAATTAGTATGATGTAAGGGCATATAAAATAACGATTATTTAAAATGTCAATGCTCAATCCGTTAATCGATAACATTGACAATGCGTCAATGAACTTGATTAGGTATTAGGTGCCGAAATAAGTAATGATGTTTGATTTCGAGATCTATCACATGATTTATTATTATTTGACATTTACAATTCTAATTTTACTGTTGCTTGAATAATATTATAATATACGAAAGGAATTAAATTGTTATTTATAACTATAAATAAAATAAATCGAAATATCTGAACAGAGATCGCAACCCTTATTTCTTTGTCAATTTTAAAGATATGATAATTCAAATTAAAAAATCTTAATTAGTATAAATGTTTTGACTTTTATATGCATTTTTAAATTTATTTGTTTGTGTTACTTAGTAAACATGAGTGTTGATTAGAGATGATAAAATAATTTTAATTATAGATCTATAATTGAATCGGAATTAAAAGTAGTGGTGAAGAGAATTTAATATGTTTGGTAAATGAATAATAGTGTGTAATAAATAAATAAATAGATAGATCCTTGTCGAAAACACGCAATAAATAAATTTAAGAGCGCGCGCGCGCGGGAGAATGATCTAGTTTATTTGTTCAATCATGGTCAAAGAGCTATTTCGTACATGTAGCCACACCTTTAAGAAATAAAGAAGCGAGCGAACCCTCCACGCCTTGCTTTATTACACATTCCGAATTACATTGAAGAATCTTCTTTCGCGAAATTCACAATAAATGCAATTGTTTATAACAACCGTGTAATTAGTACAATTATTTCTTTGAGGTCACACACAGCATTCAATTAATCAGTGAACAAATCACGTATCTACCAATACGGATTCAGAAATTATATATATATAGGTGATCGAACGAAAGGGATAATTAAAAATGATTTAGAACAGATAAAAATTGTGTAATGCAAAATATAAATCGCACAGCAAATAATAGGTGTAGAGGTACTACGTATGTACGTACACACAGTGTATAGGATATTATATGTTACGCAATCCATAAATAACAATCACATATAGGCATCAGGAATCGATACATCGATAAATCACGCCGCCGCGATCGGTCATATGTTATTGACGGAACGAAACTAATAAATAATACCACGGATACCAATTACAACAGTTACATGATTGTTAATGAACAGCTTGAAGTTTATCGCCGGTAATCCATTTGGGACTCTAACATATTCTCTTCTACCCTAGCTAATTATTTCTTTTTAACTCTAATTAAATGATTCATAATAATCAAAGGTGGAGATCGTCGTCGTCGTCCACCACCACCACCATAATAATAATAATAATAAGCTAACGGGATCGTGCGAGTAGCGAACGAACGTTTACATATATATATAGTGATAGTCAAGGTCTCCAGTTCGATTCTGGTCGCGGGGAGGCTGCCAAGAGAGTGTTATTGTGCCGTAGTCATAGCCACACCGTGCCTGGCGGCACCCGAGACTTTTCCTTCACAGAAAAACTTTTCGTTTGTGTGAAGTTGATCACAATTCGCTTCCAGCAAGGTCGTCCTCTCGACTACATTCTCATCCGCGCCGACCACGCCACACTCCTCGACAGATTTCTTCCATCTACATACACACACACACACACATTGGAAACTATTGTCTCACACCACTAAACCATACAATGTCCAAATATGACTTCCAGCCAAATTAAAAAAAAAAACCCCCCGCAATGCACCATTGACATATTTGTAAATGTTGCACTTCTCCGATTTCATTATTTCATATCGAGACATTTTTCATACTATTGTCTTTATATAATTACTAGTGCGTTAACGATGAATACAAATGATTGAATGGTAAAAATCTATAATACGTGCACGAAATCATTAATCGCGAAGGAGGAGGTTTTATGCGTTATAACAATTATTGTATTAATGCAAGCTGTTGTAGATATGATTAATATTAATTTTATGTAAAGAAAAATTAACACACATTGCCACGTGACGCTATATATGATCTTTGTGTCGTTCGAATTCAATAAATATTAAATTAATAATTCATTTACTCAAGCTATTTATTATTACCATTATTGAATTGTATGCATAAGTGTAACAAAACGAAATTTATCCCAACTAGGATCAAGGTTGGCATTATAATATAAACCCGTATTTAATTATTTCAAGTTTTATAAAAAATAAATAATAATAATGACCCTAATTATCAATGTATTTACATATGAGATCAAAGTATACTTAAGCCCAAAAGAGAGTGTTACATTTCTCATGAACGCGAAAAAGCCGCTCTATCATTACCAATCTACTCTTGATAACATCAATAATTATCGTAATGTATTTAAATTTTTAAAACCATACATCAATATTAAATACGTCTCCTCATTTATTGCACAAAAAAAACAATTAATTCAAATTTTTGATGAATAACATAAATGATATGTGTAGTAGTAGTAATAGGGGGATTTGTTCCTGATGCAGATAACTTGCACCGATTACAGATAACTTAACAACCATTTGAAATTCCATTGCTGAGTAATTACATCTTTCCGTAATCAAGCGAAACTATTTTCACTTTCTGTACTTATTTATTTATTTGTGATCAAGTTTTTACGTTGTTAATTATTTACTTAAATCCATCTTCACTTTCTAAGAAAATATATTTAGCTCGTTCCGACTAAGTAAGCTGTGACCAAATGTGGCACATCCTAATGTCTAGTGTTTTAACGAATTTACCACAGCCGCATCTGTGGAAACAAGTCTTTTGTGCTAAGTAAGACATTTCAATCGAGAGAAGGATACTTACAAAAAAAAAAGAAAAAATGTTTATATTTCAATGGTGCATAGTAATCTGCTAGCGCAAGTGTGCTTCTCTTGACATTGCTACTGTCTGCACCCGACTTTCCTACTATCTTTATTCGCAACGCAAACAATTGCCAAGCAATAAATACACATCTTTGAAAATTCATTACCAATGAATACTGATGATATTCAAATGTTTTTTTTTTGTATCAATTTCTTATTGAAATAAAATTTATTAAACATAACTGATGATATTATTGAGTACACTGAGGGAGAGAATGGTTTTAAAGCATGTATATCTTTTTTTTTTTGGGAGCGCTTTTTTGTATCCAAAATAAGCGTGTCATTTGAAAGTCGTCTGTCGATTGTTTTGGTGCTGTATGGATGATTAGGTTGGACACTTTCCGCCACAAGATACTTTTTGTTGAAATTGCCCTAAATTGTTGCCAAGCCAGCGACCTCTCACGTCGAGGGTCGCTTATTGTCGATTTGCTATGATCTATCGATCGATCAATCGATCGCCTTGGCATAGTTGACACATCAATACTTTGTTAAAGCGTAAAATCAATTTCTCGCGTTGGTATCTCGATTAAACAATTATTAATCGAAAAAATTGCAAATGTGTAATATCCGAATAGAAATGAATTATTTATCAAGCAAGCGGTTTTTAATATGATCGTGGATTTTATAAAAAGAACAAGAAAAAAATTTTGCACACTATTTATATGTTGCACAACTTCCTGCCTTTTGATTTATATAAACATAACCGTTATATGTAAGTTAGTTACAACACAAACCCAACTGAACTTAATGTTAGTTGGTTGATCTCGTGTCCAGTGTTGTTTATATTTTATTAAAAAGAATCTAATGTGACTATGTTCAGGAAATCAGTTGCCCATCGAGTCGATCACGACTCCTCTGTGCTGACAACACTGTTGATGTTAAGATATTCTTCCTTAATCATGTACCTGGATCAACACTATACAGTATTGTATCAGTAAAGTTTCTCGTCAATCTGTTGATTTAATAATAAGGGATGTTGAATAATGCAAGGTTTCGTTGGTCATTTTGTATGGATGATAAATTCCGTATCTTATGGGATATTATAAATAAGTTAATTTGGCGTTAAGTGTGTGGGTTTAAGATCTGATTTCTTTAGTAATTATAAAATATTACAAATTTGTAAAAATGTTGAGGTGTGGGCGAAGTGAAAGGTTATAATATGCATGAAAATTCGTATAATCCTTCTTTATAAATTATATCAATAATAAATTCAGACCGTGGACGAAAATTTCCTAAACGTAAATGTAAATTACAGTAATTCATATCGTACTTCCCTGAGCATATTTTTATGACTCAATATACTATTTATTATGGATGATACAAAACCGCGAATTTCCAAAAGTAAAGTAAATTTCAATGATGCATATATGCAAAAAAAAAAATGGTTAACGTAATTCGTGAATAGATTTAGGTGGCGCAATTGTGTTTGGTAAAACCACGTAGGTAATATAAATTAGGAATAATAGATAAATGAGTAAGAAACGAAAAAAAGTAGGTATTAGATGAAATTGAAGGCTAACAAATAGATGATAAATCAAATAGGTAAAAATGACTTGCACAGTAGAGTCGCGGTTTCTCTCGGTTGGTGATATAGACCACAGAACGACATTGACATGACGTTAGCTACGCAATTACTCTAGATTTTCTGAAATCTCTAAACTGAAAACCACAAAGCCGCGAGGAGTGCTGTTTAGATATGATTACAAATTATTGAGAGAAACACAATGATATGGAGCAATGGTTGCGGTGTATTGCTTATTGATTATTGACTATTATTGCATGGCATGGCATGGGTGATGAGAGAACTCGCCCCGCATCTCAAATATTTACTTGCACAACATTTGTTACGCTTTACCGCATTTGCAGAATCATCTGTCTCAATCATTCTTTGTCTACGTATACCTACATTTAACTAAACTCTGTAAAGCACCATTGAACCTAAGTAAATAAATACATATACAAATGCTTTACTGCACAAATCTTTTATTCCTGCATATGTTTATATACATTCTTTTTACTATTCTCGCACATTTAAAGGCGCGTTTAAAAAATATACTACGTTTTTAATATCTGACTTAAAAATAAATAAATAATTAATAAAATAGTTTTATTACAAATAAATACGTATTTTTGTATAATACAGTAATTAAAAAAAAAGTTATAATTGTTGATGGATAATTCATTTTAGTCGAATTGCAATGCAATATAAACTATAATAGTATATCGTATAGTTAGGCGTACACTAATCAGTCAAACATTCGATTTCACAATTAAGTAGCTTGTCTAAATGGTATCATTTTTTCTTTCTTTCTAAACTATGATAAATGGTTAGTGGCTTGAGTTGCGCGCATGTGCCATTGCTGAGATAAGAGGAATGTCTGCTCTAGAAGATGATGATAGATTTGAGTGCAGAAGCCGGCTGGCATATTACTCAATAATACTTCTGCCCAACCAGAAAGGCACTCATAATTAAAACCATTACTTCTACTCAGAATAAATGCGTTTCATCAGATTGTAAAAAGTCGTTAATTTATTTATCTTTTTCATAAATAATACATTTTTATTTTTCCGTATCGAAATATTTGGTGTACTCCTTAAGACGGTTCTGGTGGTGTTTATATGTGTGTTATGATTGTGCTTCTATTTAAGCGTAGAGGCGTGTGCTTGCTATCAACCATGTCAGGTGGCCTCATTTTTTTTTTTGCGGCGGCGGCGGCGGCTACCGCAAGAGTCCTCTATCTAATAATTTTCGATGCTGTATTGACTAGTAGTTAGCAAAGAACCTTCACGTCAATTCACTTTTCACAATATTTAATTTTCAAAGAATGCTGACTAAATGTTATATAATTACCGAGATTTTAATTGCTTTTAATGAAATTTGTTTTAGTTTTAAGTACACTGAAACAAAACAACAACAAAAAACAGTAATAGCACCAAAGTTGATTGAATTTTAATTTAGTGTTGTTTCACTTACAATTTTGATTTATATTGACTCGCGATGCATGTTTGCTGCAGTACAACAAATAAAAGATAAACACGTAATGTGTATATATGTGTGTGTGTGTGTGTGTTGTGTGTGTTGTGTGTATTGTGTAAGGGAAAGGTACCACAGAGTAGAATAATATAACTGGGTGGTCGTTGTGCGAATCGAGTTGATACACTCTAGTCAAAGTACATATATGTATGAATGTATGTATGTATGTATGTATGTATATAGTCTAGCATCACACATCATTGCTGTTCGTTCTTATATGTCGCTTGTGATCATATTTCATTTGTTAGTTGATGAGAGACACGATTGCAGTGACCTCAGAGATGGTGTTCAGTTCATTGCAGATACACCTCAGTGACCGCGAAATATGTCAATCAACCAGCCATGCATGCATACATACATACATACATACATACATACATACATACATACATTATTATTATTATGCAAACAAATCTATTGGAGCTTTATTATATAACGGGATTTCTTTATACACAAAAATAAACCATTATTACACTTTAAAAAAAAATTACTTGTTTTGCAAAATCATTTTCTCGAAAACAATTTAACGTAATACAAATATATATATTCCAATTAACTATTAAATCATGTTTTATTACAAGAAATTTTATTGAACAGAGAAAAAATATTTTGGCTATCAAAAAAGAATGTTTTTTTTTTTTTTGTAAATATGTTACAGAGATGCACGTGTAGATCTTACAGAGTAATAAATTGCACGCAATATCAATTTTACAATGAAAATAAGTATTGCAACAATGTCCATTAGCGGTAGAGTGTCGGTATTAAATTAAATGGAAAACGAAACATTCCTTTCAATCAGTATGAAAAATACTTAGTACAGATATAAAAATTAGTTCGCACTTAATAATAGTTCAGTTAAACATCAGTAGTGATGCATTGCCGCAATATTGTCTATTAAAATTAGGCGTCCAATACTTAATCGAAAAGAGAGCAACAAAAAATCAACAGTTGTACTACTAAATACAATCATAACTATACTTAGCAAGCATAGTTTATGAAATATAAAATAATAATTAGAAATAGAAAGCCAATTCCAGAATCTGCTTGGTCATGGTCTCCACCGAATGAAATAGTTTTAAATTCAAACAAAAATGATTGCCAACACAGTGAGTATATTGTTAGCAACTGGTTTACAAAAACTAACTAGTGCTGTATTACAAATCGATTTTGCCAATCGGTTATCGATCAATAAAAACCACTATTCAAAGCACACTTGATATACCGGAAGATAAAAAATCACGGCAACGAAAATAAGAGTCTATTAAAACATGACTCATATATATATATATATATATCTCGAGATATTATTGCAATGAATGAGAGAAATTCCTACATTCTTGTAAGGATTTTTAATCTCCATATAGGACAATAATTTATATACGAAATTCAGCCATATATACTGAAGCTTTACTTAGCGATCGGCTGAGCAGCCATCAATCAGTCACTGAAAACAATACAGGGCAACCAACAACGTGTCAGTTGGTCAAAATGACCAATACGTTTGGTCAGTGTAGCAGGCAAGATAAGCAGTGTTCCGTTGGGTTGGCGGACTGTTTGATGCGCGCAGGGACATTAAAAGAGACAGCTTGAGGACTTGGCTTCTCCTTATTTTCCGTATTTAGTTGTCTTTTCGATGTGATATCGAACGCGTCTCGAGTTTTCTGCGCGATTCCAATGTAAGATTCGTACCGTATTTATTATCTAGTTGTATATGCTAATTTTATGTCAAACACTGACGATGAACATTACACAGGAATGGACTAAGAACACATTGCACACTTGTTCTTGCTACATTTTATGAATCGTTATAAAATTGTAACACCAATAAAAGTGCATTACACGTATGAATTGCATTATAGATCAATCAATGGCGCGGTTTTGATTCCGTAATATCTTGTTTTTTATTATGCAAAAACCAGGTGGCTCTGGTAATCAAATGTGGTCGGTCGGTCGGTCGGGAAATAAACCTGATGTAGAAATGGGTGAACTTGTTTTTCTTACAAAATAAGAAGATTCTTTTTGTTTTCTAAGCTATTCAAAAACTTGTTTTTAATCTCACACACACACACATACATTTCTTACCAACTTTCAATTGCATTTAGAAATACGTAAAATATTTCGTGGTGTTTTTAACCACCCTCTTTATTAATCATTAGCAATAATTTTTAATGTTAGTTAAGTGTGCAGCTGCAACTAATTCCAAGAATTTTTTCTAAACCGTTTATATTTCCCGTAAATAAAACTAGTGTTGTTATTGCTAAAAAGAGTTAATAATAAATTATAATTACAGTGTATTAATAATTAATATGCGCATAAACGGGTGTTTTAATTGATATTTACTAATTTGTGGCAATTTTCGTTTTATTCTCACCGTAAAACATGTCTTGATCAACATTAAGCTAACTTGAACATAATAATTAGCTTGTAACATGCACTAATGATCTTTACTTTTTATTTATATAGAACAAATTTATTATATTCTCTATTACGATTATAATTAAAGCTGTAAAGGTATATTTTTCTGAAATGTACTATACATACATATATTTTAAAGTGAAATTAAATTAAAAATAATATTTTGATGCGCAAGAAGAATAATAATAATAATATTTGATGGAGATCGTGAAAGCAGAACCGCATTTTGACAACATCTCAATGTGTATTCAAGTTGCTCTTAATTCAATTTGATTTCGGACTACATATATAATTAAACAAGGATGTCCAAATGACAACAAACGCGTCTTAAATATTTATTGCATTCGTATTTCTTATCAGTGTATAATTAAAGTACCTACATGGTCTTAATATATTTAATTAAGAAAGTTACAATTTCCTTCCTGTAATTTTTATGAATTTTATTTTTAATACTTAATAATAACGGTTATATTCTTGAATTTACTGAGATTTCACTTAAAACCTCTCATCATTTTATGATTTAGTTTCAATAAGTTTGTGTCGAGACGAATATTTTGTACAAACCTAGTTTGTGCGGTGGACCATGTCCAGTGTACTCGACTGTGCGTATAGAAAGTATTTGTGAATAGTAAAGTAGTAAGCGGGTGGATGAAAAAGTAATTGGATAACATGCTGTTTTTTATACGTTAAAGTAAAAGCGATCGCTACGAGACCAACAAAACGAAAACGGCAACGACAACAACAACAACGACAAAAAAAAACTATGATCGAAATGAAACTAGCCGCGTGTGCTCGCGCGTGTTTTATGATAACGCGATATGACCGGATTTATGTCTACGGTAACTGTGCTACGTTTGTGCAACTTGAATGCGGATTAGTCATGCTTTGAGGGAATTTATCATTTTCTAGAAAATATCATTTCTCGACGCCATTCTCAAATTATATGTATACATATAAGTACATATTCCAATTGGAATTTACGATTCTAATCAGGAAACTATCGTCAACTACGAAAACGTAAAACTATGCATTTATATTAGGTAATTTTAAAGAATGTATGTAATATATATTAGACAGTAACGAATATAAAATTTTATTATTGTTTCATTTGTTTTAAATATATGAAATACAAAGAAAAAATGTATTTTGTATGTATAAATGGCGTCGGTAATTTCTCTATCTTACAGCTATATCAATATATATGCATACGTAGCTTGTAGCTAATATCATTGCACAACTATCTAGTAAAGAGTCTCAAATATGCGATTAATCCGTGTTCGTGTGTATGTGAACTTAAGCACACGTGTGCACTAAGTATTTTAGTGTGTGTGTGAACGTAAGCGTTCATGTCTATGTATGTGTGTGTGTTTCATACTATAAGGAACAAGCCTATGTCAACTTTTATATACCGAGTGCAATAACCGTATCAATACAAGCCATGCACAACAGCAAAAGTGCTTGTGTGTGTGTGTGTGTGAGAGCTCCTACGCTTGATGATGGCTCTCTGCAATGCGGACAAAGATCGTCACACACACACACACACACACACACTAGAGCGCGCGCGAGATCAAATATGCCTTCTTCTCGTCGCTTGATTGCATGTGATAACACCACTCAAGAGCGGATGTAATTAATGACGTCCAGCATCTTTTTCTTCTCCGTCTTAGTGGCCGTCCGATGCATCACGAGCCTCTCCTTACGCCGGCTACGGTGTGCGCTCATTTACGGAACTAATTTCGATTTCCCGATTATATACTGCACATATACTGCAATTCCTATTTACATCAGCAACACATTACAACAAACTTGAACTTAACTTAAAAGTAGAAATACCAAACAATATTTGGTATACATTAAATTAATTAAAAAAATTGATCGTGTTGAACAAGCTTTATTTAAAAGTTTATTTACAAAATACTGGTTAAGTTCACGTAAAAATAAATTACAATACATTTAATTAAGAATTTAATTAGCGATATCACACTGATTATTTATGTACGAGATAAACAATTTTTCGAAATCTACAATGATCATTACTACAATCACTTAAAATAAATATCGTATATAGTACGAAAATGCATTAACAAAAGTTGTAAAAATAAACAAAAAACGAAATTGTTGATTTACCATTCCCAGATTTAATACAAACACGTCCGTGTGTGTGTGTGTGTATGTGGGTTAGTAACTGCGTTCAGTGATTCGGTAGCGAATCGAAAACCAATTTTGAAAGTTTTAATGATACCATCAGATTTTATTTATATAATTTAATATGTTTTATAGTACTTGAATTACACTAAATTGACAATAAATAATTTCCAATCAAAATATATGAAATAACCAGTTTATGATCGCTGAGAAAATATTTTTGCATTCATGTGCGTTTTATGACTTTTTATGTAGATATCTATGTATGTTAGAGGCGCTCATAAAAATGTTCCAATAGATGAAATTGTTTTTAAATCTATTTTATGATTATTGGATCGTTCCAATACATACAACATATAATTGATTTTCTTATTTATTAAGTAAATACAATTTAATTAATAATAAAGTTTGATTTTAAAACGTTTGGTCTTTTTGTTATGCTATTTATGAATTTAATAGGAAACAATGTCTAGGGAAAAATGGCGTATGAATGCATAGAGAAGAAAGAATGGTATTAGCATGTGAGCGATGTAAATAATTAAAACGTATATAGAAAGTTAAACCAGTTTACCCTGGAAGTGTATAGCTTAAAGATTTGTGTATGTACACGCGAGTAAACTTGTAATTATTAACAAATATTATCAATTGCGAATGTAAATTTATATTTTGTTGAAACTAGCAATCAACCATAATATACTATAGTCTCCACTTATTAAACATTTCTACATTTATGTTAATAAATATCAGATACGTATTTATTTGCCATTTGCTTTGTTTAAATTCATAACTATAAATCTTTCTCAAGACATATAAACAATCTACTCATAATTCTTGTATGTAAAGGGAAAATGAATTCTTTTTCATTAAAAGTGTATTTTATTGAAATTTAATATATATGATTTTGAGTAAGAATTTCTCATTTCCGCACAAACCAATAAAATATCATTAGGTATACGTACGTAATATTGCAACATTTACGTCTATAAGAGCACTATATATTTGTACGTTTCATTACACTACAGGAAATTGTATTTACTTATATTATCTTCATTGGAGTGTAACTTGATATAAAAGTCAAGGTAAAGAAGAAATCTTAGTTATTAGGAATCCGTGAATGGAATAGACATTCCGCTCAGTTATCCAGAGGAAATTATAAGATATGCCACATTAATTCGTATAATCTCGTTCAAAGTCGTACATACATACATATGCACACACCTAAAATTTGCAATCGTTTCTAGAATTCGTCCAATGCCACATCTGTTTTTGTATCGATCGCCCACAAGCACAAATAATTCAGTGACATCTACGATAGTAGTAGAAGTAAATGTAAAAACAGTTCAAGACATTGGAATGGATGTGGGTGTATGTACGTATAAGCGGCAACCAGCAAAGACAAACTGAACAAAAACTCGAACAGAAGATTCATACTGTTGATGGTTGGTAATAAACAAGAAGACAATAACCGCACACTTGGCGATGTGCAAATAAATCTGTGATTCCCATGATTGGTTCATTCGCCACGACCGACCGGGACACTGCGCTAATGGACCACAGGCGACCGCTGACATAAATTAACAAACAATGGTTCGTATTCAACACAACAATGATACTATAATGTAAATAATCTTTATTGTACATGCTATAAGGTATCATTAAACCCTTTTCCAACTGCACAACTTTACGCCATACACGTTACGTTCACAAAATAAATAATTATCATAAACTCTCATTAATATTAAGAGTTGATCTAGTTCAGAAACTAATAGATTCATAATCAAATTTATATTTATTATATGTAATTTATGTAAGATAACACGCATAAGCATACATGTACAATAGTTGGAGATAGTTAGTTAGTATATAGAAAACAATGGTTGCTGTGGATAAGCAACAGTTGAAAGTCTGAAGAAAACAATGCCATTTGGTCTTTCGTTGTCCACTTGTAGTGTATGTATGTATGTGTGTATGTATAATAATTATATATTCAATTCGTGATCGTTACTGACTTAGCAGTAGGTACGCGCGCACACGCTCAAAGCAAAAAGCTGTGGCAAGTTTATTACACGTACAACGAAATGTGGAACAATATTATCTCGACGTAATCGTAACATAAATAAACATCGTTACGGCGGAGATTGCGACACCGCTACACCACACCCAACGTTTGCAAGAAGAGAGTGACCCATGATGGATAATTCTCTGCATGCACCAAAATTATTTATTTTATATTACCATATCTACAATCATTTTACAAACAAATGAAAATAAATATATATATGTAGATGAATCTTGCAATCGTTAGTTATGTATATCATCCTCATTGAATTACTATTTATAAATGTAAATTATGGTTTTGATTTTGAAATCAACGTATATTTCGAGCAGCTTGCGTTAATTATGTAGTTTTAGTTAATTTTAATTAATATACTGGTTTAATATGTACACACACACACACACACATGAACGAATTTCTTATGTTTGTTGTTGTTTTGGAGGCAACGCCCTGTAGTATATAGATGCTGCCGCACAGAAAAATCTACCGGCTACTCGATGGTGAAGACAAGGAGAGAAAGTTTGCAAGAACTCGAGTACCGGAAGCCAGTCACAACACAACTCAAGCTAGCTTTACTCTAGTTTAAATGCGACACATAGTATACGCACACACACACATACACACATACAAACACATATACACGCATAGGTAAAAGTAAGTTGTGCACCCGCGCGATCGCTCGGTCACCTGTGCGTATCTAATTATGATCAAACGCCCGATGAACTGTTTTCTCTTCAACCGACATCGAACAGTTAGATATACGCAGATAATGCCTATGCAAAAGTTGAGGTTCTTTTTCTTCTATCGTATAGTCGTACATTTATAATTTATCCTGTCATCTCTTAATGGCTATATACATATACGTATATTAAGCTGATTTCATGGTCTAATGGTTTAACTAAAGCTTACCTATACACAAAGTTAGGAATGTTCCTGTCTCTTGGTAATAAAATTACCTATTATTTATTGATTCATCATTTCTATGTTAACAAACTAAAACTTCAAAATAATCAATTACTAATATGTATACTGCCTTATATACATAAATAGTAATAATATTAGTTGGTAAATCTATTAATTATTTAATTAAATAAATGAGTTTATTTAGAGAAGATTTAAATGTTTTCAATATTTGCAGCTTCTATTATTTTTCTGTAAATGGTATATTTTATTTCCTAGATTTAGTTAATACGCCGGTAGCTTAGCAAATATTCCAACACGCGTTAAGTCCATCAATAGTCTATGTACCGAATGGTAAGTTGTTGGCACGAGACCATCAGCAACAACAGCCAGCAGAGGCAAAACCGCATAACGACGACAAACTCTCGTCGGCCGGTGCGCGTTCTAACTCCTCGGCATCAGCATCAGCTTCAGCATCAGCATCGGCATCAGCATCAGCATGGTGTGCGCTAGTGAAGGGTCACTATGTAGGTCGGGCCGGGGGCACAGGCGCGCAGCACGCGAGCCACACGAGCCCCGACACGCGAACACTATCACTTGTTGTTTCACTCTGCACCGCCAGGGCCCCACTCAGGAGGAAGCCCAAACTATATTCTATATTTACCTAATATACTAAAACAGACACAATTTGTGTTTGAAAATAAATCAAATGTTCCCAAATCCTAAATAGTAGATTTTTGTTTTCTTTATATACATATTAGTATATTGTATGTGTACATTTAGAAGAGAGTGTCTTTTGTGAAGACAGAGGGCGGTGTGGAGACAGATGGCGGTGGCGGTCATGTCCCGCAGTGTCCGCGTGTGGAATGCGTGCACTTTCACCGATCTGGACCACAGACTCTTATTATAAGAGCACCCGGCACGGCGCGGATCTCTGCGGCGGTAGCCCAACATGCAGGCGCGGTTGTTGTACTACGTACATACATACATACAGTTGCCAAGTTACATCACCAGCCAGTCGCTGGAATTAGAGGACCTCAAGGCCCCTGGTGTTACCACAAACCAGACGAATCTCGAGAGGAATACGCCTTCTTTGTCAATGTGTGCTGATCTATTTATGTATGTATGTAGGTATATATTTTCCTGAATCAACTCGTTGCAAAGTTGCATCATAATTTGAAATCGTTTCACAATTAATTTTGTCGGCAATAATAATTGTTGAGAGAACAATCACTGGCAAAAACTAATGAAGAGAAGCGCATTTGTTGTTTTGAAATCGTCCGGCTGCACGATTCGGTAGGAATTTCAAGAGAACGTGCTTTATCCATCGACATCTTAATTGAAGATGAAATAAAGTGCTCTGTCTTACTGCACTATTCATTTTCAAATTGAAGGTCAACAACACATAAAAATCAACCAATAGATCATCATACACCATCAATACTCAATTTATACATTTTAATAATAATTTTGTTTGTATCAAAAGTATTTCATAAAATATATTTAAAAATGTATCATTTTTAATATGATTAAATTGTAAAATAATAAATGATTGTGCTTACCTTTTGTTGGTGCGTCGGATGACTTATAAAATCTCACACTTACTTTAGTGGCTGTATTAACGGTAATCTAATTAGAACATGATTTATAGTAATGAATAAAAATTAAAATAATTGACAGATAAAATAGCGGAAGATAATAACTTTGCAATGCTCTATATGTTCACTGATTAGTTTAATGACAGAAAATTATACAAAAAATAAAAAAAACCAATTCCAAAGCTTCTCACGTTTGTTTTTATTTGTTTGTAATTGTTGCTGCGTAAATATGATCTGAAAGGGTTAATAGCACATGGTGATTTCTTGTAAGTATGTATGTATGTAAATGCAGCAACAGGCCATTGCTGTTCGAACGATATTGCATGCCCGATTCAAGATAACCATTGCGTCGCTCATAACTCAAAGGAAACCATCGTTAGTTTTACAAGAAACCCCAACGGCTTGTATGTATGTATGTATGTATGTATGTATGTACGCATGCACATGACTTATATTACAGAATACGGTACAATGGATTCTTTTATTATTATTATTATTATATTATTAAATACATTTCCAAAGACATAAGGTGGTGTACGATTCATTTAAGTTGAGACAGACTCCATTACAGACACACCTACGTGATCCCAATTTAACAAAACACAAATATTATTTGTAGACATGTAACGTAAATATTTGCAATTAAAAATCAAACAATCTCTTGCCAATTGCAAGACAACTAATTGAAGCAATCTACTATAAAACCAATTGTTCGTAATAGTAAATAACACACGAACACACCTTAGAGCACAATTGTGATATGTCGTAAAATAACAAAATATCTATATAAATTATATTATATATCATTTTTAATAAAAACACAATTAATTTTGATAATAAAATCCATTAAGCAAAATTGTAGATGTATCACCTATGTGCTCCAAGAGATTGGTAAACAAATATAAATTTATAAATAGTATCACTAGAAGTGATTGTGTTATTCCATTCTAGTTTGTTGTATAAATATTTTATTGTTGTTTTAAGTAAAATGGTTTTTGTGTATGTGCAATAAGTAATTTTGGATTTCACAGTCACATTAGATATGTTAGAGGAATAGTTTGTTAAATGAGGATCCAATAAGTGTCTGTGACGGGACTGATTTTTCAGTGCCCTAGTTGCAATATAATATTTATAGTAGATAAGTTCAAATTTTCATAGAATATATTAGTGATAATATCATTTTTTGTTGCTGTAGTACTCGCCGGTAAAGTTGCTATGCCATTTTACCCACAGTACACTTAATAATAATAATTTTAATTTAATATAAACAAAGTTGTAATTTTTTTGTACAAACAGTATTCACACTCTACACATTTCGGGCAGGTTTCAAAGTATTACCCTTAAAGTTGTTCATCACTTGTTGCAGAAGAAGAAGAAGAAAACAAAAAAACCAATGAAATTCGCCAATTTAAAATCTAGACTTTGTGCAAATATTACGTAAGAGGAAACTTCAGATACATAATTTGTAATGTAATGTAACTTCCGCTAATAATTTTATAAATACCAAAAAATAAGATTCCCTCTTAACTAGATGACTATACCATGTGCAGATCTTTCTTACATATAGCACCTGTGGTAGATGAATTGTTGCATGGTTTATTGCTGAACCAATTCGGATATTACACACATTGTCCATTGTGCTGTTTAATCCTTTGGTTTATTTCAAATCAATAATCAAAAGCCTGCATCATCTAATCAATGTACACTGGATATCACGAAATTATGTACAAACCTATACTTATTCTTATACTTATACTAATATTATTATTATTATTATTATTAAAGTAATATACATTGTCAAAACTTAAACTAAGAGATCTAAAAATTAGATAATGCAGTTTTTTATTTCTTACAAAGGAATTATTATTATTATATTAATAATATTAAAAATTCGTACTGGACCAATATCTATCAGGCGCCAATTATACATCTTACCTTAAAAAATGTTTGCTGCAAATTTGTTATTACGTGTAGGAACTTTTAGAATTGGTTTAATTATTAAGTTGTGATTTGTATGCTTTGATCTGACGTCACATTGTTGTTAAATAACTCGTCCTTCTCCTTTTTGATTGTTGCATCAAAGGTTTCTATTCGCGTTCGAGATATCTCCTCCGTCGGAGATGGGTTCTCTGAATAACTAGAGTCATCGTCGTCTTTGCCAACGACGTCAATATTTACGTTATTTAAGTGTGGAGGGGTGTATAAGTGTGTCTGGTTATACGGGTCGCCGCCAGAGTACGTTACTTTTCCCATGAACGATCTTATTTCATCGAAATAAGCGTCCTCTCGCTCATTCTCATTGCTACTCCCAGGCGAGTCTGCGACCGCTACGACTCCGCTCCCATCGTCGGCTTCGTGCTTCTTCAAGTGTCGGTCCAGATTAGTTTGTTGCCCAAAACACCGCTCGCATAATGGACACTTGAACGGCTTCTCTTTGTTGTGGATATTCCTCACGTGTCGCTGCAGATTTGATGAAATGCTAAACGAACGCTCGCAATATTTGCATTTATACGGCTGTTCGCCGGTATGCGTGCGCAGATGTCTTGTTAAATTCGCCGATCTTGGAAACACCTTCCCGCAGAACTTACACGCGTAACGATCTTTCATTTTATTACTCGGTTGATGGTGGCTCATTACATCTTGAAATGGTTTCACATTCCCAAACCCCGGGATTCCAGGTCGGAGCATGTCCAAAGTTTGCCGCTGCTGTCCAAACGGGCCCAGAAAAGGGAAGCCTCTAGGTGGGCCAAACGGAGATGGAGGTGGTAAGAGTCTGTTATCACTGGGGGGACCTGGAAAGCCTGGAAAACCAGGAGGTCGACACATTGCTTCAAACAACATCGTCGGGTGTATTGGTCTTGGGTACGCCATTGGCGGAGTCACATTTAATTTCTCGTACAGTGGAGATGTATCGCGTTTACTCTCCTGGACTTCCATTTGCTCCTGTACAACTGGTGATTGTAGTCTGGGTGGTTGGACTTTACGTTCTTCATGCTTAACAACTTTCATTGTCAATTCTTTTCGCGACACTGACAAATCCAGAGGCTGCTCATTTGATTCTGAATCAGTGCCTTCATTTTTGATTTCACTATCCATCTTGATGATGGGCGAGGCTCGTCTGGACAAGTCCCTTGGACTTTGAACTTCGTCCTCTCGCTTCAATTGTTCTCTGGGGTTCGTGAAGATATTCGAGTTTGCACTAATTGGAGGTCGTGCTGGTGATGGGTGTGTTGAAGCTTCTTCAGCAGTTGGTGGTGACACTTTCGCCAAAATAGAGTTGGTGTTTGGTGGTGTAAAACGTTCTTTAGGCGGTGATCTTCGTTCTTGACTTGAAGTGCTGAGTCTGCGCGGCGAAGTTAATTTCTCTTCTGTGGGTAGTTTCGGAAATTGGTTGAACAATAAAGAACTATTGAAGAAACTAGGTGGCGGTCCTGAAGCATGCAGTGAAGGGTGCAGCATGGGGTTGTACGGGTTGAAAGCGTTGGGGAAGAATGGCATACCAGGTGGCCGATACATTAGGAATGGATTTTGTTGGTTTGTGGGCATTTGAAGTCCAGTCATCGGGTGTTGTGGCGGCCCTGCTAGACTGGGCGCTGGGTTCGTCGAGTCACAGAATCGCTTGTGTTTCGACAGCGAAGTGACGGTGGAGAAGGATTGGTTACATTTGACACATTTGATCTGCATTCGACAGTCGGCGTGCATCCGTTTGTGACGACACAGGTTTGAGAACTGTGTATACGCCTGAAACAAACGTTCAGGTCTCATTAATTTTAAAACTACAATCACCTTGTTTTCAGAACGGAAATTATATTTCTAATTAGAATATTTCAAGTACTTGAATATTGAAGTCAAAATCTTCAATTATGTGAATATAGCACCGTTCTAAAAATCAGGCATTTAATACACTAAACTAAACTTGTTCTCCATTTATATTAATTTGAACCGTAATGTGTTTACCTTGAAGCAAACTTCACACTGGAACGGCTTAACCGAGGAGTGTATATGTGTATGTTGTTTAAGTCCTGAAGATGTCGCAAATGTTTTACCGCACTCGGGACACGCATGGGATCGAGCTCCAACGTGATGTGTTCGTATATGTCGTTGTAAGTTGCTTGGATCTGTGAACACCTTCATAAAAACAATAATAAATAAAATTTCTATAATTTGTTACCGCAGTTTTTAAAGACTTACTTTTGTGCAATTTTCACACGGATACTTCCTTAGATCCCCATGCACTAAAGCTCGGTGTCTCAGTAAGCAAGGTCTGTGCGAATACGCTCTGGGACACAATTCACAGCGGTACTGCTCCGCCGGATAACGATGTGCGACAACCAAATGTTCGTCTAATCTGAAACACAATTGAAAAACGTATGGATTATACGTTATTGTTTTTCCTTTATGTCCTGTGAAATGATAATTGTGGACACGCAACTCGAAGAGCTATCTATCGGTGTTATTTAGTCACTTATGGCTCCGAAGTGTATTGAAAATAGCAGCAATTCCGTGTTAGATTATTATTAGCCTATTACTTTTTTGATGGCATGGGAAAATATTCAGGTGACATTATAATCTATCGGAAAATAATTTTGATGATGACTGCTCGAACGTACAAGCGAACGTACGAACGAACCGGGGAACGAGCGTACGAGTATACGAGCGCGCTGAGGTGACAATAACATGAATATTTTATTAATTGGACTTGGGTTCTTTTGTTTTTGATTATAGTGAAAAAGATATTTATATTCTTTAAATATTTATCGCTTCTGCGGTTATACATTCTAGTTCTTTGTTACAATTGTACGAATACAATCTCATTGCTTAATGTTTAATAATAAAAAAAATATTACTTTCTTATTTTCAATTGATTTTATTAATAGATGAATTGTTTTCAAATATATTTTGTTGTTAAGAGTGTGGACTTATGGTAGTTGTGGTTTGAAAAAATGTTATTTCGAAACAATGGCTAGATATGAAACGGCTGATGTGTTGATTAGGTCTCGCGGCATACATGATGTGGCATGTTCGCGTGTTCAAGGGTCGTTCGGTGGGCAATCAAGGCGACCGCGTGTGACATCGCAGCCACTCGTCCGCGATAACACCCCCCCCCCCCCAACCGCTCATAACGGCACTTCATTACCAATAACACCCACACCAGGGCAGAACTTTATTCAAAAATTAAATATACAATAAATATATGTATATTTCTTTTATCCACACAAATATTACCACGGAAAACACTTGATTAAATTAAAATTTATTGAAATCCAACAAATTACACCCAATATAATAATACCTATTGTACTCATTAAAGTTTTAAAAAATATATAGTACACATAAAAGAATCCAACTCTGCACAAAATAACCGGTACTCGGTACTCGTAAAATATGAATCTTTGTGTGCGCATTAATATTAAATTAGACAGACACAACATATATAAAATACAGATAGACAAATACACGAATATCATCAACACGACATCATAGCCATTGAGTGGGTGGTTGGGTGGCGACACCAACCATATAATGATTGTTTTAGCATGATACGGCGCGCACGGTCAATTAAACTCAGTTTCAATTATTAAAATACCAAAAATAATCAATTTTAAAATTACTCACTGGTCAATATCGTTGTACGGCTTTTCACACACAAAACATCGGGTTTCAGAGTCTTCGTCTTCTGCATCCTCACGCTCGTCCTCAACTGTGCCACTGTGTTGAGAAGCTAGAAACAAATTCGAAATAAAGTAAATAGAAATTAGACTGGTTAATTGTTTTAAGGGAGTATTTATTGTCGTTTAAATAGATTCTCAGGGGTTGATTGTAATCTAGTAGTACCAGTAGCTACATGGGCAAATGCTCCCCTGGGGCTGGTGGGTAACTTTTGGAGGCACTAACTAGCATATGTATACAGATTATAACCCTACTCATATTTGCACAAGCTCACGCGCTCTATTCTAAACAGTGTGTGTGTCTATATGACCGTAGGTATATTATTATATCAAATGATCACTCAACGATAATTATTTCGTAAATATTGTTTTATGGAAAATATTACTAACTTACTCAAATATAAAGAAAATAATTTTGGGATATTTCATTACTAAGTACACGCTATTATTTTAGGTGTATAATAATTATTAAATATTCTGTTTTTTAATAATAAATAATATTTCTAAAATTCAATCAAAATTGTTACTTAAAAGTAAATTTAACTTATATTTTTACTTTCTTATACGAAGTAATAAGTAAGTGTTGCAATCATGAACAAAATTGATCTCGAAATATAAATAGACCTTCCCTGAATCGAGTCGCACTATTCTTGGAATAACGTCTGTCTGTATATTTATATGTGTGTTTGAGTGTGTGTGGTTGTATATGCCTTGCAATAAAACCTACTATTTTTATTAAAAATATTCAAACCGGAAGTGCATGTTTTACTCAAGTTAGTTTTCGTGGTTTCTGCAATAACTCATATAACATAAATCGAATTAATTGTGCCTGTTAATTATTTAACAAAGAAAAACAAAATATATTCAAATATTTTGGAATTAAACATTTTATAACTATTTTAAGAAATATAAATTGAAAAATGTTGATACATACGTAAAATGTTATGAATGCGAAATAAAAGTCACTTAATTAAACAATAATTTAAAACACAAGTGTACTGAACATATCAAGTGAACTTCACTCCACAGGTATTTGAATACTAATAAAAGAAAAACTTCTAGTGATAGCATAGGTAAAAATCCAGTAAAGTTCACCCTGTAAATTGAATATAGTAGGTGCTCTCATACGTGGCGTATATGTATCGTGCAATATCCCGGCCACCCCATTGGCTCTATCCGCACAGCGCTTCCAATCATTGTCTAATATTATTGTTGGTAGGTAGGGGGTGCATATGACCCCCTCACACAGGTGTATCGGGGCAAATCACCCCCTCAAACATTCATATATTTGCCGTGTGAAATTTCTAATCGACACTATTTACAATGCATTGATTAGTAATCGCTATTAAGTATCTAGCGAAGTATTTACATTACTGTGTAATGAGTATGACAACTCTAATTAACAAATGCGTAAAAGATACACACTGTCGTATTTGGTCAAACCAGCTCGTAATTACTCCAGTAATATATAAGCGAATCTGTTGCGTAAATAGACAAACAACTATTTGATATTCTTTTATGTTCGTCTTCAAACATTTTTTACAGCCATTATACTGCTGTCATTTATTAATACGTGTAATCTTTTACTTCTTTGTAATTTAATAGGACTGGTTTCATTCTAGGCTCAATATTTTAGACTAATCTTTGTTGAATATGATAATAAGCGTTATAACTAATCTGTTTTGCGAGAAAAAAAACATCTCAAATATGATAATTTCATAGTTCATTTCGAATAATATGTAAATTATATTGGGCGATACAGTTTTCGAAATGAACTATGAAATTATCATAATTAAGATTTTTTTTTTTCCCGCGGATTTACAATATTTTAGTTGAATTGATGTGCCGTTTTGGAATATTAATTAAATAAAGTATTTTTTTGGTCGGAAATGCTGTCACTTTCGAACAAAATTCCCACAGACTTAATTTGATTATAAAAGGGAATGATGTGGTGCCTTATGGAAAAACCGGAATAGCATTTAAATTCCGTACTATATCTAGTCCATGCGACGTCCGACGAGCAACTGCAGAGTCATCCATGCATTGGAGCACCTGCATGCAGAACCGCCGAACCACAACTAACAAATTTTATTAACGTATATCCATACGTTTATATGCTAATATGAGTCTATTGTTACAAACATGTTATTAAATTACGTTTATTTGTTATTTTATAAATATTGAATAGTACGAAAATGATTTATTCTTATCGCATATTTGATTAAAAAAAATTGATTCACCAAGTTTTTAATTAAAAGTATAATAAGATTCATAAAAATAATGAAATTCATCCTGCAATTAAAGTCGAGCGCGCGTGTATTATTAAGTAAAACATTAAAAGTTCTTCTCAGAAGCAGTCGGGTAATAAAATCTGTGTGTAATGTCTATAAAATATTAACTTTCATTTTCTTCCGTCCAAAAATTATGCGGCAATTCGCAGCAGCGCCGCTCGACGCTGGCAGCGCGACGTTAACACGTTAGTGTCGGCAAAAATGAAATCATAAACTGGTGACAGTTCGCCGTCTTTATGTTGCCGTTTAATTAAAACACATTAACGTCGCAATTAGTAGTTAAGTTTTGGCGGGTTGCGAACGATCAAGACATCATTCGTTCCACGCCAACTCAAACACTGCATGTTGGGGGAGGGCTCTTCGAGCATAGGAACTTGCGAGTTTTAATTGTAAATCCTGACCGGATTTCTTGCTATTATAGTTTCACTAACACATTGTTGTATTTATGTTTTATTAACTACCTATATATATTCATTACTTACATTATTTTTCTAGTAAAAGTAAAATATGACTTTTAATTAGTTGACTTTTGTTTTTTTGAATAAAAACATGTGCCCGATTTGATGAAAATTATAATTGCAAGCTTTAAATAGGTGAATTTATCTGTTTCCGGAATGATGGGGAAGGGAACAACGACTTTAGATAGGGGGTCGTCATGAGAATAATCGTTACGTACTGCGCGATATATAGTCAAACCATATGCTGCTGCAACAACATATATATACAAGATCGCCACATTTCTACTAGGCCATATATGGTTTATAGATGACTTGGAATCGTTTTTGATCAACATTGTAGTAAACGCCTCATTTGTTTTCAGGAAATGAAGAAGTGGTACGCACTCCTAATACAGGCGGAATGTCTTAAGAAATTACCGCATGCGAGTAATTATTCGAAAAATTCTTACTACTTTAATTCGCTAGTCTATTAAAATCATTAAATCGCGATACTTAAATTAGCCATTTTAATTAATTTATTATTAATTATTCAACGTTTATGTAACATCGAACATTTATAGTTTAATTAAGTGTAATTATTGCAAATTTTTAAGGACGTATACATTTTAAAAATATAAGCAGGATTAAATCTACTTCTTGTTTTTTTATGTCTACCACATAGGAATTCCTAGATAGTAAATAAAACAACAAAATGATAAATGATGTAACATTTATTTGATTAAATTCAACTTTTCTATTAACAAAAACAGAAGCGCTAGGTTCTTTTGTTTTGTGTATAATGGCGGTAAAACGTATAAAAGCTCCCTGCTGTTGTATTCTATAAATATGTAGTATATGACAACAGATGTTGTTATATATTTCAACCCCGTTGCGTTGTTTAAACGCCAACACCTGATGACCTGACCTGACTTCAATGACTGTTAACGGTCAGATTTAATCGTAGATTTTTGTCTGGCGTACGTTACTGGTTCACGTCACGGATTTTTATTATGTTTTTGTTTCGACAAAAACCGATGCTTCATTCTGATAAATATTATTATATTTTTTAATTCACGCCACTGAATAGGTACACCATTTTAAATATACATCTTTGACTGTTTTTGCTTTAAGATAATATTACTTATACGAAATAATAAGAAAGTATTATAATTATGAGTAAATTTGATTCAAAATTTATATTTTAATTTATATGTATATAATAGGATATTTTTTTAATTGGAAAACGGTTTTAAATGTAAACATAATAAACCTAACCATTAAAATAATCAAACAACTGTTTTGACAATAAAAACGAATAATAAGCTAATAATAATGGCAGATGTAGTAAAATCGAATGAAAGTTCAACAATGATTCAATCAGACCATCTGACTTCTCATGTTGATCATATCATTTTCAGTCGGTAAATCGTTCGGAATAATGTGTTATCAGTAACCGACAGAATTAGTTTATTTGCGGACGGGTCCATTGTACAACAAAGGGGGCGGGCATACAAACATTACAGACTCTCCCTCTATGCTACACGGTAACGTAAAGTTATCGCAAGTGTACAGCTGTAAAGTTAATCAGATTTATTGCATGAGGCCCGTTGACGTAATGACACAAGTCACCCCTTTTTTTTTATAATGTTTAATTCGGGGGCACGCGCCCCCCAAAACCTTATTTTAACCCGTGAAATATTTACTTTTGTGTCAGTAATCGCCGTCTACACGACACCCCGCTTAGTTACATGTGTTTTTTGGTTGCGACGTGCAGTATGCTAAATTATTGACTCGCTGGAATTTATATATTTAGTGTCAACTATTTTGATTTATTGAACGGAAGTTATTGGAAAATATGTACTCTTTTTTTTGTCTGATTTAAATTACTAGACTGCGGTTTCAGAAAACTGACATAGATTTGCCGGCAAAAAAATAAAATGAAAATTATACTCGGGGGTGTGATCATATATGGTCTATTGTTCGAAATAGAAACACATTAAAATAAAATATGCATTACAGTTGAGCGCTAAAAACGTTGACAATGGCTCACGTTTTGCGGTTCCCCTAGAAACTGTGTGTTTGAGCGCGTGCCAGCCTTTTTGCGTTACACAATTGATTCTATTTGCTACCGCCAGGCGTCTCCGTTATGGCGAATCATCTGGAAAGGGGTACGTACGGTGTTACATAGAATAGAGACATCAGCCACCCTTTTTGACGCCGCCATGGATACGATGCGAGAAGGAGATGTAGAGATTATATACGCTCGTAATTGCATCCGTAGGAATATCAATGTTGAATCTCTTAACCCTGTATTTGCTGCTGCACAACAATGACATGACTTTTCTGACGTGTTGATTAATTGTTATTGGTGTCAGTGAAATATCAATCAGGATTAGTTTAATAATTGTATGACAAATGTAAATATTATTTTTTTAAATAAAATTATCTTTGGGGATATATATTTCTTATTTAAAAAGAAAAGACGTGTATATGTATATAGGTTTTTGAAAATGTAGTGAAGCATATCGTTGAAGCAGCACACTTTCAATCATGTCAGTCAGCGGAAACTAATAACGGGCCTCAGCCATGCGTTGAGCAATTTTCTTTTCTTCTGTTTGTTGAAACCACCGCAAATCTAGGAACTAGTTGACCACACATCTATGCATAGTGCGTATGTGCAATAATTATTAATATCGCCGGAAGGTGGATATTGAAGCATTTCCGGCAAAAGTGTTCTTAGTGACGAGCTCAATGACGCGCGTCGTAACGAAAGGGTTCAAAAGACGTGTGTCCAAAAATGTATAGATAGCACAAGGTGCTTGAAAAGAAATGACTTCCTTCCTGTGATTTTCTGGTTATGGATAGATAGTTTCAGTTGTATTGGCTATAGGGAGGGAAAAAAAGTGTATGCTCCGCTCGTGAGCGAAGTATAGCGCGCGGTCAATCACATAGAACGATCCCGACTTACACCTGGTGCAAACACCGGTGATTTGGTATCACGAGCGGCGGAGCGCACTCCACGATTTGACATCCAAATTACCCTTTGGTTCAGTTTTCAGAAGCGGCGCGGTGCGGCGCGGCGGCACATATCGTACACATGATTTATTTACGTGACACGAAAAAATCACTCGTACTTCCTTTCGATGCCTGCACATTTTCACCATACAAATATACTATTATACATGTATATATTGAATATTCTACTCCCCTCAAGTCTGCAACTGGGACAATTTCTCATTTCTCCCCCGACCCTAACGAGTCGTTTTGACAGGGTTCAAATGTGATTATTATTATTGTCTAATGGACATTTTTTCATTACTCGACACAGTTTTTTGTTAATTTATTCTAAACGAACATTCAAACCAGAAATGCATATTTAGTTTCGTCATTTTTACTTTCTTATACAAACATTCGATCTCAAGATTTTAACACAAATATAACTTTTGACCTTCCCTGAATAAAGTCTGAGTATTTTTGGAAATATTATGTGTATGTGTATTTTTTACAAATTTGGTAATATTACTACACTTACAACAAAATAGTTACAATAAAAATGCACAAATTAAATTTTTCAAAAAGCATAAAAAAGTCCAGTGTTAGGGCAGTGCAGATGTTTAAAAAATAAATAAAACTAACCTGTTTCACGGTCGGATCGATCATCAGACGTAGTCGAATCACCCAGGATATCCTGCAGCTGTAAAGGTTCCCTAGGTCCTAGGACGAGCTCTTCAGCAAAGCATATATCTTTACTAGTTTCATACCACATCTGAAACAATTAGTAGATATTTAATAATTCAGCAAATTAACTAAAATTCTTCTAGAATAGTTTTAAAAATAAGAATCTAATAAGAATCAATTTGAAAAAATTAAAATGTTTACGATAAATCAAACACTTTTTTTCAATGATTGTTTCTATAAATATTGATTTATGTACGGAATATGTAGTTTTTGTGTATAACTTTGAGTGTTGACGAAAAATATAAAAAATAAATCAATTTGATGACGATGTATGTATGTAAGTTAAAATAAGTACCTAACCGTTACGACATTGAAACTAATTAGCAACTTTCAACAAACATACATACAGCTACATTAAGCATAATCATATATCGATAATTTTATTTATGTTTTTACACGGGCAAAACAGATTTATTATAATAATTAGTGTCAGCCATATAAAAGGCGTTCAACCAATCTGCTATTGCAACAAGCCGCCACAATTACTTCTCGCTTTTAAAGCTTGTTAGTCAATCGAACCAAATCATTCCGAATTGTGTTCAGATTGTTATCTCATCCATTACAATTCGTTGCTTGTTCAATTAGATTTGTTTCGTTGTTGGTTTTTTTTTTGCTACACCAACAGCTGAAATTATCTATCGCTCATTATGACATCTAAAGTAAGGTTACTCATTATTTACTTTCTCATACAAACCATTACTAACTTTAGTAATTATCAAAATATTCAAACTCAAAATTTTAACGAAAACACACATTTTAAAAATAACACTGTATGTGCGTATGTATGTGTGTGTAAATATAAGAAATATTTTTTTTATATTTTAATACAAATTCAAGAAATGAATAGTAATTTAATTTTTGTTAAGTTTCAACAGGTCCTATAGCTGACGCTAGCATGATATACATAAGATGGTGTCTGGTGTGCGGAGAGTTTTACGCGTGTTTGTAAGTACATTTGACTATTTTAAATCGGTTTGTCTTCAAAACTAACTATGAATTTGTTGTTAACCGACTGTTTGTGTAGTTTTCGAAATATTTTAATGGTGCATTGACTTTCGTGGCTCTTTAGCTGTCAATGCGAGATGTAGCTGTTCAATGTGAGTACATTTTGTCTTTTATGCAATTATTAATTTTCCAAATACATTAATTTGCTTTTAAAAATTATTCATAAATTTTATTTTATTCCTTCCTGCAATCATGTATCTAATATAAATATGAAAATTGTTATTACAAAAATAGATTTAAATGAAAATGACCGAAATTGATTTTGTATGATTTAATTGATATAATAACCTACATATATATATGTATATGTCTAGTAATAATGCACGTAATATAGATACAGTCATTAGAATATTTACTTTCTGTTCGAATATTACACAAGTCTTCGGTAAACAGTTTATAAAATTGCTGATCAATCAATTGCATTTATAAATATGTATTATATGTTACAGTCTAATGGTTGACTAAACAAATAATACCTAGTTAAATATTCTAGAAAAATAAAATATCCACTAAATTACTTCATCGATAATCGCTATTAGACTATTATTTCAATGTATGCCTCACTCACCTGGCCACCTTGCAAATAATGCTGTACATTGATTTCCAAGCTCTGGTTTGTTGAACGAATGAATTTCAACCAATTATTGTTGTCTAATGACGCATCCAACCATCCTCGCACTCCAGAACCTGCGACCACCTATAAAACATTTCATTTATTATTATTATATCATCATTGAGAAACACTCTCAGTGTTTTCTAGCATATTTCATTGCAAGTGTGGGGCGGGGGGGTGTATTTAGTAAAAAAGAATCTTTAGAATGAGTGTAGCGTAACAGGGAAACATAAAAAATGAATTTAGCCCACTCATTTTGCGTTTGCGAGTGCAATCTTCCCCTAACCGAAAGTCAGTACCCATTCGCGGTTCTTGAACCGATGTACTTTGCGGTTAACGGTACACCCTCTAATACTTGTAAACTCCCCTCCCTCCCCCGCCCTTGCGTCGCACAATTCGCATCCTTAAATGCGGCATCCGAACAGATGAGATTCGCGCGTAGTTGCGTCGTGTGTAATGCGCGTTTTCGTGTCAGTGAACGATGAGCCTGTCAGCGTTTCGCTCTCGCGTCCTTAATTACGCCAAAAAGTGGAGAGAGAGAGAGAGAGATTCGGGCGGGATTTCAGCTAACGACACGACAACTCATCCCTAATGCAGGGGTTATAGCTATGGGTTAATTGCTCCTAAAGTTATATGTCGACAAGAAAACTGTTTCACCGACACATTTTACACTCTCGCACAATCTATTAAAAATACTTGATTTATTCTACAATTGTTATCGTTTTTTTACCATTTTTAATAAATGTGTGTGTGTGTGGAATATATGTGTATAAATTTATGATTATTGCGTTGATTATTGATACGAGTGCGCGTCATAAATCAAACTTAACTGTAACCGTAAGCAGCACTTACTCATTCCAATTAGTCTTATCTATCTATAGCTTGAACTAGCCTTTATAGCTAAACCAGCTATATCCTACATTTCATACTTTTATGCTTCCATTTGTTATACATGTTTCTATGTATGTATATAATTTTGCACTAAACTTTAAGTGGACCTTTAAGTATTGGATACAAACAATAAAAACAAATTTATAAATAAATTGTAGAAATTAACTACAAATATTCATTTTTAGTGTTCAAATTCGTCAATGACAACTTATCGTTAAGTACTTTACGTATCTTTTATTAATTTCGCTTATCGATTATACACAATACAATTTGAGCAATGAGAGTATTTTCGAATCGTTATTTGCATGAACAGTCAATATTTTCATATTTAATATGTTCGCATTTTTATAAATAAAATATAATTATATTTTATATTCTCGTAAATCTATGAAATAAACACACTACTATAGCCACCTATGTTCAAGTCTCGATATTACCTTTCTATAACACTCGAAGGTACGTTCACCTGTCTGTTACCTACATACCTGTGTTTCGCTAGTTCTTTACGTTACCACCAGATGTCTATTTGAGTGAATAAAATATTTTTATTAAGGATAATTTAAAAAATTCCTTATATTGATTTGTTGAGAAATCTATTTAAGTCTATAGGAATTAAATAGTTTTGAAGTCAATTTAAAGTTCTAATGATTGGATTGGTACGATAATGTATTCTTCGTTTGACCTATTTTTAATTGAGTTGTTGAACGCTTTTGTTATCGATTTTAAATTCGTCTTATTGCTTAGCATATCGAGTTCTATGCATAATGCTAAGCGTTGAATAGCAACCTATGCGCGTAACTGTAACCAGTTGTTGCTGTGCAATATAGAATTAAGATGTGCGCAAAGTTGATTGATGGCGAAAAGGGCAAGCACGGCAACGTAGATCGTTATATGTTAAGGGCGGGGAATTATGATCAAAAGTAGTGGTAGCGCGACATATGCCGCGCAGCCCGCGTGGCAGCACGGGTCATCATTCATCAATCGTGCACTGGATGAGTGGACTGCGTCTGCTGCAGCCCCACTCCGCCATTACGCCTGGTTTGTCACAGATATTATACTTTATACTTTCTTTTTTTCCTGAATTTTACGCTGTTCGAACAATTTCATTTATTTCCAACAATCCGCACAGACGTCGTCGACATTGTCGAATTTTTTTTTTTTTACGCCAATCGTGCAACCATATATACCCAACGAACAATTTTATTATAAAACTCGAATTATTTCAAACATTAAAAATATAGTATATTTTAATGCGTCAATGCAATTGGCAGTTCAATAAGCTAAACGATGACGTTTTTTATGTACGCTTATATAAAAGAGGCGAGGTTTCTGCGCGCATATACCGTAATTTTTTTCTAAAGATATCTCACGCAATTTTCCAGGCGTGAAAAAAAAACTTACAAATGCTTTTAAAACTTCTTGAAACGGAATTAGATAATGAATAACTTAAATGGTGATAGTCGACTGAAATCAGGGTGGAATTATTCACCACGCTATAAGTGTCCATCAACGTTTTTCGTGGCAAGCAATAAATCGTTTCATCAGCGTTAACTATTAAATGCGAAATACGTATATAGGAATTATTATTCGTTTTTTTTTTTTGTAACAATTGAACGTTGACTGGTGAAGCGGCAAATGTTCAGAGGCTTTTCATGACATGCCTCAGCACTCCACTGGGAGCTAAGAAGATGTCACCATCTAGTGGCACTGCGGGATGCTATTCATGTAGGTGTCAACCGAATTCTACCATGATCACCCACTATTATAACCGCGCGTTTAGACTGTGATGTTTTTCGTTACATCTTAAATAGCCTTTTGTGTTGCCGACATATATTTTTTTTGGGCAGTTTTGTTATGAATGAGATACAGTAGGTCAACTTAAGGCTATTTGAAGAAAGGTACTTAATATCTTTCTTGAAATCTTATATTTTACACATTTCGGTTGAGTAAAATATTTCGTTTAAATTGATATTAAACATATATAGATTATGATATTATTTTTGACATGGGAACGATTTATATAGATACATGATATCAATGGTGAAACATCTGTTTTGCGAGTATCTTTTATCCAAACAAAAAACAACCATTAATAACCACCAAGGAGTGTCTTGCCTTACCGACACGACACGACAATGGGAAGACATTAACAACCGTACTTTTCGCCTTAAATATATCTGTCAATGCGTCGAAGGTATCTCTTTTCACACAACTATTACCTAGATAGGTAAACATTAAAGAGACTTCAGGTTGGCTAGTTTCCATTTCAAAAGAAAACCCTAAATCAGTATCCGCATTATTATTATTATTCAATACACTTCGGTGCGAACAAGATGCTATTTCGACAGTATTTTCAGTCCGCCAAAAATCATTAGAAAGTTTACGCCATTTTAGATCTTAAAATAGACACTTTGAAGTGTCTAAATCTGTATTTTAAATAATAAATTCAAAAATAAATTTTTATAAAAAGATGAGAAATTTTCAAAAATGACTTAAATGTTGAGTTTGTTTATTTTTATTAAAATACGTTTTTTTTTTTGGGAAATATGAAAGATCAGCTCGTGAAATTGTATAAAAGTACCAAAAATGTATGTTTTGTGCGATATTGTATTTATGTAAGCTGAATATCAATCAGTGCACCCTAAATTTGGGTCACATTTCGTGAATTTAACAAACAGATGTGTCAGCCCAGCTGTCAATGAGACAGTTACTCAATGCACTAATGATCCGCATCGGTAACGAGTGCCGGCAAGTAGTGTAGTGGTCCACTGTATAGATGGATTTTCTGTAAACACTTTTGCAACAGTGTGAAGATCAATATAGTTTCAAAGGCGCTTCCGATACGTGTTCATCCGAGCTGTAATAACCCGATTACAAAGATCCTCGATGGCACAGCGCAGAGGTGTCACATTCCAGTGTGACGATCGCTTTAGCGAATTTCGCATTTTCTACAAAACTTGTTAAGCTTTTAGGGACAATCTCAGGTAGTTTTCTATTTTATTTGTACGAAACGAGCAAAAAAAAAATAAAAATACACGCCAAATTTTGTATGTGTACGTTATCGGTATTAATAAATGCGCGTTTTAAATTAGAGTAAATAGAAAAGTAATTAATGAATGGTTAAAATGGCAGTGGAGCTGTAGTATTTGTCGTTTGCAGCGCGAACAATGGATGATAATAAGGGAATGGGTTCGCGTAGTGGAACACCCGCGGGCCAATTGGTGCACAATGGGCCTGGCAAACAAAACGCGAATCTATCTCCCGACCGCAATATGCTTCCGACGAGTCAATATTGACAGTACACTCATTTTTGAAAATTGGTTTTTAAAAAAAAAAACAACCTTCTATTTGAAATCAAATTCATATGCATGACTACCTATATAGTGGTAGCTTTTTTAATTTTATTATATATACTATTCAATTAACTATACTACGTATAAGAAGAAAGTATTTTTTGTTGCTTTGGTTTTCGATGAGAAATGAAAGCAATTATCTCCACACTTGACTCGATGCGAAAAGGGGACATAACTACATAACGGGGGATGATAACGTCATAATTCAGTGAACCACTGTGACATATTGTTCATTCACTTAAAAAACAACGTATTTTACGCACGAACGCACAATTATGTTCACCATTACTTATACTTTTAACAACGTTACATCCTATAGCTATCATATACAGTATATTTTCATTAAACGAAACCATTTCATTTCTACGCTAAGACTGGTTGCGCACTAGTTGTGCGCATTAAAATATGGCAACTAGATGTGTTGACACATTAACTATGCAAGAGACAGTGGTTCGGTGCCTGGGCAGGATTCCATTAAAGCAAACACCGAAGGAATACGTCTCGTTAATTATACACATTTAATTTTGCAACCATGAAAAGGTACACTCAACATCAACGCAGATTTCAGCAAAAAAAGATAATGCTAATAAACGATATAAATATTTGTTTTTGATTTGAATTTTATTTTAAAAGATTATCAATTTTGATTACGTAGCGTCTGGTTCAATTCAAATTGAAATAATATTGACTAACTTATAATGTATTTATCTTTAATAAACAAATAATTGCAAATAAGTATGTTTTTATTACTCGTTGATAATATTTATTGAGGCACTTTTGAAATGGCAAAATAGCAAATGTTTGGACATACAATAATAGTCGTCCCCTGACACTTACACGGATATGTGTTGTAAATCACATATTAAACAAAATGTACTTGACCTTTATAGAATACTATAGACAAAGTGTTATTGGTTTCTTTGCAACATCTGTTATATACTATACTATATATGTATCCCTTGTCGAATATATACTATATTATTATAGATCACAAACACACATTTTGGTCATGAACTACAATCACACATGGTGCTACTTGATTTATTAAAGTTCATTTGTTTTAAATCATTATTATAAATAATCAATTTCTATCGCAATATATGTATTTAATTAATTAAATAAGATATGTTAAGTGGGTGAAATAAATTTATGATGTAAGTATCATCATATTATCTAAAATGCAATTATATATTTGTATCTAGTCGATTAAACGATATAAAAACTTGAATTCAACGGAAATTGATAAGAAATATGAATGGTAGATTATATAGGAGATTCTTATCAAACATTAATTCATCGGTAATTTTATGCATAAGTATTTCCCAATCAATCCTTGGCAACAATTACTCAATGAAATAGTTAATTTTTAAATAAAATGTTTTGTGAAATAAATAAAATGTACGGGTACATGTGTACTATAAGATCTCAGTCAATCATAAGACTGAGAAGGAAGGAAGGGGTGGTTATGGTTATGGCTAGTTCGCTTTTAGTAGCGAGGGTTGATAATAGAGGTCAACGTAGTGTAGGAAAGACATTGTTCAAGTAGTGACATCATCGGCAGCTGCTGTCAACTGATATATGATGTAATAACCACTGAGCGACATGCTCGTAACGATGTCGCTAAGTCGAGCGTACATCGGCGTCCCTTGCCTCCACATTATTATTAGTCCTGCGACTAACTTATTATGCAAATCTTGACAATTAGTCTCACAAGGGGTACTACATAAGATATTCACTTAATTGTCTTGCAACATGACGATATTCTAATTTGCATTTAATTTATTGGGGGTTCATTATCACAATTACACTACGTACATACAACCGGATCGGAATTGCTTGATGTGCGCAGAAGACGCTATACAATCTTCAGTATATCTTTCGCACAAATCACACTTCAACCTATTCCGAACCGCCTGTATATTATTCATGATTCCAACCATAAGATAACATTTAGTACTATTTCATTCACTCAAATACAAGCATTAAAACACTTCATAATTTCGAATTATATTCATAAATATATAGATTTCTAATAAACTTTGAAATCAATAAATTTCTAAAATATTATGAAGAATTATGATTTTTTTTATTTGCCGATATAAGAATGCGTACTCTTAGAGAGTGAAACTTGAAAAAATCTTCAAACCATGACAGATTTCTCACAAACAGATCTATGTGTGTAAGGAACAATAAGTCGTCATGGTTGAGGAAAACTTTTAGATTTGCGTATACATACCATACAGGGTGTGATCTTGCACCCATATCTCTGACGAGGGGGTCAAGACAAACACAACGGCCAGTTTATAATGTCATAATTGTGATTCATACAAAACACGTCAAAAGAGTGACCCGCCTGTCAAATCATACACTCGCATATATATATACTCGTTTGTATTCTTTTGTGCGTGGCACATAGAAATGGACAACGATCGCTTTTTTTTTCTACATAGCTACGCACATCTTTGTTGCTTTTTTGACTTTAACCGAAATTTACACCATTTTTATCAATTTTCCAAATCTTACAACTGACTCAATGATTGACAGTTTTTGCATACACGGTATGCACAATGGAAGAAAAAAAAGCTCATGTGGGAATATATATATATATTTACTCTGCATATACTAAAGTCAAGTACTTGATCCAAAAAAGGGCCGTTTAACTGAAGTGATCCTATGAAAATTGACGATTAATTCAAGCGTGCATAACATCTTCAATTTTGATTTTCAAGGGCTTGTGCAACCCTTCAATTCATGATTATTGATGTATGAAAATGTTTTATGGAGGGTTACTGATACCCACTGTACAACATAATGCTTATATATTCAGTTATAAAACTCAAGAGATTTTCACAAAATATACACACGCAAACCATAGGCCACCTACTTAAGGGTTAACTCATTCATCAACAGCTTTATTTCATTAAGCAACATCGCTTAACCAACACCACAATCGTAATTACAAACGAGAAATGGTTTAATAACCAATTATCAAAAAATATATATTTTCTAATTTCCTCCCGCTAAAATACCATGTATCAACTCACCCCAGCAACAGGAACATTTGTATAAATCATGTCTATTATCTATTAAACAAGAACATCTACTAAAACGATTGATTGTTAATTTCATACACTTCAATTATCGAATCTTGATTATTTTATCTAAATTCGTCGAATACATAGAACAAACCTTGGCGAGCCCCCATTTTTATATTTGAGATAAAATTTACTAAAAATATATATATATATATAGATAAAGTTTCCATTCATAACTTATTATCTTGTTGTGGATATTCGATATTTAAAATAAATCCGTATCAAAATAAAAGAATTTAAAATACAAAATAATTTTATTGAATGGTGGATATGGTTTTCTGATACTTCATTTAATGGGAATATTTATATCTGTGATTGATTAACGAATACTTATTCGCAATTGATTAATTTGTGATCGACAATTGTATTTTCTGTTAGGATCAGTAAAATTAAGCTGTCGCACTATATAGAGATATATGTATATATATGAAGCTAATTCTGGTTATGGGGTGCAACACCCAGTGACAATAGACAGATATACATATAGTATGTAGCTTTCCGTAAGCTGTCGCAAACAAGCTTATCGTTTTCCTGTATACAGCGCGACCGTCCATGTATATATCCTGGGATCTGTTTGTTCCCTTATTTATTTTCACGTAGAAAAAACCCTTTTCGACACAAATCTGCTAGTACACTTACTTGTCAATCATTCAACACCTGGGCTCGCCAATGAATACTGGTTTTGTCAAAGATACCCTCGCTATGTATATCTGTGAACCGTTTCCGAAATTTGTCGGTATTTTTAACATCTTTTTTTTTGTCGCACGCAAGTCATTCAAGTATTAGGTGGTTTTGTTAACCACTTATAACTCGGTTACACCAGGTAATTTGTACCGGTTTTTCGGTAATATTACCTATATAAAACTAGTAGCACAACCCTTAACACACATATTGTTTCAATTGTTGTTATTTTAACAACTTCTCAAAAACGAATAAATGAATTATTTAACATTCTTCATATAAAAAAGAAGAATATATCAGTGCACATAAAGAAACTTTATGCTTATTAAATTAATTGCTATATTTTTCTAAAGTTTCAAAAAACTAAGATATTTCCTAATTTTTGAAAAAAAGTTCCCAAACGCATATCATTTTTTTTTGTAAAATGAACAAAGAAATCAATTATTATTTTCGATATATTTTTCAAACATTTCAAGTATCTAAAAACTTGTATTTTGTATAGTTTCGTTTATTGAACTACTTTGAGTAGAATCCCTTTTTAACACTTAAGGTAATCGGCACCCTAACATTAATTTGAAGTTTTTTCATAAACACACTCTCAACAAATATTTTGTTAAAAAAAAAGTACTCACCTCCCAGGCGTATCGTGGGTCGATCGGTTCGCCGAGCCATTTCCCCAAAAACGGACCATACCGCGTCCCTTTGGGCACGTCTTTCTTCGTCCAAACACCTTCACCTCTCTCGCGAACCTCCAGCTCCATCGGCACAGCTCCAACCGTCAACATGCCTTCCCTACTACGCACTTTCATAACATCTATCGGCAACCCATTCCCATTCAGCCGCTCCCCATCGTCGCTAACTCTCAAATGCTCTTGGAGTTTCAGCGATTCAGGACTTAGGAGTTGGTCGGCGGATTTGATTCTAAAATGCTCTGAATCAACGTTGAGATTCAAATCGGCTTCTTGGTGCGGGCTTGATGGTGACCGGATGGGTTGAGAGCTGCTGGAGGTGCGGTGGTACTCGGAGGGAATTAGGTGCGATGGTTCGTTGTCTAATTGTGGCACCATTGTGCTTGAATCCATAGAGTCGTCTTCGCCGCTAGAGAGCCCCACTTTGGAGTTTTCTAAATCGTCATCGCTGCTTCCTAAAATCAAACAAAAACAATATTAAATTTTATCTTTCCTGCTCATTGAAATAGCTTACACAGGGTGCCCATTTTATATATGTATACATATGTACTAAAGTAGACAGATAATACATATGTATTTATATTCCGAGTTGTCAAGTGTATTTAGATATCATTATCTGATAACAAATATAAATATGTTTGCAAAAATACAGCTGTATTATACGAATGTGTGTACAACTTTGATTTTTTTACGTAAATTATCCAGTTTTTTTTGTTGTTGTCAGTTATCACAAACTATAACGCGGCAAGTCACGTAAATACTTTTAAAAAGTTGTGCAGCCACTGTTATAGGCAGTTCGTGCTCAAACGGTCGCATAAATAATTTTTTAACTAAACGGGCAGGAAATGTACAGCCATTTAAACATCAATATCACATATACACAAAACACAGATATGTCTGTTGTTTATATTCTTTATTATCGTGTTTGAGGGTTCCCAATATTGATTAATAGCAATCAATTCCAATTTACTTGACAGAAAATACATTTGACTATTTCCAAATCGGTTATCATTCACGTTATCCAAGCGACGTTACCCGTTGTGTTATAATTTTAAATAATAAATTACACCTATGAAGCGCTTAGGGCGCAATGGTGACACTTTAATAATAATAATAATAATGGCAATTTTGCGAACGTAAAATGCTAAAGGTTATTCGCACGAATAAGCAGAACATCTTTTGTGAAGGAGTGACAAAAGACCTACCTGTCTCTACGTGACATCATAACCGCTATAGTAATCAACCAGTGTCCGCTGACACCTGTGTTTTATGGTAAAATCAGTCTATACAATTTAAAAGAATACAACGGATATGGCTATTATTTTTATTTTATTTTTAATTACCCCATACGAATATGTTTTACAAATAAACTAAAATATTAGTTATTTCGGAATAAAAATAGATTATTTGGATTGGAATTACGAAAAAAAAACTTATATCAATAGAAGTGATAGATTTAGTGAGTTTTTAACAAAAAGTCGTTTTTGTTATCACAAGGACATGGTAGGTTTGATAATAATAAATAATTGTGTTTGAAATAAATTCGGTATGATGATAATAAAAGGTGTAATATGTTTAAATGAAGGATAAACGCAGTGCGTCCGCGTTTGATGAAATCAAAAGTTGTGGTTCCACACACACACACACACATGCATTATGGGATTTATGTATGTGTGTTAGGCGAGGCTCTGTTTGATAGTGTAAGTTGGCTCGTTAACAAAAAGTAAAAGAGTTAATTGAATAAGATAACGTGTGCGGCCGGCAGATAATCTCGATGAGGAAATCCTGTGGTCGCAACTGACGAGCGTTTTCCCACAAGTGCCCGAGGGAGACCGCTCTTCACGCACGATAACGAAAATGGGTTAATAACGCAAACGTCTTGATTACGTGCGTATTGTTTTCAACTCATCAAAAAATACACGATTTTTTTGGCGCAAACATACATACATACGTGTATGCGCAAGTTCTCAGAACGCCTCTAGACAATTATACACGCTTAATAATCACTTATCAGCACGTACCAAACCCATAAAAAAAACCCTCACAGACTAGACATAAATATTACAAAAACGGATGACAAAAACAAACTCTTCTAAACTATTTATATACAATTTTACAATCATCTACATTATACCTATTAAAGGTACGAATTCAGAATTAGTAACAACTTTGAATTTTTCAATGTGTGTATGAGATATGGAGAGAGAGAGAGAGAGAGAGAGCGCGTATGTGAACGTTTTATAGCCTAAATTACTGAAGAATATTCAAATCGGAAGTATATATTTATTCTTATATTAATAATTAAATATCCTTGAATTTTTAAGAAATTGTATTTTACAATTATTTCTAACAAAGCTACTACGTATAAGAAAGCTCAATGCGGGATACTGTTGATGATTCCGATTTTGTTTTGGTGGACTAATATTGAATATACTATTTACATGTAGAATTAGTGAAATTCTATACCGGCTTTTATGTTTCGTATTTATATTTATATTTGTACAACAGTTAGCGAAAAAATCAACTAGTCGAATGGGGATGTGTTTCCTAAGATAACAGAGTTTATGGCTTCGATAGGTTTCAGAACGACGCCGAAATATCGTACGTAAATAGGGTGCTGCGATATCTCTCGGATTCGGAACCGGCTGATCCGCAATGGACCTGCAGTTATCAGGTTTGCCAAAGCAAACATTTAACACAATGTAAACGTAATTTAACAGCACCCTTAACGCTTGTTTATATTGAACAGGTTTCTTATTTGATTTTATTATGCATACTATGCCAAAGATAACTACATTTGTTTTCACACTTTTACACGATAACTATTTCCGTCATTTTATTATTATTATTCAAACAATCATCCAAACCCCATTAAAACATTTCAAATTGTTGACACAATTTAAAAAAAAAACCAAATTAATTATTACAATTGATGAAAATAAAATATTATTAAATCCTGGTGAAAATTTTGAAAATTGTTGATAAAATTCACCTGTCATTTTCACTGCTGTCCCCCAGCGGACACTTATAGAAGTAACCAAAGATGACGTCACGTCAGTTCATTAAACATTTATTGTATTAATGACGCCACAAACACCAATAAAAAATTATTAAAAAAAAAAAAAACAACAAATTATTAAACACTATTTAAACACCACTGATATGCAACAAAATCATCTCACAATGCACCAGTGATTGAACACTAAAAGTCCTAAAGCCGACCGTACATAACCTCAATGTTATGAATGTATGTATGTATGTAGGTGTACGTGATTTGTATATCTATGTATGTATGTATTGAAAATAAAATGGGTATACTGGGCTATGTGTATGTGTGATATTGCTTCCTGATTTTCAACTAAACTCGAATTGTATGATCCTGGCTCTAGCTCGGGATGGATGGGCGTGTCCAGGGGTGGGGCAACTGGGTGGAGCCAGCATCCCTCAGGAGCCCCCCACTCACAATTGTGGTAGATTCCCCTCTAGGAATCATACAGATATATACAACTGTTGTATGTTTGTGGGTATTTACCCCTAGTTTTATTTTACACCCCTCCCCCCACCCCCCTAACACGACTAATATCTAAATTTAATTGTGTAAATTTGGTTGATTTTTTCAAGAAAATCTCTTGTGGTCGTTTGATGATTTCTGGCTCGAAATTTAATAATAATAAAATGTTATGACTGCTATAAATCTGTAATTTTCATATATGTGACGCTAGTATTTTTGCGACGTTGCAAATGAAAGCATCGCGCTATCCTTGGGTCATAAATAAAACGAAAAACTGTTTCATGCATTCGTAATATGCGCATATGTAGAATATTTAAGGGTAGATGTTCGTATATGTGTGTGTCTTATCCCCTTCGTGTCAAACATTACCGCCACGGCGCAAAATCTCCATGTATGAGGTCATAAATATCATTTTCGTTTAGGTTTTAGGGGAGACACAATGCCACAACTGACACAATTGTTATAGATTGGGTTTTAAGTTGCTTGGAATTCTCTCTAGATTTGCATGTTGACGCTTCTACCTGAAATGAGATACCTACAACACACACACACACGTTCTTGAATCAAATTTTAATGAGCGTGTACAACTATTTCGAAAACAAATTCTTAGCTATTCTTCCTATAGAATCTTATATCATTATTTATTTCTATAAAAAAAAAAAACAATTTTAACACGCTTCTACTTTTATTATGAGCATTGCTTAGACTAGTATTAAAAAATCGAGTTTAGAGATAAGTAAATAGTTGACTAAAGTTTTGGGTGAAAGTATATATCGTTCTAAACTAGTTGAATATAAATTTCGATTTCATCGTGACTTTTTGCAACATACACAAAGACCTATCAGCAAAACGTTTCCCCACACACATGCACGCACATAACATATATACATACATATACACACGCACATTGTGTAGAAAGTCCATTACTGTAAAATGAAATTCTGTCAAACTGACCAGCAACTTCAAATGTGTCACCTTTGTACTTTTGCTCCTGGCAGCTCAACAGCTCAACTAAACTGATGCAGAATCCCTTCTGTCGCTTTGTGGCGGCGTAGAAATTCAAATGGGGCCACTTGCCCCAACATGGGGGCCACCGGAGTGATCCTGACCACCGCCCGCTGATTCGTGATCGAACCAATGCGGTCACCGATTTTGATTCCTTTTTTCATTTTTTTGTTAAATCTACAGAACCTTAAGATTACCTATACACTCATACACATACATACATACATATACCTGTACCATTCCACTTTTGTGTTCTGGAAAATAAACTGACCGTATCCTAACTGTGAGGATATACCAGTTGAGTGTTTCTGAACTAAGATTTTCCGACAATTTTTCAAAACTGTCAAAAGCAGCGCTCAACAATACGTCTTTATAGATACGCGCATTCACTATACACCGAAACCATATAATTCCCAAGCGTCGTATTAAATTACTTTATTCTATTTACGTATTTTCAAATTGACCATGAATTACGTTGAATTCATTGGGGAATTAATGGAAATTTTATTGTTTTAATAAAAAAATTCCTAACGGAAAATTGGTTAAAAATCAAATTTATTATCTTATTAGATAATCTGAAAAGAATCTGTCTAAATATGGTACATATGTAGTTGTATTGTATTGCTGGATTCTTATTCTAATTCATCTGCTGCCAACTAAGTGTGTGTGTGTTTTGGCGCGCGATTCCCTGGTAACAGACTGTTCACATCAGCGAGTGAATAAAGTTCAACAATGAAATGAAATGACTACTCCAACGAGACGGGCACCGAACAAACAGAGCACATATATGATTATTGTGGACCTCCTAGTCGGCGCGACAAAGATTCATGAATACGAAAGATCGCCGTGGCATAAAAGGTGTACGGAAGTCGCTGTGCACCGAACGGAAGTGACCCGACAATGTGATCATCATCATCAGTCAAGTCAGTATAAACGCGCACTATTTTGCCCAAACACAATAGCTGCCGATGATGTCTTATTGCTATTATTTAGGCTTTAGAATACAATTGGCGGGCGGGCGGGGTGTATGCTTTATTTTATTTTCATTCCCTAACAATAGGTACACACATACATATTGGTAGGTAGTTGTATGATCACTTTTATAACGGTCCCAAGTACACAACGGACAGATCTTGTGAGATATTCTCTGGGTGCAGTGCTATTGTACTCCCAGGACTTTTCATTATTACTAACCTGACGTTTTACGAATTGTTACCATTTTAAAATACATTTCGATAACACGCTGTTCAAAATTAGATGTTGCGGTTTTTTCTTTAGACAATTATTACTAAAAAAAATATCCAACGGCAACAGTTACAATTACATTGTATTTATTCTATAACATATTTATATCTTGCTGTTTTAAATAATCGTTGCGGCTTTTAGAAATTCTAGTCAATTAAATGTTCGTTTTATTTTATTGTAATACGTTACACATTTATGATTTTCTAAAGTTAATAATAGTTGCAAATTCCACAAATATAAAATTGTTTATTTATTCATTACAATTAGTTTAAATTTCATAAGGATTCAATATTAATTAATTAGGATTAATTATTTAAAAACAATCTAATATTACGAAAATCGTTTTCCTTTCTGTAATATATTGCAAACCATGGTGGTTAATTAGTATAGTAATTCGAATTATGAGATTTAGTGAATCAATTAATTGCATCTGTAAATATAATAAATAAATGTTGAGTCTAAGATTGATCCAGACTAAAGTTCCTGCCAGCAAAATATTTCTTAGTGTTTCATATACGTAACTGTTGTTATAAATGCATGTAAACGAAAACGTGATGAATATCATAACAAAAGACGAAAGTGAAATTGTTTTGTACGCACACAGAAGCCATCAGCAATCAACGAACGAACGAACGAACGAACGAACGAACGAACGAACAAACACGGTTGTGCGGTTTATTCTATAATGTTAAACACTGTTTGTGTGTGTGTGTGTGTGTGTGTGTGTGTAAGGGTGACAGTATATAGTGTGTTTGGGGGCGGCGGTATTGTCTCAGAGCGTCGTGTCCGTGATTGACTAATCGACGATCTCTGCGGGAGCGTCACGGCGCACTCTAAGGACACTCGCACTTCCGTAATAAGCTGTTGCACGAGACACTTTTGTAATTGGAAAATGACATTTCATCCCAACTCATCTTGCTTCACTCTCATACCAAATGGGAAGAAAGTGAACTATTTGAGCATTATTTAATAGAAAAAAAAAAGTGTGAGAATTTAATTCAAAATTGCAAATCATATATTGTAGTCAAATTCAAAAATAGTAGGTATATAATTGTGGGAAATTTATGTTTTATTTAGACATATTGCACCCAACCTTAGTGGCTCAGCCAATTTGATAGTATTGTCAAAAAATTATCGAATCATCACGCCTTTTATGCGATGCGTAAAAAACCGTACAAGATAAAAAAACGGGAAACACCAAAAATATAAAGACATTCAAATGACTCAATTGTCAAACGTTCTTTTACCCTTTTCCCACAAAATTCGCACGGTTCAACCCTACAGTTAACCCTTATCTAGATTTTTAACGAAATATCCTTTTTTAACCTTTTCTTAACGTAACCACCGTATAACCACCGTTAACTGACTACAATTGATACACGCCAAATGATTTCCTATTTAAAGGAATATCTGTGTCCTTTTTTGACCCTTTGGCGCACAGACAGGTTAACCTACCTGCGTTCAAAACCCTCTACCTCTTTATCAACGAATATCCGTAATTCAACTATTGTCGTTTTGTAAGAAGACATTTAAATAATTTCTTCAATAAATTGAATACGTATTTCGATTCAATAGTAAGATGCGAACAATGTCTAAAAACGATTCAGCATTTGGGAATGGTGCTGTTGAGAAATAGATGTCCGTGTCTTATCTAAATGTGCCGGCAGTTTAAACTTAGGCTTTTCAGAAGGACATTGCATTTAAATCTGGTCATTTCTGTGCCAGTGCCGCTGCCTAAGTCCACTGGGACGTATATGTTATGCCGTCCGACACTTCGCATTTAAAGAAATGGATGTGCCCTGTTCAACTTGCAAACATTACGATATTTCACGTCGTTAGACTTTGAAGAGAATCCATCGATCAGCTATTATTTTTAATACTACATTTAGAAAAAAAATTAAATATGAAATTTCCCACAGAGATGCCCCCTATATGTGCGCTATAGAATGTCCATCGGGACATAAATAGAAAATTGACAAATGAAATTGTCGCACGGGCTTTGTAACATCATTTCGGCCTTGATAGAGCGCGAGCGAGCTGACTTAGTAATTTTCAAACACTTTGAGGCCGTCGGCTGCGTTTGACAGGCGTTACGATGCTTCATATATCTATACTATACATAGATTATCCTCACTCACCCTGCCAGTGAAAATGTTCACAGTTTTACACCCCAAACATCACAAGCGCGTGAGCGCGAGGGTTGTTCATAACACACACTGTTCATATCACGATGAACACTTTTCAATTATCTTACAGATACATCAGGATGTTTTGAAGTTTAAATTACCATCGCGTGCACATGATGAATAACACCACCTTAAATATTCCTCAATCGTAGTTAATAACAGTTGAATCAATTTTAAATCGTTTGGTGCGCAAATAAGTGTTTTAAAACTGTTCTACCTATATATCTGGTATCTGTGATCTTTGTATAAGTCCGCGGACACAATGGTACAGGGCCCGTAAGTCTCTGAACCCCAAGAGAATCGACTGGAATCCTTATCTGTTTATTGAATCACACTCAATCAACGGCGTACACGAGCTCGCTGTGAGCTCGTATGCCATCGAGCTTTTTTTTTTTTGATTACGGAACCTATTTTCTGGTAGTTGACTGATGAGCTCATCGTTACATTTGACCATTTTTGAGCGATCTTCTAGTGATTTATCTTCTGGCGCGAATTTAAATCGTAAATATTACAAAACCTCCAAGACAACCCCTCTGGAATGTAGCGAAGGGGGGATAAAACAGATGTTTTTGAAGTCATCCGCCCGCCCCCCCGGAGATTTGGTCGTCTTTGCCTTGCGAAATTATGTGTTCATAAATAATCAGAAGCTGCAAGATTAAAATTTCATCCGCGTGTTTGCTGTCTTTTATTTGATTTTGATTGCGAGTAACTTTCGATGGTATTAGATTATAAATTGTAAAGTTTTTGCGATTTGTCGGAGCTTTGGGGACTTGGTTATGAATTATTTTGTAATATCTGTTTCGGAAAGTGCGAATTTATTTGAATCTACGGAATAGGCTGCTGAATTTTTTTTTTTTAATTCCAACTTTGTTGTGTTTATCAAATATAATATGTGCAATTGAAACATACATAGGTTTTTGCATCATAGCATGTGCTGCTTTTCAATTTATCAATTGTTTTGTGGACAATTTAAAACGATTTATTTCCATTGAAAATGCACTATTGTGTTGCATACTATTCATACGTACTTCGTATAGCCACTACTAATAAACGCAACACAATTGGTGACGACATTTGAATATACTATTTTGTTATTAGTAGACAATCAGTTATAAACGATCCATTTCATTTTCAATAACTGCTTTAATACTATTGTTATTAGAACAATTAATCAATCATATATTGCTATATATATTTCTTTTTTGGTGATAAATTTAATACAATTTTTTTTTAACTTTTTAGAGAAGTGTATTATTTTATAAATTTCGTAATTTCATGTTTTCGTATTAAAAATACATTTATAATGCAAATCTCAATAAATCTACAATTCCGTAAACAGAATTTATAAAAAATTAAAAAACCTGTAGTTCTATAATTCGATATATTTTATAGATTCTACAAATATTTGATTTTTAATTCAAGTTAACGATTTTAAATCCTTAAATCCGTGACACACGGACACACATACACACAAACGCGCATATATTTATATATATATATATATATATATATATATATATATATATATATATATATACGTAAATAAAAATTTGGAAATGCATTTACGAAATTAACGGTTTTTCAACGGAAATCTGTCTATCAGTTTGTGGTTTCTGGGAGTTTTGTACCATTAGCGATAGAATATTTATATTTATCTTTTCATTAAACCTTTTTTAAGATAACAAATAAATACAACTAATTGTGTGTATATACGATGAGAGCGTTTACCAAACCTGTAAAGTCTATATACTAAATATACTATACGCGAAACCAATTTGCATGGTAGGTACAATGTTCATAAAAGTGTACAAATATAAATTTGTCATCACGCCAATATTTTTTAATTGACTAAAAAATGCTCATACAAGTATTGCGCAGCCGCGTCGATAAATTGGAATGACCTGATGGCTTGACGGCAGGATAATGTCCTCTGGAATCAACATACACAACACACACACACGTACATATACATGCGCAGACATTGCATCGATCTGTCGTCCATAATAATATTGAATGGCGACGGTATATCGCGGGATCGTAAGGTCGCGAATCGCGTTCGCCGATGACGAGACCGACCGTACGGATCGCCGCCTAAGGAATTCGCGACAAGAGCACGTTCGTTGCCGCGGCTAATGGTACTTGGTAGATTTCTTAAACCCGGCGATGCCCTCACTCACAAAGTTATGACTGCGAAGCTTTGCAGCTGGATTTTTACTGCTTTTAACCTTTTACTGGACGCTACCGATTCTCATATAAACATACACAAATCAAACTGTTTTGAATTTCGCGATTAAATACTATTCCATCTCCAGTTGTGGTATTTTTGTAATTGTAAACAATTCTACCACATGAATGCATTATTTATATTTTGTCTTTGAATTTTTTTTTATACGTTTACCAATTGAGTTTTGATTGCCTAGTGGTGACGACGGAATTGTGTTGGGCTATTTATGGAGTAATGCGACAAATATTTATATAAAACAACCATAACTTTAAGACAAGTTTATTGGTTTCAATATTTAAAATAAACATGAAATCATAATTTCATTCACGAAATATGATTAAATTCAGGATTCGTATTAGGCAAACGTATTGTCTGCAGAAGAAGAAGAAAAGGGGATCGCGTGGGTTAGGTAGTGAATCAAGTGCGATAATACGACATTAATTTGGTTCGGTGATATTAATAATGCAAAGAAGACAACAATCGACATATTGTACGCGCGCGACTGGTAGATCTGTCATACAAGAGCGGCATTTGTGCTCGTTCGGTACGGGTGTCCCCCGGCGTTGTTTGAACAGTTTAGACAAACGGCACGGGTCCGAATCCACGGAGAGAGCGCTTGTACATTGCTGCCAGGCAAATCTCCTCCGAATCTGTTACAATGTTTGACAAACACTGTCAAACCAAGCGAAATGCATATCAAATATGCGCCAGCTACGTATACACGTAATTGAATCAACCTTCCATTCACCAGCAGATATTTGAAGATTACAACAACGGCCAAAGAACAACAATGATAGGAAAAGTGACGTCATACGTACAAGATGATACAAATGATGGATAAATGACTATTGTACGGGTTATATTAGAAGAAAGATCAATGTACGGTGATTTCCATGCATGAAATAGTTAAAAGCAATTGTTGGCTAGATGCCATTAGATTTTGTATCGCATCATATAACCGGCCGCTCGCACTATAAATACGCATGCATCGATAAGTGACGCAAATATTCAGACCTAGCGCAATGTTATTCCGCATCTATCATCCAAATAACAACAGCGAGCTGCACAACCGCGATCTGTCGCTGTTCTTTGCGCACGACAATGTTTATTGCGATCGTTATTTCGTTTGGAATTTTCTTCGATTTAATTTTAACTTCACGCTATTTTATAACTCATATATACATATGTATGCATGTATGGAACATTCGTTTTACTTCGAATGACATAAAATGCATATTGGAATCGAGTTGACACCCAATTATACTGTTTCTATTTATTGACACTTTTCGTTGTTTGTTTTTTGTTTTATGCTGTGCTGTGTTGTGGCGAGTGAGTTTATTATAAATTTGGATTGTTTTTGAGGCAGTGTGAGAGGAGCGGAGAGGGTCTGTAATGGATGTGGATGCGGCCGCGCGTTGTTGTTGTTGAATTGAATATTCTATGCTTGCCGTAGTGTCGATTCTTAACGGACGATGCACTCGGCACTCGGTAAAAGCATATCGTAGTTCTTGGCTGACCCTGGTGGTGTCACGCCACAACTCCCCCACTGTGAAAGCTCGTCCGTCTCTTACATCCCGATCCCGATTAATGACAAGGGTAGCTAGCTACTGTCGCCCATCATGCCACTTTCATTCGTTCGTCACTATTGGAAACTTTAAACATCCAACCGCGTTGTTTCAACCAATGATGTATCATTCGCTCTCCCACAATAAAAACACACTATAGACGCCTCGTCAATGGACATGTAATTATAGATACTGTCACGTTCATCTACAGCAAGTAATGATTTATTTCGATGAAATCTATTAATGATCGTGTCAGTTTCGACTGAAAGGAAATTAACTTCGTATTGATAAAAATAAACGATGATTACACGATATTTGCAAAAGTTTACTAAAATAGACAATTCTTACAAAATTCACGTCGGATAAGCATTAAAATTTAATTTCCCGTTCATATATGACGAATTTTAAGCGTAATACACTTAAAACAAATAATCAGATTATCTTTAACGGCACTTGTTTTTTACAGTGTACTTATATATGTTTTTTATAGTCATTTTCCTGGTTAGATTAATATTAGATATTTGAAGAGTCAAAAATCAATTGACTTTCTAGGAATCATCTATACTTATCAGAAATATTAAATAAATATTTATTAATACTAGTTGGCGATAATGTGTAATATGTTTTTTTTTTTTGTTGCAGATCCACTAAATGTTTAGTTTAGCAGGGAATATTTGTGCAATCTGGATCTCACGATGTGATTTGTTGAATGCGCAATTTGAGCATGTGTTTGTCGCGCCGAAAAGAACAACGTCCCCAGCCGCAAAAAGCGATCGATGGTTTTAAGAGAATATATAAAAAATAAGGGGTGTTTGGGTTCGAGGAGGCTGCTGGCGAGCCCATTACAGCACGAGTGTTATCAGCAAATTGTTAATAATTGATGCAGTATAGTTTTAATTGAGTAAAACGCGCTATTGTGCGGTCAACCCTCCGCAGATCGCAATGGCGGACTATATGCATATGTACGCCACTTGATGAAACGCTTAGCTGTGCGTTTAGTATGCAGATGGCGTATTTATTCATAAGTGCTTCACATTCAAATAGAAAAAAAATGTTTTTAACCCTGATCTTTTTGGTGCACTTTACAAGCTTTGATATTTCATTATTTGCTTGAGATAAATATTACATTTATTATCTAATTTAGATAAGATTACCCATACTCATCAACTCAAATATTTTATACGCTATTACAGTACACAAGCACTAAGTACGTTAATGCTCACAGTTCTATATGTAAACACGACCACATATTTAATTGCAATTAATAAAATTTTGGATGCCCGATTCTTTCCTTAATACACATATACTAGAAATATATAAATAAAAGAGAGAGAGAGAGAGAGGGGGTATTAGGTTTAATATTATTGGTATTTGTAGAAAAAAATTAGTATTACACTAAAGAAGTTGTTAGTATATTTATACTAAGAATATCTGCAGAAACACACATAAACGTAAATTCAAAATTAGGGCAATACAGGGAAGGTCAAAAGATATATTTAGGTAAATAAAACTCTATAGAGTTGCTTATAAGCAACACTAACTTATTAAGTACTTTGTATAAAAAAGTAAAAAGTTATGGATTCGTAAAATGAATTTAGTAAAACTATAAATATATGAACTGTATATTTAAATATTAGTTTATTTAAAATATGTGTTCGCAAAATTACTTTATGATTTATTTATCGCATTTATTTCAACAAATATCGTTATTATTTAATATATAAATATAAGTGATGAATTATATATAAAATAATAATAAACTCACCTTATGTGTACCTATATAGATATGAAATAGGTAAAATGATATATATTATGATGTATGTAGTCTAAGGTGCACGCATCTCACACACACACACACACACACACACAGGCATAAATATGGTGTAGTACTGAAAGTGTTGTGTTGGTATATGAATATAAAATCTCAAATCAACACATGCTGCAGTGTTGATAATGATTGACAGTCATCCGTTCCCACGGATGAGCTCCGTGCCTTTATCATTACTCTACTACGATGGACTAAACTTAATCGTATCGGTCTCGTCGGTCGGTGTACAACACTGATTATAACACCAACAGGACATTATTACAAACTAACATACATTCACGCACATTTTCTTTATTATTATTATTACTATCACATACATTAAATATATACATACATACATACACCATAATTGTACACTATTTCGTCTTTTCTTGAATTAAATAAAAACATCTGTGGTATCTCCCATTGGATTTTCTTATACGTAGAATTTAGTTTAGATAGGAAAGATAATAAAATACAATTTTTGAAAAAACAACGAAATATAATTTCGCAGTTTTAGTTTTCAAATAAATTAAATATCGAATAAAAATAATCGAGATATTTCTAAACGTAAACATATCTACAAATAAAAACCTAAATTTCAATTTTTTTTAAATAAATATTTATTTAGCCATAACATTTTATTTTCTACTCATATTTATTTTGACCAAATATCATACAAATAATACATATGTGTGTTATGAAAAGAAAAACGCCAAAAATATAACTCAACCATAATTACTCAACACATTACATAGAAATATGGTAACCCATGCCAATATTGACGATTCGTTTCGTCGATAACAATTAAATGAGAGCTCATAATCGATGAACCCCTTTTTCAATCCATCACTGTACCAAAAATTGTCAAATAATATTATATATTATTGAGCAAAACACGTATGTGTATGTATGTTAGTATAGTTTCGCACAGACAGATGTCTCACCACAAACATTGCAGTAATAAGAGACGTGGCTCGCTTTTATCCATTACGCCCACCGGAAGTACTTCGCGAAGGCCTTCTTCTACTTATTATTATTATTCAATGAATACAAGTCATCTGCCTGGTTTTTATATGTACATACATACACATATAGAAAGAAGCAGATCACTCACAGCTGAATTCTGGGCACGTGTTGAATGACGCTTTTTTCCTCTCGGTTGCTATCTGTCTCTAGATTAACCGTTTTTCTTTTCTATTTATTCTGATTCATCAATAGTTGCAGAAGTTTTATTTATTTGTTTATTGAGTAATTTTATATTAGTTTAAGCATGAGAATCCATATAGGATTGAGAGTGAGAGTAACGGTTAAAAATGATTATATTAATTTCAATAACCAATACCTGTTTAATCTGCATATCGGTTACACAATTGGTATCTTTTTTGTCGCTGCAATTCATTTTGAATTAGTTATAAGAAGAACGAACCGTACATGTTATGAATATATTTCACAAAGATAATATTTGTTAATCCTAATATATTAATGCAAATTATTTATTCAATAAATCATTTAAATATTGTGCGAATTTAATTCCCTTTTAATATTTTGCATATAGATGTATATTTAATATTTATTTTAACAGAAATTATTTATGTGTCCCAGCTTAATGTTTTATAAAATGCTGTTTATTTTAAAAATGATTTCTATTATTTTCTAAAGAATTTCGTAAATTGATACTATTTTCAACTTTAGTCCACAAATAAACAGATTTGCTGATCTCAATACATACACACGTACATACATACATACGTATAAATATGTCCTTGTGTAAAAGCGTGTTAGGGTGGTAAACGAACTGCCTGACCTCGAACCGAACCCCGAACTGCGGACACAATAAGGCCTTTAACGGATCCGCCGTCAGAGTTATACGTCCCCTTGTCTGAAGGCACACACTGGAAACCCACACTGACACACACACACACACATTTTTTATATACCATAGATTTTTATCGTTTTAAACTTAAATCACAATTTTAAATATAATTAATAATTATATAAATGAAACACAAGAGAGATCGTGGACTAGTATACTTAAAAAGGTGAGACTTGCCACCCTTTATTTACGGTAAAATACACAAATTTACTAGTAATTATAGATGTATGGATAAATATATTTATATGAATATAGAAGCGTGTATGCCTATCTAATTTGGAAAGATAAAATATGTTTGCATAAAGACACGGGTATTCAAATATGTTTACATGACACTCCCACAAATTCATTCGTCAAAACAAATACAGTTCGAATGAATTTATAGCTAGTCCAATTGGGGTGCAATTTTCATGATGAAACTGTAAAGATTTCCAGACATACTTACTTCAATAGCATCATATATCATTAGTAATTTGAAAATTGCTTAAGTGTGGTACTTATATAAAATTATATAGACACATATAGAGATAGCACATACGTCGATGACGTCCGTGATGCGGTTCGCTCGTAACATGAGAGACAATAGATCGATCGTTATCTAAATTACAAAACAACCACTCACACCCCCTATCTATACAAACATCAACCACTAATCACAATCGCGTTGGCTGTGCGATAATAAGGCCCTATCCTATTTGGAGTTCAACTCGTCTAATTTTACAACACGAACATTGGTGGCAGCGCCGCCTCAATACATCAATTCTAATCCACCATACTTAAAAACTCTCGTAACTTATTTTCCATTGCAAACTCAATTCACTAATTTATCCACTAATAAATATATAAATAATTTCACATATTTTGTTTTCGTTATTTATTTATTTTTTTATGATTATTCTTTAAAATCTATTTTACAAAACATGTTGAATGCCCTGAGCAATAAAATCTTCATGAAATCGAGTATAGTTTGTACCGTGACGTCATGAAACAATTTCGCATCCGCTGTGAAATGACGGGAAACGCGCCGGTTATTCTGCTGTTGTTGAGGGGTGAGATAATGGTAAGGGCACGTGTCTACCCCCCCAACGCAACTCACCCCCCTCCCCCAGCTCGTTGCTTTTAAGATTTGCCAAAATCAACTTTATACATAAGTCACTTATGATCCTTAAGGCTTAAACACAACTGATGCATCCACATTATGTATGTATACGAATACAAACATGTGAAAAATTACTGTTATTTATAACAGTGTATAATATGTGTTTGCATCTAGTGATATATGGGATATATATGCTGAACGGAATATTGGATAAATATTGTTTAACGAACCACCCCCGTGTGAACTCGGCATTATCATTTTTTATCACGATCCAATTTTGACTACCTTTTTAGTCTCAAACTTATTATAGTCGTAATTTACTAAAAAAGCCAAATAGTTCATTTTTGCGAAATTAATTACAAATTGATAACAATTATTCCCCGCCTCGTAAATATTGAGTGCAAAATAATTAAGTGATTACTAATTTATTTTTAGGAGAGATAATAATATTTTTCGTTTATTTGAGCCAAGGTTAGTTGTTAAATCAATAGTTAACCACGATTCTCACATATACATCAATTTGATGTAATAGCACCGTGTATGGTACAGATAGAGTTAGGGACAGACAGACAGACACTAAACGGTAAAACTCTGATATTGTCTGGTGACGCGAGTCGGAAATGAACCCGTCACAACACGGAAGTGTTGAGTGGCGGCCCGTCTACTCAACCGTTACCAACACAACGCAACCTGTATTCCCCTAAACATTGGGAATACTCCTTAAAATGTAATCCTCCTAATACATTTTAACATATTATATTAATTTATCTAATAAAGACTCCTTGAAACACTAAATAAAAGCACTTGTGCGGCCTTAAGTATGTTGTTATCTATCATGGTGTCATTTAAGGGTGCGTATCGCAACAACAGTTTCGAGCGATGCGCGCCAGGGGGTAAAGTGGCGCGCACGTTGCAAACAGCGGGCGACGTACTAAATAAAACATCACTGGCCACTGATAGATACACATCCAGGAGGGATGGGTCATAACTTCAATAGTGAATAGAATAAACTCATTCTGTATAAGGTTTACCAGGTGTGAATTCACATAATAGAGATATTTGAATCCTATTTGTGATGCTTAGAGAATTACACAGAGGGGGTTATATAAGCGTAGATTTTTTTGCAAATATTATAATATATTAAAACAATTGTTTGATAATTAGGGCATAGTGTAGCGTGCAAACACGAATGTGCGACAAATAGATGAAACTATTAACGCGATTCTAAATGTACTCGTGTGTAGGTTGGAGATATGCTTTATAATAGCGATAGCGCGTGCGTATTACGCTGTTTTTGGGATTTTCTGATTCTATAGGCGGTAAATAGTTATTCTATGTTACATCTGCTACCGAAGACTCGGTTATAAAAGGGATTAGCTATGAATGGCAGATAGCACAAATAAAATCCTCTTTGTGTGATGTTTCATATCGATTTCTTAATCATTCGCAATTTAAATAAAAACTCAATGTTTGATCAATTTTGTCAATTACTACGTATAAGAAAGGCTAATGCAAGATATTTTGTGGTAAGATTTTATGAAAATGCTTACGTGATTGAAGATCAATAAAAACGAAATCGTTTCCAAGAACAAAGCAGTTGATAAACAATGTAAGCCATAAAAAGACACGTGTCATCCAGACAAATACAATGATATCACTAGTTCCTTATCTGTAACAATAAAACGTGAAAATCAAAATAATTTATGCATTTTTTCAAAATTTCTTGGAAATAATTTATGATGATTAAAAAATGTAAAGTATCGATAAAAGAATTGTCGTCGGACTTAACACAATCTCCCTTTTTGGGAGATCGTGTTACATGTTAAATGAGCCACGACCCACAGTGACATCTGTGCCGTATGGCCGCATCGGTCGTGTGATTTATATTTTCTATTTAAATACCACCGACTTTACGGAAAATCATGTTTGACTTGGTGTTTAGTGGTACTTAAACTAATTCTCTCCAATGCGATACTATCGAATTTCATGCCGCACTAAATTTATTCCATCTTTTTGTTGTCTAACTTACACCTAAACTACCTAAATAAATTAGTGATATTGAGTTTTAATTCAATTTCCAATTCGTTGAGCTCGTCAAAACATATGCACCGAAAAAGACTTCTAGAATAACTAATAGGAACATAAATGAAGAAACATCAAACGGTTGTGCAGACGGGCTTTGAAACGCTGTGTGCTTTTTGAATTCAGAATAGAATGGAAACCGCTGTTTTGTTTCAAAGCATCGCACCGTACGTGTCAACATGCAGAAGCCATAACAGCGACTCGATTGTCTTGGAGACCATGGCAACCATCAGAAACCACTCTCCAAGTCTCAGACACTTACACAACTTTATTACTTGTTTTTTTTCTGTCTTTCTATCACTTGAGTGTAGGATGATATTTCTGAAATTTGATACAAGAATGATTGGGAAAATCGACCTGGAAAACTATTTATTTCATAAATGTGTGTGTGTGTGTGACCTTTCTGTTCACAAAGCAAAACTCATTAGACCTGAAGGAAAGCCTGTTTGACAGTTTAGGAAGCAGTGGTCAGCGGATTGTAACATTACGGCTGTCCAAAGCAGCGCTGCAATCGCTTTGATAACTTTACGGATTCTATTTCTATGTCAAACACCGCCAACGGGAGTGTTTCTATATTCAAATACTCAAATTTATTGATCTCAAATTGCCATATTCTGTTTTGTCACACCATTTCAATTCAAACTGTACTATAGTGGGTTTTTATTTTTTTTTTTTATACAAAGAAATAAAGCAACAAATTTAATCTGAAGATTTTAATAGAAATGCACCTTTCGATTTCCCTGATTAAAATAAATAATAATCGAAATAGAAACAATAGCGTCTGTGGAGTGTTTTTAGGAGAAACCTTAATACTTACGACGCTATTGATTTGTCGCCATGGTAACCGGATGCTATCAATTAGCAGGTGTGTTGACAATCGTTTTAATTTCGGTGGCATAAAGTTTGGCGCTCGCGGCGGTTTAGTTTAGGGCTTCGGCAGCCAGTCGCGCTTTGTGAATTAATAGGCCCTCAGACCAGAGACACATTGTCAAATGACGTTCTACTACAAGCTTTTTCTTCTTCCAGTCTTTTCATTCTGCTCACGTTGTATGTACTAGTGCTTCACTAGTATATACTCGTTCCACTTTTGTATGTTTAGCGAAAAAATATATATGCATAGAATTTAACCCTTTGCTAGTCGACGTTTAAAAACGCGAAAAACTTTGCAATTTCGTTGGGCTGCAATTTGTCAACAGTAGCTACCAAACATGGTAGATTTATATCGAGTTGAAAAAGTCAGGTGATGTTGACGGGATATATCTGTATTACACGACATATTGTGAGCTATTATATGACATGGATATGTACTGTATATACATATATATATGTAGCTGACAATTGAATCCGTGGCTGTGTGGAGGGGGGAGGAGGAGGGAAGCTTCATAATAAATCTCTCACTCGGTCGCAAATTCTACCCCTAATATGACCTCCGCACATATTGTATCACTAAACTGTGCATGGGTGTTATATCAATTCATACATACATACAGATATAGTGACAATAGATATGTTTTTTCTACAGAACCGGACTCTAATTTTTTTTTACTATCTTAAGTTATAGAGCTAATTATATTTAATCAACGTAGTAAGGTTCTCAAAAACGACTTAATTAATTGAAAACACATGCAACTTATAGGGCATTTTTGTGAATTTTTAGAATTACATTTTTAAATGTATTAGTACATTTTATGATAATAAGCTTAGGTATTTAATAGCGTTGGTTTTTTTTTTCATATTTGTAAAAATTATATAATTTTTATAAAGTATAATTAAAATGTAATTAGAATAAATCCTCTGCCTGAGAATGGTAATAAATGGTAAAGTAGCTAGAGCTAGGAGGATCTAACGCATATGTATGTTTGGTAGAATAAATTTGTAATTCAACCCTGTAGTAATCTGTGAATGCGTGTCATAAGGGTGGCAGAACATCTGCCTTGGGACATAGGGCGGGGTGATACTGCTTTTGATTAAGCGATCATCCCTTAACAGTCGGAATCACTTTTACATGTAACTCTACTATATTTGTGCATTGACACTATTACCTACCATTTGTGTATGTAGTATATAAAAAAAATATAAAAATAGATACTTCTATTAATTAACGAATGAATTTTGTTGTTGTTAAATATTTGAAAGAATCACTTTTAATTAGTGAAATAAAAAACGAACGTAATATTAAATTAACGGAATTGCTCGCAATCAGGACTTTAGGCAGTTAAGCCACCGGTCGGGGTTCAAGGGTGCCAACACGCACAATCACGTGACCATAATTGCGCGCTCGAATTGCTAAGGTGCCACAAAGTTAACTATGCCAATGGCGATTAGGCGACGCTGCACACTGCACACCCTCAGATAACTATCATCATAACACGGTCATTCATACACTTATTATTACTAGATAGATTCTAATATTTATTCGATTATTATTATAATTACATACACCCATTACAAGATTCATTACTTTGGAACACGGTTTTATTTTATTATAAATCAAATACAAGGAAAACTACAATTACGCCATTATTAGAATTCTTATAACGAATGATTAATATTTTTTTATTTGAGTAACTTAAGTCTGGTTTTTTAGTAAGTCTGTTTTAAGAGACAAACATGTAGTTTCAACTATGTGTAATTAAGATAGGATGTTTTTTTTTTGTTTTTGTTTTGTTTTTAACTACATTACTACCCAAGTGCTTAGCTAGTATAAAATAGTAGGATAATCTGAATGTCATGGACCTTTACCGAAATTCCTTTTTCATCTTTCAATTAATTATCTAATTGTGGCACCTAAATCACGCAAGTCAAGTGTTCCTTAATACTTGGTAGTGTCTTACACAGGGTCGTTAGACGATAAAAGCCGCCTTCTCGACACTAGCGCCATACACACACACACACACAACTAAAACAATTGTGGTTTGGTTATCCACAAGTGGTTACCGTAAATCTTCTCACTATTTCGGTACCAGAACCACACTGATGATACCACTGTCATGTTCTCACGGTTACACATAAAGTTATCGTAATGTATGTACATACATACAACCATTCTCTCTCTCTCTTTCTCTGTATGTGTGTGTGTGCCATATGGCTTATTTAGAGTGTATGTATATCAAATAATTCCCAAATAAATTAAAAATAAAATTTTTACGTCTCCAAATCCATGTTTGAAACAAATTATGAATGATTAGTTTGCAATCCGAATAATTAAAGATAGACATTTTTGCTACGTAAAGTGCAGGCGTAAAAACTTATATTTTATGCGCTTGAACTGTACGTAACGTAATGTAACGTAATTAGACGTGAAAAAAGTCTTATCATAGACGATCCTTAACCGTTGATGGATGAATGAATATTGCTTGCTTTTTGAACTACGTTTAAACTTTCATTAAAACTTTAAACTCGATTGACATTCTTAAGCACGACAGGGCAAAGGGGCATTAGTATTCATAACAGACGTCACTGATGTGATATGTAGAGTGTTGCACCCCGTTTTATGGCATCAGTGACGTCCGTTGGAAAGGACGCTGAACTGTCGTCAGATTCTATTTACTGATACAGTATACAATGTAGAGTAGTATTCAAATGAAATGAGTCTCTTTTGCATAATGCATTGCACGAATTGTCTATTCTCACTAATTGTTCCTGGCAATTAAGACAAAACACCTTTGGTTTCTATTGCTATAACAGCATATAGTGGATTTTGTCCAATTGTAATAACATATAGAGTAGAAAGATTGCTTATTGAGATCAAAGCCGTGTCCTTTTACTAGTGTATGGTGGACACGCATGTATGCGGCAGTATGGACACAGAAAGTAGTGACTGACAACCAACCCCTTTTTCTTTCTTTCTTTCATTCGCGTGCCCACCCCCTCCCCCCACCCCCCTGCCCCTAGCTCTGTCGTTGTGCGATAAGATTTTGCGTGACTGTGACATTATGAAGTGCCACGTGCGGTATCCTACTTACTATATATTGTCGTTCCGGAATATCTAACACGAGAACCTTAGATGGTGTATTAGGGTGAGTAGTGACTATATTGAAATTAGGAATACACATGAAGGGACATTAAATTTTGCCGCGATGATCAAATTGTGTATTTTTCGGGATTATTTGTTGTTGAGGTTTATTTATTTATTTTTGTTGTGGTTGAGTTACGCATTATAAGTAATATTTGTCGCATGCATTAATATAATCGGCGTGGCCCATTGTGAGCACCATTATTCTTTTTTAATTGTCGCTGTTTAATCAGTGGATTTATCAAAACATATGATTAATGATTCGAGATTACCTACGTTGCTTTGGTGGAGCAAGATTTATTTAACAAAAGAAATATTACGAATTTGAATATATGAAATAGCTCCATATATTATATGAACATTTAGACATTTTTTTTGTTTATCAATCATATTTTAGTAGAGTTTCGTAAGAGAATTGTTTAAGTGTGTTATTTACGCAGTGCAGTGTAGTGTAGTGAGTAAAATCGCACGCAAAATGTATGAAAAATTCAGCGGTGAAAAGCACAAGCGAATATATGGGCGCTTTTCCGTGTCATGCGATATAGTCATCAGGCCTTCTCCGCGGGCGCACGCAAAAGATAAGCTGCCCTCTATATTGTCCTTTTGTGTCATTCGTGTTCAGTTTTGATAAGATTTGCTTTGAGGTCTTGTAACCAGAGATTATCTATAGTTCTGAGACTATACATACATACGTACGTACAGGGAATGTTATTCGTTGCATGTCTACAGTGATTTAACAGGCCATGTTTTCTGTCGCACACGTTCGCATTACGTACTTACATACATATATGAACTATATGGTCATATCAGGCCGATTCCAACTTATAGCTGGACACGACAACTAAGATTCTCAAACTCATTTCACAATGTCGACTTTGTTTTCCTGCTCAAATACATTCATAAGAATTTTATTGTCATCAGTATATTTTTTACTAAAAACTTTCTATGCCAAATATTAGTATTTTTACTTAAAGTGCAAGTATTTCAGAGATATTTCAAGTCAGTATTTGATAGTTAGTTTGCAGGGATATTAAAAGAAACTAGAGATTTAGTAAAAATAATAGAAAAAGTCCGGATGTGCGTTGGCTATTCAGCAGCTATCACTTGATAGAGTGATGTGTTCTATTCAATAGGTATGTACCTACCTATGGTTTTTCTGTTGTATGGTAAGATAATACATACGTTGTTGGTTTTGCGTATACCTACACACACACACACACACACACACATGCACACACATACACATTTGTATTTATATAATGATGCCGATTCATCCGGCTCTCAGAGATATCTGTCTGAACAATCTACTCGTATGTAAGAGGATTCACATTATTCATATTCGTGAGACAAGGATGACACGTGTCAGTGCAGCGCGTGTGATTACCGGAAACATGTTGGATGCACTGTTCAGGTAAGGGGCGGTTTTGTTTTCATCTTTTCTCCCCACACACACACACACAGACTCTTCATTACTTACATCTAGGTTAACTAGAATATCATTTCAAACAAATACAAATTGTATGCTTATCTATCCGCGTGTTTTTTTAATTTGTGTGTTTCCATATTCTACAGCTAAAACTATAATCATGACACTTTAATCTTAAAATTTGCTCTTAAAAAAGTCTCCTGTTTCTTAAAGTTACTTATATTTAAACCGATTTAAAGTGCAAGATTACTCTATATTTTTTTATTATCCTTCAAAAATTGTACTGATTTCTGAATAATTGCTATTCAAATTAAATTTATATATTTATCAAATATGTCTACCGATATTTTAACAGGAAAACAATAAAAATTATATTTAAATATTCTTTATAAGTTAACTACATATAAGAATATCTTGTAAATGTTTAATCATATCTAATTTTTATATATACTTATGTGTGAATTGAATATACTACTTAAAGATTAATCAGTTAAAAATCTCTTGTCAAATACATACATCGTACTTAATAATTAAATGTGTATATAAGATTGTTTATATTGTCCTCATAGATCTGTCCAAGTCTCGAGTACCAAACAAATAAACTTTTCAAAACTAACATTCTTCATATATGTATATATGTATGTATAACATAAATGTATGCATGTATGTACGTTATAAAACACAGCTGTGTTCTTAAAACAGCATATTATAGACTTACTATAAATGAAATCATATTTCCAATTGTATGTTAGCAGAAATTGCCAAGTGAACCACGATTGATGCTCTTGATACTTGATTGTAGACGGTATTGTTCGACGTTAACCAACGGTTAACCTATTCAATCAATCGTGGTTGGCTTTGGGAATGGAATCAAGATATCATCAAAAACTACTTGACAATTATACCTTTACTCAAGTACTCACTATTAATATGCCAATACACAGAACAACCAAACCTAGGTACATTTGTTGACACTGGGAAGAAATACTTTTCAATACTAGTGCGAATTTTTTTTATTTTTTTTAACTAATCATTATTTTACGAACGACTCGGTTAAGAAAATAAGACGAAACAAAATATAAAACAGTTACTTGATTTATGAACTATTAAATCAATCAAAACCATAACAATACAAGTTGCATTTTGTACCTATATACACACATATATTGATTGATTAATTGACCGACATACATACATATATAAATCGATAAATAATTATTATTCCGAACAACAAATTGTATTCTTTGCGCTTATCTTATCGTTTTTAATTATCATTTACGTATTAAATTTTAATCGCAAATATGGAAATGGTTCAATAAAACTAAATATATCGATCTACAACGACACAAGTCAACCATTTTGAAAAGTATTCGATCTGTTACATATTTCACCGTAGACTAAACAAAAGCTATACGACTTATAATTCGCTTTTTTCTCGTCTATGTATCTCATAATTTCGACATTTTTCAACTTCTTATACGTAGAAACGCCACTGTAAATATGATTTATTTTGTGTAATAAAATAAAATATTCAAAATGACAAATTATGCAAATGCAAGCATTAAATATGACCATATGTCGTATAGGTACCGACATGATTTAAATATCTATATAATAGATAAAATTCAAATTATGAATTACATATATTACTATAGCTAATTTATGCGTGTATATATTATTATAATTTTTGTCATATCTGGACAAAGTTGAATTTAGTCAAATCGTTATTGCCAGAGATAAAATAAATAACATCTTGGTCACAAATATTACTTATGTATGTAATGCTAGAATAAACTAAAACGCAATGATTTGAAACAGAACTAACGCGCGTTGAGTTTCATTGTGTAGCGACTGACTGTTGAGTGGTATTTATAGAACGAGCCATTCGAAATGATCCGTTGTCTCGGAAGTAATAACAGTTTAAAATTAGTTTTATACACGTGTTTTCTCAGATCCGAACACCAAAAACATTTCGCTAAAACATCGCTCACACACATCCATTTACACACAACTATTTACTTATAAGATACTAAACGCATGCGCACCTGCACTAGGGACGACTTCGCGCATGTCTAAATAGACACACCAGGATGCGCTCCTACTACAGTAGGGATGCTGTTCATAGAGGGTGTGGTATCTTAAAACATTACATTAGGTGCTTTTATTCTATTGGTCGAACAAATACTAGGAATTTATTCTCTTTTTTTATATATATTACGGAGCTCAAAATGTAGTATTTGTAGTTTATTTGAAGTCCTAAATTTAATTGCATTTAATTTAACACTTTCAATTTGTTTTATTTTAATGTATACTTATTACCGCTGCCACATTTTCGTTTCACTTTCTTACTAATTTAAAACGCTCTTAAATTGTTTATTTTAAACTTATAAATAATTTTGTGTAAATTGTTTATTTTTAACTGCGTTAAATTTGATAGAAGCTTTAAAAATTATATAATTTGCGAGAAATATTTAGTAATTTTATTTATTCGAAAAACACAAAAATAGCTCTAATCCTACAAAATGTATTTGTATCGAAAATTATATTAAAATTACAAATAAAAAATTAATTAATAATTTGTTTACGGAAACTAATATATAAAATAAAAAATTGTTTTAGTTAATAAATTAGTACATATCTTATGAATATATACAATAGACATACCTTGCGCTGTAAACTTCCGCGCCACAGGTTTGGACCTCATCTTCACAATAAAACGTTCACCAGAAGTCCAAAGCTCATGAAAAGTTCAAAATCCACCAAACAAACTGAATATAGAAATAATATATAGAACCACAATAAAATTGTTTACTTGAAGCAGAAACTCAAACATACATCAGAAACGAGTTGCGAAACACATGACGTGTGTTGAATCCGCGACAATTGGCAGCGTTTAAACAGATTCGCGACTCGGAATCGAAAGAAGACAATAAGAATCCCACACACGCGCGCACACACATACACACACACACATACCGGCACATTCACACTCAAACACACACACACACACAACAATCCTCCTCGACGACCAGAGGTTCGTCCTCTTTTTTCATCTGTCCGAGACGAGACAAGCGCGCAGGGATCTGGACCAATCACAACGCGTGATTCGATGTCATGTTTTATCAGTGCGGCAAGTAAACTGGAGAAACTCGCTTGCGATTTTTTGATTTGAAGCTTCGGAATGATTAAGCGCCTAGCGTCGAAGGATGTGCGCCTGGCGTTGCTTTGTTGCACCTGCCGTCGAGGATTCGAGTCGTGGGTGTGACGTACGTTGTAGATTGGTTGTGGGCTGGTGCGCATGAGGTTCGCACATGGTTCACGCCCCCTATGGTTGCTTTGCCTCCCCTCAATTGAACTGGGAGTGGGAGGTAAGACACAACTTATTGCATTGCAGGAGGAATCGATATCTGTCGGATGAATTCTAGCGACGATTTTGGTTATTTGATTAATTCAGGAGTACGATGCATTCATTATGCTCCGGTTTGCATCGCACACCGGAATATCCTCTTCACAGCCCTCTATTAATCCTAATTTACACATATAGTATATTCCATACACCTTATTTTAAATTGACGCCAGCTTCTCCTATGCGATTGCTATTTCTATTAAAGTTACTTTTAATCAGGAAACCATCACGTGCTAATGAATATTCAAATTTAGTAGCTTCTCATTTAATGAGTATGAATCTATTGATAAATTGCATTGTATTTGCTTTCTGAGAATTGTAGAATCATTTGCGTATTATAAATGATGGTTAAATGCAAATTTCTACCCTTATTGGCTCTGTTGTTGCAGTTATTAAGTGTTGTTTGAGGTATCAAGCTGTGTCCCGGCTGGGATTGGTGCGTGGGTAATCGGTGGAATAGTCGTCGCCGCATGCACTTACTAACATATTATTATTGTTTTGTTTGCAACTAGACATTGCGTGCGTTCACGTTAATTAATTATTATGAAAATTTAACACGTATTTTGCAAATAGACCAAAATGGGTTGCGCTTAATTACCATATCATATACCATTCATGTTCTACTATAAACTAATATTGTCATTTGTTTCCAAATTATTATTATATTCATGTTGTATTTTGGTAATGTTAATATTTACTTAATTATTCATATCAATTTCATAGTTAATTCTACAAGGGTGGGTACACTGATCAAAATATGCTATACATAATACAAAAATACAAATTTAACATTCCTATACGATCACTAATCAAATCAGTCATAAAACACAATATTAGAATAAAATACGTTTATTTCATATGTAAAAAAAAATACATTTTAATTATTTTTAAACGATGATTGAGATTCGCGTCTAAATTTTAATAACATTTGAAATTTGGTTTCGTACGTACGAAATAACAAGTAATAGTATCCTGAAAATAAAAATTGTAACGCTGCTGCTGTTTAAAAGCAAATAAACAATAGAATTCGCTACAGTTCAGTTGTTCGTTTTAAACACGTTTCTGTGTATGTGTATACCTATGCTTATTTACCTATGCATGCATGTATGTATATGTAGTCGCCAATCAAGGCAATATAAACGTCTTGATTGCGTGCATGTTACAACTGGTTGGTGCACTTTACAACGCGTGTAACCGACACCAACGCCATCACAGACGACCCCAGCGACTAAAAGAACAATTTCAAATTGTTTTTTTTTTTTGGTTTATTTCTTCTCATACAAACAAAATCAGTGAAGTTTGAATTGGTTTTGGACGGATATAAATATACATATGTACCTACCTATATCAGTTTCGAATTGAAAACACACAAAACAAAAACAAATAAACATAGGTAGTAAAGATAAGATTTTAATAATATTTCATCACAGGCGAATGCGTAATAGTAACTCGCATAAAAAAAAAAACAAATGTGCGGCCGTAAAACAAATATATAAATCATAAAATATATAGTTATTAATAATCGTAAAAATTTCCATTTAAATAACATCATTAAAAAATATTCATCAGTGTCCCCCTCGGCTCATAATGAGCGGAACTATGTTCAAATATATATATATATATAGATATGCAAATATATGTACGCGTGACAGACTATATGTCCTAAAATGACATGCAATCATTTTTATTATCACACACACACACACACAATTGTCATCCTTATCCCTAATGGTGTTTAGGGGCTAACGTTGACTTACTAAATCAAAACCTAGCATAGTATACGATTAACTATCACAACACGAAAAAATATTAAAGTTTGACGGACGTGCGAACTTAAATATTGTGTGTATGGGTGCGTGCTCGTGTGTGTGTGTGTGCGTCCATGCGTGTATGTGTGTGTGCTTTTAATCGCCCCCTTGAACCAGATGGTTTGATAACACGGTTACCGCAGTAGTTGTATAGTGGTTATAGCGGTAAGCGTGACCAATTGAACCCTTGACGCGAATTATATTTATTTTATTTTTTTTACGTTACCGTTTCGTTGTGTTTGTCATTGTTTTATCTTTGTGAAATTTACACAAGGGCGGCTCGTCAAATCAAATAAGTTTTTATTTGATTTGACTGCCTCTTTATGATTAATCTTATTTTGAAAATTACACACAGTACTTTAATGAATTCAACAGAATTTATTTATTTATGTATAAATCATGATATTTGGTAGACTTAGATTTAAATGTTAAAAATTGGTCATCATGACACATGATTCGTTTGTGTCGAGGTGAGGAATAGGGTCACGTAGATTTCGTCACGGTTTTAATAAAAGGATAGTGGTCAGTTCGTGATGTGATTATGATTTTTGAAACGCGTGCGACTATATGTTATTTCTCACGGACACATCGATATGCAGATAAATCGCACGAGTAGGTAAGCTCTGGAAAGAATGTAAGTTGAGAGAGGGTAGGCAAGTTACGGGGTTGTTGTAGGATATTATGTCATAGTTGTGTCACGCTAGCAGGCGTGGTCAAGCGACAATCACTCATAACTTAGCGACCGTCCTAATACGCCACACAGTCTCTATCTGCAGGTCTCTAACGACCCGGCAATCAGAGGCGCGTGTTCATTGCTGGCTCGCGTGTTACCGTTCCCTGCAAGCAAAACGCGAAGAGCTTCCTTCCAATCACGTCCTTTGTGCGTTCGGAACCAATTTCAAATTATCTGACCTCGCCACTCGCTTTTGTTCTGTTCTATTCTGTTCTGTGCAATGGCTACTTCATTTTTTATTTTTACATCAACCACACCTATAACTTTCACATTTCCTTTCTTCTACCACTTCTAATTCTAAACAACATCTTTTCAGTGCATCGAATTTTTTTTTAATAAAGTCTAGCCTGATTTTAATATAATACACTTTCGAGAAACAGAACAATATTTATAGGTTCTAGAACTGAGAATTATAAATTCGTATTGTATACAATAAGTAAATATTTGTTAATTTCCATATATTCCTATTTACTTAAACTTACCAATCAACTATAGAAGCATTGTTTAATTATTTATCTTAAAATACGAAAGTTTTGCAATCATAGAAATATGCAATAATTAATTTTGAAAAAAAGTATCGAAAAATATTCAATTATGCAAAAGCCAGGAACATATCATACGAATAACTAAGTACTATATATTTGCAATTTGCTCGTGTATGTATATGTGGTAACATAAAACGGCTTAGAACATGATAAAAAGAATAATTTTCCATATAAACGCAGTTCTACACTGTTATCGCTACACAATCTATAAACTATAAAGTATGTACAGAGCGTGGCTAGTACGTGTAAGGAAAAATCGCGTGAAACTCATCCAAAATAAAAAATATATACCTATGGTTTTTTTTTTAGTGTTTTAAAGTGACAAAAACGAACCATGTTTTAGTTTGTAATAGCTGCGGGACAACGAAAGAAAGTGGTCCGTTCTGTGTAATAAAATAGGAATATATAGTTGGACAGTGTTTCGTTGGGTTGTTTGTGAGCAACGATGTTAGCCAGATGACGCCACGGTTGCACTGCGCTCGGAATTGTGGTCGTAAATTGTGAAAAACTTTTCACCGACCATTATTATAACTGTTTGTTTTATGCGATCTGCCCGTAATAAATGACCGCATGTTCTCTATATATATATACACACACACACGCACACGAAGAAAACGAAATGTCTTGCCATATACTGTAGAGGGAGAATTTCAAACTTGTGTGTGTCTGTCTGTGTGTGTGTGTGTGACTATGAGACGGAAATACATCGAAATGATAAATGTCCACAAGCACAAGCTGCTTCTGCTATTTTGGACACTTTTAGACAAACTGTACAATATTAAAAATAATTGTAAATTTATTTCTTTTTTAATAATTACATAAAAATTGCGCTAAAACATTGTTTTATTTTATGAATTTGAAATTGAAATTTAATCTTGCTCTACGAATACGGTAGATAGTACTAAAAATATTGTTCTAAGAAATGAAAAATCTACTTATATTCTATGTGCGAAAGCTTAGCGGAACGAAATGCTATTTCATATATGTGGGTAGTGAATAATTTAAACTTATAGAATCCTATTTCTAATACAATAATATCAACGTCGGGAAAATGGTATATGTATGTACGTTACGTATGTATCAGTTCTATAACAACAACGTCAACATAATCCTATCCCGGAACTAGGTTCCATCAGTAATACACGTGTACACCTGAAGTGTTGCCGGGGTATGGAGAGGGGTGAGGGACGTGGGGTAGTTTTCACAGCGTCTCTGTTGGCGTCGAAGGACGACCTGCACATCGTAACTCGTCCTTACCCGGTTCCCATGACAACGAGCGCTTGTTCAGACACTGACGTCACTCACCGGATCTCTCCTAGCAACATCGATTCGCCGTTTTTAACCCGGAAACTCATTCGTGACTGAGTCTCCGCACACATTCAACGCGATTCGCTTGTTGAAACATCTTGATCCACTTTTCGGGCTATTAAAAAATAACACGCATCTTGCCAGCGCCATTCAACCATTTAATTCGTCACATATTACGATTTCGTTCGTCTCACATCATACCTACTGCATATGCATCTTGCGGTAAGTAGCATGGATCCCGTACAGCTGTGGAGGGCTGCCGCTCACCAGGGGTGACTTTGTGGCGAAGCCGCCGCCACCACTGGGTCAAGCCGAGAATGACCCCGCGGCGGGCGTGGCCCGATACGGACCGTCTGCACCTAACCGACCTGCAGATTCATCGGTATATCGATGCAACCGGCAACCTATTTATTGCTTATTTGTTTCATGTTTTGCCGCTTATAAGTCTGCTTCTGTCTACGCTTTTTCTTTCGCTGCAAACATGTGGGATTCTGAGAATAGTTTACTGTTTATGTTACGATACATAAAATTATTGTTCAATTTCATATTAAAATGGTTCAAATTTCGTACACATATTAAAATGTTTGGGGTATATTTAAATATAGTAAAACGAGTAGAATTATTTGTCTTATATAAAATATATATAGTCGTTCTTTGAAAATATCGTAAGCTACATTTTCCTTTGTGTAGCACAATGGTCTAGTAATCTATTTAACATAGAGCTATTCTAAAAGCAGCTGTTAATAAATAAGACATTCGCATTTGTAATAAAATGCATTTAAAAAATCCGACCAAACCATGTTTAATGATATTATGACGTAAACTAATATTGTTTACCCTAATAAAATGTTTTATGGTCTACTTTGAAAAAAAACAGACGTTTCGTACGTGCTTTTATTGAATAACATTTACAGATATTATCTTATCAACTAATTGCGAACTAAATAGTTTAAAGAAATATTTCGAAAATACGCTAAAACAGTCACTCATAGATAATAATGTTCATTAAGTAGTACATAGAAAATTCCAGTGGCGTGCAAGTCTCACTCATTCCCATCAAAAGGCGAGGTGGTTGTCGAGTGAGCAAATGGACCGAAATGCCGACGTGTTCACATATACCAACTTCGTATTCCTTTTATCTTTGTAAAAATATTTCATATTTCCAACTGTCGAGGCGGTGTGTGTGTGTGTGTTCTTTCATATTGCCGCCCGCAACACTCTGTGACACTCTTCGGGAATATTTCTTGGATTTCGTGACGCTCTGATGTCGCATTCTAGATATCGATCGGCTTCTTTCCACTTTGACGTGTCATGCATTGACGTGATTCGCTCTGCTGCGAATATAATTTTTCTTTATTTCGTTTTTGCAAATGTTTCGTATTTCATATCAAATAAAAACTATTCCCTCCTAGTAACTAATGGTTGTACTCTTTTATGTTGCTTATATAGATAATGGTGAATAAATTGATGCGTGGCGCAGTCGCTGAGCGTGTCTGTTCGCGGATAGGCTGGCTCAGATAACAGCGGAGGATGGGCGAGGCCGCGCAACCGCGAACACCGCGGGATGAGCACAGATACCGAAACATCGCTTGCGCATCCCGGACACACCCACCCGATGCACCACACAAAATGGTGGCCAACGCGAAATAAATAACGATACAAAGACGGATGATTAGTGGCTGGTTCTAATTGTTATGTCCTTTATAAATTAGCAAACACCATCAAGTGTGAGTAAACATGTTATTATCTGAACACGTTCCGGCAGCGGTTAATTATTGCTTAAACGATATCGGTTCATATGTAGTGTCATGAAATTTTGTTTGCTTTTCACATTAAAAACTAATAATTGAATAATACATTCACTTTTGTGTATCGTGTGTTAAACATCAGAGGACACTAGTATAACTTAGTAATCGTTTTCATATTTGTCACCGTTCTATAACTATATAATTAAATTATACCTACGTGGTATATAACGATACAATTGGTTGGTTTACTTTTAAAAAAGAGACAACATTTACATCCTATATGTATACTATATGTATGTATATCGTAGGAGCTTTAACTGAAAAATATATATAAATAGAAACTAGGATCAAAGGGGATTACTTCTATGCCAAATGACAGTTAAGGACTTTTGCAATACTCCTGACTGCGTTTATACGCTTGACATATTCAATCTCCACTTTACTTCTTGAAATTGGCCCTTTTGCTCTTGCCATAAAGTAGACTTATTATTATTATTATACATATATATAAAATTCCAGAAAATAATACATGATTTCTGCATCATAAATAGTTATGATGTCATCTAAAAATGGAGTTATATTTACTTTTAGTGACATTTCTTGATTTATAAATGAATAAACTAATTCACATAATTTTATTATTACGTTAATAATCTATATTTTCTTTATTTACTCTTAAATTTACTTGGAAATTTATTTATTATTAAAACATTCTAATTCCACTAGCAATAAAAATATTTTAAAACAATTATAATCAATGATTTTTTTTATTTGTTTTCATAATTGATTAACACATTTCAATTTTCTAACACAGTTTTTAAAAATCTAATACTTAGTTTTATTTTTCAACCAATTATAAATAATTTTATATTTTGATAATGCTTATACCTAAACATAAAGAATATTGAATAATTTCGTTGTATGTATTTTATTCGATTTAGTGCCGGGGTAAAGATGAGGGAAAACGGTGAAATGACTAAGGAAACATGGAGCCGTCGGTATGTCGTGAAGTGGACACGACATCAACCAACCACTGTGGTCACTCACTGACCAGATAAGCCAGGCCAGCCAACCAACGTATAGCGTGTCTAAGTGGAGAAGCACGCTATTACCGCAGCTCACACCACTGTCTAACCGCATATAACTATAGATAACATCGCACCACCCTGTCTTGCTGTTCCCGGACTTACGCGTCATTTTTTTACGCGACTTGTGCGTTTACCTGCTGTCATGATTCATATTCTTTGCCCTGTCATCATCTATTCACCATTCTGCATATCTAATACCGCCTATTTAAATATTCGCTCAACAATCGTATATTTTATTATTCGTCTTTAAATCGACATGTGGGTCATTGCTCATAAAAATAAATAGATAAGCGTATGGTAGGTTGCATATTTGTTAGTGAACAAATCTTGTAGATAAATTTCTTTTGTATGAACGCCGTACCTATAATATGTAGGTATATCGCAATTTATAATAAACCGTTTGCGTGTGTAACCGTTTGAATACCGTGTGTATGTAATTTATTATTTCAATATATTTATGTGTGTGTGTGTGTGTGTGTGTGTGTGTGGGTATGTTACTCACCCAGCATGCCAGATAATGTCACCTATAAAAAATTACCAGGCCATGTATGCAATAAGACTTGTAAGAAATATGAAAAATTGCATGTGCAAATATGCAATGGCCAGTGTTATTATCTTCGAAACTTATTCACATTTCATGTACGACCAAAATGGTATCGCTTAAGACATGACGTCCTATCAGCAGCGACATTTTTATTCAGAAAACTATTACATATATTACCCACGTATCATACATCAATGAGTAATCTACATTTTGTTATATTTACATACATATATAATGAGAAACGTAAATACACTCTTTGGCCTTCCCTGAACTGGGTCGTAAACTCAAATATCTCGCATCTCGCATCTTCTCTAAAAATACTCAACCAATTTTAATAAATTAAATAAACTCAAATCAAGCAGTTGTTATATTTATAAGTCAGCATTTAAACAGTGTGAAAGTCCACACGATAATTAGAGCATTTATCTCAGTTTCAAATCAAAGTTCCGATTCACAACGTAGTTAAACCCCAAATTAGTTCTCGCGCACAACCACACCATACAGATCCTCCCGACGATAGGTTCCTTACTTATTAAGTAAAAAGAAAACCAAAGAGGTTACAAGCTAGAAAAGAATGACCACACTCCATAATTATACATCCTGCGATCGTAACAACCGCGTTCAATGTGTCATTACGCCAACGAACCCCGTATATATCGTACACTTTGGCATGACAACAATCAATGTCGCTGAGACCACGAACATACGACACCAACCAGTACCGGATTTACGCGAAAATCTCATCAAACAAACTCAAACAAAAAACAAATAAATCTCTCTAATTTTTTTCCAACTGAAATGTAACTGGGTACGGGTCTGATATGTGCTGGGTCGGCCTGTTGGTTATTATACAGTGTGACAATGTGCGCCGGAAGTGCGTGTCTCCGGGTGGCAGGACACTGGCTAATCTTCCGGGCAGTTGCGTGTCTAGAACTCTGCTACGTTCAGAGATGGCAGCATAATCACACCCGCATATCTTTCTTTTCTGATGTGTTAGCCTTTTTTATGCTATACGTTCGCTATAACATTTTTTTTTATTACTCTTAACACAGGGTTAAACCTTTTTTCTGAGTAACATTATAAGTTGTTACTTTGAAACGGTAAATTTATTAGCTTGAGACACGAATCGTGTCTGGATACGATTTCTAAGAAATTTTTATTTTTGATTTATAGATAAAGATTGTATGCAAACTTGCTACATTCATTTCATGTTTGCTAATCCTTAATGCTCAATTATTTCGCATAAATCTAATCAATAACTACTAAACAATATATATTCCAGTACAATTATTTGTAAATGAATTTATTTAAAAATATCCATATTCAATTTCCTAATTATCATTTTTGAAAAAACATAATTCAATAAAAAATGCAACAAAATTTTTTGTCGAAACTAAAATGAAATAGTTAATAAATTGAATAATAATTTATCGCTTTAGTAAAAAAATAATCATAATACTTCAAATGTATAAGAACTAACTCAAGCTTAAATTAAAAACACGCTATTTCTCCATTTCATAATCGAACTTGCTTTTATATATAATTGCAAATATATAAATATATATATATAAACAAAAAAAAACGTTAATTGTGTGATTAACAATATGGAATGAAAACGTCATACATAAAAAGTAATAATAAATATTTATTTAACAAAAAGCATCAATAATTCCCGTAAATATAAAAAAAAATTAAACCCGACTTCGTGTGACATCTATCGCAAAACTAATGTACTAAACAAATATGGCATAGGGAGTTGAAAATAAATTCGTTTTTATTTATAGAATTTTAATTGATATAATGAATAAAAATGCAGTAAATTAGTTATAAATTAGTTTTATTGTATGAAATATAATAAATAAATAAAGATATCATAAGAGGGTTCAAGTGTTTGAAAAGAGATGGCATTGCTGTCGAATTGCCGATGCGATCGACCATCTGCAGCAGCGCGCAGCGTAATGTATACATAAGTGTGTTAGTAACGAACTATAATCCGTGCAGTTTGTTTGTGTAACAAAAAAAATCACGTCAAACTATTATAGACGCATTGGTTAAATTCGTATAAACCACCTTAAAACACGTTTGAACTATAGAACTAATGTATGTTTGTGCAACATCCAGTGTTCTCCCTCGACAACAGCCAAAATCGAATGTTTAATGCTACTTTGTTCGGTGAGTCTAGAATTTCAATAATTACGCACTACCCTTATATTTATCGTTTTAAATGCGTAATTGCTATTGTTATTTGTGTAATGTATGCTTAACCCACATTCCAATCGTTGTTTTAACACTGGAAAGGTTAAGAATGTACATTTGTTTACATGATTACTTAAAATTGAGGTTAGATTTGTCATATCTGTTGACAGAATATGCCCCACGTAGATAAGGATAGGTCAGTAGATTTAGAGTAATATTACTGCTAATTTTCGATATTTTATTCGATTATTGAGTACTTAATGTTCGATCATTTCTGAGTCACTTGGTGCAATTAACTACGTTGTTCATAATTTTGCAACTTATTGAATTTGTTATTATCAGCGATTTTAAAGCCTTGAGCACAAATAAACCTTGAAAACCCCATCAAATATCTAGTTTGCATAATGGAGTTTTTTTTTTAAAAAAATTGTATTTTGCACTAAATATAGAATGAAAATGTAATTTAGCTAATTTAATTCAATTTCGTCTTGTATGAATTTAGTGTGACCTATGACTTAATGTGGCCTTAACCCCATAAAATGTTTAGACGTTTCTAATAGGTCTATTAGGTTATTTAAATGATTTTCGAATATTTTATCGACGAAAATCTACAGAATTTTATCTGAATTTATTTCTGAGAAATGTTATTTCTAATGTTTATATAATTTGTATATAATTAGGAATTTCTATCTAGACAGTTAATGATAATGTAGTGTCTCGTTTCTCGTTTCTTATTTTTCTGAGCACTCTTGATTATTTTGGTATTTTCTGGGGTATATTTAGGGTTAGGTTGAAATTGACTGTTTTCGTTTGGTATTACATATGTATGGTAATTTGTTTGTTTTGTAATTTAATTGTGTACGTAAAGATCTTTAGAAAACTGATTTTTTTTTCTTTGCAAAGTTCGCACGCAACAATGCATATATTGAATTTCGATTTTGAGCAACAGTGTACGTCGTGCTCTTGCATCATAATAACGGGTTTCAAACCGATGCAATTTAGTATTTAATGTTATCTAATAAATGCATGCTTGTATGCATATGTCAATATTTTTGAAGTAGGTGTATTGTAATATATGATTGTATTATTCGACACTTTCACATTTGGAACACATGACATGAACAATAGAAATACATATATACGATTGCCACGTGTGCAGACATTTATTAAGTTTTTAAAAATAATTGTTATGGATTTTCACATATACACATTAATAAATATCATGCTTTATTTGCATAATATATGCACTACTTTCATATACTGCATTTTGATTAGTCTTAACACTATTGGCGTGCCTCTAGTAAATTTTTTGCGTACTAGTGAATTTATAGTCGCATTGCGCATGCTTGAGTTGTCCCGTTACCAATCGGTGTACACACATACTGATATTTATACATTTTGAATCGTTAGTGACGCCACTCACTCGTATTTTTAAATATATTTTTAACGCAGTATAGATATTTCTATATTGCGATTGCCGGTTTATTTGAATATAAATTTACCTATTTGATATTGATTATTTATGTATTCCGATGTATTAGCGATATTTATTTAACAGCAACAGCTGGTCGTGTGGTGCACCCATAAAACTTATTTTTATAACTGATACTATATTTGCTAGTTGAGTACAGTGAACCTTAAAAATATAATACAAAGTTCGCGTTTGTGACTTAAACAAAAATGTGTGTTCCTTTGTTAAATTAAAAATGTCTCAAAATTAGTTTCGATTTAATGAATCAAACCCGGAACCATTAAAAATTATTTTGCGAGTTACCATGAAATTTTTGATCCTATTAATATGCAAATGAGATGATTAAAAATTTTAATTTATATGCATAGCTAATATATCAATCAAATTATTTACTTTAACTGTTAAGGACGCTCGAAATTGTTATCCTTGGAATACTTAGCAAAATTTTTGCTGGAATACGTTTAATTCTATACAAAATTGCATGATAACACATTCATGTATGCTGAATTATTAAAAAAAAAATTTTTATATATACGGCCCACCTTGACCTGGTATATTTTATAACTTGTCCATCAAAATAACACATTTCAAATTGTTAAAACATATATATTATCTTTATGGTTTATTTAAACACTAATTATTAGTGGTTGTTGCATTGAGATACATTTGAAGTGTTTTACACTAGACTTTCTTATACGTAGTAGGGATATAGAACAAGGCAATTATTAGATATGATACACCATTTTACGATTGATCTATTTAGTGTTCAATATTAAATGATCGGTTGTAAAACATAAAGTTTGAAAGAAGACATTATGCTAACATGACCTAGATATGGTGCTTATATGTGAATGTGAGCGTCCATACATGCGTTTGCGTTTGCACCGCGTTCCCCAGCTCACTAAGCGGCTGCTCTGCTCAGCTCTGTTGTTCCAATCAGCTGATTAGCGCTCGTATTCGGGGTCAGTGCGAGCTGATTTAGTCGCTACCGCGAGCTGTCGTAATATTGCTGTTGATTTTACAATTCTAGTCGTTTATAAAAGCGTGATTTACAATTCGGCAATTTCAACAATGTTCTATGTGTGTTTAAAAAGTGATTAATATTTGAATGCAAATAAAATTATCAACAAAAAACAGTTTGAATTTGTTTAGCCGCGATATCATTATCAAAAAGGTTGAAACGAAAACATATCATTCAAATATTATTTGACGGGTTTTAACATAAATCTATTTTGTTTTTGTTTATTTAATCAATTTTTGTGCTGTTCTAATACAATATAAGTACTTGTGCGTACCTAACCTAGAAAACTTTTCACCAGCTTCAGTTGTCGTTTGCCTTGAAACAAATTTGTGAAATATATATAGATTGCACAAACTCTATAATACTCTTAAATACTTTTCCGTTTTTTTTTTTTTTTTTTGTAAAAATTGTGAAATAAACGAAAGAAATTCAACCATAATTAGTATGAACGGTGAAAATAAAATAAACTAATCGGTGCTTACTGTTTCTAGTGTAAAAAAAACTTAAAAGTGTAAACCAGTTCGTAAAAAAATATACTTTCTATGACTCAAAAGTGCTAATTTAAACATGGATTTATATGTTTTCTATCATGAGTTATCAAATAATTTATTTATTATTTAAATAATCGGTGAGTAATTAATAATCGTTTACGTCTGATTCATATTGTTTAGACGTAATGCATTGTTCATAATTTCAAATTGTTCCTAAATGGACATACATCGTTGGTTTTTTTAGCGTTTATAAAACAGTCGCATTTTCGCATAATTTCTTTGATGAGATGTCAGAAGGCTGACCAGATTATACAGTAATAATAATAAAACGAATGAATTTTTTTTCTCAAATTGACGTCATTGCAAAGATAATAGCACAGAATTAATAATCAGTTTATAGCGATAATATTTTCAGGAAGCGTTTTTAATATCTTAATTTAATTCTTATACGAAATACTAAGTAATTTGACCTTCCCTGACTCGAAGTTATTATTTTTGGAATGTGTGTGTGAGAGAAATAAATTAAAATTTTAATAACTTGTAAGATATATATTTGGTGAAAAACCGTTTTAAAGGTTGGTAAAACATAACCTATATTTACTATTTGTAACCGTAACGAACTTATATTTAAAATTATTTGGAAATAGAACTACATAAATCATATTGACGTCACCAGTGTGCAGTTGATATTAACTTGAATCTTAATTGATTATTGATATTGCAAATGATTTTAATTAGAAATGCGAATAAATTATGCTACAAATGTTGACCTTTTTCAATCATTTCTGTATTTGTTGTATTTTATATATTTATAGGAAATATTATTGATTTTATTATTATTAACATTTTGCTGGGAATATTGCAAAATTAAGGAAATATTATTAAAATAATTGTTTATCTTAACATATCATTAGAAGTAACGGTTGGTATAGGAAATGTACTAACGCAATATATTTCTTAAGTTGCTTGCAAATTTGCAACTGTCCTAAATTTCGTCGTTTTTTATAGCAACTATTAACGCGTTTATATTTTACAAAGATATTACAAAACTGCATTTTACTAAATTATATAACTTATAAATATGCTCAATTTTCAAAATGTCTAAGCTTCAAGTAAAACAAAAAGCCTCTTTGAGTTGGTAAACAACCCTCCACCATCACGCTATAAGACCGTTAAAATTTAATATACAGCAACTGAAATTACCGAGCTGCACTTTGTTTTCAGTAATTTGTTGAATAATTATCAACATGTCCTGAAGTTAATTTGAATTCAAATTGAAGATATCGTGTGAGTCTGCAATTTCATTTGAGCACATAGCTTATAGTGAATTAACATTTAACCCCTTCGTCGCATTCGAGTCGTCGTTAGTATAACCTTTGTTGGCATTAAAAACGTGAATCGCAATATAGATCACATTAAACATTTGCATATTACAAATTGAAAGGTTAACAGATGCATCGTAATTAACGTGGGTTTTTAACAAAAGATATTTTCAATACGTAAGATATCCTTATCTCGTGAAGTTAGCTACATGTCTAGAGGGGCTTTATATATTTATTAATAGATGGCAGTATACGGGATGTCGAAAAGTCGCGTGTAATTTTTTTAATACCTGTAATGTTGATTATTATTTACCCTTTTTATGTAAACACATTGACCTCATTATTTAAAATTGATATTTATAATAATAATACCAATTATTTAAATCGGAAATAGCATGCGATTTTCAAACAAACACGTAATTAATTGAATTTTAATTAGGTGTAGCGCAAATAATTCGGGATTTTAATATTTATGAAGGTGTAACTTACATATTTTTTTAATTTATTGAATTACGCAAGATGAAATGTTATCTAAACGGTTCAGTAGCGATGGAATTGCAGCTGTTTTTCGTTTTTTATTTAAAATAAAACTAACCTAATTGTTTGTTATATTTTGTTGCCTAATTTTTCTAATAATCTTAGTCGATGTAATCGATGTCACTCGACAGATGTGCATATGGGTCTTGATAAGCGCATATGAACATGGGTACTGTGTGCTCTGTTGACCATTTGTCCAAGATACAAGCCAAGGTCAACAGTGCTCTTAACAGTTTACCGTTAATTTCGTCGAACGAGATTTGGAGGGGAATATATTTCAACAAAAAACGATCGGTGTTTTGTTTACTAGGCGGCTTCACGTAGCCTAGGATAATTTCTAGATAAACAATAGGTTAATGAGTCATTTGATTAGTCGGTAACAAATTGTTCTCGACCCTATTGTTTCGAAACCTTGTGTTGTACGTGAAATAAAATTCCATCTTTTATGCATTTTGCGGTTTTTATAGTAAATGGCGAAACTGGTTTACCGCGAGTATGACGTCTGTTTTATTGATTTCTGCACAACGGCCGAATAAGAACGAAATTTGTTATTTACGTTGCAGACCTTGTGACACCCTATTAAATATTTAAATATGTTTGCAATCAAGAGAAGGTTCGCGGATTTTCGACATACATACTATATAGATTCGCCATTACACATGTTGGCCAATACATAAACACTCTTGTGAAAAGTTCACATTTCTCCGTTTTGCTTGTATCGAAATTTTGTAAAACTATGCAAAATACCATTTCTCAATTCCACTTCTAATAACTAATATTTGTAATATGACCACACTTTTTTCCTAATCCTTATGCTAGCAGTTTACTATTACGCGGTTGTCAACAACGTATTTTTTATGTTTTCACATCCGTTTAACCAGGTTATTCACCATTTGAACCGTTAACAAAATGCAAATTTTATTTTTTTTCGCGCAATATATCATTTAAATAATTCCAACGATCTTTTTACTAGACAATTCTAAACATTTTTTACTTATACAAAATTATAATAAATCGAGAAAGTCTCTATCTGTCTCTATCTATCTCTCTCTATCTCTCTCTGTGTGTGTGTGTATGCATCATGTATTAATTTAATTTCTAGAATTATTCGAAATTTGTCTATTATTTTCGTTTCTACTACGTATAAGAATGTCCAGTCTTAGAGTTACTATAATAAGCTAGTGTCATGGCTAAAAGTCGTGAAGTTTAACCATTCATTAATAGATGGCAGCACACTAATAATTATGTTTAGGCGGTTTAAGCTCATGTTCTTTCTCTGTTTATTTGAGTAAACAGAGTAAGAACATGAGTTTAAATTTTTATTATGTTCCGTCTAGTTGATTTAATGATTGAAATGTATATTTTAATTCTAACAACATTTAGGCTAGTATATTAAATGACATCAAGTGTCGATATATAGAAAGAGTATAAAACAGTATTATTGAGGATTGTTTAAAAACAATTGGAATATAATTGTAGTAATTTTATTTCAATAACGGTTATAGTAATGTTCCTGAGTAGCTATTAGCCAAGGCAAATGACCATGAAAAGTTTGAATTATTACAATTTTTTTTGTGTCGGTCAAATCGGATACTTCCGTACACCGTCCAGTCAACCACCTGCCACTTAGAGTAGAATCAGCTGTTGCTGTTACAATCGGATAACTGAATAATAAACATATAAACAACGAGCGAAAAAAGTCATAATTATTTATTTTAAACGATAAACACATCGACCCCTTGCTGCACAAAAGCCCATAAAAAAAATACGTACGTCATCTCCCAAATTTAGCAGTAAACTCGTTTTAAATTCTTAAAATTAAAATATGAAAACGTCTTTAAAAGTTTTTACTAACTAATTTATTAGTAAAGTTAAATCAACAGTTATAAATTCGAGTAATAAAAAAAATACTTTTAGCATATTTAAAAAGTATTGATTTCAAGGTAACATTTAGGTTAAATGCGATCGAGCTGCTAGCGCGGTGAAATTCGCAAACTGAATCGCTACTAAATATGTTTGTTTACTTCGTCTACTGTACACCAGTTAGCGCTAGGAGTCGTAACATTCTTGTAGAGCTAACTTTACCAAAGAATCACATAAGGATATATTAAATATTATAATTCATTATTTTGTTACTTAAATAAATAATTTGATATATATTAAAAAAAAAATTGCATACATTTTCGTTAAACTAAATTTAAAAATGTTTTTGAGGTTATCCTTAGTTTGAGTACGGCAATGTATTTTTGTCGCTATTTAACGAAAATACCTATGCACACTTTGTTATTGTTAGTGAACAAAATAGTCTAAAATGGTACAAAGGGCCTAAGCTTCGTCTGGTGCTGTAGAGCAGGTAAGACAACCATATGCGATGCCTTTGCAAAGTTAAACCTTTGTGTTTCAACTTTACCGCTTTCGAGTGCACATCAAACTTTCCACTCACGCCTTGCCACCGCTGCGAGTACTTAGGTGACATCTCCTCGCTAATAAACTAATACACGTGAAACGTTCCTGTTAAGGGATCGACACGCTAAGTATTTGATTGCTTAATAAACGATTGATCAATCAAAATTAGAATGAAGAAAAAAATAGTTTAATGAGTTAACAATCTCCTAAACCTTGTCAAATGAATTAACTTTCACATATTGCAGAGGGAATGAATGTTATAATTCATTATCAATGAATTACTATATCGAATTGTTGGTAATGTAAAAACACAAGGCAATAGTTTCGTGAGAACCGATTTGAATGTAACGCCACCAGCGGAATTTTGCAATTATACTTCCAGGATCTTAAATCTCTGCATTATTAGATTAGTCACCTTCAAACTATAAATTGAGATTCTTCTGCTATCTATGTTATTTTGTTTTACAATTGAGATGTATTTTAGAATGGTTTTAAGACTAGAATATGGGACAAAGGATGAGTAAAATCTAGGGGCTTTTTGGCCAAATGTGTGATAGTTTGAGATTGCCTGAAATGCTTGGACGTTAAACATCTCTTTTGGTTAGAAGGTGGGATGGTTTGAAAACCAGTGGTGTACCTTCGAAACAGGTAAGAGCTCACAGAAGAACGGGGAACCTTGGAACCGGTCATCGAGTTCTCGTTCTAGGTCTGCGCCTGTATGTGTGTGTGTGTGTTGTGTATGTGACGTCACACAGTTGGACAGATGTTTTAAATGTCCCGCGTAAAGTATAGGCGCACTCGCGCAAACATCTGGTCAACTGTACACATACATGAACACTTGCGCTCTCACACACTTTCTGCGTTTGCTTCTTGGTGAAGTCTTTTAGAAGGGTTCCCGTCGAATGTTTTTGGCGTGGTCTGTAATTCCACAGCACATAAGAAGCCGAGGAGATAACTATAAGTAAGTTGAAGGCCGGACAATTTGATATAATAAATGTATTGTCTGTTGTGAAAATATGTTACGATCGGCAAATCCCCAAACTCCCAACAGTTTATACATCTTTATGTATCGTATTTGATTGCCTTGGTGTTTTAAATAGTGCGATGATTTATCAGCAAATATTCTTAATCACACATTTTAATTAATTGATTAACTCATATTTGGAAATACATACACATACATAGAAAGGCAGAGGTCATGACAAAAATAGTCAGACTCGATTCAGGGAAGGTCAAAATTTCTATTTCGAATTTTTTTCAAGACTTATTACTTCGTATAAGAAAGTAAAAATGAATAATTAATTTAGACTTTTTTCAAAGTGTTTTACAAATTAAGTAAATAATTGTGTTTGAGAATCTTATATGAAGTAATACATTTATGAATGTTTGCAAAAATAACACAATTAAATGAGTGATGTTTGATTGTCTTCTGGAACTGTGAAGATGAACTAACCTGCTTTTATTGACTCAAGTACCTATACACCAACTGTCGAATACTGTTAAATTATCCATGAACAAAAAAACAACAAAACTTTTGATTGTTCTCTTTGTTCTTGCGATTAATTCCATGTGACCTGGCTTATATCGTCTCTGTGCTTTTATTTGTTAAAGCTACTACAGCATCAGCAAATAGACGTTTCTCAGACTTTTGCAATTACGTATGATTCTTACGAATCCACTGTGGCCACTGGAAATAATAAAGTTACTAATGAAATCTATTCCGAGATCTACTATCTACAAATAGAATTGTTTATCAATAATTTATTTCAATTTTCCCAACACAATTCCAACAATTTTGTTGGGAAAATGTTAATAAATAATTATAATTGCACGTGATAAATACATAGGTGTTAGTTGCTTGATTCTTAGTGAACCTGTTAAATATTACATTTAAATAATATTCATCTTAGACTGATGACCTTGACTGTAGAAAAAACAACTTTCGTGTTTAAATTGGCTGGTTTTTATTAGATCATGTGTTTCTGTGTATGCCTATATACGTAATACAAATAATTCAAATAGTAAAAAAGGTGTTTTTGCATGGCAATAACCTATTGGTGTTTAGTTCATCTGGTCGTCGTTAGAGGCGCGCTCGGTCGCGCGCGCCTTACCTGTACCCAACTGAGTCGATTCTTTGTTTAGTTGAAAGTCGATATGCGCCGTGTCTCAATGCCAAGGACATACAGAAACACAGACTGTATGAATTATATTATTTTGATACTTTATTACAAGTGAAAGGCACATTCTCAGCAAAAAATGAGCATCCCAATACAATTATTTTTATTTATTATAAAAATCACACAAGTCTAACAAATACAATATTTCGAATCGAATTTGTTTGCTAAAGTATACAGTCGCCAATTTATGTTGGCGCTGTTTATCAAGCACACTTTACACCATATACCATTTTAATTCGATTAATTTATACATAAATTATGATTTTTCAATCGAATGACATTCAAGTTTAGTTATAAATCATTTCGGTAACGAAAACATTCGCGCTATCTTAAATCTAAATTCGCTGCTCGCTCTCGTCTTCCAGGGGGTTGTCCTCGAAAACGACAATTAAACTTTAGATATGTTGGCGCAATTCAGATTTTATAACCAGCATAAAACTCTCTAAACTCTCTACGGCCCAACTACAACTTGTAATTTTGACTAGAATATGAATTTTCAAACCCCAATATTTCGCTTGCATTATTTTAATAATAAGAACCCATTACGATACTTGTTAATTATTTTTCTGTTAATAAACAATATTCTAAACCTACCACACTTATTTACATACTTCATTCGTGAGTGCCGCCACTCACTCGTATTTTTGTAGCACGCTTTTTTTTTTACTTTCGTGCTTTAAGGGTTTGTGACGTCACGATCCTAAGTCTAGCTATTTAGGATGTTTATGGTCGTTCACTATTATTCTTAATTGTTAAACAAAATTTTGTGTGTAATAGGGAAGTAAAACATTTAATTTAGATTATGTTTATGACATTATAGAACTAATTTCCGCATAAATAGATATGTCGAGAAACTAGTTAACAGTGTACGTGTAGAGTTGGTTTACTATGTTAGCTACACTGTTAAAACTTGATAGTATAATTACACAAGTTTAAATAAGGTAACCTTAACGCTACCACAGCGCCACTAGCAGCAGGTTTGCGATCCTGTCTTTGTTGGTAAATTATACCGATATGTATGGCGCACAAGTCTTGCGAGCGCCCAATTTTAGTCAATGCGGGTATTATTGCCAAAGTTACCACACCGATATTGTATATAAACTTGAATTTATACTGGGGTATTAATTCATATTCGCCGGTTCGTGTCAGGGGACTCGCGCTGTGGCTGCCAAGACGTTCCTAGATATCTGTGAGAACGAAATGATATTATTTATTAACAAATTCTTTCATCTAAAAATAAAAATGCATAAATGTTGAAACGCTCGAGCACGTGCCTCAAAAATAAGGTTGAATGTTATAAATAGTTGAATAGGAAGTGTTCCCATTTTGCAATCAATTAAAATAGATCAATTTAAAAGTGAAAAAAAACACTTGATGGGTATTATGCAAAATGTTGGGTTTGGTGTTCGTAAATTGATGTTAGAGTATTTTGATAATTGTTGGACATATGCTGCAAAGTATACAACATACTCTGGGCACGTGTATCCGGCTAGTAGTTGTTTGTGTTGCTGGTGAGCGGCTAAGAAAATGTGTTAGTTGACAGGTTATTGGCCGGTGGATCCGTATACCCGTATATATATATACTTAGTATGTGTTATTTTTTCCGTGGATTTTAGTACCAAGAAGAGTGAGAATTCTGTGGATTTCCGGTGATATGGTTGTTTGTTAGATATTTATTGATATCCGTTTTGAGTGTTGGGTTATTTGCACTAACTTTGCGCCAATTCTTTGGTACACATTTTAGTTTTCGTTATTGTTTTATGTGTGAGTACATAATTTGTCATTGCTATAGAGTTTCTTATGAATATCTGTCGTTAATTATTGATATTTTAGAATATTTTGTTTTGTTACTTATAAGCTGTTGTACAAAGTGCATTATATGTACCTGCATGCAATGTCCATATTATAGTAAACATTTATTCGAAATATTAGATTAGCACTTTGGATATTACTGTTGCAAATAGCTACGTATTGGTAATTTTTTTTTTTTGAAATGAACAAAAAACAAACATTTGGTTGATATCTCCCCACATACAGACACATGCACATTACAGTACAGCACAGTGTAGCATAGCCAATGAACAAATTCGAAATTCAATAACAAAATGCATGCAACCAATACCTATCAGCTTATCCTCGTTCGCAACATTAATTTTGTAATTATTGTGTTTTGGGTAGATCAACTCACACTATCAATATGTCGGGGGTATTAACGCCAAACGCTCCTAGTAAATATGTATTATACATACATACATACATACATATATACATACATAACACATGCATATATATATATACGTATACATACCAGATGCATACATACATATCTATGTACGTAATACACATGCACACTTCACTTATTCGACTAACACACACACACACACACATATATATAATCACATCAACTCAAACACATACATACGTACACGCACACACACATATATGCATACATACATACATGCATCATATATTCGACTATCTATTTTATTTTCGATCAGCAGTACCAAATAAGTGCTTAGAGATATCTAGTATGCGTGTTGAAAAGAAAAATATGAGAAGCCTGATTTGCATATATAAATTGATTATTTTGCATAACAACAGATTTCAAATCAGACTGCGTTTTTTTATTTGCTATTTTTTCTTCCAAATATTTTCCAATTTCTCTCCGTGTGATGTGTATGTTTGTTTATGTTGAATCCATTTTGATAAAGAAAAATGACGTGACAAGTTAATATAGGCGAATACAAATCCTAGATGGGTAAACGTTTAGGATGCACTGTACCTATATAACAGTAATATATAGGTATACCACCTATGTATGTATGTATGTATATATAACATGTTATTATGTATGACCATTGTGGATCATCATACTAGAATATTGATCAGCGTTGGCACTGGTGCGGTTTGGCCAAAACGTACATACATACATACATACGTAGTCACTGTAGTATACACCGTGTTCAAATCACCTATCATTTTCACTAATTAGAGAAACTATAAATCATGCATTTCTGTGCGTACAACTGTGTGTGTATGTATTAAACCAAACCATATGATAAATAACCATACCGTAATGTAATCAAATTGAACACCATACACCTAACTGACTGATGTATCCATAATTATTATTTATATTTAATGTCCGGACAAAAACGCTCAAACGACCTCCATATTAAATAATCATATGTTATGTTTTGTCTCATTCAAATTATTGTCAATACGGTTAGAAAAATTGCCACAATATTTTCTGCTTTCGTGACCCACGGCTCACCTTCCATACACTTTATCAAAATAGAGTAGCAAAACCTAAATCATCTCGTTTTTCCTAGGGCAAACTTATACGCCATTAATAATATTAGGTGTTATGAACACAAGGTCTACAATACACCCTCATTTTGTTATATTTTCGGGTAGCTAGTTGAATTATATGGATATACCCTGGTCCCACTTTTTCTATTCGTCAGCTAAAAACACCAGGATTTTATAGCGGTAGCACCTTCATAAAAAAAAACAACTTTATGTAAACGGCAGCGTCTCTCAAAATATGCAACTTTAATTTTATCTTTTATATACATTTTACCAAAAAGGCATTAACATCCAACAAATACCCTCCTCTCTCTCCGTCCCTATATAGAGAGAGCTTAGGTTGAATTTAAGTGCTATCGTTTTCGAAACCTTATAGTGGTATTAGTTATTAGAACTAGACGAGTATGACTAAAAGTAGGAATTATGAATGTGCCCAGCTGAAAATTGAGTATAGGGGTCATGTTGGAAACAATAGAAAATACGCACGCGCGCACAAACAGCCCTCTGTCTACAACATAATGTTAATAATGTATTCCAAATAGCAACCATCCTCCAGTGACATAGCGGTAGGGGTAAATGACCCCACACCCTACATCCAACCCCCCCCTCAAACACCGTTAGATAATTTATTATTATTTAACGTTGGTATTAACACATTATTGCATGGTTCTTGTCAAATGGATCCATGATGAATTATGAGTTCAAAAAAGAATGCCATAGAGCCGTTTTTTTTTCATTGTACATTGTAATTTATTCGATGAAATATTACAACTCACACATATTTTATTTATTTCCTACCGAAAAATCCTTACGGTAGCTCTCATTTATAAAGTATTACACTATCTCAAGTAAAGGATAGCGCATATGATTTATTAGTGAGAGCGACAAGGTACATATATCATCTTACGAAAAACGTACCATAGTGAATTAATTGAAGCTGCAGTACTTGTGTGTGGTGTAGGTTTATGTTATTTTGATCCTTATTATATGAGTCTAGTGCGTCAAGGTCAAATGCGCAGTTGTTCAATGGGAAATAGGGAAAGTAACTAACTTAAATATAAGTGTCCCGGCTTTTATTCACGTGTGTCGCTTCGCGCGCGTCTTAGTCAATTTGTCGAGCTCTATGCTCGTAATTAGTATCTCATTGTTTTAATATGTTTCGTTACATAAGTTACTTATAAATTGTTCCTGCATCGGCACACCACGTGTATCCAGTAAAAACAATAATGCTTTGACAATACTGCGAATTTTTTAAAGACCATGAATTTAATTAGAATGTGAACATTATTATATTTGATAACTATGTATAAATCATTTATTAATACATCTACTTAGATATCTATAAAGTGAATGGATTTATATAGCAAATAACCTTCAATTCAATATAGATAGGCTTGTATCACAAATTAGGAAGATTAACAATCCATTAGAGCGCAAAAGTGATATGTATTAGTGTGAAATATATCTCACTTTTGTGCTCATTAATATGTTGTTATTAAATTCGTGAAAAATTAGTCGTTCTATTTTTCTTACCATGAGTTTTTTTAATGCACCAAAAACCTATTTTTAGTGTTAATTTTAAGCATCATTTAGCACCGCCCACTGTAAAATAATCAATCATGTTTATTTGCGTTGTTTTATTCATTATTGCTATTCAATGTGTCATAATTAGGATATGATGATTAGATAATAAATTATTCATAAAATAAGTGAACACCACAAGGTTAAACGTGCTTTATTCGATGCTGTATTTGTTTTCATAATACACCTGATATTTTTCTAACTCGACAACAACGAATTATCCAAACCTAATATAAAGGTGTCTAGATTTTTTAAACTTGTCCACACATTTATTTCAACCATGAATATTTATTGTTGATTCATATTAATTAGTTAAAATTTCTTTGCTTCATTAGCGCAAGGACGTGTATAGTTTTAAACTTTATATACGCCCTTTCGATTATATCCATGGTTTAAACTTCCTAAATCTGTTATAGATTTTATTTAATTTGTTCTGGTGTGAATAATTGACCTATATATTAGTCAGTTTTTTTTTTAAGTGATATTTTAAGAATATTCTAAATAGGTTGATTTAAAACTTTTATAAACTTTGGTATATCATGCAATATGGTATGTAAAAATGTGATTCAAGGCCATTTGAAGAATGATTCTAGTAAACACGATAAAAATCTAAAACGTAAAGTTTGGCGGTTAATTTTCTTGGAATTTCCGTTGGAAAACTAAACGAACTGAATAAACTAGGCCACTTGATATCGAGAAGCTTTTACTGATAAAGCGAAGAGAGAAAAAAAACCTCAGCGGCTATCGAAAGGCCGACAGCGAACTTTTGTAATTTACAGAGGTCAAGTTGCGCGATTGAAAAGTATTCGATTGAAGCGAACCAAGAATTGTTTGTAAAAGGGACCACAGTGATTTTTTATTAGCAAACAACAATGTTTGTTGATTTATTATTGACATATTTCAGTTGATAAATATAATAAACAATTGTCGATTTGATTTGATTTGGTGTAATGGATCTTGTAAGTACAGGTCTGAAATATTGAGCGTGGTTTTGGTATACACACGTGTCTCCAGTGCGCTCAATACTGGAGTCCGAGGGTGCAGCGACCCTTAGTGCAGACTGCTACCCCCTAGTGTAACATCCAGCACCGTATATGTGTGTATGTATATGCGTACAGCTGTTATCAGACTCTGTAAAACGGTTTGAGCATTTCGGGGTTTTGTTTGACAGTAGAATTTGAATAACTATGCGATGTTACGCTTTTGACACTGGCACCACCCTTTCACAATGAATACAAAAATTAGATAACGTCCAAATTGTTCGTGTACCTCTCACTATATGATGTGTTACTATCGCAGTCATGAATTTTATGTACTACGTACCTATAAGCAATCACATTCGCTCTTTTATTACTTTGTTATTTTCACTCGTAAAATATCACTGTTCATCATTCAACTACTACAACTTCAATAATAATAAAACATATACACTGTCTCATACTTGATTTTCTTATACGTAATACACACACACACACACACAATGTGTGTGGAATGGAATGTTATTTTTAATAAATTCAGAATAATATTCAATGCGAAATCCCATCAATGCCAGTGTGCTTATATTGACGAGACTTTTAGAGTTAAATGACTTTTAGGTTATGTGGTTTTGCTAATTTAGGAATAGTTTTGTGTAATTTTCGTATAGTTACAAAAACGTATGTAAATATAAGAGACTTATGTGAAATGAACATGTATGATGTTTTCAAATTTATATATTTAATATATATATATATATATATATAGTAAGTGTAAATGTCGAGGCAGTTTTGTAAGGGTATACTGGGAAATGAGATTTGATTGTGTTGAATATAATATAAAGAAGACACCCTTCGCTCAAAATTTGAATCCACGCTATGGCTGCGCCTGACGGAGATAATAGTATATATGGAGTTATATACAAATTAATCTAGCAAGGGTTGCAATTACAATGGCACTGTTTAATTAGCCCAGCTGATTCCATTTCGAGCAGGGTGAGTTTCCGTCTGGCCAACTGTCAATCAGATAGATTTATACACAAGCGCATATACGTACAGACGTATATATATATGTACTTTTGCTTGAAATTAATGTGATTTTATGCTGGGCGTGTGGCATTTTTTTCACAGTTCCAAATGGAGGTATACGTATATTTTACGGTATTCGCAACGAAGTAGCGCGCCGTTGATTTCAATCAAATTACGAGAACAAGTGCGACGATACCCAAACCCCATCGATCGAATAAGCGTAGCGCGGATTTCACTAATCAATCTCAACTAATACAATTTGTGCAACACTCTAACGTTATTACACACAACATAAATGAACTCTAATTTTAGTTCAATAAATATTCTTGAATGAATACACACAATATATATATATTATATATATTTTTTGTTTATTCGGTGTCTATACCTATAGTTTCAAACTTTTTAAAAAAAGCAATCAATTTAGCTTAAGCACTTTCGTCTGTGACGGAACGAAATACGGAACCATAAACCGGGAAGTTTCGACGTAAGTGCTTATGCTTGACAAATGATATTAGCTTCACAAAAATTGTCGCCCGGTAATTTCTCCACCACCGAAACCATTTTATAACTTAAACCACCAAAAATGCAATATTGATCTTAACCGCGTCCGGTTATCGTCCCCTTTTTATAGTACTCACATATATATTTATTCATAAAATATTCGTCCCAACAGAGACAATTACATTATTCATGCATGGAAATTATTTTTCCGACCATTTAAAATGTCCTATCTACGGTAATTTTTATATTTTATTCCATTTCGCTTTGACACCATTATTTATTAACGCACTCATTTGTATTCAAATTTTGGTAAAAAATCATAATAATAATAATTTCGCTTGCATAAAATATATAATTTGATTATTATGCAAATTGCAAATGGTGAACTGTAACACATACACAATGAAATCAGTCGAGTGTATACTAATCTAGCTAGTCAATAGCAAGTCTGGATTTTATTTCAATGTGAAATTGAAGTTTATTCAGTCCCGTTCGTCGGTTAAAAAATGTATTGATCGTTCGGTTGATTCGCTACGGGGGTGATGCGGGGCTACCAGGACTGATTCAAATAAAACAATGCACTCTGATGTGTTTCGCGTCAATTGTCGTTTATATATTTTACCCCAAACTAACTCAAATATCTGCACTGTCTTGCACTACACTTTCTTATACGTAGTCTAACTCCCGTACAACACACAGTGGGAGAGAGTGCGAGAAAGAAACGTAAATCCAAACATAGTAAAGCTCAATTCAGGGAAGGTCAAATGTAATACTTTATTATTATTTTGTTTAACAAAATAATAAATTTCATTTATTAAAGTCTGACTTTTTGATATTAGTTATTTTTATTTAAAGCCAAACAGTTTGTGGAATAGTTTAAAATTACAAACTAGTTTTTAAAGTGTCTAATACAATTAAATCCATTAGTAATTTATATATATTATAGTTTTGATGGTCAATGTTCAAAAACTCATTAGATCAACCGGCAAATGTTACAAATTAACCTTGGACTAAGTTACTTCTATTGTCTAAAGAAATCTAATATAGGAAATGATTAACAACACATATATATTTTTTGTGCTTAGTTGATGAAATTGGTCGTTAAGTATTTAGATTTTCAACATGAACAATCAGCTGAGCAATGGCATAATTATTATTGTCAACTATTAATAAAGGCATAAAATTGTGGGAATCGGGACTGTTTATTATTTGTGTGCAACACCACTAACTAAAGTGTTCGTTGTGAAACTTTGACAAGTGCTAGTTGACCAACGTTCTTTAATCGGCGATTGCACAGTTTAGACTGTGAACATACAGTAAATCAGCTATTCCCAACCAGTTGCTTGAGGCTACCATGTGTTTCGATACATGTCCATGAACCAGCAACTAAAAGACCGTGCTGCTAATTCGGTACGAAAGAGCGTCAAACATAAATAAGGAAAAAACATTCGTTGACTAAACTATCCTAAATAGTTTATTTTGCACGCTAAAATAGACTATATACTAATTGTGATAGCCCTATGACTAATCAAGCATTTAATCTAAATTTGAATTTTGTTCGCTATTTATGCACTAGAACGTAAATAGTACTTTATCTAATCGGGCATAATAATAATATTGTCATGAAAACAGTCTAAAGAACGCAACAAGATAATCAGTGTATGAAAAATATAAACAGTTTATTCATTGAAATAATATTTTGAAATGTGTAGGACGATAACATAAGCTAAGTGCTAACGTATAAGCACGAAGCTAATACATCAACAAATTGATTGTGTGTTCCTTCACTAACATGTGTTTACATAGAACCACTGTCAATTTCTAATCTGACTACTAATATTTAATTTTACCTCTACAAAACTATTATTCCCTATTCAAATTTAAGAAATTTCAATAATTTCAAAGTAGTGTTTTTATTTAAAAATTACAACCATTTATATATAGCGTAGTGATGAAAGTAAAATCGTTAAAACTCAATAAATATAACTCGCCTGGAAACACCACAAAAATATCGAATTCCCCTCATCAGTCAACTTAATATAAAATTACGTTATTGCAATATATACCATCACACCATTTGGCATAAACTCAATTTAATCCCCACCTCGGTCGATGATGTTAATCAGAAAATTATGGCCGAAACAATTTTTTTTTTTTTTGTCTTTATAGCAATGGGATGGGAGCGAACACAATACCAGCTGATAGAGAATAAAATAACAAAACAGTCAAGCAGTGCATTCGTGTTTATAAATAGCATGGAAAAGTGCAATGATTACTAAAATAGCCGACTACACACCCCTTACACACACACACACCCAGACAGCGGCGCAGCAAGCGCCTATACAACAGATTCAACCTTATCGTAACGTTACTGTAAGGTTGAGTTTCGCGTGTGCAGTGATGCCGAAGTTCGCAGCTGGATCAATACACCCTGCTATTGGTTTTAGTCATTACGGCTGCCTAAGCCAATGGCGGCAACCCTGCATAAGGGTATGACACACCAAAGGACATACGCACCAATGTTGTATACCTGCAATGAGAGCTGAAGCACTAGAGGACCACACTCATTCTACCAGAAATGCAACTTTGTTAACATATCTAAAATTCTCAATACTAGTATATAAATTGATCCTTAATAGCCAAAAGGAAATTTTCGTAATAAATCAATATAGAATGACGTGTCTAGTTAAGAAAACATGACCCATGACGTCACGTTGCAACCACTTGAATCATGGTGTCGCGCGAAATTCGTAAAGCACCGCACATTGGTTGCTCTAGTATTGTTGATCTCATTGAAAACACCATACTGAAATCCGAAGTTTCATGGCACGTTAGTCGTAACTATAATCGTAAACATAGACTGACGGTTTGGTGTGTGCATTTGTTGTACCATCTTCTACCAAAGCTTTCGGATCAGTTTGAGCACTGTTGCCTTTCGAAATTCACTGCAAGTTTGTGTGAAGATTCTCGGATGATCCTGACCAGAACTTTCTCTATTATTATTTAAACTACGAGACAAACATTGGATAATAGTGCCGCATAATAATGCAATTAATAAATACGCAATCGTTTTTTTTAAATGTTTATTTATACAATGTTTCAGCAATATTATAAAGCTTGTCCAGATATTTATTTGTTAAGATATTTATTTGCTAAATGACTTGGTGTTTGCTTAAAGATGCTTTCAAGGTCAATATTTTAAATGACTCACACGACCAAGTATTTTTGTACTTAACATTCGTACTGGTTCTTTTGGGTCGAATTGTTGGCAAAACAACTGTTTATATTTTAGGACAAAGATATAAAATCGGTGTCCATACTAATAACAAGTTGGAAATTAAGGGGACAGTATCATTAATACAAACCAGACCGTCATCAGCAATAAAAACAACGATCCCAAACACATACATAAACCGTAAAACGTACCGGACAACCAAACAAGAGTGTGTAGACGAGAGAAGCGACGAACCGTTCTCGTCATGACACCACCTCAAGCTCGTGCTGCACATGGTTACCAGCACCATTGGGCTTTGCGCACGTTCTGGGGACGCCATCGACCAATCCGGTGACAGTATGCTCGTCGAGTTAGTTGCTTCGCTCAAGGTTACCGCTCAGTCCGCGTTTGGTCGCCGCGACATGCTAACTTCCCCTTATTTTGGAGTAATACTGGTGCCGTCTGTACATAGTAATTCGTCGACATTGTTCAGTAGTGTTCATCAACAACATAATAACACCAAGTTCTTTGGACATCATTTTGTGTGGGATCCGCAGTGTTTTTTACGGTTAAGGTCTTTACATGTCAACGCACTGAATCCGTATGTCGGTTATTGGACAGCCGCGTCCGCTTTGCAACAACTACGCCACCCGGTTACTATGGAAACAAGGTATTTTTACATCCTAATTTCTTGCTCATTATTGCCTATCATCACCTTCATTTATTGTAAACTTGCCCAAATTACCACTATCGAGATTTCCTGCGTAGAGCTAACCAGGGGAAGATATTACTCTTTCCTCAACGAGGGGACGATATTAGACTTTCCTCGACGAAGGGGGCCGATATTACGCTTTCGTTGAATGGGAGTTTTACGTACGTTTCAAAACGAAATCTTCTTAAAATTAATTTTAGAAAAAGTTTCATAAACGCGTTTTAAAAACACTTCAGAAATGATTAAATATCTTAACAGTTATAGCAGGGTCGTTACATTAAATTGTAATAAACTTTAAAGGTGTGCATAGAATATCTTTTAACTAAATACATTTTCGGTTGATGATTTCTAAGCGATCGGTTGGGTATTTTTGGAAATGAATAAACGTTTTGTATGTATGTGTTCGCGGTTGTTTGGATAGGGTCGAAATAGAAAACGGATCCTTTTGTGTACGTTTGAAAAAGTGTCTTAAAATGTCGAAAGGAAAAAGGGCGTATGGCAAATAGAGTTTCGCAATATTGAGTTGCTTCCAACGGTTCATAAAATCAATGCAACGTTGTGCAGCGAGTTATCTAATAAATGTTTTTTTTTTATTTGTTTTCAATATTGAAATATCCTCCTGATTATTATTTGAATGTTTTTCAAACAGTGTAGTAATTGTGAAGTTGCTTAGGAAATGGGATTGGTTGTGTGAAATGGCTAAAAGTTCGTTATCGTGAGTGAAATGTCGAAATAAATTTGATAAACATATTTGTGCGAGTTTCAGTGCAAGTGGAATGTATATGATATAAAATATAAATAGGAAGTCTAAATTAACATTTATATAGCCTGATAGCAAAGGTCATACATGAAACAAACACTTGTTTACTAATACAATTGTCATTCTTCTTCAAGCTGAGCGCATAACTCAACTCCTTTGGATTACTTTGCAATCTATTTTATGAATGGTTTGTTTAGGAATTCTAAATCAATATACTCTTCATTCATTCACAAACCGCTGCGAGTCGCAATTTTCAATAAATTTCGTCGAATCTTCCAAATTTCTTGTTCGTTTTAAAACATTTATTAAATTCTGCACCATGTGCCGCTGCACATATAGTGCAACCCATGCTAGTCTCGCCACATTGGTCCCTCCATCTGACCAAAGAAATACTGTTGAGCAACCGTTTCACAGCATCGAAGCAATTCTTTCGAAGGGTCACTGTATTCCTACAGTTCTTTGTCTGCACGTCTGGCATTGCCTTCTCACAAAACCAACACGAAAAAAAAAAATCCAGTGTCGGATCGAAAAACATGATGGGTGTTTCTGCAAACCGTACCCAATGTGCAAATTTCAGCAGCGTAGCAACCTTCGAAATTAATTTACAAAACAGACTAGCATATTCGTGTTTTCTTCTGAAATCACGTATCAAATTAAAGAATTCTTTCCCCCAAAGAATTTTCTTGCTCTAATGTTTGTGTTGATCAGAAAATAAGTAAGAAGCGTAAATAGTTTTTGGGTATCCTAAATAAACGATGCGATATGGAGCTTTGAATTTGGGTCAGAAATAAGTTTTAAAAACGGCTGTATGAGTGGTGAAAGGGTTCTTCTGAGGTATACCTTCCCGTTATCGCTGTGCTAGGGCCGTAAAACGTGTATTATTGAACTGCAGCCGTGTCGGCAATCGTTAACAACACAAACGACCAGACGGGCTCTTTCAAGGAGGCTAACCAGCCATCACGATCCAGGCAAAGAACCAAGCAACAGACGAACTTGAAAACGAGTCGATGCCTTCGGCAGTTTTATACCCCAGAATAATATAATCTCTTTCAAACCGCTCGCCGAGATGGTACCACCATGCGAACCATACGGCGTGTTCAAGTTTTTGTTCACCTTGTAACTTTTTTTTACCTGCTCACGTACAATCGCACACTTTTAACGTGGTGGGTTTTTGGGTAAGGATTTCAAACAGTGATTTTCAATGCAGTTCAGTTAAAGTTGGTGAATGTTTGCGATGAAAATGGAGACGATCCCTTTCGTTTGCGAAAGTGATTCCAAGGTCACTAGCTATTATTGTGATTACTTTGGCCGCGAGAATATGAGTGAAGTGCCTAGAACCGAAAGGAAATGCGTATTGTTCTGGCTATGAGCATTACACCAACCATAGTTCCATCTTTGTTTCTAGTCAGCAACACAAAAGATTGCATTTACTTTAAAAGATAACAAAGTACAGGATTATCTTGACCTTGTGTTATCTAATCACCTTCGTGGTTGAATCAAAGAGTTGCTGCAGTCATCAAAAACGTAAAATTATTATTTACGAAATTTAGGAACAAAAACGAGAAAGTTTTTGAAAAAAAAAAATTGACAATGATTAACTTCCTGTTTCTTATACATTTCATTTCTAAACATGGTTATAAACTTAAAAATAAGTTTTGTTCACTTTAGTGTGGACATAATTTACAAATTTGTTTTGAAAAGCGATCTGTCGCTGTGGGCTCAAACACACTTATTATTAATTAATGGTGAAATGTTATTCCAGTCAAAACAAACGGAAAACTAGTTCCGGATTTAAAATGCATTATAGTGTTTATATCATAAAATTCAGGATTCTCAATTTTCCAAACTGTGGATTACTGGATGTCTGGGGCGTTATACGTGTTCACAGAAGGGTGGACTATTTTAATGAATAAAACTACTTATAATATTAAGTAATGTACACACCCACTTTTAAGAGTAAAATTTTATTTATTATAAACTAATAAATCACGTTGTAACTAGCACAATCCGCATATGGTTCTAGGTTGTGTACAAACACATTTTACGCAATACAATAATAAAACTGCAAACTACGCTAAGCTAAAAGACATCTAGGTTAAAATTGTATACATTGACATTTACCTATATATATATATATATATTAAATTATTTTTATTTTATTTTTTCTTTGGTGCAACTGTAGGTATTATACCTACCACAATACGAAAACGCCAGGTGCTGCAGTGTTTGTAAAAGAAAATATTTCTTTTTGTGTGTGTGTGTGTTTGTGTAATATACCTTTCTTCCTTGTGTCAATGTAGGTCTTCACTATACGTAGACAATTCAGTGAGGTTCAGGTTGAAAAATTTCGAAAAATCGACAATCTCACACGTTTCAGTTACCGGAAAGTCTTTGTGGTGTGGGATTTCAAGGTATATAATACAATAGCGGAAATAAGGTTTGATATTCCTTGCGGATGCGTTCATTGTCCTAAAATGTGTTACTTTATATATAAATATGAGTTTAAAATACTTCTATTGCAAGTATGAAATTATTTACTTTACAATTACCCTTATTGTAAAATCATAAAAAATGACTAATAAACTATAAATATATATTGAATGCAAAATGGTAGTGTAATAAATAAAAACAATAATTTTCAATGTCACCGCAGTAAAAATAACAATATTGTTAATGGGAGACAGGAAGCTTAATCATAATAGAATTTTAATTGTATATTATTGAAGATCATTGTAACAGAACAGCTGTTGTTGCATTCACACACAACACTACATGCTAGCTTGAACAACAACAAAATCATTTTAAATATTTCCACGTTTCCATTTGTAATTTTCTTACTGCCATAATATATAGTATAAAGAATTTTTAATTATAAGAGATAAAAAGCATTGGATAGAATTGCTAATATTATATGTAATGCTTTATTGAATATTTATGAAGGATTTCTTTGGTTTACATTTTCATTCAATACCAACAGTTTGTCATCGTTTTCAGCCTGTCACTTTTATGGAGGACTTTACGAATGAAATCATTGCGTAAACTGAGGCGTAGCAGTTGTTTTTTATATCGCATATATGGTTTAAGCCAAACATTAATGGAAATCGTTGATTAATTTGCATAAATTATTAAATAAATATAGTCATTTCGATAACATATAATTATTGTTTGTATAGCCTGTACGAAATTTTGGTGTTTTTATATATTTTATCGTTGTGTGTTCCGCTATCTGGGTAGAGTGGTTAGGACTATATATGCGTCATCTGAATATAGAATGAGTGGGTGGACCCCGAAGAACAGCTGTTAGACAATTACGTTCATAGAGGAGATAGAAATTAGTATTATATATTTACTTTCAATGAATCGCACGAAGAATGTTACTATCACTCTCGCGCATTCGCGGTTTCTATATTATCGTGTATTTTTAGCCTTGTAATAATTTCACTGTTTTTCTATTCGTAACTAAATTCTACACAAGCGCAATAAGACTTTTTATTTATTTACCAAAACGTATATAAAATTACGTTTTTGCACAACCCTAAAGGAATAGTCTAAATAATATTTAATTTTCTCAAGAATTAAATTAGATCAAAAATTACTTTCATAAAAATATAATAAATATTTGCTTTTAAATAAAACGTGATTTTTTTTATATTTTTTTTAAACTAGTGCTGAGTAGTGTAAGTAATTGATATTTGTTGTTGAACGTGTATTAGAATTGTTGTTAAATTTAACAAAAAGACGACCACATAGTGTTATGAGAGTGTCATATAATATGATGTATCAACTAATTTTAGCTTTATTATGATATATAAAACGTGTGGGAGACCAAAACATCTGTCGTTGATGACTTCGTGCAACATATGTTTAACCCTTGCATTGTCCCCTACTAACCAAAACAAAAACGTTCGTCTCCTTCTGGCGTATATTTACTTTTACACAAGTACACATGTTTATATGCGTGCGAAACTAGGCCAATTGCGTATTTAGAAATTACTATTTGCAATTAATCGCTAATTTAACTATTTTTAACTATTTTACACTAAGTTTATTAGTGTTTATTTATATATATAATAGGCCTACTAGATAAATAAGCAAATGAATAGGTGTTACCACATAAATATCAATATTTATTGTAATGATTATGGTAATGTTTTGAATAAATTGACTGGTAATCGTTTTCGTCATGCACCATTGGGTTCTTACGATGTGATTCCACTATAATTTTTCCGCGTCATACGAAGGCCTTAGGTATTCGCTCGTATAATCTACTTTATGCCAAAAATGTTAGTTATTATTATAATTATTGCGTCTAGATAACATTCCATAAAATGCAATAACAAAAACATTTGTAATAAGTTATCAACAAGTTTATGGTTACCAGTGATGTTTATTTACAATTTTTGTTATTTTCGTATAAGAAAGTAAAAATAGTGTCTTTATTATGGTTTATACTTTTTTTTTTAGTTTTAATATAACAAATATGATATGTGCAGGTGTACAGTGCACGAAAAAAATGAGTAAGGAAATAAAAAAGTAGAACGAAAAAGTGAACACACAAAATCGCGTGTTATGATAAATCGATAAAGGAAGTAAGGTCTAGGAAATAAAAGTGTGTGTGTGTGTGTGTGTATGTAAATTCAGATCTTTTTCCAGTGTTTTAAGATTATGAAGGGTAACGGCCTATAAGTATACCAAAACATTAAACAAATAAATAAATAATTAAATGACAAATTATATTGTCGTATGGATTTTACAATCAAGTAATAAATTACTTTAGTACACTAAAATCAATTTGAAATGTACAATTTGAACACGTTCATAGCTAGATAGAAAATGCACCTGCGTTGACGTTCCAGACAGAATTCTAAACTTAGCCCTGTCGACTATTTCGAATTTAGAGCAGTTATAATATATGTATGTATATGCATGCGATTCTGTAATAGTTCATACGGACAGAAAATCTTTACGTGAAATGTACCCTAAAACCTTGAACGATAACGACAATTAAGTATGTACACGATTTTCGACGAGATTTCACCGCGATTCCAACGCCTTCGGCCACCAACTCCAGAGTGGGTTGTCAGTGTCGAAAAAAACGATTTAGGGCATATATATATATATTACATTTCGAATCGTATAAACATTATGAATCAACCTTGACTATCTAAAATCAAATCAATTTTATAAAGAACATGATATTAAATATTTTACGACTATCATATGAATTTTATGACACCTAATGATGTTGTGAACGTGATTATTAATATTTATACAACTTTGGTATAATTAATATTGACATTTCACTTTTAAAACACTAAGCCGCGCATAAAACAAATTTAATAATAAATTCAAATATGTTATTCATTTCTTTTTTCTTCTTCTATTCTAAGTGAGTTTAAAATTCTATCAAAAAGTCACTTTTTAAGGTTGACAAATTTTTTTTGTAGTTCGAACGAAAACTTAATATAAATTCGCACTAGTCATGTAGCTATATATAATTATTTGAATGGATGTAAAAATGAAACAAGTTGGCCATGGAAATTCGAATAAAAGAAAATCGTACGTTGTCTCTTCGTAAAAATAAATATACAAACGTTATTTTACACAGTTGCGTTTACCAGTCAGTGCAGTGCAGACAGTGGCATTGAAAGTGGGCGGGACCATCAGAGTTCAAAGGCCTGTTATTGACATTTCCGCCCCTTCACCCCACACAAATCCTACCACCGCTCACATAAACACACATTCAGCGTTTAGCGGTAACGGGGAGGAGGCGAATCATCAAATATATAGATTAAATACATCAATTGAATTGTTTGGTCATTTTCTGTTCGCAATTTTATTCGATGTTTAATCGTTTCCCAACCATATATACAATTTTATTCGAAAATATTTATATGTTTTTGTACGTAGACTAAATTTTAAAAAAAATTCTCCCATTTTTTTTTTTGAACGGTTGGGTTTTTTTGTTTTCTATTTGATATTTTAATGAACCAATAACTCATTCTTTTTGCTAACTTCCGTCCGTGGGTACCTGCAAAACTATGCAGACTGAATTTTGAAAATCGTTTTAACATGTTGTGTCATGGTAACATTGGTTGACTCATATATCGCGTACAAAAACACATTTGCGCTAACAAAGACCTTGGGATCCCACCTTGGTTACAATCCCTAGAGGGCCTTTCCATATCTCATTACCCGTACATATACGTAGGGCCTATAGGTGTGATATCCCCATTTTTATTACACGTTCTTTTTTCACTTCACCACACATTTCCAACGATCATTGATTCGATTATCGTTAAATTAATATTTTAAACAGTATTTGATTTGTTAATTGTTACATAATTCGCAACCTCAAGTTTATAGACTTACAATATTTACAAATGTAATTTCGTAGTTCTAATTAGCATTCAACGTAAGTTTGTACTGAAGGTAATATTACAAAATATTTGATTATTTTCGTCTGTTTAAAATCGTGTATATTTAAAAAAAAAAAACAGGCTTTTTGGGTATAACATCTGTGGTTAAACATTTTGACAATCTTTTCAAGCAGGATTAATATCTACCGTTACTCACAGCTAGCTAAAACCGGGTTTACTGCATTCCATGGGAAAGGGTTAACAGACTATTACAATAAGAAAATAACTGCGACCCCTCTTTGTTGTGGAAAAGTGTCGTTACTTTATACAAGATAATTCGAAAATATATAAATTGTCTATAACACTCATAGTGATTGATTCATGATTATAATTGTGTGGCTATTAGTTCACTTCCTGTTCGTTTCCAGGAGTAGTTATTCGAGGAAATTCGTTATTAAATCATTGATAAAAACCTTGACATCGAACAATTTCATATGATATTTATTATATGCTCATTTGCATGTTGCAGCTCATCCACTTTAATGTTTCAAAAAACGACTGCTCTGAATGTGGATGCGTGTTGATATATTTGTTCATCATTATGTCAACCACAATTTCGAACAATTATGTAATCCATATCGTTAGAAAACAATCATAATTATAAGAAATTTAGGGAGTTGTAATTCGAAATATTTAAATTGAATTTTATTTATAACAAATAACGTGTAGGAAATTAATATTAGTCATTATTAGAAAGGTATAATTAATCAATAATCTCCTTTATCTGATTAATCTATTTTATCAGAGCTGTCTATTTTATAAACGATGTTTCAACAACTACTCAATAAATTCATTAAAATTGTACCTATACCTAAAATTGCTTTTGATTACCTACACATTTATTATAGTTCCACAAATTTATTTTGCTCTTTTATTATTTAAAGCAACTTATAAAATTTTCTAGAATAAATTAATAATTTCTGATCAATGATCGTCCTACGTATACAATTTTCCATAAATTGCTTATAGTTGTAGTAGTAAATTAAAATCGCGTATACGTTTAGTTTGTAATAAAAGAATTGATATTTGGTAAAATTCGTAGTACAAAGAAATGTTTAGGTTTTTTGAGTATAAAAGTATCAATAACCTTGATCACTATGTCATCAATAGTAATATAATATTATAGTTAATTAATGACATAAACAATGTTTAACCAAACGGTTACATGAAGAAAATAAACATTCTGAATGATGAAATGTTAACCTTCCACTGGTGTCTGAGCAAGTGGTAGTGGTAGGGCTTATGACACAGTAATAATATCATCCTTGGCCTATACCGGCGTAGCACTTCGTTCTGTATTTATTTATGGAATATATGTAGGTATATACGTGCTGTTTATTTTAAAAGTATACTTCTTACCTGTTATATGTTTAGCGAAAGTTCATTTCGAAAGGTATCATGCTATTGACATCTCGAATAATAATAAATAATTGAAATATCAACTTGTTCATTAATATTTAGAATGGTTTACGATTATTATTAAAAACAGATTATCTTTAGATCGCCAGTTATATGTTAGAATTAGCGAATTATCGTCGACAATTATGAAATCTCGTCCTTTTTTTCACAAATACTCATTTTACATCTTGTGGGATACATACGCAACCTTCCCAGCTATATCACGTTATTTCAACAGTTTACTCAAATTCAATACGTCATTTACAACATTAAATGCAAGAAAACATTTTACTCTTCACAAATTTTCAATAAATGTGGGAAAAAAAATAAAATCTTCCATTCAATTATCTTAAATTTTGTATAATTTTCAATAAAAATGCTAGATGAAATTTCGCAAACATATTTTAAAATATAAGCCATTTGGCGAAAAGCAGATGTTGCACGTTTTTTTGTTTCGAGTGTACGCCACCAGTAAGGCTTTGGTGGTATCCTGCCTGTTAAGAGTTCTTTCTTCTGCAGAGAACCGCAGTGGGCCGAGAGGCATTGAACATTTTATCATGGTCTATCCCTTATAGTTTTTAGACACCGTGGTGCATTTGGGTTGTCGGTCCCTAGAGTCATTTTAGACCCGAGGCTTTCATTTCTAATGTTGGGGTCGTCTAGCATCGTTGCCAAGTCTAGCCAACACGTAATGATTCATCAGGATTGCGTCTGTCTGGAACAGCGTTGCCAAAATCTCCTCTACTCCTAAATTCCAATTAGAATTCTACTACTTTTACATTTCGTTCCTATAATACATTACTACGTATACTAATGTCAATTACAATTGAAATTTATTGGATTTTTATCCAGATTGTATTTTTTAACTTCGATTTTTGAATCCGTAAAAATTTAGTGAATTATTGTTTAAAACGTAAATACAGTAGCGTTTATAGCTACAAGAGACATGATTGGTAAAATAGTTAAGATTGATTAATCCTAGTTAATTGATCGTGAAATATTTAACATTAGAGTTTCGTAAGAATCAAATTAGATTTCACAATCATTAATTTAAACCTATTGTAACATTTAATGAACGTATGTAAATGAAATACGTAAGTTATGTTAATTCTACAAAGAAATCAAGACTTATGCGTTTCGAACGCGGAACTTAACAAATATAAGCAGCATTTTTTTTTTTATTTCTTTGAATATTGTTGAACGGTTTTTGATAGACTAGTACTAAAGTTAACCAGTAGAGTCGCCAGCAAACATACAATCTCTTTGTCTATACACGTGTTTAACAGTGTAACTCAACAACGACCAGTCCTTCAGTGAAGTTTGTGTGAATGTGCTGTGTTTTTGTATTTTAGACATTTATATACTTAGTTAATTGACTGGAAAAACACTCAAAATATGGAATACGCTAGGCGAAGGTCTGAATATTTTAATTTAAAACTACCCTCTTCACAATTTCTAGCGATACTTTTCACTTTCAACCCTATTTGTTCGAACAGTTTTAAATATTCCTAAACATATTTATAAATTTGTTTTAATGAATCTACACTGTTGAAAATTATTTCATTTTTGTTTTTTATTGTATAGGAACTTCTAATTTTCGTTTAATTCTAGTTTTAATACTTGAGGAAATATATTTTTATATAAATGTATATTTAAATAAAAATACTAATTTTCCTAAATAAACACAAATATATATTTTTAAAAATCTACCTGATACTACACTGTCAAAACAAAGTTTCATAATAATTGTAAGTGCGCTTAAATTGTATAATAATTTGAATATAAATATAAAGCCTTTTCTTGTACCTTTAACAATTATATATGCAAACATGTTTTTAATTTGTCTTAAAATACTTAGTAAACAAAATACTATAACAAAAATTCTAAATATTTAGTCCAAATTTGAACATTTTGAACGTATTTCTTTAATGTTTACGCCGTTTTTGGCTCATTTTAAGCATTTTGGACCGGATTTTGCAAGCAGATGTTGAATCGCTGAGAGCCTTTGTGTGCAGAAAAAGACGTTTGTCTCTTTGGTAGTGACAAGAATACAGTGGTCAGTTATTCAGTTTTTTTTTTCTTTCCAATTTCTCAAACCAGGTGTGTCTCAGATGACAAAAGATGTTTCTTCTTTCGATTCCTCACAAAATTGATGCTTCATATGTTATTTATCGTGTACAACAACAGTTCACTGACTTTCTTATCTGTTTTAATATCGTGTTGTTTATATATAAACAGTTTATTAAATTATCACACGTAAACGCAGTGCAGTCAGTTGTTTTTTTTTTTCTGTTTTAACAGTGCAAATACACCTTTATTATAACGCGAATGCTGCATTTTATAAATAAAAACGTAACATATGTTTTATGTTACGTTTTATTTCAAGTGCAGAAATGTATTTCATTTTGTTATTTTAATATAATGAGACTTTTAAATTTGAAATGAATACTTTAAAAATGTCTGTTACGATCAAGGCTAATGAACACATGTGCTGTATCGAACTCACGTATTAATAGATTGTATTCGGAAATAAATGTTGTTAATCGACTAAGGATTTTTTTTTTTTTTTAAAGCAAACCCATATTAATTATCTTATACATTAAATTGTTTATACGTGTAAATAATTATTAACGCGATACCAATGCATCATTTGCAAAAGTAAGCACAACTATTCAGAAATTTCCGCACACTAATAAATTTCACGGAATTTCTACCGCTTACATTACGCCATCAACATCCTAAACTTTGTTGAATCACTTTACGTAGAACGTTTCACAAACGACTATCAGCAAATCTCGTTACATTTTCGCATAGCTACTTAAAAAAAAAAACTTCTAAACTAACATGTATAGATGTATAACACAATTAACAGAGCTATTTTAAATCAAACAACATTAACTCGTTTTTTTTTAAATACCATTTATATTAGTTTGACATACAACAGTTACATTTGATATCAGTTAACGGTTTTTCCTTAAGTAAGACCCCTGCGTCATATATTTCTAGTATAGGACGTTTGCGTTAAAACACACCACGTGACCTATGTACAGAGTCTGCGCAATGATCTAATTTAGGTTTTTTTTGTGGTAACGCGTGTTATTCAATAGTATGTGTTTATATATTTTGTTTAGAACATATGGTTGGTTGTGATTGGCCCCACGCTAGGTTAAGTGACACGTGTGTCTACACGTGTCTTTTATGCCCCATGCGCTGCAGTTATCGGAACCTATTTCGAAAATCGAAATTTATCAAAGCGCACTTGATGATTAATTTACTTAAATTGCAAAAAATGTTTCACGTACATAAAAACACAATTACACAGTTCTATTTATTTCTGAATGTAACTAGTAATAAGATATGCTAGATTAGTTTACTGGTGATATGTTTAAGAATGTATAAATAATAGATGTTCGGGTTTTTACTAAAATTCTGACTAGGTAATAAATTAAAGTAACATAGCCTTGCCGAGGTACACTTTAAAAATGTTATAAACGAAGGATTTTGAAACCAGGTACCAGATTATAAGTATTTCAACACAATGGAGACAAATATGTTATTTTTTTTTTTTTTGAAGCTATTTTACTGTCCATCAGATAACTGTGTGTGTATAAGGTTATAAAATTGTTTCGTAAATATTTTCTAAAGATTCTTGTGAAATGAAAGTCATATGACGGTTCTATAACAACAATAAGCGTATGCGAAATATATTTTAAGGCCTACACAAAGTGAAAGCACCACTAAACGAAACACTTCAACCACCATTTTAAATCTAATACACATTTATCTAAATCATCAAAACTACACTTGAAATTAAAACGCACAAAACATAAATGTTTTTTTTTTTTTAAATAAAATACCATACATCCCTTAGTCGAAATTTGTTTAAATTCTTAGAACATTTTGTATAGTTGCCATTTTTGTGTTTGCTAATTTAGTAAACCTGTTTTGAATTTTGCAACTGTACCCATATTTGAAAATGTGTTCCCGTTATAATGTGATGGTTCCTATATAACTCTGGGTTACCGATGGAGGGGAGGGAGTTAGCAGACACCTGTGTTAAGCATGGAGGTACACCCGGGATTTATTTACTACCTGCTCCTTAAGTATACCTTTAGTTTGGAAACGGCCTAGGGAATAGTTTTTGGTGTCATTTGCAAATAGGCATTAGTGCTACACGTCTAACGGTTCTAGGGACTTGTTTTTCCATCAAAATATCACTCGTATTTCGTTTTTGTGTTCAATCTGTGCATACTTCAATGTGGAATGAATATATTGGGCGGTAAGCTTTTATCTAGTTTTGTTATTTGTTGGAAAATTCTTTGTATTATAATAAATTACATCAAGTTCTAAAATATGGTAAAGTAATTATTGAAGTACTGGTAACCTTGAACTAAAACAATAAACTCATTTCGAGCTGGACGAAAATACTCTTCAAGGTATGCAACTCTTTCGTGATATTTTGCATAGTGTAGTACTGGCTTTGGTGATTGGAACAAAAGATAAATAGAAAGCCCTCACACCTTTTTGTATCTGTCGAAAATTTTCACTCCGTTTTTGTCCGTGCGTTTTGTACATTTGTAAAGGTTACAATTTATTTTAATCTACGTATACTTTCTCTCTTGAAATGATATTTTCGTTACATCACTCACTCACAACACCAAGGTCAAAATGTCTTCATTGTCAGCCAATTGCTATTGTTCTTTTCTCTCATCTTCTGTATCTGCAATTACTCGTAGTTAAAATACATAAAATTTAAATGATCGTTCCGTCATATTTCATATACTAAAAATTGATCGTAAATTGTTTCATTGCGAGCTTACAGATTGTTAAAATATATTTATATAAAATTAAACAAAAATTGTTGAAAGTGTTTTATTGCAAGAATAACAATTTTCTAAGCGTGTTATTAAATATAATGAGCAAATACCCAAAACAATATTTGAGCTTGTTAAAATAATTATTTGTTATTATCGTATGCTATTACGGCTGGAGGGTTACATTTTTATGGAATCACGGAAATAGTTACCAGTAATGTTTTTTAGCCTTCATGATCTTTATCGTGTAATTTATAAGAAAATTTCTTTGTTTTTTTTCAAGTAAAAATATAATTAAATATTAATGTATTTGATTTCAAATCTATTTTTAGTTAGTTGATTAATTTAAAGGTCGTGCAAATTTCAAGGTGCTGCAATTTATAAACATTTGCAATGTTCATTATCAAAACACAAGGGCGAAATATTTCAAACTTTACTAGAAAAATTAAATATTACGCCACTGTTTATTGCGCAATTATTGAAAAGATTAAAATGTTTTCCGTACGGTTAGTATGGTCTAGTATAGGATACCCTTCGGTTTGAGTTCAGTTTAGGGGTCGTATGGCTGGCAATAATATAGCATAGCGCAAGACAGACACTCCCAAACCACTCCGCCAACAGCAGAATCGCCGGTCGATACATCGACCCGCCACTACCACCGCCGACGTTGCCCGCCATCGCCGCTCAACAACCCACACCCCCGAAAAAAAAAACACTCCCTGCCGTCTAGTAACACTCAGCCGAAAACTACACCCTTACACAAGGCCGTAACACACCACATCAAAAACACACAACACAGTCCCGAATTACACTAGAGTATTCATTTAGAAGTGGTTTTAATTTTCAATACTATACTCCCATAAAAAAGCGATTTTAATTAATCGTTGGTTTAAAATAACAAACATGTTTTCGATAAATTGTTTCTATAAAAATGTTTAAACTACAAACATATACACTTACAACTACAAATCGCATGAACTTGATATTATTAAAATTTCAATACACGTAATTGTTTATATCTATTAAACAAATCGCATTTGATTTATATTTTTCTATTCAGGGCGATCTATAGATATCAATTGGTCTATTTGTTAAATAATTTATTAGTTGAGTTATTTTTCAAAAAAAAAAACAAATTATGCTTTTGTTTATCTAAAAACTATAATTTAATTTCTAACTATGAAATATGTATGATGAGGCGCAGTGATTATATCGAAAATATTGTTACCAAATCCATGGAACTTTCATCTAATTATGGCATGACTCGAATTGACAATACTGTAGGTAGATATTCAAAATCTAGTTAAACCCGGAACGTGAGGCTCGACTCGGTGAAAGAAGCGAAATAACTATTGTCGTCGTCATCAGCATTATCATCATCAATAATCAGTGTAGAAGCACACGCGATATGTAGGCGCGCGCGACTTCGCCGCTCACCAACCATTATTATAGTTGCTTTTCGCTTAATTGTAAAATCAATAAACAACAAACAATTCTATTGTAATTCTTGCAAAGTTTCGTAATCATTTTGCATAATTTTTGTCTCATCAAAAGAGAAACATTATACCATAAACAGATTCAAATATTGTGTTAGATACTCAAATAAAAGGTCAATGCGTCTAGAATGTTTTCAGAAACTTTATCCTCTGAATTTGTTGAACCGTATTCTTATAATAGGATTCTGAAATTTTTAATACTGCGGTGCATTGAACGCGACCAAAGTTTATATATGTAGTCAAAACGCGATAAGAACCTTAATGCATATTATCGTTTGAATTGCTTTATAAGTTGCTAGGTTTACCGGTATTGTCACAAATGCAAGAAATTGATAGGGTATTATGTTCTAATTTTATTTATTTACGAACCGGTAAACGCGCCATGTTTTACCTTAAAATAATACTAAATATATTTCGGCGACCGATAATTTACAGTTGGCAATCTCAATAGTACTTAATTGAAATCACTAACAATACAAAGAATAATAAAATAATGTCCATATATATTTGCCATGATCTCTACTAGTTATGATTAATAAATTTAAAGAAATGAATGTAATGTAAATGTCTGTAATTTCAGGTACAAAAGCGGAGTACGCAGCACAGTGAGGAGCTCGTCAAGCCGTGAGGCAGGACGGCGCGGTCCTGCAGGCGCCGGGCCACCGAGCGGCGGCTCCCTGGACTTACGTGAATTGTGCGACGTGAGACGTGCGTACAAAGGTGGTGTGCTCCCAAACAAACCATCCGCCTATCTCGAGCACCGCCGATCGCGCCCCACGCGTGGCATGAACATGGGCCAGAAGGTCTCAGGCGGTGTAAAAACAGTCTCACGCGACTCCCCTACTCCCTACAAACCGGTCATACCGCGCGAACTGGCCCAGGACTTTGCGCGGCCCGCCCGACTTGACATCCTACTGGATATGCCCCCAGCGCTCCGCGAAACCCAGCTAAAACACTCGTGGAATTCCGAAGACCGTTCATTAAACATTTTCGTTAAAGACGACGATAAATTAACGTTTCACAGACATCCTGTGGCGCAATCGACGGATTGTATAAGGGGCAAAGTTGGCTTCACAAAAGGTCTGCATGCTTGGGAAGTATGTTGGTCGACGCGACAACGCGGGACTCATGCGGTTGTTGGAGTGGCGACCGCCGAAGCACCTCTGCACTCGGTCGGCTACCAGTCGCTGGTTGGCAGCACGGACACCTCTTGGGGCTGGGATTTGGGCAGGAACAAGTTGTACCACGACTCGAAAAACAACGCGGGCGTCACGTATCCCGCGCTGCTCAAACCGGATGAAACCTTTATCGTGCCCGATAAATTCTTAGTGGTGCTCGATATGGACGAGGGCACGCTTAGTTTCGTAGTTGACGGACAGTATCTAGGTGTTGCGTTCCGAGGACTAAAAGGACGCAAATTGTACCCGATTGTCAGTGCTGTATGGGGACACTGTGAAATCACAATGAAATATATTGGTGGACTTGATCGTAAGTCTTTTATTATTATTATTATTTTTATACAACTTGCTCGTCCCAAACAATAACCCCCCTCTCCCGCATCTAAATAAATATATTAACATTTATTAATTTATATAATTTAATTTTCTAGCTGAACCATTACCTCTGATGGATCTGTGTCGCCGAGTGATACGACAACGCATCGGTAAACAGCATTTAGAAGAAAAAATCCAAAGTTTAACGTTGCCACAAGCAATGAAGACCTACCTACTTTACCGTGATCGTAGATAATATTTCACTATCCGCGAATGACTTGATGTGTGGTCAGCTTTAATCTAGATATTAGTCTAGCTTAACAATTGTTTATACATACACAGTAACAAACATGAAAAGAATTAATAAAACGGACATAACACACACACACACACGTACATACAATATTTATGACGAGAGTAACGTTTCCAGAGATCGCTATCTTTGTCAAACACTGAAGATATCTTTGAGTAGTGACAACAGTTAAAGAGAACAGTTACTCATTTAATAATCTGACTGAGAATTTTGTGAATATTTTCCTTGTGGACTTAATTTATATAACCCTCGTCCCCCAAGTAACCCCCACCCCCGAATTATTTTTATTTTGATTGACCGAAAGACGATTTTTGTTTTGTGCGAGTGTTTTTTTTTTTTTTTTCGATTCAAACTATTTCGCTTAATTCGAAGCGTAGTGTTTAGTGAATAAATCATGTGTGCTTTATTTTAATTATTATTAAATAGGAATAATATAAAAAAAAATTGTCTTCTCACACCCGTTGATCTCCCCATGACAGCGCGCGATCTTATTATTTTTTGTTTATTTGAAATGCCATAGTTTTCTAATAAATAAAAGTCTGTACATAAAATACAATTATAACAATTATATTTAAAATAATAGTTACGCAAAAATAATAATGATGCTATTGCAAAACTGAAATTATATACAATAAAAATAAGTCTTCGTAGTTATTGTCTAAATATGCAACGGCCGTATGCATTTTCGTTTTAAATTATTATTAATCTCAAATTATGATACGATGAACACGAAGTGTTTCGTTTGATTTCATTTTGTGATATTTACTCGAACATTTTTAATATTATTTTGTTAGCAAGGCCCCGCAATTTGATGAAAAAAAAATACACCAATACATTTTTAAATGTTCCAAACTTGGCTAATTTTGTAAATATGTAAGGAATAAACGGCCAAGAAGCAAACGCACTTCCACGTTTCTTATTATTATTATTTTTTTTTTAGTTAGTTTTTAATCTAAAGTGGAAGTGCTCTCAATGAAGAGTGTGAATGATGATTTGTTTTAAATTTTGAAACGTTCAAATTATTCGTAAAATGCGCATGTTGTTTATTTTATTATTTTGATTTTGACAAAAAAAAATGAATTTATTGATGTATAATATGTGAGTGTCAGTGTATGTGTTTAGTTTATAAAAAATAATAAAATTGGACTATTATTATAATTTAATAGAAAATCACTTGAATTATTACTCAAAATACGAAATATTTTGAGTTGTTAATAATTTCAAAAATTAAAGTGTATTAGAAATCTCTAACATTTTGAGTATCTCGAAATTATAATTTGAAAGCGTTTAGAAAATAAATTGGGATCTCGATTATTAGAAAAGTACTACAATATTTAAGTATTCTCGATTATTTAGAAATTTTAACCAAAAAAACGATTGAAATCGAGAAACCTATTTGTGCTCTAAATTATTTCGGAATTTTAACTATACTAATAATCTCAATAATCGATGATATTGCATTTAGAATTTCAGAAACCAACGATTAAAATTAAGAATAATTCATTTCGAAATATATTTATAAAATATGTTTAAAAGCGAGCAACTCTGAGTAAAATCTCGATTATATCGAAACAACGATCGAAATAATCTTGAATATTTAAATATTTATTGACATGTCAATTTGGAAATTTTTAGATCCAAGCACCTAAATATGCATCCGATGAATTTATTAAGCTAATAAATAATTTAAATTAGTTTAATAAATTTATTAGGTGAATTATTGGGCTTTAGTGTATGATTTATTAAAAAAAAATCATGTTTATTTGTGATTCAACTATTTTATTTTTATTTGACGAAGTAAATCATATGCTTTATTTTATTAATAATGTTTAAATCGCACATTATTACAAAAGTAATACAATATTTTGATCAAAGATCTGTGGAAAATTAAGTGATTGCCGCCCGCCCACCCCTATCAAGCTCTCACCCCTTCAAAAATGAAAAATATTAGTGTTACACCTGGACTATTGTAAGTTATTATATATGACTATATTTGTATGTTTCTTCTTTTTTTACACTCTTTAGTTTTTAAGTTTGCTGTTAACAATTTTTTGTAAACATGCTGCCGTGTGATAGTCCAGGTCTTGTACCAGTTAAGTTAATTGATGTTTGTAGATGATAATATTGTAATTAAATTCAAGAAAAATAGAAAAGTTATCAAATATCCATTACTTTTTATTACCTAAACATTGTTTGCTCATGTTACCATTTATTAAATAATAAATGTGTTTACATTCTATCCTAATTAATAAATATTCTATCAAGATTTTATATCTAAGATATGTGTGGTAGTTTTCTATGCTATATTACTTTAAATTAAACGAGACTATTGAACGCAACAATATAATTTTATATTTTTTTTACAAAATATATATCCAGCAACTTTTGCATTATCTGTTATAATAAAATAGAAAACCCCGATAATCATCGGTGGCTTATGGGTAGATAAGTCAGATAGATCGCTCAAACTGGTTCAGTTAGTAATGAAACTTACATTATCGATTGAGTCCTGCCTTACCGATCGGAGAGTAATTCTAGTCGCTCATAGGGGAAATGCGTAAATTTCTCACATCCTATATCCTTATTTTATGGCAATATGCATGTTATGAAGGTATCTATATATTTGCGACTCAAATATTTAAATTATTCTTAATAAAGTAATCATTATAAATAACAGTGAGATTAACATCAAATATTCAATTTAGTTTCTGTATTTTCCAACAGATACCGCCAGTTAGCCCGTATGAAAATAAATATATACATATGTCCAAAATCTTTTGAGAAGGAAATAATTTTAAAATTAAATCAATAAACAAATTTTGATATTTAAATAATAACAATATCCTAGTATAAGGTTGTATAAATTGGCTGTATAAATAGATTTGAATTTTCATATTAATGCTAATTAATATTATCTTAAATAATAATTAGCATTCAGCGTATTTAAATTGTGAGCTCAGAGATATAATTTGAAGTAGTAATCTGCAGATTTTCGTTAAACGCGTTTTAATTATCTTTTTAACCAACTTTATAGTGACCTTTGCTCTATAATATTAACTTGCCATTGTACTATTATCCTATACAATAACCAAATCAAATCACCACATCTCGCTATAAATTGTTCAAGTCACGCGAGAAATTACCCTTTGCGTAACAAAAGTTTTTATAGATTTAACAAATTGCGGATGTTTGTGATTATATAAATTTTCGATAAAACTATGAAAATAATTAACGAAATAGAATTATAATAAAAATAATTAAAAATTGCATTCCTATCCTCTACAAATAATGAAACAGATATATCGGATAATGCTTTTGTCACTCCATTTTGTACGAAACACATATCGTGTTTTATCCCCTAAGTTATTTATTCGCTGATTAAAATAATTATTTCATGTCACAATTTTAATATGGTCGATGACAACGATCATATATTAGTTTAAATTGTACTCGTTACCCGAGGGAGCGAAATATTGTAAATTTAACACAGGTTTATCTAGGTACTACAAAATAGCAATAGGGCGCATAAAATGTATGGAATATAAATTGGATATCATAAAGTAAACATTTTACAGCATATTTTATTAAATTATACCCCGCAAAATGAATCAATAATTTGTGTAAATGTAAACACAGTTATGAAACTAGCATATATAGTTGATTTAATAAATTGATCTATGGTGCTTTTCTTTACATGGTAAATAGCTGAAACCAATTACTATGCCCAAATGTCAAATATGACATAGACTTTAGGTACTAAATTCCTTATTTAGAATTTATTCCAGAAATCTGTAAACTTGTTTTAATAAATGAACAATGAAACACAATGGGTTTCAAGGTGTTCAATAGGTTTTTATTCTTTAGAAAAATCGGGGTCAAGAAAATGGTCGCACATTTATCATAGTATGTCAAATATGTTCCACAAACAACCCTTCCTGTCAAAACTATTTTAGGACACCGACAAATATAATAACCGTTATGCAAATAATTTTTTGCTTATTTTTTGTTTGGGCCAATATCAATACTTATTAATTACTAAACTACAAAAAATATATAATAGCCATAATGATTATGAGAACATATATATGTATATATAACTCTTACAGATTTCATTATAGATGTTATATATTTGTTTAGTATCAACCAATTAATCTACAAATTAACCTACTTTATACGATACTAATTATACAAACAGAATTTTAATTAGCATTTTCAGTTTTTATGTAGGTCATATTTTCATAACTTTTACATAGGAAATTATATTTTATAAATTGGTGTTAAAGCCCCCAATTTTATGGATACCTGCATGACGCAAGTATCTATTTAGTTATAAGTAAGGTGAAGCATTTTGAAACTGGAAACTGGAGAAGAAGCAATCTCTTACGAGGAAGGAATAAGATGGTAAAACTTAAAATTTATGGTAGCCCAGCCTCTTTGGACTATTAACACCGAAACCCAGTACATAAAATATTAAAATGTTACGACTGTAAAATATATCGCTACGTGCGCCCAACTAAAGACATAAAAAGTTACGAATATCTTTGGTTCAGTGCGGCGAAATTGCAACAGACTCTTTATTGCAATGTCGTCGCACGCAACGCGTTCATTTCTATGATTATCGATTGTTTGCCTAAGTAATTCCCCAATCAACAAAGCACAGATAAAGCTGAACAGAACGATATGATTCGACATAATTTTGTTTTGGATTAGAGACGAGTTTGAATGATTTCTTTGATATAAATAACTTTAGTGATTAGCGTGGCAACCATTTCTGGTTGAATACTGCATGGCATTATAACGCAGTCGTCACCTTAGGGTTGAAAAGCCCGTTGTGGGGGTGGTGTGTGCGCCAGCGAGGTATCGATTCAACGATGACATCACGGGGTTGCCCGGGCGACCAGAAACGCAGGCGTACATCGCGACCGTGCCGCGGCCAGCAACGGATCGAACCTCTTAGGGGTGTTAGCCCCACAGAAACCAGTCCACCTATCGCTCTTGTATTATAGTACTTCGTAGTAGTGTAACTAAAAAGATAAATTCATATTTTTCCACCGTACCGAAACGTGTTCGACGGATTCAGTGAGGTGAAACAGTGCGATGTGTTGATCAACCAAGGACGGAAGTACAAGTGCCACCTTTGCCTGGGCCAAAATGGGTACCGTTTTGAGTTTTAGTCCCCGCGAACGAAGACCAGTTTATACAACTACAACGAACGGTGATTTCACCCTGAATAACTTCTCGTACGAGCAATTAAACAATGTGAAAAATCGCGAGAATAAAATCCCAATCACATCCACAGTACCAACTACGAACAACCACACCAACCAGAACAACCAAAGCATTCAGAACAATTGTAACAACATAAACAATAACGATAATGCGCGCATTATATCCGAAAAGAACGCCTTGGAGAAGAATCTCAAAAAGCACTCATTATTCATCAACGCGCTGTCATGGAAGCGGTTCTCCACAGCGAACAATAACAAGAAAAAACTGGACAACAAAAACAAAAACGTAACCGTCTACAGGCAGCCGCTGGTTGACAACATCCATCCAGTTGTAGACAAGAATAAAAACATCCAGGCACAACAACAAAAATCACAAGGCTCTTACTACTCAGGCAACAAATCCACGTCGGCATTAACGCTCGATATTGTCCGGGTGAATAATGCAAATAACAACACGAACCACCATATTAACTGTGAGAAATTGGGACCGAAACAATCGTTGCTGTCACAGAACTCCGTTGCGAGTCAGCACCAGGTGATCACCTCAGTGCCGAAGAAGACCGTCATCCAGGCGTCCACATCTGAGTTGCTCAAATGTTTGGGCATGTACCTCCATGCGAAATGCTATAGGTTGCGCGACTTTCAAGCTGGGGATGCTGTTATGTGGTTACGAGCAGTCGATAGAAGTCTCCTTCTTCAAGGATGGCAGGTAATGACCACGTTTTACGAATTATTTCTTAATATTGGACAAACTAAAGAGTCTCCTTCTATTGATTAGGTTTATTCCTATAATTCAAGATATTCATCTTGTTGATATATATTTTCTTATAGCATCAACATTGCAGATGTTTCTCAAAATAATATGTAAAATTGCACTTAGAAACTCAGTACTTAGATGTAGTCCTTTGAAAATTACTATCTAAAAAGCTTGTTACTTAGAAGTCAGTAAAATTTCCTAACAAGCGTCCTTTCGAAAATTAGATTCCACGGTGCAGTTTGTACTTCAGCAAAAGCTTTAGCTCTTTAGTCTAGTCATTCATTTCCTGCCGCTAAGAAGCAATCTCCCAAAGCCTTGAAACTGTTGCCATCACCGATTAAAAATCCAATTTCCATTGCAACGTGAGCGCTACGGAAGCCATGTTTGTCTGACGTTGAACGCATGGTAGTCTTTCAACCGACCTTCCCTTCCAAATCTCTCGAGTGTATCGGAATGGACTGGTCCGCGTGCGATGTAAACACAGTTGACCAACGTATTATTCTTAGCGGACGCTTCGTAACGTGGCGTTGTTGACTTTACTGAACGTATGTGACGTCGTTTATCGATTATATACGACGCTGGCGGCGCCGTCGTCTGTACACAAACGACCAGACATGTAGCGATGCTTCACATATAAATATTACGCATATAACCGAACTGAGCCACTCGTCATGTTCCTCCAATAAGTACCTTGACTTTTAACAACGATTGATTTTTAGTCTGTTTAGTTATTAGTTTTACGCCTTACTTAAAAAGTATTTTTACTCAAATAAATATTGAAATTTATTTAAGATCAAACACATTTATTTGTTAGTCTTTATAGTTTATTATCTATTTGGATGAGATTTATATCCACATTATAAACACCGCCCGGTTTACAAATTCTCTTCCAGTTTTTACCATTCAATTAGGTGTTAGTACAATATTAAGTACATAATTATAAGTAAGTTCTTACAAGAACTATTATGGTAGTAAAAGCTTTACCGCAAGCTTAAACCTAATGATAATCTTAATTTAGTTAATACTTGTATGAACGACTTAGGATATAAGCCACCCCTTAACATTGTTATGGAAACACTTGTAATAACCGTGTCAAGAAAGTTTGATACTTGTCCTTGTTACCAAACCAGCTTATATAACTATATATACATTTTTTTCCACAAATCTCATAAAGAAATCTAAGCCGAAGCACCTACCAAGAGCGTGCGTTCAAATCTAGATTTCAATACAATCTTTGGTTTATATCTTTACACATACTAGATCCCATACTATCTATAATTTATTATCGATGACAATGCGACGAAGATATATCATATAATCATTAACTGAAGCCCTAATTACTAGGATGCCATTTTATGTTCATCTACAATGAAAGTTTTGCATAAAGCACTTAAATGGAACGAAAGAAAAGAACATTTGTATTGTTTTGGAAACAAAGACTCGCACAATGTAGTCAGACTACAATGAAATTTGAGCCGCGATTGTTCGTTGCTCTTGAACATATCAATGAAATTCGATGTTATATCGAAAAACAACGCAAATAATAGTATATAGATAGTATCAAATAATAGTTATGATCATTGATGATCGTAGTACATGCAAGTAGTGGGCATGACGTCACTAGTAACAATCGTTTTTGTTAACAGGATGTAGCGTTCATCAACCCAGCGAACGTCGTGTTCGTGTACATGCTCGTCCGTGACTTGGTGGAAGAAGACATCGAATGTGAACAAGACCTTCAAGCAGTTGTCCTCACCTGCTTGTACCTATCCTACTCGTACATGGGCAACGAAATCTCGTACCCCTTGAAGCCGTTCCTCGTCGAGGACTCCAAGGAGAAATTCTGGGACCGGTGTCTGGTAATTGTGAATAGACTATCTTCGAATATGTTGCGTATTAACGCTGAACCGGGTTTCTTCACGGAGATTTTCACCGAATTGAAGGGCTGTGGCGTTGGTAATATCGCGAACAATAACATCAGCTGCCAGACCGTCCCGGTAGTTCCGTGCAACGCGGGCACAACTGCTGCTTGACGCAAAGATATTACGGTTGTTAAGCTTACACTCGCCGGTAAATCGGCGTCGAAAGTCGAGACAGTCAAACGATACATCACGACGCGCGACTAAAACGAACATAACCTAGAAACGCGCGTGCGCAGAGACAGACCAGTGATGCAAAAATAAGCAAACAAAAAAAAAAAGACTTTTACTGATTACGCTAGTCTTAAGGGGTGGGGCGGACCTTCATTGGAGACATTTCATTTTTAAAAATGTTTTATAGTTATTATGAATAGGTAATTATAACTAACTTTATTGTACTGCTTCCAATATCCAAGAATCGGAATTTCGGATTTTGGTTGAGTACAACGAAGGCAACTGTGTTCTTTTTTTTGGAATATTTGATTATTTATCAGAAAGAGGCATCTGATGGGAAGAACACAGTTATTATTATAACAGTTAGTACAATTTGAGAATTATTTTTCGAAACTATGTTATTATACGTTTCAGTCCAAGTGATATTAAAAATATTAATTAAATAAAAATTTAAATATCTCTCCTAAAACTGTGGCAAATTTGCACATGTAAACTACCGGACAGTGTTACAAACTAAAAAACAGGTTTTGCTTACGCAAAACAACAAAAATCATCAAATAGCAATTTATATTTACAACTGATCATAAACTCAATATTTAATTCAGTATTTTTTAATAGTTATTTTTAAGAAAAAAAATCACATTTCGATGACTTTCAGTTCTAACTTATTGACCAGTTGTACTTACAAAATACTATTACCAAAAAAAGGTTGAACATTTATACGGCTGTGTATTCCAGACATCATCGTTATAAAACTAGACTAAAATGCACCAATTCATATCGCCATTTATTTGATTATAGTTATTTCTCGAACATTTTTATCATAAAATCGTCAAAATTGCTGTGAATACCGTTGAAAATGTCCCCAAATAGTACTTAAAACAAAACATACGTAACATTTTCACAATAAGTTCTTGTTGTACCAAATAAGTATTCACAGCGTAAAGAAAAACGTATACGTTATTTGAAAACAGGTACAATACACAAAAATTTAACAATTATTTAGGTTAGAATTACATACCTAAATAATAAGAGTTTCAAATCAACAAAAAAAACGACACTAATTAATGAACAACAAATAGTAAAATTTAAATCAAAAATCTTTCGTAAACACATCCAAGTTTTGCTACCAGGAACAATTACCAGTGTGTGATTGAGTCAATTTTGTGTTGGCCACACTGTAATTGTATTCATATAGCATAGTTTTGCTACATGCCAAATTCATAATTGCCTTTTCAAACAGTGGCGTTTAAAAAAGTAACATCAAATCATAACAATAATGTTAAATAATATATAACAAAATATTAAATATTTATAAATATATTTGGCGATAATGTTAAATAAAGAAACCGGAACTTTTCAGAGTAAATATTGTAAAAATCGTTATTGAGAACGCTCAACAATTTGTTTGTAAAATGTACTGACCGTTTTCAACAAAATATTTTTCATTTACGCAAAACTTATTTATTACCGTACTCAATGTAGAACCTTATACGACACGATACATAAATGTGTTTTGTACCACTCAACAAATCGTATTGTTTAATCATGAGAGCATCTGGTTTTATTTTCGATGTATAAGTTGTTGATCAAATGGCACATCTAACTGTTTTTGTATAAAAAAAAAATGACATATATAAATGACGCTCGCCGTGCTAAACAAACCAACAATATAATCGGGAGATTAACTTATAAGAAATCACTTTGAACGCAGCGAATAACTGAAAAATTTAAAAAAAGCGGGAATATTTTAGTAATAGTTTTGTTTATAATAATAAACGCCATTACTAGTATTTAAAAATAAAACCAAAAAAAAAAAATAGTATGTGCCCAGTGGATACGTCAAATTACTGTAAAATTAAGTTAAATGTTTTGTTGTTTGTCTCAAAACGATTGCTGATTTATGTGTGATATTTTGTTATTTAATAAGCAACTATCATTACTTTATTATGATTATTATTATGATATAATTACAGCAATAATTTTTTGTATACTGAATTATTGTTAATTGTTTGTTTTATGTTTCTTGTCTATGTTTAAAATAATAAGGAAAATCAATCATTTTGAGACGTTTGTACATCATAGGTATATAGGTAGGTAAAATTATTATTAGGTTAAAAATGCTGCGAACCAGACTGTTGGTGGCCGGGTACGTGCAATATAGAAAATCAATACCTATACTCACTTGTTCTGAATGAATAAAGGAAATTAAATTACAATCATATGTTTTATTTACTCGAAAACCCAAAATCTACCGCGAAATACACTCATTAGAAATTTCTAGATATTCTAGTCACCTGCTTGCTACTCTAGACTCTGCTCTAGACATTTACGGACATGCGCAGAACACATAATAAAAACGCGGGACTATTATTGTCCTACCGCTACTTTTAATAATTAAAATCGGTACATATAAAAAAATGTTAAAACTAGTCTAGGCCTATATAGCAAAAACGCGAGATTTTTGGGGTTTCTAACCGTTATTTGTTTCAATATAAATGATATTTTAATTTCTATATAATGTTGAAATCCATAAAATAGATTTTTTTGGACTAGTCCAGACCTGTACAGACATGCGCAAAACACGTGGTAAAAAGTGCGGGATTGTTTTGTTTCCTACTGGATTATCTAAAATGACATTTTAGTTTTTTTACAGTCAAAATTATCTGTTTTACTTCAACATGTCCAATCCAAATTCAGATTCCGAGAGACAAGTCCAGGATTTATTGGGTCAAGTCAGCGAAGCACTGACCAAAAAGTCAGTTATTTGTTTTTTTTTTGTAAATATAACCTTATTTATTTTTGACGAATTGTTTTAGTATTTCAATTTTGCAAGAATTGAACCAGACCGTCAAAGAGAATAGTAGAATTAGCACTTTTTTGAATACGGTAAGTGTAGAATGAAAATACTGGTATTGAAAGTTGTTGATGGTTTTCCTCCAGGCAAAGGAACAATTTGTTGAATTGTGCAATCAATTTAAGATTCCAGATGATCATGAAAAATCGAAATCTAAACGGGCTTCGTCATCGATACAGATCGTCGAAACAGCATCGAGTAGTAATTAATCTTTATTAAAATATCACTACAGTACACCCCATATTATGCATAAAAAATAAAATTTGCGAATACATTTGATTATTTATAATTTCGACGCAGTTAACCAATCGAATTTTTGCGGTTTCCTATCAGCGCTTGGGTTAATTATAACATTGATTATACTCGGTCGATCAGTAACTTTCAAACTGTTCCTAACAGCTTCTTCGAGTTGAGGAATCGTTGTGCAAAAATGTCCTTTATGGTTGAATAAATTCATCATATTCTCATAATGAACATTCGCTGTTAAACTTGTAGGTGGTAATCTATAAAAAAAAAAACAATCATTGAAAACCTAACACGTTTTCAATACCTTTGAAAACTTACGATTCGGAAATTTCTCCATCAGCACAAAGATCATTAAAAGTCTCTTCATCCATCCCCCCATAAATCCCATTGTTATTCACAATGAAAATAATGATGGGTAACTTATACCGGAACATCGTTTCGATTTCCATACCGGAGAAACCAAATGCTGAATCGCCTTCAACGCAAAATACACGTTTTGCGGGCGCATAAGTTTTGCACCACATCGCTGAAGCAACAGCGAAGCCTAATCCAACTCCCATCGTCCCAAAAGTCCCGGCGTCAAGTCTATGTCTGGGTTGATTATTCAATAACATTGCGCGGCCTATATCCATAGTATTTGCTCCTTCGCTTACTATGATACTATCTTTCGGGATCAGTTGTTGTAAATGGTGGAAAACAGAGTAATAGTTAAGCGGTGTTGAAATATCCATCGCCATTTTCTAAATAAAGCACAATTATTATTCGAAGTTTTTTTATATAAAAGTAAATAAATAGTAATTTTAATACGTCGCCCTGGTGTACAATTTAGTAACTAGTCGTAAATTGTATATACAGTTAATAAATATCCATTGTCTTAGAGTCGTATTTGTGTATGTATATTTTATAATAAATCTTACCTGTACTTTGTTTTTGTTGTCTCTGCAATTTTCTTTCAAGTCATTCCACCAACTAGTAGTTTTACCTACTTTGAAATGGCGTGCTTTAAGCCCTTGTGTCAATGCATCAACACCAGGTACTAAATCGGAATGTAAAGCAACAAGAGATTTAACACTGTTATGAAACTCTTCTGGACACACATCAATCTTAAATTACGAATAATTAAATAGTACTACAATTACAATCTACACTTTTATAAAAAACGAACCTGTATTATCTTAACATTAGCTGCAAATCGTGGAAAATGCCCAAAATGTAATATCCAATTTAACCTTGCACCTAAAAGCAGCACAACATCCGCGGTTCTAAGCGCAAAGGTACGCGCAGACGCCACACACTCGTCTGCTTCATCTGGGACAACACCCTTGCCCATGGGTGTGGCCAAAAATGGCAATCCAGTACTGGAAATTAATTCCCGAACTTGTTGTTCCGCTCTGGCTGAAGCGGCGCCTTTGCCAACGATTACGAGTGGGTTTTTTGCTGATGTTAGCGCATCGATAGCGGACATGATTAGGTTTGGGTCTGGGTAAGCTAGTGGAAGAGCTGGGGTTGTGTAGTGAGTAGAGATTGAAGTTTCAGGAATTAGTTGTTGCAATAAATTGCCGGGGAAGTCAAGGTAGGAGACACCTGGACGACCATATTTTGCAAAACGTACTGCTTTTTCGACATGCATAGGGATTAATTTCGCGCTGGGTGGACGAGCTGAATATTTACAATAAGGACGAGAAAGTTCAACCTTAAATAATAAATCATTACAATTGTAATAGATGTTAATTACAATTTAAAAATGTTAACTGTTATCCGCGAATGTGTTAATATATTTGCTAAGCATATATAGCCATTTTCTATTATCTATTATATAACTTCTAATAAGGCGGCCATTTTGTTAAAGTAAACTATACAAAAATGTAACAATTTACCTGAGGACACTCTTGGAACCCACCAATTCCTTCATGATCCTGCGGTGCCGATCCCCCAATCACCAACAATGGCCAACAGTTAATCTGCGCATTGGCCATCCCACCGTAACAATGCAACAAACCGGGTCCGGAAACAACCAGACAAACGCCCGGAGTCCCGGTAAGATAACCTATAGCTTGAGCCGCATAACAAGCAGCTTGCTCATTTCGCATACCAATATATTTGATTCCAACAGATTGGAAAGCCATACCCAATTCAATAACCGGTATTCCGACAATACCGAAAGCATATTCGATACCCTAATCGCAAAAAACAAATAGAAATACATCAAATTCATAGCTACATAACCATACTTTTAAACTAATCATATATTTATAACCATTATTTACTGGTTAAAGCAGGAACTTACCTGATCTTTAAGGGCGCGCGCCAAAATTTCGTTACCATTTACATCAGCCATTTTCGCGTATTAACTTTTTGACTTTAAGCTCAATAATACTGCGTAGTCATGTACTAAAGTACTAAACAACAATGAATAAATTATGATAAAGAGACTTATATGTTATCACTGTTAGTTATTATCATATAAATAGTTAAATTATAAAAACACCATTAGCATTATATTATAAAAATTTGCTTTTGTAATACTTTAATGCATTTTTTTTTTATATAATATATTTCAATTGTATATTTGATTTATTTTTAATAAGTCCTCTAAGTAATCTCATATTTTATTTAATTAATTAATCATATTATATAAGTTCATATTTGTAAAAATGATATAATCGTAAAACCATAAACGTAATCTGGGTTGCTAGGTAATAGGCTAAAGATAATCAGACGATAATACGCAAAATTAGAGATGCGAAAACATAATTAGAAAAATCGTCCTTTAATTTATTAAAACGTTTTGAATTTGTTTGCTGGTTTTTAAGTTTAGACAAAAAAGTATACTAAAATATTTTATTTATTAAAAACATGGTCACAAATCATAAATATTTGTTTTAAAAAAATACAGCATAAATATTAAATCACTATTTACTATCGTTAAACTTTCGAGATCTCGACTTCGTTCGTTTGTTTAATACTTTCTGGCGATAAAGTAACTTCTGATTGATCGAACGCTGGATTAACTTGGCCTTGGGGTACACAGTTATCATTCATTTTTGGTTTATCATCACAAGTATTATTCCATGGTTGTATCGCTCCAGATCCAAATATGAAGAAAATAATACCGCTAGCTATGTACACTGAGGCGCCTATTATAAAGATAATATGCCATTCATGCATTCCATTCTGTGGAAATTGAGATTTTCATTATTTATTATTTGATTTATGACTTCAATATTACGACAAACGTATAGTATTATAGGATTACTTTATTATTATTTATGATCTATTCCTAATTTATACGCATGTCGTAATTAGGAATAGACTATAAATATATACTTACATGATCTCTGGTGATATACCCCGTCAATATTGGAGTTATAAACCCAGTAGTGCCACCTATACAATTAGCTATTCCATATAAAGTACCAGCAAAATTAGGCGCTAAATCTTGTGAGTTTTGTATATTTGTAATTGTGGATGCACCGTTTAGCCCCAAAGACATAGTTATTATTAAAACGGCAACAACTACGTCACATCCGGTTAACGTTTGCACTAATAGCAGCAAACCAGGTAATATATGTGCTGGAAAATGTCGAATATGATTTTCTAATTCAAGTTTGTTAGTGGTGCAACATACAACATAAAATGAACCATTTTCGAATGCCGGTGACAGACATCCAATTCTTTTTACGAATCAAATCGCCGATTGAACCAAATATGAATCCGAACGTCATTCTTGCCAGGTATGGTAAAGAAGCTAATCCGCCCGATTGGGAAAGATTGAAGCCTAATACTTCTACCATGAATTTTGGGCCGGCCGTTAGTAGAAAGTATAGGCCCCATAAGTTACCGAAATGCAATATGATTAGGGCCCAAAATGGAACGGATAGAAAGATGCTTTTGTACGGTGGTATTTTCTAATTTTACAAAATGAAAATGATTATTGTCACATTTTTATTGGAAAAGAATTTTTGATATTTTAATGTAATTTACATTTTTTATCGTATTGAACCTTGAATATTTTTAGGTTCCGCGGAAGTAACATATTATTTTAAAAGCGGAAATAGCAAAAATTAATATCTATTATTGAATTATTTTTTAATTTCGGAGCAATTTTTATTAAGTATTAGTTTTAAATTGCAGACGATTATAACCATGTATTCCAAACTCTATAATTCCAGTAAAGTTATTCATCCATAACTTTCATACCTATTCCCTTTTCATCCACGCATATCGTTTACCATTCACTCCTTTCTTTACAAACTAATTTTGTTGTTTGATTGTTTATTTATTAAAACCAAACTCACCTTAGTTTTAATTATGGAATCCCCGAGGCTCGTTTCAATATATTTCTTCTCATCTATACTGATCCTAGGATGCTGTTCCGGTGAATCAGACACCAACAAATACCATAACGCCACCCAAATAATGCACAATCCACCGGGTATATAAAAAGCCCAAACCCACCCTAACTGTTCTGAAATAGCGCCCAATATAGGCCAAGTGATCACAGTACCAAAATTACCTCCCATAAGGGCGCCCGCGAATTTCCCCTTTTCATTTGGCGGCGCCCAACGCGATATCAAACAATGTAAAGCCGGATATACTACACCCTAAAAAAATATCGATAAACATATATTTATGGCAATGGTAGATTTAAACTTACACCGAGTAACCCCATTAGGAATCTAGTTATGATTACAATAATATAATGCATTGAAGCTGCTGCAGGTATTAAAATAGTTAAAATCCCAGATAGTACTGCTGTCCATGCTACCACCTTCATAGGACCACATCTTTCGGCTAACAACCCCCCTGGTATTGAAGTTAAGATGTACCCCCAGAAGTATGACCCCAGAACAAGACCTTGAATTTGTTGATCCCAATCGTATCGTACTCCGTACTAAATTAAACAAGTTTTTGAGTTGTAAAGATAATTATAAATTCGTATTTGAAACTTTCGGTAGTACTTACATCAGGAATTTCATTTATATCATAGTCAAGCGTTACATTATTGACTGTTAGGCATTCAGGAATGTTCACTTTGCCGCTTATTGAGTTCAGCCTAGGTTGAACCATTGCTATTAAATTTAAAGACATATTCACCCGTAGCATGTATGTGAATAAACACGCGGTGAATATCATTGTTGCAACGATGAAACGTGTTGGTAGAAAAGCTAGAAAATTTTAGTTATATTTATACAATTATATAGATATGAATCGTATTTCAAAGGTAGTGTATGCTGCCATGTTGTATAATTTTTTAAAATTTTTTTTTCGCAAATTCTAGAGCAGTGCCGAATTCACATAACGGGAACGATAATTCGATGAACAAAACGAAAACTAGTTGCTTGACGAATGAAATCTAAATTGAATTTGTTTCTGAATATGCGAGTTTTTTTATTTAATGTATTAAAAAAAATGCAATAATGGGCCGTTTTAATTTTATTCCATATTTACTTCTATAAGCATCGGTGGTTCAGTGGTAGAATGCTCGCCTGCCACGCGGGCGGCCCGGGTTCGATTCCCGGCCGATGCAACTATTTTTGTTTCTCTAGCAATAAAATAATCTAATTTCTTTAAGAATATTAGGTTTACGAGAAATACAAGTCCTCGATAGTATAGTGGTCAGTATCCCCGCCTGTCACGCGGGAGACCGGGGTTCGATTCCCCGTCGGGGAGGTACTTTTTGGATATATTATTTCTATGTTCGGAACTATCAAATTTCTGAACTTTAAAGCTCCTTTTCGAACGTGGTTTCTGATTAGACTCGAAATAATTACAAATTGTAACAAAAATCAGTCAATTGTGGACGTGTTTTGAGTTTTTGTCAATCAATGTAATTAGGAATAACTTAAAATTAACTACTTACAACATGGTAAATTTGTGATCACCATTTTGCCAAATATATATGTTTAAGTTTCAAACATTCGATCAGCAAATTCAGTTCTGTGGATAAAATAAATATTAAATAATAATCAGGATCAAAAATTATAAAATATGATCAAAATTCGCTCGTATGGGGCATAAATATATTCTAGAATTGAACAGCAATTTTCAGTACTCCTCAATGTGGAATTGTAAATGATGAACATTTGATTGTTATTTAAAAATTATCTCCGAAACAGTTGTAGAAGCTGCTTTATTTAAGAATAACATTCAAATAACAATAAGATGCTCATCATAAATTGGATAAATAATAATCGCATATGTGGAAATAAAATACAATAAACACAAGTGCTAGGCAGTAACCTTAATACCAATATGTATATAATGATGTTGCAAAAAAACATTGAAAATTAGTTCTGCACGTGAGCAATTTGTCATCAAAATAACGAATATTATAAACATTATATACAACAAATAAATAAACATTGAAATTAAAATATAATTATATGACACATGGTGCTTCAAAATATAAAATTAATTGAATACTGCAAACTAATTTCGAACTATTTATTTATGTATTATACCAGCGGTCATTTTGTAAATAGATGAATAATTTTTCGGAAAAACATAAATGACCAATGCACTTAAGCTTGCACTGACGTGCAAGTTCATCATGAAATGATCTTGCTATAGACGTCATTTAAATTTTAAACATCGTTACATTTCTATATGATATGTGTTATCTTATTTAAAAATAATTTAAATTACTGTTTAATTCTTATTATCATAAGAATTAGCATTTGTTTGTTAGAATTTGTAATTCGCGTAATTTAATATAAACCTTGTTAAAAATGGAAAAAAAAAATCTAGATATATATAACCTCGTGAAAAGAAAATTAATATATAATGTAATTATTATTTTTTTTGTTAAATTTTATAAATCAGTTCTAAGTATGAACTATTATTATTTTTTTATTAACAAAGTAATCATCTCGTTTTTGCGTAAATAAATAAGTGTCTTCGGAAGATTAGTTTATGATGTCGGAATTCCCAATATATAAATCATTATGGTTTGATTATAAAGCTTGCAATTTTAAAATGTATATTTCAACAAAAAATTTCAATCTGTATAGAATGATTGAAAACTATAATTGTAAGTTTTTACTTTGTGAAATTGAGTGTAAATTGATATATGGTACTATTTTACTATTTAGTATTTAGAGTAATTTGACGAAAAAAACATAATATATTTTATTTATTTATTTTCGAGGATTTTAAAATTACGTAAGAATATTACCATTTTTGTTTTATGTTTTCTTATATAAATGTCGATAAATAAAACAATAACACATACAAATTTAATATATTTATTGTTTTATTGCCTTGAAATGAGAATCAATTTAAACAATGAGTTTCAAAATGTAAAATTGTTTTGAACTCCAAAACTTGCATTTGTTTGTAGATTTGAAACAAAACCACATTTGATTTTTAATGATTAGTTATACTTTGTTTTGTAATATAATAATAATATTTATTTTTTATAGCCAATTTTTAATCATTTAAACAATACTAAAATTTATTTACGTAATCATTATATATAGCATATTTCAAAAGAATTAATTAAACTAACCGACCATTCATTTCGCCCACGTAAATAAATAAATAAATATATATATATATATATATTTATTTATTTATTATATTATAAATGAGTGGTCGGCGAATGCGGGGTCGTCCTCAAAAAATGGATTAATTTGATTGATAATGAATTGGATGAAAGAAAATTTTGGAATAAGCGTAATACAAGTGTTCAATGCCGAAGATTGTCAAGATGTAAAGGATTTTCTACCACCCCATTTGATGGGATTAGGTATGTATGTATGTAAAATTAAGTTTAAATTGTATTCGGATATCTTTTAATTATTGTTTAGATTACTAATAATTGCTGTCATTTTAAATAAATAAATAATTTAGGTTTTATCAAAAAATACAAAAAAATTGTAAAAATTACGTACATAATTTGTTTTTTTGCGTTTAACAACACCACTTATTTCCTATAGAATTTTTACAGTTTGATATTTTAAATGTTTAAATAATTCGTTATCAAAACAGCCGTCCTATATACACCTGCATTTCTATGATTATAAGTAGTAAAATATATAAATAACTTTTAAAATTTCAATAATATTTGTCGCAAAATAACTCTATACCAAAATGTCTAAAACGCAATTCATATTTTTGTTATTAAATATGCACCAGTTAATATAATAATGTTGAAAATTCAATCAACCTAATTATTAAATTAAATTTAAATCTCACTAATTTCATATGTAAAGAATAAATATACAAGACACTAACCTAAATCCTTGAGATATTTTTTAAATATATATTATAATGTAATCTTATATTTACCTGAATATTAAATCACATGTACACAAATTCACTATTACAAACACAATTATTCACATATTACTATTTTTATATACTAAAAATGTAGTAGTATCTTATAGGATATTTGAAAAAAATGGGCGCCCTAATATTTTGGGTGCTACAACACGTTGTCTGATTCAAACTGATTGCGAATCCCTCCAGCGATTGTGTTGGGGGCTTAGACGCTGGCAATTTACCTTGCGATTCCACACGAAACTATATTATTTTAAATACAATTGTTGTTTTTAAATTCGTACACTATCTTAGACAATTATTATAAACAATCATTACGCTTTTATGTTGCACTTATAAATAATAAATACCTTTCTCAAAATTGATTTTTATAATTAATAAATAACTATTTTTGGATATTTGAGGAATTTTTACTTTCAAATTTGTGATTTAATAACGTTAAAAAGTACATAATCAAATAAATTGTTTGTCACACAATTATAACTTAGGGCGGTATTGATTACTCTATAAATTAGAAAAAATGGTATTTAAATAATAAAATTATTAACAACGGTCAAGGTTTAAAAATGAGCAAAAAAAATTATAATTTATCTAATATTCGTGCACGAAAATCAAGTATTAATACAGACTCAAGCCGGATCTGTTATAAGCTGTTGAAAATTCGATCCAAACGCAGTCATTTCAACTAATGACATTTATGGAATCCAAATATTTAGTTCGCTAATTATATTCTGCGAACTGTGAAACTGTACATGACAAAACCAGGTGAAGACCGCAGGCACCAAGGTTTTTAACTTATCTTTATACAATATTATTTAAGTAACACATATTTATTTTTAATGCTAATCATTTAAAAATTCGTACTTACTTTTCGTTAATTTATTTGACACATCTGGGTTAATATTTATCCATTTACTGGTGCTAAATATGTGGCTTACATCAAGTTTTATGTGTGTTAAGTAAGTTACAAAATAAAATAGAGTAGCATATAAAAATATAAATGACTTCATATTAAGGAAACATTTAGATTTAAATTCTAAACAATGTGGTAAATTATAATAAATTAATTCTATAATCTTTACATAATTTTTTAGAAATTGCCGTTGGATATTCATAATAAGTTATCCTCTATTTTATATTTTACGTTAATATTTCAAATCTAAATTCTTCTCGTAAAAAATTGCTATAGACAAAAAAACTAGAGAATTTAGCATAATTAAATATATTGAATAAATTAACGAAAATTTACAGTTACACTTAAAACAAAAAATATTATACCATTCGTGCAGATATCGATGACACTAAACAACATTCAATTTATACTCATAAACTTATTGAAAATTACTACGATACAAAAATACAAACACAAAAAATAGTCTTATTAATTTTTATTAAAATACTAAACTTGAACTGTGCAAGTTTCTACATGTATTAGCAATTTTACACAAATAAATACATATATATTCTAGATTCAAATTTAGAAGCCACGATTTGTTTGTCGAATTATAAACAGCAATAATTACCTCAAAATCAATGTTTTATTGTATATAGAACAAAACATGATGTTTCATGATACAAAACGTAAACAAAAACTGACCATATCGAATAAAATTTTACGAATTGTTTCTTAATAAAACAAATAAAATTGAAATATAAGCGTCGAATTCGAAAACGCTGTATTAAATATATGTAATTATAACTACGTAACTATAACAAAATATCTATTTTTTTTTTTTTTTAATATATTTTATCTTGGTACAATTACAGAATACGATTGTATTCTGTAATTACAAAATATTACTGATGTAAATTTATTAGTTTGTAAATTGCAAATTGAAGCTGTAAAATATGTAAAAACTAATAAAATACATCAATATTTATTTGAAAAATATAAATACTGTGTTATATCACAAAAAAAAACTTCTTTTATTAGTAATAAAAACAAATAAATAAAATACTATGAAATCGTTTTAGAATTGAAAATGACGTATAGAAATCTTAAATATTGAAGATAAGGCTTTACATTTCGTTTTATTGTGCAAACATTGAAAAGATAGCTGCCTTTTTGAAATCTAACCGGAAGCTGATTCGGGCAAATTGCATCAAAATTCAGCATGTCTACACGAAATTACAATTTTAGGAATACATGATTTCCCAATCAAATTCGCAAATATGAAAAAGTCATTTTCTTGTCCCTTAACTTTCTCTTTGTAAAACTTAAAAGGAACACATAGTTTATAAGTAATCAATATCATCAGTTGATCTAAATCGTTAATTGCATAACACGCATCTTTATCCGTTGCGTCTAAATCCTCGTTAAACCGCACGTATTTCTCTTTGTCTAATTTCGGCACGCAACTTTCGATTGGAAACCAATTATATGTTTCGGGACAGAGTAAATATGACGGGCTTAAATTTGCTTTGTACCTCATTTTCGGACATGTATGAATATAGTAACCCATATAGTAATATTTCAAATCAGGCGCAACGCGTTGTAGTTGCCTTAGGAAATACAGTTCTCTGTAATCATTCATATTATATGAGTTCGTGTATATGTTTTATGATTCCGAAATATGTACCTTAACGAACCATAAGTGCCCAGCGTTAAATGTCTGTAATCGGGATCATAAAAAAAGTAAACAGAACTGATACATTTTGGTAAAATATCAATTACACCAACTGCGATTAGTTTATCATCTAACCAGTATTGTTGGTGAAATGACCCATATCCACTTTCTAGACCGTTTGGGTCTTCGCAATGCTAAATTTAAATTACAAAACACATTTTTCAACATTTTGCACATTTATATATTTATGAAAGCAATCTTTAAAATTGTAAAAAACACGTTTTATATACAAATAATATAGTTATATAATACTTATGTGAGCAGGAATAGAGTATAGTAAAAAATAATTTAGGTCGAGGTGAAAATAAAACTTGTGGCAGCGGTGGGATTCGAACCCACGCCTCCGAAGAGACTGGTGCCTTAAACCAGCGCCTTAGACCGCTCGGCCACGCTACCTACCACTTTAAAAAGATATGATTAATTCCTGAGAATTTTATACTAATTCCGTAAAACACCCCCAAAAACAAACATATATAAAATTGTGCGCCAGAATAAATAGTTGACGAAGTATAATAAATGTGAAGGCAAAGCAAAAGTGTTACCTCTAAAGGGGTATCAACCAAAAACTCTTCAAAAGATTGAGAATCACAATCATCTTCAGCGTCATCATGAATCGACATTTGATATTTAGCATACAATTTAGCGCTTTCTTTAAATGTCGGTTCGTTTGTGTCCATTTGTTTTAAAACAATCTAAACCAATTATCTCGAATCAAATGTTGCACGGGTTTTGAAACTAGAATATTCTTTTGCCTTGCCTTCTATGTTGAGTTTATTTTATTTTTTTTAAATCACCTGTATAGGAGAATCGCATAGAAAACGGTTGAACTGGAGTTCAGTGCACTTTTCCGGTCCGTCCCCGTGTACGGCCATTTGGTACTTCCGGTAAACCGGATACTCTTGGGCGCGAATTCGGGATAAATCTTTACTACCACCTGTACGTACTAAACATACCTACCGAATTTTCGATATATTAAATCACTATTTAATCACTTGATGAGACTATAATTAATCGAATTTCCCATGCGACTTTTTAAAAACTAGTTTATAAACTCACCATTTTACGAAATAAATTACTAATTTTCATTAATTAGAATTTTTTTATAAATTTAGGCAAAGAATATTCTAGTCGTAATTCAATGGAACAGTTTGAAAATAAATTTAATAAAAAAGCATAAAACACATTTATAATTATACATAAGCAATAAAAATATTAAAGAAAAATTAATGTTTAATATTAGAAGCAAAAATTTGTAAATGTAAAGTTAACATAATTAGCAGACATAATAACTAATTGTAAATTAACGAAATATGTATTGTTATGTAAGAAATAAATAAATATACCCGTAATCGATGAGCAGGTGTTTTTGAAACATCATTAATAAATTCTTCAAGTGATTTACTTTGCGATTTAACAGTATTTTGCAAAGTAACATTCACGCCTTTAGCAGCTAATTTCTGTTGTTTGCGTTCAAAACGTAGTAGTTTTGCCTTTTTACATGGCGGTTTGTTTGGATCAACACCTTTTCCTACACATTTAAAACAATTAATATTAGAAAAATGAAAATATTAAATGAATTACCCGGTTTACAATTCGTAACTAACGAAGATGTTGACGTGTTCATTTTGATGGGTTTATCGATTTTCGTTCGAATAACACTTGTACTAGTTTTCGCTTCAATCTTTACACTATTTACACATAAATTTAATTGATCCGTTTCGATTTTCGACAAATCGAAACTGCGCGTCGGTTTTTCATGCATTACATCGTTACTGATCGCATCGTCCGCCTCCATATCTAGAGACTCTTTCGATTTGTCTTCAAACGAATCGGACAAATAACGATTAACACGTTTTATAATTTTTTTCTGAGATTTGGATGGTTTGTAATGTAACGATTCACATCTAAACACTTACAATAATTATTGAGAATCACTAATTAACATTCGGACACATACCGTATGGTATACAATGGGCAACACGTCACATCCATGACGGGTTTGTAACAATACTTCCCGGATCGTCGCCATCCTCTATCGATTAATAACTGGTAATCTTCCACCGTCAATACTTCGGCCCACATGCCTAGAAAACGATATTATAGGTAATTTTGTGTGACAGTTAACCTCAAAATACTTATGGTGATTTGTTCATTAAACGTTTATATATATATATATATTTTTTTTAATACATACCATAACTGCAGTTTGTATTTGTTTGCTTGCAATATCCACATCTATGTTTTTCTAAGTCTGGATACCAGTGTACTATACTGAAAATTCCACTTGCCATATTTAAAAATTCACTAAATCGAAAATCTGCGCATGGCATAAATCATAGGTAAACGCCTAATCAGTAGGTAAATACTATAATTATAACTCTTTATGTTTACAATCAGAATTTTATATCAATATTCAATAAATGTAAATTTATCACTATGTCGCGTGTTTGTTCAGAAATTTAAATATTGTGTATTCAATAACAATTGTCGATTTGATTGGTGAGAAAATTAAAATTCTTCAAATGTTTCTAGTAAATTGATTTCATTTTTCATGTTTCCTCGCTGGATAACCAGTTTTATGTTATAAATGTTTAGGAAACGAAAACGATTTTTTGTTTGTTTTTTATTGTCAGGAAGAGTACAATTGTATACATAATTTTAGGACAGTTTTTACCCTAAGCTATACATAAATAAAATATGGACATACATTAAAATATATAATTTTCATTCATTGTTATTCGAATTGTCATGTACCGGGGACACAATACGCATGTTTTGCATAAATATTTGTGACGCGTGTACGATTTTCTCATCGGGTGCCGTTGCTAAAAGTTGTGCGCCATTTTCCAAAACAACCGCAAGCGGAACCACTCGATTGGAAGGTAAACTTCCGAGTAACTCCAAACAAGCTTCAATTGTTTCTATATAAGTCACCTTATAACATTCAGAATCCTAAAACAAAAACAAAAAATCAGTTTAGTTGTAAAAGTTCAATAGACGTTTTCGCGATCATACTTTGCGAATGCTTTGTTGCCGCTGTTGTTGGATCTCTGGGGGTACTGGTTGTGGTGGAGGAATTTGTGAAGTATCAGTGAATGGATTCGTTCGAATCGGTAATGTATGGTACGGTTTACGTTTACGGTACTGTTCCATCATGGCCTCAACTTTCAAATCAGTTTCGTTATTCATTTCCGGGTCATAATCATTCACTGAATACGATCTGTTTTTAAAACCAGCTTTGTCCGTATGTGTATCGTACGATTCTGATTTAGTCCGCTTTTTATCACCAATTACCTCTTCTGAAGTACTGCGCAATAATTGTTGATTTGGGTTTGCTTCACCTTCTTCATCAATTTGATTTTGAAGCGTGTCACTGATGAAATCAGAAAACTTGAATGGCTTTTTTGGCGATTCAATCACATCAGATATATTTTGTACTTGTGCGTTCACATTCTCAACATTTACTTCATGTGCTTCAATTATTGACTCCTCGATATTTATTGATAAATTGATATAGTTATGGATTAAAGTTTCCCACATTTCTTTCAAATGCAACAGGAATTGTTTGACGAAATCCAAATCGCTAGCGCATTCTTGCTTCACTTGTCCGTCCAATATTTGTTTGATATCGTCAGTGTTCAACCCATACCTTTGGATTCCATCTAGACTTAGCTCGATTAATACAATAATCTGAACTACATCTGAAGTGTTCGCTTGCGTGTATAAGTTCGCTGCTTTATTTAAGTTCCCGACTTTTTGCATCAGGAACTTAAGTCCTGGACGCATATCGAATTCTTTTGCGCGGAAACTAGAGAGCTCCATACATTGAAGCAAGATGCTCACATGTTTTGCGTTGACTTTATTCAAAACGCCACGTAAACTATAATTGTAGATTTGTAATATATTGAAAATCGGTTTGATGTGGTTCAAATTCTGAAGTAGAGCGCTTGACACAGTTTGGATAAGCATTTGATGTGCAAGAATCCCAACTACTAAGTTTCTAAATGGAACCCGAATCGTGTACAAGTCTGGATTTAATGTTGATGTTAAATCCAGTGGGTAGAGCAAGAAAACATAACTTCTATCATCGATAATATTTGGGTCCTTATCTGTGCAAATACATACGATATTGCTGCATTTAATACATTCCTTCTGTGTAGGCATCACGAATACTTGTTGCGCAAGCTGGTACAGTTTCACGTTTTCATCCACTGAACAATCTTTTCTAGCTGCTACTTTCACAGTTGCTAAATCTCCATAGAAGCTATCTGAGTTTGGTTTAAACGCTAGCGTTAATTGGCGTAAGGGATTCAAACTTATTGCGCATGCTCGATGAATTGCGGTCACGGTAATCTCCCATTGATGTGAAGTTAAGATGTGCCCTGCAGATGTGATAATATGGCGAATGCAAGATGTTCCCAAGCGTGCTACGTTTTCATTTGGTTGTGCAATACACTCAACTAGAATGATCAAAAGTTGCTTTAACGCTAAAGTTAGAGCTGGGTTCTCTTCTTCGATTTCGTCTTCGATGGTGTAGTACTCGGTTGATTTGATCGACATGTCGTTTTTTATTTGTTCTTTCTTCTCGTCTTTGTTCAATTCGGTTTTGTTCCCGTTGTCTTTTTTGTCGCCTTGGATATGGTGGAAATATTCTACAATTAATTCAGTAGCCATTCCGCAGCAGTGTTTGAAATTTGGTCCCACATTTTCCCAGACTTTAGCAACCTTAGAATTTTGACGCAACCAGTTTTGAACCATCGGCAACAACAGATGGTTGATGCAGTACAGGCCAAAGTTTGCGCCTGGACAAACTATTAATTCTTTTAGTAATTTAAACAATGTTTCCAACGCGTATGGTTGATTCTTTCGAGCGCATATTATCGTATTCGAAGCCAAACCTTCCAGTAAAATATACCAAATCTTCAAAACTCCGCTCTGTTTATCCAATCGCGATAAAGTTAGATTCTGCGATTCACATTTTTCCAAATCGTACTTCGTCGACAAGATCTTATATGATATTTGCAAATCATTCTCATGGTTCAAATTGATAATATCACTATTGGGAACAATAGCATCCACTAACTGAGGATCCATATCGATCTGAACGCGATGTGACATGTTAAACGTGGGACACTTAGGCATACTGTACATCATCTCCAAAATATTAACACAACTTTGTAAATACTTCAATGATTCACGACACAAGTCCACTGAAGTCATATCATGGTACTTGTGTTCTGGATCAAGATTCTCCAAAAAGCCAGTTCCTTTATCTGACTGTAATGAAAGTTTGCTAGCGTGGATTTCATTTGGTTTTTTCTCTACTGGTTTCGGTTTTTCAACAATTTCATCTCCTTCTGTTTCTACTCCTCTTATATGTGTGAGTAAACAAAGGATGTAGTCCAGCGCTGCATTTGCAAATACAAGTGTGTTGTCGGTCGACAAGAAGATTCTGAAAACTTCTGAAATCGCTGCCGCATTGTTGTTACTTGTATTAGCAACTCGAAGCGTTCCGAAAAGTGGTCTCCAGCCAGAGCAAATTTCCGTACGGTTTGCTTCGACAAACTCGCACAAACAAGCTACGATTTGGTCCTGAACATCGAAATCGCACAAATCCAAACACAGTAAATTCTCAAATGGCTTAAACAAAGCTTCATTGAAATGAAAGTGAGGCAACTCAATTTGCTCGTTCAGCAAAGCCGTTACAGCATCATGTATACAAGTAATCGCTTTTTTTGATATGGATCTCTCTTTATGGCATGCTGCTTCCATGAAATGGGGTCCAACAATGGACCACACTCGCATCGTGTGCACCAAAGGTCGTCCAGCTCTAATGCATTTCAATGTCACATCCCCGATACGATGAAGTAATAACGTAGCTACTGGTTTCTGTTCCGGGTCAAGTTCACGTTTCCACCATTTTTTTGATTTTCTCGGCGTTTCTTCTGGCCTGGAGAACAACTGGCGTTGAGAACTGCAGCATAGCTCTTCCAGAAATGCGCACAGGCATGGGAGGTTGAGTTTTAGAGCTGCTTCGTGGAAAAGACTGTCGACTTGTTGAGATAAGAGACAGCAGATTTTCGCGGCATCCACATTCGTTAACAGACCATGGTTTGTGTTGTGCGCTCCGCTTTTATTGACGATATCAGCAACTGAAGTCTCATTATAAGTGGGATTATTAAGTGTGTAATTTGAAGACTGCAAAAAACTGTAGACGTCCACACTATATATAATATAAAAAATAAACACATTACAGTAATATAATTTCGATTACAAACACTATTTATTAAGGCTCTGCGTTGGCTTACCAAGTCTCTTCGTCTTGGCTCATATTAAAACTGAGATTCAATTTCTCTGTCGTCGATGTGACAACAGTATTTTGCGCATTTTGTGCCACCATTAACATTTGAGCTGAACCAGCTTTGCTAAATAGCGTGTGTTCCAACTTGGCGACATGGACACATGCAGAGAAAACATGTGGCCAACAAGCAGAACTATGAGATCCCAAAGCCAATCCTTTTGAAAGCAACACATCCAAAGATTGTGCATGAGCAGCATGCAAACGATTCCCTATCGATTGTCGACAAGCAGCCGTTGATAACAAAGATAAAATACTACTGCTTCGCGTTTGAAGTTTTAAGATGTTACTCAAACTTGCAGCCTGTAAAAAAATATATAATAAAAAGATCTAATAATAGTATTAAACTAGTTTACTTTGTGAAGTCCATCCAAACTAGAAGTAACTAAGTTATCTCTTATTTTCTTTTTGTATTGCATCCGTTTTGCGCGACGTGGTAAAAGCATTCCAAATGTAGAAGCTTTATCACCAATATTCGATACGTTAGTTGGAGTTTCATCTAAAGCTCCACTTAACACGGAAACCATTGAATCCCAACAGCAAGTCAAGACTCGTCGCGATAGTTTAATACCAGCTTCCACCTCAATTGTAGGCTCTGATGGTGAACAATGGACCCGTTCTAATTTTTGCCAGTCTGTTAGCAATTGATTAGAACTCAACCCTCCTACATCTAAAATATAATTAAAATTAAACTCGCATCATATTTTTGAGTCTGGCACTAAAGTTGAACACACCTGTAAGCAAATTGATTAGTGCGTTCTGCTGACCCATGTTGGGATTATACCCAGCCACTTCCAGAAGTGAAATAGCTAAAACTTGTTGGTAAAACTCGGACAGCCATGTTGCTGATAAATAAACCAATACGCCGCTTCCATAAACTTCTTCGACGAACTGAGTTTCGGTTAATGGAACCTTCACCTAAAAAAACGCAACAGTCAACACACCTGCAAAGCGTAGCGATTTTTACCGGTTTGGTACCGAAGTATTTTTTTCATAATGACCCAACTGGATCAACCGTAAGTTCAAAAGCAATGCTGAATATGTTGCGAGATATATACCGTCTGCGTTCATGATAGTTTTTATTTCGAAACTTTGGGCTGAATTGTGCTGACAGCATTTCGAAGCAAATTCTTGTAATATTTCGTCGACCTAAATGAATTAATTAATAGTCGATGAGGTCATCCTATAATATTTGTAGAATACCTGAATTGACGACCTTAGAGATAAGAGATTTGGTAGAAGAATATTTTGAAGAGTTTTTACAAAATGCTTCGCGTTATGTCGTTCCACGTCCACATTACATTCATCAATTCCAGAACGACCCTAAATTTTTAATTATTAAATATTAATATTTAATAAATAATGTGATTAAAATGAAGGAGTAATAATTACTAAGTGTAAAGCCTTCGGTAGTTTTTGTATTCTCTGTAACTCAGTACTAGTCAAAAATCCGCTATCGTCAAGTATACTATCTTCTGAATCACTCCCTATATCTTCGGGGCCTTCAGTAGCTCCAGAACAATCTGATTCAGTTCCGTCTTCATCAGTATGACGATCCCCAACTCGTCCACCACCGTCGATACCGCTACTATCTGAATCGCTTTGATATCGCAGATTTGCCACCACATCTCTGCAGGATTATTTGCGTTAGTGTGTAAAACTCTGGAAATTGGAAATTGGTCTGGAAAATACCTGTATGGTTTAGGCAAACGAGCTAATGATTGATACGTTAGAGGGCCTTTGTAATCTGCTTGCTCTAGATATGTATATCGCGTATTTGCAGCAAATGCTCCATCATGAGTAATACCTTCGCCTCTGCACAATGAATCTAAGGAAGCTAACATTGCTACGACACATTCAACACTGGCTAACATAATAGCTGGGTCGTTGCATTGCGAGGATTCCTCAATCGAATCCATAATTCTAAAAGTGTTGATCATACACATAATAAATTAACAAGAATTTCTATTAGAAAATAATACATTTGACCAAAAAGTTTATTTATTATATTGATCTCAAATAAGATACAAAGATAATTATTTGGAAACTTACAATCTGATGATCGCCATATCATCCCCAACGTGACGTTGTGTTCCACTTTTCAACAATAACAAATCAGCAAGTCGACCTGGCGAACGAAGTAGTTCCCGAATTGCTCTTAGAGGTTCTAGTCTTCGGACTGGACCAGGTAATAGAAGCATACGGTGAAATAATGCTTCTAAAACTGGTCGTAAAGCTGGTTCACTTCCTACCAATCTTACCAATTGGATACCAATACTGGTATACCGAAAATTATAAATAAGGTAATTTATTTCAAATAAGTAATCGGATCAGAATTTGGGGAATTGAAAAGGGAATTTGTTAGTTATATCACCTATAGACGATTTTAGCTTGATTTGTCGTCAAGCCCTGGCTCCCAGGATCTCCAGGTGTTCCCAATAGAGACAATAAAGCTGGACAAAAGCGTTGCCATAAAAACGTAGTGAAATGTGTGTTAGAATGTACTGTTTGGGGTAAAGTTGATACTAATGTTAGTAGACATTCTAGGAGGAAGACAGTACTGTCATTCGCTTTCACACTTCTGCAATTGATAGAAGATTTAAACATCTACTAAATTATTATATATATTTGGCGAGCTCTTATTTTAAGAAAAGGGTAGTTAAAATTTCTAAAACTAAGGGGTATGTTTGAGCAATATACTATGTAGAATTTAAGTAGACAAATTTTGAATATTTGCTCGCCAATTTTAGAAAAACATTAAAATGCTTACAAACGAGCTTCTTCGAGACGACTGCAAATGTATTGCATTACAGGGATGACTTCATTGAAACAAGCAACCGCTGATGTCTGATTGTAAACTATACTAGAACTATTTCCACTGTTCTTATGTTTTTGTTGTTGTTGCAAAATGTCCTGACACTCTTCATCTATAACAAAAATGTGTCGTAGTATATAAATTAAAGAGTATATGCTGGAAATCAAATAGAAGAATTCTTGATTACGCTACAATAAGACTCCAGAAAATCATTATTATTAAACTATGTATGAGTTCAAGCAGTATTGAGAGTAAGACGCAATTTGTGACTACCAACCCAGAAAACTGCAGAATGCAGTAACAGTTTGACTACCAGCAGCTTGAGCAGCAGCTCGTACTGGTTGAGTCCCAACTTCATATGCTTCACCACACCTTCCTAACAGTAGCATTACAAGTCTCCCATTTAGAGCCCAACTAGCTCCACATGCCAATCCTAAAAATACCCTTAAAATATGGACCTACAAGTACCACCAGTTAACAAAAATACAACTACAATTAAATTGGACCATACTTGAGTGTCTTCGCATTGACTAGGCATAGACGAAGTAGCATTTAAGAGTTGGGCTGGAAGCCATAAGGAATCATCTTCTGGCTCATTACCTGCTTGGAATCTTTCATCCCGCACTATTTTCTAATCAAAATTAATTCATTAAATTCGTTAAAAGTTTTACCCAATATTTATCACTTACATGTAGTCCATTTAGCGAAAAAGTGACCAATTTAGTCCGTTTGCTATCCAGTGCTAATCGTAACGGTTTGAAACAAGCCGATCGCAATTCGTGCGAAGGGCTCCTTAACAAACCGGTGCATTGTGAATTTAATAAATCTATAATCCAAGAAAATCACATTTATTTCTATCCAATTCTGGTGGAATATTAAACGTTACCATGCGCTTCTTGTGCGGATTGTTTTAAATTTGCTAGTTTTGTTCCGCATGCTTCTTTCACAATATTTAATAATAAATCTTCCATTGCGGTATTTTAGAATATTACACAATATGTTTAAGTACCGCAAAGCGGTAATGATTGCTGGGGAAATAGTATGTTTTTCACTTTTAGATTCAAGTTTAAAAGAATAACATCTTTATTATTAATATACAATACGTTGCGTTACACTATAAAATATATATATATATTTGTTCAATATGTTTTGTGACACTACGTCCAGACGCAATTGTGTACTGTTTGCTAGCGCAAATGAGCATGCTCCGCATTGGAATCAATAAATTACAAGTAGATTTCAACAGGTGCCATACATATACGATGTAACATTTTTGTAGGAAATACACAGAAAAAAAAATACAACCCTTATTACGCGAAAACTACAACGCAAATTGTGAAATCAATAAATAAAAAAAACCAATTACGAATATCATTTAATTCACAAATATTTTATATACATCCTAAATTATATATACATATATACTAATCAATAACAGGAATTACGTTTTAGATATATAAGTGGCGAAAATTTATATGTATTACGTGACTGTTAATATTATTAATTAAATAAAAGTTATTAAATTAACTGTAGTAATTAATTTGTTTTTAAAGTATAATACATTAATAAATAAGCAACTTTAAGCGACAGCTTTTTTTTATATTTGGCGCGTATTAGTGACTTAAGTTATAAATAAGCGCTTGATGGCGACACTGAGCAAACAGCGAAGCATAAAGCAAAATCATACAAATAGAAAAGTCAAGCAAATGATGTCTGTGATAGTGCCACTGACGGAATTCATTCATACAGTCAAAGATAACAACTTTTAAATCATCTACATATATGAACAATCATCAAACGCCCAGTGCGAGTGTGAAGTGATTGCAAAGTGTTTAGTGCATATTGTTTATAAAACAGCAACAACGTTTGTTATGTGACATCGGTAAGTTTTGGTTAGGACTTCGCCCCTGCATCTTGCCACACACCAAAATCAGTACCGTTGTGTTTGCTGGATGCCTGGGTATCTGTTCCTGTTAACTGTAAGTGATTTTCGAGATTTTTTTGTTGTGTTTTATTGTAAAATGACCGCCTTGTAGACAAGCAAAGGTGTTTGGAATGCAAGACGTCAGTCTGACGTCAAACATAGACGCCTCCGCTTTCTCTTTCAGATAAAAAGTGATAAAAAAAAAATATAAATAATGAAATAAAAATGTAAATGATATTTATTGGGTCGAATACAAAATGCACGAATTTATAAACATCTATTCTTGAAACAGTTCTTATAAGACACTGACGTGGTCTATTTCGTGCAGTTTTGACTTAAATGTATTTTCAGGGTGCTCAGTAACACTATTCGCGAAATTTCATCGATTCGTTAATCGTATGCACAATTTAAAACACAAAACAATACAATTAAAAACAAATACACGGCACTTAAAAGTATTTGCGTGAGGATGTAAATAATACTTCCTTTGTTTAAGTAATCTTATCAGAAGTCGGTGAGAAGTATAACATAATAATTGCGCAATAAATTCATATTTTACCTTGAAAACACATATATATATATGATTTAACGCATCGATATCACTGTAAATATTTATTCGATTTTATTCAAATGTATTTCTACCTTGATTTTATAAATAAAGTGGTGCGAAAATATTTTTTATTACAATTCGGTGTAGCCAATGTGAAGGAATTTTGGATTGTTCGAGTTTTTTTTTTAATACCAGCGAGCTCAATTCTAAATAAATGTTTTTTTTTTTGTGAATTATGTCAAGCGCTTTAGAGCGTTTTATTTTATTATTTCCACTTTGGTGGTTTTTATCGGAGGATATTAAAAGGAGGAAATTTTTTTTAATTATTATGACGTAATATTAATATAATTAAAATCATCTAGTTTTTGTTATTATGAATAATCAACTTAGTTGTTGTTTTACTTTTACTTGTGAATGCAATTTTTGCGTATTTGTTCAAAAAAAAAGCTGAATTCATCTCTGTTTATACGTTAGATGAACAGAGAAAAAACATGAGTTAAAATGCTCAGTGTATTCAACGTATAGACAGAAAAAGAACATGAATTTAAACTGAGGTTTTGTCTAAATTTTTTCTAATTAAGTCAAATCTGAGTTTCAATACTGTAAAATTATTTGTCTACGTGACACAAAACAGGTAGTTTTCAAAAAATATTTTTATTTTTCTACAAATGTATTTTTTGCCTTTATATATGTCAAAGCGTTGAATTTGATTTTACATTTACCTAACGGATCTTTTTCCATACTAATCTAGAATTTTAATGTTTATGCCTCACGAAAAGAAATCTGCGATATACATACATACACACGTACATTTCCTACAGTCTAGCAAGTATTTGAATTTGTTTTTTTGTTAAATAGATTTATAGACATGAAATTAATGCTGCTATTCTGAGAAAAGAAACTATTCCGTAAACAGAATCTATAAGTTTTAAAAAGCCTGAAGTTCCTAAATAAATGCAAATTTAAGAATAATTCATATCTAAAACTAAGGATTTTGTTCGATATAGTTTATAGATTCTACAAAACTATTCTCGTTACAGATCTATAAGCTTGCTCAGAATAGCACTATTAATAAGCATTTGCAAAATGTACTCATTTACGGTTAAGTTTAGATTATCTATAAGACTATAGTTGTTTTTAAATGAAATTTAATGAATTATCAATAAACATGTCTAGACATATTTGCAATATTCTAAGAATGAAATCTTTCGCAGCGTCTACCAATAACGGTAGTGTTTCGCAGAATTGAATTTTGTGGTTAACCAAATTAATTTTAGGTTCATCGCTACCAGTTATGATTTATATATCCGTTTCCGGAACCTTAGTTTTGTAAATACGCAAGTAGCAAAAAAAAAAAAGTTGTATTTCCGCCATAACAGAAGCAATTAAACTGAGAATATTTATAAAGTAGCTTTTGCAATATTGGTAACAAAAGTTTGTATATCACTTAAAAGTGTTTGTAAGAAATTCTGGGTGGTATAAGCTGTTTTAAAATAATTGTGGGTGAAAACCCATATGTTCCTTTGGCATGCATACGGTGTACTTGTTTGTCGCATGTTATTTGTTTTGTAATAGATGTTTGTCCACACGAAGCACGTGGTTTTAAAGAACGTCATTCGAGGAAAAAAAAACACATCCGATTAGCAGTGACAACGTATTTCCTTTTATAGACAAGAATATTGTATAGATTTTCATTTAAGTATGGGGTTCTTAATGAAATTTGTTATTTAGACGGAATTGTTTTGTTTTATAGAATGTTGTTTAATTAATAAAAAAAAAAATGTGTGTACACGATTCGAAAATATGGCACGGGTGGTCGGAACTTTTTTGAGATGTGATCGAGTAGTCGCGTAGTCTGGCGATGTCTAAAATGGACCTTGGGCAACGTATAACTAACCCATTACTAAAACAATAAACAGGTGTTCCGTATTATATTTTCGCCTGGGTCATTTCGAAATGATTTTCAAACGAAATGCACTTATACAATAGTTCAAGACCACTCTGCGTTCCTCGCTTAACAATACAATATTCGATTTATTTTTACTTTCTTATACGAATGTATACATATAAGGAAGTATAATAAACATTTTCGATTTCGAAATTTTATTCTTTCTTGAGTTAAGTCTATTTTCAGCTTGGCGTAACACACACACACACACACACACACACATACATAATTAGTGAATTGTTTCGAAGGTTAGTGAAATATCAAAAATATGTGTGTAGGTAATTAAGATGCAAAAATTAAAAACTCAACAACAAAGTTAAATTTGAGAAATAGTTAAAACATTCACGTGTCACTATTGTGTAATAAAAGTGTCACACAGACACAGGGTGTCTAAAAATAGTCGAAACTGCAATCCCAAACCAATATACATTATTTATAGAAACCCACAAATTTAAGTGAAAGCATAATTTAGTAGAGTGCGCGAAATACCATCGTATCGTCGTTTTAATTTTTTTTTCTTTTCTATTTTCCCGAGACTTGTGTCTTCACCTGTCAAACTCAGCACCACTGTAAAAACAGCCTTGCTCAAAATAGCCTGCAAAACTAAAAAAAAAAAATTAAACATACGAAATACCATTGCGCGTTGTTTTGATTTATCACATATTTCGAACAGGCTAATGAAATGACAACCATACTTATTGTTTTCTTTTCTAACTTCACTCACAATTCTAAAAATCATATTTCAACTTTCGTACTAATAAATTTGAGATATTTTATTTTGAAATGAAATCTTGTTGACCCAAAACAATGGAATAAACAAATTTGATATAGACCCAAATCTTTGATGTGGCACGTAACGAATGGAATTGATTTATGTTTGGTAGATGTTAAAGTGTTGTATGTTGTCGGTTGTCAGGTGAGCAAATGTTATGGCCACCAAGGTAGGTAGGTCGTAGCAGGCAATCAAGCTTGTTGAGTTTCGAGGGTTTAAAAAAAATGTTTTTCTGGTTCGGATGCCAGAGCGTGGGGCTTGTGCGAGCAAACGATCACCAGTCGGTACGATCACATGTCTTGATGATGTGAATATACATACACATATACACATACATTTTCATAAAGAGACACCTTCGCACTTCTTAAATTAGACATATTTGACGATCATCAACGCTCACACATCTGATTTTCGAATCGCGGAGAATCTCATTCATGTATGTTATTGCGTCATGGACACGTGATGTGATACACAAACTTCTCATTTATTCAGAAATCATCAACATATTTCGTTATACATCACGATTTTTAATCGTATAGTCCTACCCTATTATGTGTCTAAGTCACGAATTATTTGATTTAGTAAAACCAAGGAAAATGATGACGTTAGTCTCAATTTCTTTGGCATCGAATTTATTTCAATTAATTCATATTTACATTACATTGTAAACACACGAAATACTAAAATAATTGCAACTGGCTCGTCACGCTGGTTTCATAAGTGTCCACCTATGCATTTACCTATCGCCAATTCGTGCTAAAATTACTTTCTTATACGAAGTAATACGCAAGTATCATAATCAATTTTGAGATTTTTACGGAAATTTACCTTATGACCTTCCCTGAATTGATTGTGTGTGTGTGAGAGAGAGAAAGCTATATATAATATGTATAAAAAAGTTCAGAGCAAACAACTGTACGTATTTATTTCATGGCACATAGCAACTAAAATTTGTTGGAAATCTCATAAAAAATAGAATGAAATTTCGTCGTCGTGTAGTAGGTGGATGCATGTAACTAGATTGGACGCTGTGACACACATTTATCAAAAATATTTACTGGTTATTCGTCCGCAGGTGTTGTCCTTATCCTTAGCAATTTTCATATATGATTGCCAAGAAACCTTGCCGTACAGGTCGAATGCACACACTTTCATCCGTTACTTTTTTGTTGAATATTTCCCTCGGTAATACATGTGCTTGTCAGGTTTTGGCAAACAAAAGCAGTATCACCGTGGGACGATATACCACATGAAATATACCTGCATGTATACGTGATTGATATGTAGGTAAAGAAGAAGTTTAGCAATTGATACACACCCGGGTATAAAAGTAGCCCCAGCTAGTTGCACTTATAAAAAGAATATGCAGTGTAACCTCGAGCGAGATAAGATACACCTTATGTAGTTTTAATTTATATCGGAGCAACTGTTTTGTGAGTAACGTAAGTTTGGAATAGTGATCTATGTATCTAAATCTATCTATCTTCCACGTACTTAGCGTCTTTCCTATGATTAGAGATTGCATCAGGTTATTTAGTGGTTTTTCATTTGGCTCCCTCCATCATCAAATCGTAATGCAGGTGCTAATTTTAAACACATTTGTCTTATGTGTAGGTTTGTTGCTTTAGGATTATTATTATCTAAAGTGACAAATGGGAACTTGTTTTACTGAAACAGACTCGCGCGATCATTTTCAACCAATACACTGTTGTTTTACGAGCATATTTTTATATCTTCACCAAGACTGCTTAGTAACAGTGAGAAATCGCTCACTTATTCATCTTTAAACTATTTCGTTTGTGTTATAATTATACTTTACGAATTTTGTAACATTCTTAAGTATGCATAAGAAGCATTATTAATTGTTATCGTTAATCATTCGAATTCTTTATGTTTTTAGGTGAGTGGTGCGGAGATGGCCGGCGATGTCGGCACGGAGGCCGGCTGTAGGTCGTGGCACCTGCGACTGCTCTAACATCACCATCATGCAGCTATTCCACGAGCTGAAACAACAGTTTCCCGCCGTGCCTGACGATATAGTGAACGCGTGCATCTCGGACCATTGTCACGACCGGCCAGCATGTCGCGCCCGGCTTCAACGTGAAGCCGACCACCAGCCTCGCGCTCTAGCTTACCCACCGTCGCTTATGGGTGGACCGTATCGCCAGGGTCCGCCATCAACTGCCCGCACCGATGCAGACGGCAGCGACCAACAGCCTGCGAGGAAAATGAATGAAAACCCCAACAGTGCTGCGCATCACAGACAACACAGTGCTTACAGTAATAATCAAACGACCTGTGCTTCAAATAGGACATACGATAATTCCAATTCGAATTCGCAAAACCCAAATAATAGAACGCTCGACGCTCCTAATACGAACTTGAGCCCTACCCCTACGACTTGTGTTTCTAATAGAACATTCAACGACAATACCTTGCAATCCCCAAACAGCAGATCATTCAACGAGAATCCTAACACTAGTTTCGATATCTCTAGGAAATCGTACGACGATCCCTTCGCCAATTTTTTAAGTACTCCACGTTCTCGAACAGTCTCCCGAGAATCCTCCGAATCGTTTTCCAACTGTACTGAATCCTGGTCGAAAACTGTGTTATCGAATAATCGAACCGTTATTGATGAGCACCTGTCAAACGTTTCTATTTCCCCATCGTTGGACGATCCTAATTTGTATATCTCACGCTCTAATAGCCTTGAATCATCTTCCAGAACTGTATATCGAGATTCCTCTCCAATATCTTCCCAGCGACGGAAAGCATCGTACGACGATTCTCAAACCAATCTTACTGTTTACCCTCGGTCCAATTTTCCAGAAACATCTACGAAAACATTTTTTCGAGAGTCTGAAACTTCTACAAGACCATACCCTGAATTCTCAAAATCACCAATATCTTCTGGTGGAACTTCTCCGCATCGGACATCCATCGAAGATCTGTCTCGTTCCCACATTTTATCTCGGGATTCTCCTACAAGATCCAGACATCAAGAATCCAAACCGTTAAATTCCCCAAGCAGGTCATTTGATCCACGTCCGACTGATCCCAGATCCAAGTTGGAATCTGTTGGGAAACCCCCAATATCACCGTGTTTAAATAAACGTTTCGGGGTAAAATCTCAAAAGACTTACGACGGTAAAGTGTCTAAAGTTCCAGAAGATCCTCGATCTGTAAACTGTGATTTGGGAGCAGTAAAAAAACCACCGATACGACCCGCTACTCTGGACTTGCCTAAACCTGAACCAACAAGTGTGAACTTGTCAGTGAACGTGAATTGTTCTGTAGATTTAATTCCTTCGCCAGCTAAACATAGCTCAGTGCTTCAAGTGACCCCTGAACCGACTTGGCTTCACCAAGATTTGCAATCGCCTAGGAGTTATACTTCGGTGAATTTGACGTTGCGTACACCGACATCAGAGCCGCAAGCCCCTATAGACATTTGTTCGGCAAATTCAAGTTTGACTTATACGACGAGTTCGTTTGATTCCAAACAAGGTTTGCAGAGTCGTCTGCAAATAACTGTTGGACCGGGAGGTATGGGGTCGGTTTCAGCGGTTCGGACGAGACCACGATCGAGTTATCATCCGGTTGAAGTGCCTGAGGAGGAAATGCCTGTTAGAGGGAGTTCTATGCCTGATCTGCTCATCACCAAGGGCACAACGAACCATAGTAAGTACATATTGCTTCATGATCACAAATGGGAGACTTGTCTGCTATTATTAGAGAGAACTTTTGCGTTTCTTTGTTTTGACTATTACATTGCCAATATAAAAGTTCTAAGTACAGATATCTTAATGAATGGTAACGTGCTTTAATTAACTTGGCACGTAAAGTAATTTCGATTGACTTTTTTAAAGATTCCTGTTGCCGCAACCTCATTCATTAATTACAGTAAATATGGTGGTGGGATTTGGAAGTTGTGTGCATTTCGTTTGTAAAGACAGAAATAATATCTATGAAATTTCCCGAATACCCTAGCTTATAGAGAACTTCGCCAACACAGACACAACAGTTTACGAGTCGCGTATGCCATTTTACCCTCTAGTATAATACATTTGTTTTAAAATATAAAGTTAGACCGGCGACCGACGTCACTACGTGATTAGCTTATTTTTAATACCAATATATTTATGTCTGGTATTCGACAAGTTTAGATCATATTTCTATAAGTAGATCATTTTAAATAATAGAACAAATTTAGAATTTTCAAATAAATTTTGTGCGAATTCCAAGTAAATTAAAGAGTATATTTTTACACACAGCTGATTTATTTTTTTGTGTGTTTGCTTAATTATCTTTTATTTATTTAACTAAGATTGCGTGTGTGTTTTTACTGATAATAAAGGTATAAGTAGTACACCCTTGCCCTTCAAATTCATCAGCTATAATTAGGTACGCCCCCGCGCAACACAAGTCTCTATCGGTGCTATTTTGAACAAGGCCGTCTAAACTGCCATTGAAATGCATATACATTTGTTACGTTACCGTTTATTATACAAATTCCATTTGCGAACATGTGTTACATGCCATTTTGAACTCGGATGTTATGATTAAATGAACCTGTCTAAACGCATCAATCTATAATAAAATCCCTTAGACACATTGACCAATATTTAGTAAATATAATCATCACATTGTTGAATTAGGAAAAGTATTGGATCAAAATAAATTGTTTGTTCGTTTTTTGGCCAATTCAGTTAACTAAAGTTTTTGCTTTGGCGACATGCATACTTTTCATATACTATTTATATTTTGTGCAGTAAAATAATTTTCGTTCTAGTATCTACCTTGCATTCTAGATTTATTGTTTGCATCATGCGTGTGTGAACTATTTGAATTTTGATGCGCTGCATTATCTAATATTCGTAAAAATATCACAAATTCTTTATCTAATCAAAAAACATTTTATAGTTATTTACTTTTTTGGTAAACAATGCGATGAAATAATTTTCCGTATTTATTCTAAGCGTATTTTTAGACATCATTGCACCATAAACAAATTCTTATAAACCGTTCTATAATAAAACCTTGTAACGTGCAATAATTGGAAATGTTTCGACAAAAAAATGTCAACAGGTTTGGCCCGTAATTGCAATTTGTATCCTGTTAAATATTCACTTTTGTGTTTTAGTATTATTGGTGTCCAGACAATTGGTGCGAAAGGAACAGTTGAAAAGTGAGCTGGAATCAGGCCGCGATCGTCTTTGTTCAATCAAGAAAGAAGTCCAGGCACTTCGGTTAGAAAATACGCCGTCGTATCGAGACCATTTGCAGAAACAAATCCGGCATTTACAATCGCAATGCGAACGATTGACTGAAGAAGTTGATAAGCATTCAGAATCTAGAGGTATGGCAATTTGTATTTGCATAATAATAGGAAATTGATTGAAATACGAGTGTGATTTCGAAATGAATTATATGATTGGGTAAAACCCAAATAGACCTTGGTATACATTGTGCAATGATTTAATTAAAAGTGTCGTTCGCGTTTATAAATAGTTTCGTGTATAATCAAATATTTTGGTGTGCTTTGCAAATATACAAATTTAAGTTCAACTAAAGGCGACATTTTATGTAAATATTAAATTGCCGGATGTGATGTTTATAATTATATATTTACAACTTATCAAAAGTAAATAATTATTGGCCTGCACGTAGTATTCTACGAATTTCGTTTTAAATTTAATACACTCATACCCACGTTAAAAACGAGGTTTATATTTATCAAATAGTCACCGTATAGATTTACTTATAATCGTCATTATTTATTTAATCTTAAAACTATATATTTATTGTTATAGAAAAACAATTGTTTAATAATCAACTTTATTGTTTTAAAGTGCCTTTGGGTGAAACAAACGAGGAGTTTTACCGCCACATATACACGGGTCAACGGGGTTCGTTGCGGTCACGGCGACCGGTTAACACCGGTCCACAGCGACGGTATCATAACTCGGTAAACGAACCAGACGGACCACGTTGGTCGTGTCACATCTGTACATTCCGCAACCATCCACTGATGGACAAATGTGAGCAGTGCGAAATGCCGCGAATACTCTTAGGTAAACTGTCCTCAAACGAATTAACACAATCTCCACCGAGTCCTCCACCGCAAGCGCATGCATCTAACAGCCAACCTCTTGCACTTGGCATGCACATCTAGTTTGGTTTCTTGTATGATTTTATAAAAAAAAATTTAAACTTTATAAGGACTGAACTATAATAAGTACCCAGGAATTTATATTTGATGAATATAACGCGTAGAGTGCCATTTTATTTGTGAGGAATTAATTTTCTCATATTAGGCTACTCTACGTATTAATTCGCTAGATTTAAGAATAAAATGAGTCCTTCCTGTTGTTTTCCTATATTATTATAATTTGTTTTCTAGACTGATTTTTACTTCAATTTCAAACTTTTATTTAAACTGTTCAATCAAATATTATGCTGTTTTATCTTTAACTATATATTTGCATCATGAAATATTTGTGTTAAGTTTATAATAATAATTAGTGTGTGATTTGTTATAATTTTGATTATTTTAATAGTACAACTGTTACTACGGTTTATTGTGTTTTAGCTTATTCTATCATTGGTTTTCGAATAAAAATATTAAAATGTGATTTGTTTGTGTTTTGCATGGTTTTAATGCAGTTGATTTTTGTTAATTTGTAATATAAATGACTTTCAGTTTCAGCAGGGCCTGGTGAAAATATACATATTCGGTTTTCGCCCGGAAACGCTACACGTAAGCTAATATTTATTTTTCAGCTACTACTAATTAGAGTTTTCGCTCGACTAATAAATGTGTGTATTTTTACTGGAACGAAGTTAGACAATGATTTATAGCGAACTTTAATATAAACTCAAATTTAGATTTCTGTTTGTGTCGTGTTTGTGATTTTTTGTTTGTGTACTTGGTGTTTTATTTTATGTTGAAATAATGTTAACATCTTTAATTATAGAATCGCTAAAACGGTTTAACATATTTCGAAAGTGTTTTCTTAAAACTTAACTTGTGTGACAGGTAAGATATTTTTAAGACTATCAAATGTGAAATAAAATTTATTTTTTCTTGTTTTGCAGGGGTAATACACTCATGGGTTGTCTGACGAAGAGCTAATTTAAGGTTATGCTTATGTAATAATAATTTTAATGCTAAGGAAGAGATGTTTTTTTTTTTTTTCATTTCATACTTCAAATATTTTTAATAAAAATTCAATTCTTCATTGTTAAATATGCTTTATATTTAAATTTTATTTAACAAGTTATACACAAATCATAACACGAGATTGGGCACATTTAACTACCCAAATCTAATATTATTTTGGCTTCTATGAAATATAAAATTTTTTTTTATAAATTTCGATCTTTTACTTTATCTAATTTCACATTATCTGATTATTTTGATGGAAAAAATTGTCGTATTTATATAATTATATAAAATTAAATTGTTTACAATAAACCTAAATATACATAATAGGTACAGAATTACATTTTTACACTGCAGTACCCCGTTCCAAATTCTGTTTAATTTCAGCTGTATGTTCCCCGTAAAACCGATCCAATTTCTTATTAAACTTAGCGTTTCTCTCATTAATATAATCAATATCAGCATCGTCATTGTGCGTACGTCTACGCGAATATTTCTCACGTTTCGCGATTTGATCCTCTAAATCTTTAACCATATTATCAACAGCGTCTTTCTTATCCTCATGTAGCCCATGTAGAATAACACGGGGTCCCCCATAAAAAGCATCGCCATATTTCTCCTTTTGATCTTCATACTTCTCCAAATCCCTCGGTCCCATATTCTTCACCAAACGCTTATACTGCCGAACGGTAGCTGCTTCGAAATCCGAAAAGCCCTGATCGGGATTCTTCTTTTTCTTCTTCTTTTCCATTCGCTCTGCTTCCACTGCAGAAATATTTAATAATTTCACTCGATCATAATCGTCTCCTTTAGATGTGGCTTCTTTTCTGGCGGTTTGGTCGTCCAATAACCATTCAGCTTGACGTTTTCGCGATTCCCAATTGGCGGGTAACTTGTTACGGGCATCTTCAGCGACAACTTCCTGGTGGTTGTGGTTACGAGCTTCGTTACGTGCGGAATGTAGACTTCGAAGGCGTTTCATACGCTCTGCTTGCTTCTCCGCGAACGTTTTTTCGCTGCTTGCAGACGAAGTTGCAGTCTCCATTATCGTTAACAATTTAGATTTCTTTGTCAAAGACGCAATATTTTATTTAGGTTAGATTTCTACGTCATAACATCAATTCATACCTATCTTCACAATTATATATTAAACGTTCACACATGTTTTGTTCCCTAAACTTATAGTACGATTTTGTAAAATTAGACTAAATATGTGATATTTATTTTAAAATAAATACATATATAAATGAAATCAAATATTTCCAAGTATATTTATGAAAATTTATAGTTTATAATGATTGAATTAATATTCGCAGACAAATTTTGAAATGATGTGGCCAATTTTCAGATTGGTCACCATGTCAACAAAACTGTTTGTAGTGTACACTGTCAGATTTGCATTTTACATTCCAATTTATCAATTTTATTAAAATATTGCGATGTCTTCGATAAGCGAGCACTTAGAAACTGATAATATGAAACAATCGTCGTTGTGGTGGTTAAAAAGCACAGCGAAAAGTGCAATAAACCCTCAAATAAACATAAACGATGCAATCTTAACCTTCCCAAACAAATTAGATTTGGACATTTCTACGTCGTTGGACGAGTTTTTGGATAAAGAGAATGAATTTAAAACGAATGACGATGCAAGCGAAGCTGATATTGGAAGTATAATTGATGAAATCAATAAATTAGCGTCGCAAAGTCCGATTGGAGTGTATGAGAATGTATCGAGTGATAAAAGTGTTGAGGAAATATTACAAGAAGCTGAGAAGCTTTATTTGGAAAGCTCGAAGAGCTTTGAGCAGTTAAGCTCGCGACATTCAGATTATTCGATATCTAAGTCTAGTTCGATTAGTTTTAAATCGAAAAAATCGACGCCTAGTCCGAAATCGATGCATTTGAAATTGCCGCAAGATGTTGATAAATTAAGTGTGATTTCCGATGAGAAGTTTTCGCCGGAAGGTGAAGAATATTCGGATGATTTTTCCAAAATATCCGACTCTAAAGTGAGTTCGTCGAAATCGAAAAACGGCATTGGGTTAAACAAGTCGATTGATAATTTTTCGCAAATATCCGACGCGAAACTCAGTTCGGGTAGGTCGAAATTAATTTTGAAATCCAACGAATATAATAATCATTACGCCGAATTTAATGTGAAACCCGAACATAATAGTTTAAAAAATGGTGATTTCATAAAAGAGTCAATTGTTTATAATAAAAGTGAAATATTGGACGAGAATCAAGTGTTCGACGGCGAAGAGGAACTACAAGAACAAACTTTACAACCGGATGTCGATGACGAACTGGAATCACCGGATGATGATATTGACGAACTGCACCAAGAAATCGAAAATTTAAAGGTTAGTGCGTAATTTAAAGAAAAAATTAGTTGCGAAAAAATATATTGAGTTATTTATTCAATAAAATGAGAAGAAATATTAATTACAATTTCCGGTCGAAGCAACGATTAAAATCTCAAATTTTCCTTTATTTCTAAATATAGTTAACATATTTTCAAAAACGTTGTTTATTTTCTTCGTTTTCATTTTAAATTAAGTATTTACGGCGATCGAAACATTTATATTAAATAAGTATATATTATTATTATTATAACTTGAGCTGTTTTGAGAAAATATATTGTTTTTTTATTGAGGATTGGTTTCTTTTTTACGCGAGCATAAATTTCGCGATAAGTTATCACCGGTTTTTCAGCCAATGTTAGGCTGGCACCATTACCATATATTTAAAATGACACATTTTAAGAAACTGGTTGGACTTGTTATTCAATCAAAAACATTGATGAAGATAACCGATATATGTATAAGTAACAGTTTCACATCGATGTATGATCGTAGCGAAAATGTACCGTTGTATGTACCCTCAATTTGTATCAGTGTGACATACAAAAGCTCGCACATAAACAAAACTGCACTGACTAAAACACAAATATCATTTTTTTAAGTTATGCGCATACATAAAGGCAAAAGTCGTTCGTAGAATTTCATTCGACTTAATTTGTTTACCAACATTTCCTTGTTCTCATCAATTTCGATGATGTATTGCACTAAGTGCAAAGACATCTTGTGGTTTTGAAATTTACATAATTATTATTTAGGAATTACCTATTTTATAGTTCAAAGAACGTTACACTTTAAAAAAGGTGTTTAAATCAGTAACATTTCTTAATTGGGATAAGATTCCTACGTCATAAACATTTCCAAGTTCCAATTGATTTGATATTTAGTTTTTTACTTAAATAAAATTATTTTTGGAATCCCAAGAATGCCTAAGTTTAATATTTTTTCCTTATGAAACTCATGTAGTTTTTCCAACCGACTTATTTTATATTGTATGTTTGTTTAACCTTCTTATACGAAGTAATAAATAAGTAGTGCAATCTCGAAATTTTAACAAAAATATAACTTTTGACCTTCCCTGAATCGAGTCTATTTTTGAAATATTTTTTGTTTATATAATTTATAGCATAATATATAATAATATTTTCGCGAATTACTCAAAATTTGTATCTTAATATAAACAAAATTCGTAAAATATTGCGGATATATGTGTTCGATAATTATTTAAATAAAAACTATTAGTTATTACCGCAATCTACAACCGGGAAATAAATAGCTCATTTTGTTTAGAAAACTACTTCAATTAGACAAAAACTACTTCTAATAAAAATGATAGATACTTCTTATAAAAATTATTAGTTAATTTTGGTTAAGAAATAATTATTATTTTGAGTGTTTATTAATATGCATATACGTTATAATATTTAAATATATTGATTTGTAAAATCGGTCGTATTCCAAATACAAAACAAATCGTGTTGTTATCGTTAAAAAAGTACAATAAAAGACGCGGGTACCGTTCTTAAGTTAGTGGGTCGACCACTGGACTATGTTTGCATATAAAACCAGTGGCCGGGCAACGGAATCGGTTAATCATGAAGACGCACGCTGCGGCCGTGGTGTGCTTTGCACTACTCGCATTCGTAATCAGTGCAAACGCATATCCAAGATCCGATTCGTTGCTCAACGAGCACAATGAGGATCTTGATGATGCGACAGATAACATTGATAATAAAAGTGTTGAGTCGCTCGGCGATGATGATGAAACTGATAAAGTTTCATACTCGGGTGCGCAATTATGGAAAGTTATTCTCAATAATGATGCGGCCATTTACGTTTTGAGCGAATTGCGAAATAGAAAAGGTAAGTCTTAATATAATTTTATTTCAAAACGAAAATAGTTTATAAATCATTTGATTGTTTTGTAAAGAAATTTCGCCATGGGGTGGCAATGCAACTTCACTAGATATCTTAGTGCACCCAAAATTTTTAACTCATGTTGAGAAAGTGTTGAGTCAATCGAACATCACGTATGAGATCTCTATACATGATATTCAAAGAGCAATTGATACTGAAAATCCACTGCCGAGCGAAGATGATGAATTAGCGAATAGAAAAGGTATGTTGCGGTACAACAATTTTGTAGTTGGAAATGTAGACATTTAGAATGGTGTTTGTGATTTGATAAGGGAGGAAGTTAGTATCCATTAAATATCCGAAGCGGTTTTGGTTGGCTTGGAAGGGCCTAAAAGATCTAGGGCCATCGAAGCAGTTTTGGCCCGCTGCGAATTGGGGTCCGTTGTACCCATGATTGTATGTACGGGCATGTTGCATGAAACCACGCACTTGTTTTATTTCTTTATTCAATATCGATTCACAAATATTAAAAATAAATTACTACCGCTTAATTAAAGTATTCAGTGTTTTAGTATGATTAGATCAGATATAAAGTTTTATTGAGAGTACTTAATATAATAATTGCATCTTAAACTCATGGTATACTTAGAATCAATAAGTTTTCTGATTTCTAACAAATAAGAAAATCTTCTTGGATTCTTAATTCTGGGTATGTTATATATATCGGGATTTCCTAGATAAATCAGTACTTACATAAAGTTGCAATTTTTTTTTTAATTATGAAATAATAATTTAAAAAAATACATATATACATTACTTTACAGCCATTCCTCATAAAATAGGGTTTTTTGTCACCCTATTTGATAGAAATGGGCATGCAATTATATATGCATTTTTAAATTAATTATTTAATTTTTTCATACAGAGTAATGATTAAAAGAACTCATCATGCATAGCATTATTTTAATAATAGTTAATAATTATATCTTATGTTTTTAAAATGACGCTTAATTTACAATTTTTGTTTTTTTCGCTAGTAATTTTATTGAGATAGCAATTTTTTTTGTTTAATTATACCATTTATGAGAACTTCATGCGCAATACCTACTTTTTACATGAGCATAAATTGACGAACTTTGATCATATATCTATCGATTTAATACTCCGTCTCGTATTTCTCACACATAAAAGTTTCGCAATATATTTTAAACCTGATACCTATATGTCGCACTTAATTTTTAGTAGTGAAAACGTATATTTTTTAAAGAATTTCTAAGCTATATTAAATACAATATTAACGTAAAAAACAGTTTTTAAAAAAATGTATACGATTTTTTAAATGTATGTAATATGTATGTATGCCCGAAAATAACATAGCATGTGAATCGCACAAACTAGCATGTAAAACGTGTAAATAACAAAAAATTAATATCCTAATTTAAAAACACTTTAATAGGACACCGTATGACGTGGGACTCATACCATCGTGTAGTCGACATAAATGATTACCTCGACTATTTAGCAATAACCTACCCATCACTGTGTACTGTTAAAACCATCGGTTCATCCGTCCAAGGTCGCCAGATAAAAGTCCTAAAAGTATCGAATGGCAAACCTGGAAACAAAGCCGTCTGGATAGACGGTGGTATGCACGCTCGCGAATGGATCTCCCCAGCGAGCGTCACATACATCATCAACCAATTCGTTGAGAATTACGATACCGAAACAGAAGATGTCAAAAATCTCGATTGGTACTTTGCGCCAGTTATGAACCCGGATGGGTACGAGTACTCGCACTCAATTGATCGTTTGTGGCGGAAGAACAGATCGATCAAATCTAATCAGTGCGTAGGCACTGATCTCAATCGGAATTTCGGATATAAATGGGGTGGAAAAGGGTCATCAAAGAACCCTTGCACTGAAATCTACGGCGGAAGTGGGCCGTTCTCAGAACCTGAAACGGCAGCGTTGCGAGATTTTATATTAAACAGCGGTGCGAATTTCAAATCATATATCAGTTTCCATTCATATGGACAGTATATTTTATATCCATGGGGCTATGATAGATTTGTACCTCCAGATTACAGTGATTTGAAACTGGTTGCACAGAAAGCAGCACAGGTATGCTTAAGTTTCCTAATTACCCACCTAAGATTTGTGTATATTTATGAATGTGACGAAATGGTGTTAATTAAATATTTGTTTAGGCAATGAGAAGATCTAGTGGGTCGATTTACAAGGTTGGTCCGGCTGCAAATACTTTATATCCAGCAGCAGGGGGCTCAGATGATTGGGCTAAAGGTGCCGCGAAGATAAAATACGCATATACTGTTGAATTAGGTGACACTGGTCGCCATGGGTTCATTTTACCAGCGGAATTCATAGACTCTTCAGCTAAAGAAGCTTTAGCTGCTGTTCGAGTATTTGGAGCAGCAGCACTAAAAGCTTAAAAGTATCTAAACGCAAATTTGTGATGATATATTTTATTTTTGATCAAATTTTGTGATAGTATTTATTGTTATTTATTTTTAAAACGTAGACGCTGAAAAAAAAATTATATTTGTTAAAATGTGTTTTATTTTATTATACTTTTATTATTCCTTTTTCCTCCTCAATCAAGCTCTTCGCGCAATGGTGACAAGTCTAACTTATTTAAAACAAAATAGTTTATGCAATTTTAAAAACATTTAGAGAAATTTCTATTTGTAGATTCAACTCAAAGAAACTAAACATATTCTTGAAGAAAACGAATCCTCATTAAACAAACAATCCTTCGGCATTCAACAAGAATTAGATGCAACCATCGAGGACCTCAAGGACACCAAAGAACAAAACACAGTACTCCAAGTCCAATTAGCTAACTTAACAAAAACCCACCAAGAATTACGAGTAAATTACGAAGAGTTACTTGCGTCGAAGAAGAACTTAGAAATACGCATCGCTGAAATCGATACGAATTTCTTGCGGTGTAAATCCGAACTTGTCTCTGTCCAAGACAACAATGAGAAACTCTCAGATTCTGAGACGCATCTGAAAAAACAATTAGAAATCGAGAAATTGCAATCGAAAACAGCGCGATTACAAAATGAAAAGGATGCGAAATGCATTCTAGACTTGAACAGACAAGTGAAAGAAATGGAACGGATCATTCAACGAAAACATCCGGATTCTGTTTCGGCATTAATTGTAGCTTCTAAAAACGAGTTAGATTCTCCAACAGCTAGGAACCTATTAGAAAATCGCATAAAACAACTTGAAAACGAAGCTAGTTTACGGGAGATGCAATCGAACAATGTTTTCAGTGAAATACAAGATAAATTCAATCAAATGAAAGCGAAATATGAGAGTCACATTGAAGATTTAGAGACGCATGTAAATGATTTAAAACACCAATTACGAACACGTGTAGACACGTATGATATATACACGCAGACGTATACAGAAGAACCAAAATTAACTGACAATAATGTGAAAGAGATTTATAATATTGGGACGCAGACTGAGTATACAAAATCGCCGAGAAATGTGCCGAAAAAAGACAAATTGGATCCCAGGGAAGACGCGCATTTAATAGCGACTATTCGGGGCTTGCAATTTGATTTGACATCTAAAGAGAAATTGATCAATAAATTGCACAAAGAAGTTGAAGAAATGAGGAAAACGAATAGAAAGTTGCAAAAGGATCGAGAAGGAAATTTAAAAAGTGTACCTGATAAACGAGACAATAACAAGAATGATAAACAATTTAATAAAACACCTGATACACCCGATTCGATTGATAAAGAAATAAGAGCGGTTAGGGAGGAACGTGATAAAATCAAAGCGCATTTATGCCGGTTAGAAGATGATTACCAGACTTTGAAAACAAAACGGCTTCAAGATGTAAGTTTATTGTTTGATAAAATTAATTAAATTGTGTAAGTTTTTGTTTTTTTAGTTGAATACATTGCAAGAAGCACATGAACGTGAAATTACCACTTACATGTCGAACACTGGACCAATGCGTGAACAATTAGATGTTCAACAAATTTCAATCTCAACGCTTCAGTCTCAACTAGCAAATGCCAAAGAAGAATTAGCTATTATTACAGTAGAACGGGACCATCTAGACGCCCGGTTGAAGAATCTAACGCTGATGGAGGCGGATCGAACTCCTGAAGACTGCACGACCCAGTTGTCTCTCCAGAAAAAGGTTAGATTTTATTTTATTTATTTTTAGACCGTTTAAGACGGTTACATATACAGTGTTGCTTAGTTTTACTGGTAAACTAGTTAGTTTAAAATAGTTTTATAGCAAATATATAAATGTTTGCTTGTGTTAACGTAATTATTTGATTTTTGTCAGCTAATCGTTCCCTGTTTTCTCTCTAATTCTATTGAAAGAATTATGCAGAGGGTATCGATTATGGAGTCTCCATAGCGTATTATGGTATTAAATCTAAACTATATATACTAAACTCTCGCAATATGAACATAGCGGTGAGATTTGATTATAAAATTTATTTATGTTTACACATTAATTTCTTTGCTTTTGATTTATTTTGTAATTTAGGTAAGTATCGCTTTTTTAATGTAATAAGACTAGAAAACATCACATCACATTTATTTAATATTTCTAGTAGATTAGTTGTAATTTTATTATTTGGAAATTATTCTTAAAATAAATGTAGATTTTTTTTGTTAAAAATAAAAGAACAATCTAGAATTCACAATTGAATTAAGCCGTCTCAAACGGTCTTAATAAAGTGTTTGTAATTTGGAAAAACCGGTAATTTATCCTGATAAGATGTGTCTTCTAGATTGCTTACTTGGAACGAAGATATGAGGAACGTGAACATAGACTGAGAGCCATTGTACATGGCTTAGCACAGAAACAGGTAACGACGAGTCGTGATTGCACTCAATGTGCAGCTCGACAACAACAGTTAATTAGTTATAAAGCTGAGCTTGATCAATTGTTAGCTACTCTTCGATATCTTCAATAATTTATGCCGTTTCACGATGGACGAACATATTACCATATGCGTCCATTTTGATTCAGCTTTTAGATTTTTAGCGATTAGCTTCACGTAGATCAAAGTTCCTTTCGATGTTCTCTTGCCCATATTTAGTAATCTCTTAAATAAACATTCCGTTTGTAAGAACCAATGTAGATATTTAAGGTAATTATTTGATATTAAATGTAATAATGAAGTGCCGCAAGAGAACTTCAAATATAACTAAATACTCAAATGTTTTTCATTTAGAATATTATTAGCTAATTAGATGGAATTAGGTTTTAGTATAAAATAGATTTTAGGCATTTGTACTCATTTAGCTAATTGTATTAAGTAATACGTATTGATAATATTTTGTGATAGTTTGTGATTTTTATTGTATATATTTTTATTATTTTCTCTTCGGAAATTATTTATTTAATGCGCAACATATTTTATATTCAGATTTTATTATTTTTATACGTTTTAACTTTATGAAATATATTTTATCTTCAACAAGCCATTGTTTATTAATTTTTTTTTAAAATGTCAATTGTCAAGTGTTGTGATTTGTATACGTTAGTATGAAAAATGTGCTCATTAATTGACTCAAGTTTTACTGTACGGTAAAGCAACATATTTTAAAACAATATTTATAGGAAATATATTAACATTTACACGATTCCAAGTATTACGAATTTAATTTTGCTATTAAATAACACAATAATATGTTGAATAATTTACCAATTTATACACCGTCCTGCTAATTGTATATACTTACCACTAATCCTAACACGAATCAAGTAATTATACATTTGAAATTTCGTTGTTATATATTGATTAACTTTTTATATTAATAAAAATATGTTAAGTGTTTTATGTAATCGCAGATTAATCTGTGTGGTAATCAATAAAAACGATAAATTATTTTTAACTTGCTTTAATATATATTACATACATTTATCATTTGGCTTGATCTTTGATCAATATACATTTTATGGGGTTTTTATAAATATTTCTACTGATTAACAATATAAGCTGTTTGTTTATAAATATAAAATCAATGACAAATCTAATCTTGATTTCACCTTAAGTGTTTACTCAAGCAATTCATACAATTTTTCTTGCCAGTAATTTCATTGTATTTGTCACTAATAAGATATTTAATTAAAAATAATTTATTGCACTTTGTCTTTCATTGCAAATGCTGACATTCGGAAAGACCTGAAATAAAAGATATTTAAATTAATTTTACATGTTGACATTTCATTTCAAAAATATAATTCAATTTACTATTTAAAACTTACCTAAATATGTTCATTTTAGGTTTATTGCGGGTAATTTGCAGTAATAATAAACCGACTAATATAATTTTAATAGTCTGTAAGATCAAAGTATTCTCTTGTCCCACTTCTAGAGCTTCTACTTTAGGTCTGGTTAATATTTGAAATTCTTCAAACACACTCGTAACAGTATTACGTCCTGCATTCCTGACTAAACTCCTATCATTAGATTTTAAATTTCTTTCTAAGGTTCGTTCTCTTATTTGGGAATCTGAAGTCCTTGCAGAGTTTCGCTGTACGGAATTATCTCGATTTCGGAATCGACGAGCATCATGAACCTGTTCCAAATTTCTAGAATTAGTACGAGTATTTAATTTTCGAGTTGCCAAATAAATGTCTAGTTGTCCTATGGTTCTTTCATCAGTTGTCCTGGTATTTTCTCGTCTGTTAGATAAATTAATTTCGCGGGAAACTGTTGTGCGATCTTGATAGCGAACCCGCGAATTTGCATTCCTTTCTAAAGAACGTCTTGAAGCAACAATATTTAAATGTTCTATTTGGGCCGCTCTAGAATACCGCTCATTTGAAATACGATTGTTGTTCATTGTTTGCTCTAAAGATCTGCTATTTCGAATTAATCTGGTTCTAGAATCTCTATGTTCTGCTCGTATCCTAGAATCCCGATCCATTGACAGGCGCTCCATAATATTTTGGTCGTTTTGTCTCACTACTGATCTTATATTACGAGCTGATATAATTCTTGAATTTATCTCACTAGATATTATTCTTTGGTCAGTAGTTCGTATTCTGGATTCAGTTCCAAGACGTTCATTTGCACGAACGTTAAGTGTCCTTTCTGCTGATCTTGTATTTTGAGCAGACCTAATCCTGGAATCTTGATCACCAGAAGTTCGTAATTGACGTTCGTTGAAGTTACGTTCGGTAGAAACGAGTCGGTTATTACGAGAATCTGTATTTCGTTCTGAATTACGTACTTTGTTTAGTGATACTCGTTCTGAGTTCCTGGCACTGCGAACGAATCTTTCATTGAGTCTACGGTCAGATATTGGAGCATTTCGTGAATTTATTTCAACAGAAATAAGTCTGTTATTACGAGAATCTATATTCCGTTCGTTATTTGGTAATGCTCGTTCTGAATTTCTGGAATTACGAACTAATCTCTCATTTAGTCTACGGTCAGTTATTGGAGCATTTCTTGAATTTGTTTCAACAGTGACAAGTCGGTTTTCACGTTCTGAATTACGTACGGAATTAAGTACTGAGATTCTTGAGTTTCGAACTAATCTTTCATGTAGTGTACGGTCATCAATTGGAACGTTGCGTAAATTATTTTCACTTGCAATACGTTCTTGTTTACGTTCTCGCGAATTTGAAGTACGCTCAAGATCCAAAACGGATTGTCTGGTATCACGGTTAAGTCTTGTAGTAGATATTCGGGCATCTCTAGAATCTTGAGAACCGTCTTTTCTTTCTATGTTTGTGTTAAGTCTTGAATTTCTTTCATTATTTCTTCGATTCTTTATTTGGGTATCTCTGTCGCCATATGACCGTTCTGAGGTTTGTCGATCTAATCGCGATATGGTTTCAAGATGCCTATTAGTTCTTGAGTTTCGGTCGGTGAGTCTTCGATTTGATACTTGGTTGTCCCTGGAAGCCCTAACAACAGAAAGTTGTTCGATGGTATGCCGACGATCTCCAGATGTTCTTTCTAAAGGTTTTTCCAAATTTCTAAAGTTACGTTCATATTGTTGGATTCTTCTATCGACAGAACGTCGTTCTTCTACTTGTTGCCTTTCTTGAGATGCTATACGTCTGCGATTATTTCGTATTTGTGGTTGCTCACGTTCTAAAGATCTTTCAGAGGTTCTGGAATTTCGATTTAGATTTTGAATTGACAGTCTTTCAAATGACCTTCGATTTTGGACTTGTCTTCGTTCTGGAGTTACCATATATCTGCGATCAAACGTTCTCTCTAAAGTTCTAGATTCCCTGACCATGGCTCTTGAATTATGCTCTGCATTGCCCGTGGTAGTTTCTCTTACTCGACGTCGTTCTTCTGGATTTGTTATAATTGAAGAGCGTTGTTCTTCAACAGATCGCTGTTGAAGGTTGACGACTCTTCGAGTGTTTATGCGAGAGCTTGAAGATGTTAAACGTTCTTGAGTGGCAACTCGTGCTTGACGGCGGTCTTCTGGATTTGTTCTAAATGCTGAACCTTGGTACTCTGCAGATCGTTCATGTCGATAGACAATTCTTTCGTTGTTGAAACGAGAATTTAAAAATGCTGAACGTTCTTGAATGGTAGCTTCTCGTGTTTGTCGTCGTTCTTCTACATTTGTTCTAAATGTTGCACGTTGGTGTTCTGCAGATCGTTCTGGGCGAGAGACAATTCTTTCTCTGTTAAGACGAGAATCTAAAGATATTGAACGTTCTTGAGTCGTAGTTTCTCGTACTTGTCGTCGTTCTTCTGGATTTGTTCTAAATATACTACGTTGGTATACTGCAGATCGCTCTGGAAGTTGGTTGATTTTTCGTGTATTAAAATGAGACTCTAAAGATGTTGAACGTTCTTGCGTGGCACTTTCTCGTACTTGGCGGCGTTCTTCTAGATTTATTCTTGTTGCAGAACGCTGATACTCTGAAGAACGCTCTTGAGTGGTAGTTCGTACTTGACGTCGTTCTTCAGGATTTTCTCTGCTTGCTGAACGTTGGTACCATGAAGAACGATCTTGACGATAAATTCTTCCACTATTAAGACGAGAATCTGAAGATGTACGTTCTTGAGTGGTAGTATCTCGCACTTGGCGTCGTTCTTCTGAATTTGCTCTAAATGCTGAACCTGGAGTTATACGTTCTCGGATTTGTCGGCGTGCTTCTGAATTCATTCGAAATGCAGAACGTTCATTCTCTAAAGTACGTTCTTGACGATGGTCGATTCTTCTGCTACTAAGACGAGAATTTCTTTCTTGTGTTTGATATCGCAGACCTAAATTTCTGTTGGTGCGTGTTATAGAATTCGTTTGCCGTTCATCTCGAATGTTTGATATTCTAACACTGCGTCGCAGATTAGATTCTATATTTCGTACAACTCTACGCTGGTTTCGTTCATACAAATTAGTAAAGGTGCGAGCAGGTGCAGATCTATCAAAATATCGAGATTTAGATGAGTCCATTTGCGTTAGCCTAGGTCGTGCCGTAGTCCCGGCCATAAATTCCCCATTGGAAGCTGTTCGGCCATCTTTCGCTTGAGGAGTTTTCAGTTGTCTTTCTTTACGCACATCAACGTGAAGTTGAACTGTATTGTTGTTGGTAGCTGTATTCAAATGATAATCGGTTGGATGATAGATATTCTGAACGGGATGCTTCCCGTCGCAGTACTTCAACGAGGACGCTTCAATCGAACAGATATCGCTGAGGAATCCATGGGTTTTCGAAAATAATAATAGTTGTAGTATTATTACACTGGTGCCGAATATGACTTTAGACTGCATGTTGATGGTTGTGAAATAAAAATTACTGTTCTGTTTACTGTTGATGCCTTGTATAGTATTCTTGGTTTACTGGTTCACGTTCTCGTTAGATGTTCACTGTAAGCTGGTCGGAACTTATTTGGTGACATGCTGTTGGATGAAAACCGGTTTTATACTAGTGATGTCTAGAACTCATTTCACACTTGCCTTAGCATTGATCGTTTTAAATTCGATTTTGTGTTAACCCATTTATGGTTAGTCATTATTCAATTTTAGATCTATTGTGTGGTATTTCTCATCGATTCACTTATAACTATTCTGTACACTGTTACACTAAATTGTAAACGATCTACTTGACGATTTTATTTAAGCTTCCAACGCTTGCGTTACATTGCTCATACGTTTTGCAGGCTTTAAAAAACATGCATAGAACGGTCAGTAACACAATTATGAATGAAACGTGTCAATATAGGTATAACTTATGTTTGTCTATATGGCAGCTCGTTTTATATTAAGAGTGTATTTTCGTAGAATATGTAGCACATATGGCAAAGCCTGCGGCTGTCTGATAACAAGGGAATTGAATCTCTTTAATCTGGTTTAGAGACGCATGTGCGATGGGGTGTTCTCGCGTAGGCGATCTCATTATCCGCTTCACCGTCCAGTTATACGCGGTGTAACATTTTTAAGTTATATTTTAAACGAATTTATTATAACCGATATAGGAATCGAACAAATTATTTTTTTATTTAAATATAATATAAATTTTTTGCAAGTTAATACGTTTATTGTTTTATCAATAAATACATCATATTGAATCAAATTATGCTGTATTGTTCATTTATTTAGCATGCTCATTGATAAAATCAATAAATGCTGATACTCTGGTGAAAACTGATGGAGCTCCGTCGCTTCCACATGGCATCATTCCCCAGGAAACGATACCAACTTGAACGGTACCAGCATCACCACGAGTTACCAAAGGACCGCCGGAATCACCAGAGCAAGCTCCTTGACCTCCAGCAAGTGGACCAGTGCAGATATTTGTTTCTTGCAAAGGCGCATCCGTTCCAGTCAATTCTCTTAAAGCATCAGAACATTCTGCAACAAAAACAATCTAATAAGCGATACTGTCCTAAATGTACATAATATTTCGGTCTATTTCGTTAATTTCTGATATAAAAGCGTAAATTATTTTACCTTGATGAGACAAGAGTGGTAAATCAACAGTTTGAAGTGCGTTGGGCATGTGTGGGATTGATCCAGTGCTGGTGCTGCCCCATCCGGAAAGAATTGAATTTCCAGTTGCGGTTTCATCTTTAGCTGGCATTTTAACAGCTTCAACGCCGTTTCCAAGCTTCAATGGGTTTTCCAGTTGGAGCAAAGCGATATCGTTGGGGTTGACGCCTCTGTGAAACAAAATTTCCATTGAGCTTCTAATCATGACAGCAATTTTATTTGGTGAAGGCTTCAAAATTAAACTTACCCTAGGTAGTCGGGATGGACGATAGTCTGTATAACTTTGATAAGTTGACCTTGCTCTTTCAAAGAATGGATGCCGGCTTTAACCCAGTAATGAGCGAGTGGAATGTGTGGTACTTCGGTGATACAATGTCCAGCAGTCATAATCCAGCGTTCGTTGATGATGGAACCACCACAGACGTGGCTGTGTACCAAAGTTAAACCATATTGCAGAGAAATTTGGTATGGGAAAGCTCCTTTTTCAGCTTCATGACCACCGACAACTCGGCCAGTTGGCGAAGCTATAAAAACGAATTGGATATAAGATTTAAATATACAGAATTAATGTATAAAAAAATATTTATAGAAAAAAAATATTTATTTGAAAAAGCAATAGTAACATATAACGATTTTGTCTTATATCAAGACATATATAAAGTATGTTTTTACCTTGAACGAAAGCTATAGCTGCGAAACAGAACACTACAAATTTCATCATCTTCTACTGTTGTATTGTAATTGTGAAGCGTTTTGCTTCCTATTTATACATAATTGCTATCTTTTCATCATTTAGTGCAGATCGATACGTACTTAACAATTGTTAAAAACGAAAAAATGCAATAGATTAGATGCTAATATAATTGACGTTCAAATTAAGTTACTTTCTTATCTTTAACTTGGAAAATTTAAATTGTTTGATGTTATCAGTATTTGATCATGTGAAATTTAGATTTTGAACAAGTAATCTATGTAAAATCCCCAATATCGTAATTGCGAATATATGTACTCATTTCCCACATATTTTACCGTCTGATAAGTAACCATGTCGTTCATTAAGTGACGATATATTTTAATTGCAGATATCTCTAATAAAATCATATTTCAATTATCCGCGTCATCTTATATTAATAGGTAGCTTAAGTGATGAAACACTTTCGATGTTTTATCTTTGGTCAATAATACATAAAGCAACAATTTTCAACATTTTGGTACAGCATAATTATTTTAATCGTACTTGTTTTTAAACCAATTTAAAAAGATAATCTAAAATCATATTTTTGTCTAGGATAGAACAAATACAACTTATTTGTTATATTATCATAAACTTAATTCCGAGATAGCAAAACAACAATAATAAATACAAACAATCCAGTATGATTTATTGTTTAAGAGTTCAAATTTATTACAATTGGATACTCATTGTCTGCGTAGAACTTAAAATAACAACCCTATCAATTCTATAAATTGGTAGCACAACCAATATACATCAAAAAAACTATTTTTCATATAAAAATAAAATATATATTGCAATTTTATATGATTACTATTTTACCAATTTTTACATCAATTATTCAATATTGTTAATTTAATTAACATGCTCATCGATAAAATCAATAAATGCTGATACTCTGGTGAAAACTGATGGAGCTCCTTTGCTTCCACATGGAATAATTCCCCAAGATGTGATACCAATTTGAGTGGTATTAAATTCATAACGAATTACTAATGGGCCGCCGGAATCACCAGAGCAAGCTCCTTGGCCGCCTTCAAGTGGACCAGTGCAGATATTGGTTTCTGCCAAAGCTATATCAGTTCCCCAGAATGCTATCAAAGCATCAGAACATTCTGCAGCAATAACAAACTAATAAGTGATACTAGCGTAAATGTGTATAGTTTTTAGCAACGGATAAAAAATAGCTAGCTTCGGTCTATCTCGTCAATATCTGATAGACAAGCGTAAATTATTGATGATTAATATATAATTTTACCTTGATGACTCAAGAGTGGTAAAACAACACTTTGAAGTTTGTCGGGCATCTTTGGGATTATTGTAGTGCTGGTGCTACCCCATCCAGAAAGAGTTGAATTTCCAGTTGGGATTTCATCTTTAGCTGGTAATGTAACTGCTTGAACGCCGTTTCCAAACAGCAATGGTTCTGTTAGCTCAAACAAAGCAATATCGTTGGAGCTGATACCTCTGCGAAATATAATTTCCATTGTGACCCTAGTCATGAAACCAGTTTTATTTGATTAAGAATTGAACCAAAATTTACCCTTTGAAGTCGGGATGGATGATAAACCGTTTAGCTTTAATTTCTTGACCTTGGTCTTTCAATGAATGGATGCCGGCTTTCACCCAGAAATTAGCGAGTGGAAGGAATGGGGTAGTGGTGATACAATGCGCAGCAGCCATAACCCAGCGTTTATTGAGGACGGAACCACCACAAACGTGCCAGTGTAACAATGAATAACCATATTGCAATGAGATTTGGTATGGGAATTTACCAACTTCAGCTTCCTGGCCGCCGACGACTCGGCTGGTTGGAGAAGCTATAAAATACATTTAGGCTGAATATCTTACAACCAATTGTAGTTAGATAAATAAAAATTAATCATGTTGCAAATTTGCGTAATTCAGATCAAGAATATCAAAATATAATTCATACCTTCCACCGTGATGGCAAGAGCCACAATACATAAATAAACAATTTTCAACATTTTGGTACTGAATAATTTTTTTAATTGTCCTTGTATTTATACCAATTTATAAAGATTATTTAAAATAATATTTTTGTTAAAAACAACTTATTTGTTATATTATCATAAAATTTATTCCAAGATAGCAAAACACAACAATAAATACAAAAACTCAGTAAGATTTATTGTTTAAGACAACCAATATAGATATACATAAAAAAAACTACTTTTTAAATAAATATAAAATATATATTGCCATTTAATTTGTTTATTATTTCACCAATTATTACATCATATTATATCAATTATGCTGTATTGTTAATTTATTTAACATGTGCATCGATAAAATCAATAAATGCTGATACTCTGGTGAAAACAGATGGAGCTCCTTTGCTTCCACATGGCATCATACCCCAGGAAACGATACCAATTTGAGTGGTACCAGACCCATCACGAGTTACCAATGGACCGCCGGAGTCACCAGAGCAAGCTCCTTGGCCGCCAGCAAGTGGCCCAGTGCAGACATTGCTTTCTTCCAAAGGTTCAGAAGAGCCAGTCAACGCACTCAAAGCATTAGCGCATTCTGTAATAAACAAAACGTATTTAAAAAAAAAAAATTACAAAAATGCTTACGCGCAGTCAAACAAAAATAAATATATTCGGCTTTGCTTTAAGCGTTAAAGTTTTACCTGTATAAGTCAAGATTGGTAAGTCAACGGTTAAAAGTTCATTGGGCATGTGTGGGAATGATCCAGTGCTGGTGCTACCCCATCCAGAAAGGATTGAAGTTCCGGTTGCGATGGCATCTTTAGCTGGTAATGTGACTGCAGCAATGCCGTCTCCAAGAGTTAAAGGCTCTTCAAGTTCAACCAAGGCGATATCGTTGGGGTTGACTTTTCTAAGTTATAAATAACAATGCATATCGACAAATTCAACAATTGTTTTAACTTACCCTGCATAGTCTGGATGGACATAGGTTTTTTTGACCTTGATAATTGTACCATGATCTTTTAAGTTATGGATACCAGCTTTAACCCAGTAATGAGCAAGTGGAAGGTGTGGGACTTCGGTGATGCAATGTCCAGCAGTCAGAACCCAGCGTTCATTGAGGATGGAACCACCACAGACGTGGCTGTGTAACAATGCAAAACCATATTGCAAAGAGATTTGGTATGGGAATGCACCAGCTTCAGCTTCGTGACCACCGACAACTCGGTCGATTGGAGAAGCTAGAAAATAGACAATTGGAGTTAAAGAAATAAATATGAATCATGTTGTAATTTTCGTATATAAAATATACGAGCTCCATGAAAAATTAGCATAATTCAAATCTTTAAAGAAAGAATATCAAAACACATACCTTGCGCGGTGATGGCAAGGGCCACAATACATAAAGCAACAATTTTCAACATTTTGGTACTGAATAACTTTTATTTTATTTGTACTTGTATTTATATAAATATACAATCTTAAAATTCATTTTTATCGATTATCTAAAATGATACGTTTTGTCAAGGATAGAAAAAAAACTACTTGAGTTTTTTTTTACTTTCTTATACGAAATAATACATAAGTATTGTAATCGATCTCAAGATTTTAACGGACATATACCCTTTGACCTTCCCTGGATCGAGCCTCTGTCTCTATGTAAGCATTCTACAGCCTATACGATTGAAGGTAAAATTATGAAGACATTATTAAGATTTGTATATAAAAATGGAAGATTAATATAAATATTAATATTTCAAAAATTTTTTTTTTACTTACTCTTATAAGTAAAAACCCAATAGTTTTTGTTCTAGCCCTAACAAAATGTAGGTGCTTTTTTATTATCTTACTAATTTATAATATTTTACTAACCTTTGGAACATTTTTTTTGCTAAATATATATCATACAATAGATATTAAATACCAAATTATACGAATAGGAAAGTATAGTAATCATGAAAAGATTTTATCTCGAGATTTCAACGGAAATCCCTATTGACCTTCCCTGAATTGAGTCTATTTTTGGAATGACGTCTGCCTGTGTGCGAGCGCTCTACAGCCTAAACGATTGAAGGTAAAGTTATGAAACTTTAAACATAAGATTTGTATGTCTTGCAAGAAAACCTCTTATTTTTAAAAAGAAATATTCAAACCGGAAGTGCTTGTTTACTTTAGCCGTTATTTTTACAGTTTCTGCAATATCGTGCAGAACAGTTGCACATACAATAAAATAGTTTAATAAAAAATATTGATATTTTTTCACACAACTTTTGTTTCAATTATTTTTCAGAAAGTGGGTTACAAGAAAACACTTATTGAAATTTTATTATTTATTTATTTCAACATAATTCATCTGTACACGTCACATGTTTAACTGCAAAACTAAACAGACTAATAATTTGGAATTTAATATACATTGTAATATTTTTTGTTTAACGTTTATGAAATTTTTTTCATTACTTAAATTAATTGAGGCTGAAAACTATAAACAGAGATATCCTAATCTGGCTCTTCTAAAAGCTACTAGAGGATTTTCAACAATTTTTAAGATCGTAACTAACCAATAAAAAACCAATATATGTTTTAATATTTTATTGTTTTAATTAAATTACAAAACATGGAAATTATTGTTCCTTAACTTCTCTTAATCGTCGTACGGCTGATCGGACAGATGATGCAGCTGTGGTCGTATATACCCAAGCTCCTCCAGCGACAACTCGCTTACACCGCTTGCAATTCCAGATTCCAACGCAATTTCTCTTCATCGCGTCCTACACAAACCACACATTAACCCAACTGCTCATACTGTTTTAGAGGTTATGTTACCTTGCCACAGAACGAACAAGTATATTTCGAATGCTGTGTTATTTCCATTTTCTTAACCATCTTACGGAGCGAAGCACCATAACGGGTACCATATTTACCGGTGATTCCAACCTTCTTGGTACGTTTCGCCTAAAACGAAAATAGTGGTTAGAACACATTGTTTACCACAAATATAAGAGAGTATCCCGAAAATATTATCACAAATCGCTAGATTATGATTTTAACTGATGATTTGCACATTCAAATAATTCAATTAGACTATGATTACGTTTATTTTTAAAGATTTAAAATCATACCATTTTTGTTATATATTCACAACACTTCCACAGCTAAAGAAGAGCAAAAAGAGAACAGTGTCGCCAACTCAACTGTCTTCAATAGAACTAAATTCACTCTTCTTGTTCTTTAGCTTATCAGTGGTATTTTGCTTTAGTTGGCAACATTATACTACTATATCTAGAGATACTTATAACTACTAACGTTGGTAACATATATACATTTCATTAAATCACAAAAGTTCCAAAATTACTAAAAACATTTTTTTTAAATCCTGAAATAAAAAAGAAAAAAATGTATATTTTAATATCATGTATTTGTAAAATAGCTTTACATGTATAAATAAAATTACTTTATAATATCAATTCCATATATTATATGGACAGTAAAAAAAATGAGGCTCCTTTAGCCAAACAAATAAAATCAAGTCTTTTTCTTTAAAATTTTTATATTATATTTATCGTTCAATAGTTTTTCGTTCTCATACGAAATATCTGTGGATTTTTTAATTTTACTATTTTTTTTTAACAATTCCATTTCGTGCGCCTGTCCAGATTTGTTATATTTCTTTTTATTTTTCTTGTTTTTCTTAACATTCTGTTCAATATCCTCACAAAATAATTCGACTTGTTCGCTAGTTTTAAAAGTAGGCGATTCGCGCATTGACGTCGCTGAATCTCGACTTGACCGCACACTCTTCGGCGACATTTGCGTGCCTTGGCTCACGCAACAAGTCGATTTCGATCCGGAATGTCGGATTTCATCAATACTATGGTTCACTTCATTTAATTCGATGTCAAATGGAGATTGTGTTTGCGTTGCAATTTCGCGAGCGTTCGCTTGCACACCGACATCTATACTAGTTTTACTTTGTTTGCTTGAACATTTTTTCTCATTTCCCATCGACAAACCCGAATTCAACGACGACTGAACTGCCAAATTAGATAATTCAGGACAAAAGGACGTCATAGATGAGTTGTCGTCTGAGACTTTCTTGATGTGTTTGTAACTTTCTTCATCGGTTTCGTAACGATTCGATTTGCGTTTTTCTATTTTACTTTTTCGGCGTTCTTTTCTGAAACTTTTACGGCTTGCCCGTGAATCTCTGCCGGATCTTGAATACGATCTGCGTAAATCGGATTTTTTTGGTTCTGTCTCAGTTTCGGTGGATAACTCAGTAATATTTAATCCTTTACGTAATGACTTCACAACCATTTCGTTGGTTTGACCACTAACTACTAAATTAAAACGACTTTCACTGACGGTTAACGATATGTTCTCATCTTCACTGATTTCACTTTGACCGGGTATTGTAAACGGAACTACGAGTTTTCCATTCGACAGTAAAGTATTGATGTGTTGACTATCTAAACCAGCGTTAGCAGTTCGTCTCTTCAAATTAGGCGCTAACGCTTTCACGTCAGGATTTCCCATTGCTAACGCATTTAATAAATGTACTCCTAATTGGCTATCTAATGATGTTGAGCTTTCGCGACGTGAAAATAGTGGCCCGTTTTTACTTCGCCTGCTAGAAAAGTCGCGTCTTCGTCGCCTGTTTCGATGTCTTCGTCCCGAGTTCACTTTGCGTGTTGCTTTTAATTCAGCGATTTGAACACTGAGTTGACTGTCGATTGAGTTGCGCCGTGATTCAAGTGAAACGCGACGAACACTGAAACTGATTTCAGAATCCATCGAGTTACGACGTTGGCTTGAAACGGAGCCGGTTGCAGCTCCAGTTAAGGCGCCGCGGCGGTTTACGAGTTGTGGTAAAGCTGCAGCCCAAGTTGAGCTTAAGTCATTACTAGCTACTGAGTTTAAGTCGAAGTTTAATCCTACTGGATCTGTATGTGTGTTGTCGAAAGTTATTGAGAGTCGTCCCGCGTTGTAGAGCACTTTACGTTTAGCGAATGCTTTTGCAATGACTTTATGTTTTTGAAGTTTGATTGGTTCTTCAACTTCGCAATCGAATTTTCTAAAATTAAACATATCATTTAATAACGACTCTAATGACTGGAGGGTAAGAAATTACCTTCTTATAAATCTAATCCAAGCTTTGATAGAAGAGTAAGTCCAAACCCATGAAGACATCGCTATACCAGCTGCAAATAGCGCTAGAATATGGAGCTGTAACATAGCAACGCTTGGTCGAGAATCTTGTTTACAATCGACCCAATCATTTTGCGTTTTTGTTATTCGACACCTAAAATGTAATACACTTTTATAATCTTTTCCGGCTACACATATTTAAATTAAAAATTGTTAAATAATTACAGTATATATGTTCGTAGACTTGCTTTCCATTCTCCTTCGTGTAGAAAATGATATATATGGCATACGAACGTTGTAATACCAAAAACTAGGGTCATTAAGAAAAATAAACCCATTCGAACAATAGCTGATCGTATTTTATGACTTGCTCTTGGAGATATAATTTCTCGGCTTCCAATTTTAAGCTTAATTAGAGTTATAAGACCTATTATACAAAAAAATTTATGTAATACATATTTAATTTAACACATATAAGTAAAAATGGATGATATTTAATCATACTTACTGCTCCAGTTCCTTGAGTTAAGCAGTATAATAATAAGCACTTGTAAGAAATAGTTTATGTTTTAATTTGTATATTTACCTCTGGTAAGAAAATATCCTCCGACAATCAGAAGACCTCCTAACGGTCCTAAAAGTAGCCCACTCCTCGCAGCTGAATTAATATACCCAACGAAACAAATCCCCGAAATACTATCCCCATCAATTTCACCTAACGCCATTGTAGTAATCGTTAACATTAACGGCAATGACCAAGCCACCAAATGAAAATACGCTCGCTTTTTGTCAATGCGTTTCCGAATTTTCCCTAATGCTTGTATGCTCAAATTCCCCGCGTACGTTAAGATAACGAACCAAACCATACCGGCCATCGAGAAATAATAAACTAACACAAAAACGATTACGCACGACAAATTTTCGCCGGCACTCGGTTCCGACATTCGCAGTGTGCCATCTTTACGGCACACTATATCATCGCGCGAGTCAGGCCCGTAAAACTGGGCCAGCCAACCAATGCAAGACACCAAAAAACAACAATTTATATAGAAAATTACAAGGGCGGGGTAGCGATTCGCGTTTTTCCAATCGATCATAAACGTTATCACAGTAAATGCGTTAAATATGAAACATATTCCTGCCCCCCAAACTACTAATTTGTGTATTTGATTGTGTTCGTTGTCTGTGTATAGTGGGTCTTTGCATTGCAAACCGCAACCATCGATACCTAGAAATTAAATTTTATTATTGTTTAAAGTTGCTCAAGTGGGGCCGAAATATCATAAATATAAAACATGTTTTTAAACGATTGCATACCTTCATAAAACCATCTAGAAGAATCTGTAGCAACTAGAGGTTTCAAACATTGTCCAGAGATATTAAATTTCAATTCTTGGACATCATTTTTACACATCGGTGGGAAAAGTCTCTCGTCTTCGCATTTCGTGAACGTCGAAAACAATGCTGTATTCTTCAAAATAAGACACGGCCCCAAAATAATGCGGCACATTTCTTTCGAGGGTAAATCAACTTTGCCATTTTCACATTTCGGCATGTATAATGAGCATAAAAACGGTTGAATAACCGCCCAACATTTAGGAATATTGCGTAAAACTTGGTACAAATACAACTTGTCCTGGACTTCTTCTTGACTGTTCAAATCAGTTAGATCCAAAGTTGTTGAAGTGTATGGTAGTTTAGCGCCCAAACAAGAACTGTAATTTAATTGTAAGCATTTCGCTTCGCGAGTGCAATGAACAGGCTTAACTTTCGATATACTCCGATGTCGTTGGTGGTAGTGTGAATGTGATTGTGATTCGCTAAACCATTGCGTGCGTTCGTGGATTAATCGTGGTCCAGAACTAGGTTCAGTTACAATATTATCTAGTTTCGTACTATTCTCTTTTGTTTGAATATTATCGTTGGGTAGTATTTGTAAGTCATTGGTGGTAAACGCAACCACCAATTTTAAACAAAATAGAATCGTTGTAGTTTTGTTTATTATCATTTTGAAACAACACCACACTTTGGTTTTTCTTCAAAACATTTTCATCTTTCTTCAAAACGATAGTTTGAAGCGTTTGAACATAGATTTACTGCCGCCAAAACATTATCTATTTAAATTCTTTAATTATACACATATTGCGCGTGAAGTCACATATTTGTGTAGATTGATTATTATACAACTAGATTCTCTACAGATTATAAATTGGACAGAGATCTAAGAAATGGACCACCCAGAGTTTCGAATAATGGTTCGGTATGTCTGGGGTGGGAGGCTTTATGATGAAAAAAAAAAAAAAGAAATCTTGGACCACACAAGAACATTTTATTTTTGTTTTATTTAAGCACTTATTATCTTAAATACGAATTTATGTCAATAACAAATAAATAAAATAGAAGTTTGCATGTTTGTTTCATATATTTATTATTTTATTTACATATTTATATCTTAGTGGAAAACATAAGAATAATAAATAAAGTGGTTGGTGACACTGGGTAAAACTGGTACAAAACATTTAAAATAAATTTTTAATATATTATTTAAAACTGCAAAGGATTGATTTTTAACCTTCAATAATTATTGTTGACAACTGAAAACAAATAGTGTGCGGTATGTTTGATTTTAATTTTTAAACTTGCTAGAAGATAATTTGAATTATTTGCCAGATGAATAAAATCGCAAAAAAACCATCCAAGCCAACCAAGAAAAACGATCCATATTACACGTTGGAAGATTTTGAATCGTTATGTCGTCGTGCGATGGTTTATCATCAAACTGGCGAATATCTACCACCCGATCCTCAAATGGCTATCTGCAAGAATAAACACAAGAATAAATCAGGACCAAGTAGAAAAATCGGGAACGAAAACAAAAATAAGTCGACCAAATTTGGACAAGGACGCATCGGCGTTTCGTGCCAATCTTACGGCATTAAACGTTGCGCTTGTTGCAACCCACAATTTCACCAAAATAGTCTCGCAAATAACGATTATGATATAATGCGAATGTTCTCCCGTTTGGAACACTTAAATGATCCTATAATTATCGATAGTCCCAATACAGCAATTACCAAGAAAAATAATAACCATCCTAATGAGACAATAATTATTGATGATAATTTCAATTTATCGCCACAAAATAGAATTAAAACAGAAATAATTGATTTAGACGATTTGGCACTTAACTCGAGTAAAAATTATAATCATATTTACAACTCAACAATTATTGAATTAAGTTCAGATGAATCACAAGGGGTGATAATTGATTCGAATTCAATAGAAAAATCACTTTCGTCTCAAGATAGCGACGATGTATCGATTATAACTCAAGAAAATGGTGATACAAACGTAGAAAATGCCATCACATCCGCAATTTCACTTTCCGAAACGGAAAAACGTGATGATTGCGATTTAGACATCACAACAATTTTTACCGAAAAACTTATTGGTGTTTCACCAAAATCTTCAGTTAATGGTAAAGCTAACGCAAAATTATCGCAAAGAGAACTAGTGCAAAAAGAAATTGATGATTGTGATCGAAATTTACGAAATATATTTAGAAAACATCCAGTTATTAATCTTACGTTAACACCTGATCGGTCAATTCCGAAAACTAATAATGTACAAAAAACGCCAAAAAATACGTCGACGGTCCAAAGAAATTCTAAAAAAATCGGCGACTGTCCGATCTGCTTAGAATCTTTAGAAACCAAAGATCTAATGTCGACAATTTGTGGACATATTTTCTGCTCAGAATGTATCAAAAAAGTCATTAAAACAACTCGAGCGTGTCCAACTTGTCGATATCCATTAACTTTAAAACGCATTCATCCTATTTTCTTATAAGTTTTTTTATTTTTGAAATTATTCATTAATTTACAAAAAAAAATCGTTTTACATAATGTAGTATTTAATCAATATCGAAAGTGCCACTTTCTGTTTACCACTTTAATTAGGGTAAAATTAAGAAAATAATACATTCCATTTATATCAATCGTTTATTTTTTATATGAATAAAAATACCAAGTGTTGTTAACAATTTTTTGTTGTTTCTCTGACGCCTATTTTATATAGAATTAACTTGTAAATTGAAATTTTTTTTGAAAAATAATTTTAAACAGTTTGCGCCTGTCAAACAAGACAAATATGCACCGTTGCATTTGATAGGCTCGGCCATGGTATAGCAGTAAAATATTTTTTGTAGTGTCGAGAGGATTTATAACATTTATTAAAACTTAATTTCTTTTGTGAAACGATTCGTGAACAGTATTAATTTTTATTTATATTATTTTTAAGATTCAGTATGGTAAGTTACACGTGTGAGAAACACAAAATTTTCTATCACAAAATCGCTATAACCACTTTTTCGATTCATCTTATCTCAAAACCTGTCACACCCACAAAATGATGATTAATATAACTATAAAATGATTATTAGCATAAAACTTAACGTATTTTATACCCATTTAACGAATTATAATAATCCTTAATACTAATCGGGACAAAATTCCGTTATATCTATTAATGTCTAACCTATATTTCGCATCCAATTTTAATTTTGCCGTATAATTCCGTAAAAGTTATTTGAAACGTACACACGTAATTTGCATAATACTTTTAAAGAATGCGCTAAATAGCGTTTTTTGTTTTGTTTTTTTTTTTTTTTTTTGGTAGACTGATCAACAAATGGACTGTGCATTAGATTTGATGAGGCGCTTACCTCCGCAACAAATCGAAAAAAATCTTAGTGATCTTATTGATTTAGTACCTAGTTTATGTGAGGACTTATTATCGTCGGTTGATCAACCGCTAAAAATTGCGAAAGATCGAGAGAACGGTAAAGATTATCTTCTTTGCGATTATAATCGAGATGGTGATTCATATAGGTATGTTTTGCATCAATTAATTTGGTCATTAGCGCATGAAATGACAGGTACATTTTAAGATCGCCATGGTCAAATACATACGATCCCCCATTAGAAGATGGTTCAATGCCGTCGGAGCGTTTGCGCAAATTAGAGGTGGATGCTAATCACGCGTTCGATCAGTACCGCGAAATGTATTTCGAGGGCGGCGTATCATCCGTTTATTTGTGGGACTTAGATCACGGATTCGCTGGCGTGATTTTGATCAAAAAAACCGGAGATGGCTCGAAGAAAATCAAAGGTTGCTGGGATTCTATTCACGTTGTTGAAGTACAAGAGAAAACTTCCGGTCGCAACGCTCACTATAAACTAACTTCAACCGCAATGTTATGGTTGCAAACTAATAAACAAGGTTCGGGTACCATGAATCTGGGTGGTAGTTTAACGAGACAGGTATTTATTTTCGTTAATTTAGCATCAAATTTGATTTAACTTATTGTTCTAAACGCAAGATTGAGCAAGACGCAAGCGTGAGCGATTCGAGTCCGCATATTGCGAACATCGGCCGTATGGTCGAGGACATGGAGAACAAAATCCGCAACACATTGAACGAAATCTATTTCGGTAAAACGAAGGATATTGTGAACGGGTTGCGGTCGGTGCAACCGCTCGCTGACGCCCGCCAACAAGCCGCCCTTCGGCAAGATTTGGCCGCCGCGCTCCAAAGACGTCAGGCCAAAGGCGATAACTGATGTACCGTTTACGGTTACGATGAAAACGGAGACTAACAACGGTATATTCATCCAAACAATTGCTGAAACATCTATGCTACGATCTCTAAAGTTCTTATTGCGCCTAACATAAAATGAAACACCGGTATTTTTATACGTTCGTTTGAATCGTTTGTCGCTTGATCCAAAATCAATTCACATTTTATAGACACATTTATTATAAAAATTTAGCTCTATAAAACATCGTACGAGTACTATGAATCCAAATGTTTAAGCGATACTGACTCAAACGGGCTTTAGTGCAAATTTTAAATAATCAGCTCAACATTTTTGCGTAAATATCGAAAATCTTCCGTTTTCTTCTTTTTGATTCATTAGTTATGAAATTATTTTGCTTAGCGGTGTTTGTTCAATGTTTTCTCGCTTTTACATATTTATACATTGTTTTACTTCTATATTATCCATTTTGAAATCATTTTAGCAAATTAAAAGTTTAATTGTTGCATTTGTTCACACTGCCTTTATAATGTAGCGCTTTTACTACAAAAATATTTATTATAAATAGTTATCCGATTGTGTGTATATATATATATAGTTTTGAATTACGCATTTATTCAATTTTCGGTAATTAAAGTCGATAATATAAAATGAAAACAATGATTGATTAAAAAAAAATTGCGTTTATCTTGTATATAAGCCCAAATTCTTGTATTGTTTATGAATTATATATTCAATTTTTTTTTTTTTTTGTTCAAAAATATATTTTTAATTGTTGAAGCGAAACTATACATAATTATTGAATTTATTAGTGGAAATATACGTGTTTTAAAAACTCTCTTTTGATGTTTGCCAAAACTAGAATCGTACTACAAAATCTATTTTACACTAAAAAACAAAATCAGAAGAGAGTCTGAACAAAAAATAGTAAAAACGAAAAATAGTTCGATCCCCAAAAAATAGGCGTTAATCGTTACTAAACCATGTTCCTCCTCTGCATGATAGGAATTTTTCTGTTAGATTGGTATTCAAAAAAAAAAAAAAACACCATGTCATTTCCTATATATAACTTTTATTTTAGAAAAAAATATTTATATCACTATATATTATAATTACTGATTAAAAAAAAATTGTATTATGAAAACATTAAAATTGATTAAAATATTTTTAATTCATGTTTCGATACTACAGTTTTATATTTTTTTTTCCACACTTACGCCTTAGTATTACGGTGGTAAGTTTAGTTTCACGGCTTCGTTATGAATTACACGTATTATTTCTTGGTTTACAGAAAATATAAATCGTAGCGAAGCGATTTCTACGACTGAATTGTTATATAATCTGACTTTGTTACCAGATAAAATCGGGCGACCGTCTACGAAAATTGGACGTTTTCCTTCGGACGACAAATAAAACTCACCTGTATTACGAAGTCTGTAACCAATTACACACAATTACGCACATTAACATTATTTTAACCCCGAAATTTGAGTCAATTTTAAATAAGTTTGGCGATAATTTTACCTTAAAGTTCCTTGTCGTCTAGAGATTTTCCAAGCAGGACCTTCTAAAGATAAATCAATATCGACGGCTTGTCCTTTAGTAGTGCGTCCAATTGTAATCTAGAACATAAAAATGTAATATATTTCCCTAAAGCAAATAAATAGCTCATTTCGTACTTCACGTGATCTCATAAGATACCGAACTAAACGACCCCTAAGTACTGCCAAAGTTTGGTTATCTAAATCGGCTGGACTTACGCCAGTAACGGAATCAACTAGTACATGCCACCGTCCAATTTCGTTCTCCAAATGTCGGATTTCATGCGCGTTTTTACTAAAAAACCGCAAACATAAATAAACGAATATCACCAACATTTGCCAATAAACACCGTTGGGCAATCCGAATCTCCTTATCTAAAATCTCATCCGCTGGTTCTTGAAGTTCGGAATCCTGAATCGCGTCCTCAGTATCATGGAATGCAAGCACGGCCGGGTGATCCGTGCTTGGTAACGGAGCGATACTTTGATCAGGCAATAAATGGTACATTCGTAGTGTTAACCAATGCCGCTGCAACGATTTAGAGCTGCGTGATGGGTAGAACACATCTGGATGCTTGCTCAAAAGTTCTTCGAATGATGATAGAGGAACTGGAGAACTTTGCTAAATAAATAAATTAAAAGTTAAAACTAGTGTACAGTTGCGTTAGGGTAAACAACTTGCAGATTTAATAGTAGATAATAATTGCTCTTCTTGAGCGGACCAAAGTGCCTTGTCTTGCACGGCAGCTATCATATCCGGATGCAAGTTTCGCATGGCGGCCACCGCGACTCTCGAGACCGCTTGATCGTAGAGCAATGCATACCAGCGTTGTTGTAACTCTTGGACGGTGAAACGACACGAAAATTTCGTACCCAAGTGCACAGTTTTCAAATCGTTCGTCTGAAATCCCCAAAAAAAAATTTAGATTCGTCGCAATAGTCAACTTATAAGCGAGCCTACTTGTTGTACGCCGATGATTAGCGCTAAATCGTCCGTTGGTTTCCAGCGTCCTAAATCTTTGGTCGAAATGTGACTGTGTTGTCGGCTCTTTTTACCGCGTCGCGACGAACTCGATACACTTTTACTGACGTGGCGGCGTTTTTGTTCAACAGGAAGCGCCGGTTGGACTGGAACTATAATACTAGTGGACGGGCTCGGACTTAGCGCTACCGGAAGTTCGGCATGCGTAGCGTTGATTGAGTGCGTCCGCGTTCGGGCATTCTTCAAAAACATTTATTAAATCAATCTAATTGCTTTATTTATAAATAGTGCTTCTAAGTATAATACTTAAGTATTTTACGACTTTTGAATGTGAAACTTACTTTTATGTTAGATGTTTGACTATATTCGACCAACTCGTCATCGAATCTCCGTCGCTTTATTGAGCGAGATGAACTAAATTATGTTCAAATAAAATTTGTAATTATTTTTGAATAATCAATATTTTAAAATTAATGCGACTTACCTACGACGTTTAGTACTATCCTGACCTTGATCAGTCGCACTTAGCATTATATCGGAACGGTCACCACTGTTTGTAAGTGCCGAAGCCGTAGAGGAAAATGAAAACGCGGAATGTTCCATTATTATTCAATAAATATCGCATAAAGTTAACACTATTTTTTACAAATTAATCCAAGTTTTGACAGTAAATCCGTGCCATTTTGGAAATGGTAAGTTCACATAGTTCACAACGTCATCTCAATAAATTTAAGTTATATCTATAAAACACCTTTAAAAAGGTGATATGTACCTTTAAACTATAAAACATATTTAATTAATACTATTTCATACTATTATTATTAATTAACAAATATATACGTAGAAGTATTTGGTGGAAACATAATACAATTTAATCTTTAAATACATTTTAATAATTAGAAATCAAATTTACATTAATTAATATTTTTATACATTTAAATTTAAAATAAATATATAACAAATTTGGTGAACAGTCCTTACATTAGCAGATGCTGCCAAACTGCTAATGCCAAAGTAACTAAAATTGTTCACTGCAACAGTTGTCTATCCTGTAAAAAATCGGGGGTTCCCCGTTTCGTAACACTAAATAGGGTTTTCCTTGCTTATTGTGTAAAGGTATAAATGTACGTTTTCCAGCTGGTGTCTCACTTTTAAGTGATATTTGTATGTGCAAACATAAAAGTTGCAAATCTAAAAATGGTATGTTCTATTATTTATTTATTAAGTTAGTTATATTTATAAATGAAAAATATATAGGCACACGTGGCACAACCTGAATTATCACCTGAAATCATTGAATTGCAACAATTTTTCTATGAAGTAATTGGTGATAGAGACTGGAATGAATATAAAATTGACGAACATAGTTTTCTTAAGCGAAATATTGGATATGCTATGTTTGGGAGTCCCGGCGACGCAGATGTTACAAATGAGATAATATCCGACACGCAAACTGGTTATAATAAAAAACAATCTAAAATTATTGATAATATCTACGATGTAATTTTAAAAAATAGTAAGATGCATACATCTCGTCTAACAAATAAATACTAATTTAAATTTTACTTAGATTTCCATGAAAATTATGTCGTACATATTCGTTTCATATTTATTTGTTGCGAATTGAACAAAGATAAACAATTGCGAACTGAGCCAGTTTTTGTAATACGAAAATGCCGAAATGCTGCGAATATTTCGGACAAAGAAAATTGTAAAATTTATATCGACAGCCAGGGCAGAGTTTATAAATCTTGGACGCTTTATTTGGAGGATAATAAGCTTCCAGAATGCACAATGGTTTATCCAAAAGGTGGAGAATATTCTGGAACTATCATCGGAGTAGAACAGGTATTTTTAAAATTAAATTCGACACTACATATGTTATCTTATCTTTATTAATATCAAACAATATTCGATTATTATTTTGATAATAACTATTTTTATATCTCTATTAATTGTTTTTAATTTTTATTATATTTAATAAAGGCGTATATAAATTCAGTAAAAATGTGTACGCACATTTATTATCAATTTGTCAGTATTTCTATGCGTAGGAACAGCGTACTAAAATTTAATTTATAAACTAATAGAATAAAATATTAGGTAGCCGTAGTCGTTGAATCAAAACAATCGCCAGCTTGTAATATCGGGAGTCAAATCATAGATGGAACTGATACAGCAGGCACTGTAGTCTCGGTATTAACTACAGGTACATTTGTAGCTGCAGCTATACCTGGAATAGCTGTAGCACCAATTGTATTGGCCGGTGCAGCTATTGGAGGGGTGGGGGTAGGGATTTATTCAGTGGGTAGAAGCATATATACTTTGGTGGATAGAAGCCAACATGAACAAGTAAAATGAAAGCTAATTTAAACGTTGCATGGCATATAAAACGTTTTATTTCTTAGAGTATTGGTTTGGACAACTCCGAATCACGTTGGTGTTGGTTGAACACGACTGTTGGAATTTTAGGCGCTTCCGCTTCGGCTGCAACTGGTTTATTAACGAGAGCTGTGTCAGGAGGCAGGGAAGTTGGTCAAGTACGTGAAAATAACAATAAGTGAAAATTTGTATATAATGAAAGCTTAATTTTAGGCGGCAAAAGTTGCATTTAATACTTTATCCGCTGCCAATTTAGTTGGTGCAGGAGTTAATTTAACATTTACTGGATATAATCTAATTGATAAAATATTAAACAAAGAAGACATCAGCGGTTTAGAAATATTCCAATTTGCTTCTTCAATTTTGTTCTTCCACAATTCAGTAGTCGGATTCCAAACTGCCAGCACTATTATATCAGAAACGCAAAATGTTACATTGCAGAATTATGATGCTGCTTTGCGTAGTAACAGACACAGGTATTATTGAATATATTTTTTAGCTCTATTACAATTTTAATTACGTCACAAGCAGCTTTATAATTAGACACTTGTTATTAATAAATTTATTCTACTACTAACTATTGATTCATGATTTCTAGAAAAGTATTTAGGAAAGCACAGCTAGAAGCACGGCGCTTACGAGGCGAAACAGCCGGTAACGCGGAAATAATCTCCGGCATGCAAAACATAAACGATCCCGATAACTTCTTCGCGGGGTTAGTACGGATCAACAAAGATTTAAACAAGAATGGCGCCAGATATACAATCACAAGCGATGGACATATTGAAATTAACAGTAATTACATCGTTGATCCAATGGAATTCGCCACGGTTGGCAAAGCTGGTCGCGCTGATATCTTACAATCTTTACCGCCTCGACAGACTACAACAACCACAAGAATTTCTGACGTATCTTTCGTTTCGAAACGTTCAATCATTTCTAATATAGCAGAAGAATTATTACGGAGTACAAGTTCCTTAGGTGCAATTGTGAAAGATATCTTACAAAATAATGTTGATACATGCGCAATATTGCTAGAAAAGTTCAGCGATTATGTGATTGAACTATTTTTCGATATTTTGGTTAAATTTTTAAATGAAATTAGAGATTGTTTGAAAGATTTCCAGCGAATACATCCGATGGTTTCATTTGGAGTTGGCGCTTTGCAATTTTTAATAAATTATGTTGAAAATTGCTGTGCCACTACGCGAATGGAAGTTCGAACGTTTTTGCGAACGTTTTTTGATCAAGGTGTAATTGACGCTGCGCGGCTTGTTGAAATAGCAAATTTATTTAAAGATTGGTTGCAAAATAAAATTTATATTTTACGTATTCAAAGTATTCCTAACGGTAACTTCGGTACTCTTCGCAAAATCGGAGTCAATTGTAAAAATTGTAGTGGCTATCACTATATAGTCGAACCTTAAAAATGTTATATCACACAAATATATAAACAAATACTGTAATTGCACCTCTTAAATAATATTTGAACATTAACGTAAGTTAAGGGTACCATTTGTTGAACTAAAATGCTGGGTTTATATCGACAATTGCTTTTAAATCGTGTGAACAAAATTCTTTTATAAATAAGACATATCAATGTGCGGCCTTAGAATTCTAAAAAATTGTCCCTATTCGCGAAATGTATTATAATTGTTTAACGGTGCTGCGAGTAGGTGATCATATTTTATCTAGAATTCCAAATAAAATTTACATATCACGTCCGAATGAAATTTGATATAAAACAGTAAAATAGAGTAATTTAATAGAAAATTATATTTATATGAAACATACAATTGATTTTCTTAGCAAATCTTTATAATGTACAAGGTTATTATAGCTAAAACCAATTATTAATAAAGGCATAAAATGTGTTTATATTATTTCTTTTTTACGATGTATCCAGCTTGTTCCATTACCTGTCGAGCAGCGTTATTTATGTGACGAAATCTATCCGGACCTAATTGTACTCCACCATACCTTAAATTTTAAAAAAATCTTTAGCATAATTATTGATTTATGAAACGAAATAATCTAGAGATTTGTTAATATGTAAACAAATTTAAAAGTATCCAGAGTGACTTAAGTGTTAAGTTTAAAATGTCATAATATTACTTTCAAGAGTGTTCACAGGCGTATACACATGTCGAAAACTGGTCAGATTCAGGGAAGGTCAAGGGGTGAATTTCCGTTAAAATTTCGAAAATGATCATAATTACCATATATCCTAACATAAAAAAAAATACTAACAAAATTCAGGTTGATTATCAAAAAATTGAAATATAGCGCCGTTATTTTAAATACACTGAACATAGCTTCAAGTTGAAGTAATTCCCGCCAAACTTCTTAACCTATTTGTTTATTAGTTGTGCTATTATTGTCAAGAAATATTCACAAAATTTAAAGCCAATGTAAGTGCATTTAATTGATTTTTTTTAAATAAATTAATTAATAATTGCACATACCATCTAGAGACAACAACTAACACATTTGTAGCATCGACAATTTGTAGTAAATGTAATAACCTACGCCCTGCATGAGTTTCGCCATCGTCATTAAAATCCTGGAAAATATATTTGTATATATAAATTAAATATATATATATATATTTAATTTTGCACCTGTAAAATACTACCCTTTCCTCCTTGTATCCTATATGCGGTTATATTATGGGTTGCATCCGCGATTTTTTTATTTCCCATCAAATATTCAGTAATATCACTAAAAAAGTAACAATTCTTAAAATAAATCCACTATAAAAATGAACAAATGCAACAATTTTTGGCCCAAACACATCTGACGACGTCATTGCCTTATTGTTCAGTGACGTCGCATATTGAAGTGTGTTGTGAAAAATCGTTTGTTTGTTTTTTTTTTTTTTATTATTAAACTAAGCATACTCGACATCTTTTAACGAATCTACACTGGCTACATGTCCCTGAAATATACTTTTTCTATCTTGTATAATCGGACCATGTTGTATAACAGGTTCCGACATATTGTTGACTTTAGTTGTGATTGGTTGGTCAATTCGGTCAGTTGCGTTTAGATTATTTTTCGAAAAAGTCCGTAAAATCTCGCGCACTTTCTCAATCCATTGATAAAGCACAGCCTCACCGATATTTTCTCTGAAATGATGTTATTTTCAAATACAACTACTTTTTCGTCGAAGCCAATTTTTTTTTGTTATTCTTATGTTGGTCATTTAAGAAAATTGGCTTTTGTGATATGTGAATTACAAATAAATATCATCTAATGCTAAAGCAATCTCTTGCTTTTGCATTCGACTTAAGCTAGGCGCGGATATCTGTATATCTGGCGGCGACTGCGATGGATAATCCGGCGATAATTTTATGTACGCGGTGATTTCGTTACATGCCTCACACATTTTTATGCTATACGAATAATTCCCGTCCTCCGTTTTCCAATCTGACCCATAAATTGAACACAGTGCTTCAATTTCATCTGCCTTTAACATGTACAATTAAAACTATTCTTAAGAATTACATTTCAAAAATATTACTTGAGCAGCTACATTATCCATACTTGAATTTTTTATTACTATTAATCTCTCAAATGTCATTCATCCAGATGTTAATATTAATAGGTTATGTTTACGTCTGTTTTTTTTTTTTCTATCATAAATTACAAAGTTTGATTCACACATAAAACCTTTCATATCAAATTCCTCCATTGAAACCCCACTCTATTTCATAATTTTTAAATTTTTACAAACTGCATCACTCACTGGAAAAAATTGTTTTCGTCGTTTTAAATCATCTATAGTTTTAATTTTACGCAAAACCAGCGTAAAAAATAGTAGGATGTAAAACTGACTTTTAATAAATAAGATAAATATTTAGTTGCGCTTTTAAAAATAGTTTTTAAAGCTTTAAACTAAATTTTAGGCAGTGTAAAGTAATTTATCTTGCAAAGGAAGTCTGATTATTTTATCATCATAAAAAAAGTTAGTAAAAGTTATATTGTCGTAGCATTATGAATGTATGTTTTAATTTATATAAAAGTTATTTAAAATTCAGATGAGATTTTTTGAATTTTAAATTAAGTAAATTTTTATTTCTTTAGACAAAGATGCAAGTGTTAAAATGGAAGCTAAAACGTTTGTTTACGATTATTTTTGTATGTATTTTCTTATTTTTGTGGATACGTCCTAGAGAATTTACGTATAAAGATGGGGTGAGAATATACAAAACTAATCCGAGTGAGGTGTGGGAATATGTTGCTGATTTTAGCAATATGATCAAACTTAATCCAACTATGTAAGTGTGTTATGAACTAATTCAGCGATGATCTATTGATTTGAATCGTTCTAGAATCGAGTTTAATGTAATTTCCGAGACTGGGAATTACGAACATTGGCAATATACAACAAAATATATAGAAGTATTGTCGCATTGGCCGTATTTGCGCAATGAAGCCATTGCCAAATTTAGCGTGCATGGTAATTGGCGAAAGAACAATTATTTTATTAATTCCACGCATACAACTTGTTTTATTGCTGGGATGTATTGTTGTAAGTATTTTTTTTCATTTTATGCAATAAGAATCAATAGAAGTGGCACGTTTTTAATTTTAGTGAATGCGAATAGTGAATTCAAGTTTACGTTAATTAATAATATTAACGTGGGCGCTACCCCCGATACATTTTGTGAGGAAACTGTTAATTATGAATGTCCGCTTTCATTATATTTTTTCTGTCGAAGAGAAGTTACTTATCAACGAGACGCAATTTTGAAGAATTTAAAAATACAATTTAATAATAAAAACTAAGTTAAAGTGAACATATTTGTAGAATTTTGTATCAGAATATTTTTATATGTAATAAATATATTTGTAGATATTTTTAAATAAATTTTTATAATTGATTTATTACCCATAAGTGTAGGAGAATAAGAAACATATTTAGTTTTGTATACGAGTAAAATACTTAATTTATTATTGACATCCATATATATATATATATCACATATTGTTAAAAAAATAGAAATTGTATCAAAATACATAAATATTTCATTATTATTGTAATTATCAGTCTAGAACTTATTGTTTGTCTTCATAAAAGAACAAGTTTATTGTGGAAAGACTTACGCACGCTACACACCATACAATAACAAATAACACCCATAAAACACCTTGAAACGGACTCTTATACTTATTAACCGCTACGCTGCCCAAATCTTTAAGACACGCGCGTCTCGCAAATAGTACCAAAAACGCCGGTATCAAATACTGTATCGCTGAACCCGCGTACGTCCCCGTAAACGACACCAACGAATCGAGATTATGCGTCGCTAAAGCGACCAACGTCGGCGGTACTACAGCTAATGTCGGAAACATTAAACGTCGCACGAAAAAGTTGTACCGATCCATCTGACTCGTGTCCAAAAACAGCGTTTTAAGATTATTCTGCAATGTAATCGCAATAATCGGGAAGTTTGTAGATAAGGTAAAAACAGGGAATAGCGTTAAAAAATATTCTACAGCTTTAGTTATAAATCCTACGTTTTCATCTGTAACCGGGATGAAGTTTAACGTATATAAATCTTCAAGGTCACGAAATGCAAAAGCACCAGTCAATGCCATTACTAAATAGAATATACAAATCAATAAATAATCTAAACCTAATTGTTGAATGACATGGTTTTTTTCGGCGAAAGGAGCCACAAGTCCTGGTAATGAATGATGGCACATGAAACTATAAACGCAAACTCCAATCAAATGCGGCACATGAGTGAAACTAGCTACAGGCGGGTGACCTTGAACACCTAATTTCAAGATGGTTACTAGTGCAATGTTAATCATGATTAGAAACGCGCACCAGCGCATCGTAGAAGTGGCCACTTGTAAATATTTCGTTTTCGACAAATTGAAATATGAAAACGGTCCAACAACACCGAGAAACACCGCTAATAATACTCGGTAAACATTCATTTGGCTCATGGAGTTGTCGGAATGTTTCCAACAAGGCATTGTCGCGTTGCCCATTCGATTATCACAAATAAGATCGCACATCGTGCGACTGATCGCAGCTGCATAGATAGCTAAGTCACCGTACAGATAAACGCATAGGGCTAAATAAAATAAGAATTTGCCGGTTTTATTGAAGAACAGCTGAGTCATTTCACCTAATTCGACGCGTTGATTTAACGTGTAATATCTAGAGCGATTTGATGCGCGATTCGAAATTACTGGAGTCTCTTCTGTTGCGTCATTTGCATCAGAATCCGATGAATCAATCACCTCACTCTCCTAAGACACAAAATTTACAATAAAAATATCTTAACTTGAATTATTTTTAAATTAATTTAAGATAATTGGAACTATATTATAAAACATATATTGCGCATGCGTGTGAAATCGTATCATCGCCATGACAGTTTCATATATCATTTTAAAAGTATAGAACTTTCGCGGACGTTCGTTCGTTCGCTGCAAATCCGCGAAAATATTAATTTATATACTAAAACCCAAACTCACTCCGTCTATTTTATGCGATTGAATTCGTTTCATCTGCAAAATAGCATTCGAACAAGCCATAACTTCTATTATAAACGTAACAGTTACGAATCCCATGAAAGCCAGCATAATTAAGATCAAAATACTTAATCCCCAGCCTGCTTTGGCGAACACAGCCGGTAGCGTTAGGGCTCCAGTACCGACAATTAAATTGTAAACGTAAATTAGTCCAACCTTTTCAAAAAAATAACCATTATTTATATTTCACATGAACATATTAAGCTTTAGACATACCCATGATGAGTATTGGTCATCTCTAATCTCCGAAGTCGGCATTTTTTTGTTAAAACTGTGAACATTTATGAACTAATAAAGTAAATAATAATACGTTGACATTTTTTGCTTGGACAAAAACAACCTGAACGATCTTCATATGATTAGAAAACTCTTTGTATTGGCAACACTGCGTAATCAATATGGTTTTCAACCTAATGAAATTGGGATGACCAATCTTAGGCCGTAGACGTCATTGTCTACGGGATTTGATTGGTTGATGTATTTGAAGGAATTTTAAATAAAATAAGATAGTAATTTAAATAATTTAATTGGTTTTAACAAAAAAGTAATACATATTTAATTTTTCTTCCCCTTGGCTTGCTTCGCTTTTCGTTCCGTTTGCATTTGTTTCAATTTTTGTGTTAATTTCGATGATACTTGGTTATATTTATCTTCGGTTAGTTTTGATCCTCCGGGATGCAGGAATTTTCGTTTTTCATCTCGCCGAACAGCTTCACCACATCCATGAATTTCAGGCAACCCATGCGTCGTACAAAATCTATTGTTGCAATGCTTACAATGTATAGCGAAATCAGTTGTACGATTTTTACACTTTGTATAAGTACACGTGTTGTCTAATTTCTTAATATTATGGATGACAGTGTCTAAATTTTCGGATGCTGTCGCTTTTTCTAAATCTTTACCTAGGTTTTTCACCTTTTTCTCAGCTTTAGACGGGTCTGTTATTGTTATCGTCGCCATTTTGATTTATTGATATATAATGGAGATTATTTAGTTAATTTGGAATTTAATGGAAATAATTTACTGATTGATTAAGCTTAACTTTGATATAATATACTCAATTTAGATTTTTATTAAAATTTAACAGATTGCGAGGTACAGTGACGGCGTTAAACTCAAATATTGTTCACATAATACAAGCTAGCATCTGATTGGTCGATCGTACAGCTTAGTCATTTCTGATTGGTTAATATTTCACGTAGTTGTATTTCATTGGTTAATGCTGATTGGACTTGTCGAAGAAAATTTCAAATGCGCTTAAATTCTAAGGAAATATTTTTAAGTTCCGCTACTGACAAAAAAATAGTGGAATAATTTAGATATGAAGTTCGTATATAATGAAATGTTCCTGTTATAAATTTATTAAAATAAATATTTATTTTACAGTTATTTTGAAATCTGTAGTGTTAGAAATATTCAAATTTGATTTTAATGTAGTTTTTAGATGAAATATTGAGTGAAAAATAGTTTTGAGTGTTTAAAAACAAAAATAAAAGCCGCACGAACTTCACACCAGATACGATTTCTTCAGAATATAAGCACTAAAGAACCAAATCTGTGTGTCACTCAAATTTCAATATGGTCGATTGACGTTTAGTGTAATTGAACTTTTTATAATAAAAACCTTAAGCTAATTTTATTGTTTTGCGTTCGGACGAGGTGGCTTTCATCAAAATTACAATGCGTTTGTTGTTATTACATGTATAAAGTAAAGTTTAAGCGTAACATCAAACAGAGACATTTTTAGCAAAGATCGCGAATTTTTTCTTGGTACTCTAGTGTGCTCAGAATTCGTAAAATGTTTATAATTTTTTGAATTAGTATTATCGTGTGATCTAGTGACATGGAAATAACATGGAGAGTGTTGTGCTTTTACATTGGTCTCGGCATCATCGAGTTATGCAATGGATTACCGATGGATTTACTTTCAACGAAAGAAGGTGAGTCACCAATTTGTTGATCGCCTACTAACTTATACGATTACCTGATCTGTGTATCGGTATCAACTGTTTAAGGCATTATTTATAGGACTCGGTTATTTTGGATAGAAAACCTTGCCGAAGCAAGCTAAAATAACTTGTGTCAACAAATTTCGCATTCTATTTCTAGTTTTATTAATCTGACACAGTTTTCGTTTAATATTTTCAATAAACATTCAAAAATCGGGTCAACAATATTTCGCATTGTTGAAATTTTATATATATTTTACACTTTTAAATGATTATAATTTTAAAGTAAAGTAATAAAATTGAAAGTCTAGTTGTTTTTTTTTTTAAATGAAATGAAAGTTATTAATTCGTAATTGTTTTAGAAATTATTTATTAGTAAATGTGGTAAATAAAAATTCCTATCAAATCAATCATAATTTGCATAAATCTGAAAAATGTTCATGCATGACCTCATGTTTCTTTCCTGTAGCCGCCCAACTCTTATTTCAAGGTTTACCCTTAAAGAAATTGTTATTTTATTATATATTTTTTAATAAACCCAAAAATAAATGTTATTCATTTTTAATAATTATTTATTAAATGAAGATAATTTCGCGTTTTCCAGGACCGAATGCACAGCTAATTGGAGTTCTTGTAGCTGTTATGGTGTCCGTATGCGTCGTAGTTGCATTTGTAGGATGTGTTTGCTGTCAAAGAAGACGAGGCTTCAAGGTATTTTATATCATTAATTCACATAGACCTTAAAAGTTACCTAAAATATCAAATAAAAATATAGTGTTTGGCGTCGACCTCCGTAAACTGTCACAAGAATAATTATACAATAATTTTGTAATGTTTGCAAATCTTCATTAATTGTTGACTATTATTTTAAATTTCATAATAGTTGAAACAATCGAATAATATTCGCATTGTTTACGCGGTTCACATTGACTTATTACAATTTTAACGCTTTATGATATTTCATAATTTATCTCGACGCTTTTTAACAACCAATTGTAGAGTTCAATTTTAAATTGATTTTGAGTGCTATATTGTTACAAATACCAAAAACGGAAGTTAAAACCTATTGTTTACCAAACAATTTCGTTTTAAATTGACTCTATTGTTAACGTTTTGTTGTTAATCAATCGATTGTACAGGATTGGTTACGTATATTGGGTGCAAATTTAATTAAAAAACTTTCTCAATAAACATTTATTTAAGGTTTCTTTTTTAACGCTTACAGGAAAATGAGAAAAAGGTAAATATATTTAATTTATCTAAATAGACAGTTATGTTTTTTTTTTACCTCTGGCTAAGTTCCAGATAGAAAAGTAATACGTTAACAGTTACTTGCCAGATACGTTATCTGATTTGGACGTAGATTGATTACTATTTAATTAATTTTGCAAAAAAATTTAAATATATGTTTCTTGCAAATTTCTAATATAGGAATTTCGAGATAGTCCCGTTACTGCATCTATAGTCAACGATTCGACACTTACTGGGGATGATCCAGGTCATATTAACCCTATTGCTAGTCCAGAGTTTACAATTTTTACACCTTTGTCGCCGCCACACCATAATAACAATGTGTTTCGAACGCAACAACCTGTTTATGTAAGACAAATCGATGTGTTTTAGAAAATATGCTAAAATCATTTGTTCATTAATTGCGACTTAAATAGTAATAAAGCAAAAAATCGTACAAATTTGTTTTAGCATTATTTTTCTAAATTATATAAAATTTGTTGTTAAATACAATTTAATGAATGTTTAGAGTTATATACAAAACGAAAGTATACCTGAACTTCAAAATAAACTCAACAATACACAAATTGAGGGTCTCGATGTTAGTGGTTGGTTTGGTAAGTTTCAATGTATTAGCAATTTAAAAAAAAAGTGTTTTCGCAAATTTCGACTCATTAAAATGTATAATTATTCAATAAAGCGAATAAATATCACGCGTGGCCCATTCATAAATTAATGAATCATATATAATAAAAGTGCTCAATTAATAAATAACTTCTAGACTCATTTATCCTAAGAAATAAAACGCGATTACATATTTTCTACATTTGCTATTTATCAAATAGAGTTGATTTATTTATTAAGTTTAACTCAAATTATTTATGTTGAAGATGGTTCACAATCCGATTTTCCTCGAGCGAAACTTAAATATATCCGAGAATTGGGTAGCGGTTGGTTTGGGCGGGTAAGTTGATTAAAAAAAAAAACCGAAACTAGTATTCAGTTTAGGAATTTTGGTTTATTGTTGCCGTAATAGGTTATTGAGGGTGAAGCGCAAGGTGTTGTTGATCGCCTGCAAGAAGTATGGACACCTTGTGCTGTGCGAATCCTGGAATCTTCGGCATCCGCCCATGAACAAGCTTTATTTTTGCATGAAGCAAGAATGTATAAAATAGAACCTCATGTGAATGTGTTACGGCTTTGGGGCCGCAGTTTAGAAGCGACACCGCTGTTACTTATTCAAGAACTTTGTTCTAAGGTATGAACCCCCTAAGGGACTTCAGGTGATATTTATTACACTTTTACTAAATTTCTTAAATAAAAAAAAAAAGACAAAGTTTCCTGTATTTATTAATGCAATAAGAGCACTACTTGGGGAATTTGATGTTAATAATAATAAAATTTTTTGTTGTATTGTAGGGGGATTTGAAGAAATTCTTATTGGAAAATCGTTCATGTTCATCCAATCCAGTTATGTTAGGACTTCCATTACAATTTTGTTGTCAAATAGCGTCTGCGTTACAGTATCTACACGACAATAACATACCACACTTGTAAGTTAATTTCTAAATGAATTAAGTGAATGACTACGCAGCCATCTCTAATTTGATAATTGATAATAAAGTTGTATTTGGTCATTGCAATAACATATAATTAATATTATCAGTGTATTCATTCGCTTTGTAGTTTTGTCGATTAGTGAATTCTTTAATTTGTATTGTTTTTTTTATAGAGATTTAGCCGCGAGAAATTGTCACCTTACCGCCGATATGACACTACGTGTCGGCGATTATGGTTTGGCTGTGAACCAATATCCAAACGATTACTATCAGGGTACTCCAGCGGTTCCAGTACGCTGGTGCGCCTCAGAGTCTCTTAATTTTACAAACACTACTTTACAACCAAAACCGGTATGGTTTTCACCAATAAAACACAAATATCGCAAGCTTTTATATGTGCGTTCTTTTTTCGTGCAAAGGTTACATGTGAAGATAATATTTGGTCATTTGGGGTTACAATGTGGGAGATATGCGAATGGGGTGCCCAACCGTATGATACATTAACCGATGATGAGGTCGTCTCGCAAGTAATGGCATCACCGTATGTACGTTTGCAGAAGCCTACCTTATCGATCTATTACATCAATCCTCTGTAAGTATTTAAAAAAAAATTTGTTTAATGGTTATTCTGTATCTCAAATAGAAATCTATAACAGTATGGTAATAGGGCTGAAAGCACCTATACTATTTATTTATTTACACACACGTTCTTTTAAAAGTTATGGACTTTATAGAGTTTTACAGAATATTTTATTAATGTGTACTTGTGTACTTTATATTTCGTGTACGTGAATTAATTCTAGACAGTAAATTGATGGTGGTATGTATATATTCGATTCCTCCGCAAATTCTAGCTACCGACTGATGCAATTATGTTGGCAAGATGTCGAGAACCGCCCACAAATCAATCAAATCAACTCTATGTTAGTGCATCTGATGCAAATATATCATAGCGACAGCGCTTCCAAATCACCGTCCAAACAGCACACCGAATTCTCAATGTCCGACTTTGACACACGTTGGGACACATTCAAACCGAACACAATCGTCAAAACCGATAATCATATCTTACAATCATCCCAATCTTCCAATATCCCCGCCGATATACACTCAATCAGCTCGATCGGGGAACCATACATTGAAAAATCGCCCAGTTTAACTAACTTGCACGGCTCGTTTGAGAACTTAAACGATTCAAAACACTCCGAATCGTTCGAAAACCTAACAGAGATCACCCACTTGCAAGGATCGTTTGATTTAAACGAAAGCACAATCATGGATTCCTGGTTGCAAAATGTTGCGACTGATACCGGCGATATGCAATACGTTCGCGGTTTATCGCAAGCGATACAAGCACTAGATAGTGCATTAGCTTCTGAGTTAACATCTAGTTCGGGTTCTAGTCACCAACAGAGCCCGGCGCCTGAGTCTTGGGATTCGTTAAGTGTTAAAACACCTCCTAAAATCGAATTCAAACTGGGTTTAACCCCGAAATCGTTCACACCATCGAATGATCAAAGTGATCAATCCCCTGATCGAAGATCACTTCAAAGATCTGAATCCTCTGAAACAGAAGATGAAACTTGGAAGAAGCGTATTGAGCGTGGTGCTCTCTCAGAAAAAGTTCGGATTAAATCGAAATCTGTCGCGGATTTGATGGTTCTAACACATATAGATCAATCAGATACTGATAGTGAGACTCCATTGCAAAGTTTAGAGTATAAGTATACTAAAAATGGGCGTCTTGCGCTTAGAAATATTGAGACTTCAATCGTTTTTGGGAGTGAAGGTAATTTGTTAGCGGTTCAAGATACATTCCAAGAAGAATTAAAGAAATTACAAGAGGAACGGCGAGATAGTTTGCTATTTGTACCTACGTATCGTGATGATACTTGTGATGAAGAACTCGATATTAAGTGTGATGCTCTTGAAGGAAATATTGTAAATAGTGGGGATATCAATTTAAACCAGAAATTTTTAGATGAAAATAATCTTGCGCAAGATTCTAATTTACTAACTGAATTTATAAAACAAGAATCAACATTCAAAATTGATTCAACCATTCAAACTATTGAAACAGAAGTAGTTTTAAAGGAAGAAATTTCTAGATCTTTTGAAAATTTGCATGCTACAAGTGAACACACTAAAGAAAGTGAAATAGGAGTTATTTTAAAACAAGATCCTGAAAACGCTCATATTATATTTGAGCACTCTGTAATAAGTCCTAATGATAACCGAAATACTGATGTCTTACAGCAGCCTATCAAATCTTCTGAAAGCACTGAAATTGTAACAGAAATAATCAATCCTGAAGTCAAACACGTTGATACTATACAAAAAATATCGAAAATTCTTGATCCTTCTCAAGTTATAACTTTTGAAGCGATCCAAAAAACTGCAGATTTCCTAAAATTAGAAACTCAATATTCTTTGTCCAACTTAAAACATGAACCTAATGAAGAAACTAAAATAGCCTCATTAAAAATAAATGAACCCGTTCAGGAAGATCCTGAAACATTAACACCGAATTCAGACGATTCATGTGCTGATATGCCTGATTTAATCTTTGATAATTCGAACTTCAATCCTTTACATGATTCTATCCCTGAACCAGAATCAATAAATATAAATGAAGCATCAAGCGTTTTAGAATCTCTAAATTCTAAATTTAATTCATCAAATATTGATTTTACGAATGCACCAAGTGAGAATGTAATTGTAGAAGTAAACCAGGAATCTACAAAGCCCAATGAATCTATAATAACTGAATCTGCAATCTCAAGAAATGATAGTATAGAAAGTGAAAAAAATCTAGAAGTATCCGAAAATGTATTGGAAAAAATTGAGGAATCACCTCACATTTTAAGTAGTTTAGATTTGTATAATGATTTAACTGAAGTAAATACGCAAGACATATCTGAATATATTACAGATAGGCCTGAAACATCTCAAAATGTAAGTTTGCAAAATGAAATTGTTCAAACAGAATTGTTAAAAGAATCTCAAGATGAACATAAAAATGTAGAATCGCCTACAACTTTAAAACAAAGTGAACAAAATACTCAATTTGAGTATAAAATAAACAAAAACGAGCTCGAGAATTTCATTTCAAACGAAATCAAATATTCTCCCATAGATAAAATAGAGCTAAGCTCTACGTTTATAGAAACTTTATCAAATAAGGAAACATCAGAAAAATGTGATACAGCTGATAATAAAGATAAACTCGGTGACGACGAACAAAGTCAAATAAAAACAAAGGAAGTAGACATTATTATAAATAAAATAGAAGAGCCAAAACAATTAAAAAACATTGTGAAAGAAACTGAAACCGATACACAAACTGGCAATGAACCAACTAAAATTAATGAAGATGTAACTAAATTGGTCAGTTCTGTTGATAAAATAGAAATTATGTTAGATACAATAGAAGAACCAAAACAATTAGAAAATATTGTAAAAGAAGCTGAGATTCTAGTTGAAGATACGTTGCAAAGTGCATTGAAACAAATTGATGCATTACAAATAGAATCTCCCAAAACTGAAGCAGAAAAAGTCGAAATTGAAGAAATTAAAACGGTAAAAGATGACACAGATAAACTTAAAGAAATTAAAATAGTTGCAAGTCCAATTAGAACTGAAGTAGATTTAGTGATTGAAGAAAAAATAGAATTATTGAAGAATGACCACCATATATTAGCTGAAGACTTGAAATGTGCATCTTCTGATGATCTTGCTCCAACTATAATAGAAGTACAAAGTTCTTCCAGCATAAATGAAGAAATCAGTGTTAATATGTCGAACATAAATGACAAAAACATTAATTTAAGTGATTTAAAAATTCAAATAAGTCCTGTAGATAAACAAGAAACGCAATCAGAAATGCATTTGAGTGAAGAAACTAAACAATTAGAAGAAACAGAAGAGGATAAATATTCCGAATCTGATATATTAGAAGCTTTAGAAACGGAAGAAAAGGAATTAAATCCAAATACAATCGAAGAAAATTTGTTTAAAATAAACAAACAAGAATTATCGTTGATACAAGATTTCATAAACAATGAAAGAAGTATGGACTCAAATGATACTAGTCCTAATTTAGTAAAATCACAAACCAGCCCTGACGTAATAAACGCGAACAGTGCAAATATTCTAAATTTAGACTCACTAAGCGATGTATCGCCAATAAACCAAGTTTACAATGTTTTCAACGTGACAGTCGACCACCACAATCCACCAATTAATTTTACGAGTCCCGTTAAAAGTTTATACAATCGTACTTTTGATAAAGACGAAATCATCAACGATATTAATAGTATGTTACTGGAAAACGAGCTTAAACAAAAGTCGGATTTGAGTTTTGTTTGCACCACCAGTTTACCAAACGAACAACTACTAAATGTGTTCAACAATCCGCCGCTAGTCAAAGAATTGAATGAAATGTTTGAAAACGTGGAAAAAAGATTTGAGACGGAGAATGGAGGGAAAGATTTGTCGAGGATTGATTTAGAAAATATTCAAGATATAACAGTTGAGTTAATGGGAACTCAAGTTGAAAATAGTGAACACCTTTTTGGAATCAAAGATTTTGAAGAGCAAAATAAGTCAAGTGATGTGACATTTGAAGATTCGGTAACTGAAAACATCGAACTTGAAGATAATTTAAAGCATTTAACTTTTGAGCTAAAACATTTAACAAGTGATAATTCAACACCATCAAATAATGAGCTTACAGAAGATGATTTAACGGCTAATATAAGTAATGATGTAGAAACGAGTGCAGAAAATACGTCAAAAGCTGTTTTCACAAGTACACCATTCCACAAAAAGAAAAAATCTACGCAAATATCTCAGAATTTCTCAACAGATCAAATTTTATCATTTGTCTCCGAAGGAGATGATATAAACAACGATTATCAAACAACCGTTATTTTAGGACCATGTGAAGATTACGCCTTGGGATTATACTCTGGTTTAAAAACAACATTTGAAAAATATTCAGATGACGATCGGCCCGAAGAAGAACTACTACAATTCTCATCGAATTTCATGCCTTTGAATATCGATAATTATGAAAATAATCACGATAATTCCGTAGATTATTCTCTAGACACATGGGATCGATTTTTAGGAAAATCATTCGAAGATCAAAAACAATCAGTTTTTAATAACTTTACCCCAAAAACCGGCACAGGCGACTTGCTCGGAAATATTCTGGACGCTGAAGAACCCAGATCATTAAACCCGAATCTTACCTTTGAAATTGCGAATCCTAATCTAATACCACCCACTTTCAACAACTCCAAACTAAATCCCAATCTAACTTTTGAAGTTAGGAATCATGACCATACTGTTAATAGTCCTAATTTAACTTTAAACTTGACTAATGCAGAAGTTGTAGACGATGCTACGTTCGTTTTGGATAGTAAAGAAAATAAGGATTTGAAAGGTAATCATTTTGAAATGCGATGAAAATTGAAGTTATATTGGTATTTATGTCTGAAGATTCAACAAGTGAAGAACCGATTTCTAGTAGTTGGGAACCTGGCGAGGGATGGTTTTTACATCCTCAAACAGCTGCTGAGGATTTAAAAGGAGACATTGATATTTCCGGAAGTGATAGTATTGATAATAGTTATGTTGGTTTTACGTTAGATGAAGAATGTGTGAACGCGTTACGAAATGAATTGGCTGCCAAATTACCACATGCACAAGTGAGTTATAATTTTATTTCAAATTTAACATCAATTATAAATGCATATACTATTTATTTAGAAATTAAAATTTTCTACTTCTTACTATATGATATTTCCACGTAATAGATTTGATAATTTTAAAATAAAAAAAAACAGGGTATATCACATGAAGAACCACAAGAACCGGATGACTGGGATTCTGAAGAACGAAATGAAATCATAGTGAAATATAACGTATACCCAACACCTCTATCGCCAATTCCAGAAGAATCATGTTGTGATGATGCTTATTGTGATCAAACTCAACAAAGGTACGTTAGTAAAACAACATATATTTATTTATTTATGTTATTTCTATTATTTCCAGAGATGGTTCAGATACCGATAGTGATTGGTCTGAGCCATGTTTAGGTCGAACATCTCAATTAGAAGACATTTTAGTGGTCGACACCGAAACGCATACAGCTCAAATTTTTGAGTCACCAAGTTTGCGCGAACCCCCACACAGACACACCCCCAGTCAAGACTCATGTTGCTCAAATGATACTTTATTCAACTTAGAAGATCTAAATTATGGCCCTAACAGCCCACAAAATCACTTAAATTTAACTCATAGTACACATATACACGAGTTAGATCAACCTGAATTGATTTTACAAGTTGAGTTGACTGATAATGAAACCCTTAAATTATCTTTGTCGAAAGAGAGTGATACACAAATAAATACACATTTGGATAGTGCTGCAAATTTGGATCACATGGAAATGAATAATACTGAAGATTTGAGGTTTTATGGTGCGAAAAATATTGATCATTCTGAAAATGATTATCAAATGAAAAATAACGACAATTCGAGACACTTTGAAATGGAATATACTAAAAATTCAGGCGATTTCCAAACAGACTCGGGAGACTTTAAAACAAATAATTCTGAATATTACGAAATTAAAAATACTGAAAGTTCAGGCAATTTTGAATCAGCAAATTCAGGTAGTTTTGAAATGAATAAAACTTACACAAAACCTGAAACGAAATTGTTCGAAACTCAAAATACTGAATTAATTTCGCTAGAACACAACATTGAAAATCTATCAACAGTACTAGCTTCTAAAGCAATTGAACCAAATTTAGAATTCGATTTGACTACAAATGTGAACTCGGAAACTACATCTCCTGACGTTAGAACACAAAATTCAGGAATCTCATCATTAGAAACGTGTTCCGAAGAAACGAAAAAAATTGATTTAACTTCACCCCAAGAACAAATAGTTTCACCAAAACATTCTAATCATTTAGAATCGGATGGAACGTTAAATATTCAAAATGTGTTTGAGATTGAAGAAATAAGTTCTAATTGTTTAGAATCTCCAGTGAAACAAATTATCAATCAAAGAACTTCCACATCTGAGATAAGTTCTATTGTAGAACAAAATCACGAACCTCGCGAATTAAATAGCATATATTTGCAATATCCCGAAATACAAATTATAAATCAAGACTTTTTAGACTCTGAAAGAGCAAGTTCTAATAACCAAGAACTAATTTTAGAGCCCGATCTAATTGAGTCATCAAAGTTGCAAATAATAAACCAAGGGTTTTTAGCGCCTAATAAATTAGAATTAAATTTAGACTCTGGATTCAACGCAGCACCGTTACCTTCACCGGAAGATATCCCTTGGCGCCAATTACCAGCGTCTTTGTTAACATATAACGACGTTAGTCAAAATGATAAATTCGAGATTCATGAAGATTCACAACCTGGATCTGAAGATCAAAGGGACGATTCATGTAAACTTGAGGATGAGCTAAGTGATTCGGTGCCGGAAAGTACTGATTTGTATTCGAATTTAACGGATATCCGGTTTTCGGGACCTTGCGACACACAGCTGATGTCTACGTCGTTTAGTGAGTCGGCAGAGTTTGCAGAGGATCGAGATTGGGATTCTGGGAGCGATACACGGTCTAGTTCGAGCGGAGAATTTATTTGGAAGGTAAGTTCTTCAAATGTAATTTCTTGGTTAAGGGTAAATATTTTGGGAACAATCACGAAATTGTATAAAATAGCACTGCTTATCTAGAATTATTATTAACAATATATCGATTTTAATTACTTTTGAAGGATGTAAATTTATATTTTACATTTTTCTTGCACAAACACTTTGTGCTCCAAGGCTTGTTTACTATTATCGTATAATTAACACGTACTTAATTAGAACCCTGTTGAAAACAGGCTGTTTGTTTTTGTTTGGATAAATAAACAAATGTTTTTTAAGTTAATTAATTCACGATAATACTGGTACCCAATAGATTAAAATGTGTCATCAATAAAAAATGTTAACTGGGGGACACTTTGGGTGATATCATTCGAATGAGTCATGTTTGTATTACTATAGGGGCAAATAAGATAACATTCAGTCAGTTCACAGCTTAGTCGAAAACTGCAAGTGCTATATTTGTCCTAAAAAAAATACATTGCTTTTGTTGTTGTTATTGTTGTTGTTTTCATGTATATTTGTGTGCCTCATGTTTGTGTTGGGCGACAGGAGGGTGAACATGAGGAATCGTTGCGAGCCTTGCACGCAGCCTCTCATGATGTGGTGAGTTGCACCTTTTATTTTTTCATCTTCTTTATCCATCCTTCATGTTTGTCTCTTTATCTTATTTAACAACGCTGAATTGCAACCACATTTGCCAGTTATGAATATCTTGTTTCGTAACTTTCGTTATATTCACCTGTACATAATATTTACAAAAAAAAATATATTGCTCATAATTCTATGACTGGTAGTGTTGGTACTGAGCTATTGATAGTATTTACTCATTTTTGTCTTCCTGTATTTATTTTATTTCAAAAACTACTTAAACATTTATGTGTACATCAAAATTATTTTTATGTGTATTAAATCGATTTGTATATAGAATGTGTTCGGTATTAAAATATGGAATAGTCTAAGCAGAAAATAATATTTGCAACATCACTCCAGATTTTAACACTAAACGTAAATAATAGTTCTAGAATTGTTTTGCATGTGATTATTATTAGATTATGTTTTACTACGGAATTTATGAGCTTTAATTGCCGTTTATTGTATTGTATAAAAGTATATAGTGTTTTTTAGACAGTGATTTTTTTGTGTGTTCTTAAATTTAAATTATAATAAATAGGGAGTGATTGAAGATATACAGCCAATGGATGCTATAGAAGAAGAGGAGAATTCAAACTCTAGTAACGATGATAGTGATGATTGTGAAGAAGATATTGAAGAAACTGAATTTGTTCCTTCTGCCTGGGATTCACAAGCTACGCCTACGAAATCTGCTTTGCGATCGCCAGAGAAATCGAATAAAGTAAGTACCATTAAAGTACCACAAATTTAATAGACATTTGAAAAATAGAAATGCCATTCCAAAATTGTACAACCTAGGATTAGTTAAGAATTGTATTAAAGTAACGCTTAATATATCGATAGTTATTTGTTTTAAAATTAAATATAATAAATTATTTTATAGCGAAAAAATCAACAAAAAGGTGTTTGGTTCAAAAAACAAAAATACCATTGCGTCTACGAATATCCACGAGAACCAGAGAGTCCAGTGGCTCCAAGTTCAGATTTATGGAGGCCACTATCAGATTTCTCCAATTTTACAGGTATATATAATTACAGATTGACAATTTCGATTTTTCTGTTGTTTAATTCTAAACATATCTATAGTTCTGTTAAATTCTGTAACTTTTCAAAAAGATTTAAGTTATCTACATTGTTGGATATAGTTAAACCGAGTTTCGTAAAGTAAATGAATGTTTAATTTTTGTAGATTGGGAATTAGATCCTGAATCATGTGTTCCATCATATGACGACCAAGTGATGTCTGATGCAAGAGATTTAGGCAATGATAGTGTCTTCAATAAGTTTATTGCGCGGAACAACTATCCGTTAACTAGCGGAAGTCCACGATTTCGGGATCTTTATCAATTAAATCCCTTCACTGATTTGACAGCAGGTTAGTGATATTTTTTATAAATATTGGCTATTTCATATAAATCTATTGACCATAAATGAGTTATTGGTGGTGACGGGATGGTATTTTATTAATATTTGAATACATTTCGACTAATTGACTTGAATTACGTATATAAGATTAATTTTTATATAAAATTTATTCATCCGCCGAAAAAAATATTGAGCGCAGAATTAATTTATAAGTGACTAATTGGATAATTACATCTGAATCGAGTTGATTTTTTATGAAGCAATTAAATTTTCTACGAGAAATGTTAAGAAAAATACTTAAGAAAACATTAGGAACTAATTAGAATTTCTGGATACCGAAATATATAAAACAATTTTAGGCATGTCAAGTACAGATGAAGACTTCTTTATAAGCTCCTCGGCCCGGCCATTCCAGGCTTTGGGTCAAGGATCACAATTCTTCCCCGGCCAAGACACTGCCAAAACAAAATCCTTATGGAATGATTATCAAACGCAACCCGCCACTCAAAACGATAATATTACGCCCGACAGTGGCGTAGAAGACGTAACGCCCGCCAGCATCACCTCAGAGAACGGTAGTGCCCCCGCCCAAACATCCCCAGTCAAATACACCAAAGTACAAACACTAAAAACCCTTGCTGAACTTGCCACGAAAAAAACCCAAGTCAAAACAGATAGTCTAGGCGGGTTAAGACATACTCGCAACAGGTTAAAACTTGATTTACCACCCAGTCCCAACTCATTCACTGCAACGCGAACCTTTACTATTGATGTATCATCGAACGATGATCCGATTATAAATAGAGAGATGCCTACGTTCACTACGTTTGGTAAATCGCGGTTTTCCGTGCAACATGTTGCAACACCGACTGAAGAGACGGCAGAAACGTTTAGTTTTGGGTCTAAAATTAAAAATGTCTCGTTTGAGGCGCTGCCACATAAACCCGATGCGAGTAAGGTGTTTATTTTGGATGAGTCTGCGCCGGAGAAGGCCAAACATAAACCGGGCGTTGTTGAGATTGTTCAAGGTGAAGCGTCGTTGCTTGATAGTGCTGATGAGGACAGCGGAATTGAATCTAGTGCCAATGCAACGCTTGAACGACATCAACAACAAATACTCAATCGCATTGAATAATTTATTCATTTTGTTTTGTTTAATTAATCGAGTTTTTGATACTAATAGCAGAAGAATTGAGGAAGGTTTTGTTGTTTTAACCAAAAATCGAAGTGATTTCTTTTTACAAATCTATATTTAATCAAATATCACCAATCTTTATTTATGCTTTACTAGATTACCGCAACGGAATAACAGTGGAAAGTAACGTCATATTTTAGTTCACCGTAATAATTAATTAACAGTTTTACAGCGCGTATAGCGTAATTAATAGTATAAAATCTCTAAACTATTATTTAGTTAGTTGCGTACAATAGTAATAATTACCAAAATTTTAGTAAAAAGAAATCATTTCAAAGAGTATTTGTAATATTATTTATTCATCATAACCAGGTTAATAACAACATGCAAGTAAGATTGAATAACAGTATTAACGGGCGAAACAGGCCTATAGTTGTTTAACAAACTAGTGTTTTTCTCTGCAACAAACACGTTTTTATGAATAACAAAGCAAGAGAATTTGTTTGTTGATTAGTTTTGTAAAGGCACTCCCAAACAAAGTGAACGAACATTGAACGGTTCCTAATATTATGAAATTTAGATTGTTTGAATGGTAAGTCAAAATGATCAAAACAATTAATGCGCGTACTGTATTATAATTAATAATAATGCCAGAAAGTAATATAGTTACAATTTTGTTCGTTAGGTAATATGAGTTATATATTATTTCATAGTCGATATGTATATATAGAAATACCATTTATGGCTCTTATTTATATTTTTTATTGGAGAATATCAAAATTTGTATATTTTTTACAGAGGAAATTAATTTTTTTATCTATTATTTAGATTTGTGATATGTATGTATATTTTAAATGAAACAATATATTTTATTTCTTTTTAGAATTTTTTTTCGTGCATGTGTTTTTTTAGCTATTCAGTTTTATAAATAGCTCAATATGGTTTTAGGAACAACCATAAAATTATCGGGAAATATTACTAGTTACAACACGTTACATTTGTTATTACAAATATCGAACAACCATGCGGTTAACTTTGATCACTGGTTACGTTTTGGAACGTGTTATATCTAGGAAATATAACCATCACAAATAATAGACGATTTCACTAACATAGCTTTTAGATATATTACAACATTTAATTTCAAAATGCAAGCTAAGTTAGAGGAATCGTCTACGACTATTTGTATATTTCTCATATTAATGTTGTTTTGTCTTAAAATGTATTCTTGTACCTACGGAGAATAGACAGGTCTTATAAAATCTGTGTAATAGTTTTATCACAATAAGAAAGAATATCTTCGTAAACATATCTTATTTTTCATTTTTAAATTAAATAAACGTATAGTCGACTTGGAATTGCTTGAATAAAAGAGACATAAAGGTCACGGCTCAAGCTATTCCGAGTCGCCTATAGATGACAAAATCTTTCGTTGGGAAGAGGACTACAAATATCTATTCTTGTTTAATTTTAAAGGTGGTTATAAACATTTCCACTCTTGTCTATGCAAATTTCAAAGTATTTTCTAAAGTATCTCATTTTTACTTTAGTTTCAATAAAATATATACACTACTTTAGTATCAAAAGCAAAACTGAACACCAAAGTATCTTCGCTTCCGTACTGTTTTATTTTATCAGGCATTTTTAGTACTGAAATTAGCGTAAAGTAGCGAAAAATAATAAATACTTGAATTATTATTTATATTTTGGCCTTCTAGTAATTTATTACAAAGAAGGTGTATTTTTTATAATTTCGTATTTTATAATATATCTATCGACATATTTTATGTCCTATATCTAAAAGTAGTTTTTACAATTGTAGAAAATAGTAATGACTTTTAAGATATCTACAACTTCAGAGCTTCTAGTAAATGGACTAATATTTGTATTTTTATATAAAAATAGATTTAAGTAGAATTAAATTTATTTTGAACTACATACAAATTATTTAGTGAAAATTGGGGTTTTATCATTAATTTACGATATATATTCTTTCTTATTTTGATTACTATACAATATATACAATAGATGGGTTAGCGAATAGTTGGTTGATTGGTGAAAACGTGTTCTTGGGAGATCATGGTCTTCTGATCACTCGAATTTATTTAAGTAGACTGATTTTAATTTAAACAATTGCATAGTTTATTTTTTTTATTCTGTTCTAAACAAATTTATTTTAACATAACATATAATTTATTCAATTAACCCGGTTATATTATAACAAAAAAAATCACTGTGTATTTACCAGTTACATTACAATTTCAAAATGATTTTAATCTATTATGAAAATTTTACTATTGAAGTTTAATTTCTGGTAAATAGAAATTTTTTTGAAGATTACAAAAATGTGAATTGAAGATCATGAATATGTGTGATCTCCGTTGAGATATGTACAAAATATTCTAGTAGTTCGTCCAATTATAAATATATCCAACAAGCAATGTACAAAAAGGAAAAAAAAAAACAGTTTGGGCACTCTCTTCATTATGAAACAATTTAGCCTATAAATCAATCATTTTTATAGCCTAAAATATTAAATATATTTCTTTTTATGTAGGGAAAATATGTAAAGGGTCTTTGTAATTTATGAAATATGTGATAGATTTGTGTTATATAAAAAAAAAATGTTGTAGTGTTTAGTATATATCTATATATTTTGTGGATTTTAACTATTAATTTCGATCAAATTGGTTAATTCTTAAGGCTGGAACTCATGCAGTAATTTTAATACTTCAATTTTATTTCGTGGAAAAAATTAAGTTAGTAGTGGTGTAACCTTAAGAACGTACAGTGCTGCATGAGAAGTCTTAAATAATTGGTAAATGTGTAGTCTTGATAATGGTGATACATTAATTCGGAAGCCCTTTAAAAAAAAATCAAAAAAAAAGATTCAGTAAATATTTGGTTTTATAAAAATGTAGAAAATATATTGGAATATATGCCGTCCAGCATTTGCTGTAGTTATCATCAAAATAAACATAGTTTCTTTGATTTTTAAATTAAAACAAGCTACGCTGTAAAATATCTGCATTGCCTTGTGACTGGATAAAGGACCTACACTGTACTAGTATTTTTAGTATGGTATTTAATTAGTGTTTAGTAAGTTATATTAAAAATTCATACTAATAATAAAATGCGTTTTTATCTATTCTTTCCTTTTACAGAAAATACAAGTACATCGAAATAGCTTGAACCAAAATAATAATAAAAATATATAACAGCATTTATTTTGTACAGTGGTGGAGACAAAAGTCTTCTACGCGCAACAAAGTCAGCTATTCCGAGTAGCCCCTACATATATAATATAAAGCGGTAGTAAAATCCATACATTCTAGAAAAAAAATTCAACGTAGAGATCGTGACCAAAGAATATTTGGTACGTGTTTATGTTTTATAAATTAGTTTTTATATTCTTCTCGAGGAAATCATTCTAAAATTTAGGTGTTTAAATAAATAAACGATATAATAATTGCTTAAATTTTATTAAATAAAACAACATAGGTGCATTAGATACAAATAAAATATAAAAAGAGATTCGTGAATACTGATAAATATAAAAATCTAAAATTAACTTTGGTATGCTCTTCGCCAAACAATAACCAACCCTTCTAAATCACTAGTAGCTAGTAGTGATTCGTCGTAGTTAAAACTAACCCCTAATACAGTGCTCGCATGACCTTGAAGTGTATTTAAACAAGCTCGACTTGACGGTTTTTCTATATCCAAGAAGTAAACACAACTATCCTCACTTCCTGTAACTGTAAAGCACACACTTGTTAGCAAATATTAAGCGGGAGCTTGTGGGACGTCGTACCAACGCATGCGCCTTGCCTGAACGACATTATAGGACAAAATGTCGAACGCACCAAATAGTTCTCATGTTTATTATGGAATTTTCTTTTAAGTTGAAGCATACCCTCTCGATCCGACACCCTTTAAAGTAATATTTAGTAAATTAATACCCAACATATTTGTGAGTTTCGGTTGGTTTAATTTGTTAGATTAATTACCTAAATAAACAAAGAGCATTCGCTGTACAGTTGACTAGAAGCATTGGATCTCTAGCTTCTCGACTTATCCAAGCTCGGTAACTTATACTGGTAACCGCACATGGTTGACTCAATTGCATTTTTCGAGCTCTTCTTAACCCACCACCAACTTCACAGACTAACGAGACAATTTCACCCTACACATACTTGATTAGTTCGAGGTATACACACATATATGTTTCGGTCAAACCTTATCATTGCCTGCCCAGATTATTTTGCCATGTGTATCACTAGCCAGACTCAATACTTGTCCACCAACTCGACTTTCACCATTTTTAAGTGGTCTACCGGTGGACACATTCATAATTCTAACTTCCCCCTTGCTGTTTCCGGTCTAATCATACAAGTGTTAAAGATATTTCTGCATAAATGTGATGATAATTGTTATTAATAAAGGATACAATCACTAGATTATTGTTAACTGGTTGAAATATACAACATAACATTTCGGCGTGGTTTTGGTCGGTTAAAGTACGTAAACATGTTGCATTTATTACTGACCACACTCGAATGGTTCCATCTTGACATGCGCTAGCTATAAGGTCGTTATTTGCCGACCAATCACAGCCTAAAATAACATCGCTTCATTGTAATAAAAAATACTGTATTCTATATTTTTATTTTACTTGCGGTAATTCTTTAATGACAGATTTCCGCAAGTAAAAACTCCCAGACCGTTTATAGTGTGGTATATCTTACAAAATAAAATTACGCAATTATGCAAACAATTACGGCAATTGTTAAATATTTACTTAAAACAGCTGCAGTATGCCCTTTTAAAATAGCAGTTACTTCCGGTTTGTGCCCGGTAACATTACAAAGAGACAAGGTTCCATCCATAGAGCAACAACAAAGCCTAGTGCGGTCATTGTTAGCAAACTTCACCATAGTCACAGCTCTAGTATGCTGTAAAATCAACATTAATTTACATATTTGTTTGTAATTGTTTATTAATTATTACTTGATCAAATATGTGGTGTACACCAACGAAAGCGTAATTTTCCGCGATAGTGGTGCCCCCAACCATAGCTCTAGAAGCTTCCGCCTGTTTAGTTGGTACTACACTACCTCCCGGTGACAACAAGATCCCGCTTCTAATATCACTCGATTCACTAGTCTAGGATACTAATTAGTAATTGAATAAACCATTATTTTAAATAACTTACTCGACTTGTACTGCGATATAACAAACTTTGACTGCTAGAATTAATATTTTCTAGAGGATTCCCATAACGTTGCTGCAACAAAAACGCTCTTAAACGCAAATACTGCTTACACTCTTCCAAATCGCCCTTAGTATCCCTCAACAATTGACTTCTACGGCGTATATATAATGTTCCTAAAACAACTATTATTGAAAAAAAAACATAAATAAAACACGATTTCAACATACTAAAATTAGGGGTGTGTGGAGCACGATGTGCATTATATCGAGCATCTAACGCGAAAACTTGTTGCTGCAAAGCAATAGACATTTTCGAAATTTAAATTTGTTAAACATTTGACAGCTGCTGTCACTTTTTAATATTAGCTCTGTTTTATCAAGTAGGCGCTGGTAGTGCGTTGAGTACTTTTGATTTAAGAGTTTCCCGCAAGAGTGCAGTGTAGGTGCTGTATGAGTTAAAAGACTGAAGTAACTTCTATTTAAAGTCTAGAAATAGTATATGAGTAGTTAGGCTAGTGAACATTTTGATTTGTTGTTGTAATTATGGATGGTTTTGGTATTTAAGTGATGTATGGGTTGATTGTTGGGGGAAAGTTTTGAAAGTACGCGCTTTAGAGTTGTTTAAAAATGACCACTAGAGCGCAGTAGGTATCGGCGCAGCCTGGATAAAATAAAAAACCTGCGCATTTTAATCCTGTACTTCGTTGGGTCGGGTTATTCATGTTTTGAGTTGTATTTATTGCTGTCGATGAAATCTACATAGTTGTATTACGTATCGAACAGCACTATTGTATGGTTCTGTGTGCGATGTTTGAGATAAAGTATAGCGTGGTGTAAATAAATAACGAGCGATTGTGTGTGATATCAGTTTGATTGTGTGTGCGTGGCCTTGTGGCGGTCAGAACCAAGTCACTGTCGGTGCTCAGTGCTCACACCCTCTCCGTGTGCATTCCGGTACATCATCACATTATAGTGCTTTCCGCTCAAGCGACAGCAAAAAGATGCAAGCCATCAAGTGTGTGGTCGTCGGTGATGGGTAAGTTGGCATTACCCTAATTTAAATTGTCCCCTCATCGAATATGTCAAAATCTTTTTATAGTTCACGTTCACTATGACGTCATACGTTGTAGTGAAATGACATACGTTCAGTGCACTATTGAGGCATTGAACAACAACTGTGCACTTCCCTGTGTCGGTTCTTATTTCGTAAATTCTATCACTTGTGGCTTTTATAAACTCACAGAGATCTTTGATTTTTTTTACTAAATGTTTTTCATTATTATACACCTTACAGTCATATTTCTAACACTTTCAAATTAGGGAATTTACAATAATACAGTAGTGAGTTTATAGCAAAATTAAGGATGGGTGTAGTTTTGTCAATGGAATCAACAAACTACTAAGGCGTGATTTATAACTAGTTTAGTTTAGTCATAAATGTATTTTATATAAAAGGGAATTTCTAATTAAAATTAAAGCGAAGATGCTTCTCATAATTAAAGAATTTTTCATTAATTACACAAACTTTTAATATATATTCATGGAATTACAATTAAAGTTTATCTCAAAAGCACTTGTTAAACATTTTATCCGTCGCTTTTATATATATATATATATATATATATATATACACAAAAATAATTTATCTACAATTATAAACTAAATATACATTGCAATTGCAGCTAGAATCTTGCATTTTATGATTATATGCATTATTACAACCATTCTAAAAACGTTTTGAGTTTTAATTCTAAATATACCAACAACTTGATATTGACAATATAAGTGGCGGAAACTCAACAGTAGCGCTACAATGCGGTTAGGAAACTACCGAATTGTATGTCAAAATCGAACACTTTCAATTCCCCGTAAAGGGGTACAATTCCTATTTGGGTTTTGACGTCACGTTTATGGCACGAATGATGCAATTAATTCTGTCAATTGCTAAACGATTGAGTTCAGGGACGTCAGGGGACCCAATACATTACAAACCATTTCATTACAGTCTTATTGTTAATACTAATTATCACGAGAAGATGCATAGGGCCGCTCCACATATACAAGAACATGTAAATTGGAAAAGTTTTTCGTTAAGTAAATAATTTTATTTTTAAATGTCTAGACTAAATAAATACTCCGATTGAAAATGTGCTACATTGGTTACTCGTAACTGTAAATGGTGTTGTTAACAGTGTAATGGTCGTAAAAACCGTAGTTTACATGTTATCATTAACCGAAATCCGGTACTAGTTATCGCTTGATGTCTCCCAGAGTATCATATAGTATGACGACACCGGATCTAGGAAATAAAAGTTTTAAAACGAAATCGGAAACACCCAAAAAACGAAACAATTTTTACAATTTTGTCAACTGTAGAAACAAATCGATTAGGAACTATTAACCAAACAATCAAATCTTATCTATAACACGTTCAAAGTGTAGGGGAAAATATTCACAAATATAACTTCTAGATAAAACACTAGATTAAATATTATCGCGCCCAAAAACTACTAAATGATTCCCAAGAATCAAAAACTACAATCTACATTTTGCGTATCGTCGCTGCAACAGAGCCTTCTGATTGGTTGCGTCACTGGGGGGTTTTTGAGCAACCAATCACATACTTGATATAGTGATCCACGGTCGTTATAATTGATTTGCTATATATAATGAGCTTTTATTAGTGTTTTTTTTTTTTTGAAGTATATTGCGTAAAATAAGTGAATGCTTTGGTTGATTCGTCTGCTTTGCAACAAGTAATTACCATGTAAATAGTTCGTGGTCATTGTTACTGGTTTATTATGGTTATCTTGAGATACCAAGGTCGCAAGACCATGGAAACAAGAGGCGATTTAATAATCGCGTTTAACTCAACAAGTTGTCCGTCTTATGCTTTCCCCTTAATCACGACAAATGTCTATGTCACCACATATTATAAATTAGAACGATACTTTTATATCTAAAACGTTATATCTGGCTAACTAGTTTCTTAACATGCAATCTTAAGTTTCACTCAAAATTACAAATTAACCTCCAATAATAGTTACGCTATTGCACTAAATTTTAAACATTTTCTAGGCGCTTTTGTATCTATATACATTTTAAATAAATTATAGGAAATTAAATTAACCTATATAAGAACATAAATCAATATTCTTTGAACTTTATATTCTATAGAAATATAAATAGGTCAAATGAAGTATTTTATAGAACTTTTACTAATAAAAATAAAGTTCATCTATTAATAACTTAAAATTCTTTGATGTGTTAAACATTTATAGGCACTCTTCTAGAACATATTTTACATGGGAGTGAATTTGTATTAGTATTGCGCATGCTTGAACTGTCCCGTTACTGGTGTCTTAGCGATGTGTATGTGCAGCTTTTTAATATATTTGTCGTATTTTTACCAATTTTTATACAAATATAAACAATAATTGAGTAATTTTTTATTGACTTGGATATAATTGCATTTTTTTAAAAAAAAAAACTAAATTATAAGACGGCGACTTTCAATATTAGATTTTGTTGGCGTGAATTTAAAAATATCTTTTCATCGTGTAACTCAATTTATATTTCTCGATGTATTTTTTGATTGAATTCCGAATGATTCGAGCTTTTATAGCGACTTCGTCGCGTCTTGAAGTCCAGTGAAGCAAATGGATAATAAATTTGGTGCGAAACGAATAAAATTCGCACGTCGTTCTCCACATATTTTCATAAAGTACCACTTAGCACTTTTACAAGATGCAATATATTACATTTCGGTATAGAGCTAAAAATTGATGCCATTTTAAAATTGTCGCCAGTCGGTCGTGGTGTGAAAGAGTTTTTATTATTATTATTACATTATGTTGACATCCGAATTTCAACGATGACACATTTAGAAAATCGGATATATGAATTATATACGAAAGGAATTTTTTATTTTTTGTGGCTTTCTTTATCAATGCGTTTGATACGAATGAATACTTGGAATTACCATGACTATTGCATTTGCATTGTTCCTTGTTTTCCGTGGTAATTATAGTAGAACAACTATTGATTTACCATGTAATGGTTGAATGTAATTGTGATTTTTAAGTGTATGTTTATGTTGTGTCCATTAAAATTACTACTGGTTTTATTTTCGATTTGATACTAAACAAAAAATCAGTAATATTTAAGAGTTTGTTGAACGTCATTGCTGACGCTGGCGATGGTCACCAATAAACACCCGCGTTCTTAATTAAGTACACATTAACGTTGATTGAAGGAAATCGCCAGTTTTATATCTAAGCATACAGCAGTTCTGACTAACAAAATATGTATATCTAATCATTGTACAAGAACATATTTCATACACAATCCTTTCTTGTATATCATGGGCGTTAAGTGACGTCACTGAACAAATAACGTAAAACGAAATTTCATCGACCGGAAATGTTTCGGATCATTGATTTTTTAGTCCTATTGATTCAAATATAACATATTTTTGAGATAAATATTAATTTAAAAAGAACACACCTCCCAGGTTCTCGTAACACATTCTAATTTTAGATTTACTTTGAAAGATATTTTAAAACGAGTTCATTCAAAAAATACACAGTATCGTAAACATATGCTATGTTTTATATGTAATAAACAAATCTTACAACATTTTAACTAATATATCGTCACGTAATTTCGTGATTTATCGACAAATGTTCACAAACACTGTTGAGCAACTCGACAATATTTTTTATTAAAATGACCCTATGCGGGCATATTACCCACTTGATTTAGTATCATTAACGATTTCTTTTTCTCGTTTTCTCGCAAACCAAAACGCAATCAACCCATTCCATTGATTATTGATTCACAAATCGACATGACTTTTTTGCCATATTTATGGGGTCGTCAACCCTTCATTAATACCAATCAACACCATAACAAAGCTCAATATTCATATATTTAAACCACATTCATATTTTCTGTCATTATCAATCATATATAACGCATCTTAAACAGTGAGCACAAATTTAATAAGCTTTGGCGAAAGGAACGTGACGTCACAATATCTAAAAGCGCGAAATATTAAAAAACAGTTCTAAAACTAAACACACTTAGAATATTGTTTACTAACAGAAAAAAATAATAACTTGCATCATAATAGTTCCCTAGTATGGTCACGGTCGTAGTGACCGCTCAACCATATAAGCGAATTTGATAATTCAGTTTAAATTAATAACGATTTGGTTTGACATTTAATAAAATTAAATTTGTTGATTTGTTATATTCCTAATTTTGTAAACCTCAATACACATTTTATTATACGTGATACAACGAATTAATCCGGAAGATTAAACTGAAATATCATGACCCTATCGCTGAAATACGCGCTGATTAATGTACCGCCACTGGTCGGTTGGTTTTGTGGTGGCGAAGTCTCGGCAATGTGAGGCAACCGCTCTGCCCCAGTGAACATATATAGAATAGACCGCCACCTACAGAGTTTGTATGCATATATAAGTTCAGTGGGGCAACAAAGAGGGCTTCAGGTGGGTAACAACCCCGTGAGATAATTCCACTGGTTATGTCAAGCATTTCCAGTTCTACGCACTGTTACACACGCCAGGATGGTAAATAGACATGGTAACACAAAGAAAATTTGTTATTTCATCAATTGAATATCAAATATGATGAACAATTTTGCGAAAAGTATTTATAGTTTGTTATTATTGATTTATCTGATTTTGAGTCAGTTTCGAGCTAGATATCTATAGAGTTGATTAAGTTGGTGACATTTCGGATATTGCATTTTATTTCTGTAGCTTTTATATCGTAAAAGTAAATCTATAATTTCGCTTTAGGGCTCTGCCAACTCTTTTGAAGGCAATCTCTTGTTTCATTCATTCATTCATGCTATTCACGTCTGACTCATACGAGTAGATATTTGAGGTCAAATGCGTTTGACATTGTGTAATGAGATTTTTAATAACATCTGCATTATGAATGTACATTATTTTGTACTTCATTTAACGTCGCTTTCAGTTACAGAATGTTACGGTAATTGCAAATATCATGAATACCAAAATGATGACCAATTTACAACGACGCACAGTTCCTGCTACATTCAGCCTAGTCCGTCTCACCCCACTTTGAAAGTATTGAGATACCTATCAAAATAGTTTATAAAAAAAATTTATATTATATATTCATAACTATAATCAAATTCCATTCATCCATTGGTAGTTTAATCATTTAAATACATGTACTATTTAATTAATTAATAAACTTTACATTTCAAACATCTTGTTCTATTTTACATATTGTTAATTACGTAATAAATTTTTTTAAGTCATAACAAAACGAACCCTTACATTGTACATTTACTGGTGATTCTATTCGTTAAATGCGTGTATGAAACATGAATATAAGTGTCGTGCATCTAATCAGATATTTTAAAATATAAATTAGTGATGTAATAAATGAATTTTCAAATTGCGCACAAACATGAATTTGTTCGAATGTTTTTATTGAATAAAACTAATGAAATTGCTACGTGCTTAGTAAATCGACAGTTCGTCATATTGATTCAACACTACTATTTTTAGATAACGCTGTTTCGAAAATATACTTCAAGTGTGGCCATATGTTAAAATAAATATGTGATAAAGTTGCATTGAGCCAAAAATACTTATACAATACCAGTTTGGTATTTATATTTTATGTATTTTCACACCTACGTTCAATATCTGTTATTTATGCATGTTTATGTAACAACTGTAGATTAATTGAGTTATTGTTTCTCATTTATTTAAATAATCTTGTATGACGAATTATAAATAATCAATACTATTATCTTTTTAATTATATTGTAATTAGTTATATTATGATTCAATGTTAGATTTTTCGAAAGGTTCTATAAATAATATTACATAAAAGAGTCTAAAGAGTATTAAAAAAAAAACGTTTAAATTAAAAAGAATATTATTCAATTCAGTTATGACACATCATCTTAATCCTTATTTATGTTAAAAAAGCTTTAAATTTTATGAATAGTGTTATTTTTTAAATTAAACAAAATAAATGGTCCTATTCTTAAATGGTACTTAAAGCATCCATCATCCCAAATGGGTTGATGAACAATTCTGTTTTAGAATTAATTTTGTAGACTAAAAGAAATTTTCTTTTCTAGTGCCGTTGGTAAAACGTGCCTCCTTATCAGTTATACAACAAATGCCTTCCCCGGTGAATATATACCGACAGTGTTCGATAACTATTCCGCCAATGTGATGGTGGATGGTAAACCAATCAACTTGGGCCTCTGGGATACAGCAGGACAAGAAGATTACGACAGATTGCGACCGCTATCATACCCACAAACCGATGTGTTCTTAATTTGTTTCTCGCTCGTCAATCCAGCGTCATTCGAAAACGTCCGAGCGAAGGTACACAATCACAGAGAAAAAAAATGTCGACAATTTGATACTAACTCTTTTTTTTTGTTTTATAGTGGTACCCTGAAGTCAGACACCACTGTCCTAGTACGCCAATTATTTTGGTTGGAACCAAACTTGATTTGCGCGAGGACAAAGACACCATCGAGAAATTGAAAGATAAGAAACTAGCACCAATCACTTATCCACAGGTTAGTCACTTTATTGAATAAATACCTGAGTTTTGCAATCAATTTTCTTTGTGTTAACTTATTTAATCATATGTGCCGTGAGATAATATAACAAATGTATTCAATGTAAAGTACACAATTATTACATTTTAATTTAGTTTAGTTGTTTTAATCGGAAAACTAAATATTTATAATTCAACCCGAATTTAACTAGAATTTTAATTTATTTATGCAATTTTGTTTATGCAATCACGCTATATAAAATCTATTTTTAGTTTAATGGCAATTATTTCCGCGGTTTTTGAAGTAAATTCACGGCTAAATTTGTCGATAAATGCAATAAATAACGCTGTTTTAAATGCATATAATTAAAATACTGATTATTTTATACATACATTTGTCTATAAGGGCAAATAATACTTAAGATTGCAGTTAAACATTTAATTACGCTCACTATTTCTCATGTCTTCTTAAGAGAGTGAGCGAAATTAAATTTTTATTTAATTAAACTCGTCGTATATTTCATCAATTATATCTATATAGACTGTTTACAGCGTCTTATGATGTACCTTGTCGCTCTCATTAACATAAATTAAGCGCTATCCTTTATGAAAAATGGTGCAAGGTACATCATAAAATTATAAATAAAATTTTGGGATCGTTGTTAGTTTGAGTTTTTGTAATAGATGTAGCTTTGAAATAAAATGGTTTTTTTTTTTTTGTTATGTTAGGGGTTGGCAATGGCGAAAGAAATCAGCGCGGTAAAATATTTAGAGTGTTCAGCGTTGACGCAAAAAGGTTTAAAAACCGTATTCGACGAGGCGATTCGAGCGGTGCTGTGCCCCGTTTTGCAAGTGAAACCCAAACGTAAGTGTGTGTTACTATAAAAGGTACTGTCTTCCCCATTTCACACACACGCGCAATCACACACACATTCATACACCAAACACAAAAAATAAACAAAACATCCTTAAACAATTTTTGAATAAGCAAAAATATGCGAGTGATAAATGGACAACAGTGTGTTTTCTGTTGATTTATAAATATAGATTAAAAAAAAAGAAATCAAATAATAAAGTACTGCGCAGTATTTCTAGTAGTTGATGTTCAACTGTCATTAAAAAATCATAAATGTATCATGGTGTCACAAAATAGCCGCCATATTAGCTGACAAAATGGCGGCTGAGATAAAATATGAACGTTGTGTCATTTTGTCTCGTTTAAGTCATATAAAAATGGTTAATTCACATGAAATTAGACTTAAAACGTATAAACAAATAGAATTTTTATGGATAAAAGATTAAAAATCGTCTTACGTCTAGTTTCATGTAGGTGCATGTTGGGCAAGATTCAAAATGGCCGATTTGTAATTTTGTTTCATTCAACTCGTACGAAAATGATGCAATATGAAATTCAACTAAAAACGATGTAAAACATTATAAAAAATTAAAAATTTTCGACGTTAAATATAATATTGTAAGCTTAAGATTCGTTTAAAGTGTAATTTCATGTTGTTGAATGTCAGTGACGATTCAAAATGGCGGTGTCTATAAGGTTACAATGGCTAATTCACATGAAATAAAGACCTATAACGATTAAATAAAAGTAATGTTCTGGAAATTTAAACGATAAATGTCATATATTAAGGTTAGATGTTGTTCTAAGTCTAATTTCATGTGTATTTATATGCCACATGTTACACAAAAGGTTATGAAATAAGATTTCTGCATTTTAGATGTTTTTTTCCACAATGCTTTTCAGCAACTGAAAAATGCGGCAATTAATTTGATGTTTTTTTTTTTTTAGTGGCGCCACTAAGTGTTATTTCAGGATAGGGTTATCATAAATATTTTTCATCTATAGTGAATAAAGATAATTTATTCAGGCATCACATCCCATCCTGAAATGATTTAGTGTCGTCACTTGTTTATTTTGTGGTTAATTGTTGGGATAACTGTCTTTAAATTGGTTAAAATTGTTGTAAATAATTTAATTATGTTTTAAAATTATCAATTATTACAGAACAATTACTGGTAAGTTTTGTTTTACATTTTTTTTTTTACGATACTATTTACTTTAATTATTATATATTTTATTGTTAACCATCATATTTTTCTTTATTCTTGCTGGAAATCCAAGTTTTTTACAATATCATAGGCCATTTTAATTAAAAAAATATATATTATATATAAACACATTTGGTGTACATATTTGAAAAAAAAAAGAAAATATTTAAAACACAAATGATTATTTTTTGTTATTGTGAAATTATTAATAAATAATAAGCTTGTAAATAAAATTTGTAAATTTGCATTGAGTAAAACAAAAATAATTGTAATCATTTCACTTATATACTAATAAAAATCTATTATTATTAAAGAAGTTTATGTAAAATAAATGTAGTGTTATTTGTAAACGACATTTTAAAATTTTGCTTATATTATTTGAACTGATTGTACATGAAATGAGCGATACACTATTTTGATTTATTTAACTTCATTTTGTTGTTTAAACACTAATTTATATATTAATAATTTGAAAGATGCATTATATTTTATTTTTATATTATTCCATATTTGTACGAAATAAAAATACTTATTTTTCGAAGAATTCGTTTTAAATATTAAACTAAAGGAACGAAAAGTAGTTAAATAACTCAAAATTTCGTGTTGACGCTCATTTTAAAATACCCAGTGACGACATATTTATGTCATTTGAAAATAGCGGTTTTGTGGAACAACCATTTACGTTTTATATAAAAAAAAAAAACATAACGTTTCCGTTTTGAATTATTTGTACAGGAAATTAACGTTTTGAAATTTTCATTTTGATTGTACATATTAATATTAAATTACAACTAAGAAAAAATGAGAAAAATTGTTGTGTAAAAAATAATATTGTTAACTATGGATATTTGCTCTGCTTATTGTATTCACTTAAAAAAAAAGAATTATATTAGAAACGTTTTTATTTACAAATTAATAAAATCAATAACAGAATAAAATATGATTTTTATTTATTGATAAACCTAATTTTACAGGGGTCATTTTGGGTTTTTGGTGTTTTTATATCTTTGTCCCTTTTATTTTGGCCCAATTTGAACTAATTTTGGGTAAGTGTAAAACATACCAATCTTTAAACTCAAGTCATGATAACCTATAGAAAAGCAAACAAACAGTTGCTATCTGTACGTGACCTTACTCCGTCACATATAATTTAAACTAATTTATAGTTAGATCTTGCTATTCCAGTCAGTAGTGAATGTGATTGTGTTCAATGTACAGTTGACTTAATACAATTGCTATGGCTACAAAAATTAGCGTGGATTTACCCGATATTGAGGTAAGTTTTATTATAATTATTATATATTTGTGAAGGTTTCCATAGAAATTATTAGCAATCTTAAATGCCGTAGATCTATTATTATTTTAAAATAAATATACCATTAAGTTTAATATTATTTCTAACATATATTTGTTTATCAATGATTTTTTTTTAAAATAGTATATTTAGTTAAAACGAATAACGCGATAAATATTTATTACGTTGCAGACTTATTTAATTAAAAACTATTATGCTTGTATTTTTCGCAAAAGTTTACAAAAGTGCTTATTATTAAATATATAAAATAACATATATGGTTAATTATTTCTATTTTGAATGTGTAAATATTATTTCACACATAAATCCAAATTATATTACATAACAATCGAGATAAATATTATATAATATATATTTTTTTTATCTATATAATAATCTCAAAATTAAAATCATTCAAAACACTGATAATGTATAACATATTTGTTAATCAGTATGTTGTAATTTTTTTAATGTTTAGAATCTGTTAGCTTTGAATCCGAAAGTAAAGCAGCATACATCTTTTGTGCCGTCAGCGGCAACAAAACAAAATAAACAGCATTGGAAACGAAACTTGGACAAGAAGTGTGACGTATGTATTTTATTAGGATATTAATTTAAGCCTATTAATGCCACTGTAATTTTATTTTATTTGTGTCATATAATGGGTGCATTCACTTATAAAAACAAATCTAGTTGAATTTAATTTGATGCGCAAATAGGACACTCAAAAAACGAATTTATCAGATTAATATTGATATGTTTGTTATAGTTCATTGGTAGTAATTAATTTTATCGCGTTTTTATATATATTTTAATTAAATACAATTTTATATAAATATATATAATTGATTTTGTATTAAATTTAAGAAGTGTATTGTATATTTAGGCATGTCCAAGTTTGGAAAATGACTTTTCTGATATTAAACCAACTACTTTGAGTGAACGAGGGGCTTTAAGAGAAGCTGCAAGATGTTTGAAATGTGCAGATGCACCATGTCAAAAATCTTGCCCTACACAATTGGATGTGAAGTCGTTTATTACAAGTATTGCGAATAAGGTGAAGAAATATAATTTTAAATAAAAATTAACTTTTTTGATTTCTTTTAAATTTAATTAACAAATATATTTATGTAAAATTTATATGAGTTATAGAATTATTATGGGGCTGCCAAAGCAATATTTTCTGATAACCCATTGGGGATAACTTGCGGTATGGTTTGCCCAACTAGTGATCTTTGTGTTGGGGGTTGCAATTTACAAGCATCAGAAGAGGGACCTATAAACATTGGGGGATTGCAGCATTTTGCTACTGAGGTATTTTATTTCTTCATAAAACTGTATTTAGTTTAAAAATATATCTAAACACAAATTCTAGATTTTTAGTAGAATGGGAATTCGCCAAACTAGAGATCCAAAAACTGTTGCACCAAAACAAGCAAATAGTTTAATATCTTTGCTTGGAGCTGGCCCAGCCTCATTATCATGCGCAACATTTTTAGGACGTCTAGGATATAACAATATTGTAATTTACGAAAGACAAAAATATACTGGGGGACTTAGGTACTTTTATTTAAATTATTTCGAAATATGAACATTTAAAACGAAGTTAAAATAAATACTATAAATAATTATTTAATATTTAGCACTGCAGAAATACCACAATATCGCCTCCCAATCTCCGTAGTTAATTTTGAAATACGTCTCGTTACGGATCTCGGTGTTCGCATAGAAAAAGGACGTGAACTTTCAAAATCCGACTTGACCGTTTCAAATTTACTAGCAAATGGTTCTAAAGCTGTGTTTCTAGGCATTGGTTTACCAGAGGCAAAACCTAACGCTGTTTTTGAAGATTTAAATGAAGACATGGGTTTCTATACATCAAAGAATTTTTTGCCCAAAGTCTCTGAGGCTAGTAAACCAGGTAATGTTTATTTTAAAAAATAGTTGAAACATTTTTAATTTCAATTTTTGATAGGAATGTGTGCGTGTAAAAGTGTTACTCTTCCACAATTGCAAGGAATTGGGATTGTGTTAGGAGCTGGTGATACTGCGTTTGATTGTGCTACTTCTGCTCTTAGATGCGGGGCGAAGAAGGTTTATGTGGTGTTTAGGAGAGGATTTAGTAATATTCGAGCAGTTCCTGAAGAGGTAGGTGTTTTATAAAGAAATATATGTTTTAATATATGTATAATTAAGTGTGTCGAGATGGGTTTTTATTATATATAATTTACGATTGGAGAAATATTTTTTTTAAAATTAGGTATCTTTGGCAATTGAAGAGAAATGTGAATTAGTTGGATTTTTAACCCCGATTAAAGTACAAACGAAAGGAGGTCGTGTTACTTCGGTAGTTTTTGCTAGAAACGAACAAATGGAGGATGGAAAATGGGTGGAAGATCATGAACAACTCACGACACTTAAAGCTAATTTTGTTATTTCTGCATTTGGTTCTGGACTTTATAATAATAACGGTAAATATACCAAATAGTTTTTGTCGTTCAAGTTTTATATATATATTTTTTTATTTGGGATATAGTTGTGTCAGCTTTATCTCCATTGGATCTTCACTCTAATAACTTACCAGTGGTTGATTACAAGACTATGCAGACTAGTCATCCTGCAGTCTGGTGCGGTGGCGATTTGGCAGGTGTTGCTGAAACAACTGTTGAATCAGTAAATGATGGCAAAATTGCTGCATGGTATATGCACTGTTATCTTGAGGTGCTTTATTTATAATTATAACTTATGTTTACAAACATAAATTATTTACGATGCAACTTATTTCTTAAGTGTAAAATAATTAGGCATATTGTGTTTTGACAGGGTTTACCTACAACTAGTGAACCCCGTTTACCCTTATTCCATACGGAAATAGATGAAGTTGATTTATCAGTTAATTTATGCGGAATTAAATTCGAAAATCCATTCGGTTTAGCTTCCGCTCCTCCTGCAACTAGCACTGCTATGATTCGGCGGTCTTTTGAAGCTGGTTGGGGTTATTGTGTTACTAAAACATTCGCTCTTGATAAGGTGAGATATTTTTAAATCAATTAAAATAAAATTTACTGACCATTTGTAAATTTAGGATACCGTAACAAATGTATCACCTCGTATTATTCGAGGAACTACATCCGGACAAAATTACGGACCTCAGCAAGGCTCGTTCTTGAATATCGAGTTGATTTCAGAGAAATGCGCTGACTATTGGTGTCAGAGCATTACTGAATTAAAAACAGATTTCCCAACAAAAGTATGTTTTATTTTACACCATCTTCTTTAAGCATAGCTTTCAGTATTATACATTTTTTTGTTATTAGGTTGTAATAGCGAGTATCATGTGTTCGTATAATAAAGAGGATTGGGAAGAACTTGCAAAGAAGGCAGAAGCTGCTGGTTCAGATGCTCTCGAATTGAATTTATCCTGCCCACATGGTATGGGGGAATCAGGGATGGGTCTAGCTTGTGGTCAAGTAAATATTTGTTTTACAATTAATATTAAAAATAATCATTGAAACATTTTAATGTGCTAACAATTTACATCATTTAGATGTATTGTTAATTAATAGTTCATTTTAAAAACGTGATAACTTTAATAACACAAATTTGAATCAGTATTTGTTGTAAATTGTAATTATTTTATAGAAACCAGAATTAGTTCGAGATATTTCAAAATGGGTTCACAATGCAGTTAAAATCCCAGTGTTTATAAAATTAACACCAAACATCACCGACATTGTAACTATTGCCCGTGCAGCTTATGAAGGTGACTTACATAAATAAACAAATATATTAATCGACTCATTAAAATACTTATCTAGGTGGAGCTGATGGGGTCTCAGCCATAAACACTGTCTCCGGTCTTATGGGCCTGCACGCTGATGGTGCACCATGGCCTGCAGTCGGTATAGACCGCCGCACAACATATGGTGGGGTCAGTGGAAACGCTACTCGACCAATGGCATTGCGGGCAATTTCTGCAATAGCACGCGAATTACCAAATTTCCCAATATTGGGCATCGGTGGAATAGACACCGCTGATGTTGCCTACCAGTTCTTGCAGTGTGGCGCTACGGTGTTGCAAGTGTGCAGTGCGATTCAGAATCAGGATTTCACAGTTGTTGATGATTATTGCACTGGGTTGAAGACGTTGCTTTATTTGGATGGTAAATTGAATGGGTGGGATGGACAGAGTCCGCCTACATTCAAACATCAATTGGGCAAAGCGGTTGATAGTATTTTTGATTCGAATGGAATGGTAATTAAATATTTATATAATATATTTATATTCTAGTAATAATAATCTATCTTTTGTACAAATACAAATATGGGTTAATAATTATTTCTGTTTATTCTTAATTAGAAATTACCTCATTTTGGTCCATACCGTCGACAGCGTGAAGATATTGAAAAAAAAAATCGCGGTCCACCTAATCTAGACGTAACAAACAATGGAACTACTGAATTAAATTCGAGCAAGCTTAAAATTCAAGATATTATTGGAAGATCGCTAAAGCATGTTGGGACTTATAAACAATTAGACAATAAGAAGCAAGTTGTTGCCCTAATTGATGATGTAAGTAGCTCAGATTTATTAATATTAATAAGAAATAAATATTTCATAATTTTTTTTTATTCTGATTTCAGGACATGTGTATCAACTGTGGAAAATGTTACATGGCATGTAACGATTCGGGATATCAAGCGATTGAATTCGATCCTGAAACCCATATTCCTAAAGTGACAAACGACTGCACTGGATGTACGATGTGTCTCTCAGTTTGCCCAATTATTGATTGCATTAGGTAAGCAATATTTATTTTTTCGACGTATGATTAAGATATTCTGTGTTTTTGGCTTTTAATTTATTTAATTTCTGTTTATTTAGTATGGTCCCAAAAGTCATTCCACATGTCATCAAACGAGGAAAAGTTACAATTCAACCCGTCCATCCCCTATCAATGGTTTGCCAATAGTTATAAATGAAATTTTAGTAACAATTAGGAAAATTAAGATACTTCCATGCATTTATACCAATGAAAATATGTATAATTTATCTAAAACAATAAAACATTTATTCTTATGAAACAGATGTGAAACTTAAACAATAAATCGAACCATAAAATTGTACAAATAATTGAATATTTGTTTATAATACAATAAATTTGTTAATATAAATTTCTAAATAATATGTAACATGATTTAAATAAATGTATGAAATATTATAAATTCCTAATTGGGAGAAGAATCATTTACCTTTTATTACTTTATTCATACAATGCAGTCGATTGAAGAGCATTGCAGTTCAAAGATCAGCGTCCCATTTCTTCTTTACAGATAAAAACAAATAGGACTATAATTTATTATATATTATTTTTTAACTATATTTATAAATTATTGTGTTTGTAAGAATAATTTTTGTACTTATATTACTTAGTTGTAAATAAAATCATTGTAAAATATACATATATTCTTTTATTTTACCTTAAAACTCCTATAACCAAGAGACAGTAAAAATAATTTAGTGATTACGTAATAGTATTGCAGTTTACCAATTTCGTTTAAAATACGTCGAAAATCAGATTTTGTATCAGGATAACAGGAATCAAAAGAGTTAATTTTTATTTTATTTTTTTGCTCCCTTTATAAAAAAAATTTACGGCGCCACTGTTTACTGTGTTAGTTTAGCCTCCTGCCGCTTGGGTCCTAGCGGAAAAGCCATGAACTAAAACCATATACAGCGGCGTGGTAAGGAAAATTTCAAAGGGGGCCAAAATAAAAATTATCTCTTTTGATTCCTGTTATCCGGATACGAAATCTCATTTTAGACGAATTTTAAACGAAATTGGTAAACTGCAATGCTATTACGTAATCACCAAATTGTTTTACTGTCTTTTGGTGTATTTTAATATTAATATTGTGTGGTGTGGTGTATTTTAATATTAATTTTATTTGAATTAAATATATATTTATTAAAATATAACATGCAATGGTAAAGGATTTTTTGGATCAATTGGATGGTCTTATTAATATTATTTACTGGATTCATTGGTAAAGGATTATTTTGGGTTTAATTAATCAATTTATATATTATATCAAGAGTTTATTATATATTTTTTAATAAATACACACTTATAAATAAACATTAAAAACAATATATAATAAATTATATTTGTGTTTATCTCTAATGGGAGGACATGATGGACTGCAGTGCATTTTCTGAAATACGTAAATAAAAACAATTAATAATAATTAAAGAATAATAACAATTGTTTTTTAATGTGACACTTGGAGAATTGATTTAAATTTGCGAAAATTCTCCTGTTTGACCCTAATTTTTTTTCGATTGCAATTTTTACAAATAATATTTTGAAAACGCGACTGAGTTTCATAAATTGGTTACACATTATTAATTATTTTTAAAAAATTAAATAGTTAAATTAAAATCTGACTTCCTATATTATTTTCGGGTTATTATTAATAAGCTAGGCAAATAATTATGGTTTGTAAAACTGATTACCATAAGTTTAGCGCTCTTTATTCGAAAATTACTGAGTCAATTGGATTGAATGCGCAAGCGTGATCGATAATTGCGCCATTTCAAGAAATACCGGTGCATGAATTGATAATCACAATAGTCCATCGCATTTCATGTCATTGAGCACAAAAATACGCTTAACAATACTTAAAACAAACATTTAAAACATAAAATGCCGAAAAACAAGAAGCAAGGTTCATCCGACTCCGATTCTGGTCCAGAAGATGTAAGTTCAAGCATTAACCTATGTTTTTTTTTTTATATTTACCTCGCTTCTTATTTTGATGTTCAAAGCGCAATCCAGCACCATCCAAGAAGTCCAAATCTGGTGGTAATGCAGCCAAATCTGAGACGGAGGAGGATTCGTGGTCGATCGGCAAGAACAGATTCGTGAAAGTCCGCGAATTTAAAGGCAAACACTACGTAGACATTCGCGAATTTTACGACGCTGGTGGTGAAATGAAACCTGGTAAGAAAGGGATCAGTTTGTCGCTTGACCAGTGGCAATTACTGAAAACCCTCGTTGAAGATGTGGATGCATCAATTAAACGAAAGGTTTAAAGAAGAATAAAATATAAAATAACATGTATATTTATCTTTTTTGTTAAGATTATTTTATCAATAAAATGTAATCATTTATACTTGTTTTTTTAATGCCACTTATGGATATGTAAAAATATTGAGTCAGTTTGAAATTCAAAACAATTTTATATTATAATTAAATAGTATAATTATATTTAAATATTTTATAATATATTACATAAATCATTAACAATCATCGTTTGTATTCGTTGTTTGTCTTAAGCAAGAATAATGTTTCGCCATATCTCTTCTGGTTTTAACTAAAATTTTGTGTCCAGCACAGTCTAATTCTTCATTAAAACATTTAGATCGACAACATTTCTTACACAATTTATACACGCATTTGTAACCCTGTGCACAAAAAAAATAAATAATACCTTCATCAAAACATTATCTAAAAAATATTACCAAAGTATTTGCACAACTCGAGCAAGTATCACTTCGCTTGATTTGAACCGCATTGACTTTATCAGGTCTCCTCATAATTCGTCGCAATTTCTTCATTTTCTTCCTTGTTATTTGGTTTCCTTCCGCGTCCTCGTAGCGCCGTTTCTTAATAAATTAATTACTTAACTAATTGCTAATGTATAAAACCAAATTTGCCTTACTGGTCCATTTCCTTCTTCTATTTCTTTGTTCTTCTCCTCGACTTTCTTCAAATGCTCCTCGGGAGGAATGCGAACGTAAGACTGGCATAACCATGGTGGTAAAATTAAATTGAAACTATCACATTCAGTTGTTTGGTTCCAACATTGTTTGCCTTCGTGATATGACAGATACCGGTCTTTTAATTTCGATGAAACCTCACGAAAATCGTCTAAATTTGAAGCTGTACCTAATTTGATGCGCAACTCGAAATTCACTTCTTGCGATAATCTAACAGAAATAATTTTGTCAGAAAAAACCAAGCGTTTTTAAGAAACAAATATACATTTAAGTTCGCTAAAATATTTATAGAATTCAAAAAAATATAACTAAACCTGTCTTGAAATAAGAATAACGTGTTTATAATTGAAGCTATTAAACGAATTTTTTAAAAAATATTAAACAATATAATGTAAACATAATTACATACAAATGTTGAAATAATTTAAATAAATGTCCTCGAATAAACGAAGAAGGGCATGGGTACATTTGTACAAGATCCAAATATTCGGACGCCATGTCCCACACAGGCGGATTTGAACCAGTGAACAGGGCAGGATTGTACAGATTTCCTTCCGCTGTCATGACCCCTTGCGCGCCTGTAACCGCCAAGCATCGCTCTATATCTTCCAGGCATTGGATGTTCCCGTTTGAGAACACAGGAATATTTACTGCTTTTCTAATAAATATATAACAATACCACAAAATTAATTAAATATTATAGGTTTATAATGCTCAATAAGTTTTATTTAATTATCTAAACACAAGTTTATATTTTGAAGTGGGTACTGTAACCTCACTTGATTATATAAAATATATATACTAACCTGACTTCTGTGACGTAATGCCAATCTGCAAGTCCTGTTAATGGCCCTTTTTGTTCTCGAGTTCGTCCATGAACAGTTAACATTTGACAACCAGCTTCTTCTAGCATTTTAGCGTACGCTAATGTTTTTTGTAATTCTTCAAAAACTCGAATTTTACAAGTTATCGGTTTTGAAACACATTTGTGTAATGTAGTTACTATAATATTTTTAATTTATTATCGACCTTATATATATTATCTCTTACGAAATTAAGTCAATTTTATATTTAAAATTCGTAACAATAAATATACCAATATCTTTCAATAAGGCCCACTCATCCTGCAAAAAGGCACCATAATGGCCCCGTTTTGCGATCGCCTGTGGACACCCTAAATTAATATCAATAGCATCACAGAACTCTTCCGCCAGCAGCGCTGCTTCGAGTAACACTTTCGGATCATTGCCACAAAACTAAACATTGATTTTAGAGTATAGTTTAGTACAAATATTCATAATACATACTTGAACTATAAGGGGGCGGTCACCTTCGCAACTAGCAAGTGCTTCATGCCTGTATTTCGCATCCCGAACAAACACAGAACTATGCAGCATTGGGGTGTAACATAGCTGAGCGCCGTACCGACGACTTAACATCCTCCAAGCCAACTCACTTGCATCTACCATCGGTGCAACAATGTACCGAGGTGATCCAAGTGTTTCTGACCAAAATTTCATCCCGTCAGATACTTGAGTTAACATTTAACAAATATACAACACTGTCTTTCACAAATAGTATATGTATAGATTTATACAAAAATATTTATATGTATATTTAAATAATAGTTAGGATTTAATTTTAAAAAAAATACATTTATATACACGTGAGTTTTCAATATGTCAAATGACCTGTCATGGTTAAGAAAGCGCAACGTTGAGCTTTACAAAACGTTGGTCTTACAGACCCAAATGCATGACGTCATCATTGCGTGTTAGGAACTAAAGGTATATTTACACTTTAGAATTTAATGTTAACGATTTATTGAAAAATAGGTGGTAAATTTTTCTATTTAAATTGTCAAGTAAAATTTGGATTTATTTACTGGTATTCTATTGCAACAAATATGAGTGTAGCGAAACGAATCTAAATAAATATATCGATGAAAGAAAATACGTTTTAATTCTTTTCCGTAACATCTTTACAATGAAATTCCTCAACAAATTATACTTTATTGTTTGTAATAAATAAGATTAATCAAAATATACACAATAAAACATTTTTATTTAATGAAATGTTTATCTTATTTATAATTTTGGACTTAGAGAGAGGATTTAGGTACATGATTGAGATATTTTGCAAACACAGAACTTGTTAGAGTTAATCGTTATTGGTTGGTGGTTCTGCATTTAGATAGTTGACACGGTGAGCTATAACGGTCGCGTGCATGAACCACCGGCTATCACGGATATCGTGTTGGTGCACTCATTTTGGCGGGACGGAGAGGCTGGATTGGACAGTCCGCTCTCACGGATCGGCGACAGTGTCGGCGTTTTCGGCCGGTGATGGACGATGCTACGCCGTCGTCTCCGATAGTAAGGCACCTGGTGGCGCATGGGACGCGGCGGCATGGACTGCGCAGGCCTATGCATTAAGCTCAGAGCATCAACGAGCACTTGATCGTTATTGGTGTTAGATATTCTACGACGCGTTGGCGGTGGTAACGCTGGCAGCCGCAATTGTCGCCGTGATATCGGGCAATCTATCGCGGTAATCGCTTGTGGAATTGTCCGGTTTGGCGATGGTGGTGCAGTCAATGGCGCACTGCACGGACGCACTATCTGAACACCATCAGACTCATTTAGCTCGTCTGATGGTAAAGGCACGACTTGATTATTCCGTGCTAATGCACTATTATGATTTTGCTGCTGACGACCACGGCGACCATGCGTCCAGTGTCCAAACACCCGGAAAAGTACTCGAATTCGAGTTGCACCTAATCTACCCAACCCACTCGAAGAGCCTTCAGCATTTTCGATCATTGGCATTGCTGGTACGGGTGTTTTTGTGCGTGTCTTATACTTGCACAACGACAACAAACATTTCGATTTGTGGACGGTACGCTCGGTAGCACTAGTAGAAGTGGACGGATCATCCGGACTATCCGGCACTGAGATACAACAGTTCCACTTGTGTTGGCTACGGATACGTTTCGTAGGGGTACCAGTAGCGGAAGTGCCGATCGTGAGAGACCCATCTTCCGAAGTCGTCGATGAAGTCGTACACATTATTTTCGCGTTGGTATCCATACGTGGCTCGTGGTTGCTGCAACCGTTGCAGCTTTCTGCGTGACGTTCAAGAACCGCACACGCGTATAGAGAAACGCGCGACCGTTCCTGGCAACAGTGCAAACTGGACGGACGCCGATCGGTAGCAATCGGACAACATGGACTCGGTCCAGGTCGGGCAGTTTCAGTGGCTGACCCTGGCGGTATAACGTTTTCGCATGAACCTGTTGCTAAACTGTCGGTTATGTATGACGCGCCGACATTTTGCTGAGCGTTTGCTGGACCAGCTGGTTGATTCTGCCGTTGAGTTCTAATGTACTCGTAAGTTGTAAGACCCAGAAAGGATATGTACACGTGAAAGAAGCACAGGTGTAAAAGTAGACCTGCGGTGATAGCCGCAAGGAGACCTAAGACAGCGACGATTACGAGGAACGCGACGTCACTGGAGACGAAGCCACCCGGTAAGGTCGTTGCAGGTGGAGGTTGCTGATAAGAAGGTGTTGGAGGAGGAGTCGTTGTTATGATGGTTTCGGTGTCGTTATGAGCAGTATTGCTCGAAGTACCGACGATTGATTCAGCCGCTGTCTCCCAGAGTACAAGCCACTCTGGTTCCACGTAGTAGAAGATGATCTCGGTGATGGCTAAAAGGGCGACCGTGAGTGCGGCCGCGACCGCTGTCGCCACGCACATGAGGAACGGCACGTAATTGCGTCCGCCAACGCACTGGTTCAGCCACTTGCAGTGGTGGTCGAAGCGCGCAACGCACTTGTTGCAGACGCTGCAGTGCTTGGTGCGCGTTCCAGATGTGTGAACGTTGCACAAATGGCACCGGCCGTTCTCGATGACATGGGCGTGCTTAGTGCGGTCAAACTCGGGTACAACGTGTGTCGCAGGACTGGCACGTAACCGTGCTTCCGCAGGGTCGAGCAGTAATGCTGCCAAATGCGAGATGACGTGGAGCAGGTAAAGAGCGGCAAGAAAACAGCCGGTGGCTGTACGCCAGGTGGTGGACCGAAGTGTGGGTACGAGTAGTAGGAAAGCGCCGGTGGCGAAGGTAGCGATGGCGATCCACCCGGCGACCTGCAGCGGGTGTAACGGCAGCTGGAGGCCGTGCAGACGTCGCCGTTTTCGGTACTCCGCCGTCGGACTATCCTGGAACGAGCAGCAACCCTCGGGCTCGCTTAGCATCGCGCATTAACGCCGCCGATCCAACACCTCCATCCAGGATAACGGGGCGGGCGGCAACAGTGACAGCGCCACCACTACCGGGCACCGTCACCACACTACGGCGACATGCTGCTCGTACAATCCGCACACCAACGACATTTTGCCACCGCGGCATCATATCCACAAGCCATCCCGCACACATTCGTCTTCCTAGGAACGTGTACTTCAAGCCTTTCACAGTCTTTGCATGAATGCAATCGCGCCGTTGCAAGGAAACACAATACTCTTTGATCTGTCACATGTACCGACACACTCCGCACGTAATTTACCGCGGCCTAAACAACAATAGGGTAATTGTGCGAAACCCTTGGCTTGCCAAGTCACGTGCTTGCCCAACACAGAATGTGGAATGCGGAGCAAACACTGAACGTGGCGTCGCGTTGTGTCGCTGCGGCCAGTGACGCCGACGCCGCGCTCCGAATATCGACCGGACAGGACAGCACACACAGAACTTCCCATGGCTTCGACGAAATATGTCCTTCGACTATGTATAACTTACAATGTTCAATAGGAACAATAGGTTTGTGCAGTACAACAACGGCTAATCAAATATAATACATAAACAATCGCTATACTTATCCAACGAAATCAAAATTATATAGACCAGCATAATCAATAACGCAGTAAAAATAGACGCTAATAACAAATTGTTCAGATGTTATAGTATAAGAAAAACGACCACTGCATTTTATCGAATCAAATTATATGCTATACATATTATAAATAGACCTACATACCTATATGAATAATCTTTTTCATAAAATATATTTCTTACATACATACACACCAGCAGACATTATTCCAAAAATAAAATAAATAACCAAACTCGATTCAGGGAAGGCAAAATATATAATTTCGTTAAAATCTCGAGACCGATTTTTTTAATTACAATACTTATTACTTCGTATAAGAAAGTAAAAAGTATTGATTCCAATTGACATTATAGAATTGATTCATATAGCTTTAGAAATCAGATATAACGAGACATTTTTGCCGCACAACACGCACCACCATTTTTTTATTTCGAGGGTGAAAAATAATTGAAACACCTATCCCAAAATAATGTGATTATAATTTATGTTTTAATTAAAAACAAATCAATTTCCATTGTAGATTATCATATAATTGATAGCTATAACATTTCTAATACATCTGAGTGCTCTGTATATTATCTAGATTAATTAATTTCTTGGCAATAATTAATAAAATGGTCTTTACAAACGTGTCACGCTTATTTGAACCTTTGTACACGCGAGTTTAACGTCATTTTGAAATTTATTCTCAATGAGAAGCCATGAAATACTTTGACGTGCGCTCACGAACCGAGATTGCATAAGATTTCTTTCAGTTATTGTTTCCGATAAAACTTTCTTAATTTCGTTACGAAATAACTCATTAAAAATACTAAAAAGAGCGAATCTTTGCAAAAATATATATATATTCTACAAAATATCTGGACGTAATTTACACAAGATTTCGCACTCTAAGCGCAACATATCGCACTTTAGTCTTAGCTCTGAACGCTCCAGATTATAACACCAAAATCCAGAATGAATTAACTGTTATATCGTAAACAGTTACTCGATAAAAAAGATTATTAAGTTTCAGTTTCACTAATAAATTATATTTCGTATATTTCATGCATAACTTGTATATTTTTTTTTATGTATTCAGGTGTATAAAAAAATGTGTTTTGAATAATTGACGTAAAATATCAGGGTTGGACTCTAAACTATAGTTTATATTTGAAATATATGCCATGTTTGTATTAAATAAAATAAAATTTTATACAAAATATAATTGTTTTTTATTATTATAAATTCTTCTTTTGGTTGTATGATTTGTTGTGGTTTATTGTTGGGAGTTTTTTAATGTTGTTTGATTGAATAAAAATAATGTTAGTGGGTTTGGAGAGAAAATAGTTGGAGCCGAGCCTGGTGAAAAATAAATGCTGTCACTTCAAAAATCATGCCACCCGTTGAAATATGATTGTTGTCAGTGGCGATTCAAAAAGAAACTAGTTATTTGTAGTGTTTTTTGTTGTAAAATAAATGTCATTGTCAGGTGTCTAGATTTACAGGCAAAGACATTAATTCTGTAAACATCGAAGGACACACCTGGCATTCATTGACGGTGGAAAATTTTCAATATTTATCGAAAATAATAACGGTTTTGGAAAACCATAAAACCAATACTAAATTTTAGATTCAAAATTCACACATTTTTTAAAAATATTTTACTAATCTTTAAAACACTTTTTTACTATACTACAATAAATATTAAATTGTAAATTATTTGCTTATTTTGCTTTTCTTTTATTTACGCCCTCACACATACAAATGCTATTTTTCTTTCTCTCTCTCACACGCACAGTAAGGCAGACAAACATTCCAAAAATAATCAGTCGATTCAGGGAAGGTCAAAATGTATATTTCCTCGAGATCAAACATTTTCGTGAATACAATACTTACTTCTTACTTCGTATAAGAAAGTATAAATGAAATAATTATATTATACCTGACGTATAGGTAACAACGACCTTGTGGCAAAAGGGGCCCGTTCGTATATTTCTTGGACTGGTCAAGCCCCTTTTTCAGCAATCAATCAATTACTGATTAACGTATTTATAAGTTGTTAAAACCTCCACACATAAAATTGCATCCTTTTTACAAATCGCATTTTGCATTCTAAACAATTCAGCGATTTAATTTTTTTTGTATAGTCGAAAATTACGACGAAATTATATTATATTTTCTAGTCATTAGATTCGCAATCGCGAATTTCTTTATACTAAAATAGGATACAAATCAATGTTTCACCAGAATTTATTTCGAGCACGTAAACAATATGAGGAAAAAAAAACGTCAATCATTTATTATTTTCTATTCGAACGCTAAAAATATCTCCGCCGTTTCCGCGATCAAATTTTAATGAGAATGCCAGCAAACGTATTATTGACGACTTGCTTATCAATAAATCAACAATACCATCGATAAAAACGCAATCGTTTATCGCGTTTACAAATCCACGCGAACATTTTTTTCGAAAAACAACAAAACAAAAATACGTAAATGCGTTTCGTAGGATTGTTTCTGGCGCGTCCAATCACGCGCCGCGAAACTTGCTCAGAAGTGTGAGAGAAAGAGAGAAACATGTGCAAATAAACATTTATATGTAATCTATCAACAATGTTCAGAAATCTAGATACGACAGCCAGTGGGGCGGCAAGGGGGAGGCATTCATCTCACACCTGTACAGCAGTGGGGAGATTTCTATATAAACATATATAATTCATACATGGGCAAACAAAAATCATATTACAAACTTGTTAGCTATTAAACATACAACAGATATGTGTAAATAAATAAATTGTACGCGTAAATGATGATAAACACCGTTGAAGAGATACGTGATATGGGCTATTAAGCGAAAATGATCGATTCGATTGTGATTTAATTCGAATTTTTTTAGTGAATTTAATTGTTGTTCAAACACGCAATTATTGATTGTTAAAAGTGTTTTAGTGTTGTTTCAAAGTTAAAAATTATGCCAAAGATTTTGTTGGCAGTATTGCTGGTGTCCGTTTTGACTTCAAATGTTCGGTCCGCACATTTGCTGACCCCCCATTCATGTTTGCCGTGCATTTTTTCGGCGGCGAATTTGCGAAATCGAATCGATGATGATTCAGTTTTGACGCTACCTAACGTAAGTATTTCGCAAAATCACAATCATATTTTTTAATATAATACTGCAATTATTTGAGCAATGTTTTAAAATTCATTACAAGTCATATATAGATTTTTTTAACAGTGTACATGTACATTATATATTATACGATTCCCTGTGAATTAATATTAGCATAGTTATGAAATAGAATGATCCCATAGCGACATTTATAAATATAAAATAAATTCAAATATACATGAGCATTTGTTATTCGATCCATCATTATTTTAAATTATGTTAAATGCCAAAGATGTCTGCATAAAAAGGTAGAAACAATATGACATCATTCACATAGTCGTATACGCATTAAATCACTTTTAAAAGGCCAATAGTATTTCAATTTTTATAATAATCTACATTTCATTTGATTTTCAAATTTATCCAGTCAATAATAAAAGCTGTAATATAATGCGCGTTTTAGAATTTTTTTTAATAAATTTTACCGTTTGTTTTGCTACGTTCACATAATCCTCCACCTACGTATACTAGATTGTATGTAATGTACTAATATCTCATATTTCACTGAAGTACTATATAAAGTAGCTAGCAAATAAATCGACTTACATCATATTTTTCTCAAATTAACCACCCTTTTGTAATTTTATTTTAATTAGAAATATTTGTGGCACTTAAACATCGTTCATTTTATAGTGTAATACTGATAAAAATATATACATATGTATGAGTAAACTTTCAATTGTATAATTTACGAATGAATTTGAGTGAACTCTGCCCATCGGCTATTGACATTTACCGATCATAAAATTAAGATTACGTAATCAAGATATGCAAATATAAAATAAAGAAATTGTTAATTTTAGAATGGTGGTCACGATCGAAATATTGCGCACCAGTATTTCGTGGATTTGGACAAAGTTCGCGATAAAGCGCGCGAAATAGCTGCTAGGGAACTGTTGCTCAAGTCATTAAACAGCAATAGCGATGAAGATAGCAGGGATAGTGACGTCAGTAGGACGTCAAGTGTGGTGCAGAGTAAACAGCAACGGCATGAGAAACGTTACGTGAGCTGTGAGTACGCGTCATTGCCCGTCCGGCATGCCCGTGCGGCCGAAGCCAAAGAATCGGATTTATATCGGCAACGACAAGCAAGTAAACGCCGTTCCGCTGTTTCAGATCTCACATTGTGCCACTTCAAGATATGCAACATGGGACGTAAACGTACCACACGCTACTTGATCATGAAACATCCATCTACGTCATCATTTTCATCCTTTGAGAATTAAATTATTTATATACATTTAGCTAAATAAATCTTCCCCCCCCCCCAAATGATCCCTATTTTAAATTGCGAAATACACTAGATCTATTATAAATAAAATATGTTTGTTCATCGCAAAATATTTATGGTCTATGTTCGGAATTAAAATATATAAAATAGAGCATGTTACATGACATTTAATTGTTAGATTAACGTCAGTGCCCAATGTATTTTAGATTTCAATACCGAACTCACCTTTGCTGTTGTTGAATAAATAATAGACTAATATTTCATATAGCCACATAACGCAGGTGTGTGTTCGCTATAACGCGACGCAGTTGAATCATACTTGTTTTAGACTATGATATGTGAGAATATGTTTAGCGCTATTTCGTTTAGCACGTTGCCATATGTTGTCCGAGAACTTGTAGTATTACATTTCCAAATATATTTAGTGTACACTCACTATATAAGACTGTTTTCTTTCGATAATATCATCTTGTAAACTATAATTTGTAAATTATAATTAATTTAAAAATAAACCGTATTATGTAGTACAATTAAAGGTCACGTTTTTTATTATTATTAATTATGTACCATTTCATTATTACATCTGTTTTTAATGACACATGACGTCACAAAATCTATAGTCTACCAAATCCCACACATATAACAAATTCAACCATCCTACAGTACTAAATATCCCCAGTGTCTTGCACTGACCTTTCTTATACGTATTATATTTATTGTAACTTAAATAAGATGAAAATCCAATGGGAACGGGAGGAGAGACTTGATTCAGGGAAGGTCGAAAGGTATATTTACGTTATCGATCGATTTTGTTCATGATTACAATACTTATTAATTCGTATAAGAAAGTAAAAAGAGCATAAATATGTCCACTCAATTTTAATCGAATGTCATTTGAATTCAATATTGAGGGAATTTAAACATATTTTGTTAATAAATCTAAATATTGGCCCCAAAATAAATGGCAAAATAAACTTAGAGAACAATAATTCAAGCAAAAATAAAAATAGCTGTATTGTATTTTTAGTTCAATTGTATATATTTTTCAAATTTGTAATAACATGTATTTATAAATATAATTTTTTAGCACCAATAAAGCAAAAATACATATATAAAACTAGTTGATTTGTGTATAAAAAGCAACTACTACTATTTGTTATTGTTACCATACGAAAATAAAATAAATGTGCTATCATTAACAACAAATAAAGTCAGATCTATGGTTCCCCTGATCCGCAACATTCTACTATCAATTGTGTTTTTGAAATTGTATAATTTTCAATAAGGCCACAAGCTACACATTTAGCATGCATAATCTAACATTTGAGTATTTTATATCGCACAACTTAATCATACTGAATCATTCTAGAGTGACGTCACAAAATGGTCGCCATTTTAATCATTTTTAACTTAAAAAACCAACAAAATTTTATTTGATTTATTCACTGATTAAAATCGATTAAATTAAATATATATTTGATTTAGATTTAGAAGCCTAATTCTGAATAGAATTGTTTTTAAAATGGCGGCTTTAACGAGCTCTAGAATGAACAAACGCCAAATCTATGTTGTTTATTGTGCTGTTAATGTAATTAAATAATATTTAATTTCGCCGTCAACCTCTCCCTGCAAATTAAACAAAACAAAACAATTAATTATTGCGCGGATAAAGTGATCAACAGATCTTTCAAGTCGCCGTTTAGGTCATCCTGCAAATGAAAAAAATTCAGATTTTAAGGTGGGTGCTTCCCAAATTTGACACAAAAAACCTATATATGTATGAACTTTGAACACTATATTATTTTTTAACAACCATTCCGAAGTTTTTATTTTTTTTAATGTAAAAAGAAATGTTATAAAACACAATATGAAGGAACAAGGTGCGCCTTGAAGAACATATATTTTAGGTGGGGTGTTTTATTTTTTTTAATCGACCAAGGCCATCAACACTTTCTTGTAATCACCGGAAGTATCGCCCTGAAAAGCACCAAGTTTCAATACAAGCACACATGCAAACGTTATTATTTGAACTAAAACAGTTGTCCTTTTACAATTTTAAACCATTTATATTTAGTACGTATAAGCGATGTGGAGGAAATGTGACGTCACAATCCCCAAACCTACTCAAAGCCACGTTATCAATTATTAATGATTGCTATTTCATATAACAATCTTTAATAACTAATTATAAGTATAAACTTCCGTTTATTTAACAAATTCGAATATTTTAAAGCATTACGCCAAACAAAATATAAATTAACAAACGCTTAGGTGTATTCTATAAGTTTTAAGTTAAGATTCAACGATAAGAGCTCGATTGGTTTTCAATTAAAGTTTATTTAACGAAAACCTTATAGAATACAACTTAATAATAAAAGGAACACAGTTCAACTATAATATTCTATAGCAATCTTCATACATACATATATAGCGGTACAAATGTGTCCTATTTATCCAACAAAGCTTGGTCACAAAACAAAAATGCATTATTTAAAAAAAAACGCCACTCTTAAATCATAGACGATTACTTGTCTACTGGGAAAATTCCACAGGAAATTGCACACACAATAAAAAATGAATTATGCACATCTTGTTTTAAATTTTATACTTTCTACCAATATATTTCCTTTTATGTTACGATAAAAGATCATTTATTATTGAAATGATATAAAATTTGTATTATGGTAAACAATATATAGAATAGAATAATAAAACAAAACGTTTGATGATGATTTTCGTCGCAATATGTATATTATTGTTATTAGAAACAAGATGTGAATAAAATGATTGAAACAATTTAAAACAAATATATGTATATTTATATGATAATGCACGTCTAGTAAGCAAAATCAGAAATTGATTCATAAATAATTCATTCAATGACGAGTTAGTGACTCAAAACTGGTTATATGACATATCAGATTTGAACAGAATAAAATTTATTATAATTGGTGCATTTGCAGTGATCTACTGTGCTAGTTTTCTAAGTACAGAATAAGTAAGCCGATTACATGCGAATTATAAGGTTAAAAACACATAAAAGAGGGGATGCACATTTTTAGGAAGTCGAGGATTTATTTTCACCCAACTAAAAGCAAAACACTAAGATTCATCCTGACATCATTGGTCAAAGTAACATAATAAAGTCACCAATGACGTCACATACTACACTATTAAACATGAACTAGACTTATCGAAACTACTACTTTATTTTAAAATATTAGATATTAAATTTGTGTCGTGTAATTTACGTCATTTTTATTTGTCTAAACGTACCAATGAGTATATGTTCTCAGTGTAGGCTTAGATGATTATACTATAATTATTATGTATTGTATGACCAAACGAGATATTTTATATAATAGTGTAAATATAATAAAATGAAGATAGATGCCCGACTGCCTAAGATGTGCAAATTGAAGTTAGATTGCTATAAAATATTATAATGTTCAATGTAGATATAAATATAGATTAGTGTAGAATATAGATTGATTTGAATTAGAAAGAGTACTTACAGCGATCCAACTCTCCAATGTTTTGCCGTAGCGATCGAGGAATGCTTGTTTGATGTCGGCCAAATCGATTTCAGATCGAGAGACGACGATACGGATTAAAGTTTTGTCTTTTGTGCCCATTCCAGCCATGCTTTCGTGCAAGCGTTCCGCGAAGAAACCTACTTTGCTCTTTACACACTTCACTGCAAAGAAACAACCAAAACCCAATTAGTTTTCACTATTGCACTATACTAGTGGCATTTAGTAGTTTACGTAAAAAAAGCATTAGGTGAACGTAGCCTACCGTATAAAGAAAATCAAAAATATGTATATTGAATACACGTCGTAATTCTATATGGAATTTCAAAATAAAAATGAGTTACTCATAATGTTTGAACGTTGCAAAATTAGACGAAATAATAAATTAACATTTTTATTTGTCTACGTGATTTGTAGATTGTTTACAAAAAAAAAGGTGTTTATATTTTGTGTCGACATCGAACAGTGGTTTGAATAATTTAATATGAACACACTGTAATTCCCTGAATACTAGTTTTGGTATTTGCATGTTTAATTTTTCAAGTGCATTCTTCTTGTTCGCCAAAAATGAATCATACGTTGCTTTCATTTTAATTATTATGCCATGTTTGCTTTTACGATGTACACCTATGCATGTATTAGAAATTCCAGTTAAAATTTTATTAATTGCAAACAGCTGTTTAAATAATTATGAATAATTAGCGAATACTCGGCAAAAGTTACGAAATTCTATTTGACAAGTACTTAATAATCACTTTTTCTGTAAACGTACACGTTATTTACATATAATTTAAATAATTACCTCTACTGTAATAAAACGTGTATAGTTCAAGAACGCCTATTCGTATACAACCCGCAATACTTATCAGTTAATTTGATAGCCATAGTTAGGTTATTTTCGATCTTTCGCAATTTAACTTTATTAACAAACATTATAAATGTTTTAAAATGAATAAAAACTTACCGATTCCAAGAAGTCCTTTCTGGATGCTCCCAGAAAACTCTTTTTTGATAGCATCTTCAATGTCTTGTCCACTAAGTCGTTCGTATTCAGCGAATGTTTGGCGAAGTTGTTGGTAGCTACGAGTGACGAGGATTGCATTGAACGATGATTCTTCAGTGCCCCATTGACCTTCCCCGGCGGATATCAACTCTTCGGCATCAGCGACTGCTTGGTCTTGATCAACTCCTTGGTTTTCATCTCTATTCGCCTAAAATTACAAAAAGTAATACCATATAACACACTGCAGATATTTTAAAGCGAAATAGATTAGAAGCATCAAATTAATTTTATAACCATAATCAACAAAAATTAAAAAAAAAATTTATGAGATTTATTTTTCTAAAAGAAAACATAAATACCTGGCATAATGACACACATAGACGTTTGAAATGTCCTGAAGTGTCTCCTTTTAGGTCGGATTCTAATGCTTTTCCATATACTGCAACAAAATTAGAGGAAATTAAATTAGTTTTGCTCAATTATATTTATAACTGTATATTTAGAAATAAAACTTCAAATGATAATAATAGCTTACGTTGTTCATAAAATTGAGAAATAGTTCTGATTCCATAGTTAGACAACGTGCAAAGAATTTCAACAATCGCCTCCTCATCAGTTCCAAGGCCGCTGACGGCATCTTGCAGTTCCTTGGCATAAAAATGTGGTAATGGGGTCATCAGTGCGACGATCACATCCTCGAATTTACCGCCGAGTTCGCTCTTCAACTCGGAGATTAAATCTTTTCCGTATGAAGTCTTGAATGTTTCGGCGATCTCGAGACGCTGGACGATACCACGGCGAGCCAACACATCGATGATTGCTTTCTCATCCGTGCCGAAACCTTTCATTGCCTTCCTCAACGTGGCTGCATCGGCAACGGGGTCAAACGGATCAGCTGGGTAGACAGTTGGAGTACACTAGAATAAATAATTATTAATAAACGCAATTTCGTAATTGAAGTGATAAGAATCGCGCATATATTAAAATACGACTTAATAATTGTGTCAATGTATTTCAAAATGGAACCCAAATTTGAGGATAGGGCAATAATATGTTTGGATTTTCCATTTTAGTAATTGAATGTAGATTATTCATACGCATATTGAATAAATTAAAATTCACCTTGTTATTACTTATAGGGTAATGTGTTTTTCTGGATGGTGAATTATGGTTAGGCATTTCGAAATAATAAAACGATTTTTAAGAGCTTATATAATACCGCATTATTGCTGCATTGATATTTAAGTAAATAAATATACTCCATCGCGTTTTCGTGAAAATTATCAGATTAATTAAGTCAAACGCAATGTTTAACTAGAAAATCAATACTAATATTACATAAAAATTTAATGTTGTGTCGATTCATATTAAAAATATCCGGCATTAAAAAAGTATATTTCTTTTAGTTATTTATGGTTACCAGATGCGTGTAACCACCAAATAACCAAGACATCATGATTGGTTGTGGATCTATTAAAAAAATCACGAATTGCGTGATTACGGTCCTGTTAAAAGTTCCAAATAATGTTTCATGCTTGCTTAACTTTTTAACAAGTCCGCAACCAAAGTTACAGTTATGTATAGCGGACAAGGCTACATTAGGCGTAAAACTCATAAATCATGAAAAAGAAACTAAAAACAGTGATTCATTCGATTTAAGTTATATAAAAAGTATCTTAATAATTTATTTCGTACATTTCATGGTGAACGATTTGTTTAAATTGTTACCTTGACTGTGAACTATTCATTATTTTCTACGCTACGAAATCTCCTTGAAATCGTCATCATTCAATAACAAAAAAATAATTCTACACTTTTATTTAAAGTTTACAAAAGTAATTTCAAATTAAAAATACTACGAATTGCTATTAAATATTTTTAAAATTAATTCTTTTAACAAGTGCCGATTTTGATTCAGCTACCTTAGGCTACGAATATACGTCATAATGACGTCACGTGTTAAGCATCATTTACATAGAGATTTCACGTAATTTGCCGTAAATTAAATCGCAAGAACAGTTCTGCTTTTCAGTTCCACCATAGAAATCGCATATTTTCTATCCTTGCGAATTAATTTGCGGCAAACAACATAAAATCTTCTTCGTGTAAATTGTGTATACAATTTTTGACGCTCCTGTACGTGCATCTATTTATAGATATCTAAATCCGTAACATATATCATTATGGTATCAATATTGATGAAAATAACAATTATAAATTAAGGTCAAACATGCACGTATTTAACTCTGTAAATTTTCCCCAACAAACTTTATTAAAATTTCAAAATATGTGAACACCTAATTAGTAAATTAACTGCAAATGATAAGACTATCTACACGAAGTATTTTTAATTGTTTTATCGCGTCCTACAAGCGTAAATTGCAAATAACAATTTCCTATTCTTATTTTAAGTATGAAAGCAGTTTCTATTGTTAGACCTTGTCCTACTAGTACGTAATACAACATAACAATGCTACTTTATAAGATTTGTCATCATTTAAATTACATTACAAATAGTGCTGCGAAAAAATATATTTGGACCATCTAAAATTCGTTTTGGAATAGTAATAGAAAATTACCATGAACATGAAAAGAATTTATTGAACTCTGATTTATTTTAAGAATACAAAAATAACTCAAACATAGTTGTGTTATCTGTTGTTGAATTTGTGATGTTTTTATATAGATGTTTTTAAGTCATAGTCGATTCAACCACAAACAAAATATTGTTTTTTTTAATATTATTTTTTACACAAAAACTCAACTTAGTTCAATTGATACTCATGTTCTTGCTCTGTCTAGTCAACGTATAGACAGAGAAGGAAAATGAATTTAAACTGGTGTATATATAAATTTAAATTAAAAACAAATAATTAATAATTGGTTCTTAAATTGTATAATATTTGAGTCATATAAACTAAAATTTAAAAAAGTACTAAATATTTGCAGTATGAGTCAAGTTATAAAAATACCATTTCCACATCTTTTAATCATTGCTAATCATTCGATGATTATTCCCTATGACTCGGTGAGTCAAAACAATTCTAGGTCAACCATAAAATATTCAAATTGCAATTCTCCTACAACTACAAATCAATTTTTATCGACAACTTGTATTTGACTATATAATTTAAAGTGTAAAAGTGTTTTTATCGTTCGACCAAGCCACCTATTTTAGTAGTTTTGTATCAAAACCGCTGTGGTTTTCGGCGTTAACCATTAGGCAAGCGGAAACGCGATAAGCTAATATACAATGCGGGAAAATTATATAACAATACACAACCGAAAAAAAGTTGGTGTATAAGGACCGGTTCCCATAATAATTTGACTTACCTTGAATGGGTAATATTGGGCTGAAGTCATTTTGAAGCTTGGATTATTTTATCTAGAATGAAATAAACAATTAATGCACGCATAAATGTTAATCGAGAATTTATTCTTTAACGGTACAAATATATAATAAAATCTATAGGGTTATGTAGGTGTTAATATACCCACGTTTAGACTACATGTAAAAGGATGCTAAAATGCCGGTCTAAAATATAGAATAGAACCGGATATAACGGCATTTACGAATCCGGTTATTTGTTTTATGCAGTAAATTGCATTTTTTTATAAAATACATAAAACAAATAAAATGCATCTGATTACGTGGCAAAATTAAATAAATAAAAAACATTTTTTTAACATATAAATAATTTCATACTATTTTCGGCACCGACAATATTTATTTTTATCATTTCGAATTCGTATAATATAAAAACGTATTCGACAAAAAAAAAACACTTAAGCAAACGAAATGTTACTAACAATTACTGATGTCATCGACTGTTATAGAATCTGACTATATTGCAATACGTAAATCTTTATTTGTAGCCTATCCGTGATCTTTTTTATTCATTGAACACGCAAAATTTACATAGAAGTTACATCTTGTTGAAACTAGTAAACATACTATGATATACATACGTATTACGTGAACAATAGTTTTGTTACTATCATATTGATTTACATGAATTATTTGAGATGAAACTTACGTTTTTGATAGAAAATGGTCACACCCACAGACAGAATGCCGACAGTACACTTTCCAAAACGCCGGGTTACACCACGTACACTCTGAGAACAAACTTGGAATGACAAAAAGATAACTCTTTTTATAACACACCGAAGGTCAGAAAGTAGACATGCGCACTAGCCACACCGGTTGTTAAAGGCGTCATTTTTAATTTACGAACGACTGACTCAGATTTCTTTGGAAAGAATGAGTCTTTTTTATATTCATTACTTTATAAGATAATAATGTCTCATTTATTACGTTCCTATTACAAGAAATAATATTAACTTACTTAGAAATCGTCTTATACAAATAAAGATTATTTAATCTTTATAGTACTATAATATTTGAGTTCTATGGTTCTATTTGATAAATTAATAATATCCATACAGCTGAACTAAATTCCTGTAAACGCAATAAATAAATAGCCTATTAAAATCCATGAAATATGACGATTTTCGATTAAAATACAGCAAATAAATAAGATATAGATATTATGCCTTTATTTTCCGCCATAATCCATAATTAAACAATAATTTCCAGATGTGTTCTTCATTATATAAAAATTAATACAATTGGGGGAAATAATAATTAATTAGATGATATTCTGCACAAATTGGTAATTACAATACTTAAAAACAATATAAATTACTCTTCCAAGAAGAAATATTGGCCGGCGCGTTTTTGTTCAACATCTTTGACGGACTGCAACTTGTTTATTCGGGGCCGGAAGTTGTTCGGATCGCGTCTGAATGTAATGCCCAGCAACTCTAAGAACCTATTCATGCCGGCGAGGAGTGTTTGTGGGGTGTGTGCAGTCGTGTTCACCGATGGGGAGCCTTCAAAGACGATAACGCGATCGGCTAGGTATGTCGCCATTATAAAATCGTGCTCTACCACGAAACCAGTTTTCTTCGCATGTAGAATGAATCTAGATATACATATCATAACTACAATGTTTCGAGATAATGCGCAGATCATCTGCGCACATGATACATTAAGATGTACGGTAGTTAGGTTATAATTTCAACCATTTAGACTTTATACATTACCTTTTGATAACTTTTGCGGCAACTAAACGTTGCTCAGAATCCAGATAAGCGGAAGGTTCATCCACCAGATAGACATCAGCTGGTTTACCTAAACATAACGTCATGGCGACACGTTGCAATTCACCTCCAGACAAATTCTGCACTTCTTGATCGATAATGTCATCAATGCGCAACGGTTTCATCACATCTGCTATAAACTATATAAAAAAAATCAAAACCACAACCATAAAAAACAAATTAAATAAAAATAACAAACCTGAGGATGGACATACGCGTCTCGTATCTTTTCGTGCAACAAGTGTCGAACTAATCCCTGATACTTGGGACTAATCTTCTGCGGCTTGTAACTGATATGCAGTTGTGGTAACTCACCAGAGCCTGGATCTGCTTCTAGATTTCCGGCCAACATTCTGATGAACGTAGTTTTTCCCGTGCCGTTTTCGCCTAATAGAACTAAAATTTCTGAATCGGAGAATTGTCCTTTGTCGACGGTTAACTTGAAATTGCCCATAGTTTTCGCCATGTTTGGATATTCGTAGTGGTTCATACGTTTCACTTCTTCTTCCGTTGCGGATTCAGCGACCTTGAACACCAAAGATTCATCGCGGAATCGTAGATTTTCCGTCGGCACAAAACCATCCAAAAATATATTGATACCTAAACACAATTTAAATTAATCACTATATATATATATAGCAAGGTCTTCAATTAGATGATGACGTCATAAGTAGTTTTGATAAAATAAGCAATAATTAATAACGTACCTTCTCGGACGGAGAAGGGCATAGTGACAACTCCATACGCACCAGGTACTCCATATAAACAACAAATGAAATCGGAAAGATAGTCCAAAACAGACAAATCGTGCTCAACCACAATAATGAATCTAAAAACAATAAATAATGAAGAATATAGTGTCAATAGTAATGAAAATAATGATTACGACACCCGAAATAAAATATCGAAGATGAATAATTGAAATTTCGGGTGTTATAATTCTTTTGATGTATTACTTGCTGGGGTGGATGAGGGATCGAATGGTCAAAGCCGCATTTAGACGTTGTTTAACGTCAAGATATGAGGAAGGTTCGTCGAACATGAAAATATCGCCATCTTGGATACACACCATAGCGCAAGCAAATCGTTGCAATTCTCCACCGGATAACGCAGCAATGTCACGTTCACGAATATGTGATAAATCTATATATAAAACAACCATTACAATATATATATATATATAAAGTTAAACATATATAAGTATGTAGATCATACCCAACATTCTGCAAATTTCTTCTTGATGACTGATTTCTGTCTTCTTATTTAACAATTCACCAACAGTACCACGCACCGCTTTCGGAATCTGATCCACATACTGTGGCTTAATTAACGCTTTCAAATCATCTTCGAGGATTTTTGTGAAATAATTTTGCAGCTCCGAACCACGGAAATAACTCAAGATCTCAGTCCAATCTGGCGGATCCTAAACATATACATCACAATTATTTACAAACGAAATAACCTCCAAGTGCAAAACGTCGAATTGCTAACTTACAGTGAACCGACCCAAATTAGGCTTCTGTTTACCGGCCAAAATTTTCAACGCCGTCGACTTGCCAATACCATTAGTGCCAACAAGCCCTAGGACTTCACCCGGACGCGGAATAGGCAAACGATGCAATTTAAACGAATTTTTACTGTAACGATGAGTCGTATCTCGCTCTAAGTTACTCGGCAAATTGATAATGGTTATAGCTTCAAATGGACATTTCTATAATAAACTCAATTACATACAATATCTAATTTTATACAATACAAAAACATTTAAAACATGTTTTTTTAAGGTTATGTACTGATACTTGACTAGTTCTGGTTTAGTATATAATATAATTAATTAAACCATTATAGTGACGCTAACACTGTTTTTTTTTTAAAACTTGATAGTTGGTAACAAGATATATATTATTTAAGGCACTAAAAAGTGCCTAATGTGTATTGTTGGATGAATTTGCGTTTATGGTTGAATTTTATAAGTGACGTCATTTTATATGTATTATGATGGGACATATGGAATAGTCTTACCTTAACGCAGATACCACACCCAATGCATAATTCCTCCGAAATTGATGCGATTTTACTGTTGGGTGAAACCTCAATGCACAACTTGCCCATACGGACAACCGGGCACGATTTCTTGCATTCTTGCCTGCAGCGTTTCGGTTTGCATTTGTCAGCGTTGACGATCGCAATACGCGTTAATTTATCCGTTTCATCTGTGTTCTTGCTGCTTCTTGGCATTCTAAAAGACACAGCAAAACACTGGTTAAACTGGTATGCAGTGGCGCATACGAAACGTGAGTTATTGAGTAACCTATATAACCACGTTTTCTCTACACGTATTGATTTGTAACACAAAAATATCTTACGGTCTTGGCATTGTAAATGTAATAAGTGCAGTATTATGTACGGTATTAACATTTAATTGTGGAAAATGGTCAAAGTGGACAATCACCTGTCAGAAAAGTATGTTACCACAACTTTTTAGACAGCACCAGAACCGATCAACCGGTCAAAGAGAAATGTCGAACACTGTACACTCACCAGACCAAATTTTGTCACAACCCACTTTATTTTTATTTCACTAAACTTCACCTCAAATAATTCCACAATAATAAATATCGCGTTTAACTAATTACACTAAGAAATTACTACTATAATTTCGTGAAATAAATTGAAAACAAATATTTAAAATAAAATTTGTTTGGGAATTTTTTCTATCAAATGTTTTTCATCTGAAGAAATCCAGAAAAAGCTCAAGTAGCGTGACACTTGTCAGAAAGGAAAATCATAAAAAAATCCTTTTTTGGACATCATAAAACTACATAAAATTACAAAATAATGGCGAAAACAATAGACTTAGAGCTTAAAAAGGTACGTAAAAAATAACAAAAGCTTCCAACTAAATTTAACCCTAACCTATAAATTTGTTTATAGGCATTTACAGAATTACAATCGAAAATGATAGAAACTACACAAAAGCTACGATTATCCGATGCACAAATTGAAAATTTAAAACGGGATAAACAACATGCTGAAATTACGGAAAGGTACGTTTCAATTTTTTTTAGTGGAAAATCGTGACGTCACGATTTACAAATAACCTCATTTTTTTTTTGTATTTATAGAGAAATCTCATCTTTAGACCCTAAAACGAACACATATGATTCGGTAGGCCGTATGTTTGTATTAACTGAGATTTCTGAAGTAAAGACGAACCTCAAAAAACGGCAAAGCACTGCTGAAGAAAAGATAAAAACGTTAGAAAGCAATAAATCTTACTTAGAACGTAGTTTAAAAGATGCCGAAAATAATTTGCGGGAAATGGTTAATCAGAAAAAAGAAATAACATCATAATCAATAACTAATTTACTACTCAACCTTAAATTTTGTATTATTCGAATTATGTAACAATAATGTCCAATTTTATGTTTTGCATCTACATTTGTTACTATTAGCGCTTCATCAACTCACGTAAAAAGAGCCATTTGAGCTCGAATTACAGCTTTACAATTACCTCAAATATATATTTCAATAGTTACTACTAAAATATTATTTTTGCAATTATTATAAAATAAATCTAACAAAATAACTTTGATTAAAACCATGAAAACGAATTGAGGTGTAATTCTAATATGACCGCCGAAACACCCATAACCTAATTGAGCAAATTTATATTTTCTTATTGCTATTTAATAAAAATTGTGCTTATATTTTCGTTTGTTTACAAACAATAAAAACTTAAAAACATTTTATTTTCGTTCATTTATTTAACTTAATAGTTATCAAGACTCCTGATCGGCGTTTTCGAAAAGGAGCTCCTTCGGTTGTAACTCATCAACCGATGACGGTTTGTGTAATAACTGGAAAATACCAGTGCCAATCGGCGCTGGCATTCCCATAATTATATTCTCGGACACTCCGTTTATTTTATCTACTTGACCATAATAAGCAGCGTCGAATAAATGATCAGCTGTTTTTTCAAACTAAAAAAAGTAAACGTCAATTATATTTATCAGTGCGTTATTTTTACACACTCACTGAAGCTAAATTAAAAACGGATTGTTTCATTTTCGCCAACCCAAAACGCGTTATTCCCAACACTTCACCGGAATGGGTCATCTGTGAAGATAGCAACATCATATGTCGGTAATCAACGCTCATACCGTGGTTCTCCATAACTAATTTGATTTCCGTCATGATTGTCTCCCTAGCCGCTTCAATACCAAGCGTATTATAGACTTCAATCGTGTTATTCGAAGTCGTACATGTTCCTTTTACACCATACGTAGCCATGACTTCACGTAAATTATCGCCTTCGACGCAAAGGTGATATGTAGAGACACCTTTAATATCTTCCCGGGCGATTACAGCACGGTTTACACTTGAAATACCCTGTCCAACATTACATAGATTTTATTATTTAAAATAAAATAGTCGCGCATGCGTATATTAATATACCTTTATAACAACTTGTGGAATTAATTCTTTTAGACTTTGTAGCACGAAATTTAGTCGATCATCTGCACTTTTTGATGGTGCGTACACTGTTACGATAGAATCACTAATTACTTTAACGTCATTTGGTTTTAATTTCAATTTTGATGTGCAAATACTAAAACAAAATTGCGTGTAAATTGAGGTTTTAAATATTTTTCGAACGAATTTTAATTACCTGTAACGAATAGTTTCAGCATTTACTTCTAATTGGAGTAATTTAATTCGATCAATATCTAACTTAATAAGTAAAAAACATTCTGTTGGTAAATAAACTTCTTCGATATATGTTGATACCTTTTGAAAGAAAATTATAGTTTATATATATACGTATATTAAAATAATAACTTACTTCTCCAAGAGTTGTTTTTTCTATACGACTTTTAACTCGTCGCGCAAATTCTTGATCATTCGTAATAACTAACGCTGCTTTAATGATCGGTGTACTAATTTTTTTACTAGCGTTAATTATTTCTTTTATTCTATAATAAAATTTAAAAAAATCTGTTAAATATCAATGCTGAAAATTGCGCGAATAGTTATAAAATTTAACTAAAATTATTTAGAAATCGTACATGTTCATGACGGTAGGTAATAAAGACTACGTAAAACATACCTTGGGACACCTTGAGTGATGTTCATAGAGGCAACTCCAGCAAAATGGAAAGTTTTCAAGGTCATCTGAGTTCCTGGTTCTCCAATACTTTGGGCAGCTAAAGCCCCAACGGCTGTACCCGGTTCAATGATAGATCGAACATATTTTTGACCACAAGTTTCCAAAAATGTAACCAACTGACTGCATGTTAATCGTTCGATTTCCATTGCTGCACTGGCTTTGCCATAACGCGTGATGATACCACCTACTTTTTCAGCGACTTCATGCATGAAATTACTAAAAATAACTAATTTATAAATATCATCAACCATTTTGTTACATAAATAATTAAATCCCAACAAGTATATTTGCATTGTTTATTTAATAAATTCGTCTTTATTACGTAATAATTTTATTATATAGTACCTCAATTCTTTCTTGAAGTCTTCGTTGCAGTCGTTCAAAGCTTCTGATTGCAAAAACGATTGTGTAGCCTTCTTGATTTGTTCTTCATCTAGAGCTTTTTCATCTCTGTATGGATGCTTAGCCTGAGTGTGCTGAAGTACTCTGTTAAAATCTACGGGACAATCTTTGCCTTCCATGTAAGTTGGATCTAGACCATCGCATCCATACATAAACTGGACAACATAACCGTCTGCGTTTCGTACTGTTTTATCGTAATGAACTACTAAGTCTTCCAACGACTATAAATATAATTTAAAAATTTTAAACCGCATTTGTTTGAGAGAAATAAATTGTAAAGAAGCACCAATTTTTATTGGACAATACTATTTTAATTGGACAAATACCTTAACTAAACGCCGCTGCATGTATCCGGTTTCGGCAGTTTTTACTGCTGTATCTACGAGACCTTCACGACCACCCATTGTATGGAAAAAAAATTCTGTTGGTGTCAGACCTGTATAGAAACTATTCTCAACGAAACCTTTAGCTGCAGGTGTCTTAGCTATTTAAAAAAATAAATCAACCCTAATTATTCAGTAACTGGACATATATTAACCATCCAATAATCGCGCTCATTCACATATAAATATTGATATGTTACAAAGTTCGCGATTGGTGGAAGGTTGAATGAAAAACTAACAATGATGTCTAAAATGTGGTAGGGACCGATCTTCAAATCCATTCGGTACTCGTTTGCCGTTCAGAGCTTGTTGACCGACACACGCGATCATTTGCGATATATTAATAAATGAGCCTTTCGAACCACACAGCGCCATAATTAGGGGGCTATTCGTCGAATATAACTCATTTGTACATGCTTGTCCAGCGTGTTCACGAATAACAGATAATTCTTTTAAGATAACTGCTTCTAGAGATTCTTCTTCACTGCAACCGGGTTGGCAAGGCAATTTCCCTTGAGCTGTCGCTTTTATATATTCGTTACATTTTGCGTAACTGTTACACAATAAAACAAATTTCTAAATAAATAAATAATCACGACAGATTTTATTTTATTGGATATATAAGATATTAAACAATAATTTAAATCGTATTTATCGAATTTGTACATATAACGCGAAATTTAAAAAAACTTGTATATTTTAATGTATATAATTTTCAACAATAAAATTAAGATCACTAATTAATTATCATAAATTAAGAAAGGATCAACACATCACTAAAAAGTTAAATAACTTACCCATCGCTAAGTAGTTTATTTTTCGCTTTAACCAAATTTTCACCTGGTGTCACATCACCGATTCCAATACTAAACCCTGTGTTCATCAAATAACTACTCGTCAATTTAGCTATAAATACACATTAAATAAACTTAAGTCCCACTCAAGAGCACATGTAAATCACTTTACCTAATCTAGACATAGATCTTATAGCATACTCTTGACCAAAGTCTCTAAGAATAACATAAAAAATATTTCCGCCTTTCGAACCAGACCCTAAATGACCCTTATCCAACATCCCAGCCAACAGCTGTGAATTACGAATAATCACATACGAATCTTTATAACAAAGCTCTTTATTGTGCGTGTACGCTTTGCCCTTTGCTTCTAAATTCGCTTTCACCGGACACGATTTATTCGGACGTAAAATCAAACTGAATATTTGCTTGCCCGTCCATAATCTGCGAGGCTAATTATATTTATTAATACATGGATATGTTTTGATTTCACACACTTACTTTTAATATAGCAGGTAGCGGTAGTTCTATATGCATGGTGGCGTCACTACCAGACAGTAAGGTAGCTGCAAGCTGAGACGCATGTACGAAATCCATAAAATTATCTTTTTTTGTTAATAAATATGCACCGGTTAAAAAATCTTGAGTGGCCGCTATTAAAAGTTCACCGTTGCGAGGAGTAACTAAATTACTTTTATTCTAAAATTAAAACATTTTTAAACATATTTAATTTTTAGATTGTGACGCTAAATTAAACATACCCCCATTAAAATAAGGGCTTCCGCTTTAGCTTCTTCAGTTTGTGGTAAATGTAGATTCATTTCATCCCCGTCAAAATCTGCGTTATATGGTGTACAAACGCATTCATTAAACCTACATTAAATAAGATATAAACGAAATTAACCGAAACGAATCGAAAGTGTCTGCGTATGTGACGCGCGCATGCGTATCACTTACCTAAAAGTCCTATGCTTGTGTACTTTAGCACGATGGGCCATAATAGACAGTTTATGTAGACTTGGTTGTCGATTAAATAAAACAACATCATTATCTCGTAAATGACGCTCAATCATATCGCCACACTATTTAAAACAGTTACATATATAATGTGACATATGATTAAACTGTGTTGAGCTTACTTTAAGTTCTTGAGCTAATTTTTCTCGGTTTCCGTATTTTAGGTATTTTTTGTACAAACTGCCTTTTTGTTGCACGTAATTAGCACCGGGCCAAACGTCTGGTCCGTTCATCACTAACTCCTTCATTAGTTTGATATTTGCTGGAATAACACATTCAGGGAATGTGAGGATTTTCGCTACATGCATCGGAACTCCAACCTGCCACAAATATAATTGTTAATTGCTAAAATTGAGCATATTTGCGATATGTACTTGGTCAATTTCGAGATTTGGATCTGGTGATATAACAGTACGGGACGAGAAGTCAACACGTTTGCCTGATAAATTACCACGAAATCGACCTTGTTTTCCTTTTAACCGCTGCACCAATCCACGACTAGGTTTTTTTTGCTAATTAATAATTAAAATAAAACAAATGCAGAATTGAAAATGTAAGAATGATTTACCATCATAGCTAGTGGTATACCAGACACTTCACTGTTTATATACATGGCTGTGTGAAGTTGTAAAAAATCCCAACCGTCTTGGTACATATTTACAGATGCTCCCGATAACCGATGCTTTTTTATTACATCGTTGATCAAAATTATTTCAGATTGCTTCATTGTTAAATCATCTTCATTCCTACAAGAAATTCCTGATCTTCATTCGTATCTCATACACCATAGAATTTTATTGAGTTTAAAAGCCTATAGGGCTTATAGAATTATACAGAGTTGTACAATAATTATACAATTACTATTGAAATAAAATTAATAAAACTTTTTTATTAAGAAAATATATTTGGTTTACAAAATTATGAAATCTATGTTATAGATGTTCTATTTATTATATACTTACGTTCCAGCTTTTAAATCGGATAAAACAGAAGGCCGAATGCAAACAGGAGGTACTAACATTCTCGTAAATATCAAATCTTTAGGATGAGCTCTAGAATTGTAATAAAAAATTAATTTCAATTTGTGAATGTTTTAATATTTAATACTTAGTTGAGTTCATAGCCAAAAGTGGTATATCTTCTTCGGGAATACGCTCAAACAGTTTGAGAACCTCAATTGGTGTCATAACTTGTATTAAACCACTGTTAACCGCAGCCTGGATTTCAGGATTCATTTCAACAGCAATATTGAATTCAGCTGCAAAATACACATAAATCACCCCGAAATGGTTACTTAAATTTGTAAACATACCTAATTGTTTCTTGACTAGTGGATCTTTATCTTTTTTACTTCGGTATTTTTCGTGGACAATTTTCAAAAATGAACCCCCAACTGAGCCAGTTTTCATCACGCCAGTAATTTTCTTCACAATTCCATTCAATTCTTTGCAATTTAGACATTTCGTGATTTTTTTTGCTTTATCTATGACTTTTTTACGTATCTGCTTTTTAATCATGTACGAAAGATGCGGATTTGATAAACGCGAGCGGTACAGAATTTTGTCCGGTTCATTTAAAAGTATATGAGAGCATTTCTAAACAAAACATTTTTTATAATATATTGGAAAATATAAATTAAACAGTCTTCCATTCACAAATTTGAATATGTTTATTCAGTTTTCAAATTTAATTTAGAATCTCTTTTGTTTTTACTTTCTTAGACGCAGTATAAGTATTGTAATCATGAAAAATTTCGAACTCGAGATTTTAACGGAAATATACGTTTTGACCTTCCCTGAATCGATTCCGACTATTTTTGGAATGACGTCCATCTGTGTGTGTGTGTGTCTGTGTGTGTGAGCGCTCTACAGCCCAAACGGCTAAAGGGAAAATTATGAAATTTTAAACTTAAGACTTGTATGTGTCTGGCACGAAAACCTCCTATTTTTGAAAACCATATTCCAACCGGAAATGCATGTTTACTCTAGTAATTTTTTGCAGTTTCTGCATTTACTCAAAAATGGTTACAGTTACAGAAAAATTTCGTGAACAAAAATTAATGGTATTTATATTTAGCACAATTTTTGTTTGAAACTTTTTTCCAAAAAAAGTACTGGTTTCAAAATAAATTTCTGCTTATTATCTATATTTTTACATAAATCGTATCATCTGCGCCTGTCAATTGTTTAACAAAATAGACTTAAATAATTTGAAGTTTGACATTTAATATTTATTCTAAGAAATATATTTAGTGTACAAGCGATCTAAAGGTTAGAACAAATATTATAAATTAGAAAAATAATGTAACTACTATATGGTTTAACCCATATGCGGATAAGAAAGTTCGGTGCATGACACTGCAGATATTTTCAACAAACTAGATGAAGTTAAATAATAATATTCAAATAATTTTCGAATGGGAGTTGACAAATACCTTGCAAATAGTTTGTAAAATACAGATAATACTACGAAAATACCCGACGTGAAACACCGGTAATTCTAGGTCTATGTACCCAAAATGACCAGCACATTCATTTAGACCCTTCCCACAAGTTTGGCAATTTGCACCTTTTTGATTCGTTCCCTAAATTATATAAAAAAACATAAAAATAACTCCTCCATAACTCAAGAAACCAACATACCATCCTAGGATCCAATACCCCGTAAGGTATTGGCGTACGTTGAACATCTTGATTATACAAATTCTTGGAAACAACTTGTAAAATTGCTTGTTGTTGCATCGATTCCGCACTTTCAACACCAAAAGTGACATGGGAACTAATTTAAATAAGTATTACTTATAATTTAAATAAAATAATTTTACAGACACTTACATTTTTTTCCCCACATCAGCCTGTCTATAAAGTTCCTTCGGCATTTTAAACACTTATCCACTACATAAAACTACTATTTACATCATTTTCGAAAACTACACATGTGCGGCTGACAAATGTCAAAATAAATGTAACCATATTTATTACAAAATTATTTACATTAAAATCACGAACGGCATGAATTACAATATAAAATTCATTACATTTCGTATTTTAATTAATCAACAATAATCATATAGTATTATTAATGAAAAGTAAATAAATAAATTAGAGAAAGTGAAATGAATCAGAATGAGTTATCAGTGTTGCCAGATATCTTTTAGAACTCTTTAGAATAGTTTGAACCGGTGATAAAACTCAATCAAACACAAGAGATAATTAATTTATTTTTAATAGTTTAATCATAAAAACTACGAAAGCATTTTTATTTCTGATGTTTAGTAATTTTTAACATATTCCATTGCTAAAAATCGGGTGTAAACGTATTAAAATTGAGTGAAAGCTGGCAACATTGTGCGCGCATGTTTCGAACACGTATTTTGGCATTTTTGATGCTTGTTGCCAAATATATGTAGGGAAAATAAAAATAAAATGATAAATTAAAATATTTATCGATGTTTTTAAGTGGTATTTAATCTTTATGTAAAGTATTTAATGAAATATTGTTGTGTTAGGGATAGGTGTATAAAAGGAAATAAAAGTGATTGAGTTTTGGTGGTTCGGCAACACTGTAAAGTGCATTCTATATATCTATTCCACGCATTTGACACATTTCATTTAATCCGTCTATTTGAGACGTGTCAGAAGACGTGTGGCAAAAGTTTTTCTGTTTCTTTTAAATTTTGATTCAAGAAATAAAGTATTGTTTATAAAAATGGCACCGAAACAAAGAATGCGCATCGCGAACGAGAAAGCCATGAAAAATGTTACGTTACGGGGTAATGTGCCCAAGTCATCGGTGAGTTGTTTATAAATTGTTGACCATATTGCTGGGGTGTATTGACTGTTTTTTTTTTTGGATATTTAGAAACCCGTCGAGGATGGTTATCCAGTGGGACCATGGCTTTTGGCACTGTTTCTTTTCGTTGTGTGTGGTTCGGCGGTTTTCCAGATTATCCAGTCCATACGCCTAGCGTAGGAACAATATGTTCCCTGATAATTCTCATTTTACAATCAAATTTATCATTTTTTATTGTTAATTATTTTTTCATAATTGTCCGCAATTTAGATTTAAGAAAAAAAAGCATTTTATTTTTTAATTCAATAAATTTGTCAAAAATGTAACGTTTTGAACTTATCCAAAAAAAAAAAAAAACAGTTAACTGTACTTTTGAACAGTGGTGACGTTATGGACGGCGCCCCACTTCCTCTAGTTTTCAATAATTAGTTGAAAGTTCGTACTATTGCCCACCTCGCACTTAGAGGCCCCTTTTTGGAATCCGTGTCTAACGCCGCTACTGATCGTTTAACTATACGTTCTCCAAGATTTTATCTTACAATTATTAGTTTTATATTAAATGCGTTTATTCAGATGTTTATACTCAATGTACAACCTAAAATAATAGCACAAAACTGTTTAATGATAATGTAATCTTATATATATATATATAGTATTGTTTTTCTTATTTTCAAATAAACGCTACTGTAAATACATCTAAAATTACATATAAATGTAAATTTGGGATACATTCCATATTTGATTAAAATTTAATAATTGTATATTCTTTAATTTATTTTCAAACCCCTTTTAATTTAATTTGTTATTATGCGATAGTTGTTCTATAAAACCCCAAATAAAATTCGGCACAAAATACTTAACAGTATCCAACATATTTGAACGTCTATTAGGAATATTCTGTAACATATTTAGCGAATATTCCTTATTCAGCATATCAATACATATCTGCGGAATTATTAAGTAATCCGCGTTGTTATTTTGTTTGTACCATTTATTCAAACGTTTCACAACTCCAAAACATTGGTCAGGAGTTAACTAAAAATATTTATGTTACATATTACAGGGTGGTATTAACCGTAATAGTTAATAGACTTTACCTTTTGTGCAAGTCGACGAATAGTTATCTCATCTTTTAAATTCAACGCAATATTTTGCCGGTGATAACTAATCCAGGAATAATTGTCGCCTTTAATATATAGATGTTTGTATTGTAATTCCATTAAATACTGCACCTGTTTTTTTATCGATTAATAATATAAAAAATATTATACTATTTAATTTACCTGCGTCAACAATAGTTCAATCATTTTACTGGAATAAACTTTCGAAATGTATGATTATATTTAGAAAATATTCAGAGCGTATTCAAATGTAATTTCGTTTAGTCACAATCTAATCAGTAAACTAAATTTAATTATATGCATATATTGCCGGATTTTAAGTATTATTTGGCAAATGTATTGATTAGTTATTATAATAAATTAATTAAATTTATAATGAAACAAATATGCAAATTGTACTATTTTAACTCGATTAGCAGGAAGATGTAAACATACTAACAATTATTTGACTTTTATGAAAGTCGACTTTTTTTTTTTTTAATAGTTCGGTGTCAATGATAGTTATTTTTGCTTAATATTTCTGAGTATATCAATAATTAATTATTATAAATACATTGCAATATATGAAAGTTATTTCTATTATAAAAAAGCTGAAGATCTTTTCGTGACTAGTTTTAATTTTTTTTGTTAATTTCTTGCTTAAGTAAGTAAAATAAAACATTGAATATGATTATAACATTAAAGAAATTTTTATTTTGAATCTAATTACAATACTAATTATTTACATAAAATACAATTTGCAAATCGCTAAAAATTAAAAAACTGTTTAAGCGAAAACCATAACTGGAATGTAAAAATAACATGAACAAAAACGACAGTTTTGAGTGTATAATCAAATAAAATCGATAAATATATTTTACATAAATCATGATTATCTACACAATATTCAACATAATTTATCTAATATTGATACATGACACCCTAATACCTTCTACAAGATTTTCATTTAAAATTTTACAATTTATTACTACGACCATTTTAACACAAAACAGCCCACAATCATCCAATATTTTTCGGAAACACTGACAGAAATAATCAAAAATAACCCCATTTTTATAACATACTATATTTAAAAGAAATAAAAGTATATGGATCAAAATAATTGTAAAGCATTTCGGTTATAGATAACTATAATATAAACTAAAATAAATTGCTTTTAAATAATATTTAAAAAGGAATATACCTAAAATAAGGGTTTAAATCTCACTGTTTAAGTTAGACATATAAGTTTGACTTAATATAAATTGCATTTTAAATCTTATATAAATGGGATTAATCTTTGAAACAACCAGTAATATAATTAATAAAAGCTGAACGTCCAAAAAATACTGGTTCATTAGCGATATTTTCAATTTAATCTGTGAATTTACGGTTGGGGTTACGCCCGAATAAGGCCGTACGAATTTGGGGCACCAATTGCATTGCAATCAATTCTAAACGTGCTTCCAGAGTGTTACAGATCTTAATTTTGCCTCTAAGAGCAAATAACTCAATGCCTCCGCAACAATCAGCTGGTAAATGGTTATCTGTATCGACTCTCATTATAATATCCTTACCACACGCGCCCTTATATTTTTCGGTCACATCAGGAATGATACCTTCGACGATGTCTTTGTCTTGGGGACGGCAACGCAATACAACAGGATTTTCGAAGAACTAAAAGCCAATTATTTGTCAGCATAAAAACTTGACTCACGCCCACTATGACGTCACAAGAGGTATAAATGTTAGTTGGTAATAAATTAATAAAAATGGATCATATTTACTGTTTTAAATTATATTTCTTGTATTTATTTATCACTATCACGGATTGGTCACAAAATAATAAAACACCACTTATAAAAATTGTTCGAACATTCAAAAGCACGTAGCTCTGGCGATAGAATTGAGAACTAACACATGAAGGCTGTGTAAACTAACATAGCTGTTTTTATATTAGTATATGAGACATTTTCACTTTCTTATACGAAGTAATAAGTAAGTATTGTTTATATAGAACATTCTATATTTTTTGTTTTTAATTAAAAACGAACAAATATTTTTAACGCAATTCTAATACAATATAATTTTAAATTTCCCGCATAATTGTCTTATATTAGTTACCAACTGACTAATAATTATATAAAAATACTAAATAACTACAGAGAAAATTGACTAATTGGCAACACTGTAATAGTAAAAATCTATGAAAAATAATCGTTTAAATTACGAAAATAAATTCATATGTGATAAATTTTATTTAAAAACAAAAATAAATTTTATTCAAAAACATAATAAATGATTTATGTTATTAAGCTTCAACTAGTTTAATGAGCACAATTGTTTAAGTGTGAAAAAATAAAATGGAGTTTACATAATTAGGTCACGAGATTCAAGTTAGAAGGTCAACTTAGCGAAAAATAAAACAGAAAATTGTATTTACCTGGTATAAAGCTTGCAGAACCAATGTTTTTAGGATTTCTGTATAACGAGTGTTGTCCTTAGTTACCTCACCTAACCGTTTTCGTGCTTCATCCAAAACATTCCTAACATGATCTTCCCGAACTTTCAACACCTTCAAACGCGCTTGATTCAACATGTTCGACGATTGACTAAAAGAAAAACCAAAATCAACACCTGCATTACCAAAAACTCAAGGAAATCTAATACATTTTCTTTTGCAATTCAACTTGTTTCTCTTTCTTCTCATAGTACTCCATAATCTTCAGCCGTTGTTGCTGGACCAAACGTCCTTTTTCGATGTTGAATTCCTCTTCAGCTTTCGCATCAATTTCCTCAGCTTTTTCATTGGCTTCTTGCTCAATGAAAGCCATCATATGCTTGATCTAACATACATTCAATCGTTTACGAAATATATGCGATGGAAGCGTACGAATTCGCGAGATATTAAATGTATTTATACTTGCCTGTTTCTGTACATCTACATCGCTCAGAGCCATGGTGATTTCGTTGTGTTTTATACAAGTTTACACGCAAAACTAAGTTGATTTCAGTGAGAAATTCAGACAACGCCTACTTCGTTTTTACTGGAGTAGTAATGTGACGGATCATATGATCGAAATTAGTAATCAAATCAACTACTACATTCAAAATCACAAAAAATACATAACACACTTGTATTAATTATATAAATAATATTAGCTAAAATTATAATAAATATTTTACTATATATGTAATATTAGTTATTTATAATTAAGCTTTTAAGTATAAAACTTGACTTGAGTAGTGACCTAAATTTGACAGTGTTTGACAGGTGACAGTTTAGAGGTTATAGTGTATACAAATATATACTATTCGATTTCTAGGTAAAATAACTGTCATTCTTATTATTTTATTATCATTTTCTAATTACATTGTAACGTAACCTGCTTAAATTTTTATTAAGATTTAAAAAGGTTAGAAACACTAATATATTAAATTGTTTAAATGTAGACATAACAAACAGTTTAAGCTTTAATTGTAAACGAGAAACATTGCGTAGATGTTATAGGAGCATATTACGTCTGTTTTCTATTGGATTCGTTCGCATGATGGTCGATAATCGTTGGAGTTATTTCGATTTAGGCCGATTACGACAACCACTTGTACTTGATTTCGTTTTTGGATGATTAGCACCACAGGTAGCGCTAGTTTCGGAATCCGTATCGGGACAAGGCACAATATTCTCTTGACTAGAACACGAATGACAACCAGCGGAACGCGATTTCTTTTGTTTTTCCCCTTTTTGTTTATGACCCTGGTTAGTCGAGAACTTCGACGACCCATAAAATATATTACACATGACTGGTATGCACGTTTTGATCGTTTGTTCAATTCGCGAATCCAACGTGTTATCCAACATTATCATATCCTTTTTGACGTACATCTTTACCCCACCGACCACATCTTTATCCAGATACACCGTATCCATTGTCAATCGCGTTCTTTGTTTTGTTTTATAGTAGTATAAGCGTTCTAAATTCGGGATTAACGTTTCTATAATACTACGATCTCCTTTTTTGCAACGTATCACAACGTTTGGTTCCAATAACTAAAATAAAAATTCTCATTTGATTTAAGTAGTTGGTACTAGGAACGCACTTTAACCAGTGAATGTATAAGAAACATACACAACGCCTACTTGATTTTACACAAACATACTTTTATATAGACTAGCTTATACTGTGACGTCACTTTTTTTTGTCGTGATAAACTGAGCACAAAACATCCTAAAAATTGAGTTATGGTGACGTCACTCATGTTATTATGATTATAAGATTAGATTTTTAACAATTAATTGTAATTAATTTTGTAGATGCACTTAATAAAAAATGTGTTTTATGGTAAAAATTAAGTCTTAATTTAATTACTAACTTTATATATTCCTTCTAAGCATAACAGATTTAAGACATCGGTGTGTTTTCTGTCGCTTTCCATATCGTCGATGACTCTTTCTTTAACTTCAGTTATTATTAGGTTCAAATGCTCATGTTTAACTGTGGATTCAGATAATCTGAATTCTTTTGTTAACAAAGCAATTTTTCTGAAATTTGAATTTATAAAAAATATGATTTTAATCCCATGACACTCACAAGGGTTTAACATGTAACGTTAATTAGGAAATATATTAATTTGCGCGCGCCACCGACGCTTATAAGCGTCCAAGTTCGTATGCGATTAAATGCGAGTTTTAGTTTGGCATTTGTATATAAATAATTAGAAATAGTGAACGTCTAATTTGTGATAATTGCATGTTATGCCCTTGTTGTTTTGCGTATTTATTTACACAGCTTCGGCATTTAACATTTGTTTTTCCATTTTGTCGTACTCGCGCGCGATTTTTAGTCGGCCTTCTTGAACCAATTCACCTTTTTGTATGTTAAATTCTTCTTCCGTTTTGACGTCGATTTCATCTGCTTTTTCGAAAGCTTCTTGCCAAATAAATCTCATCATATGCTTTAACTAAATATTTAATTTTAATTTACGTGAATATTGATTTGTTGAAAATTATTACGGCTTTTTCTTCATCATATACTGTTTGTCCTTTTCCTGTTTTCTTCATTTTTAGTAATCAAATTTGAACTTAATGTCACAAATAAAATAAATGAATTTCTCAATTATATTTAATTTTTACACCATGGAAATTTGTTATAAGCCTACTCCTACTTTATTATGGAGTAATAATTGATACTAACAATAAATATAATTTCGTATGTTTGTTTCTAGTTATGAATATGCATCAAGTTGGGGTACAACCCCCGCCCCCTCAACAACCGCAACAACAGCCTCCGCAGCCTTTGGACAATATATCGAAAATAAAGTCTCTAATTGGCCCTTTAAAAGATACTTTATCTGTAAGTTGGGGACATTGTTCACTTTGTAGCAGTGGCTGGTTATTTTTTTAAGTGTTCTTTTATTTGTTATTTGAAATTTTAAGGGTACTTTGAAAACTGCAGCTCAAACTTTGAACCAAAATAGTCAAGTTGATGTCGGTTCAGTGTAAGAATTTCATATGAAATTTTGTTAATTGTCTACATTTATAATTTGTTTTTAATTTAGTAAAGGGGTCGTTGATGTCCCAGTTCTACGGTTCGATAAAAGTTTAGAAGAATTTTATTCGATTTGTGATCAAATTGAACTACACTTAGTAAGTAAACATATTTATGATTTATACTACAAGATTGCCATTTTGAGACCAGTACGCATGCGCGTTTTAAATACATAGAATGAACATATTCGGCTAAATTCGCTCGAGCACGATTATTGCCGAATCAAACGATTTTGAGATTGAACTGTATTTAAAAACATATTTAAGGGTCATATAATAAATTGATATGAAAATAGATTTTTTTCTATATGCGTTTTTACTTTATTTATTTTGTCTTTTATAGAAAACTTCTATTAAATGTATAAGTCAAAGTTCAAGTTCGCAACGTTATTTACCATTACAAGTGGCGCCAACGAGGATGGAAAGTCTTCCAGGGATGCCTGACTCTGCTTTGACTTACCCACAATTCCTTGCGACTGCAAGTCTCCAAGTTGCATATACTAAAGAAGTACATGATACTTTAGTAGCAGCCGCCCAAAATATATCCCCCTCTGATTAATTTATAAATTGTAAAATATAATTTAAAATTTTTTTTATGTATCTAATATTTAATAAATAAAAAAAGACGTTCTGGATTTATAGAATGAAAAAAAGTGAGTTTTAAAACGTCTTGGTTTTTTTATTGAAAATAAATTTAGTAATCTAATTCACCATCTTCAGGTAACGGGAAAATTTAGGCTTAAATAAATCTTGTGCTCTAATTGAAAATTCATTTGTTTATTTTGCAATCATCTGTCGTACTAAATTTAATTGTAAATCAAAATTTTAAGTATGTTTACGCTTTGGTATATTTTTGCTGCTTATAAAGAATATAATGATGAATTTAGTCATGATGTCAGTGGTGAAGAAGAAGCACCGGCAGGTATGTTAAAGCATTTATTTATTTTGTATTTTGACAAGTTGAAATTTGAAAATATGTAAATTAAGATAAAACTAGTGATAATTAAAGTTTTAAGTGTTTAATTATTAACATTTTTCCATTTGGATAATAGAGTAACTGAACGCAGCCGGAAGGACAACACATTTCTAATTGGGCGTAACAACAAATGGAGTATGATCTTCATGGTTTAAAAATATAAATTACTTTTTATAAAATTGAATTATCGACAGATGATGCATTTTCAAATAAATAAAAAATAAACCTTTTTTTTTAAGTTATTTGTGTGTTGAGCTATAAATTAATTTAATAGATATATTATATTAAAATTGTGCTAAACATTTATTAACCTTTTTCTCGAACAGTTGCTGCAATTGCAGTTAATTAGACTATGATATGCAGTTACTAACGAGAGTACTGTCCGCGAATTTTTTAATTGAGCAAACTTAGAATTCCTGAAAACTTTTAAAAGTTAAGATGCACTTCTGGATCAGTTTTTTTTCAAACATTGTGAAGCGTATACGAATCATTAATTTAAAAATTCATCTTCGTATGCTTAGCAATGTTTGAGCGTTCATACACACACACACACATACAGACAGACAGAATGTAATGCCTATTATCACCAAATAGGAGAAGGGATTGAGGTGGATCAATTGATAAAATAATAAATATAAAGCAATTTTATTATTTCCGTTTTTTTTTTGTTGGTTTTTAAGCAACTTTAATATACATAATGATAAACTTGCTTCGGTGGTGTGTGGTAGAAAAATATTGAGTACCACTGGTCTATCAGTGCAAGTTCACATAAAGCTCCAATTACGTGTATATTAAACTGTTTCCACGGGGTATAATATGAAATGTTTATTTATTTGAAAATAGTCTATACATTTTGTAACATGATTTTATTTAAACATTAAAAACCGTTCACAATGAACAATTGTTAATGTTTAAATAAAATACAGTAAATGAAGCGTAGCTGATGAAACAAAAGCGTTCATAAATCAAGTGCGCAACCCGATTTTACGATTTATCACTGATAATTTAAGCCGAATGGTTTATATTGGTGCGTAAACATTTTAATTAATTTACGATGCTGTCAATACATAATAATGTGTGTTTGAGTTAGTTTTGTATAAACGAGGCATTGTTTTATATCGCAAATTACAACAGGGGCGGCTTAGAAATATTTAATTTCGCGTTAGCGTCTTAAACTTACTCAAATCCTGACTAGCACACAATAAAATAATCGAAACTTTTGAAAAACGCTGTTGCCAAATCTCATTTAGCCCCCCTAATAGAAATCCAAAATTGAATCTTTCCGATTGAGTTCTGATTAAAAAAATTAAGAGCGGACCAAAAAGGGAACAAAAACTACTCTATATACTCGTGTGTGTGGACCATATACACCCATTACTCTTATCCACAATCAAATTATTGATGTTCGGCGCGCGCATGCGCTGTTCACAAACGTGCTTGCTTGAGGGAGGTTTGCTACGAACAACCCCTTGAACTACTGTCAGTTAGAGTCGAGACTTCATACTCGATGTGTTTAAACAAATAAACTTCTACATATACATAGCCGGTTTTTGACTTAAAAATTACTTGTAAAACTTTCGTTGATTGTACAGTGAATGATGTTGTAGTTTTGAACGCGAAAAGCTTTAAGTCTACAACGTTGCCACAACTATAATAAACGTAAGTCTATATTTTAAATTGTGTTTATTTATATTTCCATGTTTGTTTTGATTACTATTGTATACTAGGTGTATTATAATAAATATAATTCAATGTTATATCTGTATGAATGGTCAACTAATGTTCTTTATAGATAATTTAAATTCAAGTAGACATGTTTTTATTTTCATGCGTGGTTTATTTGAGGTTATACTGTATCGTGACGTCACTAGTACGTCTATATTGTTTTATATATAAATAGTAAAAATTTGTTTTATTTTGGCTTATATAACATAAAAAGTAAACTTGTAAATTAAATGATTAAATTGATTTTGAAATTCTATAAATCTTTTCGGTGTACGTCAGTGACGTATTAAGCTATTTGTATGTATGATATCTTAAAACCATCGCAACATTATTATTTTTTTTTTTTTTTAGAAGATAACATGACTCTTGTAGTTTATTAGGGTGGAATGGCGAGATTGTCAAGATGTGAATGGATGTAAAGGGATTTCTGCCACATATACTTACATCAAATGGGGTGGTTGAAAAACTTTTACATCCCATTCCCATCTTGACAATCTTCTTTTCCCCACACATACAATTCTTATTTTGCGTCATTCGGATTCATCAAGTTCTTCATAGACGCAACTGAGTCTCAATCATATTTATCTACGTATTTTGAGGACGACCCCCGAATTCATTTCGTCCACGTAAATCTTTTACTCGATTTTTCTTTTAACATCTTTTCCGCAACTGAGGCGCGCATCATGTATCAAGAATCCAATATCTAAATCTAAAATCAAAAATCCAGGATTGAGAGAGCCTATAGATTTGGAAAAATAATTTAATAATTTGTTATAGGGGTGGTGTATCAAATATAACAATGTTGAATGTTCGAATTACAAGCGGATGACATAAGTTTGTGTAAATATAACATGACGGCTTGTAAATTGAGATCTACCCAGCTTTTGCTTAATATGTCAAAACCAACATTGAAATTGTCAATTTTACTATTACAAATATATATTTTTACATTTTAACATTCTTATACGATGTCATAAGTAAGAATTGTTACCATGAAAATTTTCGATGTTGAAATTGTCAATTTTACTATTACAAATATATATTTTAACATTCTTATACGAAGTCATAAGTAGGAATTGTTACCATGAAAATTTTCGATGTTGAAATTGTCAATTTTACTATTACAAATATATATTTTTACATTTTAACATTCTTATACGAAGTCATAAGTAAGAATTGTTACCATGAAAATTTTCGATGTTGAAATTGTCAATTTTACTATTACAAATATATATTTTTATATTTTAACATTCTTATACGAAGTCATAAGTAAGAATTGTTACCATGAAAATGTTCGATGTTGAAATTGTCAATTTTACTATTACAAATATATATTTTTACATTTTAACATTCTTATACGAAGTCATAAGTAAGAATTGTTACCATGAAAATTTTCGATGTTGAAATTGTCAATTTTACTATTACAAATATATATTTTTACATTTTAACATTCTTATACGAAGTCATAAGTAAGAATTGTTACCATGAAAATTTTCGATGTTGAAATGTTTTTGGAAATATACCTTTTGACCTTCGCTGAAATGAGATAATAAAACGCATTTAACCCGATTAAAAACAAGCAAAACAACTTTTAGTTAAGCTTCTATATAAATGTGTACTTAGAAGTAGTGTGGTGCCTCCACCGAATTGCGTATTCTGCACATAATAAGAAATTTCTGCTGAAGACAGATTGGTTTTGCGATAGCAGGCAATGCTTAATTAATGTGTTGTCTGTGACAATTAGCCGTGAGTGCAACACTAGTAATTTAGCTTTTGTGACAGACCACACCATCGCTACGGATCGGATCCGGTCGCGTCGTATGCATGTACGATATATATATATATACCACCCTCTTACCTTATTCAAGTTACGCGACTTGAAACACGATACCCGACCCAATCGAATAACCCACCCTATACACTCACTTGATTTCACTATATCGATCACAGACACACTCTACAATATGTCTTTTGTCTTTCTCTCTCTATTAGTGTGTGTGTGACTTGCATAAATATAAATGTACCTAGTCTTGTGGCAGTGTACAGGTTAACAAACATCACATACATGAATAAATAATATACCCCAACTAGAATAGTGGTTAAAACTTATTGAAAATGTCCCTAACCTCTAAAACGTTTTCCCACCACTGTACTATATTCAGTGTTCAATCATAATATATAAATATTTTAAAAATACAAAAACACCTTACAAGCAAACGTATTGCGTTATAGTTTCGAATGCAATAAATTATTAACGTCGCGGTGCATTTTTACACCGATTGACTATTTGACTAAATTCCCGAGTAACGTGTGTTTGGTGTAAAATAAATGTTACACATTTGTACAAAACAATAAAATACGGCGCGCACACAAACAACGAATGTGAATTATACCGACATTTGTTTCACCATATAAATTTCCTGAATACATGTGGCGACTTTTTACGCTCATATATGTGTGTGTGGGTAGGGTTTTACCGGTAATGCAGGTTTAAAACCGCCGACCGTCACGAGCTCCACGAATGTGTAGGAGCTTGCGTGACTTGTTCGCTATTCTATGCCGTACAAATTTCGACATAATTAGCAAATACTATGCTATGGGGGGCGTAGTGGCGTTAGGGGCCACAATGACGGTGAAAAATTACACTTAACATGTGTGCGAGTGTGGATTTCATATCCAACACACACACACACACACACACATGAAATTTAATACATGGAAATAACCTGTTTTCATGCATAGTAAACATACAAGCTTATATATACATATATATAGAGAAATTTTGCAATCGCTTTATACCAGAAATAATAATGTTTATAGAGAAAAGGCCTCCTGTTTTCCTCTCCCTCTCACATCCTCTCTCCAGGGGTAACTAATCCGGATCCCTTTCCTATTAAAAATTCACAACAATATGAATATAGCGCTTGGTCACTTTTGCATGAAGTTAGGTTATTTATATAGCGTATTCTATAATACATCCTATAGATATCATTTTATTTAGCTTATGAGCTTTATTTAACAAACAATAAAATAGGCTTAAATAAGATAGGAAAATTTTATATTTCTTTTTTTTCTCGATTTTTCTCTCTATTTGTACTTTTTTTTTACTATCTAAACTACGTATAAGAAAGGGCAAGACACCATAGTTGTTTTTTTTTAAAGACATTTAAGTAAGTTTAAGTAAGGTTTAACTAGCATTGAGTGATAGTTACCTTACCTATGTATGGATGTGTATTAGTTTCCGTTTCTTGTCGCATCTGTTCTCTTATAATCGCATTTGTCAGTGACGCACTTTATACGTTGTGCCGTTGTTTAATAATTGTTTTATTAAATTGGTCGGCTGATGGAAGCACGTCTACTTTTTCCAACTTTATAATTTGACAGCTCACGGTGAGTTTGTCGATGCGTTTGCATTACCGCAAAACCACTGACGTCACGCAAAATAATTCCACTTTGAAATTTGCACTTTTAACATTTTAACGAATTCAATTGTGCGCTTGAATTTATTCGGCAATACGATTTTTATTTTGTTGACTACCGAATTTCACATAATTCTCTAAATAGAGTTAAGCCAATTTCCTGTCTGACGCGGAAAAATGAATAATAAAACCGACAACAAAAAAAAAATATAAGCAAAAAATAAAAAAAACTGCCGATGTCTTTCAAGAGGTTAGACATGTCAGTAGCACCAACTGACATGAACAAATATTAGTTCCGACATACCAAACAGCGAGAGAAAAAAAAATCGCTTAAAAAACACAACGCATACATACGCAAACGGCATCTCACGAAAAAGTCAGGAAATGCGAAGAAAATTGCCTGAAAACGTCAGCTTACGCTCAATTCTATTTCGCAATTCGACGGACCAATATTTTTAATTTACTCAAACATGAATACGAAAAATCACTTAAAAATCCATTCACAGACATTATTTAGTATTTTTAATTCAATAATTTTCTATCTATAAATAAATATGTACACTGTTTATTAAACACGAACAATATTTTATTAAGTGTAATAAATCTATAATTCTATAAGTATTTTGAAATCTATTACGAATATATTTTTAACGATAATTCAATAAACTATAAACAAAAATTATATTCGAAATATTTCATTTGAAATTCAATTAAAGTATTTTAAACCCTTTCCAAATTATAGAAAAACACCATTAGTGATACAAAATTGATGAAGAATTGATTAGTGACCAATGCAAGGTAGGATTAATTGTTTTAAAGTGTAGAATTACGTAAAACATAAACTACAAAATTAGATTAGAAAAATGTAATTAATAAAATATGGTGGGTTTTTAAATGGAATGTAAGCGCTATTTAACTTGTCCGAAACATGTATTGTGGCGAATGTGCGGTGACATTTCAGATCGAGTCGATCACATATATCAATGCTGTCATTGAAAAATCACTTGGCCTCCGCCGTTGACAAATGTGTGCCTATTACGCTGCGAAAAGGTGATATCTGTCCACTGTTTCAGAAACATAGAAATAAACGCTAATCATTCAATCGCCTCTTTCTTTTACGTCTATGTTTCCGAATGGTATCACGATCTATTTTATTTCATTCCACATATAACTCAGACAGAAAGAATAGTAAAATACAAAGACCGAAATCTCTATTCATTATAAACGAGTTTATGAAATAATTTCATTTAAATATCTTATTCAATATTCGATATACATTTATCAGCTTTAAAACACTTGTTTCAATTTTCCATAAATACTATATCGAAAAGTGTTGAATTCTCTGTTGATTTGCTTTTGAGTATATTAGTTGTGTTTCGATCCCCTAAATACAATTGGTCGGGAATCAGGGTCCGTTTTAGATATTCAAATGTATTTGGGTTAATTATTATGATTACAAATTATTCCGACTAATGAAGCTATCACAGCAACTTTCGAAATTAAGAAGTGTGCTTTAATATACGAATAAGCCAGCGAAAGAGAAATGAAAATTAGAAAACGGGCCGAAATGGGATGCGCCACAGAGAGAAGGAGAAATAGGGTATTATTAGGGTTTTGAATTCAAGATACGAATGCCATCATGAAAGTTTTAAACCGCCAGTAATAAGTTGCGCGAATAATGGCAGTTGTTCTTATAACGAAGACTTTCAAATGTTAGTGACGTGGTGCTTCTAATAGACGTAGGGTTCGCTTACCCCCTCTTTTCACCCCCCAAAACCCCTTACTGGTTACGGTTCTGTGTTAGTGAAATTATAGGGAACACATTTGTGGAATTATGACGGATGTGTGTTGTATTTTTGTTTATTGATCAAATATCGAACAAGTACAGCCGATTCTATGGCTTCTAGATTATAGTCGTATTTGGTTCAAGGTCAATTTATATACATTTATCTCTTAGAAGCAAAGTAGTATAGAGAAAATTTTAAGCTACCATTCGTTCTGTCTATTAATTATCTTGGAATGAAAAAGTTTTTTAACAAAAAGTTAGTTATTCATCGTCCTGAATCCAAAAATATATAAAACTCATATACCCATTGCTTGTTGGTCATGAGTCGCTCGTAAGACCAAAATTTGTAGTTCTTTCTTCTCTGAAGATACCAATCGCATTAACATCAAATTTAGTATATATAATCTATAGGTGCACAATTCACGTAATACGAATTTTAAATTAAATAGGTGCTTTACTTCTAGAATTATTAGGGCCCTCTAAAAGGTAAATTTTCAAAAACTAAATCTCAACGCCTTTAAAAATATCTATGCTTGTTTTGTATACTAATGCCATAAAATCGTTAACTAGTATTAATAATGAGCTTAAAATGTAATTATTAAAAAATAATTGCTTGTTTTTAATGTTGAATGTTTTGGTTTCTAATTTTATCACAATTATAAATTGACAATATGTATGAAACTTTCCGCTCTGCGTCTATAGATATATTGCATATTGGTGTTGTTATTATTTAATTAGTATTATAAAATAATAATAAATTTTTGATGTTTTTTTTTTTGCTGGTTTTAATTATATTATATTTACATAAAATTCTTTAAAAAAAAAAACATATTGATTTCATGTATATTGAAATTTACAAACAAAATAACGGAGGTAGTATTGACGATAATCATATTAATTAAATTTGCAAATTGAAATTCAAATAGCTAATTATTATATTTCGATGTTTTACCGATAATACCTATAAACTTTTACACAAATTTTTGTTGGTATGTTTGGAATTATTTCATAATTTTCTATTAAAATTTCAAAATGAATATATTTTTAACAATAATTAATTGTTTCATCAATATAATAAAGCTTTAAATCTGTTCGAGCTCATAAACTTTACAAATTTCAAGCAGATCTAAAGTCGTAATGCATTGAAATTGGCAATTGTATAAGCTTTCGTCTTTTGCAGTTAGTAAGTAAAATTTCGCAAAAGACTGGTTTGTTGTCCGCGTATTAAATCGCAAACAAATATTAATCTATTACGCGTTTCGGAATAATGAATTACCAAGTGGTATTACCAAGTTTTAAAATGAATCAATACGCGTATTTAAATATTCACTTTGTTACATATTTATTTATTTATTTAGTATATTAAGTGCGTTCAGTATACAGATCTCAAAATCCCTCGAGAATAATTAATATGTTGGGATCGATAAAATAAATTACAAATCCCGAATAACATCTCTCGTAAACATTCGATACCGCGTTCGATCCGATAAGTAAACAGCGTTTGGGATTAAAGCCGCTTGGACTGGGAATATCAGGCTTTGCAGAAAGGTTGAATTTGATGTAAATCTCGTATCAACGCAAGACGTTCCCTTGCAATCGCAATGTAATCTATCCTATTTAAAACTTTGTTCTTATTTGCTAGAATATCGACACCTTTCCACTGAATTTAAATAAATTTATCATCAAACACAATTACTTCGTATAATATTAAAAAACAACTATTCCCGAGCGTTTTGCATCAATTGTGTACAAATTGAAATGGGATTAGGTTTTTAATAATAGGCAGTCGGAATCCTTAAAAATACGAATGAAATGAATAAGCAGGATTCGACCGCAGAAATTATTTCAAGCTCTTGTAAGACTTCTCAATCAAAGCTCGCGTAGGGATGTTTAATATTAAATTTTGAAATTATGTATAGAAATGCAATTTTTGTAGAAAAATCCGGTATGGATGGTTGATGGGGGTGGGTGTATTTTGTAGTTGTTTTGTGTTTCGTGTGAGTCATCGGAAAACATTGTGTGTGCAGAACAATTTCGTTTGTTTATTTTGTTGCTATTTGTCGTGGCAACTGGCTGAAGAATTGGAACCGGCTTCGGTTGACCGAATAGTCGTATTTTTCAACTTAAGCGTTTCGGCTCGATCAACCACCTCCATATACGATATATTGTATTTGTAGAGATTTTCAGTGACACACCTATTTTTCGTTCTTTATAGAAATTTATAGTCTCACCATATGATAATTTGCTATAGATGCAAAGAATGTTTTTAGTTAAAAAAAGTATATTAAATATAACATGTCACAACTAAATAATGTTACGTGTTATGAAAAAAAAAAACGTTTTTAAAGAATATTTATAGGTGTATTATCCTACGTAGAGTAGGTATGCAATGCACATACTTATTATGGTATTATGGCATAGTTGCGCAAATTGTACATACATACATACATACAGACATATAACTGGTAATACTGTCATCGCGGTAATCTCATCTGGGTTTTAAAACTAACAGTGACATTTATTTATTGCTGAAAAACACGCTCTATGAATAAACATTTCTGTATGAATGCATGCGTGTGTGTGTGTTTCTCTCTCTCTCTCTCTCTCTCTCTCTGTGTCTCTCTCTCTGTGTCTCTGTGTGTGTGTGTCTCTGTGTCTCTGTGTCTCTGTGTGTGTGTGTGTGTGTGTGTGTGTGTATGTGTGTGTGTGTGTGTTTGTTTGTGTATGTGTGTATGGTTGAGTATGTGTGTATGTTGGGTGGATAGAATTTTTAATTAAGTTTCGTGACGCGCCAATTTAAATTATTAAACCGACAGGACAGCTTCCCTGCCACGCATGCACACACGCACACATTGTGACTTATATGGAATCGATTTAACGGACATTCTATATATCAATATATACGCTGCGTTTTATATGGATATATATATATATATATATATATATATATATATATATATATATAAATAAATAAATAAAGCGTATTGGATTTACGCTCTTTTGATTCGAGAATCGGATGTTGATTCGGGGAAGTAAAGTAAATTATTTTTTTCAAGTTTATTTATATATGTATATTCAGTAAGCCTATGATTTGCTGTTTTATTTATTAATTAGATTTGAAAATGATGTTCGTACGCACGTACATTTGGTACAATTTTGGTTTATTAATGTGGTATTACGAATGTTGAGCTCATTAGTAATTTTAAATATATGTATTCGGCATAGCACATGAACGACCCTTGGTCGGACATGTGATAAAATTAGGCAAGCTCCATTGGATTATCAATTGACCGTTTTCAATTCCATTTAATCCTGCATAAGGACTTCCTGGTCAACCAGACTAATAGGTCGGGGGGGATGTTCAATAAATGTGATTCGTCACGTATAGGAATGCGGTCACTTTTATACCTTACGCACACGAATTATTTCACTCTTAAAATACAAGTTTTACACTTAAGAACTATAATAAAATAAAATCCCTCAACAATATTCCCAAATTGAGTAACATTAAACGGTTTTTTTATTGGTAAATTAGTTTTAAAACTACACTAACTAAATTAGTTAGAAGTATTCCCATACACCATTTCAATTAGTAACTTTACGACAAAACTCTTTTCACAATGTATATAGTGTATGTACATACATATAAAATAAAATAGCCAACGAAATTCGGACTGGTAAAAGAATCAATTTAGTTTTACTATACTATTTTGGGGCGGGCGAAAAAACCAACATAGATTCTTGTTGATAAAAGAACTAACGTAATTTCGTAAAACACAAAATAACGAATGTAATTTTATCGAATATTAAAATGACTCTCGAACAACATTTACCTATAAATATATAAAAGCGCTCCCGTATTTTGCATTTCCGTTAATTATTTGTGTCTTCCATTGTCTTACAATTCGGCACGTCGATTAAATTAAATATATTTCCTCTGAAAAGTAAGCTACAGAATTTTAAATTTTTATCTAATCCTGAAGATGTATCAATAAAAAACACTACGAAATTTATTTAAATTGAAAAAAAATTGTAAATTGATTAACATGAAACGTAGAGTATAAGTTTCCGAAAGGTGGTTTACGTTTGTCAGATATGTGTAACCAGCAAGAAGGATGGATTGTCACATCGCATCGCAGTGAAGATGATAAAAAGAAAATGGCACCCACTGGGAAATATATATATCACATTCATAACCGCACGCGCATATATTACCTTTAGTAGACAGTCTGTGACTGATTGCCGCATTAGGCTGGAGATGAGTGACACTTTCGTGATTCTCAAAAAGATATTTTCAATATTCACGATACATTTTCTACATCATAATAGATTGAAAATGTCGATGAAGTTTTGATATAAATTCGTTTAAAAATACGATCAATCTAGATACAATATTGAATTTATAAACTCAATTCCCTAAATTCTATACATCTTGGGTGTCGTAAAAAAATATTTTCGCTACTTTCCTTGTAGTTATATGATTAAATATATAATGAAGTTGGTGTGAATATAGCAACGTTAATAACACTGAATAAGCAAACAAAGATGGCCGTTTACGCTGGTTACGGTTAGGTTCAGCTAACAATGGTGCTCGGGTGCCTGTTAAGACCTAGCGATCAGCATCTCTGGTTGCAATCGCTGCTAATATAACGCCAAAGACAATGGTTAGTTCCACGCCAAAGTCTCAAGTCAACGACCCATGTTTTGCATAAAGGCATCTTGCCAACTGTACCCCTTGAATAAACTATGCATGGAATAACTGTTTAAAAATTCTAGGTTTCATTTAATATTTATTAAGCCCTTTTTTTTCATACAACTAAAGCTTTACATACAAGTTTCCATATCACGTATATGTAATATAATTTTATAAATTATTTAATTAAAATTTTTTATTTGAGGTCACCTCAATTTTTTTTCTTCTTCAATATATTTTAGCTCGCCGTACATAGTACGGAAGAGCTTAAGTGTTTGTTTGCATATTTTCTCTGTAACATTTTCGGATTTAGAAAACTCTTTCGCAAAAAACCATTTTATATTGCCTTGACTCCGTAAATACTTGGTAATATGTTGGTACCTCGCTCGGTAGACCAAATTTTGTCGCCTCTTCTCCTCTGAATGTAACGAACCGATTTCAACCAAATTTTGCACACTTATTGTGTAGGATCTCAATTGAATCCTTGCGAATTTTAAATCCAATAAATATTGCACTTCAGGAGATATTTGACTCCAAAGAATAAACATCTACAGTGCCTTGCTCTTGACTTTCTGGCGTTTTATAATTTTACCTTCGACCGTTTTCGCTATAGAGCATGCATGTGTATGTGGGCACCCACATCCACACAAACACACACACACACACACACAAACACACACACAAACACACACACACACACACATACACACACAAAAGAGGTATAAGCGCGACTAATGCTTGTTTTTGGAACGAAACTAAGATTTCACTATATTTGATAGGGTCGGGTGTTTATTTGCATTATGCTCATTTGTTGTTTTATCTTACGATTTGTTCCGTTTCCGCGCAATCTCAGCGTAAAGTACGACTTTTCCTGTCGTCGTAAATAGAACACAGAGAAAGAGCAAATTCTCAATTAACATCTTTCGCCTTGATTACAGAGATTACATTTGTCTAGTAATGCCGTGCTGGAGCATAATATACTTCAGGCCTTTTTGTAATTTCCTTCGAAAGTAATACGATACCTATTTTTGTGTTCATCAGCCTGTCTTTGATGTACCGCGGCTTTTGCAGCGTCACTTTTTTTTTTAAATTAAAATCTTCACTAGGGGAAAGGGCATAGGCGTGCGAAACTACATTTATTAAAGGATCGTGAACAGTTCATAAACGATTGAGTAGAAAATAACATTTTGAAATATTTGCCTAGCACATTTTGTTAATGCTCCAGGCCAGAGTAAATTCGATTTTTTTTGATTTGTGTATCTAGTTTTATGCACCAATATACAAAGTCAATAGAGCGCAATTTATTTATCATTACCATTATCAACGTTTGTTTTGTTTTATAACACGAATCATAATTGCATCTTTCAATAAAACGTTCAGTTGTGTCCAAAACAAAAATAATGATCTTATTAACTTGATGCACAAATGCAATATATATTTATATTAAATGTTAGTTTAGATATTTCGTAATATTAGTTAGACGTAGTAGTGCATTTCGTCAAGTTGAATTACATTTTGATACAAAGGCAGCATCATTTATATCTTAGCTGTCAGTATCAGCTGATTTCAAGTTCTGGTCTTGCTTTTACCGAATTCAAGGAGTTGAGAAACTAACCAGCATTCAACTTGTTCACAGATGAGATCTTAACGAACCAATACAAGCGAATATTCACCTTATAGCTTTCGACGCTTTATGGTGGAGGTGCCGCACATAAGTGTGTATGTGTGTGAGGAGATTTTATTGCGAAGAAATACGTTGTGGTTTATGTGCAATTAAACGTATTATGGATTAAACTACGATTAGTGATAAATAAAATTTGATTAATTTTTATGAAATATTTGCCGATATTTTTAATAAGTTTAGTCTAAGCATTCATTTCTGTAGAATTTTAATAAATAAAGTAACTACGTTTAAGTGAAATGAAAACATATATTAAAACTATAATTTACAAAGAAATTTGCATGTTAAGAAGTCTTCAAGTCTTTTTGACATTTTCGCTAAGAGCTCTTGCGGAAATCTTGGTAGGAAACTTTTTAAGGGTTGGTTAATAAAGTCTGGAGACTGAAAAGTGTACAATTATAACAAAAGTTATTCGTTGGTTTTGCTTATATTATATGCATTTATATATATAATATAATATTTGAATTTATCTATGCAAGTGTGTTATGTATATACATAGAGTAATAATGTAGGGTGTCGTCTGGCGGAGTATTGTATATAGTATATGTATTGTGTCCTCGCTAACTTATGTACGTGCATTTAAATTTGCGGAATAAATTAAGCTCGGTGTGTTTGTTGGGTATTACATTCTAGCCTGACACACTTATGAGACAAGTGCGGTGTTGCGAGCTTAACAGTCATCAGCGGTTGTGTTTTAAACACTTGCCGCAAAATATATAAGAAGATATACATATAAAAACCTATTTATTAACAGCTTAGCCAGCCGTCACGGCTGGTACTACTTTTGCTTTCATAGATATGTACGAAACATAGTTAAATATATCGTTTGCGATACCCTTTCATCCTTTATAATAAATACGCTTAAGCTTCGTCATAATTTAGATTATACGTTTTGTTTCATGAGAATTATTTATCTTATTCATTATTTTTATTACACTACGTTGGACTTTCATATAAGTTCTACATATAATACTACATGGCTACAATAATTTAAATAATTTACTTTGTTTCTAAACACTTCTCTCGCATCTGTGTTTTATATATTAAATCTCAAAAATTATTTTAGTCGATTTTGTTTTCCTATTCGAATATCGACAGGCAAAGTTCACATGATTTATGAAATATAAATTTCCTTACCTTCGTAACTATGGCAATATGAATAAGAAATTTAAGTGTTTCAGTCGCATTTTTTGTTTGTAACTGGCATACGTTTTAAAGAAACTTTTCAAATATATGTTAAATGCAAAATTTTTAAATCTCTCATTTAAATTTTTACTATAAGTGCAACTGTTTTGTAGTTACTACAGGAACAACAAAAAATATGATAAGAGTAAACATGCACTTCTGGTTTAAATAAGAGATTTTCTTGTGAGTTATGTATTATAGTTTTAACAGTTTTGGTTGAGTTGAGTGCTTACATATACATACTCTATCACTTTCACACACACGCACATATACATACGTGTGTGTATTTTTAAAGAAAATAATAATCAATTGTTCCCGTCTATAAAATCGATGTGTGGTGGTTGAGGTTCAAATAGCTGAAGTAAATGATTTTGAGTTAGGTGAGGAATGACGTGTAGGTATATCACGTAGTACTCTCCAACAGAATCACGTGCGTTTGATCGGGAAGATGTCATGTACTGGCTGTCTTCAGCAGCAGCAGCAGTAACAGTAGCAGTAGCAGCAAGCCAAAAAGAAACAAAGTTTCCTTATATGCTCAGAGGCGAAAGTTTATTATTTTTATAGACTATATAAAAGTGCAGGTTCCGAATTATAGACGGGCGAAAGTTTGCCCGTGGGATTTCGAACAAGTGGAATGTTATAAGTACGTCGCGTTTTTCCAATCTCGTACCACTTTTCTTTTCCATTTGCCCACTTTTTACCGACATACTACACAGCGAACTTTTTCTATAGATGAACACATAACAATTTTTTTGCTTTGTCATGCGAGATTTTATATAAAGTGTCTAACTGATGCATATTCTTTTTTCGACTTATTATTATTCAAACATGATTTACATTTCAATGAATTGCGAATAACTACATAGAATACATTTCATTTTAAAAGTACAGTATGCCCATTCATAACACAAAACCAATTTACGGTTGCATCAAAACATCTTTGAGAATATATAAAATTAATCTTTTGACCGAATAACATTATTTACGTATCGTGCTTTGAATCTTTTGCTACAAAAGGAAATCAAGACGTCGAAACCACGGCCGACAAAGATAAGCAAACTGTGTATCGCTTTTTTTCTACAAGTCTGTCTTTGTGACGATGTTTTGCAGCAAATGAACGCATATCTCTGTTTCTTTTTGCGCTAGTGCCAAGCTGACACTTTTGTCGACGCGCAGTCTCTCAAAGGAACACACCAGTATATATATATATATATATACATATAAAAACAACAAAGATTTCTCTTCGCACAGTCGAGAGATGGACGCAATTATGCATCTTGTGCGTGCGAAAAAGTCAAGAGCTTAATGTTATATAAGGATTGCGTCGCGTGTATTCCGAACATAAAAACAGGCTCGTCACACAAGTGTACTTTGCTTTAAAAGCCTAATATTCTTCAAAAACTATATTATTATCGTCATTTCCCGAAACTAATATATTGATATATGTATATTAATTTTTTTTATAATATAAGACACTTAATTTTAATTTAATTGCTTTAATTGTTAATAATTAATAAATGGTATAGGGTCTAAAGGAATAAATGTAAAAATGCGAATTAAATAACATTCTGATAGTAAAGTATAAGTTTATATTGAATTTAGGAGAATAAATAATTTTATGCGACACTAGTAAAATAAAACATGTCTATAAGCTGAAATCTAATATATTACAACCGTCAATATAAAATTTATGCCGTATGCATAATATTTTCATAGGATCTGTAGCTGGCTAGCTGCAAGTCGCAAAAATACGTCGATATTTAATACAAACATATTTTTATGACGGTCCAATATTTATATATGTATATATATATATATAGATCAGATCAGTCGCGCTTTTTATGTGAGGCTTTCAAAAAATAAGCTCTGATCGTAAGATTGTAAGCGAAATATATTGCTTGCTATTCTAATTCTTTATCGAACATAAAAATAAAAAATGGTTATTTTGTATTAAAGAAAAATGCTTACATGAAGAATTATTTTACGTTATTAAAAAGTGGAATATAGTCACTTTTATATTTAGATAATAAGTGTACTATAAATATAATAATATTATTTATGAGAAAAATGGCAATGCGTGATTTGTGAATCTTAAAATTATATTATATATTCTGGATTATCGTAAAAAGAAATAATCAGTTTTACTGTCGTATCTATGTACGTAATTATGTGTATAAACGAAAATTGATATAATTTCAAGTGAAATTGGTGTGCAAATCATTCTTGAAATGTTTTAACTCGCAGCAAAATGTAATTTTCCGCTGCCACTGGTTGAACTCTAGAGAACCAATCACTGATTGACAATCATCGATGTTTCAAACTACGAAATCACTAGTGTAATGATAAAAAAAACGCTGTTCGTGATTGGAAAATGTTCGAATTCTCGTGAAACTAGTTTATAGAGAATCCTACAGCAACTTAATTATAACAAAAATGTGTTGAATTTTTCACGCTCGCCCGTCGCTATCATCAAAATATAACGATGTATTATAATTACGTTTTTCAAACATTTTAAATTACATGCACCGAACTATGATGTTAATATTCTCGACAAACAAAAATCAACTTACAAAATATGTCATTTTAAAATCGATTCATCTTCAATGCAGTTATAATTTTCGCTAACGCATATGCTAAAAATTGCAATTCGAGGCGTTATAAGTCTACAAAGAAGAATCTCTTGACAAATCGCTGACAATCGCACCGATAAAGTAGTGCTCTACACTATAGTGCTTTGCACACAATTTAGTATAGAAAATATTTTTTTAATTGTCAGGCTTTATGATAGAGAGCTTTGCATAAAGTAGTAGCGATAAAAGAATGCCGGACACATTGGCTTTCTTCTTACGTGTTTCTTTCGTTTTTTCGTTTTTTTTTGTGTATGTGATGTATTTTTTCTCGTTTCCACTAAAGCTAAATTGAATTTTATAAAGTGACATGTAATTTTGCCGGAGCGAACGGAAACTCTGACCGGACCGGAAAAGTGTTTGTTTTTTCACTCACCAACGTGAGCAGTTATTATTTTATTGCTTGAGGCACAAATGTATTAAATGCGAGTTTGTCAATGTTAGCTATTGCATGCTTTAATACTAAAATATCTGCAGTGTCTCACACTGGACTTTCTTATACGTAATAGGTATAAAAATGGTAATAAAATACAAATTTAATAATTTTTATTTAATCTAAAATCATAAAGTATAGTGTTGCGTATAAAAAATATAGATTTTATAATATTACGAGAAACAAATCTTATTTCGTGAAATGTTTCGAAATAAAAATAAGAAAATCTAATTTAAAACATACGTTTTAAATTGTTCTTTATAAAAGCACAAGATATAAAAAAAAAACATTTCTACTAAAAAGAAGCAAAATTTTAAATTAAATTGAACCTATATATTTTTATTCTTGTAAAATTGTATATGAAACATGTTAATATGATTATCCTTTATGATGAATGAAATATATTACCTTAAAAAAAAAAAACATCAAAGAATTACAAGGAATTTAAAAATTCAATAAATGTTTATTTTAAGAACATAAGTGGTTGACGTTAATTTTAGATTTGCGTGCTTTGAAATATAATTGGGGCCATTTTAAATCTCATTTTCGTCGATTGATTTGAACTTTTTTGAAGCTAAAATACATTCATGTTATTTGAGCATTAGTATCAAGTTTTCAAATTAGAATAGTTTATGAAATTGAGCGCTTTCCACTGTAATTTTCAGTTAGTATATAAAGTTACCGTCAGTCAATTATACAAATTTGCAAGGAGACGTAAATATGAATACGGTTGTTATTGAATTATAACTTTAGCTTATAACGTAATTTAAAATATCGAAACTTATATACAATTCATTTACAAAAAGATAAAATCTGAATACTAATTAGCGGTAAAGTTCATTTAAAAATAAATATCTGCAGGAATTTCTTACTCAATTAGATAATAAGAATAAACTTAAATATTATTATTTATCCACATACAGAAACATAATTTAATTAATTATATTCTCCATAACAATGTAATTTTGTTAGGGTAAAAATGGATTATTTGTTTCGAAGGATAATAAATCAAGAAACTTCAAAAATGTATAGGAAATAATGGTAAATTTGATATGATTGAATTATTACAGAAAACTTTTTTACATTTAATAAGAGATTTAAATATATTCTTACATAATTCATACATTCTTTACTTATAAGTGTATATAGCTAAAAACTTATTTAAAATATTCAACATGGATTAGGAAATGCTCAAAAACGTTATTTTAGGTAGAATCTCGACTTATATTATATAAAATTAAATTTTGACCTAATATAATTAAAACTGGTAACAAAGGACCAACGCCATATACAAAACATCTAAAGCCAGACCTGTTAACCAACACGGAGAAATAACCCCGTTTCCCTGACACTGAGAGTGTAAAAGTAAAACTTTAATATTCCAAAATCTCACACGACGGGCGTTACTGTCGAGATATCTTACGGTTTATTAGACGTTTAAGAATTTCGTTTCGATATATATATTCACACACGTGTCGCCGTACCGGATATAGTTATTGTTTCTTTTACGTTACTCGCTTTACGTTATTTTTCTTTTTGGCAACCGTTTGACTTTTGTTTTAATTTCAAATCGCAAAATATAAACAGATTTCATTTCGAAAACCAAATATTATCACAAATAATAATATTTGAAATGAATATTTATTTTACTAATAAGAAATTTGAAAATGACTCATCTGGGACAGCCATAAAGAAATTCAAAGTAATAACAAATTTGTAAAATTATGAGCTTTAAGTTGGTTGCGTCTGTATTTTTCGAAGATATTACAAGTGTACAGCAGGGAATAATAACACCATCAAGAATGTTGGCCAACTTCACATCACTGGATTACAAGTGTCAGCGGCCGGGTGGCCGGATGGCCGGGCGGTCGCGGACGACAACGTGAACTCTTGCATATAAAACATTTAAATTTGTTTTAATTTCGGTAGCACAGACTGGTAACTGGTTGGTTGGCTTGGTTACTCTTCTGGTTACCATGCTTTCCCTCCACCCTGTTCGTCGCCGCAACAACCCCTCGTTCATATTAAAACCTGAATTTTTATCTGCATAATTAGATTGCCTTCGCTATTAGATGAATTCTAAATGTATATCTCTACTACTGTAACCTAACGTCCATTCTTTTTGTTTTGTTGTAAATTCGTAATTTTACTAAATTCAAGTTTGAATTAAAATGTTCACAAGTTTCTGAAAGCATTTAATATTATTAAAAACGAAAACAATTTTTTAATTAGAAAACTAAAAAGGAAGAAAATATAATAATGGTCGTTTTCTAAATGAGATTTCATATTTATTATAATCCTGTGCTTTTATATACCTACATAATTAGTTTTTTTCTAAAAGTCACTATAATTACTAACTACACCCGCAAAAAAAAACCTTAGAGCGTTTCTGAAAGTTTTTGTTTTATAGAATATTGTTTGGAAAAAATAAAATGTCTGTTATAATTGAATTCGTGAATGTGTGATTGCTGGATTGCATGTTTGCTAGAGTGCGTCTTAAATGGTTAAAAAATAAAAAAAATAAATATCGTTTTGACTACCGGAGAGCTAAAACATTCTTTGATAAAAAGCTTGTCTTTCATCGTCCTGAATCCAAATATACATTATATACCTATTGGATGCTATTTGTCGCTCGTAAGATCAGAATTTGTCACTTCTTCTCCTCTGAAGATACTTATCAGATTGACTTCAAATTATATATACACAATCTATAAGTACACAATTCATGCCACTAGTATTTTACATTCTCTATATTCTTTATTTCCGGGGTTAATGAGTCCTCAAAAATACTACGATTTTTAAATTTCTAAGCTACAACAAATAAAATCAATAGCTGTCGCAAGATTATTGATGGTTATAGTATATATATATATTATTTATTTATACAAAAATTTGCTACGGACATTTTTGTTAAAACATATTTTAATTGTATATTTTTGAAAAATAATTCAAAATTTGATGCACAAATCGAATGATGATCATTAAATAAATTTGGACATGTAGTACAAATAGGCTTATAGCATATATGTATATACCTATAATATATGTAGCGCTATAACAGTTTCCAAAGCCATCAACAACTTGACGCGCGTATACGTGCCAGTTTTCCTGATACCATCTGTACCTGTCTGTACTTTGGTTGGTTGTTGAGAAAAGAATAACCATACAGTTACCGGAGGCCAGTTACCGCCATAACCAGAACATGAAAAATAACTACCTTATTTATAAACAACGAGAGATGCTTTCTTAGAAATTGAAATGTAAACATTGTAGATGGTTATTATAAAAGTTATTATTTTCATTTTTTTGCACTTTACAAAAGATGAAAAGCTGAATAAATAGAAAGAAAATTTTACTACTAAATAGCTTCTGAAAATTTTACTCTAACAACTTAGACTTTATAGAAGTCTAACCATTTTTGAAGCAATCTCGAGTGCTTAAATATAAAAGCAAGTCTTATGTCTGTGTATGTTTGTAAAATTTCGTACTTTGAAGATAACTTTAAAAGACAGTATAGTTGCAATATACGCGCGCGGCTGTATGTAACTATGTACATACATATATACGTAATATGGAAGAGTGTTCTATTTTTCATTCAAACAAATTGACCCATTTTCGTTCGTTATATTTTTCCGCTGTGTCGGAGAATTTGCCCCAAGTTTGGTATATGTTTTTAATGCAGTTGGAGCTCGCTTGGCGATTCAAAACTACACTAGAGTAAAACTAGTACACACTTAAATGTCAGCTTGAATTGAGGTGATGCGAACGTTTTAAAAGTGAACAAAACAACTTACCAGCCAAGATGGAGAAAACCAAAACTTTAGAACTAGAATCTTCTAAACTCGGGATCATTTTCTTATTTCGAGAAACAACACTTATAATTTCTTGTGTAATTCTTGACAAAACGACAAATTGGTAAACATTGTCTAATACCCAATTAAAGAAAAGTTCGTCAATTCTTTTTCATCCTTAGACAGTTGATGGTTTCTATTCGTATTGCTTAAAAATTCATTTAAGCTATAATCCTTAAATGGTAATTTTCGTTCCAAAATTTAATATGAAGAACAAAAAATCAATGGCTGTTAAAAATAGAAACATGAGTGTTGAATAATATAGAGGGTCGCCACAATTTCCCAGATTACATTGGAACTTATTCAATAATGGGTATTATACTTTTCGGTGTAGTTAATACCCGTTGGGGGCATCTGATTGCTAATAAATGATGCACCATGTTCTTTTACGGAGGCCCCTGTCAACTGGCGATAGCGTGACCATAAATTCCCATTCGCGCACAAATCTGATCAAACCCGGTTTCGATATATTAATCAGAAAGTTTTGATTACAGTTTTTTCATAGCTTAATTTTACATAAAAGATGCTGTTTTGCCCCTTTTTCCAATATTTTCCAGTTTCAATTTACGATTTAGAAGCAATGATTAACATGAGATTATAACTGTCTTAGAATTTTCATAAAAAGCCTTTTAGTAATTTTCTTATAGTCTTACAAGCCCTTAAATGATCAGTGTGTAATATTTATAGAATAATAAAAAAGTATATAGATAAAAAAAATTTTACTGAAAAAAATCATGTTTTTTTATTTCTGGGTGTGTTTTTTTGCTATAATTACTTTTTAATTTTGTAGAAAATATTGAATTTATTAACTTTTCATATTTCATAAATAATTTCGGTCTGGCAAGTTTCTAAGCATATCCATTAAATATACGTTTTAAAAATTTATTAATTGTTTTAAAGGGAATAAAAGTCACACAGTATGTTATTTAGAATTTAAATATTAAAATTACTAATTTATTTGTCTTTAAATATTAAAATGTTTAATTTAGACATTGCAAATTAATATTTAAGTAACTATACAAAATGAAAGAGTGTAAATATTCTTTTTTTGGGAAAATTTAAAATTGTTTTAAATATTTGACGGGGAAGATCGATATAGTTTTAAAGTTCTTTATGGTTTATGGTTTCTTGTGGCTTGGTTTGGGTTAAATATATTGATTTTTAGAACAATTTCTAAACAAATAAAATTTGCATAGTGTGAGGTGAACGCTATTCTTTCTTTCTCTCTGTGTGTGTGTTTTGTGTAACGGCATCTCGAGTTTTCTCACAAAGAACATGGAAAATGCATTTTCAACTATGTATATTCTAAAGTTCACGGTGTGGTGTTACTCTCACTGTATTTGTATGTTTCATTTTAATTAATACTTGTTTTATAATAAAGTTTGTATTTTAATTTCTATATAGTTTTGTGAAATATAGTTTTACAAAAATCATATTTTATTGCTTTATTTCTTACGTATGTATCTTATCTGGATACAAATGGAACTGGTGTAATTTATATTAGTAGTATGGCTGCGTTTTCGCTTTGTTCGATACTATATATAGTAAAGTAAAATGACGTTCGAAATTAATTCAATTTCTGGCGCGCAAAGTTACGAGCAAAAGTTTGCACACAAATCAGTCGGTGGTCGCAGTTCTTTCGTAGAGTTGAGCGCTACGGTGCGGTGCGGTGCGGTGCGGCCTGGGCCGGGTTTGGGATTTATACGCGGACGGTCTCTCCGTTGTTCCGCCGCAAGCATTTGCTGTCCCCTGTCGCACCCTTACGCCCCCAATGTAACCTTAACTAGACGAGCAACGGTTTAAATGACGCAAATCACTACCCCGTCCCACAAATAATTTCTACAACGTTTGCTTTGTAATTAAAAAAGTTGTGAGCACTTATCAAACTAAATGTGTTGGTTGGTTATTTCTACTGATTTCTATAGCCAATATTGTTACTTTGTGAATAAACGACTAAATGACTGCAAGCAACAGCTTATGAAAAACATTTATAGTATTTATCGTACAAGTAATTTATTTCAAGAAAGTTCTTATACGTTTTCGTAATTTACCCCTAATTTTCATATTAGTATTTATATTTAATATGTTTAAATAAATGTATAAATAATTTTATGTTTGTATAATCGCCAATATGTATTGAGTAAAATCACATATCATTTAATATATGATTAAATGAAATGTATTGAAAATTACGGATGCTGCATTGCATTGAACGTTTATGAGCAGGCACTCAGTGAAATGAGATGTCTCCTTCAAAACGTCCTTTCGAATTTAATCGAATAAATTTTATTATCTGTAATTGGCTCATATTCAAATTCTATTCAAAATTGACCCCGTTGATGCCATCATGTACACCCATATTAAATATACTCAAGTGGTGTTTATTCATCAAATTTAATTTCACAGATTTTTGTGACAGCTACAAAAACGTTCCTGCTATTTTCAAATTCCAAATGAATAAACTTTGCATTATTTAAAATAAACCTTTATCAGAATTACAATCATATTTTTTGTTTGTTTAATATATACGAATATTCATATACAGTAATTTAAAATCTATTAATGTTGTATATCAATAATAAATGCAATAATATATGTATGTATTTATGAATTTCGTCGATTACAAATGATCGAAAATAGCAACACAATTGTTTAAAAACATGAACGTGTTCCATTATTAAGAGTGGCAGTATGTAGCATTATACGGTATATAAAATAGATACGATTATATTTATGCGAGTATGCAACACCGCTAGGCGTAGCGGTGTTGCAGCCGTAGTTATTCCGCAACATTTTCAATAACTTAACACGTACGAGCGGCAACCGACGCGATGTGACACTGGCAATTTGATTCCAAGTTATGTATACGTGAACACGATACAATCCATATCACACACAGCAGTGCCCGTCAAATATTTTTTATTTCATTCCAACCCCCAACTCAACTCTACAAGCTTTTTCAGTAATTACAATCTGACATATATACCTATGGCATACAACCAAAAATTTGATATTTTAATTTAATTAAAAACCCCAAACAAATTTATTCAAAAATTAATATTAAAAAGAAAATAACAACGTTTTAAGTTTATTTATTAATCCAACATTTCGTATTACATATAAGTGTATAACCCATCAAGTGTGTTCTACACCACTGTGTGTATGATATCTAAAAAAGAAGATTGCCGGTTATTTCAGAGTGTTCCCTATGCGATAGTAAATATGTCCAAGCACAGCTGAAAGGCGGGTCCCGGCTGTGGCAAGTGTATAAATGTAGCAGTCTTGTGATAAATTTCGGCACTTGTACGGTGTACATCGTACTTTACTCGATAAGCAAACACTTCCCACATCGCACAGATAACCATACAAGACAATGGTTATTGTTTTATCTATAAACCATTCAGTTAACAGTAGCTGTTTTAGTTTAGAAGTCAATTCGAACGTCCGTCTGGGTATGAGTGAAATTTCGACAAAAACGCGTCTAGAAATATCTGAATGGACGAATTTTTATTTTTATTTATTTCGTTTCACGTTTCAATATCGAATAATTTCGCGTGCATTTTTATCCGGGTAAAGAAGAGCTCGTATGCGAAATGGAACGAAACGAAAAACTACCGGGCGTCCAAATGATACTGGAGGGCTCAACGTATCACATTCAGAAAGCACCCTTCGCCAGGTGATCTGTCTCCCCTGCTTCGAGCGCCTATGGACCGGTGATTCGAATAGGTAAACCGATTTGTCGGTCGAATGGACTGTCAGCGCGAAATAACCTAAACTAAAGTAAATTCCACGGTAAAATGCTAAACCTAGCCCCCATGCTGGTCTATATTTGATTAAAATCATTGAATTCATTTTATATTCTTTGCGTCACTGATCTTTACACCAGTGCACGCCTTTCATCTCTTTGAATCTAAATTATATATATATATATATATATATAATTCATATATCCAGTGGATGCTAGTTGTCACCCGCTCGTAAGACCAAAATTGTCGCTTCTTCCCCTCTGAAAATACTTAACAGATTGACACCAAATTTCATATACATAATGTATGGGTACACAGTTCATGCCGTTCGCATTTTAAATCCGCTATACTTTGTATTTCCGGAGTTATTGGGCTCCAAATAAAACAACAACCATACATATTGGTTTAAGATTTCTTTTAAAAAATACTTTAAAAATACACAAAAATTGATTTATTGTTATTGTTAGCGGTAGAATTAAACACAAATTTCTAGAAAATGTTAAACTAGCTTTACGTATTATTTTGCGTATGGTTTTCTTGATACTACTAGAACATGATGGAATAGATCGTATTAAGTAATCGTGTGTCTTGCGGACCCCAGACCCGCCACCCTCGTGTACAGCGCAATGAACTCACCCTTTGGTAACATAACTGTACCCTTTTGTGAAGGGAGCGGTATCTAGTGGTCGATTGCATAAACACACATAAATAAAACAGTAGGTTTTACCTACGTGGGTGGACGCACTGGTTAAGGGTGCGGTTCACTCAAAACCACCCCCATGTATATGGTCATCAGCCTTCCCCCTATTTAGTTATTTACTCGTTTCCCTACATCGTTTAGTTTAAATTTCCTCCAGAACGAAATGTTCATCAACATTTTTGGTCGCGCTTTAATAAAACCACACATGGCACTCGTCATACACGTACTAAAACACAACTAGCCACCAATTCGCTACATACATTTTCCAACCGCAATGATGTCCATAAAATTAAATAATACCCCCAGTTATTTTCGAGCTTCAAATCGCATAATATATTTTCTGCGATGCCGTTAACACGCAACCGAAATAAGGTGGCGGACCTCACTTGGAATGGGCGCCAAAGCTCATAGAAAGCGCACTTTATGATACCTTTAAGTCTGGGGATGGCCTACCACCCCCTGCAACCTACATAACACCGTCTAGATTTGTTTGTAGCTGCAAAATAAATTAATCCAACCCTGTATTACATGGGGTAGTTTCTTTTAATATTTGTATAGATAACAGTAATTTATTTTGTTTGTAATAAATTCAAGTAATAAACATTTTTTATTACGTTGATAAATTTTTATAAATATAGTTTTATGATTTGATTTTTGTTTTATTTTGTCAAAGCTGCATTGTAAGTTTCTTTTTACGTTCTGGAAAGAAGTTGTGGAAACTTTTTGGTGCTACTAGAGGATGTTGGACAAGTTTCGTTGTGCTAATATGATAAAACGAACAAAACGAAATTATCTTTTAATGAAGCGTCTTGGAAAACTATGGTTTTTCCCAAGTTTCGCTATTCGTTTATTATTTATGGAGTGTTTGCATGTTGATATTATATTAGATGGCTATCTGGAATATAATTATGACCTGTATGAAAGAATAATGAAGGTAAATTACGTTTTAATAATGTGCTTCAATTTTATTAAAATTTATCGAATTTTTGTGCGCTAAATCACGAATCTATATGCAAAGCGATAAGTATCATATTATATAACAAAATTAAGTCAGAAAATATATTTTAAAATAAATATATTATATCATAAACTTTTACTTAATTTATTTTCTATACAGTAAAAAAAAAAATTTATATAGGATAAAATCGCCTCGTTTGTACCAACATTTGAATTTATGTTTTGCGTTCTTAGTAACATATTTTATGTTTGCGGGACAAACGGAGCACTCTGATATTATATAGTGTATATTATTGGTCGTAGTTGCAATTGCATCCCGCTTGCGGTATGCCGACTGCATGACAGTGTAATGCCATCAGATATGCACCTAAATAACGTACTCCAACTATACCACGTCTCACAAGCATATTTCAGTTGCAACATATATAAATTTAGCTAGTGAAAACTTTTAAATAAACGAGACACTACTAAGTGTAGTTTAAATAATATATATATATCTCCATCTATTTTGCACAAATATGAAACCCCACATACAGCCACACACACAAGCACACACACACACACTCTCTCTCTCTCTCTCTCTCACAAGCACACACACTCATTCGTATGATTATAACACTTACTTATTACTTGGTATAACAAAGTAAAAAGAGTTAGTGTATCGTGTACCTGTATTGTAAAAGTAATATGGGTTGGTATATAGAAATACTCACACACATATACATACATACATAGACGAGAGAGGTTATGTGCAACGTGTTGGGGTTCCCGAGAGCCTGAAGTGTCCACGGCGCAGCGTAATGCGGATTGCAGATAGCTGAGTAGAAGTGTACATACATACGTATAGAATAGGCAGTCGAGTAGGTAGGTACTGCGTACTGCGACTGCAAGCACTTTACTATATTAAGCACGTACTTTTCGGTGGCCCTCCCCCGGTTTATATTAAAAGTGGCGCTTGGCAGACCATCTAAATTAGAAATGACACCGGAACATATCTCGTGCACTGAACCATCTACACGTGTCACCATTTAATTTAATCGTGTAACTCATCTAAAGCGTTCTTTTATATTAAAATTCCCGTGAAATATCTCGAGTGTCTTAACATTTCGCGTATCCATTTTACTTATCCGTAATATACGACCGGTTATCTTAAAGCGATTCATTTAATGCACCGTATTGACATCATGGATATATTTTTTAAAACTTTAACTGAATTAGCGAGCATAACTAATTAAATCTCCAGAATAAGAGCTCTAAAAGGGCACTCTTCCTTATTATCGTCTCATTCATTTCATTCTATTATCGAAGTGCTCTTTATATGATTGTATTAGTCTAGTAAAATTTACCCTTCTACTATTTATACGGAAAACGCACTGTATAATTTATTTTAATTTTGAAATATATATATATGAATTTAAAATATGTTTTATTTTTATTTAAATATTATTTGTTGTGTATATATAAACATTCCATACTCATTAAAATGGGGTGGAAGAAAATTTTTTTACTTTTATAAGTAAAGTAGCGTATTTGCAATGCATAACACAGTTGTGTTAGCAATGAAATTAGGGTATTTAGTGAATGTTAATAGCACACGTAAAGATTACGTACAGTGCATAGATATGTTATGTAATATGCAATAGATAGAAAGCAAAGGCAAATCAGTTGCAATGACTATCCCCTGCATACACATTCGGATGGCCTTTGAACAGGATACAAAGTGGCTAATACCAATGTACGTATGTATGTATGTATGTAGGTACGTACCTTATGTATGTATGTATGTAGTTAGATGTACTGTTTTAGTATATTGCATGCGGTTTAACTTAATGTTTCATGAATTCCAAATAAGCTGCAATAATTAAGCGGTTTGTGTGGTATCCGTCTCGTTAGCTCTCAATATGCGTTAGTTATATACTAGGTAATTTGTAGAATACACCACACAATGTTTTGTTTCTTCATTCATTCATTCTCGTGCTTTAAACACAGAATTCGGATATTTTATGCACTTCCTGGATCACAAATTCCAGTCGCATACGCAACATTTATATTTTACACATTCACACTCACACATACACACACACAAATACACACACACAGACAGATTTAGTTCAGGTAAGGTCAAAATCTCGAGATTGAATTATTTCTCGATTAAAATATTTTCATATTACTTCGTAAAATAAAATAACAAATTGTGTATTAAGTACACAAACTGGAATTAAAAATATATTTATTTGCTCATAAAATCTAAGAGTAGCGATCGTAAAATATGTTTCGTGTTTATATTTAAGTACATTTTCCTGTGTATAAATACAACATGCTACATTTAATTAAATCTCGGTTTATTTACATATACTATGTTATATATATACATTTAATTAATTAATATATATAAATTTTGAGAAACATATTCGCTAGTGTTTTTTCTTGTCGGCGTATTATCGTAATATATAGAACTATGCAGTACAACCTGAAGTAGAATGTAGCACGACTGAGAGATAAAAAATAAGTGTGAAAGAGCATAATTCCGCGCGCAAATACTGTTATAATAACCTTAAATACTCGTTAACACTAGTGTTTAAAATCACTATGGAATTAAAAGCGAATGCAGACTAAACCTGTTACCATTGTAATCAAGCTAGCGCGAGACTACAAGGTAATTAGTGTGTATTTAGCCACCCGCCGCCCAGTAAAGAGGGAGTGAAAATGCATAAGATTATTCCAATCTATTACATGCAAATGTTGTGTGCAACATTGCCGTCACCTGTGATCACGTATTGTGGTGTTAACATTGCATTGTTGCCATTCAAGGGGGACACCTATTGTGTGTACTTGCACATGTGTGTGTGTGTTGTTGTTGATTTCCTGTAGTATTAAATATTTCATGAATTTCAGATGAGGAATTACGTGAGTATCCTGATCGCCGTGGTGTTCCTGTTGCAGCAGCAAGCATCCTTCTGCAACGCGGCACACACTAAGGTATGTGCTTTGTATATTTAATTATCCTATTTATATTATTTCATTTATTCATGCTATACAATAATTATTCATTACGACAAATAAGTACTTAGTACTTTTATAGGAACATTTCTCAACATGATATTAAAATTATTACTTCACTTTCGGGCCTTATTTATAAAAAGTTTGTTTAGTTTAAAATATAGTTAAAAAAAAATTGATGAAAATACATCAAAAACAGTTTAATAATTACTTATATGATGAAAGGATGCTTTACAAATTATTGTGAACAAATGTGAACAATTTTGCATATTTGTTATTTATTTATTTTCCTATTACTAATAAAACGACCAGAGTTCATATATGTTTGTTATCAGTTATAATGAAAATTATGTTATGTGATAAGAAAATTATTTGAGCTTTAAACAAATAAATGGGAATTGAAAATTCACAAACGCCAATCAAGATTTTAAGAGAAATATATAAATATGGAATATATTAACGTCTACTACATACATATATGTAATACGTTGCATAGACACAATATAAATGGCATAGCATGTCCGACACGTTATTGCTATTATTGTTGTTGGATATGCATACGTATGTATAGGTAGTAAAGGCTTACACATAGTGGGAACACGGGATATGTTGGTAGATTGTCGCAGCTAGACAGATGATGAATTGATTGGATACATGTTCCCGTTATCCCGCAGGAACCCTATCCCGCCCTCACGTCCCCGTGTTACTAGATTATTGGAACGTGATAACCATACCATACTTGTACAAAATTACATTTCGATCGGCCCAACTGATACACACATATATACGTGTGTGTGTGTGTGTGAATAAATAAAAAGTATACTCCAACCCATTGGATTGTAAATTCAACGCATATTTCATTTAATGGGCGGCGTTATGGCATTGTTGAATGGAATCATAAATAAATTAAATTTCTAGTTATCTTTCATAATTACGAGTCGGAGTAAAAATTCCTAACACATATAGGTCTAAATCAAAAAGTATATTTACAATTCTTCAAAGTTTTCGTGATTTTAACAAAAATATACTTTTTGACCTTCCCTGAATCGTGACTGATTATTTACGTCTATGCGAAGTCGTGCGCGCTTGTGTGTGTGTGTGTGTTAGATAAAAAATGCCATATATTTTTGTAAATATAAATGCGACAGTATTTTATTTATTTACTCTATGACATGTGTCACCACCAATAAATCAGAGTATAGAGACTAGGTTTAGTTTCATATTTAAATATCCGATCTTCAGTTTGAAAAGAATAAAATGTATGTATATTTGACGTGATGTAGGTATCTTGCAACAAATTCACAACAAAGAAAAATAACTGTAACTCACACTTGAATAAACAAATATCAATACACAGTGTGTGTGTGGAAAAAACAAATAAAACAGGGAAACAAACGAAGGGTGAAGATAAACCATATATACGACTGCACGAAAGAGACAAGCGCAAAAGAGAAAAGCAAATCACGCATGTATACGTATTAAATTCGTTGAGATTTGAAGAGTTCTTAAGCTCACGCCAACAACCAACTTCAGCTTACTAATTAAAACCCTCCACTACGACGCTAAAGTGTATATATCTAAAGCTATTATATGTATGTACATTGTTGGTTAAATGACAACATAGCACTTTTAGCAGAAAAGAGTTAGAAATTGAAGACGGTAAATGGAATGGAAAAACAGAGTTTTCGGGGTAGAAGAATGCGGCGTAAGAGAACTACAGGTGTACGGATTAGGCTTAAAAATATAAGAAAATGAAGATATTTTAATGGAAAACACTCATCGTGGATGCTTTATTTAGCAAAATGTGAAATTGGAAACGTTACAAGAATATTTAGAAGGATTAAGTAACAATAATATAACAAAGATAATTTGTTTGAACAAGAAAGTAGAGCGTAACTTTGTAACTAGAATACGTAAAAGTAAACTATAACAGTTTTACGACGACTGAAATAAAGACTGATACCGTCTGTGTAACAGCATATTTGTTTTATTTTTCGTAATGTAATATAATATCAAGTGCCAGAAACAAGAACAATTCCCGCATTAAGATACAATGTGTTTTGTTTTTTTGGAGTTTCCACTTTTGCAAGTTTCACAGTAAATCCACCGTAATTATATTTTAATTAGTAAATAAACCAACAAACACACATATAAATGCAATGTGTATACAGTAATATGAGCACACAAAATTACATTTAAATTGTGACATTTACGGTTCGAGGTAAATTAATTAACATATATGATCGCTCCATCGAATACCTGTATATTTTTCAACAAACCTTGTTTTTCGAAATCATAAAATATCCCTAAAACTGAATTACATTCCGCAAAAGGCCCAAAAATTGTTGGATAACGTACAAAATTAATCACCGAAGCACGAAATTGTACGTTTTAAAAAAGTTTTCTTCGGCGAGCTTTCAAACTTCCCGTAAAAGAACGCGTCGCCCTCCCAAAATCGTTTTTTGTTTTCACAAACTCAAATATTAAAACCAATAACTTTCATTTGATGATTCGCACAGTAATTCGTCGGCTGTTTTGCTTAAACGAGCATTTTTTAATCTTAGTGTTAGCAAGTCGTAAGGAAATTTAATTCGAACTAAGGGCGTCATTAAAATATGCAAAACGGATTAGTTAAGTGTGCGTTGAGCGCGAAAACGGAAGAAAAGCTTTCGATAAAACAAGACTTTACTAGATAATGTTTGACTTACGTAATGTTAAGTCAATCCTCGACTAGATAAATCACGGGATTAAGTTAGGACGGTCGCGGATTAAAACTTCTATCGCAAATGGTGTACACACACGAAAGCAATTACTTTTAAAAGTAAGCATTACTTCGATAACGACCAGCCGACAATCAAAACTTGTACACTGTTTAAAAGTGATGTTAAAATGTAGTAATTATATGAGCTGCAATGATTTGGTCATTTTTGATAGCTTTTTGCGAGTGGTTTATAATACTTAAACAGTAAAATGACTGGTGCATAAAAGCGCTGTGTAGCTTTTATAGAAAGGTACTAATTATTTGATGATCATCATGAAACTTATATGTCAGTAAAGTTTTTTATTATTGGAAGCTAGAAACTATATGGCGATTCGTATCTAACGATTTATTTGAGAATGTTGGTAAGTCTGAAATAGTTAGCAATTGCGCCCCGAAAAGTTCAATCGAATTGTATTCTCTTGTTGATTGGGAGCTGCTTGCTATATAACATACGTATCTTTTACAATACAACTATCCCATCTATAGTGAGTGAAGCGTATAAGATTCCTTGCGCGATCAGACTGCTTGAATTCGATTTCACGTATTCCGAATGAATGACCTGGACGCATACATATGCAATACAAACGGTCAATGTGCTTCGCAGATCAGTTCAAGTGTGAACGGATACATTGGACATCTAGTAACGTGGCGTTTCCGCACGATATCGGATTCTTTACTGGCTTCGGATATCACGCGGCCACATTCACACTCAGTAGCGCAAATTCTATGAAAACTACACCATATACCTACCAACACACATTTTATAATAACGGAGCTTACAGATATGCCACCAGTATACAGATTCAATCCAGAAAGAATCTTCTAATTTCCAGAACATGGGCATATTTTATTTTACGAAATAATTTACGTTTTATAATCATGAAACAAAATACCTATATCGGAAATACATCTTTTGATCTACCCTAAATGGAGTCTGACCATTTTTAAGGAAACACCTCAACTGTGTGTGTCATTTGTGTAATAAGTGCGAAACGGCAGCACTTATAGCAAATATCGTCATTTTCAAAATGAAAGGTATTGATATTTTGTACAAGTTTTGTTTGAAAAGTTTCTTAAAGAAAGTGTGGCAGTTACAAGAAAATTGCTACTGAAGTTCTTAAATTACTTATATATGTTGCCATAACTGAGTAGGTACGGGAAATTATATTTAATAAATCCAATCTATTTAACGTGTCAATACGTTGACAGGAAAACAAATTGGACCCAAGTCAAAAATAGATTTAGTTTCAAATTGCTTTAAAAGCTAATAAAATATTTAAAATATAACATATTTAATTATTTTATTTCTCGCATAATTTTTTTAAATTTATATATTAATATCCTATCGAAACATATATACCTACAACGTATAAGAAATGTAAATGTTTTTATAAAATATCCTATAAAAACACTTCCGGTTATGCCCTGAAATATGACTCGTCTTTACAAAGACCCAAGTTCAAGATAGTCATAGTAAAGGGTCGTAAAAAAAAACTAAAAATGACAATCGGCCCTAAAAAAAATCGATTAAGAGCGCCACTGGGCATCCGGATCGAAAGACGAAGAATAAAAAGGTCTAGAGGCGAAGTTCATCGCACGGGAAACGGAAACCAATGTCCATTACGCGATTAGAATTGTCAATGCCGATAAAAACATAATACAGGCTAGATACCGCTCACAGTGTGGACCAAAGGTAGAGCATAGGATGGCCACTTTAGCGTTATCTTAACTTAACCGAAACCAATCGCGACGAAATAGCGAAAATAATCGAATTCTATGAATGCCCCCACTCAACGTGTTGCACAAACCAACTAGAATTGTTTTATGCAAACAGAGACCGCTTTGGTGAAATTTCCAAATATTTTCCCCTCCCACATTCATGTATCAATAATTTCGCAAACATTTTATGGAAAAGATCCGAATATCTTTTAAGGATATATACGATACATTTTAGTTGTTTAATTAACTGATGTATACGAGAGCGTATAGTATGTATGTACATATAGCAAGAACTGATCGTTCGAAGCAGATACGACAAGAAACGTTCGTTCCGAGTGAGATAGCGTTAATTGGGTACCAGTAGGGTCGAAAGTGGCACTCTCTCTGTCTCTTGTTCTTGTTGAAAATGCAAAAGCAATTTTCCCATTCATTTCGTTCCATTACCGGGACCATTCTATACACATAGTGCTCGTTGTCTAGCTGAAGCACAGTCGTTACTACTATTTATACGTAAAATGCGCGCCAGGTGAACCATGCATTGAAGGTTGTTTATAAATCGCGGCATAATAGGAAAATTGAGCGGACATAATCGATTGAAATATATTTTTTTATTATTATTTGTTTGGAAACACATTCTTTCTGATACATTTCGCTGGGGAACGATTTGTCAATCGTCAGTTATATTGGCGCCCGGACAGAATAACAATATGACGTAGACAAACGCAATAAGGCCGGATGTTCGGCATTTAAACTCTATTGCGGATGCCTATTTGGCCGGCAAATATTTGCAGTGCAAAACAAACACAATTCGCTCCTGTCCAATTTCTAATGACCATATAAACACCGAGGTTAACTGGACGTTAACCCAGATAATTGACTTGAATGCTTCTACTATCAAAATACATTAAATTATCGTTGCGGTCTCAATTATCTATTAGAATCGATAGATTTACATTAATAAACACTGACAATCACCAAATAATTTTGTTGAATATTAAAAGATTTAAATTTTATGTAGATAAAAAATAAAAAAAAACATCGCAGAATTGTAATGAATTTATTTATATGCACTAAATAGTTATTATGTATATATTTAAAATCCTGTTTCGTCAAACATGAAAATGCATAATTAATAAAATAAAATGTGGTTTACCGGGAAATAAAGCAAACATTTATTTTTATTGCAACATTGTACGAAATTCAATTATTTTATAAACAATTGTATAGAATTTATGTGTAAAGCTCAAAAATATTCATAAATAATAAATCCATTATATTTTATCCTATATTTATAAAAATCGATGTCATGCTAGAGGAAACTTGTCTATAGAATGACGTCATAATCTATATGAACTGCCTTATACACTGTTAGTGTATTATTAAATGAAATCTGTAAACTAAGTACTATAACCTGTAAGTAATGTAAAGCGCGCGCGATTGTGCGTCGCTGAAAACAGCAAACTCATGAAACTGCTCCAGGAATGATTAAAAGCGATCCCAGATTACGGGTACAGCGCGTTTATGCGTTAGCGTATCTTATCGTTAACATAAGCTTACAGGATTACAGTTAAGTATTCTAGAGAGCCATCATAACGTACGAAACGAGACGCGAAAGGAATATATGTTTAATATTTCAAATACATACAAAAGCATTCAATGATTATCACGTGCTGCAGGTTAGATTCAGGATATTACACTAAATCTAATCAGATATGCTTCAGCTGCACTAAGTAGCACTATAATTTAATCATATTCAAGAAATATATACATATATGAATATTATTAAATATTTATTACATATAATGAAATTTCATTCAACCATAGAATTACTCACTGAAAGTATTAGTTGATATTCCATAATTAATCTACCTGAAAAGTTACCACTGACTGTAAATTTGTATTGATGATATTTCCTCATTTTGTCATATTATTGAATACATATATAATGATTAATTCATCAATAAATGATTAAATAGCAAATTTCTATTAGGCAATTTATAATTTAATTAAATTTGGTTTTTAATTAACGCACTAGAGACAATTAATATTATCAGGGCGCATTTCATAATTAACAAGTAAAGAATTATGACGGTGAATTATCATTAATTTCTTAATACCAACATAAATAATAATAAGCCCCCGGTTCATTGTTTAAACGGTAACCCATAATTTTTAATTACATTACACAGGTACTTGGAAAATGCGCTCTTTCGTTTTTGGGCCACTATTGCGCTGTAGTTTGCGCCAAATTATTAAATATATAATTTAATACGTTTTACGCGAAGCACTTGAAAAGATATTAAAACGCTAACGAATTGCCTTATTATTTTATGGGTAACTAGCATTTTGCTTTTTATTAAGACGTTTTTATTTCTTACAATTAAATTTCTATAAATATACAAAACTGTAATTATCCAACGTACTAGGGAAATTCTAATATATATGAACGTCGTTTATTTTTAAAAATAAATTCATATGGAAGCATTGGTAGAATAATAGATACGAGTACGTAAAGTCTGCACAAATTTCCAACGAAAGTTTGAAAACCCCAACGAAGCAAACTAAGCCGCATGACGCGAAGAGAAATATCAGACACACAAACATGACAGAATTTTATAAAATCTTCGCTTGCCTCTCCGGTCAGCAGAACAGCCAATATCTATTCTTGCGAGAAACTTTTATAACAACAACAACAACAACAAAACTTACGCTACCCACTTCACATCATACGAGAATCATTTCTATTTTGGAATAATCAATTGCCGCGGGTGGTAACAGCCAGTTGCAAAAGGAATGATGCATAAACGTATATTGTGCGGCTAAAATTATCACTTAAAACTTAAAGCTAGTTCTAGTGAATTTATTTTTGTTTTTATTCCGGCCACCGGCGCCTAGACTTGATCCTAACTTTAATTAAAAACCAACAACGTATAAACAGGTACGATCTAATTCAATAATCTATTACAACAAAGTTTCCGTCTCCAACACATCGTGCCTCTGGTGATTACAGTTTTTTTCCAACTATGCCACAAGTTGCAAAAGTTACTCAAGAAGCAAAGTAATTCTGGTATGACGAAAAGGAAGCGTCAAGACACAACGCTATCGGCGTTTATTTCGAAATTCCATCAATAGTAAATAGTTACTTTGCATCAAATACACGCTTGTTGTGCTCGCCCGAACCTTAGAGTATATGCTCGAATTACCAATGTTTGTTGATCAAATGGAATAGCCCCCAAATCTCCACCGCTGAAGTTTCTAAATCTATCTGCAGATATAAATCGAATCCAGACGTTCGAGAGAACGTATTGTTATATGCTACATTGGTTGCGTAATGCCCAGAATCCAGAGCACCAAACAAGACTGCATATTTCACAATTTATCCATCCAATCCAAGCGTAGGGAGCATACGCGTTCCTGGTAGTCTGTAGCGGCGGACGGAACAGAGAACTAGATAGTGGTAGGGGGAGAGCAAAGCTCAGACTATCCCCTCAATGCTCTCTCCCTACTCATAACAGCAGTGTGCTGGCGAGCGAAGCACCAGCTGCCGCACTCAGTGTGTGGGGGAGAGCTTTAAGCACGCGTGCTGGGTCAGCTGATCGACGAACGGAAAAGAGAACCAGATAGTAGTGGGGGGGGAAATGTGTTACTCTTCTCCATACGCACGCTGACGAGGGGCAGTTGGCAACGTTGAGAGATGACGATCTCGCTTTTGTTGCGTTTTCGGGCGGCTCGTATCACTGATGATAGATCTCTGTGATTTTCTAATGTCGTTACACATCAACGCTTGCATTGTTGCCGAGGATTTTACGCCAAGGCAACCGGAACTGAGTTTTTTTTTATATCCCTGTTATAACATTGAGCTGTATAAAGGAAATGTTTCGATTTATTATGAATATGTTGACATTTGATTTCATGATTAATTCATTAGATACATTTCTAATAGACTTCATAATGATGAAGATGTAAATTGAAACCTTGCGGTTAGGGCAGTTTAAATTAGATTTAATTAAGACCATTGAATAGCTTTTCTACTTGACAATCTTCAAAGCACAGTGGTAATGCGATCGAGTTACAATATTAAATGACACTAATGACTTTACACAGAATGGTCACAGTTCGGATATATTTTTAATAAATTATTTTATATTGATTTTAAACTAATTATAATAATTAAGATGTTCCCACTAGTAATAAAATCCATTTATTTTTGTATGAAATTGTACTACATATAGAATAAATAACATGAATTATGCATAAAAAATAAACATATGCATATTTTGTATTGGAAAATAAAAATATTATTTTTATATATCAATAAATAAACTGTGCTGTTTGCTGTCTAATAATATATGTTTTGAATAAATTCAAACAAATGTTGAAAGCATTTCTAAATAGGTAATACGAAATTTGAATTTCGTACGGTTTACGTCCATAAATAGTTTATGGAAGAAAGCGTATAACTTTCCAGTGTTTTATGATTGATGTGTTATGAATTGCGAATTTGGTATCCGTTAAAACTCGACGAAACAATTTTCGAAACAAAATATTTAATAATAAAATGGTTTGTTCCCAAGTTGACGTTGTGAAGAATTATGCTCAAATTGGGATTAAGTTGTTGCAAAATTTATTAACCGACATTTAATACTGCTCGCTAGAGAATTAATTGTTACGGTCCTGATAAATAGACCAGCGCGAGAGTGCGCGCGCTTCATGCACGTTTCATTTTTAAAACTAATTTATTATATTTTTTTTTTTTTAACCACGACGTATTAACAGTAGAAGAATAAAAAGAATTATCTGTAGCAGCGACATGAAAAATGAGAATTCACTAGTGACATCTATGATGATTGTTTTTATGGAACTAAAAACAAAAAAAAAAAGAGAAATGGTAGTCAGTGACTGATAATGCCCGAAATGGAAAACTGTCAAATTAACGGATAGACATTTAGTTTGCGTGTCCATTTCGAAATAAATTAAATGTCTTTTTTGCAATTTAAAATATAAATTGAAAGAGATATTTCATTTGGAAATATCAAACAGTCAATTTAATACCGATCTATTTTATATATTTTGTATATTAGTTTACAAGTCTATTAGAAATTATTATATTATTCGAAAGATTTTAATAAATAATAAATAAAATAAAGTATAAATGTAGGAATAATTTAAGAGCGCATGTATAAGATTAAAATATAAACTGGACCTATAGCAATAAGTTATAATAACACCTGAATAGCGACAGGAGGTTAATAAATTAAAAAGGCGGAAATTAAACCCACCCTTACACAAACAGGAATAGAACCATGGATACCATAATAACACACACACACACACACACACACACACACACATACATGCATTGTCATTGGCCACTTTTTATGCACACAAGCATTGTGTTGTCAGGCACGAAAAATATGACTTGGCTGTGCAATAAAAACCTTTTTATCAGGCTCTCTGTACGTACCTTAACAGGGCAGCCAGAATATTCAGTTATAATACAGATTTATGTCGAAACAGAGCTTTTGCCACGGCGCATGCGTACGAATACTACGCTCCTAAAGCTAATACTTTTAAATTAATTGTTTCGAGATTTTTAATTGATGACGCCCGTTTAATATATATGGCCTATTAAAGAGATTATAGCTGAAATAATGTTAATGCCTGCTATATAAAATCTATAATATCTATTGCGTAATTAATTTTCAAATAATGCTTTATTTTTTGTTAATCAACATAAATTATTTGAAATTTATAAAAATATGTATTTTCGTAAATAAAAGTATGTTATTTATTTAAATAATAACATATTTGTTCGCAATAAACATGTTTTATTTCATAATTGCACATATTGTTCTAAATAAGAAAATACGCGCGCGTGGATAATATTGAAGTTGTTTTATAAGCGTTTTAGCGAACTAATGAAAATTGCATTGCAATCTAATTATACTTTGTGAACTAGTGGATGTAATAGCGTATTTCTTAGTAGTAGGAAACTATCGTCTGAGCAGAATACACCTGGTAGCGAATTAAGGTAAAGTTCTGTTTACATCAAAGCCGCCAAACTATCAATGCTAGTTTGAGCAACAAGGCTCCCAGGCAGATTGCCATACTAAATGTTCTTGAAAAGCTATAAAATGTTAGCCGAGGGAATATAGTTCGTAGCGAGTTGTTTGTGAATTACTGATGTCTAGTATAAGCCAACTAGAGCCCCATATGTTCTAGAACCAATAGATAAAAGTTTCGAACAATTCATGCCAGCAAAGGATTATTTATGTGTTTAGAATACTTATAGTTATTCAATTTACGTAATAACCAATCTTATATTCTTATATGGTTTATGTAAACTAAACTATAAATAAATTGTCGTTCTTTTATTTTTATGGAATATTCAAATATGTATGTGTATCAGCTGAGAATTTTCAAACACGACATGTTATGTAAACATTGTTGGTAGGTACTTGTTATGATTTAGCTCAAAGACAAATAAGTATAAGAAAGTAGGGGTGTGATATAAGGGCCCTAGAAGGGGAAAAGCACACGCGGGCATTAATACAAATGTGCCTATTATCCTTCTCTGGTTGGCAAGGGTGTCCTTGTCCCTATACTATATGTATTTGTGCGTTTGTGGCGCCTCCACCATTTTGTACGCTAAGATAAGCAACTCACGTACCTACATTATAATTTACCCAGGAATAAAGTAATAACTTTGTTGTATATACTTTACTCCTGTCACAAGGGCTACTTTGTTTGCGAACAATAGCATTACTACCATACTACGTATTAGGACGACGTACATTACTATTATTTTCCTAAGATGTGCTTTTTTTTGTTTCTTTACACTCTAGGCATACAGTAATTGAGATTTACGATATTTCAGACACATTCATCAACGTTCTTATCATCAAAGGCTTGTCGCACTTAAATTACATACATACACACATAATATTTACATTTGAATGTAATTGTAAATGATATTTCTGCATTATTAAATTCGAAAAGTTAATTTAATATGTACATAACAGATAATAATCTAACTTATAATCATATACAAAATAGGTACAATGCAAATAGTGCACTTTAGATTTAGGGCGTAAATCTAAACGGTGTGTATGTACTAACTCAAACAATAAACACCGCCGTTGGGCAAACAATGAAACTAATTCGGATTCTAAATACGTTAACGCAATGTCATCATCACGTAAACATCAGAAATAATTAACAAGCATCTTGCAATATAGCATAAGTTTTAATACACAACATTCAACAGCGACAAAATTAGATAATTTATACAAAATTATAAATAATTAATTTTGTCATAAAATATATATTAATTCCAATAGAAATAATTATATTTTAATATATATGAATACCATAAGGCTCTTAATAAACATAGATTAAATCAAGCTTTTAATAAATAGAAACAAAGGACGTGAAAATCACTAGACATAAATTATGAATAATATTTGAGCATAATAATCTATATTTGTAGGTCAATTATATTGTAAATCGTATTTTTTTTTATCGTCTACATCTAATCGTGTTACGTAAACACAACTTTGTTTTCCTTCATTTATAATTTATATTCAATTACTTTAATTGATTTTTCTTCGAAAGGAGTTTTGTTGTTTACTTTGCACTTTTGCAACAATATTCGTTGCTTTTTGCATTTCTTTCAAATCTAATGTGTTCATGTATGGCAAAGAAGTAAAATTGAATGTATAAACCATGAAATATATATAAGATGTAAACAAAGGAGTTTTAAGTGTTTTATGCATAATTACACATTTATGGTTTCGTCAACCGTTGACGAAGAAGGACTTGCTTGACAGTCCGTCAAGGATATTCGCATACATTTTAATCCTTGATGGACTGTTAGACAGTTGATGGTTTGTTTGGAAAAAAAATGAATTTAAAAATAAAACACGAAATATTATATCACGAAAATTTGTATTTAATATTATTTAAAAATCGTGTTAAATGTTGGTTTGTGAAAATAGAAAAACTGTCTAATTGAACATATATTGCAACGTGTCTCTGTTGATTTATGCATTTATAAGTTAATTAATTAAAATTATTTTTATTTTATGACAATTTCATTCATCAAATAATGAGAAAAAAAAATAATATTTTTCATTTTTATTGTTAAAAAAATGCATTATATAATAACTCATTTCGCAATCTTAATATAAATATTGCAAGAGATTTTCTTACGTAGTATTTTTAAGTATGTTTTACTTTAAGTTTTGTATGATAAAATAAGCTTTAAGGGTCCCTAAATCGATAGTAACTCAGTACGTTTTGACGTTTGTGTGTGTGTGTTTAGATGTAAAACCGTGCATTAGTTATAGAATTAACCCTGGGTTAGATGAGGCGTGTATAAATAATCGTACCTACCAACCTGATCTGGAATACTATGGAATTTAATATAACATGAATGTTGGTGAATTGTGTGTGTGTGAGGGGGGTGAGAAGGGTGGTGGTGTTAATGTCCCAAAAGCAGCCTCAGCAGCCGAGAAATTTCCATGCAGATTACTTCATCGCACTCTTGCATACATGATGGCGTGCGTTGAAATGATTATTCACACATTAAAACAAACAGAGGCGAGCGGAAAGGACAACCACGTCATATACATATTGAATTAAATTTGACACGATACGAAAAATTGTACACTTACCAGCTATACCAACATCAATACATTTCACCCTTTCATGTATGTATGTATGTACATACATACATACGTACACACGAACAGAGTTCATATTGATATTGAAAGGTGATTAAAAATTTTACAACGCCAATCAAATGTATGAATATCGATTAAACCTTTTTATTCAGTCACTGTGCATGTCTGTTTATGTTAGCATTTGAATATTAAAAAAACAAAAAACAAGTCACAGTAGATTTATTTTATTCGAGAAATGTCAAGATTATATTTGTATAAGAAAGTAAAAGTTGTAAAATCTACCAATTAGCAATAAAAAAAAAAAAATCTTAAAATACATTTGGAATTAAATCTGAAAAAGATTTCGTCCATTCCATATACATATACATGCATATAAATAAAGTTGTTTTACTGCGAAAGAAGCAAAAGAACAAGAAGGGGGAAAAAAAAAATGAAATACGATCTGGGGCACGTAGGGGTTAGAGTGCGAGAATCGTATGAGAGTGATGGTTAGATTAAAATAATTTTTATATGATTCCATTTCTGTGGCGATTATTCTCCGGATGGCGGTGCTTACTTTGAATTTCAAACACACAGCGTTGGCGCTGCAAGCGGTTAGATTGGGGTGGTTTCTTGCTATAATTTTTTACGATCCTCGACACTAGCGCTTCCAGCGGCTACGGCTGCCGCGTATATTATGAATTTGAAGAGATCGTGCCTAGAAACTTAATACACCCATATGATGCACGTCATAGCTTTTCTTTTTCACGCAAACACTAAACTTATACCATCACCACCCTGATCTGTCCTTAAACTTTATTTATCTTCCTTAAAACGTATTACAAACATTTCAAAAACTATTTTTTGTCCAATCTCTAACATATACTCCTACATTAATCCTATCTGCGTTATATTATAATCAATATACGAAATAACTCGTCAAACAATTTATATTCGTATCACATATAGATTTAGCGAATTAGTTTCGCAATTATATATCCACACGTGAAACTCTATATTATCTATAACAGAGTTATAACACATCGCTTCATGCAAGATTATTGGTTGCAGGAAAGGATTTAATTATGTTTTGAAACCGTTTCTCGTATCAGCTACTCTACAATTATTTACGCTAAAGCATTACTTGTGTATGGAAATGTTTTAGTAAACTATAAATTATGTAAAATTATAAAAGATAATTGTTGAAACTGTGAATGTTTTCTATGCGATTACAGTGCTATTATAAGAAGAGAATTTATTCTGTAATACCATTATAGAAATAACGAGCGTGGAGACCTCTTTACAAATCACTATGGTATCAATCGATAAACCAGCCTTTGTTATCTTCTTTGTATAAAATGGACATGGAATATATGTATACTTGAATCAAATCTTACTATTTTTGTACCACAGCCTACGTATACATATGTGTGTGTGTGTGTGTTGTGTGTATATTTGATTATTTTAGGCAATAATATATATTTTAAAGAAATAATTCCTCTTTTAGTAAAATTGTATATTTTATTGGTGTTATTTTACATGAAATTGCATTTATATTAGGCGGTGTTTTTACCTAAAAATGTTATTTTTATGGATATTTAGATTAAAATGAAATAAATTTCGAAACAATCTTTTTGTAATCCAACTTGATTGAATCATATTTAAATATGTATTGACCTAGATTTGATGGAAAAAAAATAAAATTTCTCGCTCCCCTCGGCCGAATACGCTTTTGATAACCCCGCGCAGAGCACAGGCCACTTAAGCACTGTGAACCTTTCAAATGAAATCCGTCCCTGAGAGTTAGCGGCAATTTTACTGTTACTTGAGAAGCACGGCTAACTAGATTTAATCTCGAGAAGATGAGTGTGCACGTATTCCTAGAGGGGGTTCATATAGGAAGAAAAAAAAAATACAAAACACTTTTGTTCTTTGGTATGGTATACCGTTTTACAGCTATCCTATTTGTTATTCGAGATGCATTCTTGTTTATAAATACAGTGAAGAATGCGATGAACTTTGATGTAGTGCATAAACGGATTATTTATTATATGAGAAAACGGAATAAAAAGTGTGTGTACCGATAAAAAAAAAGCTTCTCTGATCTGTTGGCCATTGAAGGAAAATGATAGGAGGACAAGGAGAGCGCTGTGAAATATCTCTTACAATAAGATATAGGATTTCTGAAAGTATCTCACATAAAGTTTCAAGCTTCTAACGATAAGTGTTACCATATATTCACAGATTTAGGCAAAAGAATATCCGATAACACATCACTTGATATCTCATCGCTTTATAGACTGAATCAAAAGCCTATCGACACACACACACACACACATATTACGATGAAATCCATTCGGATATAGGGGACGCATTAGTCGCCTTCCAAACTCAATGAATTTTCCATTTAGGCCAATAAAATTCATAATTCCTCACAGAGTATTGTAAACATTTTTATAAAATTTGAATAATCGAATATAGCATTTATTATTTATATTTGTGATGTACAAAGTTTTACAAAATTTCTGTTTTTAATAATATTTACACACATATCGTCACACACGAAAAAAACTTCCTATTGGTTTCAAGTGTAGATTGAATTTCGCCACCAAACGATTGACCCAATGAAATGCAACTTATGATAAAAAAAAAATCGAAAATTTGGGATCTAGAAACTATGTCTATATCTAGTAGGCTAACGATGACATTTCATTCCTTTGGGTTGGTTGGTGGTTCAAACACACACACACACACACGCACGCATATATACACATGTAGCCAATTCAGGTCGGTGTGAATGCGTATGAGAAGAAGAAGAAGAAGAAGAGTAAGACTAAGAAGAGCTCCGCACCGAAAAGAAAAATAGGGGAGAAACGACAAGAATGAAATTTATGAACACATGGCCTAACTGTTAACGGATATATCATTTTTTCGCGTCTTTTTTCTTTCGGCCGGAAATACTAAAAGCATTCTGACACGTTTAATACGTAGAAAGACTTTTTTATACTTTGCCCTCGACTCCAGTTCGCCGCACCACCACTGACTTGTATTTCATATTTTTAAGTTTTTACAAAATTTATTACTCCCGGTTAAATGATTCACAATCTTTCTTTCTTTTACGGCCACACTTTTTTTACCGACAATTTTTCTCGGACTTTAAAACGAACTCATTCTTTTTATTACATATACACACACACATACATAACATACATACATATATCAACACGGCTTTTTAAAAACCAAATATGCGAATATTTTTATTTTTGTATTACATTTGAAAATTATTTATGTATGAAACATTATTTTAGTTTTAGTTTTGTTTATTTTAATTAAAAATTTACAAAAACCGTCATTATTGCAAGGTTTTCAATAATTTCATAAAATGGTTAATTTTTTGTACAAAGCGCTGTGTTAAATAAACACCTATTTTTTTATTTTTCGTATACAATGAAAATAAGTTTAAAAAAGCTTCGGCACAGTTGGTACATACAACACATGTGTATATTTTGTGCAAAATATACAAGTTTATCAAAAAAACATGTTTAGCAAGTGCCCGCATAATATTCGCTCGCACATACATATATACGTATGTACATACATATATATAAAAAAGCGTCTAGCGTATACAAATGCTTTTCAATAAGTTTGAAAAATTGAATCTGTCATAGCTATATGTCTGTATGTATGTTGAACATAAAGATCTCTGTTCAGCTACTCGATGTATGTAAGTGTGTGTGTGTGTGTGTGTGTGTGTGTGTGTGTGTGTGTGTGTGTGTGTGTGTGTGTGTGTGGGATACGCCGATGCCGATGCCGTGGTCTCAACAATACTAAAACGAGATAAAAATACAGTAAAAATCCATTGAATTTATATTGCATACGTGACATTTTCACTTGTCGTAAATTACATATCGCAAACGGATCATCTTCAGACGCTCTAAACGGCCCATTCGATCACGTCTATTTCAGGGAATTTGCCTACAAATTCTCTCTTAACTGATTCAGACCCTAAGTCAAATTACCCTTGGGTCATCTTCAACTGTCCAAAGAGCAATTTATAGTCAAGATGACCAAAATATGATATTTCATTTATTGATATATTTAATTTTCTTCGACATATACGCACACAGAGAAAGAGAGAGAGAGAGAGAGAGACAAAGACATTAGACATACATATAGATAGACAGACAGACAGACACACACACACACACAAGGACATACACTGGTACAAATGTGCGCAGGCGCAATGTAGTGGTGAATATAATTTGAAATTGAAATAGCAACCGCAGTAGTGCGTTGTGTGTATTCTGGCAGTGACAGTTTGAAACAAAAATACGTCGTAAAAACGCGCATAACAATAAATGCCATCCTCTCTGCATGGAGTCTATGCCGCGTGGGCAATCGATCGATACGACTCTTCGTTGCCAAAGTGCATAAATATTTTGCGTTTTTAACTGCACACACACATTTTTAACTGACCCCATTCATACGATTGGGTTTTTGTCAAAAATAATCATTTTCAACTCAGACGTCGTGAAATATCGCCGCGAACTGCCGCGACGCGACGCGACGCTACGCGTTAACGGGTCAAGACGTTTCGTTGCACCACATAAATATAACCGGTCCATTCGCGAGAATAACCGAGCCAAAAATGGGCAACATTTTTTACAACTGCCGGAAGAGCATCTTTAAATATATTCGTAGTAAATCTTTTCACGAAATTAATCGGCTGATTTTTATTGAACATCGTAACTCAGAATGCAAATGACGTTAAAATTGATGAAGACAATAAATAAACAACATCAGCGAAGATTGTATAATTATAATGCATATTAATAGGCGCATACACAAGTTTGGTAGCCTTTTCAAGGCGTCACAATTAGCGGCCGCAAACAACAAACACGACAAAATCAACGGCACATGATCGTATTAATTTTCAGCCTGAATTAATGCATAGTAGCGTAAATGTATTCGGTTAAACAATCCAAGTGCATTCTGATGTTATCCGAAAGCGTATTAACCTCTCTTTTTCAACGAGATTAGTTGCGAATTCGCGTTATAAACTTGATTGTTTTATAGAGTTGTGTGTTCGCAAGACCGATTTTGATCCGCTCACTTTGTTTCTGCATTGTACTCACATTTCACGCACAGGCATACACAAAATTACTCTTTTTTTATTTTTGTTACTTTAACGTTTTCCAATCAACAACACACAATTGTCCTTTGTTCTTGCGTTCCGTTGCGTCGCCTATGAGTGACCTTTGACATCGCTCTCTGTAGCCAGTTAAATATACCGGCGTTCATCCGACGAACGGAAACAGAATACTCGTTCGTCTCGTAGGCGCGTAAATGTGGTCGTTTCATAATCCACCACGTACATACATACAGACAGACAGACACAGTTCTCATTCCGTCTTCTTTCAACTAACAACTTGTGTCTCTGATTGCTTTTACGTGTGCGTTTTCCTACTATGGAATATTGGGTTCACTGTTGATTTGAAAATGGTTTCACTGCGGTGTAAAACCGCCATTTTTGTTGCTTTTATTCGTTTGGGACTGTATTGGGAAAATTGTTTTCTTTATTATTAAGGTTTTGGTCGGTTTATATCGTTTGGAAATAGAGCGAAGCTATCTAGGTCTATCGAAGCCGTCTGTATGTATGTGTACATATACATGTATGTATGTATGTATGTATGTATGTATGTATGTATGTATGTATGTATGTATGTATGTATTTGTTCGTATGTATGTAAATTGGTATATATAATATGTATGTATGCATTTTTATATGTATGTATATATGTATGTATATCAGCAGATTATTTTAATAAATAAAAAATTAATTTTTCCGGTTGATTTGTTTTAGGATTTATTTGTATTGTAAATATCTAAGAGAACAAAAGATTTTGTAATGTGTTTTTTCTCTCTCTCTCTTAAACTTCAATAAATTATTGTTGGTGTATCAAACTTTCCATCCATAAATAATAATAATAATAACTATGCATCACTTCTTTCATCTGTTTGATTTAAATTGTAGATCCTCTTCAAAAATGCACAGTAATAATGAATGTTATCGGATGTCTGTTATTAAAAGCGAAACATCTCATTAAATAGTATTTCCTTTCGTCGCCGTACACCATAGTAAAACAGAACGTACAAGCCATTACGAGGAGGGCATTACGTCAGTTCTTCCAGTACCTAATCCGTATTACAGCGCGCATTTTTCTACGGCAGTGTTTTAAGCGGATAATGAGAAAATTAATTTATACATGTTTTTCTAAAATTTCATTCCCAACTTGATACAGTAATCACGAGGAGCATTTTATTATTTGCTCGGCGACATTTACATCACCGCGAACCCACCCGCCGGCCAGCCCTCTGGTGGGACGTGAACACAACAGCCTCACGTGGCTAATCCTATAAATATCTTCCGTGACGCAAATTAACCGAATTGGAAACAACAGTATTTTGGTTTGTTTTGCTCTTACGCCCTTATGGACATATTTACTATATTTGCCGACAGAGATAGCGAATTAATTCAATGTGTCACAGATTACATAGAAGAGATTAGAATTTATTGTCTTTGGCGAGAAAAACACCACATCCACAACCACTATGCTTCGTGTTTGATTTTATCAAAATACATTTGTTTCACGACAACGAACATTTATTATTTTTAACTAGCATTTTCTACCTTTTCCCATCTTTTTCATTTTATACTATATCTGTATATTTGTTTATTTATGAATAAAATTTGAAATTTTTTTGAACAAGCAAATTGTTATTTACGTAAAATTAAGTAGTTTTTTTTTTTTTTAATAAAAATAAATAAATCTTTCTGTAGGGTCATATATGGTGCTACAGACGCTTGTTTCTTTGTCTCAACTGAAATTATTAATTAGTTAAACAGCCAACGTTGTTCTGAAGTTCAATTTGTCATCTTTTTCTTACAAAAACATTTGTATAGTTTTACACTGGATTTCCTCATACATAATTTTGGTTGTTAATCACTCTCTCTCTCTCTCTCTCTATCTTTCTTTGTCTCTCCCTCATACACACACACACACACACACATACACACACATACACATACACATAGACAGACAGACATGGTACCAAAAATAATCAGGAAAAGACAAGGATAAAAGTTGTATTTTGGTTAAAATTTCGAAATCGAGTTTTTTTATCAATATTTTGCGATTTCCTTATAAAACAAATGATCCGTATCCCAATTATAATGAAACCTCTAATTCGAACAATAAACAATAACGAGACAATTGAGATGAAACGTGTTTCGATTGAATAGAAATTAAGCTGATAAATCATGAGTTATTTAAGCGGAATTGTGCAGTACAAAAATGTAATAAATCATCTGTAGAATTCGTACAGCACAATTCGCAATAACACGACGATTCCGGATATAAGGAACACACGTACGTACTTGCTGACAGACCCTAGTAGTAGTGTGGTTTGCGGGGGTGGTGAAGGGGGTACTGAATACTTAGCGGTAGTAGATACGTGCAGAAATTCCTCATCTTCAGCCACAAATATGCTAGACATTTCGGCATTTATCATGTGCTAGTTATGCATAACCGGAACAGCGCCATCCTCGTCTATCCCATATAACTTATAGGGTGATTTAAGTTGGTTGTAGGTTCGTCATCTTGGCACGTACATCATCGCTTTAGACCATCAACTACCGTTTTATATCGCGCAGAAATTATGAGCGATAAATTGCTGCTTCACATAGCAAAAACACATTACAAAAGCAACGCCAACCCGCGTCCTATTTCACGCTATTTATTTCATTTAGTTTAGAAAGACGCCGCTAATTAGTATCGCTCGCTAAGAAATCTTTCAACTTGTGCAGATATGTTTTTGTTAGATTTTCTCTTCCGTATAGATTCATCAATATAATGATGTTTTATGCCATCGAACAGAGATAGCTACATTGTGGCTCGTTCGCTTTTATGTCCATTTTTTTTTCTTCCTTTTCTTTCGTTTGCTTTTCACGGTATTACCTTCGTGCATTGTTGAAAAGTGACATGTATTTTATTCGATGTATGAATGGAATCGTGTCCACCTGAGGTGGTCATTAATGGGGGCCATTTTTCTTTCTTCAAGAACTTCTTATTTAATTAAAGAAAATGTATGAGAGCATTAGATAGTTTTGTGTTGTATAAACGACACCATTTTGTGAGATGTATGAAGATTACCAGGGAATAAAATGCATTTTACGGTTCACTTGAAATGACCCCATTGCTTCTATTTTTACGTAATATATGATGTATTCGAAGAAATATATTTTTCATTTTTATTAGAATTACGTTCCAAGTTCAATCTTTTTATCAAATATTCCATGTTTTTTTATGTCTTTATAATGATGTATAGGATTTTAAAAAAACCCTGTTTTTAAATATAGGAGTAAAAAAAAAGACTCAAGCTGTATTATTTTTCTTTTTTTGCTATTTAAATTGCAGGATCTGTAAGTGGCAATTAATTAAATGTGATATTATAAAATACAGTTCAATGCGATCTTTTGGACGTGACAAAGTCAAATACGTAGTAATTATAAACCCACGTTACAGTATTTACCAAATTGCCGGGGAGGGTTTTTTTTTTTGGGGGGCGTCATGATAATCCTGTCTGGCTTATTTCCGTAAACGAGTTTTTTGAATAAATTAAACATAATTTTCAATTTATTTTGAGCGCTTTTTAATTAATTTCCGACAATAGTTTACATTTTTAACAGGTCACTGGCAAATCCATTTATATTAAACATAATAGTGATTTGTGTCGTGGCCAACGGAAAAATAAAATATTGAGCTGACTAAAAATTGTCCTTGCGCAACCATATAAATAGATAGGTTTTTCATCAGAACCCCATTTGACGAGAAATCCGAAAGTGCATTTCTGCGGAAACTGAAAGGCTTAGGGGACTATAGTGTTGTAGCGTAAAAGGGTATAATCAGCTTTTCACTTTGTTCCTTAATTTGACGAATGCGATTTCATTCCTGCTTATCCATATACTGGACGTAAAAGCTGATATACAACAACTATACTATTTCTCTATCGATTTATATCCCATATAGTAGAAATATTTAACCTTCCTTAGACGTACTTAAATAGAAACTATTTGATGCCGTCAAAATAAAAAAGAATAAAAGAACCCCCTGATATTTAAATAATACTTATATAAATGCTAGAGGCTGCCATCGAAAATAACCTAATTTATATGCAAGAGAAAAACAGATTGCCAAACAAAATATAAAAAGTTCAAATAAGCGATGAATGAAAAAAAAGCGTAACTAACGACAGTTCAAATGCACTGCTTTTGTACGATCTTCAACGCCATCATTTAAAACAGGGGAAATTCAGAATGGATTTCCCACCCTACTGTTCCGCCCATGCCGGGTGTCATCCCCTGTCTATAGTACTTCAATAAATCATCGCGACACCCACGCGAAAACATCGCATAGGCTCGTGAATATTTATATACATGTATATAAAATAAAAATAATAAATACTCGAAAGAAAGTTTATGATATATTTTTGTATGTACAAAAATACATTTAATATAAAATGTAATTTGAATGTAAGGAGATAATTTGATTTTTAGTATAAATGTTTTTCCGCGTGAATATTTCGGTTTGCAAATTTGAAATATGCAAATCAATGAGCAGAAAATCATGGAAAGGTCTAACACATATTTGGATGAAATCCACGCGCAACCCGTGTTCGTTGAGTCGTTCCGCACAATAGGTATACTCTTCAGTTTCGAACCTCTGAACTCGATATGCGGAAAACATATATGCATACCTACAGTGTGCTTGGTGACAGATGACAGTCGCATACAGATGTGATCATTCATGCCTTTTTGCATGGTCACATCGTCACCGGGTTAGTAAATCCTTCCGCCACCAGCGGATTTCCAAAATTATTTGTATACATAGAAGAATTTGAAAGAAAGGGCAAACAATAGTGGCGCTGGAACTAGGTCAGGATTCGTTAGCATTCATTACGAAAACGTATGTAGTATATGAATAAGAAAATCATCCTTGTGTGTTTATTAAGCCGTGAACAAATTGCAGACGCGAGTACTTAAACCGTAATACAAAACTAAACAGGGGAATAATTGTATTTGGATTTAAATTTCTGCGAGCGCCGTTTTGGGAAAACGTGTCGGATTCTTTTTTCAGCAGGCTCTTTTGAAATTCGACGTGCTTGACCTAAATTATAAAACCTGAAATACGAATATTCGCTCAACACTTTCACACAGACTTGGACTAACTTATATTTGTATAGATCTCAAACATATTTTGTTGTTTGACAACACGTACTTGTTTTCTTTTTGTTTATTTTTATATAAATATTTAAATAAGAAATATAAAAGTAAATTGAATAAAGTTTTCAAACAAAACGTCTTATTCAGTCAGTAATAACATATCTGTATCTGCATACATATATACTTCGCTAAAGTATAACAGACAGTCTTGAAAAGATCTTGTTAAAATAGAATAGCAATAATGATATTCATGATATATTTCGTGGCGCACATGAAAAAGCCGCACGAAAAAAAGGGAATCCTTTTCTCTCGCTCGTTCGCTCGCGCCTCTACTCTAAATAGTTCGCTGACGTAATATGTTTCGTGGTTCGCATAAATCACGGATGTGCATTTTGAAAAACACATTCGTCATCATAAAATATACACGCGTGTGTTTGTGTGTAGGTGCGTCTTATAAACTTCTGCCGGCGATGAATATTAAGCGGTACAGGGTGTCGCGGATATCCTCAAGAAACTACTGCTAACTTATGAGCACAACGCACTCTACACCGCAAAAATCCGAACTCACTTTCAACTAACATTTTTGCAATAAAATTTTTTTTTTTATTTGCTTGTACGAAATAATAAATAAGTATTGTAATCATGAAAAAAAAAATTTTTCAAGCTTTTTAACACAAATACAATTTTTTAATCTTTCTTAAATTAAACATAATTAAATCAAGAATTTAAGAAAGAAGTGTGTATGTACATATGTGTGTGTGTGTGTCCTTATTGAAACGAAGTATATCTACTACGTATAAGATACTGCCGATGTGTAGCGAAAGCATTTGGTAATTAAAGTAATTTTCCTTATTGTAATTTATTCCAGACATACATATGCATACATTTGCATAGTTTACTCGTCATATTAATAATTATAATATGCTTAAACATATCTAACTCGCGATGCTTGTCAGTTAATTTGCTTTATATAGTTACACTTTAAAGGCTTTCGAAGCTCTTGACATTCATTGTTGATTCATATTAACTATATTATAATATAGATAAATTTGATGGAATTCGCTTAATACAATATCTTATACGTCGAGCACTGATTAGTAATAAAATGTATGCCATACATACATATTTTATAACGTAATAATCTTAAATAAATAAATGCTTAGCATGTAAAGGTGAAATGCGCTTTTATTTAAATATATATTGGTATTTTATTAAAAAATACGTCATAAATCATTTCGGTTTAGAGTAGAAATTAAATATTTTGGTACTAATTCGAGTATTTTAATGTCACAAATCAGTGTTTAATTTTTTGATAAGAAATAACATGACAATGTCAAAACAATGATATACTTCCTAAATCTATTAATAATTCTATCAGAATTCTCATTTATCAGCGCGTCAAACAAACCAGTGACGTAGCCGAAAGGGAAATTTAAATCCTTTGGATTAATATTTTATAAAAATCATTATGAAACCACCCTCACCGGAGAATTGTGGCTGCGCCACTGAAACACACACTTTTAATAAATGTCAACATGTCAACATTATCTTTTTTTTTTTATAAATTTATCCAATACAGAAAAACTGCTGACAAACATGACATATTTATGCACGTTTGCACTTAAATATTGATACGTATATAAATTCAAATTGAAACATGTGACATGTAAGAATAAACTATGTGTGAGGACGTACTGTATACTCTCAATCAAAATTGAGCTGTAGAGTATCATGCAGAAGTTTTTAAAACAAAGAAAAAGTCGAAAATAAAAAAATAAAATCATGGAAACGAAATCTATGTATTTGCAAAGTTTAGAGCCATGAATCAACGTTTCTGTGACAGCGAACAGAGTGTTTTAGGCATTTCGCTTGTGCCAGTATTTTTTATTTTTTTCGTTTCGTATTTCATGCAAATGGAACGAAAATTGGAACATTTTAGGTCCCTAAACACCTGCTTCTCCACTAACCATATGCCCCCAGATATTAATCAACATATCGAATATTTTATTGAACTTTTTATTCGTTTATTATTTATTGTATAGCCAGCAAAATTAAGTTGCCCTCAAAATTATTAAACAACTGATTTGGAACATACATATAAGACAAACGTCAATTAAGTTTATATATAGGTACTATATAGTAGATGCACATGTTTGTGCTATGTATATATAGAAAGCGTGTTTGGTAATGTTAGTTAAACTATCTAAACAATAAGTTATCAAGTCAACTATACAGAGTGTTAGTTCAGAGTTAGAGTATGTGGATTAACTAATTTAAGCCTTCATAATCCCGGTCGAAACGAAATTGTTTGAAACTATTCTGCCGGAATTGGTTTGTAGATATTCCGGAGTGGCGCTTCCACCAAATAATACCACCAATTTATTTCCAGTTATTGTTTCTTTGGTTTAAGCCTAATGAGTTTAAGTGTGACCTATATTACGAGTTTATTACAAGTTCGGCGATGTTTCGATCAATTTTCGAACTGAGACGTAAAGCAATTAAAGTCATTTCGTGTTTCGCTTCTCGCGGCAACAGAAAATACGCTGTTTTATTATTCATTATTAACTAATTCAATTGCGTGTTTATGCAAATTACGCTAATTGCTAGAACAACTAGAGTTATGAGCCCAAATACAAATTTGTTATTTTCAACAAAATGTTGTAATACTTTTACAAGATTTGTCTATTTCTAATAAATAATTATGCGATTCTAAACAAATATTTAATGCTTATAAAGAAAATATTTAAGATGTATATTGTATGTGTTTTATTATTCTATAGTGAAAATTACAAATAAAATAGTGGGAAAAGCAAAAAAATGGTAACTTTATTACGTAACGTTGAAATTTTGTGAAGTATATATTTTGCTTATGTGGTTTATATTCTTCCAGCGAAATGTTTACATGTGGTGTGTATTATATGAAAATGTTTGTATGTATGTATATAATGTTGGTAAATCGATGGTGTCTTCGTGTATTTATGTAACGCGCTGTAGTCTGTCATTTTTGTTGGCCAGAGCAGTGCAGAGCAGAACAGAGCAGAAAAGTGAGTCAGTCGAGTTCGTGTTCTGTCAACCCCAAAAACGAGTACGCAGCGTTGAATTTTTTATGTGGGATTATGCTTGGAATAAGGGTTGGTCGTGTTAGTCGTTTTAAAACTTGTGACAGATCTGTTTATGTGTGAGCAGCGTTTTTCCCTTTTTGTACGTTTTATTAACGGTGGCGCACTAAACTAAATTTCTACTGCTGTACAGTATATAATATACGTTTCAAATGTCGAGCTGAAGCTCCAGTTTGTTTCCAAACTTGTTTCAACACGTCGCACTCTCTATTTCTAGCTCTATTATATTCTGTTCAACAATCAACAAACTACTATTCCATTTTGATACTATGCTCCATTTATTGCTCGCCATACACATTATACAAGTAGTTTAAACATCCATACTTAACTCTAATCCTTTCGTTAGAAATAAAATACCATTTAAGATTTTGGCCAAATTTAATAATTACTCTTCACAAAAACGAAATGCAAAAATAATAAAATTTTAATTTATAAATATATTTTTTAAGTAAATAGAAAAACTTTGTGCCATGACGAGAATTAATAATAAAGCTATAATTTAAATGAATTTAAGCGAAATCTGTGTACAGTTACACAAATGAAATAATAAAAAGCGTCCCCCCAAGTGGTAGTACCATCTACAACGTTAGAAATAATAACTTTTTAAAACGATGTAATGCATTTATAATTAAAGCACTCGTGATTCCCCGGAATAAACAATTAGCGTACGTGTTCCGGGAAACATCAGCCGGAGTCCGGGAGTGTGCACCGTGGTTTCGGTGACACTCCCCGGAGAAACGTTACGTGTCCAACCAGCACAGTGCTGCTGCCAAAGCTAATTATACCAAGCGGACAATTTTAGACTCTCACCGCGACAACGACAACGACAACGACAACGACAGCGGTAGCGAAAACATCACATATCAAAGTTTAGCTTATGTCCATGTATACTCTGATTCTATTAACGAAAACTCTACATTTACTTTGTTCTATTTACACAACTATAACTAAATTTAAATATCTTATTATTGCAATGTTTGACCACCATAATGAACGTGCTGCCGTTTCGCTGTTTTATTACACCTTTTTACTTTCATATACGAAATAATCATGAAAACTATCGATCTTAAAATTATAATGGAAATATACATTTTGACCTTCCCTGAATAGAGTCACATTATTTTTAGAATAATGTATGTCTGTCTGTATATATGTGTGTGTATGAGTAAGCGATATGTATTTAGTGTAAAAGTATTTATATAAATAATATAAATACATAAAAGTATATAAATATTGATAAAATAGAATCTTATTGGAATAGTTTAGATCGCGAGTAGAGTTACTAGATTCACCATGGCAATCGAAGCCAAGCAAAACGAAGGCATACCACAAAGCACAAATTAAACTTTTCTTATCACGTCGACATAGTGAGGGCAATTACTTTGTTTACGAGTAACTTTTGCGCAGACCGACGGATATAAGATAATAAGTTTTATATTGGAAATAGATAAAATCGCAATCACTGACCAAATACGACTTTTCCAATGTCTAATTAAACATTACAAGAACAAAAGTTTGTTGAACATGAAACACACACACACACACACACAAACATGTGTTAAAGAACTTAATTTCGTCGGGAGTCTATGCTTTTATCAAAGTTGCCTCGTCACAAAAGCCATATAGTTACAATTGTCTAGCTAAAGTCTATTGTACTAGCATTCATTGTATTTTTACTACCGTCGTAGTATGCTGTTCGTTAGTAAGTATTGTTGTTATAAGTACTTTAGAAGTCAAGTCAAAGTATTGTTTTGTTACCCTAATCAAGTCAAGTTTAGTTTCACTTCGTAACTAGAAACTTTGCAAGTGAATAGTGGTTCAAGGGGCCGAGGTATCAAACGTTATTTTCGGTCATGTAAACTATTGTGCAGAGCACAATTGGTAAAAAATGTTTCAACGTTGGCGTATGCATCTAAAAATACATCAGCACATTAACAAAACATAAAAAGCAACCCGATCGAAACAAACGTGTGCTAGCTAGGCTCGTTAATGGCACGCTCGACCAACGCGATACGACTCTAGCGATGCACAGCGGGCAGTTACTGTACTTCGGCCGTTGATGTCACCCTTAACTATATCTACGTACGTATGTAGGTATATATGTTATGTGCTATGCCCGGATGCATCTAACGACTGCATAGTTTATTTGATATTCGTGAAATTGCACGCCATCAGCTTCTACCACTATTATATTTAGTTACTTAAATATAGAAATATGGACTTCGATAATAGTTTTGTATTATTCACTAGACATATTCCATTTTCACAGAACTCTAAAAATGCTTTTATTTCAAACCACCTGTAATTTACGTTGAAACAAAATTAGTCTTCTCCATTTAGAGAATTGCCATTATTTTTTGCAATAGGAACCATTCGCTAAAAGCACCTACAAATTATATACGAAGATATATACATATATAATTTTTATCTATTTTGCTATTTCTATTTCTTGTTGTTAATTACAATATTTTGTTGAAATTAAGTATTTTTATATGAATGTATATAACGAAATATATAGTAATCATGAATATTTTTGAAATACACCTTTTCTGAGTATGTGTGTGTGTGTGTGTATCATGTGTATGTATGTATGTATGTATGTATGTATGTGTGTGTGTGTGTGTGTGTGTTTGTGTGTGTGTGTGTGTGTGTTTATCGTGTGCATGTGTGTTTGATTATAAAATTATAACTCAAGTTGTTTTATTAAAAAGAAAAAGCATTAAAGTAAATTTATTGTTAAGATTACCGTTGAGATTTCTATTGTAGTGATATTAATTTCACGGTACGTTTAAAGTGTAAGAGATATATATATTTAAAAATATATTTAACCATCTTCTGGTAATATATAAAATTCTATAGAAAATACAAAAGTAAAGATACTTAAGTGAATGGAGCTTTTAACAATGCAAGACGAATACAAACTGGCAGAAATGCAACAGAAGACAATATTAGTCAAGTCACGTCTAAGTACTTACCATTTTTAACTAATTTCTTTTTTCGCCGTGGAAAAAAACGTCTGAGTAGCAGACTAAACGTAATTACAAGAAAGCGCTTGTGTTGGTAGGAAAAAAACGTGGATATACATTGTGTCTTGTCTTGTGTTGGGTTTTGTGTATTCCTAATGTTTTTGCTCTAAAGAGGATAACGCCAACCACGTATTTGCCTCCTACAATTAATCCAAAGCCGTATTGTTGCTGATAACTCCTCTATGCTTTTTCAACTCAACATACTACCCAAATAAAATAAGTGGGAGATAGTCATTTGTCAAACATTTACATATTTACTTTATCATAACAAACATAATAATACTTTCATGATTTTTCCTTAATATGTGTTGAATGAACAAAATATCCCTATTACGTATAAGAAAGGCCAGTTCAGATGTTTGTACTATGGCGTTGCTTTATGTAGAAGTATTTCTTCATCAATTCCTTGAATGGAGCGAGACGTTTTTATCATTTAGAATTGACGTTTTTTTTTGCAGATTGATTGAAAATCTCGCCGGGTCTATGGCCGTGCGTTCTTATCGTGAAATCCACGGTTCGGACCGTTTAAATCGGAACAGTTGTACCGGAAATGTCGTGTTGAACGCCACGCCGCCTGTCAGCCAAACTATTAATTAATCAGATTGGCTCAACATGTCGCGTCCGTCTTTAAACTTTGCAATGTAATCTCAACTGTTTTTTGCTCGCACCCAAAAACAAACTTTCCAATTGAATTCGGTTCAAAAAAAAAAAACACTTTTACACAAAAGTCTTTCAACACAGCAACTATACTAATTGTTTACATACAACCAATCACGTTTCATTGTTCAACACAATATAAACAAATGTGTGTCGCATTAAAAACCACCACTTTCGGTTTCAATTCCACAAGAAGGAAAAAACCCAACTTGACGACCGCTGATGATGAACACAATGGCGCAACAACAAGAAGACTTTATTAGTATAGTAATACATTAGATTAAATGTCACCTAATTTCGTTAGGGGTGCACTGGGTCTACTAGCATATACACAAGAACATACTTCCCTCATTAGTCCGCCATTGTTAGAACAGCCTTGTTTTCTTTTAATTAATCACGTACCATATACATACATACATACATAGGCGAACAGAGAAGTTTCGAAAAATTACGTACGGCCCCATACCACTTGCTAACAAGCTACCTACCCTGTACCCTTAACAATAACAACGCAATTGCTTTGAAGCTTAAATAAAAAAATAAATATATACTCACAAAACGCGTTTGAATTTGTAAATAAGGGACTCTGTGTTTGGAAAATGCAGGATACAATTTAGCATTCATGCACAGCAAGCCTTCCAAATTGGGCATGTATTTATTTTATCGCTCGCCGTACATAATACAGCAGAGCTTAAGTGTTTGTCTGCATATTTTGTTTGTAACATTCTTTCATAAAAATTCATTTCGCATCACCCTGATTTCGAAAGTATTAATATGTCATATACTTGGTAACATGTTGGTCCCTCGCTCGTCAGTCGTAAGACCAATTTTGTCGCTTCTTCTAATATAAAGATACCAAACTGATTTCAATCAAATTTGATACACATATTGTTTAAGTGCTAGATTGAGTCCGTTCGCATTTTAAATCTAATCAGTGCCCTACTTCACTCCAAAACAAAGACACATACGTTTGGTTAGGTAGATGTTATTCTTGAATAGACTTATGTTAGCACAGTATGATTATAGAATAGTCCATCATATAGAAATAGTGTAAATCGATAGTTTCCAGCGTGTGCGTTCATTATTAGCTTTGACCGCCTGTTAATGTTCGTTCAAGCTAGAACATGTGACTCGTGTGCTCTAATAAGTCAAGTTCCACCAAACTGATTCACGAGCTTCTCAAATTTCATTTAGTTAAGGGTTAAACGAGCAGAACGCCGCGCCGCGCCGCGCTCAGACAGATTTACCGCTTTTATTAGCGTATAGTGTGGCATAGAGAGACCCAGCCAGGCGGCCATCTAGCCCACTTTAACCACCCACCCTGGCTCTAGCCCTAGCTAGATGGTAGACCCTATTAGATACGGGTAATTTGGGCGGCGCATTCATTACCTTTATTGACCCACGCCAATTCGAATACCAACATACTAATTTACTTCGGTTTCGCTATATGAAATGTAATCCATATCCACAAATGTTTGATGTAATAACACACCACTATATTCTATCTATTATATGTTCTCCCTACAATGAATAATTTACAAAATGTATAAATGTTACATTACATACAGATGTACTACATATGTATATAACAACAAATTCGTTTTTACTTTTTTATACGAATGTTTAAGGAAGTATAGTAACGCGAGACTTTTATGGAAATAAACTTTTTTAACCTTCCCTTCAGTGTGCGTATGTGTGTGTACGCACTTGAACCAAAACTGTTGAAACCATAATGATGAAACTTTAAACTTAAGATATGTATATGACTCGCATAAAAACCTTTTATTTTTGAATAGAATTTCATACCGGAAGTGCATGTCTACTCTAGTCATGCTTTATCGTTTCTGCAATTTCCCTGAAACGGCTGCACTTATAGTAAAAATTGTTACAGTTACAATTAAATATACAACTTTTGTTTGAAAAGTTCCTCAAAAAATGTACTAGTTCAAAGAAAATTGCTGTTGAAATATTTAAATTATTTATTTATGTTGCCATAGTTAAGTACGTATGGAAATTAATATTTAATAAATTACACCTTCCAATATTTTAACGAGAAAACATAATAGACTAAAGAATAATACACAATGAATAATTTTAAATATTTCCTTGAAGTTTTTAAAAATTATATTTTACTATCCTTGTATTTATATTACCATAGTTACGTAGTTATGGAAAATACAACTTTATATATTTTAACAAAAAAACAAAATACATAATGAATAATTATATATATTTCCTAGAGTTTTAAAAAAAATTAATTTTATCATCCTTATATTTTTATAGTTATAGTTACAAAGCTATGGAAATTTTTAAAAATATATTTTATTATATTTTAAGTCTAAACTGATATATACATATAGAAAAATCCAGTGCGGGGCACTGCAGATGTTTTATTTAATTGTTATTATAATTTACAAAGCCAGTGTTTATTTACAAATAAAATCAAGTTATTTTATGGCGATCTGTAAGCATAGACGCTATCAACACTTGTTCTACTTGTACGCCAAGGTATTAAATATCTGTAAAAATATCTTTACAGTTTTTATTTATGGCAGTGAAAATGCATTTTAGCTGCAGTTAAAGCGGCAATTCGGAAGTTTCAACTGCCGTTAAAACAAATATAAAAAGTATTGAGGGCAGATTTAGGGTTTCGATTGTGCCAATATGTTCCGAAAACTAGCAAATGGACTTTCTCGTTTCTCGTTTCGGTTTCACTTGAGCAAGTTTCTGGAGGTTACAACAACCCTTACCGTTCTTAACCCAAAGTTCCGTAAACGACAAATTGACCAAACGATTCCTTCACTCTCTCCCTTTTCCTCATTTCTTCATCATCTCAACAATTCTTTTTAAATCAAATATCCCAACAACAACAAAAAAAAAACAACTTACAAAAATAATATAAATTTCATGCTTTGAATTATTTATTTCTTTGAAAGTATATATTTAATGTATAAGCAATTCTTTTGTTTTGATGTACATTACGATTCTAAATCGTATTTAATTTAATAAATATAATACAAAAATAATAAAAATGTTTGATGGAATTGTTTGTGCGGGTATTTATGTAGGGTAGTGATTATGAAACAGCCAGGAATGTCACTTATCGCATTAGCTCTTGTATTATACATAGGTACACATATTGACTGCATAATATAACCGCAGAATCCCTGTTAATAACGTTGACAAGCAATACCCTGTCGGCGCTGTGACCTAGACACCTGCATTCACCTCGGAACATCTATATATATCGGCGGACATTGTTTGTCAACAACGCGCTGTCAAGTTACGTTGGATTAATTAGTCATGAGCCCACACGCCGGTCCTAATATCCTCTCTAATGCCAAGTTCAATCAATGTCCAAATACCTATGTATCCATGTTGCAAGCATTGCTATGAATTATTGTTATCTTATACACGAAATACTCTCCCTATCCCAATTTATGCTATACATTACATTTTTTTATATTTGCCCCAAATTATCGTATACAAAGTTTTTTAATTAGATTTATTTGAAATAAAAAATTTACGTAATTGGAGTAAATTATAAAGAAATATGTGAAGTAAATAATTAGAGACAGAATGACTTATTGGAATATCCGTGCATATATAATATATAAAAGTTAATCTATAATTCAAACAAAAGTTGTGCTAAATATAAATACCTTTAATTTTTGTTCATGTAATTTTTCTGTAACTGTAACCATTTTTGAGTAATGGCAAAAATTGCAAAAAATGACTAGAGTAAACAGGCACTTCCGCTTTGAATATGTTTTTCAAAAATAGGAGGTGCACACCTCAGTCATATGCAAATCTTAAGTTTAAAGTTTCATAAATTTAGCTACAACCGTTTAGGCTGTAGAGAGCATACACACACACAGAGCCAGACGTCATTCCAAAAATAGTTGGAATCGATTCAGGGAAGGTCAAAACGTATATTTTCGTTAAAATCTCGAGATCGAAATTTTTCATGATTACAATACTTACTTATACTGCGTATAAGAAAGTAAAAACGAATACTTGTATGGATTACATTTGCTTTATAAGAAATGTATCATCCTTCATTTGAAATAAATGCTTGTCAACTTTGTACGACTTTCGCTTCATTAATAATACGAAACAAAAACGATTTTAGCTAAGATTAAAATTAGCACAGCCGCCACAGGAAGCTTATGAAAATAAAAGCTCTGAACATAGAAAATGTTGATGCATAGAAATACTCAAACCACATCTACTTTATTCCTGCGCTCAAATTTATATTAAATATAACGAAATTGTTTTAATTCTTACAAGCGAATATTCTATATTTTACAATTACAGTTAAAAAGAAATATAGAAATATATTTATATATATAAGGAAATTTGAATGTAGAGTGTACTTGTCTGGGTATTCCGACTGGAATCTTATAAATATAAATGATAATAGAAGTTAATATTTAAAAATTTGATGTCGAAATTTCGCGAATTAATAATGAAAATGAACTTCAAATGGCATGCGAAGTTCGCAGACAGATTCATTATGATATTAATTCGAATAATTAATTTGTTTAATTTCCAAAACGAATGACGAACGATGTTGACACAGGCGAAAATGAAAATAATAAAACGAAAATTCTTGCGAGCCAGATGCTGTTTACATAAGGCACATTAAACGTTGCTGATTAAAAACTGTGTTTCCATTTTCAAAAGAATAAATCAAAAGAGGAAAAACATTACGCCGGGATTCTCTGATCTTTTATAAACCTTATATTTGTTATCTGTCTGCATTCGACAAACACATATAACGCATAAATAGTAATAACACAGTGACGCATATCGCGCGTGCATGCGAGTATATATTTTTTGTTTAACATTTTGTCGGTCTCTTGAGAGATCGTGGGCTTAGTAAAGCATTTTCTGGCGTGCATGGAGTTTTATTTTTGCATTTACGGCCACCTGAAATACGCGCCACTATCGTAAAACCACTTTTAACTACACGATAAAACCAACTCAATGACCAGACCAGAAAAAAATATATATGAGAAGTCTCTCTACGTGTGATTTCGTTGGACCTTTCCTAGAACCTTTTCCAGATCTTTAAGAACACCTCTATAAGTGAGACACGTGTTATTGGACACACTTGAAACCGCATCGAAGCAGAGAATAATGTTTCCCGAAAAAAAAAAAGAATTTATTTACGCAAAATATAAAACGGAATTACTCAAATCGGATGTTGAACATTTATACGATATATACGATAAAGGGGGCTAATTTCACTTATACATACATACGTACATATATTACATGATATATATTTCGAAAATGATATATATACCAAAGGCACGTAATGCCTATATTAATCCGGGACGTAATTAAATTCGACAATAAAATCGTTTTAATGAATTTCGCTATAACAATTCACAATATTCCAACAAGCGATCTACAGCCCTGTAAAATACAGGATACATAAACGGTCATAAAATCTCTACACAATGTAATCTGTATGTGTACGGAGTGAATATGCTATTTACACTGATATAGTCCAGTAGCACATGGCTGGTTTCAATTGTTTGGGGGTTTGGGGAAGCGGGTCTAGGAGCAGGAGTGGATAGGAGAAGCTGGGTAAGAGAAGAGAGTTAAGGGGTTTAGGAGTAGATGGGCTAGGAGCTGGGAGAGGGCCAGGAGGGAACTGAAAAGAGGTGGGAGGAATTAGGAAAGGGTAGGAAGAGCTAGAATGGGAAAGGAGGTGGTAAAAAAGGGAGGGAGTATCAGGGCGTCGACGTTTAAACCCTATGGTTTAAGTTGCCGCAATAAACATCTAACATACAAGCTAGGTATCACTGTTGACAATAGTCCGGTGAACAATACAGCGATATTAAATGCGGTTCTAGGGAATACTGACATTTCATGGAAGTTGGGATAGAGGCACACATGAGGACATTTTGTGGTGTGGCGTACGCTGAAAACCATGAACCAATAAACTGTCGTTTTAACGACGTAACTGATTATGTAAACTTTCAATTTATGTGAATGAATACGCTAAATGAAATAAATGTAATAATTATACATTGTGTTTTAACAAAAGTAGTAATATCATAATTTCAAATTAAATTGTGTATATTTGCGTTGGTATTTTTCATGAACAGAGCGTTCATATACCGGAAACATGTTGCCGCGTTGCTTGGCACATATAATAAACATGTTGCAGTAATGTTACACAGTTGGTAACGGACGAACAGGATACGCTTTACCATGTCGAATAAAACTTTTACTTTAGAGCTTTATAATGCGCGTGGAAAATACAAACGTTGCTTTACATGTTTATTTTCATTATATGCAACATATTTAACAACCACCTTTGTGTGTTTATGCAAAAGCAACTGAAAATAAGCTTACACATATTTAAAACATTTTTTTTTATTTCTTAATCATTAAATTTAATTAATAAATAAATATTGTACTAATTTCCACAATATATCAAATATATCGTAATTAATGTTTATTAAGGCTATTAAATCAGTCAATTATAATTTAATTGAGCTCGTATTACATTTTGGTGAAATATCAAATTCAAGTTCGGTTTATTTTACAATAAATATAAATTAATTTATTCATTATTCAATATACAATAAATTTACATGACCAATATATTTCAAATATCATTTTTTTGCGGCATATGTCGACATTGAGTTCGTCATCATATTTATTATGAGTATCGTTTTATTTTATTTGCCATTGCTAGTGGGCACTTCTAAGCTCATTGTTAAGATATTAAATTGCTACAGGATTATCTATAATTTAATTTTGATATGCTTCGCGTATAACATTCAAGCGATGTTAGCAATATTGTTAAAACATGTCAGAGGTTTAATTGTAAAGGCAGAAATGAAAATGGTGGCTACTGATTTAATAATGATATGTATAGAATAATGTTCGAGTTTACATTATTCTATATAGAGAATACAATACAGAATATTGTTGTCGGTATGTTGTAGTATAATATCAAGCTTGAAAGCTAGTGAAAGGAATTTCAAAGTTAAGTTGATGGGAACTACGAACACATTATTATTATTATTATTATTTCGCGTTAGTGTATTATGATAATGGATCTATTTCTACTCGATGTTACGTTGCTTTTATGTAGTACATAAATTCAGGCTTTAGTTTAAATTTTGTTTCCGTACACTTTCTGTAAAGGATATTACAATATATTTTACGCTCGTCGTTCTAAAGCTCGAGCATTAACGTTTTATGATATGAAAATTATTTTTGTAATAATATCTATGTGGAAATATATCTAAATAAAAATTAAAAAAATTCTTTTCAAACAATACTTATGCGAAATATTATCTAAAATTTTTTTAGACTTTTTTTAATAAATATATATAGCAGAATAGTTCATTGTAAAAATCAGACATAATATTCCAAATATTTATTATATTCAATCACAAATCAATTGTTATATATTATTTCAAATATTTACAAAATTCATCTTGCTGAACTGCAAACTTCTGTTCGAATTCCAAATAAATCTTGAATACCGTAAATTTAAAAAAAAAACCTGTAGTTCTATAATGAATATTTAAAAATATTTCATTGCTAAAAATGAGAATTGTGTGTTTAAATATTTTATAGATTCCACGAAAGTTCGATTAAAATATATTGAAACCCTTACAAAATACGAATCTAGAAACTCCACCATTTTTCATAAAAACAATTAAAAAATGATCGAACATTTATTTGACAATAATTACCGTAATTAATCACCTGCAATTGTATATGAAACACAAATAAATGTCCAAGATTTGAAATAATAAAAATTATATATATGAAATATTTCATCTGTTATGTTTAAGTGTTTAGAGCCCCCCATTCTTTCAAGCAAATAACTCCAATTACTCCCAGTCCGGAAAATGACCGAAATTTCTAAAGAAAATAAATTTACTCTGTCGGCTATCTCACTTGCAAAAAAGATAAAGACAATTATCCTTTCTTCTCTACGCACCTTTATACACAAAAATGTCTACAATAGCACGTTGTCGCGCAGTGGCGTACATGAATCCAGCGGTCGTTTTTCTCTCACAATCGTCTAGAAACAACGTTTATGATACCGAAACTCGAGAACTGACGACCCGTGCGTATGTACGTACATACACAAAATACAACTGGATGCGATTGCTTAACTGTTTCCCTTCTTCGGCGCCCCTTAGGCCACGCCTGTACTTTTATTTATGGGTTCTGGTGCATCCCGAGGGATTGTCTCTCATTCTCTCCATCCCGTAGGAACAGTCTACGACAGTGTCCCTTCTGGGTGAACAAGTAGAATATGTCACCAAGGACCGCTACGCCAATGTTATATATATAGAAATACGGCTGGAAACCAGGAGTTAAGCTTTCGGTGTAGAGATAACTCCAATCGTATCCCACATCTTCGGGGAATTATTGCTGGTTGATGTTTAATCTCACCTCACTTCTCTAATTATCGCTTATTTATTACGATACCTACTAATATTCGCTATCAGATATTTTCTAATGATTATATCATTACGAGCATGTATAAACAGGCTGTTTACTGTTAAAAGCGCATTGCAATTTTATGACGTAATATATTTCGAAAGTTATAAGGGTTTCAACAATACTTTGCTTTGTTTCCCATAAGTTAAAGATACCGCGTTTACGTTATTAGTGAGAGGAACACGATACACCCTAAGCATATTTTACGATAAACATAAAATGATGAAAGGATTTTTAAAAAATGATTTTAATAATACACGTTCTTTTTATGAGAATATTAGGTATGGTTTATTCATGATCACTTAGGTATAACTTTATAACGAACATGAAATTTACTGAAATATCTTTTACTGAAGTTGGTGTTTCAATATTAAAAGTGCGCTTTGATTTCATGGCGTACATACAACCTACGTGATTAGGAATAGACTATACATACAGCAAAGAACAGTTACATAGCAACTGTTTTAATGTAATACTGGGAGCCTATGTATGAACGGTAGCAGACAGTACATAGGTATGTACATAATATTGAGAGGCAAAGGGGTGGCGCCAAAGGCTCGGGGGAGCCTATAGGGACTACCAAATACGACCCGTCGGAATCAGAAGCTTCGGTACTGACATTACGTTATTTGGTGATGCCCGGCAGCACCCCTTGCAACCCCCGACCAGGGCTAGCTTTGATCTAATAGCACCACACACACACACACAATCTGCAATGAACTATACTGTACACGTTGGCGTGTTTTGGCGTTTTACTTGCCATCGACAAACATTCGGTTGCCACCATAAAGAGACAAAGAGAGAGAGAGAGAGAGAGATAAAAGAGAATACAGTCCCTTAGGCACTTAATAATACAAAAAACAAGTTTTCCGCGGTCGCCGCCGGGGTACCAACAAAAACCCACTACCGACAAGACCCAAACAAGATTAATTTCCCATGGCTAAAAAGGAAATTATAAAATTGACATATCTGACAAGCAGATAATATTCAATTTGGGCACAGGGTTGTAAAATTGGTGTTCTCTTTACTTTTTCTCAAGTTAGAACCTTTTTGGGGTTCCTATTATAACTTGAACAATTATTGAGAGTCTACATAAATCATACATTTACCAATACCTAGATATGCATCATAATTCCTTATAAAAAATACAACATTTTTAATAATTATTATAGAGCACATAAACTCTAGATGCAGTGATTATACTACTATTTATACGTAAAAAATGTGTTAGCTGAACGTAGCGTTTAAGGACACTAGGGTAATTTAAAATATGCTATGATCGAATATTGGGTGATCCTTGACTTTAGTTTGAGAGCTACTGGAAGACATGTAGGGAAAAGATGCGATGTATTTACAGACAGACACCAATAAACCCTACTGCTTACACAGAAATACGTACATACATGGTGTGGAAAGTAGATTATGCCTGAAGGTTGATGTCTTTTGTTCCTTGGCTCCATGCATGTGTGTGTGTATGTGTGTGTGTGTGTGTGCATGGAAAACCAGAGATACGGTTGTTTGTGTTTGTTTGTAATATATAGAGTTAGTAGGAATGGGTATGTATGTACTGCCGCCTGATATTCGATTGACCACTATAATTGTTTTGACGGTCAAAATAGTTTTACGAACACATACATCCGATCAATTATAGTTTATAAAGTACTTGTACAGCATTGTTCGCTATATATTCAGAAATCAATAAATTCTACTATTAAAGCTTCGATTTTAGTTGAACAAAGTTCATTTTAAGGAGCAAATGTCGATGACTTCATCGGAAAAGTTCCTCATTAAAACACTAAAGACTAAATAACTTTGAAAGCTTAAATAACACATACAACCGCGTACGTTGGGTTCTATAATATGAAAATGGCACATATTGTACATATATACCTTGCGAGTATATAAACAACGAGCTAACGAGCAATAATTAATTATTTGTTATAAACTGTTAGAAGAAATGAAATAAGAGCATCGAACGTACAACGTAAATTTGCGAAATGAATAAATATTAGCTTTAAATTTGAACTAAAAATTAGTTTGCACATTTCAAACTGAAAGAAAAATTCCGCAAGCATCTGACATCCGAATTTTAAACTGTAGAATATATAATTGCAATTAAAAACTAAAATTTTTTGTATAAAAGCAGTCTTTAGGACCGGCAAAGAATTAAGATATCAGAGTAGAAAGAAGGAAAAATTCCAAAGCAACGCAACGGTCTGACAGCTCATTATCCTCTTTCGTTCGCTGCTGCCTCGTTGCTATCTTCGTTCTGATGCGTTGATACTTTTTTTTTCCACATCCTTTTTCCACTTGTCCTTTTCTGGCTCTATCAGAGGGAACTCGCGTCGAGCTTTTGCGTCGCTCGAACACTTTGCAAGAGTGTAAGCTTACTAACATTCACCGTTCACACCAATTGCGTATCGGAAGCTTGACGCGAAGAAGCAAAGGTTTCCCCATCACGCCCCCCTCTTACTTCACGCCTTTTCCAGAGCATCAAGGACCGGATTTTATCTATTCTCCGCTTCCTTACAGACCTGTATTCAGATTCTATTCTTTATTAACCTTTCATGATCACTATCTTCGAAAATATCATTCTCTCAAATAAATTCGTTCACAAATTTACTCGAAATCCTAAATATAAATATTGCTTTAATTCAAACATATTTTTGCTTTGATGATCCGTACAGATTTAATATTATGAGTTAGGGATTAAATAAAAGAATTTCGCTTTTCGCTTTTATAAGCCGGAAATCGGAGATTAAGATGGAAAGTGTTCGACGGTGCGGTTTTGCTTTCTTGCATATATACAATACTGTGAAGGACCGTTGGCTGCATTAACAATAGCTGATAAGCGGTTATATATTTTCAGTGTCAACCACGTCTGAAATAATGAATGGGGATGATAGATGCGAAAGATCTTATCCGTGGAATTGCCAAGAAGATGAAAATTAATGGGTCGACGAGTTGTGTTGGCGCCTTGTGCGTTTGCACCTCATTCGCCGCCCTCGTCTCGCTATATACACTCTTTCAACTTATTTCTTATGAAAGTTTCATCCAAATTTCACCATCTTAGAGCACTGGGTGACACCTCCCCAGAGAAATATACTCTGGGTTGGTTACGGTAACGTTACAGATTAAAATAAATGTATGCATATGCATTTACCCGGATTATTATGATAATCTATTTTAATTCGTGCAGCTTAGCCTGGTGATGCTATTAATATTAATATGAAACGGGCGAAAAAATCTATGGCGAAGTTATACGTCCGGGATAAAAATGCCGTTGGCTTTTGCCGGCGTCGTTTCAAGTCTCCAACTTTTTATTATTCTACTTATTGCTTTTAATGGTCAGGCGAAATGAATAATAGTCTGAACTTTTCCATTTTAAATTTTATACCACATCACTGCATTGTTTGTACGTGCTCCAACTATATTTTTGTTGGCGAACTTATACACTAGCACAATTCGATTTCAAATTATTTTCCAATATTTTATTGCTAGATTTAAAATTTTCAACATTTCTATTCCCAATATCTGTTAGTAAAAAATCTGAATAAATTCGTAACTATTCGTAAAAAACCAATTTAATTATCTATATTTTCGAAATAAAAGAAACAATTCGAAATAACATAAAACCATTATCACGTTCTGTAATGTATAGGCGTTAAAAGAAAAAAATTGTAACTGATAATAAGCGTAATCTGGTAGTAGTAGTAACTAATAATTACTAATTACTGCTGGTTATTCGTTTCGTTCGGGGAGAAAATGAGCAAAGTGACGTTAAAAACATGTCCCGCTGGGTAACTAATCAAATCTACATTGCCGTGTCATCGTGCTCCAACCAAGCGAGCGCTCAAGGAGCTAGTAGGGCCTGTCAAACAGTGTAGATGATGCGTTCTTTAACTATCCCTGGGATCATCACATCTCCCTTGCACACTTACACTACCGGAGATATTACATTTTTATCGCTGGGACCGCTCAGCGAGCGCAGCCTGACGCCCAGAGATACGTTTTTCGCTGGCAAAACGAATGCGCGACGTGATCTGAAAAATAATTGAGTCTTAGTTGACGGGCTGCTTTTTCTTTTTCCTCTACACCCTACTACAACCAGTATTGTATTAAGGAAACACTCAAAAGGACAACCAGTGCCACTAACACCAACGCTTCCAGTTCTTTTTAAGTGGTAAAGTACCACAGAAAAAAAAATCTCAGATTACCTAATAGATTTTAAACACCAAAGGCACTAATTATACACTCATAGAGCATATAAACCAAATTTAGTATCAATCTGTTCAGTATCTTCAGAAGAGAAGAAGCGACAAATTTTGGTATTACGAGCGAGCGACAACTAACATATATATATTATTAGATTCAAAACCACATCTAAGATATTTATAGACACTACTGAATACTATTTTCGAAATTTACATTATATTAAATAAAATTTTACAGATACACTGAAGATGGTTGTTGATGGCACAAGAACTGTATCGCTTTGTGAGAAGGTTTTTTAAGAGAGACGCGATTATTTCGTGTTAGGAACAGTTGGCTTGTTTTAAGTGCAAAGCTTCAACATCCGTTCGAGACGTAACGCGACGTGCGCGTGTTGTGTATTAATCTATTTGTAGCGTGTGCACAACAAGGACAGCCGTACAGGAAGTATGTTGAAGGAAATGGAAAATATATTGCGAAGAATGGCTATTTATTGGCTTACTACATTAACATATTTGAAACATGCGGTAGTTTTGTACTACGCTACTAAACATTTTAAATTATAATATCTAGAATGTAAGCTTAATTGTGTACGAATTTTATGTGAGGTATTTTTGTAAAAATTCATTAAAAAGCATTTTTTAATCTTGTCAAAAATAACTTTAGCGCAGTTATTTTATCAGACACTCAACAATTTATGGCATAAATTTGAATATTTACTATTTGACGCCACTAATTACGAAATAATCTAGAATTACTCGAATATTATCGCGAAATAAACGCTCGAATACCTGTATTTAACGACGTACTCAATTACAAAAAAAAAATACATATCAAATCTAATCAGGTTAATCATATTTAACACGCATGATACTTCGACTGTGCTTGATATAATTAATCGATGTCCTCGTCTGACCAATAATTACTAGATTCGTAATTATAATTAGTTGTCGTTTCCACTTCTTTCTCCCTCATTTCTCATTGGGTTCTTCCTCCAATCTTCTTCTGTAGAAGTTTCTAGCTATTACAGAGCGAAATAACAACGTAATGGAAAGAACTAAGCTCTTACGCCGCGGCTAATTATTCCAACCGATATAGTTGCTTAATGTATCGGTGGGATATTTCACGTTGTGCAATATTTTCGCAATCGCTGTTCATTGAAATGAACACTGCAACGAAACAGATGTGACTCGGTCAAACGTCTTGAAACATTTGTTATGTTAGTGATGTTAGTTGACATGGGTGGATCCTACACAATATACAAGAATGGTGTTGTCTAAGAGATGCATTGTTCCATGCCACGCTCGACTGCGACTGATAACTAAAGCTGACTGGTTTTTCGATAATTTTTCACGATGCCACGCTGAAGATGTCCCTCCGGACATTTATCTTAAAATAGTCGAGAGTATTTGAAAGAAAAACGATTCCAATGAATAATGTTATTTTGAGTTGATGATGACTGCGAGTTCAATATTTCAAAAAGAACTTACATTTGTCTTATTTTTACAAAAAAAAAAAAAAATAATAAATCTCTCGATAAAAATATTATTTCAATATTATTTTAAATTTTATGCACTATTATTAATAAAATAGTTAATAGAAAATTAATGAAATGTCCATCGGAAAAACGTTATTTTACGTATTTAATTAAAATAGTTTAGGAAATAATTTAAGGCGGTTTTGCTTTCGAGTTTTACTTGTTTTATTTATTTTGGGAAAACAGGGACTAAAAGAACATATATGTACATACAAAATAGATTTATGTACATAAATTAGGTTATTCGCGGTAGTATCTCGCGGGGCAAAAAAGAAAACGTATCCAAAACAGAACAATTGCATTTTCGACGGAGAGTAGTTTCAATTGTATGTTTCGTAGTATGTTTGGCTATACAGCATTTATATTTACCTCTTCGCTTTGCGCCTCATATATGCGAATGACTAGCTTTATAAATTGCTTTAGTAAATATGCACACAATACCATTCATCATCATACATACATACATACATTGTGAAATATAAAATGAGAAACTCGCATTGTCATATTATTGTTAGTGTGTTTGAATGCAAGTATAGGAATTTTGGGAATGGCAGATGAAGCATAAACAGACAATGAGTCGCGCTAAATTGAGATTTTATTAAAGATTTTCTGTTATTATATGATATAAGAAAAATAGAGCTACATTGTGGTTGTGAAAAGTATGAATTTAAATGGGTACGAATGCGGTAGAATGTAAAGTAACTTTGTGTCTAAATGAGTTTTAAACGAAAGAAGTGGAATAAAAAATAATGAAGTAAAAGTGAGAGGTATATAAAAATTGAATTGAATTAGAAATTAAAGCAAGAATTATAATTTACCCCACACATTTCTTTGGAGTTATTTTTAAAAAGTAATTTGCTACGATTTGAAAATGAGTACTTTTGAGCAACTATAAATTATAATTACGTAATAGATCAACTAGTTCTGTTTATAGTAGTATGTGTCGTGTTGGTGAAATCTAACAAAGTACACAACTAAACATGCAATTAACACAATATTGTGCAGTACCTATGTCCTGTTGTTAATATGGAATATGTAATAGTAATATAATGAACAGTGCATCTGCTAATTAACCATCGCTATATAATATGTATTTCATCATGCATTATGAGCGCTGAATTGCATTTAATTAATTATTAAAGTAGCATTTTAGATTATTGTTCCGTGTGTGTATATGCGTAAAAAATAAAATCAGGTGTTTCTAGATGAAATATTGTTGTTTTCTGGTGGATGCAACTTCAAATATGAGACGATGTTTATTTACAGTGTTCTGCATCAGACTTATGTATGGTAGCTGGTCTCATGTGTTGTTTGTATAGGAATTTTCGTTAGATTCACAGATACAGCCGCTGGCGTACTGGCTACATATGAATGCAAATGTTTATTACTTGAATAAAAATGGGTGAAAAAAGAACCACAGAGGCTGTTGACTTTAGCAGCCACGGATAAAAAAACGGTGAACATATACTATATATGATTTTTATCTGGTAAAAAGCAGATGCTCCAACATTTCAACGGATTCTAGTATTTTTATTTTATTTTTGTTTTCACATATAGGAAAATATTCATAGAAATATGGTGATGTTATCCATATCATGCATACCTGTTTTGAACAAAATACAAGAAAATGAACTAAATATAATAAAACCATTAAGAAAAAAATATCCCTTCCGATCTGAATACAAGCAAAAAATAGTGTTACAGTTGACACGCGAAGATTGCTCGATCTACGTCCAACGTAAAAAAAAAAAAAAAAACGTGAATAGAACACTTGTTTTCTTTTACGTCAGGCATATCCCTGGGATAATAAAGAGATTCTACATTTTTTTGCTACTCATCCTTCTCGTTTTTTCGTCTCAACAATTTCTTGTTGTTTTGTTGCGAAACACAATGATGCAAAACAAAAACAAAGGAGTTAGGCCGCCGGGATTGGCAAACAAAAATTAGCTGGATCGTGGAGGCAGGACCAGGCATGTCTGTTAATTGAACTATGGTGATTAATATGAATTAAGCGTGGCTTTAATGTGTGTGTGTCGACGCACAAAAGCTGTAAATTAAGTGAGCACTGCCTAGATGTCTTAGATGATGGTTTTAGTGTGCGGTTATTACCACTTACGATACTTCAAAGACTCAGTTCGCTACTGTACTATATTGTCAAACGATGCCAAATCTATCATTTTACGCACAAACTGTGCCAAATTATAATTGAATTTATTTATTTTAAAGTATAGTTTATGCCAGGATCTCTGATTTTCTTTATAGCTCTAATAATGTTTACCGCACCGTAAATATATTAGACATGCTTTAATAAGGAACTTATTTCCTACTTTTTACTCAAAACTAATTTACTTAATATACTTAAACGTATCGGAAAAGTCAGACGATCGAAGAACATTGTACATCAGCAGTTCAAAGATCAGTGTCCTATCTTCTTTTTAGAAATAAAAACAAATATGATTTATTACTTATACATTATTTTTTAACTAAATTTATAGATTTGATTTACATTTAAAAATAATTGTATTTGTAACAATAACTTATGTTAGTCTAATTTTGGTGAAAAAAACTAACAAAAATGTTTAAAAATTGTGAAATTTTAAATCTAGTGGATTCTAGAGTATAGATTCCTCCAGAAGATGTCTTCTGATTAGAAAATTCGTGGTTACTAGCACATAGATAATTCTTGAAATTAATCCTATATACTTATTAAGTTTCAAATTGGCACCAGGCCACAGATAAACATTTAGAAGAGAATAAGGGTTGCAATCTCAGTTAGCACACTTTTTTTTTTACTTTAGTCATGTTTTTCGTTTTCTACAAAATTTCCGAAATGTCTCCACTTATTATCAAAATAAATAAATAAAATTGTTACAATTACGCGTAAATATGTAATATAAAAAACTATACAACAACTTTTGTTTGAAAACGTAGATATACTCTATAGATAAATTCATATTTCCTAAATCGTCGAAAACGCAATTGCCATATACCATTTATTCATAAATATTATTGGTGATTTTTATAAATAAAAACACCAATGTATAACATCGCGATAGGCCTATGTGAATTCCCATTACTTTATATACATAAATCATGCAGGTTGGATTTCCATTATATATAATGATTTCGAACACACACACACACACACAAACAGGAACGCAATATTAAATAATGATAAACTACCATAGTATGTTTGACCACTGAACCAACCCATATTTAGTACAAATCACCCTACATTTTAGTAGTGACCCCAAATGGAAAATATTCCAGGTACACCAATGGCCAGTCAGTATTCGTTTTTCAAATGAAGTTGAAGCGAAACTGTTTGAATTTATTACGATTTACGGATAACCGTAAGATCCCTTAAAGAATACCGTAGGTTTTATATTTTCTTTTATTTATTCCTCAGTTTCTTTCCTTTGTGTTTTTATTTACCGTGTATTTGAATTGCGGTTCGCTGACTAGAAAATCAGATATTTTTTCTTTTATCAACGATTTACTGCAAAGGTTGATCACTTTTTGGGGTGACTTTTGATTGAATTTCATTTTAAAACGATTTGGTTTTGATTGAAGATTTAAATCAATATTCAACTGTACTTATCAAAATATTATATTTACCCCCTCCTAGTGCCCTTAAAATTACATACACAGAAAAACCGCTTCATTATTTTTAACTTAATAATAACGCGTAAAGTATGAATAGCTCTTTAAATTATACACACAAACAGACAGACGCTATTTCAAAACTTATCAAATTCGATTCAGGGAAGGTCAAAAGGTGTATTTCCATTAAAATCTCGAGATTAAATGAGTACAATTCTTACTAATTACATCGTATAAGCAAATAAAAATGAAATTACTGAAATCGGCAATAGTTTGCATATCTTACCAATTTCAATAAAAGCTCTGCGTTCTCAGCGGTAACATTAACTTTCTGTGTTTGCTGAGTTTATAAAAAAATAAAAAAAATTGAAAGGATATAATCTGGCTTCGAACAGCATAAGTTACTTTAAACAAAGTGAATATTATACGCCTATTGAATATTCCATTAGATCAACTGATTTTTTTTGTCTTTTCTTTCGTTTGGTTTCTGCAAAAATTAAACATTCATACCCTTTAGTAGGTTTCAGCTATTAACCAAAGTGAAAACATTAGCCATCGATTCTCATGCATTTTAATCTCACCAAATACTTAGGATTCCATTCGGAAATCAGATCATTACTAAGCATTTCGCCCGGGTAATTGTTATTTTATTATAATGAACTCTTAACGGAATAAAAAAAAATATCTATTTGCGTTTTAGCATCTAATAAACGCAAATATCCATTATTAATCCAATTGCATAACAAAAAAAAATTAATAATTCCTTTCAAATTTGTTACTTAAAAAACTATAATTTAGTTAATTTTTATATTCTCCATTTAAATGAAACCTCATTACAGTTCATTTTCGTTTGAATAGAAAATCCTCTCGTATTGAGTGGAAATCATTGCATTTGAATACCTTTTTATTTTATTTTAATTATATTCCAGCGATAAAAAAATAATTGGATTTGACATTTTTAACTTTTATATTCGATCAAAAACGAATAATAAAATCTCTTACTACACCATTGTGCTTGCCATAAAGCAATTATTGAGCGTCGCGAAAAGAAACTTAATTTATCGGCACGGACAGAAAGATAAAACAGATTTTTGAACGAATTTAATACTTCAATAAATATTTATAGGTAAAAACAGATTTTAAAAGTAATACAACCCATATTCTTATAACGTAGCATTTTTAGACGAATAAAAATAAATGTGTTGTGTTTATCCTACTTAAAATTCTAGACCAAATCACAAGTACCAAAATGATCAACCCGAGAAAATATATCGGATATCCGATTGGATATATATTTTCTAGGGTAGCATACGGCGTGGATATGCTCGGCTAGAACAGCCACGTCAGCGGAAAAACCGGTAAATAATGTATTAGCGATAGACCAACCTGCAAATGGTCGTTGTTTCCCAACATGCAACTCAAATAAGACCAACAAAATGTTTAACTTTAAAATAACCATGAACAGTCGTACTGGAACAGTGAATAACTTGTATTGTAAATAATCAATTGATGCTCGTGCTGGTATTGATTCTTGTTTGTTATTTTTGATTGAGCTTTCTGTAATTAATTCTTGATTGGCATGCTGTGTTTATACAATGCGCTAATTATTAATTTTACGAAATTTACTTATAATTAACCACATGACCACTTGATTAATTGACTGAATCTTACATATTTATTTATTATTATAGAAATTATAGTATTAATAAACTTAATTCATTAATAATTAAATATATTTTTTAAACTATGAATCACGTAACTTTATTGATAATTAAAGATCTAATATAGATTTTTTTTATATAGAAAATCGTAGTAGAATTTATAATAATATTGGTATTAAAGAAACAAAAATGGTATCCATTTTTCAATTAGATTATGTTGGCGTTAAAAAATAACCATTAAATCTTGATATAACCGCAACACAGCGGTTACAATACTCATTGATCGGTAGCTGGTATAGGCAGTTTAATTTGCAGATAAACGATTTTCATATAAACGCTTGATTTATGATCGAAAATCAGTTTAAGGATGAAATTTCATTAAATCCTCTGTGCTGGCTTTGAAGCGCTCATGTGGCAATATATTAAACTATACCTAAATTGTACATAGAAATTTAATTCATGACGCAAACAGTATTTTCCAAAAAAAAAAACGTACATTGCAAGCATTGATCAGACGTTGCATATAAAACAAAAACAGTAAGACATTTTCCTGCAATAGATTCGTTTTCAAAAGCGATTGCGCCATATTGTTTCCGGTCCCAATTTTACATTTAAATCAATTAGCAACTGCTATAGTCTAGATACAAACATCCCTTATTCCCCTTTTTTTCGTTTACTTATTTATCAAACAGGAAATTCAATTTATTCCGATCAATATCTTACATAAATATTTCATCTAGTTACAAATACAATAAGTTTGTATTAACTTTGTGAATGCTTGATTTCAATAAACTTCCTGTAGCGTCGGTATCAGTATACCGGATCTTGATTTAAAATAACTTTCTAACAAAAAATTTGTTGATTTTATTACAGAGATCTCGACATCACCGTGATTCTATAACTACGTCACCATCCACGACACATATCACTCCTTTATTAGATACAAGTAAGTCGCATAAGCCCTATATGTAGTACCCACATATTTCAGCCAAATAAGCAACAATAAATCCATGTTCTCGTTAATTGTGAACAATGAGTGAACCCTGTTACAGATCCTTGTTTAGTCCATTACTGCCCGAAGGGACACGAATGTGTCGTAACCGGAAGTGGTGAAGCCACCTGTATTTGTCAACGTAGTTGTGGCGAGCGTAAGAAATTAGTGTGCGGCTCGGACGGACACATATACCCAAATCATTGCGAGCTGCACCGGGCAGCCTGTCTCGCAGACCGGACAATCACAATTGAACGCGGGGTCCATTGCATCAAACACGGTAGGAACAGGGTGGACTTTATTTTCGAATATCGATGTACTATTAATGATCATTAAGTGTGAGTGCGTTTATGGTTGCCTACACTTGTGGCGGCGATGTCGATGGATTATTATTATTATTATTATTCAACGAGCGGGAGAACGTGATTGAGAGTTCATATGCAGCGTGGTATATGTGTGTAAGGGGTAGGATGATAGTATGTTTGAGAATCTGACATGTTGGTTGGATTATAATTAAAATTGTCGAGTATATACACTCGCACGGAACGCTAAATAATTGAGGGAACATGATTGAGAGAGTGCATCTGGGGACTATGGAACGATGATTGAAGATGCAAAATAAACGAGAGTGGAAAGAATGTATAGAATAATTGGAGCGACATGATTAAGTATATATTTAATAAAAAAAAAGTCTTAAGCATGGAAAAGTTTTAAATTCAATTTATATACGAAACATATTTTTTATTAGAAATTTATTCAAAAGTTTATCCAAGCATACTAAAGAAAAATACGAACTTCTACATTTAATATTCGATAATTGTTATCACCAATTACCGTTTATTATTCAATTTAACTGTTTGAAACCGTTTAATATTGTATTATTTATGAAATGTAAAAGGTAAAGGATGGGCGCCTGGTATCCAATTGCCGTTATCGCGACATATCGAAACCACAACACCTCATATAATAATGAAAAGTGACCCGAACCAATTCACAACACCGCGGTTGCTCGCAGTAAAAAAGGCTGAGAATGTCACCACCGTTAAAACAACAGACAGTACAATCAAAACGGTAATATATACCGACCAATTTAATTATTTAGATAATGTACGCAATAACTATTTCAATTTACTTAACAGTCAACTTCCACCGAATATAATGACGATATCGATCTTGATTACGATTCGACTGATAGCGATGCAGAAAATGAAATCGATGTCGATAACAAAGATGATCTTTACTACGAAAAAGAAGAATGCAGTATGCAGGAATATGAAATAATGAAAGTAAGTCGTTGAAAATATGAAACATTTTAAATGTTCCATCTAACAGGCCCTTAAAGTAACAAACATACAATGGACGTCGTCTCGACGTGGATATTTGATCTATTTTAATATTGCAATAAAATACGTTTTCAGGACAATTTATTGTTGTACAACCATGCAAGACTGATGTCGCAGGACAACCACAGCAAGGATTATCTTGTTTCAATCATGTTTTCCCATTACGACCAAAATAATAATGGAAACTTAGAAACAGAAGAACTGACTGAGGTACAATTATTTCCATAATACTTATGACGTCACTGGTTACTATTTTATGTTACTGTTCCCAATGATGTAATAACTAGATTCATAAATGACTAATTACGATTGTTGTATTTGTTAGATCGCTGGTGTTGAGCATTTGGAGGCATTGAGCAATGGATGCACGTTGGCGCATATGATCCAATACGATGACTCTGATCATGATGGCCGTTTGACAATAAACGAATTTTATTCAGCCTTCAGTAAGTTATACAGTAAGTAGCAGGCTACTCGCTTAATAACTCTCCAAAATTCCATTATCTCTTTTGTTTCTGGATCGATTTTTCATCGGTTTTAAAACGCAATGGCTGTTGTTTCAGTTTCACGAACATATCAACTGTTTTGGTTTTTTTAATAGTGTTTTAAGTTATATGTATGACTTTTATGTGTTGAATAGGTGTGTCTGTAGTATCATTAGATAAGGCCCTTGAGACCAATCACTTGTCCGCTAGAGTTGGGGATAATGTTGAGATTAAGTGTGACGTCACTGGGTCTCCTGTTCCGCCAATTGTTTGGAGGAGGAATGGATTTGATTTATCCACTTTGAACGAGGAAGAGGTTTGATTATTTTATCTTATTCTAACTCACTATATATATATATAGATTATTTAGAAATTGATTCATACAAATATTTTAAATTTTTATAGGTCCGAGTTTTTAGTGATGGTAGTTTATATCTTACGCGGATTCAACTTCAACATGCAGGGAATTACACTTGTCATGCACAAAGAAATAAAGATGTTGTACAAACTCATGTGTTAACGGTGCACAGTAAGTTTTTTTTTGTTATTTTCTCACAATTGCAATTTATTTATATTTGCAATAATAGCTGTACCAGAAGTTCGTGTGACACCGAGGATCCAATCTAAACGACCTGGAGAAGACGCTGTTATGTATTGTCATGTGGTTGGAGAACCGTTTCCGAAGGTGTGTTTTATTTAAATAATTTATTCTTTTGCTAAAATACTAGGTCGGAATAATTTCGCAAGGAGTGTTTTGATAAATTATGTGTTGGTTCTAGGTTGAATGGTTGAAAAATGATGAGAAATTGCATTTAGAAATGCCGCACAAGTATCAAATTGTAGGGAACGGAACTGCTTTAAAAATCCAAAATATCGCGTTCGCTGACACGGGGGCGTATATGTGCCAAGCTACTAATATAGGTAAAATAATGCACACTTCCAAGTTCGGTTTACATATTGAATATTCATTCGATAATTATTTACTATTTCTGTATTTTAGGTGGTCTTACAAGAGATATCAGCTCTTTAGTCGTTCAAGAACAACCTACTCCAAGTTAGTTTTATTATTACACTTGAATCCATTTAAAATAAACCTCATCATTTTATTTATTTCTTATATAAGTTTAGACAATTTTATGCATTTTTTTAATATATAAATAAAAATGAACCTTTGAAATAAATATATTTAACATATTTGTGGAGCTTATATATTATTTTTGGTAAAGCTGCTCCAAATGAAGAACGTAGATTCTTTGCATTCCACGATTGGGGCATCTCTGTCTATGAACCATCAGCATGCAGACTCTACCACCAGATCCAAAGTACAGATATTATTCCAGGAACACAGGTATTTATTTTGTCCACGTTATCAATTTCAAAAGAGGATATTCTCTTCCTAGTAGACTCAAAATACTTATTTTTGTTTAGGAATATGTATGTGGCGATAAAGGAGTAGCGTGTAATTGGGGTAGGGCAATAAATGTAGCTAATCGCTATGTGTATGCAAGCCAACCGGGAAGAGATCGAGTACTTGTTATATCAAAGATACAAATGGTTGTTGTTGATGTAAGTTAAATGAATTTCAATTATGGGAATACCGTGCATATTTGGTGTATTTTAGGTTGTTGTAACCGATAAATACCCGGTGGATTTGCATTATGTGCCACATTTAGACCAAGTGTGGGTGTTGAATTGGCGAGCTGATAATAACACTGGTATCAAAACGATTCAAGTCATTCGAGACGCTGGTCAAAAACGGAAACACCACACCGTACACCCAGAACCAATCGATGGGCAATTCGATTTGGTCCGTGGACTCCATATACCAGCAGCGAATCAAGTAATTCAGAAACCTTGAATCCATGAAATTTCAACAACTTAAATATATTTTATGTATTTTAGGAATTATCACATTTCAACTTTAAATATGGCTATGTAACACACACTAACCAACGCGGCTTGTACAAGCTAGACCTTACTAATCTAAGATATACAAAATCAGTAGATCTAACTCCATACAATTGCGTTCCTGCGCATGTTCAATTTTCTGCTCTATGTAAGTTACTAATACACTAACTTAAAAAGCCCAAATAAATGCAATTACGTAAGATTCATTATTATATAAATAATCCAGCTATTCTCAATAACTATAAGGACACTATAAATTCTATACTGTTATAGAATCTGTATATAAGATATTTTTAATTTATAGAATTACAGATAAGCAAAATTAAATGTTTTGTTTTGTTAAAGATGGATACGTAATAATGGAGTGTTTAGAACCTATAACGAATCGGCAATCAGGACAATTATTACTGGATTATTTAACTGATACAGTTATTGGTATTAAACCATCATTACCAGGTACTCCATTCATATCACCAGATGCTCGTCGATTAGTTACTTTGGATAGAACTCACAATGGCGCAACTCTAATAGTCCAAGAAGTCACTGGTAACGATCAATCTTCCGATTTATTTATTTGTTATACAACAAGTTTCGTTCTAGCCAATGGACTTATTTTCTCATTCGATGTTAAGACAACGTTAAATATAAGCGCTGTCACGTTTTATCCGTCACAAACTACGCATAGTTACGACTTGTATGCCAGTGCGAGAGATAAAGAGGATATATTGTTCTTAAATCTCCTTACAGGAAAAGTTGAAATGATCACCGGAGTTGGTAAAGCCATGTCACCAGAATTAGCTAAGTGGGATAATCCGAACAGACCTATCACAGCTTCCGGTACGAAAATTTGTTTTATTCCAAAAAAAATTACGAATACATTATTGTAATTTAAACAATTTATATTTTGTGTATTTTGATTGTTTTTTATTTTGGATAATTTAGGACAATTTGGTCAATATATGGTCACTCCAGCAAGTGCGGCTCTATTCGTCGTTAACGGTCAAACGCGAACTGTTAATTGTGAAATCGGAGGACTAACACATCCGAACGCAATCGTATGGGCCACATTACAGATTCATTAATTTTTTTTATTTTACTCACCATCGGGCAGAAGAAAATATAATATTTTTGTTAAAATGAAGAGAAAAATTAATAACAAACACACATCATTTGCGACTGAGAACTGACGAGTCCATAGTTTATATTCTGATAAATATAAATAACTAATTAAGAGATGAAAATAAAAATTGAATAATAAAAAAAAAAGGATATTTTTAACGTTTTCAGCATGTACAGTAATGTAAGTTTACATTATTAAAAATTACGAATCGATTTTATTTTTCGGTATTTAAATTTAGTATATGTTTAAATAAAAAGTTCTTTAATCCGTAATTGTTGATGAAAAAAAGAGATTCTATTTTATAAGATCGAATACATAATTCATTAACAATGTTCAATTTATTTTGTTATTACAATAATTGATCTAATTGCATTAAACAGTCGATCAAACAATAAATATTAATTCGATCTTGTAAAACGGATAAATTAGGTTAAAGCTGAAAAATGAATAATATTTTAGTGTAATTAAATATAGAAAAGAATTATCATCTGTCCATTATATATTTTGTACAGAATATAAAAAAAAAATAATAGGATTTAGGTTTTCAGATATCCGAAATTTAAATCATTGACAAACATGCGTATTTGTAATTTTTTGTTCGATTTTGTCATAAATAGTTATGTTCTATATATATATAAAGTGTTCATATCGGATCTCTGTTTAATAATTAATAAATAATAGTAAATTAATTAAAATGAGCACATATTATCTGAATGTAAATTAAAAAACAGGGCGTTCTTTTAAAAATTCGCTATTGATCTATTTTTATTTTTAAAAAAAAATCAAAATGGATTTAATGTAATATTTTTAAAAGAATTGTTTAACAAATGGAAATATTCTGTGAATTTTAAGTCAAAATAACATTTTTCTTCGAATTAACAACCTTATTTTCAAAAACACAAAATGTCTCCAAATATCTGACTATCGAAAATGTTTTCATTCTTCAGAAATCATATTCATATTAAACATTTAGTATATTTGAAGAACTATTTACAATCTTCATCAAATAAATTCTAAAATCACTAGTTCCCATTTTTCAGTTTAACCCCACACACATTGTTTTTTCTCCGTTTCTCTAGTCAAAATATCTTCTATACGCATAATTGGCGAAGCAAACATCAACTCGCCCAAAACATCTAAATTTTACGTTATACATGACGTCATGTATCGCGTAAAAATGCTTTCGTTCAGTGTTAAAATAGTTAACACAAAACCCTAAAAATATTCTGGCTCGTCACTGCGCTTTAAACTGTATAGTAACAAAAAAATAAAATAAACTTTACTAATTATTAGACTTTCAGACCCTAATTCTAAGAGTCTTTACGCTGCAAATATGTTTATATAATAAAATAATAATAATGATATATCATACAAGATACATGATCAAATATCACAGAATATGGCTTATTGTAATAAGATTGTATGGTGCATTAATTTATACAGAAAAATATAAATAAATTGTATTAATTAATCTGTTTTTTATTTATTTCATCTACTATCCTTTTATTTTATAATATTTACACTACGTGTCACATTAAAATAAAATATTTTGCGATCGCGCAATCTGAATTTTATTTGTTTATTTGACATTTTACTCCAAAGTCAGATTTGTAAACATATTCATATTATACCCATGTATAGACTGGTATTATTGATATTAATAATTATAAATAGTGCCGAAAGTGGCCTAAAAGTTAAAGTATTTTTTTTAAATTTTGATTATTAGTAATAGTTTCTAAAAACATATTTTTAAGGAAAAAGGCATAGCAGATATGAAAAGAGGTGATGTGGGAATGGTATTTTGTATGTATACTAGAATTTATTTTATTTCATATATTTAATTAATTATTCTTATAGATATAATATTAGTTAACAAATGTAAAAAAAAATTTGAAGTTGAAGCTAAGATGATTAAATGTGTTGAAATATTTACAGAATCCGAAGTAGACGAGGAAGTATATTTTATTCTAGAATCTAAACTAAAATTGATTTTTATTTATAAATATTTTAAGGCAATGCTATTATTAGGAGGTGATATGGGGACTATAAAGGCCAAATCTGAGAAAAAAATTACATTAATTTACCCAAATATGGTACAATTATATAAAATAAAATATCGTATAAAAATAAATTTCAATCGTTTTAGTATTTATACGATCGTAAAGGATCCTGCACTATAGATATATATTATACGGATCAAAGACGAAAAACGCACCAGCTTCAAGTAGTTGTAAAATTTTGTACGATGACTAAATATGGTAGACCCGCGAAACAAGTCAAAGATTTCTATAAAAGCAAAACTATACGATACTGCGATAGTATCGACTTAGATCCTTTAAACAATTGTCTACCAGTCGATTGTATGATGAAATATGTAGGAGAACGAAATTATTTCAATTCCCACTTTAAACGATGCCAGAAAGTACCTGTTTGTATACAAGATAACGAAAAAGACAATCCCGATGTGGTAAATAAACTCACGCTATTTATTGTTCTAATTTTAATAAATTCATTTTTGAGGCGTATATCCCAACAAGTAATCGTTGTAGAAATTTAGTAAATTGCGTAACAGAAAGTGATATCAATTTGTTAGAAGAAGGCCAAATAACTAACGGAACAGCTGCACTATTATCAAGCCGCGGAGTAACCCCCGATCGTAATCAAATCTTTTATTATTACTATAATATTTAATTTGTTTTAGTTGATAATACGTTGTAACCATGGTGTTTTAAATAATAGTACAGGGATGTGTGATTGTAAATCAGGATGGACCTCAACGGAAGATGAACTAGATAAATATGTTCCTGGTTTATCGACGTATCACATGTGTAATATCGCCGTTGATAGTTGGAATACGGCGAATTTGGCCCGAATTCGAAGCACTGCTCTTGCCTTTGCGGTAATTTTTTTTTACTTTCTGATAATAAAATATGTTTAAAGTATTTTATTTATTTAGATATTGGCTGTTGTTATAACAATGATTATTTTATTTATAACATTCGGTCTATATGGTGTGTATCTTTGTTTGCAAAATTACGAAAAACAATCGCCGTTTATGCGAACGTCGGGCGGCAGTTTTGACTCGGACTCGTTTGAGAAGAAAATGTCCAAATGGTCTTCGAAAGATTCTTACCAATCCGGGAGTAAATAAGTTTTATATATTATATGCAGTTTTTTCGAAATAAATATTTTCATTTTACAATTGTACTTACTTGGACTCGGTCTAACTAAAGTGGTCTAAAATCGGATATGGGAACTTTTTAAATTATATATCACGAAAAACGCCAAAACTATATTTTTACTTTCTTATACGCAGTATAAGTAAGTATTGTAATCATGAAAAATTTCGAACTCGAGATTTTAACGGAAATATACGTTTTGACCTTCCCTGAATCGATTCCAACTATTTTTGGAATGACGTCCGTCTGTGTGTGTGTGTGAGCGCTCTACAGCCCAAACGGCTAAAGGGAAAATTATGAAATTTTAAACTTAAGATTTGTATGTGCCTGGCACGAAAACCTCTTATTTTTGAAAACAATATTCCGACCGGAAGTGCTTGTTTACTCTAGTCATTTTTTGCAGTTTCTGCAATTACTCAAAAATGGTTACAGTTACAGAAAATTTTTGTAAACAAAAATTAATGATATTTATATTTAGCACAACTTTTGTTTGAATCTTTTTTCCAAAAAAAGTACTGGTTTCAAAATAAATTTCTGCTTATTATATATATATTGTTACATAAATCGTATCATCTGTGCCTGTCAATTGTTTAACAAAATAGACTTAAATAATTTGAAGTTTGACATTTAATATTTATTCTAAGATATATATTTAGTGTTAAAGCGATCTAAGGGTTAGAACAAATATTAAAAATTAGAAAAATAATGTAACTACGAAGTGGTTTAACCCATATGCGTATAAGGAAGTTCGGTGCATGACACTGCAGATGTTTTTAGTATAGTTATAAGTAATAAATAATACTTATAAAAAATTGCTAAGATACTTTCATCTTAGCAATTTTTTAAAATGAAAGTAAATTTATATACGTTGTATAATATAAATGTTAGCCAATATTTACAGTAGTTTTGCTTTTTATTATTAAATCAAAATTAACACTAGAAACACAGCCATACATAAATAAGAGTACATAGCAAGTGGCAAGATTAGAATTTAGATGATTTATGATAGCAATTAGTATTAAGACTTACTAAGTACTAGGAGTAGCTGTAAAATAATAATTTTCGACATAGAAAACTATTCAAGTAATATGTACCATATTACAATGTACATTTTAATACGCTAAAGTTAGTTCATTTATTATATAAAAATGAGTACGTAAATCTTTGGCAATTATACAATATAAATATTATTCAAATATGGGGTAGTATTTTATATATATAAATTTAATTGAACTCAAATCAAATTATATACATTAATTTAATAAAAATCTGTAAGCCAATTTTGTTACGTAAAATGTATTTTTTGTATGTAATTTCTACAATTGGACGGATATTTTAATTGCAATTCTAAATTTCCAATTAACCAATATAATAATCATAGATTTGTTCTCCAAATAATCACATAAAATACCTACAAAAATTAATAACTAGGAAAGCAAAACTGTATAAAATCTCCTATGAAGAGATAAAAATATACAACTGCAGTGATAAGCAAATAAAATGTTTGCAAATATTTACATATTTATTACAATCATAATAAATTTACTCTAGTTTCGTTTTAATATCATTTATTAAAGCTATTGGGTCAGTTTCGAGGCTTATTTCAGTTTCGGCTTGTTCGTCAGTGCTTTCTTCTTCAGGTAAATTCGGTGCGAGTAATTGGTGAAGTAGGGTAACCGCAATAGTTGCGGTTAAAATATAAGATAACCGGTATATATGTATTGGCGCATAAATTAAGCAAAGGAATGCCATTCCATAAACAAATACAGCGATTTCTTTATAGAATTTCCTAGAGTACACGTAATTATATTAGATAGAAACTAATTATTTATATTAAATATCTAAATTCACAAGTATATTAATATAAATCATAACTTACTTATTAGATTTCGGGAGTTCCATTTGCCACAGTGGTATTGCGCAGGCGCCCAACACAACAGCGAAAATGGCGGATGGATCTGGTTGTAATATATTATTATATCTGTAAAAAACATGATTTATATATCTCAATACACAAAGTAATTTGTTGTTAATAACTAACGAATTAGTCTCGACTTACTGGAAATTATGCGCCCATGTTAATACTGACGGTGTATTTAAACCAGCTACAAGAAAATACATTAAAAATAAACTGAAATGAAAATGCATTTCACTGTGATCGAAAGCAATATCTTTTTTTGTCGCTTTTATATCTTCTTTGGCATCTTTTGATTTACTCTCTACTTTCGCTTCCTTTGATTTACTCTCTTCAGTAACATCTTTTGATTTACTCTCTTCAGTAGCTTCATTTGTACTCTCTTCTATTTTATTCTCTTGAGTGTTCAATGTAGATTTTTCCATTGTTCTCAATCTTAAACTATTTATTTCATTATCTGTCATTGCATCCACATCGGTTTCATTGTCTATAGATTTTTTGTCCAAATCGTCTATTTGATCATTCGTTCCATTCCCAATCATTTGTTCAAGTTTATCATTGATATGATTCGATTTTTCATCACTCACATCGTTTTGTTTTATTGGCGTACTAATATCTAAGTTATTTTCTACAACTGGTTCAGTAGTTGTAATTTGTTCTTGATTTGTTTCTAATTGTTTTTGTTCTATATTTTGATTGGTACTTGTAGACTCAGTCGTTTGCGGTTTTTTAAAATTCTTAAATACTTTTCGGATTAGTTTATACACTATTGCTTTCACGTAACCATAAACTAAACCTTCGAGATAATCTTGACATAATTGTGTTAGCTAAAATCATTATGTCTTAAACAATATAAAAAAAAATTTTTATAATATGGTTTTACCTTTAAAAAGTAGTAAGCAACACCTAGACAAAGCGCTAAACCACCACAAGTAGTAAAGCCTAAAGCAAGTAAAGTCATGGCTACCACACATGGTACACGATGCAATGCATTCAGTAACCAATCCGACCACTTAACAGCTCCGCCTACCGTTCGTGTAATAAACCTATCAAAATATATTTTACATACAAGCTTTACATAAAATATATAAAACATACTTAGCAACAATTCGATGCACGGTTGATTCTGATAGTATTATACCAACCCATAGAGCTATAGATAACAAATACGTGAGTCCTACTGAAGTTACGTAAAGTAGAAGAGGTAAAATAAGAAAATCTAAATTTTCATCGATAAGAATCTGAGTATCGGGTTGAGGTAAAAATGATGAAAAGCGACTCCATCTGTGATAAATAGAATTATGTAATTTAGGAACAAATTAAATGAATTATAAAAATACGTACGATAATAGTCGTGAGAGTAGTTTCACTGAGGTAATTAAATAATACGGTTTTGTACTCATACTGAGTGACGATTGGAACAAAGAACAATATCCATGTTCATCTAAAGAGATTAATTGCGATCGATAGCTCATCAATATCACAGCTGCCATATTGGCGACTAGCATTGGTGAATAGTGTTTGGCAAATTGTCCCAACATGCCAAAGAATGAATTTCGCACACTAGGATTTTATTCAATTTACGTTAGATGTGTATTGTTGTTGTAACTAAACATATTTACCTGATACTATATTGGCAAAGTGGGTCTAAAGTTAAAATAACTTTAGCGGTCATATTAGTATTTTGTAATGGTCTAGAACTATGTACGCGTAATTGTAGCGGTTTTTTTAATGTTTCCCTAAAATATACATTAAATTAACACTTTCACGGACAGTGACTCAATTTATTGCTAATTAAACTGCATTTATAGTAACTATATAATTGTTAAAAAAGTGACTTACGTAAAATAAGCTTGAGTATCGTGTTGAGCCCATGGCACAACAAAAGTAGCAGCAGTATGATGAATCTCTGTATGACAACTAACAGCTTCAACATACAACAAATATGATTGACTGACGTGTTGCAACCCGTTCAACTGGATTTCATAGCGTAGTGCCTCGGGTTCGGTTTGGTTTATCACAATAGTGCGCGAAAGCGAAAACCATTTCGGTATATTAACGCTAATAATACGATCTTGTGGTTGATAAACATCAACACTAATCGATACCTAATTCAAGCGAAATAAATTTCGGGGTTGCTTACAGTTACGTTTGATAACTTACCGGTTCTTGCGTGGGCATTATTCGAACAGCTACATGAGATATTTTCGGGTAACGTCGTTTCAATTTTAATAAATCAACGTAAAATGAACGACGTTTCGTCCTACTACTGGACGGCGCTATTTTAGATAAATGACTTAAATGTATTCCATTTTCACTAAACAAACAATTCATTAATATGTTTAATAATTAGCTATTGCAATTATATACCAATATCTACTATGGCCGCGAATATTATCGGCGGAACAAGCAAAAACCCAATCCGCAACTTTTAGATTCTCCGCGTGTAGGAATAAAGCTTGGTGTTTCGGATTATCATAAATCCGAATTAATTGCCATTGATTACTTTTGGTTCCTCGTGGTAAATTAATCGAAAACTGTCTTCGGATATCTTCATTCCATTGTCCTTTATCGTCCAATTTAGATATAACTTTGTACCTTTCAGCCCATCGAACATTCGTACCACTATTCTAAAATAGTTACAAATATATATCTATTGCGCTTAAAATTAGTTCAAATCAACCTTTAATAAGTGATGTTTAAACGTCGACAATCGATAATTATGGTCAGTTGATAATTGTTTGGTTTTTAAATCAACCGAATCGAAAAGTGCTCGAATTATAGTTAATACTAATTGTTTACACCATACAATGCAAGCGTGGTCCATTGTTAGCCAAACCGTTGGAATTTTTGTTGTCTAAATGTTAAATAAATTCTTTAAAATATGTGCACATTCATAAGTTTGACTCGAAAGTTTAATACTTAAATCAAACTTACAACCACATTAAGCGATGTTTCATTGAAATTCGTCAGCCAACTATTAACTAAGAGGTCATTATTGCCTCCAGCTATAGATATAATAGTTTTGTTATTAAAAACACTCGAATTTTTCGAGTTTACCTCGATTTTTTTATAATGTTCAGCTGTGAACGAATCCAAACAAATAGTCGGTCTACGATGAGGACTTGCTAAAGTAATTAATAAATCGATATTTTGAAATTTTTCTCGATCAACTAATAAACTATGAGCCACTACACCACCCTAAAAAACCACATAAATAATTTTTTCTTGCGAATTAAACAAAATTCATATATTTGAGTTAAGACAAAAATATTTTATATATTTCTCAAATTGTATTTGGTCTTACTAAAGCACGCCCCTTACAGTTGAAGAGGGCGTGGTTTAGTCAGCCACTTAAGGCGTGTCACGTACCATAGAATGCCCGACAACTATAACCGATTGTGGATAATTTAACTTGGTTTGATTATAAAGCTCCAAAACCCTATATAATGAATGATTCAAAAAATTGGTTTGTTCTTCTAGAACAGCTCCATTCAAACCAGATAATTCATCGTTAAAATCAACAGTAAAAAAGTCAAAATGATAACCTACGCGTGAATTCAACGCTTTTCGCAAAGCGACTGATGCCAAAGAACGCACTAGAACATTTTTAATATTTCATCACATAATCCTAAACACAAAAATAAAGACTTACCCTGTTTGTACGATCCAGCGTTGCCGGGCACAAATAACACCGGTATTCCTTCAAACCGCATCGCTCGAGCTCGCTCGATTAACTTACCTTCGCTATACGCGTACAATCCATATCTAGGAAACTCGTTTTCAACTTCTAACTTGATTTTCTATTGAATTTCTATGTTAAAACCCTCTATATATAACCCAACACTCAAAGACTTACAACAAATTGTGGATATTCGAACATATATGTCATCTCGCACTTATTCTCTGCATGGTCAGTTAGGATTATTAAGAATCCTATCGAGTAAAATAGTGCAACAATAAGCGAAATAATCACAAAATTACTTATTAGTGCCATGACTTTTTATTCCACATTTGACGTTTTGTATACAGAAATAGCTTACAACAGTTAGCCTATCAGAGGCACAGGAAAAAATTAATTTATTCGACCAATCACAGTACGTAGACGGCGTCTACAACCTGTGATTGGTTATATGATTCATTCCGTATTATTTAATGTAATGACGATAGCAACAAGGACAAAATAGACCAAGGCTGAATAGATACTAATCTATGGTTTCAGCGTTTTTTCAAACTAGCTCGTTTTACTAATTTAATTATGTTCTGTAAATATGAAATTGTCAACAAATAAATCATAACTGTTGATATATTTTCAATGATTTGATATTTACTAAACGGAAAATTAAATTCTCGGGCATAGTTTAATATAAACGGAATATAGTTTGAGTTAGCTGTTACCCGCCATCTAATTTTCTAAATTTTATAATAAATTAATACTTATTCGTGTAATATTAGAAAAGTTTTTATTAAAAAAATATATAAGTATATAAATAATTGTTAACAAACATAAACTTAAGCGGCAGTCAGACAGAGGATAAACGATGATCGCTGAAGTTTACCGTTGAAATAAGGCGCTACGTGCATTCGTTCGTCGTTCTAAATATCATTCATTGCTGAGATTTGTCTTATTTTCGCATTACGTTAATATGACGTAATTTTGGGAAGGACTATATTTTATAATATATATATTATGTATGGTCTCGATCATGAAATGTGCAACTTACTTCAATAAATGATACCTTCTTTAAAATATGATTACAGAACCTTTTGACCTTCCCTCTTCCTTTCGCTCTATATCCTAAATGGTTGAAAGTAAAATTATGAAACTTTAAACTTAAGATTCGTATGTACCTGGTAAGAAAACCTATTTTTGAAATGAATATTCTAACCGGAAGTGCATGTTTACTTTAGGCGCTTATGGAGTCCCAGCGCATAAGGAATTTCGAACAACGTTGAATAAGACAATATGGCTGCACAATGCATAGCGGTTGAATTTCATCATGGTACATCGTTCATTCTGCGTGACTGCCGATTTAAGCTTTCGTACACTGATGCGATTTAAAAAAACATGGCAAACATAAATACTTATATTTACACTCCTTACAAGTAGTTGTCACTTTCCTTGCATGACTACAAGCATATTCACGTCCATTTTCTTTCGTCAGTGTATCATAACACAAAACACATCTACCCCGGTTAACAGCTTCAACCAGTACATGTTGCTCATCACCAGTTTGACAATCCTTTTTCACTACATGTTTCACCTTAACCGAACTAGTAACCCCTAACAAAGACGCGACTATCTTCTCTCTAAACATAACTTTATCGATATTCGCGCCCGTTACCTTCCTATACATAATATACGCATTGACTACAGCGATATTAGTCAGTATTTCAAACCCTAATTTCTGAAACCAGTGACTACCTTTTCGCACAGACGCTTTTAAATCGGACGCGTCTAAAAACGCCCGAACTTGATTATACTCGCATATAGTGGATGGCTTAAGAGTTATACGGTTACTACGGTTGATTTCGACTTGAGTCGGTACTGATTTCGTTGTTAAAAAACACGTATCGCGCCATTTCCCTACTATTACATTTGTATTACTTTCTAAATTAATGAATTCATCATTTTGTAATTGTTTTTTTGTGACTAGACTAGGACTATTTTTACTTTGCGGATGTAAGATTCCAATCAAATGTGTTTGTCTTTGAAGTAAGTTATGCGCTAAGTTCATACTAGTGTAAGATATATCTGTGTATAGTGTTCGGCCTACGTCTAAAACGGGATTTAACAGTTCCATAAGGACTAAGAAGTTCGCTAAATGTGGATTTGGTGGCATTTTATGCTTTTCTTTTTTCTCGTACGCAACCATGTTGTATGTGTAACCACCTTCGACACAAAGTTTCAATAGCTTCATGCCAGTTTTGTGATTGTTGTCGTTTTTTGGGTTGTAGGAGAAACGTTCTTGAAACGGTGCCATTGTTTCATCAATGAACACATCTTTGCCTGGTTTAAAAAAAAATTCAACCAACTAGTTTCAAAAACACTAATTACTAAACGTAATTATCGCATTTTAAAAATTACTGATTCAATTATTATCGTAAGTTGCAATATTATTGTGTCATTACTGTGAAGTTAGTTAGAGTGCAATTATCTTATATGATCCTTTAAATTTAAAGAATGAGTCTAAATTAGTAGGGATCGCTCATCTACACTCTATTTAGTCACTTTATAGTTACCTAATTATTTTACAACTAGAGTGAAATTAGCTGCATTTGTAATATACATTTACCTGGTATACAAGCCTGTTGAAACCTGTCGTTCATCAAATCAATCAAAGGTGTAATCCTTTGAACCTGATCCTTCTTCGTCAAACCCTCATTATTCGTAAAATTAAAGTGACTTAAGATGGCTTCAAACCGATTGCGAGACATAATACGCGAAACTTCATTCTGGTACAACACATTCCTGCTCCAATAGTCTCTGAGCTTCGGTTGTTGTACCAATCCCATCCAAGTAACGATTCCGAGAAATTTTAATATTTCGCATTTTGTAACATCGACCCAAAACGACAATCGACACGATGGCTTAATCGATTCTTTAACAATCCCGTCGATTATCTCCTGTTCGGCGAATCGATTCGTTTCAACGACGATTTGATCTAGAACCAAATCGTCGACGAATAATTTGTAGAAATCGATCGGTGAGATCGACGATAGTCGAGTGGCGAATGATGTGTTGAAGCCGCTTATCTGGTCGAATGTAAACGGGTTTAAATTGCCGGTAACTTCAGACCAAGAAACATTCGCGTCTTCCGGTTCGTTATTTAACATGTAATCGTTCAAAGCGTAGTTCGTTTCGTCGTCTTCTGATTCATCATATTTTAATTTCAATTGGTCATATTGGCCTATGGTGTACACAGGTTCTTCTAAAACGACTAGAAGTTTATCATCTATTCGAAGCGGATCCTCCATTTTTACCGGAAACGACATGCCTAGTTCCTAACTTCAGAATGTTTTATATTAAACTCAATATATTGTAACCTCACTTTGATTTATAATTTACGTTTTGAGCTCATATACATTTGTATATAATATACCATTGTACAAAACTAATATAAGTCAAATAGTTGTACATTATCATGATTTATTTAATATAATACTTAATATGCTTCGTACAAATAAATATACGCGTCTTTTTGACATTTAGTTACACCAAGGCCAAGTCTATTGCGTTGTACAACTATCTTCAGAATGATAAACAAAATAAATTTACTTGTTTATCAAAATATATAAATAATTAATCGTTTATGGCTCGCCAAATAAATATATAATTATTCAGAAATGGGATACGCATTTATGTATCGATTTTAATTTCGGATTATCGAATGTCTTGTACTGTAATATGATTAATAATAAATATATGAGTAATATTTTCATTTATTGCATTGTAAAATTAGATCTTATAAATATAAAATTGCATTTCATCTGAAATATATTATTTAAAAATAGAGACATTTTGATTTGACACAATAATTGTATAAAGATTGTATAAATAATCAACAATAGAATAATTATCATTGACAAATTTACAATTTCGACTTCAAGCTACCCATTAACTTCTCAAGTTTCAGTGCTTTTTGTAGGTTTCCCGAAATCTTCAATTTACCCATCATGTACGCAGTGGAAGGCTTCAATTTTCCTGAGAACATCGCAAAGAAATTCTTGCTGTCCATCGTCAACGTGGCATCGGGACTTTCGGGTGAGCTACCCTTGCCGCATTTACCATCTCCCGAACGCAAATCAACGAACCAGTCTCCGGCTTCGGCACCAGTTAACGTAAACTGGTACATTGCCTTAGTTTTCCCGACAAGCTCACTGTTCAAGCTGGCTTGGATTTTAGTGAACATCTCACCGACTTTTCCACCACCTACAACACCTGAAGATTCCGCAACTGCAGGACTAGACGCTGGAGTTTCATCGGTGGGTCCGTCCAAAAAGAAATCTATCATCAACTTGTCTTTATTAGCTGAAAACAATAAACAATAATTTATATAATAAATTAGTAAATGTTTAATTAGAAATTTCAAATGGATTTAGTTGCAATTTTAAATTGTTTGGTAAACGCTAAATAATCTTACCAACAGCGTCTTTGTAAGCGTTATGTAACTGGTATAGTGGTTTTGTTACTTCGTTCTTGTTGGAAACGTCGGGTGGATGAAAAACTAAAATTCTCTTACCAGGAACACAAGCATAATCATCTAAGTTGGTAATTCCAGCTTTTTTGAGTACTTCTTCGTCGATCAAAAATTCCCCGGTTAACGTTTTCGGGTCTTGAGTCAAAATGGCGTAAGCTGCATCGGCAACGATTTCAGGTTTACGGCACCAGTTTCCGGATTCAGGTCCCGTTAGCATTTCCATAGCGGCTGTTTGAATTGCTACAAATCGAAATTACTTTTAATTGGCGCAATACTGTACAAATATGTGCACACACATACCAGTCTTTGGCCAAAGTGCATTCACACCAATACCGAATGGTTTGAATTCGGTTGCCATGCCAAGAACACACATCGACATTCCGTATTTAGCCATTGTGTATGCGACGTGATTTGAAAACCATTTCGGGTTCAAATTCAACGGGGGTGAAATGTTTAAGATGTGAGCGTGTTTGCTTTTCTTCAAATGTGGCAAACATTCTTTTGATCTACAATAATCATGTGTTTAATCATTATAATCTTGTATAGACACTTGAAAGGAGTGAACTTACACCAAGAAAGTACCGCGAGTGTTGATATTATGCATCAGGTCATAGCGTTTCATATCAGTCTGATCGGTGGGAGTTAACGAAATCGCAGAGGCATTATTGATCAAAATATCAATGCCCCCGAATTTGCTCACGGCCTGTTCAACTGCATTGCGCACTTGTCCTTCATCGCGAACATCGACAATGCATGGTAAACATTTGCCGCCGGATTGTTCAACTATTTACATACATTTTTCCATATCAGAACATAAATTTACATAACAAAAAAAATCAGATTAGAACTATCAGTGTTCAAAAACCGTTTTATATACTCCTATCGATACAAAATACGCAAAACAATCAATCTATTCGATTAGTTACAAAGCTTAAAAATACCATAGCAATTTTGAATCCAAATCTAGCTCAACAAACAAACTAGTATATGTTCCATATATATTATGAGAATAATGCGTTGATATTATGTATTAAATATATAGAAAATTACCTTCTTTAGCGGCGGAATAGATGGTACCAGGTAGCTTAGGATGTGGCTCAGCTGTTTTGGCAGCAATAACAACATTTGCACCATCCCTTGCAGCTTTTAACGCAATTGCTTTACCAATACCGCGACTACCACCGGTCACAAAAATCGTACGGCCAGCTAATTTACTAGGAAAACATATAAAAAACAAAATATAAACAATTGCAGTCATTATGCATTTATTAGTGAAAACACTTGCAAATTAATATAACTTGGATGAATAATGCAATTTGAATAAATAATTTTAGTGATTCGGCAGTTTTTTTTTTTATTGTTAATATAACATAAATATGAATAAATTTTGGATGTATTAAAAATAGCTTACCCTGAATTAATCATGTTTGCACTAAATTGAAATAACTTATGTTCCAATTTGTCTAGATTAAATAGTTGTCGCGTCAATAATTTACTGAGTATTAAAACACTTGTTACGAATGTAAATTTGAGGCGAAAACCTGACACTTGAAGTACTTTATTTGTGCGTTCAGATAACTGCTACAGGCCAAAGTACAAAAGGGAGCTGGGTGCAAAGTCCAAACTTTTTTCCGTAGGAGTATATTAATATATTTAAATTGAGATATTTTCTATTAATACACAATACTGATTAAATATGATTAGCTTTATTATGATTATTAATTTTTTTGTGAGATTTTAATCTTATAAAATTTTAAAAGCAACCTTATTTTCTGTTTAAACAATTGGTAATTAATTTTTATGTAACTTTACATAAATCAACTCAAAATTTCTTATAAATATTGCCTGCTTTCATAAAATTAAGTAAATAAAATTCATAAGTTTATTATTTTATTGAAAAAATCAAAACTAGAATATGTAATATTTATTGAAAATAAAAGTACAAATTTAAATAATATCACAAAATTAAAAATATTTTAAATAGAAAATGATACGGTTATTGAAAATAACATAGAACTTACACACTAGAAAAATAACAATTGAATTAAGATTATATATTTTAAGTAATAACATGAATATTTACGCCCCGATATTAGCGGAAAATCCTCAAGTAGGTCAAAATATGAGATTTGGGCATAAATATAAATAAATAAAAGTTGAATAAATGATCATTTGAAAAACTAAGCTTACAGCCATTTTAAAACACATAAAGCAGGTTGATAAAATAAATTTTGAATACATCTACAGAATTGCGTTTTCGTACCAGTTCGTCAAATAATATTTTAAATATAAGTTTATTTAATCGCTTCACTAAACTTCCATTCTGGATGATTTTAACTGGTAAATAAGAAGCAACTCGTAATGATTAATAATAAAAAATTCCATAATAGAGTTGATATCTCTCGCAATTTAAAAACAAATTTTTAATTTAATAGTAGATATCAACTTTATTTTGGAATGTACACAAAATAAAATGATAAAATGATCCAAAAAAATCCCGTCATTTATTTCAATTATTAATGGCTGCTCTTAGAATGATATAAACAAAAATAATAAATTAAATAAATAGGGGATGTATACTTTTAAGAGTTAAATGTTTTCGACAATTCGGGCATTTCTTATTCGCTCGGATAACGCCTTTTATGCACGGAGCACAAAAGACATGACCGCAAATGGTCGACATGATTTCTTTATTGGTAAAATCCTCCAAACAAACGGGACAATCTCCCAAACCAACTCGGCGCGGCATTGATTTGCACGGCGTTGATTCATCACCGGTATCCTCAACGATAATAATATCGCTGTTAACTGATGTATCAGTTATATCAATTACGTCTATATTCATGTCGCTGTCGTCCTCAGCCGCCGCTAGTGCGGAATCGATACTTTCATCAATAGTCGAGTCTAATAAGTCTATGGTTACTGGAGGAGATTGAGAAGATGACGTCATTGCGAGTGCATAATTGTAATTACAGGTATGTAATCGTTTACGCAACGAATAAGATCTGCGACAGAACATAGAGGACTCATTCGAAAAATTAAAAATAGCCACCGAAGAAGATGGAATATCATTTGGCGCCACATTGACAACATCGATTTCTTCTTCTTCGTTTTGTTGATTACGAACCGCTTTCCGTGTTCTGTAAGCGACTAAATTGCTATGTTGTTCGTTATCGAGATTTTGAAAATTACGCGGGAATCGCTGTTTTTTGAATCGGCGGACCAAGTTCGCATGGAATAGTTGATGTGCTTTCTGTTGTTTATCGTTCGTTGTTTTGGATGGTAGACTCACCACATCAATCTCTTCATCGTCGCTGTTATCAAACCGATTTAGCAACTCATTTTCCAATAATAAAGCGCGATTCATGGATGCGGCGAGCGACAAATCATTTCTATATTTACGTCGCTCTTCCCTATCCCGTGTTACCATATCCATTTCCCCTTTACTTTTAAGTAAATCAATGAAGTTTAAACATTCATACGAGTCGATAACGTTGATTTCTTCGTCTTCGCTATCCTCCACTTGCTGCTTCTGGACTCGTCCTTTAGTAACCCTATCACCTCGTTTCTTTGTTTTGTATGCCGCGGTTGGACGTACATCAACTACAGATTCTTTAGCTTGCCGTACAGATAAAACTGTATCATCATCTGATTCCAAATCGTTAGCACGAACTTTGTGCAGAGGCTTTAGCAATTTAGCTTTGCGATTTGTAGAAGTACTCGGTTCAGAGTTGTCCGACATGATAAATTTAAGTGTTTGTTCAAAATTTCGTTTAAATAACGACACAATATTCACAAGCTGAGATTATTTGAAGTCGTTATTGTTAAATGTAGACTTGCTTATCGAAAATTGTTTACCGTTTGAATAATTTGATATGTGGCTGTATATTACATGATACGAAATTATTGTTGCATAAAAGTTGTTTATTTGCACTTGTCATTAAAAAATATAACCTCAAAATGATAATATTTAGTAAAACACAATTATTTAAAACAAATTACGAGTCAGATGGTTAAAAACAATACGGATTGGATCAGATTTAAATTTGTTATGCGAAACCGTTTGGTAAAGCGCGAGAATTTATTGTATACTTTCAAACATTTTATAACTTGTGTAATCTTGGATAAATTTGAAATCAAAACTACCAACTTGATCACTAAAATCGGAACTAAAATCTCAATTTTATGATTTTCATAATGCAAATTAAATACGCTTCAAATCAAATCTTAAGCCTAGTTTTTAGTCCTTTAATTTTGTATACGATTTCGTTGGGCGTAAACAAAAAAAATTTATTGAAAATGTATTACAAATATTTCGTTGGGGAACATTTAATTTTCATAGGTTGGGAACACTTGATTAAAAGTTTCTAATATTGTAACGTCATGTAATATACTCTATTATTAACGGAACTATACTATATTTAAATTAAATTGGGGACGAAATAAAATTCATGGAAGTCAAATGAAAAATATTGCGCAATCTTTTAATAATTTATATAGAAATATTATATTCAAAATATATAACACTACATATTTGCTTAACTCTAAAAATTACATTTTATAAGTATCACACATTTATACATTTTAAATTCTATCATAACTATCACCATTTGCAATGACAGGTTTACAACCATTTTGTAGAAACACGGCACCGTCCTGTTAAATCAAAATAGTTGTTAATGACGTCACAATTTAACCACAGTTTCTAAATAATGAAATAAGCTTTACCTTAACTAATAGGGGTAAATCTGTCCAAAAATCGTAGTTTGGTATCATTTCTATGCCACGAGCGCCTCGTAAAAAGTGCAAAATCGCTGCGCCACCAAATATATAAATCGCAGTAAAAACAAAAAGTAATATCACCAAAACAGAGCCAGTGCTTAAACCATGTTTCTCAAAGCGTTCACAAACTTTTTTAGAAAATAAGATTAAATTCTGTAAAAATAAACATTTTTATAAATAAATTTCATTTAGAAATAATTAAAGCAGTTCTCGATTTAGAAATTTAATTTATAAGTTGATTGGTAACATTGATGCCTAAATTTAATAATCAAATTATATTTTAAATTTAGCAATATTTGCAAAATACTTACAAACTGTTTATTAGTTATTGGTTTTGCATGTAAAATAGTTTCTTCAAAATCAGTACAAACCAGAGATATCGTAGTTTTACTACAAATAAAAAATATAAAACACCAAATATCAATTAATTCGAAACTAAACTTACAATGTGTTAAACTCGTAGTACATATCATATATCTTTGAATTTAAAACAAATTTAGCAGTAGTTGCTTCCCCTAAACTGTTTGCGGTCATATCAGTTCGATTCAATAAACATAACTATTAAAAAAATAAACAAATTAAATTTTGTTGATCCAAAATTTTTTGATTTATGACCTACCGATGTCGATTCACATTTATTTGTAACATTTTTCAAGTCTTTGGGTAACTCTGGTTTTTTATTTGTACACGGATGAAAATAATAAGTAAGGTTATGATCATCAGCAGTAAAAAAATTTGCGTTAATTGCTAGCGAATTCAAATCAATAATTCTCTCATCATCATATTCACAAATACATGGACTACGTTGGATACATCTGTCACAAACTACATTGTACAAAAATAAGGCAAACGTAAAGATAATAAACCACTTCGCCATTTTTTTGCGCAATAATAAAATCAGAAAAATGACGATTCAAAATATCGCAATCTTTTTTTTTATTGCGAACAATCAACTGCATATCATTAAGGTTGTTTAAAATATTTTTTTATCGACACAAAATATAAATAAATAACAACATAAGATCGGTTCACACGCCTAAAAATAGATTATTTAGTTATTTAGACAAAAATCAAAAAAATACAATTAAAAATCTTAAAACAAATTAATATATTATATTTATTAATGCGTAAACGTTAAATTTTATGAGCATAGTAAATTTATTTTTATTAGGTTTTCCACTAAATTAAAAAATAGCTAAAAAATATTTAAATCTGATGAAAATTATTTTCATTCGGATAATCACTCAAAAATAAGCGAATTTTAGATAAGATAAGAATTAATATATAAATGTTTCCAACTTAAAAAATGCTGACCTTATCCTAGAGATCGTATAACTTTTTTATCATTTTATGATAATTATCAACCTTGAAACGCAATTTGCTTTTGAAAACGTTCTATTTCTGTGTAACTATGAATAGTAACGGTATAGTTGTTGTAGGCTCTTGTATGATTGACTTCGTCAGGTATGTGTTTATTATTCTAAACTAAAATTGTATCTGAGCATGTGTGTAACTGCAGTTATGCCAGTAAACTGCCAAAAGAAGGCGAAACAGTTTTGGGGAAAAAATTCGTCACCGGTTTCGGTGGCAAGGGCGCTAATCAATGTGCAGCTGCCGCGAAGTTAGGTGGAAATACAACTTTCGTTGCTAGAGTACGTACATAAATATAACTTATAAGCAGAGCCATCTTAACCCATTTAAAACTCAATTTAAGTTTGTTACGCCGCCCTGGTGACTAATTTATACACTAACTCATATATATGTTATTTTAATCAAACTGTGTTGTGTTTCTTTTGAATACTAAAATAACAAAAAAAAAAACTTTTCTAAATAATATAATTAGTGTCTTATATATATTTAAAATATTAAAAAAAAAAATTTCGTTAAGTTAGGAGATGATACATGGGGCACAGATTACTTAAAAGTGCTGAATAATTTAAAAATAAATACAAAACATATTCAAATAACACCAGGCCATTCGAGTGGCATTGCCCAAATAACTGTGGACGATTGCGGGCAAAATCAAATAGTTGTAGTTGGCGGAGCGAATGGGAAATTATGTGAGGATGACGTCACAAAAGCGGCTGATGTACTGAGCGACTCATCTGTACTTGTATGTCAATTAGAGACACCGGTGGAAGTCGCATTGAAAGCAATTAGTTTATGTAAAGGTGTACGTAATAATTATACACATATATGACTATTTAGTTAATATTGTGTTTATTTGTATTAATTAGATTTCTATTTTAAATGGGGCGCCCGCATTATCGAAATATGACTCCAAATTGTTGAGTGCCCCATCAATTTTTTGCGTTAATGAAACGGAAGCGGCTGTTTTTAGTGGAGTTCCACTCGGAAATATTATGTTAGGATTTGTATGTATAGGCGGATCGGAATAGCTTGAACCGCAATGTGTAGAAAAATACAAGTTTGTATAATTGCAAGCTATTCCGAGCCGCCTATGTGCATAAATGTATGTATATATATAGAATAATACCAAAACGTAAATTTAATTTTCAGTGATTCAAAAGTAGCTTTACAAATCCTTTTAGAAAAAGGATGCAACACAGTTATCCTTACCTTAGGATCTGAAGGCGCACTTTTAGGCTCAAAGACTAATCCGAATATAGTTCATATTAAATCTCCAAAAGTCACTACTGTAGATACAACTGTAAGTACAAACTTCTGCAATAAATTGCTTATGATATTAACATTTACTATTGTAGGGCGCCGGGGATGCATTTATAGGAGCTCTCGCTTATTTAATAGCTGAGTTCCAGGAACTGAGTATGGAAAAACGTATAGAGATCGCTTGTGAGATGGCAGCGAATTCAGTCACGAAACAAGGGACACAAATTAGTTTCCCGGATAAGGAAATCCTAGAAACATATCTAGAAATCAAACAAATTTCTAATAAAATAAAGGAAATGTAATTTTTATAAACATCAAATTATAAATTTATTTTAACAGTTTAATGTGTAACACACATACATACATTTTGTGAAATTGTATCTTTTTTTTTTTTGTTGAATACAACACTTATAATTACCATTTAATTAAGAAAATTGTGAATTTCTTTTCTTTTAAAGAGAACAAGTTGGTAAGAATAGTTCATACTATAGGCTAAAAAAATATATATAATATAAAATCCTTGATTATAAAATTTAGTTATTTTTAATTTTATAGTCTTTGGCATTGAAATATTATTTTAAAGTTTAGTTTTCACGAATTAGTTAATAATCTGCAATAAAACTAATAAAATGGAATACGAAACACAGCGCTAACTTCACATTCGTGAGACCTTACATTTCTCAGAATAAGAACACTGATTTTACTATCATAAAATAATTACTTGATATATATTTTGTATTGAGTAGAATTCCTCAATGAGTGATAATAAATATATAATTATTGATAACAATTTCAAAATTTATTTATTTAGTTGTAAATCAATGATCTTATTATAAGAATTTTAATTGAAATCCCCGAAATAAATAGAGGTTATGCTATTGCATATTACACTTACATCAAAGTTGGATTCAGTCAATTAGAATTATAAATTTTAATTAATTTGTGAACAATCTATTTTCTAAATTCTGATTCCCCCTCAAATAGGTATATCTGAAAATATATATTTGGCATTCGAATTTACTATCTTAATTAAAAATATTCACCGTTCCCCATTAAAATCACAAAACATATTTTATACAATACAATTTAAAATATCATAAGATTAATTGATTTGACTAATACTTACACAAGTTACTTCAATTTTTAAAATCTAATTATGGTAAGATATGAGTCGCTTTGTACCACGGAAATTAATACTAAAATTCTGAAATGGCTCCAATTGCAGCTATATTCATTATAACAGCGGCCATTGTGTTTTTAAATATTAATCTCAGTGTCTAAGCGGCTATGGCTTAGTTACCTTTGTTTACATATATATTTTAAGACTGAATCCAACTTGGATTATTCCAATTTACAAACCGATAATTTTAGCAGTGTCATAGTAAGTTCGATATTTTAGAAAAATATTTTATAAAAAACATGGATAAGTCACAGTAATACTTCGTTAATACAAACAGACTTATTAGGCATATCATTAGCAATTTTACGTAAAATATATTTAGTCTTTACGTAAACAGTTTTAAAGAAAAACTTTCAAAGATAGTTTAGGTAAAGTGAACATAAAACAGAAAATTTTCAATCATTCTTTAAAGATAAATACATCTTTAAAGAAGTATATTTTAAGATTCAAATCGCATAAGTTACTACGTGCAAATTAAAATAATCAGTACACCCTATTATAAGGTATTCAATATAGATAATTAGCAGCACGAAGAAATAAAAAATGCCACTTCTTGTGATTATTTAAATATTTTTATAGATTAAGTCTGAAAATATATTTGGGTGAATTTAATATCACTTGACTTATGTTTAAAAAAAATATCAATAGTTTGATATGTTTCTGTACGTACGAACATAAAAAGAAATTTTGATTTCTTTGCAATTTTAACACATTTAATTTAAAAAACGCTAAGAATTTTAAAATATAAATTTGATTTGTAAACATAATAAACACCACATCATAAGCAAATTAGCACCATTGACGCGTTTGGCAATGGTGCACTATTTGGGTAAAAATATAAATATCAAAAACAACAGAATATATTAAGAATTTGTCAAGTGACAGATAAATTAAAATATTTATATCACAATAAAACCACAGTCTGCATGTAATAAGGGGGGGAAGATATTAAAAACTGGAATGTGCTTACCAAACTTACGATGGCAACACTGGATTCATAACTGGAAGGACGAAATCTTCCATGTTGGGTAAAACCAAGAATTTCTGTGAAATAAGTTTTGTTATGATTTTTTTTGAAATTTTATTAAGTTTTGTTTATACCTGAAACTCTAAAGACAATTTTTTCTCAATCCATCGTGTGACGTGGTTGAAATTAAGGGAACGGTCACCGAATGTGGGATGAGCAGATAATTGAAGTTTTGGATTATCACGGAAACCTAACCAAATACGGTCTGAAGGGGGCGGGGGCATGTTTAGCGTAAGAGTACCCTCTAGGAACTGAATTTCAACATTTAACTTAAACTCAGTTTTCGATACATGATCCATGGCACGTTTGATGTATTTGTTATCAGTTGCCTGCATATCATACAAACCAAACAGTTAATTATGCTTCATAATAAGCATATATTTAGAATTGACAACAAACATTTTTAAAGTTAACATTTATATAAATTAAACTTACATGTTGAAAATATTTTGAAGCTGCAATTTTGTCGACCATCCTCAAGAACTTACGGCCACCAGTATTTCCTTTAGCTGCAGGAGAACTAGAAATAAAATAAAATTTTGCATTATTAAAATCAAATAAAAAAAATATAAATATTACTCATAAAAATCATAAAGAAATAAGTAATTACACCAAAATAAAACCTCGTACAAAATTACTATATTTTATTGAATTACACGATTTTATGTTGAATTCTATTTTATAAATCTTACTCTTGAGTATCGGAAGAAGCCATTAGCCAAGTGTTTTCTTCATCACTACTAGATTCTGCGCTATCTTCAACGTCGCTATGAAACATAGGTGACCTTGAATCCGATTCCAGAGCCGTATTGCCTAAAACTGGCTCATCTACCTTACCAGCTTGCTCCTTCAATTTCATTAGATTCAACTTTGTAACCAAGGCCATTCGTATCAGTCCTTCATATGTCAAATCCATATCAATCCACAAACCACGCTCGTCCATGGATGGTGATGAAATGCGGTGGATGATCGGTGAAGATTTACCCAAAGATAAATCAGAAATCACAATGTCTTCGATGAAGTAAGGAAGCTAATACATTAGATAATAATTAGATTAAAAGTCGTTATTTTGTTGATTATCGCACTAACTTTAATAGTGCTGAGTTTGCGCTGGAATAAATCTTGGATTTTTATTATTATAGCTTCATGGTTGTAAACATCGTATAACATTCGTGCAATTAGTGAATTCACCCATAGATTTGGAACAGGATTTTCTGTATCGCTTTCTTTATCTTCGTCTTCGCTTTGTTGACTGTCTTTCTTTTTGCGGAACTATAATCATGTTTTTGTTAATATTTATACAACACCTAAATTTTTATTCAAGAATTTTTGTTAAATAAAAACTAATTACACATTAAAAATGAAGGTTAAAAACAACTATAAATTGGATATTTCGAATAACATAAAAGTGAAATAAGAGTAGATTCATAATAATTTTAGGAATATAAACATAAAATAAAAACACATACAAAATGGCGCCGTCGTGGATTTGGCGAGGGTGTCTTTGGAGGAGTTTTCACCTGATTAAACTTTGCCATATATCGCAAATATTCAATCTCAATTCCAGCTTGCGTTAAATGTATCTCACTAGTTTGAGGATTTTCGGTTAGATCAGGCGTTGGCGAATTTGTTTCAGTTTCTGTTGCTTGGGATTCTTCTGTTTGGTCTTCGCTTTCTAGAGAATCATCATGAGCTGCCGCTACTAATCGTCTATGCCTAAATTCAAATAAAAAATGTATACATACATATAACGAAAAAAATAATTACGTACCAATCTTCTTTATCGCGACATGTACGACCAAATAAATAAATTTTCGTTTCTATACTAGTATCATCCAGTGTCAAAGTATCCCAGTCTTCCGCATTAATACTAACTTCATCGCGGTCCTCTTCCAAAAAACCAGCATCACTAAAGCTCTCCGAAAATACATCTTTATCATCATCAGTCATCACTTGGTCTATTGTTTCATCAACTACATCTGCCTAAAACAAAATTATCAATCCAACAATAAATCAAATAGAAACTATACCATACCATTGGATCAGCAAACACTTCATTATCTCTTGAATGTTCATTAGTAATCTTCTTATCCTCATCCACATCAGTGTCATCATCTTTATTCTTTTTATTTTGATGTAAATTCAAACACATTTTTTCTTTATTTAGAATAATACAAATTGGGTATTTTTTACTCCACAATCTTAAATTATATAATTATACATATAAAAATAGGTAAGTGGGGTAGATTTTGGGTAATAAAGAAACCTTTTATGGATAAGCCCATTGGGAAGCAACGACACTTGGGAACCTTGTAAATTATAAATTCTATGGTGGCTAAAAACGACTTTATGTTTTTGTTCATTCCACATCGCGCGTTTCGGGATTTTCGATCGTGTGTGCGATATTCGCAATATGTTACCTTCTAATTTTAAGAAAACTGATTGAGTTCGAGCTATATGATAAGTGGTTGGGTCATAGTGCTCGGGAAACTCATTTATCCAGCCCTAAAAATCAAAATTATTCAACCTTATCTCAATATTATAAACCTCCAATAGTGACGTAATAAACTACTTATAGTGATACGAAAAGGAATAAAACGATTTTAAATTACAATTAAATATGTTATTAGGTTAGTTTTATATAAGGAAAATTTTCGAGTAAAATACACAAACATATATGTAAGTTGATACGTCACCACTGAAGGGGTTTAATAGATATACTTCGAATTTAGTAACTGGTTGATACTCTTTAGCTGCTTGTATTTCGAAAATTGGCAATTCGGGCGTGCCTTGAATTTGACTATTATTTGAATACTGTGATTTTAAATGTGAAGTGTCTTCGATTGTTGTTAATTTTAAATAATAGTAAACAACGCAAATTGTTGTCGCAACTATGATTCCGATTAGAAAACCGAGAACAAATGTAGGCAGGGGTAAAATGAAACAAATCGCTAGGAACGCAAATAAAAAAGGCCAAAAACTATAGAATCTGAAACTAATATAATTTGTAGTATTAAAATAAATCAATTAAATTCGCATAAATAACAAACCTAAAAATACTGTTCGAAATACATGTTTTAGTAGGCCTTAAATCAACAAACCCAATCGGAGCTACCAAAATCTCTGCTACTACATTCACATCAGTTTGTTCAACTGGTGTACTAAAATCCTCATACGCCTCCACCCCACTCTCAACCTCATCCTCAACTGTAGCCTTCTTAACAGTCGATGAAGTAGAAATCTTCACATGGCACTCATCATCATCTTTCGACGGTGTAAATTTCACGAACTGTTTTGTCTTGATTTTGTGTTTAAAAATATGTCTTTTAGGCTTTTCGGGACTGAACTCTTTCGTTTCCGTCGGTGTTTTATCACTTTCCGCCAACGAATTCTCGTCGTCGCTCGACAGCTCTAAATCTTCGGCGGTCGAGCTTAAGTTCGATTTCGGTATCGAACACTCAGACACCGATTGTTCTTCCGAATCGGAAATGTTATCTTTGCTGCTGGTTTTTTTGTCGAGTTTTGTGTGTTTCGGCGAGCTTTCGCTGTCGTTACTTTTCGATTTGATCTCACTGAGCTTTTCCTCGACCGTTTTCGTTAATTTCCCCTTGATTTCCGAAAATATACGCCACGGATCGGAGGTTTGTTGGTTTATGGTTGTTGATTCATTGATACCGGTATCAATACTCGATGAACGTTTACCGAATTTATTGAGGTAATCACGCATTGGACTAGATTCATGTTTATTTACTTCTAAAATTATTTAAATTAATTAAATTTTCTTTCTCAATGATACGTATAAGAAAGTTGTTTTTTACTTAAATTATGCTACTAAATTTTATTGTTTAGATGGTAAAAATTGTTAAAAATTAGTTTACCTCCTGTTGCAGCAGTTTCAGAGGCGGGTTTGTCATCTGTTGATTTTTCCGATTTTTCTTCTTCCTCGCTCGGATACAATTCTTCCAATTCTTCACCACTAGCATGAAAACGAATTGCAAATGATGGTACTGATGTAGTAATTGGTTTACCTAATTAAAGTAAAATGTACAGGTAACAAAAACTAAACTATTTAAAAAAACTAAATGAAACATCTAATTTGTTTCATCAAAAAAAAAAACAAACATACTAAAAATTGTTTTGTAATTACAATTTTAGCTAAAAACGTTTAGTCACAAATAACGTTATGCACTTATATATATATATATATATATATATAATTTATAGTTGGAAAATAAATATAAAATAGCCTGTCGTCATTGTTTGTCATAATTTATCTATACAAAAATATTTAATTTTATAAATGAACTGATTACTCAGTTATAGTTTGATAAATAATTCTTTGCATATAAATATTTATCAATTTTAATGTGTCTAGCAAAAAGATAAAAAATTTATTAAAATAAGCCCTAAAATCTATGCAAAAAGCGAAATTTCATAACAAGTACTAAATATGCATTAAGTATAATAATGAAATAATATTTTTTAATTTAAACTACGTTTTAAAATGAAACAACCATGCCAATATTTATTTATTTACCTTTGAGCATTCCTAAAGTAATTTTACCACCATGATTCCGTCCACTCATAATTATTTATACTTAATTAATGAATACACAAGCAAATTTACAGAATTATCAATGAAATAAGTTAATAATAAAGATAAATAATAAATGCAATAGTTAGTAGATCTGAAAAAAATATTTACCGTTCAACACAAACACATTTGCATAAAAAACATCATCATCAAGTGAAAGGGAAACTCAGCGAATACGTATTCATTATTTACTTACCAGATTTCGTTTGTTTCGAACTCATTTTTATCGTTTTGCTCCAAATCTGTTTCGTATCAACAATATCCTAGGTTATTAATAACAGACAAACATGATCAACACTACGTCCTCGTAGTCAAGCACTAGAATTTGCGAATACAACTAAAGACCTTGCACAAATATCACCTTACACACTGTTTACAAATAAACTGTCAATTCATTCTGACATTTCTGTCATTTGGGTCTCGCAGACCTACCAGATCAGACACTGACTACGTTTATATGTGCGTTATAAATCGACTCAAATGTCAATGTATAAATAACACTTGTTAATCACTTTTGCATCGTATAAATTTACTTCTCTACTGCGTCTGAGAGTGAAAAACTATAATTGACCATAATTATAGCTAATTATGGGTAAATCCCAGCGAAATTAAATATAATACATACATTGTAATATTAATAAATAAAATTCACTGCAAAAATGTTTATTTAAGTATTTATTTTGCATTATATACGAACGATAAGCAAAGCTATAAAAATCATTTAGATAAATTTAATCTTATATTGAACAATTATAATAAAATATATGGCGTGATTTATGTTAAGTTTCATATATTTTTGCATACAACACGCAAATGTAGAAATAGATGTACGATTATTATGATTAAAATGGATAAATTGTGTTTGGAGATGATTGATATATTTAATAATTGCATGAGGTTTCAACACGAAACTATCAAGTTATAAACAGTCAGTAAGATTGTGCTTCCGATACATAACAGTTTAGACCTGCTATAATAAAATATGTCACATTGTAATTTATTTTAACGAATTTATATCGTTTGTGATAATATTTATATGTTTTTCAAGTATAAATACAACATGAGTATCAAAATTCATAAAAATGTCTGCGACAATTTTGAAATTAATTCTAATTTGCGCTAGTTTTACAACTGTTAAAGCTATAATGGCATCAGCTTTACACCCAATAATGCCCTCTAAGAGGCATTTTACGACGTCTTGTCTCGAACAAATAATTAACCAATCATATAACACTGGAATTTTAACGTTAACGTCCACAAAAAATCTGTCGTTCTCTCCTAATATTATAGAGAATCAATTAATAAAATGGGTGCATAATCAAAGTAAATGGACAGTGCACATTATTGGTGATGATATAAATGATTATAGTGAGATGCTTATAACAGTTCCGGCCGGATATCCGGGTATTAACTATAAAAATCTACACAGAAAAACTGATTATTATATAATTATATTTGATACAATTGAAATTTTCGGGGCGAAACTCAAACAGATTGTAACATCGAAATCGTTTAATAACAAAGCTTTATTCACAGTGCTTTATTCATACTGGGAGTTCGATTATGAGAAACAAGCGGAATTTGTTTTGAATTTAATGTGGAATTATCAAATTTTTAATTCGATATTATTAATAAATCAACAAAGTGTCATAACTAATATATACACGCTTTTTCCGTATGCGGCAGCGAAGCAATGCGGTAAAACGCCTAAACTATTTTTAATAGACAAGTGTGAGTATGGCAACAGAACGAGCCAGCACCAACTGTTTCCGAATAAAATCCCTAGTGATTTAAACAACTGTACCCTGAATGTAATCGCGATAAAAAGCCCGCCGTTTGTAATTAGTGTGCATAACAAAACCGGCGTCGAGTTAAATATCTTATCTTTAATCGGCGTGAAATTAAACGTTTCTTTTAATTATACGATCGGCGATAAGGGTGATTTTTACGCCGCGAGGAATAACGCCTCGAAATGGTTAGGGGTTCAAAAGTTTATACAAGACAATTTCGGAATTGGAGCCGGAAATATGCGAGCGAGCGGTGAGATTTATGAAGATTTCGAAGTCACGTCCACTTACGATTTCGAATACTTGCGCTGGATATCACCAAAAGCGAATCCAGCACCTAGATGGAAATGTCTAATCATCATTTTCAACCAAAAGCTCTGGTTATCATTTTTAACAGTCTACTTAACATGTACAATTTTTTTCTATGTAATATCACACTTAACGTTTATGAAAATAGAAATAAAATCATTCCGAAATGTCGGGCTTTCATTTCTAAACTCTTTAGGTGTTATTATTGGTGTATCATTATACAAACATCCAAAAACGAACGCTTTAAGATTCATTTTTGTTCTATCTGCTTTATACGGTATGATAGTGACGTCATTGTATCAAAGCGCTTTAATAAACGTTCTAACCAATCCCATATTTGAAACTCAAATAAAAACTCAAGAAGAAATCTTAGATTCCGGCCTTAAAATAGGAGGTATCCCCCCATACAGATTCATTTTTGATGATGACCACACGCGACATATTTACAACTCATTTACAATAAACACTTCATACGCAAATCGAAATGTTTATGATTGGTTGGTTCGAGTAGCAAGTGTAAAAGATACTTGTACGGTTTCAAATCGTTTCTACGTTTTATTTGCGCAAGCAAGTGGCGATAAGCGACTTAGCAACGATAAGGGCCAAGTACAGTTGTATATAACGCAAAAGAATGTAATGGCGTATCCTGTGCATATGATAACTGTTAAAGGGTTTCCTTTGTTCGATGAGTTTAATAGTGTTATTAAACAAGTTAGCACTGGGGGGTTGATGGTTAAGTGGATCGGGGAAATAAGTCATATGCTCAATAGGCGAACGCAGTCTTTTAGCGATGATGGGAATGATGATATTATGTTGACGGTTGCACATTTAGAGGGGGCGTTTGTGGTGGTTATTTTTGGGAATATTTTGGCTGTTGTTACTTTTTTATTGGAATTAATTATCAATAAGTTAATGCATACACCTTGTTGTATACGAGTGTATAATAAGTGTTTGGGTTGCGTGAAAAATTGTGGGAAAAAGAAGACAGTTGTACCAACTATACCACGTAAAAAAACTAAATAGTTTGACGAGTTTGACTAAATAAAACACACACACTTACAGATTGTATGATATGGAGACATACATTGACATTTTTGTAGTTTGAAATCTCGTACATTAAATTTATATTATTTTTAAACCATTATACTTAATATAAAACCAATCTGATAAGATATTATATACAAATTTAAGCTATATTTATATATATAATGGCATACACGCTTCGTAGCAATGATTAATGTACTGTCAGAAGAATATACATTGTAATTACAGGAAATTCGCTTTCTTAATTTATTTACCAAAAAAAAAAACAAAAGAGTGCTTTATCAACATGATATTCTAAATGGCATTTTAATGTTAGAATACAAATATCACACTTTAGTGGTGATGTGTGAGCTTAATACAGTTTGTAAACTTACTCTAAAAAAACTATCACGTTATTAAACGGCTTATTAATGCGTTTTAAACAATTTCTTTCTCAGAAACTCAAAAAATTGAAAATGTTCAGGTCACTACTAAAAATACTAGTAGTTTACTTTCATAGTTGAAATTCGATATTATACGTAATATTAAACTACATTAAACATCAGTAATCTAGAAATTATTAAAAATTGTAATATGATATTATTTATTATATATAAGTTACTTGTTTTTGCTAATTAGTTTTATATTTTATAAATTTTTGTGTTGCTTGAATGTTAGAATAAATATACAGATGAATTTACATGTATGTTTTATTTAGTTTTAATTCTTATTTTCCCTTAAAACTCTTAAAAATGTGATATATGCTCGATAATAAAAATAAGTATCAACGTAACATTTACAGAAACTGTAACTGCTATTGTAAAGTATCTTACAATTAGTTTAATCGTATGTAAACCGGAAGTGAACAATAACAATGGAGCTCATTTGCATTTTGATCTATGGAGCAGTTGAATGCGGCTGTTAGAAGTATGTATCGTTCTAAATTTAAAAATGTCCAACTGTCCGGGAGACCACAGTGACAAAATAGTTTCGACTAACGCATCTTTGAATTTCTTAAAATAGAACCGACGCCGAGAGAAACGCAAATCCTGCACTACAGTGTTTGTGTAGACATGAACAAGATCACAAGGTGAAATATATCGAGTAAGTTATCACAATTCCGATTAAATTATATGCAATTTTCTTCATTTCGAACACAAATATGCTACTAATAATTGCTTATTTAATTTCTCTTATTCATTTAATGAAGACATTTTACTGTTCCAAATACTTAAACATTATAAATTCGTATCAAAAATAATCATATTTTACGTATGCATCAATTTTTTAATTAACGCCTATCATTTTTTAAAGTTATTGACTAACAATTTTCGGGCATACCTTATTTTTTTTTTGATTTTTTAAACCAAATATATGTTATAAAAATTTTGTAAATTTTAAGCGCCAATTTATTTTGTTTATATTATTTATTTATGTACACCCACAAACAATACACACATATAAATATACATACATACACACACGCGCATGCATACATACTCGTACATACATACAGAAAAAATACAAAACTAAATGCCTATTCTTATCAAATGAGGTGACAGAAATTGATTTGATTTTATTTCTATCGATTTGCTTTATTTTTTATTGAAAAGTATATTTGTAAATACGCGTATAAAAACAGTAAATTATGGAGAGATGTTTAATCAAATGCCTAACTTGAACTTATTATTTATTAATAACAAGAACACTGTTAGAAATTGTGATGATAGTAGGTGCAAAAACAATAATTAGTTGATATAAGACAAATATTAAATAATGTTTATTTAATATTTGAGTTCAAATCAACTACAATTGACTAAATAATACACGGTTATTTTTTTATCAAATTTGCATAAAATAACAAAAATGTTTGGAATGGAAAATGAAGTTTTTTACGAAAATGTATTTTGAAAATAGGGGTGCAACCATGATTTGGCCGTGGGCAACACTGAGTTGGGCCTCGTTGAGCGTCTCAGCACTGTACATCATTTTGAACTGTGCTTTGGCACATATTGGACGATGTGCTGTTGACCGATTCGTAACGCAACCGTTAGTGAAGAATTTGTTTCAAGAAGGAATAGCAGCTGCTGAACTTTGCGCTTGCTGCTTCGAACTAATTATAGGTACATTATACGCGTAAATATTTTAAGCGAAAACATTTAATTAAGGTCTACATTTGCGTCATCACCAATTTCTAACACATATTTATAATTTATCAACATAGTTTATATAAAATTGACTTATAGGTGTACGGCCAAAAATTAAAATATAATATTAGAATTTCGTTTTATATCAAGAAAACGCCTTTCCCAAAAAAAAAAGGGTATATTAATGCGCAAATTCAAAAGGAATATTACATATTATGGGATAACAATCTTATTATAAATCAAACCATCGCAAATTTGTATCAAAACAATTGAGGATTTTTGTTTAAGTTTAAGTAAATATCAAATAACACAAAATGTTCTGTTATTTTAAAGTAAATTTAACTAAAAGGACCTTTATATTTTTCGATGAATACAGTTCAGTAAGTGATTTAGTATATATTTTATATTATTAAATAAGTCAGTTTAACTTTAAATTGATATATTTGCAAATTAATTCATATTTCACCTAAGTACTCTATAAGCACGATATAAAATTTGTTTTATTTTTTAATACTATTAAAGCACAAGCAATTTTAAGATAGACTATTTTGCGCAATTAACGGATTTAGTTTTCTATGTATAATAATAATTTTTGGCTATTTGAGACAAGAATATATTTTTTTTCAATATATATTTCTTGATTTAAAGGCCAATAGAAACGCTACTTATTAGCTAACTTAAAGAAAATAAAACATATTTCTTGATGTGAATTAAAGTAGCTACATATTTCATTAACTGTTCACATTTAATTAACAGTCTCTAAAAATATATGCTTCATACATTTCTAATTTAAGAATTTAATTTAAAATTTAAATTTATAATAGCAAAGTTTATTGGATTGTGTTTTAGTCGCCGACAATTATGGAGTGTCAATGTACGCGATTTTCCTATTTACTCTAACAATATGGTGGTCAAAAAATTGGGGCGATGCGACCGCATGTCCCTACAACCATTTGGAAGACGTGGTCGAAGGACGAACTGATCTTAGGATAGCAATGTTACGAACTTGGGCGGAGCTAACCGGGGGTGTTATGATATTTAAGTATGTGCAGTTCTTGTGGAATTTGGAAGTGACTGAGAATCATATTGGACGCGCGTTTGAAGATTGTAAAGCTGATTTACAGGTAACTACTATATACACCACACTTTAGCTAAGTTGCACTTAAGTAAGGTTGCTTTCTTGGTTCTTAAAGAAAAGCAATAAGTAAAAGTGCTACAGTATACGATTATTTTACGCAAATCTTAAGTATATGTTAAGATTTGAGTATTAAACATCAACAAAAGTTATTTAAGTTTAGATACATAAATGCAGATTTATTGATTTGTTATTTTGATGTGTTTTGGCGCCAGACTATCTGCGGTTCATTGCCATGGAAACACACTAGGTTTCAAATTCACACACACAAAAAAAAACTAATTCAATATAACATAACACCTATTCCCATAAAATAAGGTGGCAGAAAACTCTTCAAACTTAAATACGATTATAATTACAACTCTGGTTACGCACAAGTAACGCGAATACATACTTATATTATTTATTATAGAATTTTGATTTAATAATTTGCCAATGTTTAAAATATATAATTGACAGGATTATATAATTTTTGTAGGTTTCAGTGGCGTTTGGAGCATTTGTTGAAGCTGTCGCAACATGTCTGTGCAGGATGGCTTCAAGAGCAATTAGTGATACTGGCATGAAGTATGCGCCGATGATTGATTCGTTTATTGCAACATCTTTAGTTGTCGCAGGTAATTATTTTTAAAATTATTTACAATTGGACAAAAACGAGCATATTGATTATTAAATAGCACTATTCCGAGTCTGTGATTAATAATGAGTAAAATGTTTTTTAATGTATTTTATAGCGTTTAACTATTCCGGAGGATATTTCAATCCAGTATTGGCCACATCGTTAAAATATGGTTGCACAGGGAATACGTTCACCGAACACGTGATTGTGTATTGGATAGGGGCTTGTGCCGGATCAGTAGCATCAGTATTTATATACCGAATGCCGTTCATTCAAAACAAACTTAAGGCCAAAGTTGAATAAACACGATTAATCTTAAGAAATTATACCTCTATGTTATGGTGCTAACTTCACACTAGTTGATAGTGTGAACTTGTTAACTTGAGTACAAATAATTGTTGAATATGTCTATTATGTTTGTTAATTTATTATTTATACAAAAATAAACGTTATTTATTTAAATTGTTTATTTATTTAATAGTTTTTATTATTACAAATGTTAATTTTTTAATGAGTAATTTGTGAATAACGTATACACGCTGGGGTCACTATTACTGAAGGGGTATGCTGGCACTCTTAAATCGGAATAAACTATGGGGAAATATTGTAATCTACCACTAGACCATCCAATTGATAGACAAGAGCCTTGCGTGAAATTCTTTTGAAATGAGATCGTATTTGGGATCTCATCAGGCATTCCAGTTACAAGACAACTAGAATTAAATATTTCTTATGAGCGATAAGCTTTTTTATTTCATTTCAAACATGAAAATATTATCTAATTTAACTGTTTTTTAAACGAATTAAAACCAGATGTCAAATAAATATGGAGTCGTTACCCAAATATGTTACTTTGTAGATCATGCAGAGTTAGAAAAACACTTACCTAGGTGTGATTTGCAAGACGGGTTTTGGTGACGTCATAAAAATCACAACGTAATTCGTGTCCTGGAACAAAATAGCAAGATGTCGACCGACCGGGTCCCATTCCATCGTTTGCACTAATCCACCGATGAAAGCGCCATTGTCGAGCTCAATTCGTGACAAATCAACGATGGGCGTTGCTGCTTGAGGCGAGGCGTCTGTATCTTTTGTAAACACAGACGTGCCTCCTTGGAAACAAAGCGAATACAGCACTGTTTCCTCGGAGGTTACAAACAAGAGAGTCGTTCCACATGGGGACCAACACGCCGATTGGACACGTCCTACTATATTGTTCCAACGCTCAGCGTTCCACGATTTACAATCCCAAACCCTACCAAAAAAAAAAGTCAATTTTAATTATAGTATAATTTTACAATAATAAAAATATGCAAAAGTGTAAATATACACATTTTTAGGCACTAAATAAATAATATAAATGAATCTTACCTAAAGACTACACTGGATGAAGCAGCAAGAAGACTAGTACCATTTTGTGACCAACACAAGAACGTGTTCCCAACAGTTCCAGCTCGTTTTAATGTGCACGTTTGGTCTAAGGCTACGTCCCAAACATGTAAGGCGGAGTCCCCAGGCGAAGCACTGACTAGATGCTCGCCATGAGGACTCCAAGCTAAACTTGTAATTGGGTGATGATTAACGCGCTTTAAAATGATCGAATTTGCTGCAGAAGTTCGTGTGACCTTAAATTACAAAATAAACAAATGTAGAACTAATAAATCGAAGAAATTTTACGAACTTACAACTGAATTCGGATCAACCGTCCAGATTAAAATACACGTTTCACAACCCACCGCGATCTCAGACGCAGATAGTGGTCGCCACGCAATACAAGAAACGCATCTTTGAAGTTTGCTTTTTAAAACTGGTACTAAAGTTGAGTCGTTACTATAAATTCGGATACTATCATCCGAAGCTGCAACCGCAATTTTGGTACAATGAGGATGCCAAGAAATACACCTACATAATTTATAAATAAATATAATACATTTTAGTATAAAATACAAGTGATAACGAACCTAATAGGACTCGATGACCAATTACGAGTTTGGGAAAAACTAGCGACTAAACTTTTCCCATCTTGATTGGAAAATGGTTGGAATACTCGATGAACTTTTGAAAGTGCATCAATCAATTTCACAGCCCATCGTGCACTAATGACTATCATTTGCGAATGTCGCTCTTGTTCGGACGCGATAAATCTTAAAGCTTCCGTAAACCCCTGCTCATACCTAAATCAAATTTGAAATAACTACCAAAAATAAAAAAATGTGGTATAATTAACGTACCACAGCGTAGCGACTTGTTTATAAAAAGGCTCGTTAACAGGTAAAAATAACGCTCGACTCTCATCGCCTGTTGTTAAACAATGTAGCAGATCTTTAGTGATTTGAATCCGAGGATATCGATCAATCTAAATAACAATTTTTAATTGATAAATCCACCCAAAATTTTAAATTAACCTAAGCTTACCGCTGTAGTAAACGGACTTATATTTGCATAATCGTAATTCATGCTATGTAAACGACCATCCACTTCGCATAAAGTGACTTCTCCATTTTCTGGTGTTGCAAATCCAGCTAAATTCTTCATGTTTAACAATTTAAGATACACAACGCTTAAAGTGGTTAAAATTTCAAATATGACATTTACGTTTTTACTCCAACATTTACCGGTACAAGTACGTTTAGTACCCCTCTTACCAACTGGTACCAACTATGCACCAGTGGCTTACAGTAATTTAATCGTATATAAATGTAACTTTTTCATAATATATTATTAAAACAGGATGTATCATCATTAAGTTATGCTTAAAATAATATAAATATGTTTCAAATAGTTGAATTTATAGATTTTACAATAGAGTATAGTTGACATGAAGTTAGGTACAAATGTGATTGGTTGAGGTGATTAACAACCCGAAGTTACGCCACTGTATACCATTGGTGGAGAATATATAAATTTTGATGCGCTTAATTCTAATAAAATTATATTATTAAATTGTAAATAATAATTTATCTGAATTTAATTGTAATGTAATAAAAAAACATTGTTAATTAGCTTAATGGTATTTGGGTAAATAAATAAATGCAGTGCGTTACATTTTGTTGTTTTGTATATTTCCAAATAAAATAATATCAGAAATCGTTTATAATGTTTGATGTAGTAATCAATAAGAAAAAAATAAATATATAATATTAAACTTATTAGGTAGAACATATTGAAAATGCAATATTATTGTAAATAGAAGGAATGTTATTTGTTTAATACTTTAATACTAAAACATTGGAATTACAAATTAAATACTGTATCGTTAACGAAAAGTGATGATTTTTTTTAAAGAAAAGCGTTTATATATATATATATTTTTTATCAACTATCCTAGAAAGTCATTAAATTCTTGCAGAATCATTTTATGCTGTACAAAACACCCAATTTGGGTAATTCAACGATGCCCCATACTTCAATCAATATATATTTTTCATTATATATATATAATACTATAATATATATGTATATATATTTTAATACAGAAATATAATACTAATATCTTTTTAAATATATTTTTAATTTGCTGCCAAACTTAAGCAAATAGAAAACAATCAAATCAATGAAACAATTCAACAAAAACTTCACGGATTTCTTGACCGTTCTACAGCTTTATAAATACTTAGTCTATTCCGTCAAAAGATAACGTTTTACTTTTTTCATATCAACAAAATGGGTGTGAGCGTTTGACGTTTTTATTATTAATAATTAAGCCAATGTTGGCATGCATGGAGCGGCATATTGGTGACGCAATTAATTTTAGTTTGAAATACTTTCAGTGCTGCAAAGTAGTCTAGAAGAGGATAAATACCTTTTTTTACTATTAGCAACACTACACAACTGTTATTTGATTCATTTTTAATAGTTTTCTTCATAATATTTGTAATAACGATTAAATAGAACTCAATAAACGCTTATGTTTCACAATAAATATTTTTGTTTGTTTGTTTGACTGCTTCTCTCCTTGCAATGCATACCTATTATAAATGCTAGATTATTGGTTTTTCTATGATTAGAATATTTCTAATATGTTTGGCAATCATTTGATTATTTCGCCTTATCAGTCAAGTAAATATCTAGTCATTTTTTAGTCTTTAAATTTGCTATATTATACATTTTTCGGATATCGAATCTTGAATTTTAAATGAATAATAACTTAAAAACAAAACGTAAAAATCGTATTTCATATTTAGAGCAGCTTGCTGGAATATAATGACTTCACCAAAGTAATTTTTAATCATTAACAATAAATGAAATATAAAATATATTTTGCGTCTTTCAAAATTCTTTAATTTTAATATTTATTTACTGTGAAACATAAGCTAAAAATACATGCTCTATGATTACATTTTGACAACAGTCAACAGAAAACGGTCAATTTGTCGCTATTTAGTGATATATTTGTCTGTGTGTATATAAAACTATTATTTCTCATGGTATTTTGGTTAAATTTCTATAAAAATCTCATTCTATAATTTCATAGTGATGTGAAAATTATCAAAAAAAAAACTCATTATTCTACAATGGCCAAAAAATTAATTATTTATTTCATTTTGTAGAAACTAACATGTAACGTAATAATATAGCTCATAACCTATAAAATTCGTTACATGTAAGTCAATGACGTCACAACGCATGTTTCGGATTTAAACAGCTTGAAACTTGAATTATTTTTATGGCAGCTGTACTTTTTTTTAATTTTAATTAAATTCACATCGCTATTAAATAAATATTGATTAAATAATATTTAGTATATTATTTAATCAATTTCGAATAACCACAGAACTTGTTATTACCTATTCAAAACACCAACTTACTCAGCGGATCCATTCGTAAAAATATTAGTAACATATTATCTAATATTCAAAAATTCTTGCCGTTGATATAAATTTCATTCTAATCAAAAATCGTTTTAAAAAATTTGCTAATAAGTAACTTGATAATCGTTTTCATTTTTTTTTTTTTTATACTTTTCAATATATTTTTTTCATTTGATGCAGTAATAATTGTTTTAATTAATTAATTGAGTTAGTTTGTTTAAAATGAACAGTCTAATTTAACGGAAGGCAGAACATATGTTGTAAGATGCTTTTCGTGGGCCTGATGTCCATCTGTAATATACTGACATCATCGTAGTCGTCAAGGTCATGGTTAGGCACCGCCCCCGGTACTGGAGGTAGCGGTGGTGGTGGAATTAGACCCGCCCCCTGACGAGACGGATGCAGTGCGCACATAGCGTGATGTCACACACAATCTTCCAGTGACATCAGCAATGGATTTACATACTCGAAGCCTTCGAATTCCGATTGATCGATCTTGTCTATCACTCGCCTATTTAACGGATGAACAAGGTCGAAAATATATTTTTTTTGCGTTCTAACAATTTTTTGTTAGCACAAGCGTGAATTCTATTACAGGCATCACTTAAACTCTTGCAACACTTAACAGAACTAAGTTTTAAGAACTCAAATAATAATTAATTCGTTCTATAAAATGCTGCAAGAAAACTTCGAATCTAACTTTTAATATCTAAATAGACCTTTCCCAATTTAAAATATATAATATAATAAAATGTTTTGTATGTATTTGTACGGTGAGAATAATTGCCGGGAAAGTACAATTTGAAATAAAATAAGCGAAAGCATGTAAACATAATATCGATTGAATTCGAAATAAGTGCGCTTGTAAATAAGAAAAAGAAGCGAAAATACGTACGGATCGTCGGGTGTTAGATGCACGGGCTCGTTGGTGAACTCGGGCGGGAAGTTTGCCAAATCTCTGTCAGAGTCAAAGCGCGGCTTGTACGGTGGTGACACTTGTTTTTGCTCTAGCTGTAAAACAAGCAACAACACTACTACTAGCATTCCTAGCCAAAAATCAATCAAACACTAACAAAAACATTAAATAAATGGGAAAACTAAAGTTTAAAATAAGGAAGCAATCTAATCTTTCACTTCGGAACAAACGTATAAGTTGCTACATTTTGTAGCTGACATTGTTTCTGTTTTTTTTTTACAGTTTTTCTAGCAAGTTGTTACAAATACCAGCAGAGTAATTTCATTATACATTTTACAGATCAAATGCGTTGATTCTAGAAAGCTATCAATATCATTTATTTCATGTAGTTTTAATTTTAAAACCTCTGCTAAGCAACAACTTACTGATCATCCGGTGTTAACTTAACCGACTCAGTTGTAAATTGAGGATCAAAATTATCAATCACTACATCAACATTTGGTAAAAATGGTGGCGTGATTTTACGTTGTTTTAACTAAAGAACCATTATCATTAAATAAATAAAATGCTGAACTGTTAACGCATGAAAACAACACTTACCAATTCCCATTCAATGGACTTGAAGAATAAATGATTGACAATATCCAGGAATCCAGATTCTCGATGGCATCCAAGTCGATCAGCTGGATTCTTATTTAGAAATCCTTTCAGTACGGACGCCGCTTTAACGCTAAGTGATCGAGGGATTCGAATCGTCTTTTCCAGGATCACTTGAAATAGGTAATCTTCTGTGTTTTGATCGGGGTTTTCAGATGCGCCAGCGATGTCGAAAGGAGATCGTCCTGCGAGCATTTCGTATAGCAGGACGCCCAAAGCCCACCAATCAACACTGAATCCATAATCCTCACCGCGGAGAATTTCTGGGGCGATATAATTCGGTGTCCCACAGAACGTAGACGTGGTATCACCCGGCCGAATTCCTTCTTTACACATTCCATAATCGGTTAACTATAACAAAAAATTTTTTTAATTACACATGCATTCACGAAATGTTTAAGTGTAAATAGAAAATTGTAATAAATTAGATAAAATTTGTTTATATGCATTTGGTAAGTACCTTAATATGACCTTCGTGGTCTAGGAGCACATTGTCTAATTTCAGATCTCTGTATATAATCCCTTTATCATGAAGGAAATTCAGCGCTAAACTGATCTCAGCTGCATAGAAACGAGCATGTTCTTCAGGAAGCCGCCGTTGACGTTGCATATGAAACATTAAATCACCCCCACGCACAAATTCTATCACGAAAAACAATCGACTTGGCGTTTGGAAGCATGAGTGCAGCCCCACGAGGAACGGATGATTCGAAGCCGTCTCAAAAACGTGTTTTTCCGTTTGCACCCAGTCGATGTCCTCATCATCAGTCACCAACGCCTTCTTAATCACTTTCATAGCATATATCCGCCGCGTTTTCTTCAATTCAACCATTAACACCTTCGCGTAACTACCTCTACCAATCACGCGAATTAACTCAAAATCGTTGAGTGAGTATTGCCGTTGAGTGCCGGCCTCGAGTCCATCTTCGCCGGGCTTCGACGGGTCCTCCACGGGCACTGAGTCGCCGGTGATGTCCGGCGGTGGATCTGGGAATTCTTTAATGTCTGGAATCAACTCAGTTGTCGGGGTGCTGATTGTTGCTGATTCCCCGTTGTGATCGTCTTTGATGATTGGCTCGACGTGCTCATTGGTGCAGGGCATCTGCACAAGTTTATGGCATTTTTTGTGCACCAGTAATTTACACTGGATGCATTTGAAACCCTGCCGACCCAAGCCCCAAATGCGATCGTGGCAGAAGGCACAAAATGCACGCTAAAACAATTATTACATTACATAAAATTTCCAAATTAAATTACAAGTGTACTCTAATTAATTAACATATAATTTAGTTCCAATTATAGATGATACAAAAAAAAAGTAATATTTTCCTAACATAATAAAAAATCAACAGTTCTATATTTTCGTAGAAATTTAAAAACATATATCATAAATAATACTTACTCTGTTAAATCTCTTTGCTTGAAAAATATGACCATTAACACGATACAATTTTCGCCAACGACGTGCTCCTCTTCTGTAAATGCTTCCTAAAAACGAAAAAAAAAAGTTCCAGTCAAATTTAATTCCCTCGGCGGGTATATATCAAAAAACTTACTGTCCTCTCCCGGACAGGGCATCCCTGGAGCGGATGGTACATTTGGAAAAACTGGAAACAAACAAATAAAGTATTCAAAACACCTGCCATATTGAAACCTATTTTTACCTACATATTTCTAAACAAGACATGTAAAATATATATTAAGATGTCCAAATAAAATTAAAACATCATGCATTGTTAAAATATACCACAAATTTGTATATATATATATATGTAAAATGTTTAAAAAAAAAAAATAATAAATCTATAATACATGCGCAATGTTACAAAAATATGATATAGACGTTTGCTAGTTGTTCAAATGTATCAAATTAGTCACATAAATACTTGTTCACCGCACACTATAACCTTACAATTTTATAATTACATTATTATCAATGTATTGATAAAACATCTTATCACTGAGATAATTTTTAATCAATGTTGGATTGCAATGATAAAATGAACCTACATACTGCTATGAAATGTCGTATTCTGAACCGATGTGAGAAGATTTTAAAACATTTTATATGCATTATTACTTATTTATTTAAACATTATTACATGTTTATGATGTTTGAATAAGTTGAGGCTAACCAACATTTATGATATGCGAGCCGTTTGAATCTCGATATGAAATTAATCTTGCTTTTTGTCTTTCCGTAGGGAACGCAAAAGTACGTTTGGTCTGAACATGATTAAACGTAAGATACTGGTTGGGAACACGGGAACAAAAGACGCGAAAAATTAGAAAACTTTTTATTTAATAATAGCTCATGCTTTTACGTTGTTCAACTTTTTTACCATTATTTAAAGAGTTTTAATTGTTGTTTATAAGTTATAAGCTAAAATCTAAGATGTATTCATATATGATTAATAAAAGTAGTTCAGCAAGAATTTGTACATTTTATTAAAATTTTACCATAAGAGTACTAAAAAATATTTTGTTTATAAATTAATAAAAATGGTATTAAAAATAGCTTTAGTTAATTTATAGAATTATTTGAATTAATACATTTTGTTATTTAATGATTTTGTATTATTATGAAATGGTTCAAATAAAGCGATTATTTTTGAAAAAAAAAAGTGTAAAAGACATTTTAAGAATACCTGTCATTTCAAATTGAACAAAAGTTCAGTTTTCAATGAATGTCAGGAAAACGAACAGATATTTTATAGCAATTAAAAGATTGTTCTGCGAGAAAAGTTTTAATTAATGATACAAATTAACGACATTCAGACGGCACATTTTTATTATTTTTGCCTTCATACGAAAAAAAACTTCAAGTGGAAGTCTACTTGTTGTTTCCTTGCGACAAACATACGATAATTAATATTTTATAAGTAATTAATTTCATAACTGTCGTCAAACTATTGTTTTTATCTCAATCAAAAAATATTTATGATATTAATCATATTACTAAATATATCTTTGATAAAACAATACGATATAGTTTAGAGATGATTAATAAACATGTCATTAATGACCTCATATAATTATTTATAATTTGCTAATATAATTATAGCAAATCGACTAAAAACGATATTTAAATAACTAATATAAAGTAAATAACTATTTTAGAAATAGACGCAAGCTTTTATTTATTTGTAACAAAAATAAACAGACTAGAAACAAATATATGAAACATAATCCCTATGCGGAACTTTTCGCATGTTGGTATAAGTGAAAAGCTAGTTGCATTTAAAGTATAATTGCTGCTTTTAAAAGTATATGCATAATTCACTAAAACTTTGAAACATTTCTTCTTTCCGACGCATTAATAACGTAAAATAAATAAAATGTACATTTAGCGAGAACGTATGAAATAATAACAACGGTTTCGTAAACATCCGTTAGAATTATATCCACAGATTCATCATGGCAGGACAGGTGGTAAATACAAAAAAAATAAAAAAAATTACAACTCTCTGTCTGTCTGAAACATTGCCTAGCGTTTTATCCTACTCAAAATTGAATTCTTTTGTGCTGGAGGAAATATCGTCATCGAGTCATTTAACTTTTAAAGATAAACCGGTGTATTTCTACATTTAATAAATTTCCAGGAGAATAAAGGACAATTTCAAAAAAAAAAAACCATACAATTGTGTTTTATACGGATGCACTGCATTGTGTGACGATTTATTCAGTTATTTTATTATTTTTAAATTTAATTATTTTTCAACAATTCCTTTAGCCTTATTTTACCAGGAGTAGGGTCTCCAAGGAGTTGGGAAAAGGTGAGATTAATTAAATCAAGTTTTACACTCAGTAGAAATGAAAATATTATTTCTAATTTTAGTAATATTTAATATTAATTGTGTATTAAATTTCTGGCGTAATAGATTCATTGAGCCGTCAAATTTATGTATTTAGTGAATCAATTTACGTTGTTAACGGTGCCATTTGTTTATAGATCTATAACGAGAATCTGTAAAAATTTAATTGAATTGTATATCAAATATTTGTGGAATTTATAAAATATATCGAATAAAATTGTTTGTGAACTATATTTAAATACGTATTCAATATAAAACTATAGATTTCTCCAATTTTACAGATTCTGTTTACGGAATTATAGATTTTCAGAATTGCACCTGAAACGTTCAAGTAACGTAACCAGGTTAAATGACATGTACTGTTTGTATACATATAGATGTTTGTTATTTATAATATACGTAAAAAATGGATTAGTCGCAATGTCGCTCGTAAGACTAAAATTTGTCGCTTATTTAACTTTAAAGATACTGAACGGAAAGACACCAAATTTGGTATTTATGATCTATGGGAATCAAATTCATATCATTCGTATTTTAAATCTATTCGACCCTATAGTTCAGGAGTTATTGGGTCTCAAACAGACAACGACCTTAATTATTAACATTAGAAAATAGTCTTAGTAAGACTATTTTGAAGAAACCAATTAGACTTTAATTACTATTTAATTAGATTGCCATTAAATGGATGACAGAAAACCTTTTACATTTTGACAATCTTTTACCATTTAAACTTCTTTTACTTCATCCAAACCAATTATAATAAAAATACATGTTCAATGTGCGCATAGTTCATGTTAAACACTTTAAAACAAATTTATATTAAAAATAATCTTTTAAAATTATATACTTCATAATATTTTTATTATGAAAATACTATTATCGTTTATGTTGATGTATAAGGTGTGTTTTTATCTTTTCCAACGTGCTATTATTATATTTTCCTCACTGCAATACGGCCGACAGCTACTACTTATATTATCTGGGTCATTTTGCGTGTTCAACCCTTATGATAAAACAGTTTTGAATTATTTTTTCTACTTTTATATTAAATATTTTTTTTATGTTTCGCACTTAATACATGATACCATTTAAGCGTAATGTATATCTAGTATACGTCGTAATATTATAGTATAAACGTTAAATATATATATTTACGTTATATAAAAGCTTCTCAACATTTTATCTTTTTTGTTTTTAGTTTTATTGCCACTGTTAGTAGGAAATAGCGTACGTATAATTTCAGATGTTGTTGTTAGGCAATTTAGAAATCGCAACAATAAAATAAACAAAATATAGTTATTTTTCAGGCCATAAATCTGTCACTGGAAGCCATTTATGCAAATTTTAACTAATTTTAATGTGTGGTACACATGTATATTCATAACAATTGCGTGTGTATTTTTAATATAAATGTTTATACATTTTGTGAATTTCTAATTTCTTTTATGATTTTAATCAAATGTAGCACACGTTTATAATAAAGTTGTTTTTTGTTTCTGGCAAAAGTAGAAAAACTTATTTTTGTATTCGGTCGCAAGATTACGATGACGGACAGCGTCGAATAAATTTGCGCAAATGCCTGGCAACGTTTCGATAAAAAAAAAATAAATTTTATTTATTTTGTGTGTTTCATATTTCAGTTTTATTAATTGCCTTAACTATTCAATTTAAATGCTTACTACACAATAAATTATTTTAGTTGGATTATATGATTTAGATGTACAGATTATTTAGAATTCTCGCAGTAGATTAATTGGATTACAATATTTTGATCGTATTAATAAATTTCATTTTAATACCAAATATCTATTTATCATCTTTTGTTTTATATATTTGTATGAATTACAATTTTATATCAATATTAAATATATAACACACACACACAATGCTATAAAATTCCTAAAACTGCGAATTAATAAAAATAATTTGTATATAAAAAATAAATACAGATTAAATTGAGTTTTGATCTATGGGTAGATTTATATTGAATATTATCGCTTGAGGTAAAAACGCAATAAGCTGCATTTATGCAAAAAAAAAAAATGTTTGATATAAACCTCCTCCAACTTCTCCAAACGTGGCTCCTAAATTAACGCTGTAGAACATTGGATATCCATACAAGACAGCCGCTTCACACATGTCGTTCCATACATTCATGGCGACTGTTTCCAGATAGGCACAATAATGTCTTAACATCACATACATTCACACTAATCTACACTGTTATTCGACACAAACATCACGAACATATTGATGGAATTTGTAACAACAGAACATAATTTCGTGCAAAATGTTGAGTAAGGGGACTGAACTGAGTTATTTGTACTTGTTTATAAAACGAGATTCTAAAAACGTTATCTGAATTAGTTATCTATCATATCAACAAATGTGTGTCCTGATTAGAACTTGTGTCTCAGTAATTTCATACCACAAACATTTCGTTCAATCCGATGCGAAAATTACTATAGTTATTCAATAACTATGATAATAATAAATATATTAAAAACAAGTATTGACTTCAGCGATAATTGAATATTTAAGGTTGTTGCCTTATAGGGGTAAAATAAAAGACATAATGGATTTAAAAAGCGAAAGATATACATTTTATATCCATTAATTATGGATGTGAAATTTGGTGACAATACGTTTAGTATCTTCAGAGGAGAAAGAACGACAAATGTTCGTCTTACGAGCGATGACTAGCATCAATTGAGTGTATGGGTTGTATATATATTTAGATTTAGAGTGATGAAAGGCGAACTTTTTGTTGAAGAGATACTCGACTGAATATCCAATTTTGTAAAGTTCTGTATATCCGCTTATATGAAATAAACAATGTTTGTAGCAATTCAATTTAAAATAATTTCCATTTATTACGAAAATAGCCTTGACGTTGGTGGATTTGCAGTAGTTAGTTAAATGCAAATAACTAATCAGCATTAACGGAAAGTGCATGTTCGTAGACACAATGTGATTTATTTCATTTAGAAGTTTGCAATATTAAACACAAGTATAGTAGAGGCAGGCACCTAATATATTTACGATGGGCGGTGTCTCAACATTACCAGTGTGATATCACTATCAAATATGCATGTCAGGTTAACGGTAATCCTGTACACGGATCACGCTATGGAGAATTCTATTTCCCCAAACATCGCTCTACGTCTATGCCCGGCTACGATACGCGTTTGCCTTACCTTACTTACTTACTTTACTTCCAACTTACATTTCCTCTCTATCATATTCTATGCACATATAAACTGGATACATCAATTCTTACTTGAAAATACTCGGAAATATAAAGAGATTTTTTTTATTTATAGTAATTGTTAGACATTATCCTGTCAACCAGTCTATATTCCATTCCAAATTAATAATACAACATTTTTAAATGATATTGATTCTAATATATAAGTACATATGTATGTATAAATACGACGAAAAGTTGAAAGAAAACATTTAAATATTGGAATATAAAGATCGTCCATAGTTTCTATGAAAATTAAGTCTTTTCCCGTAGATTTTAAAATCAACACACACACACACACACACACAGACACACAGACACACAGTCAGACAGGCAGACAGGCAGACAGGCAGACAGACAGACAGACAGACAGACAGACAGACAGACAGACAGACAGACAGACAGACAGAGACAGACAGACAGACAGGCAGACAGAGAGACAGACAGACAGACAAACAGAAAGACAGACAGGCAGACAGAGAGAGACAGACAGACAGAGACACACAGACAGACACAGCAGACCGACACAGACAGACAGAGATAGACAGACAGAGGCAGACAGACAGGTGCACATTTAAAATCCTAAAATTGAAAAAACGTATATTTCATGAAAAATAAAACCTAAACTGAAACTGTGCTAGTAATTTCAGTATTGTTACAGATGATTGAACGATATTCATTGCGATGTTTCTTTCGTAATTTTTTTTTAAAGATAATATAACAATAGTGACCTCCAATTTCTTATTTGTGGTTTGATTTATCAGTAAAGACGTACAAAACATTGTTCATCTTTGATAAAGAAATATTGATAAGAAAGAAAAACAAATTCCTTATTCACACAAAAAAACCAAAAAACAGATAGAAAAATGTTCACGCAACCTTTTTTTTAGGCGATCTTATATTATATGTATCAACCTTGCCCAACTTTGGTATCGACATATATCTCAGGCAGTAATCGCTCCAATACATCAATACCACACACAAAAAAAAACCCCCCCGGTAACATGTAGGGCAAATGTTGCATGAAATATATTTTCTATTTTACAGTTTTACCATAAAAATTTCGCATACATAGGTTTAATAAAATATGTTTTATTCTGCCCAAAATAACAATACATTTTTGTAAAAATAAAAGTAAAAACAAACAAGCATTTTTTTAAATCAAATGTTAAATCGTTCGAACATGTTTCACAACTGGTACAATATGTTATCAAATCGACGTCGCTTCCATATTGGTTTTTCCACAGCGACCACTCGAGCATCGTTTGATCAGAGAAAAAAACCAACCCAGGATTCTATTCAATTTTAAAGGTAGTTTATCCAGCCTATTGTCTTACCCCATGTGCCTTTGTTGTTTGGCCATTTGCGGCCAGCCTTTTCTGTGTTAATAGCTGCACTTTGGCCTCTCGGTAACAATCCGGACCCTAATGCGCCATTGTATATTTCGCTTTTTATTTTACAAAATCTAAATAATAAAATAGCTAGTTTGGCCTATTTTATTTCGCAGTGTATCTGAAGGTATACTCATGTCAATAGTTGCAACGTCAATAAACGTAATCGCCTGCCAGTTTCAAATCAGCCCATTCCACGAGTGCATGTAGCTCGTAAAATATCCCCAGCAATCACTTGTAATTAGGGGCGGAAATTAACGTTGCTACGGTAACGAAACGTTCGATCTATTTTTCATGTCGAAGCCAGCAAGAAACGGCTTCTTATTGTGCCTGACTTCGTGCCGCCTCTACTACACTGAACATAGCGTGAATTCGTACAAAGATGAAAGATTGCACGCTTATTGCCACCCAGAGGAAACCATTTCTCGGAATTAACCACCCCACTTGTTAGAGATCGCGATTGCCGAATATCTTTTCACATTTCACTGCGAAAAAAAAACCACAATTTCATAAAATGAGATTTTTAAATTATACTGTTTTTATACCAAACACACACACACACCTTGTCAATCAAACTTTATTACGCTTTATAACATTAAACTTCCCCGTAACTCGTTTTGTTATAATTAGTTTTACTGATTACAATTTCCTACATTAATTATACGAAATTTACTTGTTTTCACTTTCTTTTTACATCTTCTCACATACATTACCACATGCAGCAAACGTTGTTCATGTGCAATCATGCAATACGAATTATTTAGAATCTAATTACTTTCTTATACACAGCAATAAGTACGCATTGTAATTATATATAAAACAAATCTCAACTTTTTACGTAAATACACCTTTTATCCCTCCCTGAATCAAATCTGGCTAGTTTTAGAACATCGTCTATCTGTGTGTATTTTTTTATGTATGTATGCATGTGTATGTGTGAGTGTGTGTGTGTATGTGTGGACTCTACAGCTTAAAATGATGAAACTTTAAACTTAAGATTTATATATATAGTTGGAAAAAGCCTCCCATTTTTGAACACTGGAAGTGCTTGTTTACTCTAGTCATGATCTCCGAATAATAATTTTTAATATATCAAATTGAATTTTCTCGAATATTTAAACAAGCCTCTCAGCGTTTTGTATGCGTGTCCAATATTTACCGTGTCTAGTGTACTTCTAAGCTAACCTGGCGGAGCCCTGACTCCCAGTATTTGTCTTTATAGTATGGAATTCTGAAATTTATCGAGTCACTTATGTGTGTGTGTGTGTTTCGTAGTCAGGGAACCAGAGAACCCTACCGACATACCGTTTAAACGAAGTAAATCACAGGAGAAAAATTCTATTTGATCTAGGCGGGATTCGAACTAGGTAAACTTTATAATTCACATACTAGACCACGAACGCTCTAACGCACTTAAGGTGTTTTAATTCAAAATGTTTTGAATATAGGTGTTGTAAACGTATATGTTTGCAAGTTATTAAAAGCTTGGTGAAAATCCCGTGGAAACAAAATGCTAATTAGAATTTAAGCCTTTTGTTAAACACGTGAGACAATGGTGTAAGACAGTAGATCCCAAACATTTCTGTAAAGATCTTGCGAAACTAAATTTAATATTGAATTCGAAATTCATCACGCGTACTCCAACAGTAAACAATCAAGCTCTTATAGCTGAAGTTGAAAAGCGCAGTTCTGAGCTAATGTATAACATATTTTCAATATGAAGACAATGCTGGAACGTGCTTATTTTAGGGGCATGTTAAGCTGAAATATTTTTAGATGAAACTGTTTTAGAAGCTGATAATACTCTTAGAAACTTTTGAAATATTAAAGCACTATACCAAGCTTATATCTTCTTAAGAAACAACATTTTCATCTGTCTAAGACGTAATTTTCGTTGCGAGATAGAAATTGTTAAGTTACTTAAAGTTTTGCAAACATAAATGTTTATTATATTTCTTAAATATGGTCAAAAATAAGAAATTATTATTTCGAATAAAATTGCTACTAATTGTATAGTGAACTTCAGAACACAACCATGACTTGTGTTTGAAAGTTTTATTTCTAATTAATTATAAACTCACATAAATAATAGTTTTTCAAGCTATTTTTGCATTGTTGAACACAAAAACAGTGACAGGTAGACAAAAATAAACATTTCATTGTCGTTTTATGTAATGCAAACACCCGTATTTTCTTTTGTACTAGAATATTTCCATTAAACACAACTCGCTTAACAAAATGAATACGGGTTTCAGACATATGAGTGTACGTTGCTCCTTAAAATAATTTCAGGTTTATTATTGCGGGTGAAATTGCTTGAAAAATAACGAACAAAAGACTCAAGTGAACATCACTTTATTTCGTATGCCATAAACTGTCAACTTTACATAACGTCTAATTTGTGTGAATCGGTAAAAGTAACAATGTTATCTCGCTTAATTTCGCTGAAATCGAAAAATAATGCTGGATTCCTATTTTCTAGACATCTTTTATTTCAGAATTCAAATCTAAATCGACTCTATAACTATTTTCAATGCACGGAGATTATTTTCCGATCCAAAAAAAAAAACCATAATTACTAGAGGTAAAAACAGCAAATATTGATAAAATATTGTTTATTTATTAATTGCAATGCGATAAGAGTACGTTTGCAACACATATTCGTCGTAATCCACGAGAAGCACTTTACTTACAATCTTTCAATTTTTTTAAAACTAGCATTTACTATTATATATTTTTCTAAATAAATTTCAAGGACGCGCGCAAAATTGAGGCTGTTATTAAAACAACGTATTATAATTTTTGGAAATAGTAATTACTTAAATAAACACTATAAATGTATTTAATAATATGCGTAGGTAGGTAGGATTGGGAAGACTATTCCAATTTGAGAAACCAAACAGTTTTGACCTTTTTCACGGATGTGCTTTTCAAACATTGTTTTAAAATAGTTGACTCGGGGAAAAAGTTAACTATATATATACATATATATTCTAAAACGTAACATATATACGTTCACGATAACGCAACACATATACATGCAAACATACGCTTTCAGAGACAAGTTGAAAAGCTATCCGGCGTAGTAAATATAAATTCCAGTCACATAGTTATTCCGCCGTATATGGAACGCGTATTTCAACGTGTTTGTAGAACTGTGGTAGTTCAGCCACAACCAACAGGATAACACACTCATACAATCCCAGTCAGGTACCTACGCGATAGATAGAGTATAACCAAGCGGAAATCGACTATATACCATTGCGCCAAAATGACTGTATCTTTCATACGTGAGTACCATACACAAGCGTACTGTTTGTTTAATTATTAAACTACTTATCTCCGATGTTCTCGTTATAACCGAATCAACGTTACATAAAACAACATATGTACACTTACACAATTTCTATTTCACGCAATAACATAAGATATTTCAACATAAGCAATTTTATTTATTCACAATTTAATTATTACATTTAAAGTTTGAAAATCAGTTGCAATAAAGTTTTTAACAATTCCTAAACACAAAGGCTCGTAACGTTTCACCTACGTGTGTACAGGAATATGTAAATATGTAACTTCTGTAGTTGACAGGATCCCACATACTTTAAACACAGCCTCGCATTATATATTCCACATGTAACAAAATACCTCGCTACAGCGTCTGTTTACGTTCAAAGTTCATTTAAATTTTATGGTAGACCAGAGCAACGGACGCGGGTAACACACCAAAGAAGCGTCTTTTATGTGAGCCTTAGTCGCTCCATAGACATGGTAACGGTTTCAATTAGCCCTCGGGTTAATATGCATGAAACAGAGAATTTTCTATCGCATCATTTTTACGGAAGCCGTCAAATAAATATGTCCGCTAGGTTAATAGCTGTCGACAACAGCAACATAGAAATACTGGTTCGGAGTTTTATTTAAAAAAAAACTAAATTCTGGTGGATCATGTTATATATTATTACGCCGCGATGTACACTCAGCCTGTCCAAACTGTCTATAACCGCAGAAAGATTTGACAGAGGGCGCGCCGCGACTTAGAAAAACTGATGAAAAATCGTTATTGGTTGAACCACGGCACCCGACTCGCAAACTCGCATTCATAAACTCTATCGAAATATTAGTCGATTTTCTGCAACATTAAACAAAACTTGCTTCGGTTTTGTTTCAAGGAACTCAATAAACTAAACCTGTATTCCGTACAAAATACATGTTTTTTTTAAATATATTTTATTGTAAAATAGGTATTCAACTCAAATGGAAGCAGACAAGCACAAAAGGTTAAGAACAATGTAATTATATTGGATTACAAAGGTTTACAAACCTTGTAATTATATTATATTACAATTAAACTAAACAGTTATATCCCTTACATTTAGTATATTCGAAATATTTAAATTATCAGAATTATAGAATTGATACACCCTAATTATTAAATTTACTCCTCTATAGACCATTTCGTTTATTAATTATTAGCTATGTTTACAAAAATTAAATATAAAAAATACGCTAAATATGGACGCTCGTTTTAAAAGAGAAATTGATTAATTGGTGTAAGCTAATAATATATAATGAAAAATCATGTCTATTTATAGTGATGTGAGGTATATTTATTCATGTTTATAGGTGTAAACACTAAATTAATCATAGACAAATATATTTCATAGATCGCTGAGTGAAGTGACAAATTTGGAAACTAGAGTGTTTATCAAGTTGACCGCAATACGTTGAGGTCGCTAACATCGTACCTCCATTATAATAATTGATATAACATCAAAGCATCGACTATAATGTTCGAACTAGTCGAATATATTTACAGTTGACATATATGTAGATATGTTTAGGTGAAGCAATCAATAATTTGTTTTAATGTGTAATAAACAGAAAATCAGAATTTGTGACAAAATTTAAAAAAAATTCCAAATATTTTTAATAAAAATAAAAGTTAGGGCGTGTAGAATTTTTAAGCTTTAAATAGCAAAAACTAAGCTCTAGATCTAGAGGGTAAATTGTGCGACCAATCACGTAAACAAGTAAAATTTATGACACTTTTTCGTCTAATGTTTTCGGTGCGTTTTTGTTGTTCTTTGCGGGCATACATCATGATTCAGGACACGTATCTAGACGTATCGAATTTCAAGGTTTCGTCCCGGTTTCTATTTTATTTTTGTTCTGTGCTTTTCTCTACGTTGTTTGGGGCTTTTAATACACGACGAGTTTGGACTTAGTTGACCTAGATATCAACGCTTGAAAGGTGCACGTGTTTTGCGAAAATATTTCACAAAGTAAACAACCAATGCTATCGCTGTTAAATAATTTATCGCTATCCTCAGAAACATTTCGTTAACTTTTTGCTAGATCAAATTATAAGAAAGTCTCCTACAGAACACTGCAAAATTTTCCTCATTTTGTTTTTATTATCCTTATCTTAAATAATAATTTTTTTACAACTTAATAAAATATAATCAGGCATATAAAATATCGACAAATACAGACAGACAGACGAACAAACAGACAAATACAGATAGACATGCAAAAAAAGTCAGACTCGATTCAGGGAAGGTTAAAAGGTATATTTCCGTTAAAATCATAAGATTGAATACTTATTTATGACTTCGTGTAAGAAGGTAAAAAAAAATATATAAATGAAAATGTAGTATCCCCTTATTCTCGTTAAATAAAAAGTACGAGGATACCAAAGTTGGATTCGGAATTACATTAAATAGTTTTGATCAAAGTTCGGTCGGACATCGTACTAGAATCTAATTGGAAGTTGAACAAGATGGAAGAGTCGACCGCAAAAGCATCAAGAGTGGTGGTGGTAGTTGGTTGTGTGTGATTGGAGCTAGTGTCTGGTACTGTTGTGTAAATTTGTTTTGTCAAAGTTGCCTGTCTTGTTTTATGGTCCGTTAGGTTGTACAGGAAACTAGCTAGCTAAGCACCGGTAACCGGCGACAAGGAAACCAGGATAATATCGAGAATATATTATTGCTATCTTGCGGTTTTGGTCGCACCTGCGTTTCCCTTAAAAATTACATAGATTAATGGTAATGTATGAGCTAAATTTGCAGAGTATTACACCACGTTTAGTGCTAGGATTTCTGATTAATTACATCGTTTTCGGAAGCTTAAGCTTGTACAACTCCCATTTCAGACTTCTCCTCTTAAGTTTATTATATTTCTAATGAAATATTTCATAATTTGTTTGGTATTGAATTATAAATGAAGTATATATCGATTGAGTTTTAAAATATATCGAAAAGTTTTAATGGTAGAGCAATTCGTTTTTTAATAGTTCCCAGCGGCGAGAACAATTAGGAGTATCTATATCTCATGAAACGAACTCCAATTAACTATTGGAGTAATAGGACAGCTAAACTACACCCGTAGTAGTTGAATTCGAGTAACTTTTTGTTAAAAGTTTCATTAGTGGCAAAGAACTTCGAAAAGATTGTTTTTTGAACTTTAGATATTAATATAAATAAACAAGTGTTGTGGTGTAATAGTAGCGCATCTAATAATTTCTAGTCGCAACTCCACACCTGAGCAATGAAAATAGATGTTGATGTCTCAGCAATAAATGTGTAACGGAGAGCGCGTCTTTAATTTCAATTACTTGCGAGTTCCGTGTGTAATATGGCCAGGTAAGTAATCTTGATATACTGGGGTGATAAATTGTTCTTACGTTCTGTACTGGGTACTGCCCACAGACGTAGTGCCGCTGTTGGAGCTAGTGCAAAGGTGGGAAAAGTATTACTTGCCACACAATTGGATTACTCATGTTTTAACCCGATTTCAAATTACATAAACAAGGATTAAATATCCTAGTGACAACGCTTTCTTAAATGTGTTGCCTATTTTTAAGATAAAAAACATTTTCGCGAAATACAATTTAAGTCTATTATTTAAAAAAAAATTGCTTAAAAATGTCTAAATATAGATTTTCGTATATAGTCCATCTTACGAGACCACCCACTGAAATATAAACTTCTTTTATATATAACACTCCTGGGATTGGTGTACAATTTATCATTCTAATTTAATAAACATCTGCAGTGCCTTGCACTGCTCTTTCTTATATGTTATGTAGTAGCAATATAACTCTATAGATAAGGTTATTTTTAATAAAGAGAGAGATAGAGAGTGATTCTACTCTGATTGAATTAAAAATCAAACATATGAAGCATAATTCTTCCTATATGGAAGATTTAAGAAATGTTCCGATTTTCCTTATAGAATTACAGACATGTTTAGATTAAAAAAAAATTCTCTGCTTTTGAACAAGCCTTGATTAAAGACGCTTCTTTGAGATGTAGTGTTTACCAAACTAAAATTTTATTATTAGTAGATCTCTTTGTAAAACTACCGGGTACCAAATCGTAATTTGGTCGCCTTAATGAAATATCTGGCAGATTTTAACTTCCAACACCAATAATTCAGATCATTATTCAAAGCACGCATTCAGCATTGATACACACATACATACACAAAACACTATCCCATATTGCAGACTCACGAAGTTTGTGTAGAACAACGGTGATTAGTGTTGACCGCTAGAGGCCATGTACATCAGCTATACACGCCGACACTTCCCAAGCAAGCTCAGTGCCGGCACCGGTGCCAGAGCCGAGAATCGGCTATAGTCCGGACTCCGAGCTAAAATCAATGAACAACACGTGTGGGGGTGTGCTCCGCTTTGCTCCAGACTCCGGATAGATAAGCCGTTCCAGTCCAGAGTTTTAATGTTTATTCCCTTCTCTTCGCGGCGAGGCGAGATTCTATACGCAGTGTTTTGGGATATGGTGCCAAATAGAACGCGGTCAGGGACAGTTTCATTTCGTCTAGTTTCTAGCGTCTTTACGCCGAATTATATTCGAACCTTGTCGTCGATAAGACAAATGAGCTCTTCGTTCTGTTTCTGTCGCTTCCAAACTGCAGAACTTTTATCAAATTACCATTAGGATGGAATTTAGCACTGTCTGATTCGATATAAATATATAAAAGAAAATCTTCCGTTTCACGCTTCATTTTATAAATAAATAATATAAGCTGCCTTTTGGCACAATAAAATTTCTCACAGTAATAAAAGAAATACATATTTCCGTATTTGTATTTCACTTGTATGCGACAGATTAAAATTAATGAAACAATCATACTTCAATCTAGCCACCCACACGTTTTGCGGCTTTGGAACTGTTCCAAATGAGACTTTTTTCCAAAGCAGTATTGCGATAAATAAAAATGACAATACCATTCCGCATATTTTCATTATCAATTTTTGATGCTAATTTATAAATCAACCAGAGTTATTTCATCAAAAAATAATCATAAATTCATTTTTGCTGCATTTGCAAATCTAAATACAACAAAACAACTTTGCAAGGCGATAGATTGCCAATATGTGAATAGATATAAAGTGTTTCTGCCACCCCATTTAATAGGAATAAACATGAAAGTCTATATTATATATCAAATATTTTATTATGATATTTACGATATATAAACAAAGGGTCTTTTTATTGAAAAGGCAATTTAGACAAAAAATTCTACCAATTAAGTTAGGCGGAAATGTTTTTATGTAATAAAACAATAATTCGTCTTCTTACTACATGAATCCCAAACAAAGTGGTATACATCAATAGCACAAAACCAAAATTTACTCCTAAGGGAAATTCTAAGTTGGGTTATTAAATAGCAAAATTCTTAGAGGACGCGCTCTAACAATGTCTGAAACCCTTCTACGCCTCTTCGTAGTATCCCTTAGGGTTCTAGAGATGATATGGATGGGTTGGACATGCGCACAATATAAATTTTAAGTGCATTTGGTTGTCGGGTGAATTTCTAAGTTTTATGAAACTTTGAAGCTCCGCCAGGCTGATGTTTATTAAATATTTATAAATAATATGTTTACTTTAAATTAAAACAACTAAGTCCCAATTATAAGCTTTCAATTTATTTCTCGTCCCTACAATCTAGAGAATATTAAACATAACCGAATCGTTAGAGAGAAATGATTGACCAAAAAGAATTACGAAAAGCGAAATTAATTCGAGGTCGTTCTTGGAATAAATGTATAAATATGATTGATAATGAAGTTGGAAACAATCAAAATAGACGAGTATGTCTAGATGAATCAGAATAGCGAAAGATTGTGCAGGTTTTAAGGATTTTTGGCCAACCCATTTAAAGGAAATAGGCATGAAGTTATGTAACGAATAATTTTAAATGGCATAGAAAAACGGTAACAAATTTAAATAAAAAATAACTGTTGTAGCTTTATATAGGCTACTATATGCGTGTTTTCATAAAATGTTCGTTCATAATTCTTCACTGATAAATCTCAAGAATAATAAATTAGAAATTCGTATAAGATGTTGTCCGGTTATCGCATTTCACACTTACCGATAACATTGTTTTCCTATAACAAAACACTTTTCCGTATACTGCAATCTGTATCGAAACACATTTCCCGACTAAAAATAGTTGAAGTATGTGTCAGGCATACGCGATATTATTATTGCACCAAAACCGAGCCCCATTATTAACCAAATATTTACATGGATGTTCCCATTGTTTGTATGCTGTTAATCCGTTTAATAAATCATCTGATAAGGTCCGCCTGGGAAACGGACGAAATTGGTTTTCGGGATATACATATATTCAATATCATAGATCGGTTCATATTTTCGATTAATACGTTTTCAATCCAACATCAATTTTTATTTTCACTTTAGTGCGTCGAAAATACGCAATTTACCCCGATATAAGTGTAAAATTATTAGGTGTAATAGGCCATATTTCTTTCACTAAACAGATTATTCACTTATGTCGCCAGAAGTTAGCTAAACTAGTGTTTTTCTTACATATGGTTGGTAACACTTTCTTACAATGTTGGAAACTTCTAACTAATGACACTAATTGTAATATATAGATTTATATTAAGTTTAGAGATTTGGCTCCATTGTAGTAGAAATATCGAAATTTGAAATCTGTAAGTGTCTCTACAGGTGCTATAGTTTAGTTTCGCTCCTTTAGTTTTAAAAGCAATTTGTGTTGAATGGGTATATTTTCCGAACTTCCGAGACGAAATATGTGGTATAGACACTACTTACTTTTATTTTTATGTTGGCGATATGTTTCTAGGTCGAATGGTTTTCGTAGTTTTGAATGAAATTTAAGTCTATTCTAAACGCTCTTATATATTTCTTTTGTTGCATTCATAATCATTAAAACCGTATTGTTATATTCTGTAGTACCTAAATATGTGTAACTAACAAGTTCTGTATATTACAATTGTATACTGTTTAATTGTTTTATTTGTTGAAACGAATTGAATCGTATGGGGTTGTTTGGGTCGTAATGGATTGCTTTAAATTTTAAAATGTTGTAAGTTTTTTTTTTTGACAAAATGATGTTCTTAAGTTAAAATGATGCGTAATATTTCAGTAGAAATCCAACAATCATTATTGCTGCTTATGTATTCAGGTGGGATTGGCTGTGTAAAGTTTGAAAAATTGGCAAGCTTCCACATTCAAAAATATGAAGTACTCATATCGCTTACGAGGACGACCTTACCCTTACATTAACGAAAGTAATATATTACAATTTTCGCATTGACATGTTGACACAAACTTTGTGATTTATTGTTGTGTTACTTTATAGACTTCTCCAGCGTGCAGAATATACTAAACAAACGACATACTGTTTTCTTAAAGTTTAGAACACAAAATGCATCCGCTGGTGCGTAGAAAATATTTAAACTTATATATCAGATTTAAAATCACATTTACAACATTATTATGTTTTTAAGTTCACCAAAGTTAGATTGTTATACTCATTAATATGAAAGAATTTTTTTTTTAGTTTTTTTTGCTATTTCACCACCAAATGTAGGATTAAGTTAATTCTGCGAAAATGTAAAGGATTAAACAAAGCTGAATAATGTTTTCGATTCATTCTGCTTAGTTAGCGAGAGAAAAATTGTTTGTTTTCGAATAACTTTAAATAATATTAACCCAAAAAGAAATCAACGAAAATTATATTATACATAAAAATAATCAGTACCGTATACCGTAATCTGTTCAGGGTGAAGGGGGGGGGGGGGGGAGTTCAGTAAAAACGTGAACATATAAATTAATTAAATATTAAAAATTTAATTATAAATATAGGGAGGAAGAAGAGTACGAGAAAATGAATATTTATTATACGATTTTTGTGTGGCATTTTTCTATATATTTAATAGTAGTTTATTTTTTATCGCCAGTCATATCTATCTATTCGCACGCTTCATTTATTCTTGGAGTTCAATTCTTTACACGTTAAGCCGTCAATCATTCTTATCTATATATTTCGTGATATTCCTCAACGTCTAAACATCGTCCCGTCAATTTCTCTGTCCCATTTTATCAACATATAACTGATCATAACGTAGACATCATAAAAAATTCCACAAGCAATATGCTGCAGCGGCGAAAAAAAAAAATATAAAATAATATCTAGAGTGCTAGTTCTAAGTTTCCTTATTTTATGTCCACCTGTTTTGGCATTAGAACAGTTTCTTTTTATATGTTCCCCACACATGCTATGCCCTATGAAATTTCATAAATAACTATTGGATTATTTTTCTAGTTTAAATAATTTATATTTGCCAATGTTCGCAACTCGTCTTTAGCGATCTGAATTTTATAGTTTTTTAATTATAACGAAATATTTTATAGATCATTTGTGTTAATTTTTGGGTATTTTTGAGCTTTAGGCGAAAAAAATAAAATAAAATGACCTTGTATGTAGATATAGTGTCATTTTGTTAAAGTGGATAAGGCGATAAAAGCTTCCTATTCGTGAAAGGAATATATAATTTTAAATATGTCTGTAGCTTATAGTGTTATATAACTTTTCTGTATGATTATGATGTATTGCTTATACAATTCTTGTGAAACAAAAAATTTCCAATATTCGTTGGTAAATGAAGATGAATAAAAATGAATGAATATTATTGTCGGACTCTTGAGTATTAAACAAATGAATTTACTGAACTTAGGCGTGTTTCATGAATATATATACACATGAATAAAATACATATGCGCAGTTCAATTTAGAATAATGTCAGGGACAAAACCCAATAATTTTTTACTGTCGTGTCACAAACATTTCGTGAAAAAAAAAAACAATGTATACATTTGAAAATTCTGGGTTTTTTGATGTTTTACCAAGGGAACTCTATACAAAGAACAATTTTTAATATGCTAAAATTCATTAATATTTTTCATTAAACATATTTGTTACCAATTTTTATTTTCCTTTTACCTAAATTTAAAAAAAATGAACAGTAATACATTTTTGTATTTAATTTAACTTCGTTTATACATTTATGATTATTTTTACACATCGAAACACACACAAAAGGTGTATTTCCGATAAAATCTCAAAATCGAATTCATACTTATTTATAACTTCATATAAGACACGACAGTAAAAAAGCGACATAATAAAATTTAATATAAAATAATGAATTTACAATATTCTATAGTGTGCATATTCTATACGTTGACAGGAGTTTACAAGCATTTCCATACTCATGTATGCCTATCTTATCATATGTAAACGGACCTTTATTGTTCGTATCCCGTTACTGCTCATAAAACCAAATTCCCTTCCTCATGTATTTCGACCAAATAACCTTTTGTGCCCTTTGGCACAGTACCTCAAGCCCAGAACCGTCAAATTTTATCTATCTCCAGTGAAACGAAAAACACCTTATCAACTATACGAATTTGATTTATGCACCACGCGAAATTAACTTATGTGAAAAGTTTTTGTGCTCTATTTTGTCGGATATTTATAAAACCATCGAAACGATATTATAATCCAATCTACATATAATTAATAGTTTTTTGTTTACTTAATGGTCTAGGAATAAATTTGTATTTATCCGTTTAGTATTTTTGCATTATAAGTGCAAGTCTAGTTTCTTTTATTATGGTATAATTGGGCTAAAAGTTACTGACGTAATAGACATTTCCCTTCAATGCACAATGAGTTTGGTGTTATTCATGAACGTGTCTGGTCGGTTCATTGTGGACCCGAGCATATCATAACAGTTTGCCACTAGGGGTATTTACCACACATTATCGAGTCTCTATAGACATATTCGAATAGACAGCTAATCTGATCGTATTAGTGTCCATGGTGCAGAATAAGTTGCTATTATTCAAATAGATGCAATTGTATTAAATATACAGTGACTAATCTTATATACATCGTATAAGTGTCTCTAAATTAGGAATTGGGCTTAGATGCTAAATCGATTCAGATAAAAATGCAACTATTAGAAGTACATTATCTAGCAATATATTAGCGCAAAAATGTGCCTGTCTACAATACAATTCACAATCAATCTTCCGCGCCGTTCTAGAATGCGTTACGATAAAGAAACTGTCTAGCTGAAACAGATTCAAATCTTGGTGTATACGGCACAAGGGAAAGTTCGGTATCGGTATGGGAATGCTTTTGAGACGAAACCAACTTACTACTTTACATTCGCCAGGAATAATGGCTTGAAGCACGTTAACCATCTTTACTATACTTGAATTCATTTTGTATTTATAGCTAGCACATATATAAGTGGTCGTTTTATGTTCTAATGCCGATAATGAGCAAATAAATTAATTGTTTTTTTCAGTGTATATATGACCATTAGCCATTAGAATCTATTAACAGTTAATAACGAAATATAACTTATTCTATTGCACCTAAAATACATTAACCATGCCAATTAAGTTTCATTGTGATGATAAATGCGCTGGTGCTGCCACCAAATGAGTCAACAACAACAGCACGCACCAATGTGCATATCGCTCGTGGTGGTGAGAGTCTGTGATATGCAAGCTCCTCAATTGTGCGCGCTCGGAAAGCACAATAGTTTAATTGTAGTCGAAAACCGTATACAACAGTCGGCTAATAAATCATCAGTCGCATCTACTCGAAAGGATAAAACGCCTGGGTGCTCATTGCGAAGTACTGAACACTGACCGAGCCAAATCTGGATGCACAACACAACCCAAATGAGGATTAGTTAGTGCAAACGTGATAAAAAAAATATTTATACTTTGATGTCGTCAGTTGTAACCCAAAAGCTTAGGGCGGCAGATCTTCTTAAGTCTGCATGTAAATCCTACATGATATGATTTAACGAATTTGGAAACCGAAAGATATATTACGTAACTTAATCTTTATTTGAATTTCTCTTATTCCACAATGAAAGACCGTATATTCGCTGGAAGGTACAGAGTACAATCTAATTATAGAGATAAATCTTCCAATTCGATTCCCTTTGAATTTTAAAACAATATACATATATACGAAAGATACATTTAATTATAATCCCATTGTATTAGTTACATATTTGCTTTGGATTATTGTATTTCTATCGAATTCGTTTTAAGATTATTTTAGTAGTTGATATTTAACAATCATGTAAACTAAGAACGAAAACATAAGCAATACGAAGTTAGGTATAAGATATTTCAATGCAAAATACTGCAGATATTTTTTTCTATGAGCAAATAATATTCTAAGCTTACTACTTTTTTCATTTCTAAGCGTGCTTGATTATATTTTGCGCTTCCAGACCATTGTGACGTCACAATCTTTTTGGTAAGCTTAGTTTTTATCTTATTAAGTTGGGCACACTTTGATGAAAGTGATCTTGCTTGCGCATACAGTCTAACCAATCACAAACCTTATATGCTGGTTAAAACGTTACTAAGAATTCAAAATGGAAATATGTGAAAATATCTGCGATTTCTTGGTCGCTCCAATATAGTTTTATTGAATATTATTATAATTTGTGATATCTACTCGTAATTTCTATCAATTATATAGTTGATAGATGTCTTTAGTAGTTTTTATTTGTATGTTTTGCGAGTAAACTAACGCAGATTTTCAATTAAATTTGTGACTCCATTGGCTACACTGGGGTACGAAATTATGCGCAATTATCGTAGAGGCGGGATTTAATTCTAGTGAGAAATATTCAAAATCTAGTTCTGAATTTGTAAACTGAATAAATATTAAACAAGGCCCCTTGAAGTCAACTGATGCGTTATACATTATTAATAAAAGCGCAAAATATGAATGTATGAGAGTAAAAGCATATTAATTCCCTATTGTTTCATACACAAATATTATTTGCAAATCAAAATATACCTCTAGATAAAATATCACGAACGATATATATATATATAATATGATTGTGTATTGGAAATAATTGTTAAAATGGAAAGGAATGTTAATATTCTAAACCGTCTGAGACAATTTCGTATTTTAATTATCTGAAGCAAGGCGAGTTGATTCATTATTTATTATGCACTTACTTGAGTTTGTGCTTTGTGTTGGTGAAAAGCGTCATTTCAATATCAGCAACTCATTGTCAATTAGGGAGTTTATAGATTTTCGTAACTGAACATTTTCAAGTGTTAAATGTTCAATTATTTCATTAGATTTTCATTAGCGAATGAAATTTGGTTCTAAATTTCATTTTCATACAACCAATTTTGTAATTTTGTACTAACTCAATTTTAGATTGTTAATATAAATTATATCACGGCACTACATTTTATAAAGTGATTCTTCGATATCGCTGTTTAAAAATTACCTTTCTCAAATAAATTCTATATGATTTGTGGCTCCAATATATGTTTATATTATAATTACTTAGGCTATAGATGTATCGTATATGGAAAATAATTGAAATTCCAATCCGTCAGTTCTTAATGAAATTCAAGCTGAATTATTGATATTTTAAATATTGTTTGGGACGAAATTTTAATCAAGTACCGGAATGCATGGCCTGGCAGTGTGTGATTGTATTAGTATATCAAAATCATGTAGGTATTTAGTGGCGATAATACCAGCTGGTTACACACATTTGCGTATCGAATTTTCCAAAATAAAAAAAAGTTTCACAATAGCTGTGTATACAGTGTTACACTAAAAATTGTGAATTATTATTTTATAATGTACATTCAAGTTGCTGATGGATAATTTACGTACTTTTTTATTTATAAATTTAAAAACAAAAAAATACTAAATTTCCATCCCCTTTTAATTCATGTAGAACGCAAGTTTACTCTTTGACAAAAATTAGTTGTTCGTCCATGAATCTGGTAGAAAGGTAGCAAGTCTACTTTTATGAGAAAATGCGTTTTTTTTTATTAGAATCTAATTGTTATTATCACACTTTAAGTGCGCAATAAATATACTTTATGACATGCGCTGGCAGGAACATTACCAAGGGCGTCTGTTTGTGATTTAGATTTTGGGCGACTATAAATTTAAAATTATACTCAGGAGATATCAGCTTTGTGACATGATTTGTAATTCGTTTCTTAAATATTTTAGAGTTTCTGTATGATGAGAAACCATTAATGTGTGTGTGTGTGTGAGGGAAGTACAAGTGTAATTCGAGTTGTATGCATATGTACTGTTTGTTGTGAAGTGTGGTGTTTGGGGGCGTATGGAACACACACACAGCGAGCTGTACGAACCCGGGATCAAGTCCAAGCCCGCGGTGGTGGTGGTGCAGATGGTTATTAAACCAGGAGTACCTGTAGCGTAACCTGGTTCGCTGTCATCGTCATCGGACGGCGACAATTGCTGCGCCAAATGGTCGTGATGGTATTCGACGTACGCCGCCTGGTGCGGGTGAAAATGATGCGGCACCGCATACTCGACGACGTTACTGCTGACCGAGATCGCGCCCGCTGCATTCGCCGCCGTATGCCGACTCCCGACCCGCGTCAACGTGTTCCCCGCCGACAGCGTGCCACCTTGCGGGCGGCCGGAGTGTGCCCCGCACATGACGACGGCGAGCGCGCCATGGGGTCCGTGGCCCAAGTCGAGCGAGGGCCGGCGCGAGAACGACGGCCCGATGTCGAATTCAACCGGCGGCATGACGGCGTGCGGCGTTATTACCGTGGTGTTATTGTTTGAATTGACGTTTGAGAATGTTGAGACTGTCGGCCGTTCTTCGGTCACCGGGATGTTGGAGACTGTCGCAACGTTTTGGGCCCTTCGGGGCGACCTGCCCCGGTCGGACACCGCGGTCGCACTCCAGTAACCCCATGCCATAGTTTAATATTTTATTTGATTTTGCACACTTCGCTAAACTTGAATTTCTATTTTATACAGTGCCAAGCACATATATTTGTGTGCGAAATATATTATTTAGATTTAATAAATAAAATCACGAACAAGCCAGTTGTAATGTACATATAATTGTTTAAGGGTGGAATTTTAATTGTATCTAAGTGTGCGAAGCACGTTGCGCTATTTTTGCACAAAATCTTTTATCGTAATAATAAACGAAAGTTCAAGCACGTATTAGTAAGCTGATACACTTAAATGATTTAGTTTTAAATAAATGTACGCATACATTTATATAAAATAACATTTATTAAGGATTATATTCTTGTGCCACAACTTTTTAGTAGTTCATTTAATTTAGATTACCATAAATTCACGCTTTAGATTGCATATGTTTAAAGTTATCTCGAATTAAATCTTGTTATAAATGATGATAGTTCGTCCACAACTTTTTAGTGAATTGTGCACTGTAAATATTTAGGCAACGATGATCTGACAGTTGCCAAATTTTCGCACACACTTTATTATTGTATTTTTAATATTGACTCAAAAACGCACTGACAACTATGTATGTATGAATGTATATATAGATATCTATCAAATGTTTAAGAGTGACAGTCAACTAGAGTATGCGTGGCTCTGTAGATGGTGGCAGTACGACAATTTCTACTGCAAGGTGATGACGTTCACCGGGAAGTGGAGACCGTGTCGTGGTGGTGGGTGCTTCAGGCCTCTGCGCGTTTACCAGATCGATCGATAGGGCGCAGCAAGGTCTTGGCGTCCCCGGTTGCGTGCGCATTTACGTTGGATTTTCATCACACGAAAATGCATCACTAGAATTCCCTTATTTTCGCGAAATTTTCCGCTCTTCACATATGTCTCAGAACGGCGCGGGAACAACAAGCCAAGTCCCTAAGACGTAGTTAGAAAAACAACACGACATTGTACCCCTTATTTTGACAGTGTAAATCCGATTATTACACCTCCATCAACCTTCACACTTATATAAAATAAACACACATAGAATTCCAAAGATAAATAAAACCACAACCAAGCGATTATTTATCATTAAATTTATTTTAAAATATTTATATATTTCGAAATTTGAGATATAACACTTGAAACCACAGTTAGACACTTGATCCAAAACAATTTTACTTTGAAATATCAAACGTCGAATAATATCGATACGTGTGAAATTATATGTTATTTCTTTGTCGAATAAAACACACACTAACAAGAAATTCACACACATCTATGCCATTACCATCAACTTGACAACACAAAAAAATTGTAAGCAAAGAAAAAACAAATAATAGAAAAATCCTCGGGAAAATTCGAGCGACGCAGGCAAAAGAAAAATCCTAGTATCATTAAGTGTATGGAATAGGCAAACTTCTATATATCTTAATTAGTACCCCCTCATTAACTAATGTTTTGGGTACATTTAACAGTTTTATTCCTTTTGTAAATAAAGTGATTGCCACTCCATTTAATAGGAAGAAGCATTTCGTTATTAGTACATATATTTTACTTAAAATAGACATACTGCACTTATTTTAGCGTTTAAATAAATAGCGATACTGTATCAAAATAGACTCAAGGTCGTTCCATATATTTATTTCCGTTGAAATCACACAATAATTATTGTTATGTGCATAATTACCTATGTATATGCTAATAATAAATTCGAGGTTAAATCTAATGCATCAAGATATGTTTTATAAAACATGAAACTCAATCATTATTTTAATATGAATTATGCATCAAATAATTTAGAATTTGGTGAAAATTAAATATTTATATTTTCTTGAGTATTTTAAATATGTCACTAAATCGAAATAAATTACGTATAAGAAAGTATAGTGTAAGACACTGTAGATATTTTATTTATATATGAGGGAGAAAAGAAATAATTTCGTAATTGGTTGCGTCGGAACAATATGCTATTATTGTAGTAACCATAGTGTCAGGTTACGAAAATAACCAAAATATACGACATACGCAACATGATTATAAGCAATATTAATAGTGATCAATAAATAAACCAAGTTGGAAACGTAATTACTTTACTCGAATTAATTTATCTTGCAAAAATCGCATTCAACTCTAATAATCAACATATATTATAAGTGTGCTCGTTTATTTTACGAAATAAAGCAAAAAACTAATGTGAGTATCGTAATTAAATATTAAAAAATCGTGGTTTGAAAATAGAACGCGCATTAAAAACAAGGGTTATAACAAAAATGAATTCAATCTACTGGGCATTCGATCTGTGCGAAAAGTTCGTGCCATTGCGTCTACCGCAATGCCCCAATGCACCAACCTAAACACCTATATGGCGTATCGGCAAAGGGTTTCTTCACCTGAATACAGCTATTTACGAGGATATAGTCACGGGGGGAATCTATCCCTATACATACACCCCATACGAATGTATGCACCATACACACAACACACGCCAAAATATAAACATGCAACACGCATCCATAAATATTTGCGCATGCGTAGACTTTAATGTTTTACATATATTAATTATCAACTCCATGTGTCGCAGGAGGATTATTTAATTAACACATCTTAATTTTCTAGCAACTGCTGCAATACATTAATCATGTTATGGCGTACAAATTTTTTAAATAGACACTTTTACCGCCTTATGTTGGCTATAAGGGTTGCGAATTTGCGGAAGTAATTATTACATTGGATTTAATCAAAATCATGTTATCTAATAAACTTAAGCTTACTTTATATTATAAAGTTAGAAAAGTAAAATGTTTGTGATTTTATTTTTAATAACGACTAAAATTAACAAAAACTGTTTGTGAATTTGAATCAATTAAGTGCGAAATATGTTTATACTTTGAAATAAACAAATTCGTAAATATTATACATACCGAAAATCATAAAAACAAGTATCACAGCTGCAAATAAATACTATGAATCAACCATTAAAACAATTTCGTCAATTATACTCATTAACTTATTGTTTAAATACGTCATGTAGCATCTGGTGATTAACAACGAAATGTTGAAACGCAAATTATATTTATTGTTTAACCATACTAGACATTCTTTACCGATAAGGAATGTATTTAGTTTATATATAACCATAAATTGATCGAAAAAATTATTTAAATTTTGAAGTATTTTATTCATATATCAAAAATCATAAGAAATGAAGTAGGACAATTATTATTACCAAATAATTTAAATCAAATAACATTTAGATTAAAAACAGTGACTTTTTTGTAGAGTTGGCGACAGTGCTCTATGAAGTTATCAACACAACATAGCACAGTTCCCACCGTAAGAAAATAATATTTTTACATCTAAGACATACTTATTTGATTTAAAATTGCTTCTATGTACTCATCAATAAACTAATATAATTAATTGATTATTATTATTTATTATATAAAAAACATAATCAAAATTAATAACCAACAAATAATTAATTGGAAAATCGTAAAAAACTTACGCGTAAAACATTGAATTTTTGTAATAAAATAACAAAAAACAGAAAATAAATAAATGTAGTATAAAATAAAAACTTACCATGAATGGTGAGTTCCGAGTCCCGATTCAATTCATACAATCTTATGGCTTCATCCAGCTCAAGTTGTGTTGAAATGGTACAAGGATCACCCTCCTCGTCCACCCATTTCATCGTGAACACTTGTTCGGGCACAAAACGACAAATCTCGCGCATTTCTTGACACAATTGATCAACAGTTATTTGTTGATCAATATACGTGATCATAACCTCGCCATTGTATGCCGTCTTAACCCGAATTTCATTCCCATTATTATCACTAACGAGTTGCGTAGGCATGCTTAATATTAATAGTTTGTATAAAAAAAAATATATTCGTTCTTTGTGACCGATGATCTGTAAAGAAAGAATTACGAACGTAAATATTTATGATATTAGTCATGGAACACCTTGGAATTATAATGGCGGACAGGGGATATGTTATTTGTATTTTTAGAATAAAGAAATCATAGAAATTAAAATACTAACCAACTATAAAATTTGTTAAAACTTAAAAATTACAAACATAAAATTGACACATGCACTATGCAACGAAGTTGGATGCGTCATCCAGCGTCATTTATTAAGTTGGTAACACAATCGTTGTATGAGGATTGTTTAACTAAATAAATAAATCAAATATGATTAGAATTAAATAAAACAAATATTAAAACTATTAAAATAGCTTTTGTTCAAGGTTTTTCTTACATTTAAATGATTATTAATTAGAATAGTTTAGAATTTATCTCATAGATGGCACAACTAGTCTCGTAGGTTCTCTTATACGTAGTCATGAAATAAAAACTCATCTGCCAATTTTCTTTATTACACAATGTACATAGCCGTCAAAAGACACATATATAAGAATTTAATATAACATTTACATATATTTACAATATCTGTTTTTTTTTTCTGTTTTTCATTTCATTTGCTATAATTCTAAATACCTCCGTTCGATTTTAATAAAACAATGAATAAATATATTTATTTATATATATATAAAATAAATAATATTTTATTAATTGGTTCCATTTCCAAAATAAAATTTAAAAGATAACAGTGAACATTGGCACATATAAAATTGCCAACACATACGTTTATGTTTAAGTTTATAAATATGCCATTATTTTTTTTTTTATATATAATTATACATTTATGATTTCCACAAATATAACATTACATTTAGACACTGGAGAAATAAACTTTAGTAACATCTTATAGTAAAATTAACCATTATATCTCATATGTTTTTTTTTGTTATTATATTTAAGGGAAATTAAATCATAAATTCTGGTCAGTCCGTGCTTGTTTATAGCAAATATTTAGTTTATTCGTAGGTTTAGTTTGAAATTAAATATAGACTACAAGGAAATCGTTTGCAACGAAACAGTGACTGTTTTAGTCGTTCACATCCCTTGTAGTCTTAGACTTAAGAGTTAAGATTCAAAGATTAATTTAAAACAAATACTCTTATTTTGGTTTGTTTAATGTCCTAAAATTGTTTAAACACATAAAAGAACGGAGCTACCATAAGTAATAATTTCGTTTTGTTAAACTTATTTTTTTTTTTTTTTAGTATAAAGCAATTTATTGTCTTGTCTACGAGCTTCCTACTTAAAATAGAGCATATCAGTACAGTGCATACTGCATTCTATATTGGTATCCAAATGTTTGATGCAAAATGACATTTTTATTTCCAGCTTCAAAAAAAAAGCAAAAACAAATTTTCTAAATAAATAAATAAACATTTTACACACATAAAACAATTAAAAATCACAATTTTCATAAACCATTGCAACTATTTTCATGTTTACTTATTTAGAATCTTAAGATCTTTAGTTTTTCTATTATACATCAATTATTAATAGGGTTGATACCTATATTTTTTGAAATATTTTTTAATGAAAGATTTTTATAATATAAAACAATAAATTTACATTTTATGGCTAAAATTCGTATATATTTAAAAATATAGAAGCTTAAAGTAGCGCGTTGATGTCAGAGTTTATCTAGTGTGCTGTGCAAGACGCTGATTGGTCATGTTAAATAGAAGATTACTGCGCTTTTATTGGTTTAGTGGGAGTAAATTTAAATTTCTTTCACTATTTTACTACTAATTAGTAAATGGTCTAAAAAGTGGTAAATGCGAAAATTACAAATTTATTTGTTTATATTAAATTTAGTGACTGGAGGTATCAACCCTATAATGTAGTTTAAAAATGTAACTAGAAATAAAAAATGATTAAAAAAATTGTTTAAATGAAGTATTTGTAGTAATATTTATTGTTATGGGTCATTTGTGTTATATAATAATAAAATGCCATTTTCGCATCGGTTTAAATTCTAAAAAGCTATCAGTGTATAATTATTTAATTATTCATTAGTTTACTTATAGCCTTTAATAATTCGAATGAGTATAACTTACACTGATAAGAAGATAGTTTTGTATTTATTTTTATTTTATTTAATTTTTTTTTGTTTGTTAAATATTCAATTTTTATTCTCCTCTAAGTATTATCATAGAGCTCGGAGTTTGGACAATGCATTGCTCCCCTTAATATACAGACAATATAGCATGTAAGGAAGACATGATTGGCTTGTGGCCTGTCATTCTGTTCTAATAACAGTTTCATTTTTTTTTTAAATTTAATTTAAGCTAAGTCCCGTCGTCGTCGGTCGTTTCAACTACGTATCGATTCTTATTTACAAATTATCATCGTTAATAATCAAACATCACACAATTTTTGTTTCATAAATTAACCTAAAAGTAAAACACTACCACAGTGATGACGTTTCAATATGGCTGCCTTATTTATCCTCATATCAAATATGAAAACAATCAAATTGATTTAATTTAAACATACATAAATTACATTTCTACAAATTAAATCATATTTTTTAACAAAAAACCACATTTTTGAGTATGTAAATAATAAATGTATCCATATTTTCTATATGGCCATAAATTCGATTAAATAAAAAATGGAACTTACAAGGTTTTAGCGAAAATTTATTATAATTACATAAATTGATACAAAACGTAAAAATTTGTTTAAAAAGCATATTGAAACGTCTGTAACTGGTGTATTATATAGAAAATATAAAAAATGATAAACATATAAATTTAACTATATTATTAATATCACATTAAATACTATATTTTTTTGCGTGAAAATAATAAGGAAAGGCTCAAACTTAATTCAGTTGAAAATAAATATTTGTCAGTATAAAACGTCACAAAAACTTGATAGTTGAGGAGTTTGAGCCGATCTTAAGTGGAAACAAATTTCGAATAAACAATCTTATTTCGTGAACGTTGAGGTAACATCAATTTGTTGAGTGTTGCGTATTATTTAAATAATAAGTTTTACATTTGAATTGAGACCTTATATGTTAGTTTCGTATGAAATTCGGTTCCTATATTGACTATATCAGTGGAGCTAATTTTCATTTGTTAAAATATGATTGATTGTTCATTTGATTGTAAACAATTTCATAAGAAAAATACGTTTTAGCTGTGTGTTCTTAGTAAGATAAATGATAAGAGGTTCGAATGAGTTCAGGGCACATCGTTTAACATAAGTACAAGTAGATTTTACAACTAGAGTTTAAAAGTGCATTTTGGTAGTTTAATTCATTTTATACTGCTTTAAATTAATTAAATGCTGCTCTTTATTTAATAATTTAATGGCAAAACTATGTTTATTAAAATTATTTTATTTATAACTTAATTAAAAATCTTATGAAACATAACAATATTTATAATATCATCTGTAAATTATTTATTTAAAAAAAAAGCAGCAAAATAAGCATCATATCTCTGACATATATTACTAAAGCTTTCTAGAAGAAATAAAATCTTATAGCGACGATTTGTACAGACGTAGAAATCCAATAATTCTTTTGCAAAAAACTAAAATGTAACGTACTATTTGCATTTTAAGAATCTTTTTAGAATGGTAGTATGTACTCATTTGCAATGTAAATAATATTGGATAGGAGTACGTCGTTTTTTTTTTCCTTTTTTGTTCATTTTATTTGTTTTGTCTTGTTCTTTCAATTACTTCAATACATACTAATGCTAGCTTCTCAGTATAGCTAAGCAATTAAAATCGTGTATAATATATATTTGGTAGTGTATGATCTAGTGTAAGTAAATTCTATTAGAATTTCATTGTTCATGCGCAGAAGCAAGTTAGTTTAATTGACAAGGATATTTTAAAGCTTGGAGTAGCTTTATTTCGTATTTATAGATTCAAAATACAATTACTAGAAATTACGATCCAGTACTATAGAAGCAATTGTTATTTTTGAGAAATAAATTTTTTTGGATCGTAAAAATAATATCAGAACAATAAGTTTATCATATTTATTAATATTTAATAGATATTTATCAATTAGACTCTCTTTAGAAAATAAAATTACCAACAAGCGTATTTGATACTTTCGTAAATAGTTTACAGAAAATTATATAATATGAATAAACTTATTGTTCTATATATGAAACGAAAAAAAATGTGAATTGAGTCTATAGATGTAAAAACAAGCATTTAAATTCATACACACACACACATTTCGACACATATAAAGCATTGGTAATGTTGAACAAAATAAAAAATGTTAATTGACAACATTTATATATTTAAAATTACATGTATTCGGTTAAGCATGGTTTAAAAATCGTACTTAAAATGATACCCTGATCGTTAAAAATGAGATGACGCGATGAATAAAAGAACGAATCATGCATATTCTGTAACTGTTACGTGAATATCTTTTTTTTGAATTTAATTACGGGACAGTTATAGAATAGACTTGAGTGTATAACAATAAGAAGAGAATATGTAGAAATTGTATGATTGTGCAAAAATATATTTGTATTTATAGTATACTATGTAAAATAGATAAAATAAGAAATAATAAAATAAGGGTTAGTTTTCGTTGAAAAATAACATTATAATCTCAATCTTTATAAAATTTCCTATACCTAATGGAATTGGATTCCATAGTATCATTGCACCTGATTCAAGAATATAGAAAATATGTTTTATAATAAATTTGTGCATTTCATGCCAAATTTTTTCAATATATGAATAAAGCACTATTACCAATAAACTAAAATAGTGCTTTAATCATTGTTTATTCAATCTTAAAATAGAAATATAAATATACATAACAAATACATAAGTAATCGAAATCGTAGCGTGTTCGACCCACTGATTGGTGAGGCTTCAACTGTTGTTGTTACTTCTATTGTTAAAATATCGACTGGAAAAATAAAATTTAACCATTAATTTACTAATTAACTTAAATTTTGCCGCTATACATTTTTACATAATTGACTATATTTCTATAGCAAATACAATTCGCATCAGATTCTAGAACAGTTTCTACAAACACGAACCCAAAGAAGTATGGTCAATTGCTCAAAAGTCATTCAATTCTGCAAAGAACGAAAAGTAGCTTTATTTTGTTTTTCATGCAATTTTAAAAACTCTATCAAAGATTGGCTTGTTTCAATTTAAATTTTAAAACATTTCTTTGTTCCAACATTATTAAGTTCTTTTTAAATTTTGACAAAATTTCGCAAACTCTTATTATTATATAAAAGGACCGTGTGGCCTAATGGATAAGGCGTCGGACTTCGGATCCGAAGATTGCAGGTTCGAGTCCTGTCACGGTCGAAATTTCATTTTTCGTTTCTACTAAATTTTGAATGAAATCCAGTTCTTAACAGCGAATTAAAATTTGATTCAATTAAATTGACTCCCGGCCATTTATAACAAATTTTTATCAAATATCCAAAGCAATTCCGTACATATTTAGGTTTTAACGTAAAAAATATATAAATATTCATTGAATACTCATTAAATAATAACAAATAAAATTGATTCTTTGGCTTCAGCCAAATTTCATCAAATTAGAAAATTGTCGAACCGTTCTACTAAAAATGTCTATTGTCAAATATAAGTATTTACTAATTATCCTTTGTACAAGAGTACTAAACCAGCTTCCATATGTCTATAAATAAATTATAGTTAATTAATTTAATATTAATTAGTATAAATAATCAATTTGAGAGCACAAATACAACAATAATTATAGAGCTCATGTTGCCGAAAATAGTTAAACAGCTTGAAATTTAGTTTAGTCAAGGTAAATTTGCATTTGCATATAAACAGGATTTGATTGTTCAAATATATGAACTATTATTATAAAATTTAATATTCATCGGAAAGCATTGAATAGGGCATAGTTTCTGATAATAAAGGCAAACATTCACTACAAACTACAATATAAAATTTGTTTACGAGAACGTTATATAGGATGAAAATGTATTTTTGGTCGTAATTTTATATCATAATTATATTATTTATAATACTGTATAAGAGTATCTGAGCTTTTCGAAATGTAATAATAATCTTCAAACATATCTAAATGAATATTTAATAAGATCCTCGTCGAAAGACATCCGTTTATATATATAATATATTTTTTAGGGTAAGTATTTAGTCGTGATGTTATATACCAATGTGTGGAGGTCTGCATATGTGTATAATGTACATACTTATCTCTGTGGTTTGACGGATATCCGCGTACTGGCCGTTGTGACTAAGGTACGCCGGGATGGTGGCCATGCAGGTGAGCTCGAGGCGGCCGTTCTCGCCGACGTGCAGGTCGGACACTTCGACTGATAGCCGGGTGATCGATGGAGCAGTTCGATCCCAGAACCCGTGCCCGTGTATCCGGCCGTTCGAGAACGATTTCGTCATCTCTTCACCCACCTACAACAACATACAATAATACCATTCTCAATGATTTTTTCATGCGTTACCGAACATTATCACATTCCCAAACGAGATTTCAAAAGATTACCAGTCAAAATAAATAATAAAAAAAAAACATCAAACACCTACTCCAACACAAAAATTGAGAAGTACTTAAATAAAATGTTATATATGTGTAGAAAATACACCAGTTTAAACAAATGAATGAAATAGGTTTCGGGATGAAAGGTAGAAGAGTTTCATAATAAGCGTTATCGCCTTAGAATAACATCGTTAGAAAATAAGGCGTTTCAGCGTATCGAATTAGCTCATGTGAGCGCATTCAAAAAGATCAAACACAGTTCTGTCATCAACAAGTTAGCGTTCTTGTGCCATTTTGTTCAACATCAAGTGTGAAAATCTCATTCGCGACGACATCACACCATACCACACTTATCGTGGCTTTACGTTTACGGTCGCTGGCATCGTGTGACAGCACCGCGTAATAACCGAACGCAAACCTTCGGCTTCGTTTGACGTTGTTTTCATTGAAAAAACTTCAAATTAAAGCCTTTAATACGACGCTCTCACATCGTAAATCATTCCGTGGCGTTACGAAACAATTTCGCGAAGATAGCGGTGGCGAGCGCAACCTTTGTTTCATTTTCGTCTGACAGAAACGCACAAAAAAATATAATCAATTGCTCTACTCTTCTATTTTTTTTGCACTTACACTTAAATGTTTCTCGTAACTTTCAAATACTTATTGAACATATAGATAAATAAATCATAATTATTATTTATGTACCATATAAATAAAAACATCTTGAACTTATTTATTTATTTCTATATTCTTATAATTAATAAACAATTTAAAACTAATAAATTAGGTTTATATTTATTTATGTCTTGAGTGTATTACACTATAATGACTCAATTTGTATATTTCGTAGCAATAAAGAGTGGACTATATAAAGCGTAATGTTATTTTATTGTTTCCATTAAATTGACTAGTTGAGTTAGCTGGGGTTTAGATATACATTATTTGTTTACTGTTGGGTGTTGTGAGTATATCTCTGGAGTGGTAAAAGTTTTTTCGGCAATCAGGGATGGCCAGATCTGGAGGTTGCAACATACGATAATTGATTTGGAGAAAATGGGACTAGCGAAAATACGGACAATGTTACTTCCGTCTCAATAAACACTTGATCCGTACACTGGGGTTCGGCGAACACTAAAGAAAAATAAAACAACATATTGCGTTTTTCTTTTTGTGGAAACACACAAAAACTAAAATGGTGTTCAGCCTCGTACAGTTTGAGAATTGTTGTCGAGTAAATTGATTGCAGCAATTGCAGATATCTGTTATTATTGGCGTTTGGTAGTTTTTATATCTAAGCTCTTATACGACGTCTATATATGAGTTAGTTATTTTAATTAAAATGTACCAACGTTTTCTATAACTTTCATGTTACATTTTAATCATAATTATAATCGGTAAAAGTTTACTTTACGAAGTAATAAAGTATTGTAATTATGAACACACACACAGACACACACAGGCACACACACACACACAAACACACACACACACACAAACACCCCCCCCCCCTCAAACACACATACACACACACATACACACACACATAAGGACAAAAAAGTGGTAATGGTTGGTTCAGGGAAGGTCAACAGTTATATTTTCGTTAAAGTCTCTAAATAGAAAAGATGTATATAAGAAAGTTGAGTATGGGACACACATACAAACACACACACACAAACACCCCCCCCCCACAAACACAAACACACATACAAACAAACAAACACACACACACACATAAGGACAAAAAAGTAGTAATGGTTGGTTCAGGGAAGGTCAACAGTTATATTTTCGTTAAAGTCTCTAAATAGAAAAGATGTATATAAGAAAGTTGAGTATGGGACACTCTAGGTTTCTTAAAATGTATTATCTATGTGTAAGGTAGCCGAAGAAAATTAATAAAATGTGTTGGATCAATATTGTTGCAGACCATTAGTGAGCCTGATTTAAGACATAAATTCAATTTTGGTGCTTGTATTTCTCCCATCAGAATACTATGGATAAGAAATCCCGAAAATTATCAATACTTGAACCGCGGTAGGAGAAACACCCCCGCCATTTCCGCTATACTATACGTCAGGCAACAAGTTCTCCTATATTCCCTCTGGTGTCATCGCTTACACTTTATAGAAAACCGATATTGCACCGTGACATATTGCCAACACGTTTTATCAAGGATATATAAATCTGAGTAGGTCGTACTCATCCCTATCTTATACTATTTACTTTAATTTCCCCTCCCACACCTCGCATCGAGTACCATTTTCTATCATAGTTCATAAATTGCAAGTGCGTCCCATTTATTATTCAAGCAATCAATCCATAGTTATATAGTGTGATTGTTGCTTTTACAATCACGCAAATGTTACATTTGCTCGATTGAACTAAATTTTGTATCAGCTTTCGTAAATATTACTTTGAATAGTTATTAATGTTACCGTTTGATACTTTTAAAAGTAGCTTTTTAAATAATTATTTTTTTACGAACTAATCTAGTAGTTACATCATTCTAATTAATTGAAAAGATAAACCACACGCTACCGTGTCGATGTATGTCTGTCACTAACGCATATAGTAAACAAATTTGATGTTAGTTTGTAATAAGCTAAATAAATTTACTATTTGTTTATTGGAGTTTAAAGGTGTATTGCGAAGTTTGCAAATTGTAGAACGTTTTATTATTTTTAGTAAAGACGATTGTTTTAGTTTTTAATTGAATGGTTGTTGATTAGAATGCATTTACGTAAATTTGTGTTTGCGTGATAGTATGATGTCGTGGGATGAAGCATTTAGAATTTATAATCTTGAAATAACCATTAAAATGTGAAATGTGGCCTCGGAAGGTTGGCACGCGCTGAAATCACAGTTTCAGGGCAGCATAGCTCGTTTAAATTGATTAGCTTTTAATTTATTTGTCAGAAAATTAAAAGATCATAATTAAAATTTCTTAGCATGCTGGCTTTTCTTCTAATTAATATTTTAAGCCCAAAGCAGAAGAAAGCAGAATATTTGATGAATGGTTGCTAAATTCGCTTTTTATTTTGGAGGAACTTAGCAAATAACACAAAAGTTTCAAGTGCGCTAGCTTTCGTTGGTCAACGGAACTAAAGATATATTTTCAATATATTGTGTAATTTCACCAAAAACACTCAAGCTACTTTATAAACACAATATATACAAAATAAAAACGTATTTCTCAATACACATATTTGAGTTCTATACCCAAATAATGTCTAAAATACACAATTATATCCAAAAAACATATTCGAATCATTTAAAATTCAAATTGGCTTTAGCACAAAACCGAATCCAGTTCGAAGCATGTCTATACATATATCAATATGAGATTTATAATTTAAAATTATAAATTATGAAAATTCGTGACTCGATTATAAATTAGAAGTATTACAATTTTTTGTTTTATGGACATTGAGAAATTATATTTCGCGTCACTTTGACCCAGTTTTAATAATATTAGTAAAGCACATATTTTTTACTAAAATATGTAAACATATTATACACAGTGTAGCCGCAAGGGAAATAAATATTGCAGACTACTAATATTTTCTAGTTAGCAACCCAGTACACATTTTAAATCAACAAGAACAACGTTACCTTTTTATAGGACGAGTTTTTCAAAATACGACCAGTTATTATTCTTACTTAAATTACTCATTTTCTAAGCTGCCACTGGTAATTTTGTTTATGTTTTTATATTTTTCTCTCTAAAAACTCTCATAATAATTTAAATGAAAATTTGTTTAACTTATAAAAAAAAAATCAATACGTATTTTAGATGTTTTATTAATAATATAAAGCAAACATGGAACGCTCCTAACATGATTCGTATTTGGTAAATATTAAATGTCGAGTAATTATTTATCGAGATTGTCGCGTCTTTGGTTCGTAAAGTGTCCCTAAACAATTCATATGTCCCGGAGCGTTGCTCATTAGCCCACGAGCACTCACTGCCTGCTGCGTCTGTTGATACACCCATTGTAAGTCCAATTGAAAACTGAACAAATCTAAAGGAGTCTTTATATATAGGCGTTTTCGTGCTATATCTGTCTGTCAGAAGATACATAGAACAGGATTCTGTTGGAATTCAATGCGGTCAAGTATGTACCTACATTTGGTACTTGGTTGCAAAACACTTGCAAATACAATTGAAAAAGGGTTAACATACCTTTTCTCGGTTGATTAGCCAAGTTATGTGAGGCGGAGGTCTTGCTGGCGATGTCGTACAGTTTGCTTCCAGGATTTCACCCACTTGGTACTCGGCTTTGCCGAATGTTATCTTTGGATCGTAACCCATGGGCTCTACAAGGAAATAGTGCTTTAGTTTTATTTCTGATTTAGAGATTAATAGTATCTCATTAGAATATATTTTATGAATGCATATCGATTGTTTTATTTATTATTTATTACATAATGTTTACGAGCTCAATATCTGTTACACATAAAATAGTAATTTACATCTACTTAAACTGGAGAAAAATACTTGTTTTTTTTATTGTCATTCACATTACAGGATATTTGTAAATATTTAAATTATAAATGATTGAAAATAAAACAAATGGCGCAAGATTTCAAGAAATGAAGGGTTTTCTGCCACCAAATTTAATAATCTTTAAATGCTATTGCCCTCTGAGGAAAAGTGCAAATGCATACTACGGAATATTTGAAATGTTTATGGCATATGACTTTTCCAATTCACTAGGTGCAAAAAATCGTATAAGGCACAACAAAAATCTTTCGCAAAGAAAACAACAAATTCAAAGGGCGCCTCAGTTCAGTACGTACATCAAAGATCGATTAATCATCTTCAGTGGTGAAATATTGCATTTGTGGCGTTATTAAATATTAAGTCGATAAAAAAAAAAGCGTGCTGTTAATTCTCGGGTAAAAGTCCGCACTGGCCTGAAAATCAAATAGGCTGACAAATTATTTGTCAGAAACAAAAATTGGCGATTAATATGCCTCCTACTTCAGCCATCTTAAGAAAAGATGAAGGCATTTCACGGTTGATTTGCACCCAAATTTGAATTGATGTTTTTGTATTATAAGAACTAATTAGTGAAATCCAGTTTCGATATTCTATACACAAATATATTGGTGGAACACGATGGTTGCTTAAAGCGCCACTAGGGCCACGGCCATCAGGGTAGATACAGATTATTCTGTGGTTGTTAAGTGGCCAAGTTCGGCCCTGGTAATGTAATCCGTACGAGCCACGCTGTACGAGATATTTGGTTACCGAAACTTATAAGTTAGTGTTTAATATAGTGTATGACGATAACTTACACAAATATACCGTACGGCGTTAGGTTATGTGGGATCGTGTCGCCGCCCTAGCGGCGGTTCCGTTTACTGTTTCCGTTAATCGTAAAACATAGCCAAGTTTGTGACGGCCATTACAGCCGATATAAACTTTGAGGAAAGGTACACTCACACTTCTACTCCTAATCCACGAAGACACATCTTATAAGATTGTCGGAAAATGTATACTAGACTTGCTGCCCTGAGAGTACAAAGATCGTAAATTGTGCAACCTTCATTTAATTGATGCAAAACATTTCTGCGAGGCGAATTTATGAATTTTTTTTTTTACTTAATTTGATGAAGAAATTGATGCTTATACAAAACATTTTACCACAATTGTAATTTGTTACACTAAATATTGTATTCTCTAGTTATGAATGTACACTAAACTAGAAATTAATAATAATTGTTTATATGAAATATAAATTGACAATAAAATTTTAGTAAACTTTGACTTTTTATTCCTATTCTATCTATCTAGAAAACACCACAAATAACTCTAAAAACTGTTTGTTCATCGTAAATAATATATATTTCGAGAGATATGTTTGTGGTGTTTCCAGAAGTGTTCTGGAATCACCATAATATATTGCACAAGTCACAAAATGTGATATTTCGTATATTAGAGATACATTTGAGTATATCTATAAATCATACATGAAGTTTTGACACAGTTAAACTAAAATTACAAGAACATTTTATGATTGGCGAGTATCGCGCCGTATGTCTTTTTTTGTACTTTTCTTGGGAACTTTTATATGAATAAGTAAAAATGTATGTAGCCAGTAACGAGGATCTTTATGATAAATTACTTCTAACAAGTTTCACCTGATACAGACTCGCTAAAAGTTTATACATTTTCTGTATAGTTTGACATTATAATTCCAACTAAAAATCATTGTGGCAACTGTGCATTTATATTTTCCTAATATATGTAAAACCAATTTATGACGTAATACAACGAAATGAATATTATTTGATTATTTATTAAATATTTGGCATTGTTATATAAGAGAATTTCCCAATCCCGAAATGTAGTCGTTTACGAGAAATTTAGACCTGGAATTCTTGGTAAATACTAATAATATTTTGTATGTATGTGTAGCGTGAAATCGTACATCTAAATATGTATGTAGAAGCAATTTGATTCCATGTGAGCGTCGATGATTTAAATAAAATGAATTTGCTGTCAGTGGAATCAAATCAAAATGCAAAACTTACGGATGACGGTGAGCTCGTGGTCGGTGGAGGCTTTTGTGTATATTGGCGTTTCCGTGGAAACCTCACACGAGTACATGCCCGATGCGGAGAAGTCTAATTTCGACAGTTGAATGTATTTCTCACTGGTGTGCGCCCACTGCAACAACAAACACAATGAATCAGTATCATAAATTCTGCTTTTCACGCAGCTTCTTTTACACAGCTCCTGCGAGAACATAAACAATGATACTGATCTTGGAGTAAGCGGAAATATTTTACCCATCCATACACTGCGCTACTAAAACGATTCCTCCAAAACTTTACGGAGAAAATACAAAAGTTTGCAATTGACGTGTTTATGGAATTAAACCATAAGTCGAATTCAAACTATTTCAATTTTCGTAACAGTATTCCAAACAATCTTGTCTTGAATCAAATTTTGTTTCATTACCAATTGTTTATGAGATTTTTTTAAATTTATGATATTATCTACAATTCTATACCCCTAATTTTACACCAAATTATAACAATTGACGATAAATTGAAAATGTTATGCATAAAACCAAAATTATCTTCTTTTCTATCTTATCTTCTTTTCTAAATTGATACATCTTCGTCTTAAAGAAAGGTAAGTCTGAGGTACTACAGATGCTGTTTATAAACCTAATAAGCAATCTGTAAAATATAAATAATTACAGTTTGTAAAATTATTCATACACTTTGTGTTTATTTGAAGTAAGACATAATTTAATACTTCCTCAACATATTTGATACGAAAACCATTGATGCGTATAAATTCAAATCTATAAACAACTTCTTCCCAATATTATTCTATGTTTAATGGATGCATACAAGCGTTAATAAAACCAAAAAAAAAGGAAACATTCTTGTTTCTTTGCAAGTTATTCATTCGTTGTTTGGATGAAAACCACTCAACCGTAAACATAAAATGCGAAAACAATTTCAACGTACATATTGATAAATGTAATACCACATATTTAAAACTCATAAATCCCACAGTATTAACATGCCATTTCAATGATAACTGTAAATATTTGCCATAGTCCAAACCTCAAATATTTCATTGTATGCTCATAGTTGACCTATGCTACTAACATATGTACCATATAACCAATTATGTCTGTTAGAATACATATATAGCGCTTTCGGACATTTCATAGTTAATTTGCATTGTATTCCATCTATTGCTGTCTAAAGTGGACTTGGATGAATGGTATTAATTTCATTTTGATTTGTAACTATATATGGTGTTTTGCGTATTAATTACTACTATATAATTTCCATATTATTATAAGGTTCAATAATATATCGATTCGCGGAAATAATTATTACCGCTCCAGTTTAGATTAATCTAAATATTTTATTCAAATCAAGTTAGAACTTAATTTATTTGTGAAATGTGATACAAAATTGAAATAATATAAGCAGAAATTCAGTAATTTACTGTCGCTCGATATAGCTCCTTGATTCAAATATGCTTAAAATAGATTGATAAGTATCCTGATTTTTTTTCAATTTTTTTTGTCAAGTTTTTAATTTTTATAAATGATGATATTTATGCTAATTTCAATTGTTAATAAATAACGAGATAAACAAATAAATCAAATTTGCTCTTCTAATAACTGTACTATGACATCTCCACTTTAAATTAGTTTTTAGTTCATAGGCGTAAGTTACGTATTAAGCGAGCTATTTAGCTTTCCCATTTTACACATCAAATAGCTTCATATTTCGCCGAGATCAGGCGAATCCACCAAATTTCACACTCAAGTAAAAACCGCCTATATCTCGTAATCCATAATAGTTATAGATTTTTTTTAAAGAACACTTTTTTCTTAGAATTTCGTTCTCTATAACCTGAATTTTTTTAAAAAATGTTTAAACACTTTTTTATAAAATCCCCATTTCTAAATTGATTAATCGATTTTATTTCAAGAGTAATTTAGCTTAAAAGTCAGTTATGTATACATTAATAATTTTTTCACTATTGTTTATAACAATATTGTTAATAACAATTAAATTTTTTTTTAATTCTTTACCGTAACTAATAATTTACGTAAACTTACGATAAAAATAATCGACAATCTAAAAATTAAAACTTATATTTAATATTTTATGAGAATCTCAAAATTGATTTAATATCGTAATTTTTACTGTTTTATTATAAATTAAATATTAATAGTGTGTATGAATGAAACTTGTAAGAAATTGATAATTTGTTTCCTTTAAAAATCATATATATTATTTGTGAAATATATATGTGCTAAAAGGTCCATTTTTAAGCAATGCATTAACGCAAATCTTATTTATTATCCTTGTCTGTGACCCGCCCCTATATCCATTCTTGTCTCTGTCATATCCTTCCTGGAATCCTTCGGACAATATTTCTTCGATAACACAAGTAATATCGTGTTTTTATGCCCGCATTGAAAATCGCTGACAATAGAAAAGGACTGTTCAACAAAGAGAGACAAACATCTCTTTACGGCCCTCACAAAATCCGATATTACGCGTATATATCTTAAATTTGTTTTCACAAATGGCCAATAATAAATTTCGATAAATGTAAATGTAGCTTGGTTTTTATTCGAAAACAAACCTATTACAAGAAGCAGTATATAATTGTGAAGTGTCACGGTCGCAAATAGTTAACATTCAACTTTTGGCACAAGTTTTTATATTCAGTTACACTTTGGGCATGACAAATCGTCATGAAATATTGTTTTACGGTGCCTTACATTTTGAAAGGATCACGAAATAAATCTGGCACAAACAATAGAATCATATATCATCTGAATCCTGACCGATTTTATATGCTCCAGCTTCCAGGATTTTAAGATCAGTGCTTTTCCAACTATCTTTCATAAAAGACATTCAATTTTTATTGTTTGTATTAAAAACTTTTTAAAAACGACGCTTCGTCTCTCAATATTTACAGTTACAAATTTTATTTTTGCACATATTTCAAAGGGTTTATATTTCGAAATTACAAAAACACATAAATGTATTGCATGCGAATTAAAAATTGCTATTTTAGTATATTTATTTATAATTAATTTTGTTGCTTTAATAATTTACATAACGTTGGTCTGGAAGGTAAACCTTCGGACGTTATGGATTTTTTAGCACCTGAGAAAACAAACGTATAAAGTGCTTTTTTCTGAATTAAAATGAATCCGTTCATGGTTCAAACTGTGTTAAATTGAATATATATATTAAATAAACAATGCTTCAATTATTTTTATTTCTTAAACTTTATTTTATATTGTATTTGTCTAAAATAAAATATAGTAGGTGCGTGTGTTATTATTTTAAATATAAAACAGAAAAAGACAATTTATTCTTAAATGTTGAATAAATTTTAACCATTCCTTCTCTCACTGGCTAACTGTAAAAGGCACAATAAAAAATTCAAACAATAAATAACTTACGTCCAGTGAACATCCTGGTGTGGTATAGTTCCTGAAGGGCGGTGTGCGACCTTTAACATACTGAAATATTTTATTTCCGTTCTTCAACCATTCGACCTTGTGAAGTTGTTCAGGTTCAACGTCATGGCTGCACCGAAGTACCACGTCACCGTTTCGTGTGGCGTATCTGCAATAACACAAAAAAAATCTCATATCCAATCAAAATTTTATTCAGTGTTTATAAATTTTGAAAAACACAAAAACATCTATTATTCTTCGTGAGATATAAAAACATAAAAGTGCAGTAGTGTAAAAGAACTGAGTAAAAAGTAATATAATTAGTTACGAAGTTGTGCTATAGGTATACTTCGCACAACCTACGTATTTGTATAAATGTATGACGGACTAAATCTAATATGAATTCAAATGAAACGCAAACAAAGAAAAATGAATGAATAAGGTAAAAAGTAAATAAAAATTCCTTTTCCTATTTATTTAGCGCAACTGGTGATGCATATTGAGTTTATGTCTGATGCGAGTAATATGAATAAAAATTGCGTTCAGATTTTAATTTATTATAAATTAACAGCAACATAACTGAATCACGTCAGATTATAAATTAGTTATATAATAAATTATGCTTAGCCGAAAATGTCAACATGATGAATAGTTTTACGTTATGCAATGTACAGTTTCATATACATTTATTAGAATTACATTTTTGTCTTTCGCTTTAGCCATTAAATAATTTAAGATGCGTCCGTTTCTAATTTTCTACTTTTCAAAACTCTGCAATCATTAATATCATTTATAAAATTCATTTTTAATGTTAAATTAAATTACAATTTAATTCAAATAATCAATAATTTAATTTGGGAAGTATTTATAATTTAGAGTGAGTGAATTATTAATACAATTTAGGGATAATCAGGATAATATTTAATGATACTTACCTAGGCATTTCAAGTTCAACTCGCATTGAAGCATGACATCCTGAAACAAAAAATAAATTATTTAATTTTTTTAAACATGCAAACTTACTATAAGTTTATCTGATAAACGCTTTCAAAATATGATTGATCATTTAACTTATTATATGAACCTTTTGAAAATTTAAATAATAATGATTTTAAAATAATATTTTCTACCATACAAAAATAAGGATTTTATAATAGCATCGAAAACAAAACAAGGACCATTATTATATATTTAGTTTAAGAGTATCATTTTTATCTTATACTGATTTAAGAGAATATTAAATTAAAATCACTGGCATAGTGTTCTAAGAAAGCGCTGGTATACCAAACAAAGGTATCTAGTTCAATTCTCAAGAAAGTAATAAAAAAGCTACAAGGTGCTTTGGAAAATGTGAAAACCATACATTATAATTTTCTTTCCAACTAAGACAACCAATTTAAAGACGCTCGTTACTTGAGAGCGGTTATTTTCTGAGAAAATTGCTTCAGGTATTTAGAAACAAGAGATTTTCTCTTTGTAGACAAATTGTCAAAAAAAGATAATATGGCAAAAAATCAAGTCAATTCTGTTTTAAAATTGCTAAATTTGATTCAGTATTTTAAAACAAACTTTAATCATAGTATGTAAAGGGAATAAAAAAATATGAAAATAAAAAAATCGTAATAGTTTTTATTAAAAGTTTATTTTGTGAAATTCTTAAATGGTTTATAAAGAAATATTCTAGCATATGGCAATTTTCAATTGCCTTTTTTTGCAAAATATGTAATTTCTGAACGTAATTATATATAAACTGTAAATGTCAACAGTATTTAAGTTTGTAAAAAACATAAATATAATATATTATAAAACTAATAAATAATATGATTTGTCATTGTGTTTTATTTAAATTAAAATGTTGTTTTTACATATGTATCTCATTTAATAATTAATGTAATTAAACACATAGATATTAATTCAGAAATGAATTAAAATGATTGATAAAATATTTAAACAAACTGACACGTTTCGGAATACATATATCTTTTCAACACTGCGCTAGAATTGTATGGTAGATAATAATACCTGATCCTCAGCCGGATTTGATATCCTAAAGCTATAATTAATAATAATTAGCCTCATTTATTTTTGGAACTGTTCAAATATATATCTAGAAAAGCATCTACGACCATCCATGTGGCGTTTTCCTATACCAATTGAGATTGTTTCGCACTGATAAGGCGGGTGTTATAGGATGTATTTTCAGTTGGTTCAGAGGAAGCATGTATCGTGCACAGCTCTTCCATCACAAAACTAACGAAATCCTTTATCACGCACCACTATTAATCATATCACACCTCCAACTGAACCTTGAGCTCAGCCCAGGCGATAGTGCTTTCAAATGCAATCGTTATTCTTGTTTAATTAGCGTTGATAGTGCACATTCGTGTGTGCTAATCATGCTATCATAAATATGAATGCAACCTACTATTTCTAACTATGCTTGATTAGTATCCTTGTTATCCTTGTTTAACGACAATGCTATTTTATGTGTTAGACATCCTAATCCCAGACATTCGTCATTTGCAATTCAAGATATTTTAAATATTTAAATATCTTTTAATTCCGAGTAGTTTTATTTGTGATAAAATTAATCTTTATGCATTTTGTAGTTTGGTTGTTTTTATTATAGGATGTTTTGATTTCTTATTTTATATATTGAGATTATTGATTATTTTTAGATATAAAGCACTTTTGGTTACGGAAATTTCATATATTGATGATATTATCCTCGGTCTTAATTATCATAAGATAGGATTGATGGGTTTTGGTTAGTTTAAGTAATGAAGCGCGTGTGAGTGGTTGACGAAAAGTCGATTTTTCATTTTTAGAGTAGCTTTCTTAAGAGTTATAAGAGATTTAAATACAAGACGGCTGGAGCAAATAAAGTATTTTTTTTATCAGTAAAAGTTAAACGCAAGTGTTATCCGAGACGCTTCTTTTATTTTTCGTTTACTTGGCATCACTCGTTTTTAGCGATAGCGGCTAACAAGTTGAACGTTCGCCTAATGTGTAACAAGATACAGGGAGAACGACGCTCCGTTCGTATCCAGTACAGACTCTGTACTGTAATAACACCGTGTGTATGCTATGTCCCTAATGAATCCCCAGGAATAATTAGATTCAACTAATTGCGTTACTGTCATGTACCGCTAGACTTCACACGCCGATATTAACAGCTTGAAAATTTCACGAAAAATCTCACGATAAAATGGACCCGCCACCTTTTTTTTTTTATTTTCTTTTCGTGTTAGTTAAGTTTACCGAACTTTATTATTAACGTTGAGATTCTACGACGTATATAGAAAATCGTCTACAAACTTAAAATTTATAGCTCTTAGCGTTTTTGCGCACTATTTTTTAAAATTCGTAATAAAAAAAAATGTCTAATTTTTTACACGACCTTAACTATATATCAACCTAAGAAAAAGGGTATTTGATTAACTCGCATACCGTCTCAATATTTTGACAGCCTTTATATAAACCGCGATAAAAATCAAGCCTATATTTTCTGAAGAAAAAAAAATTATATCTTTACGTCATTCGTAGCACGCAAATATGCAATATCTATTACTTATCGCTGTGTACCTATATATATATATATATAAAGAATTGTGTTGTTTTGTTGTGTGGATTGAGGGTGACCGGGGAAAGAATGTAATCAGAAACACGCGTCATACAAAGCTAAAGCGCGTGAAGAGCTTACTTAGGTGTGACCGATCAATCAAAAACTGTCGGATGAGAGTCGGAAGTAATAACGTAAGTCAACAGGATGATCAGTTATGTTCCCGAGCACAAACATAACGCGAAATGGATTAGTTGTTTTTCAAAAAAAAAAAAGATATATTTATAAATAAATATGTGCAAAATTAACATACATATGTGCGGCGCTGGCGAAACGCTTCTGGGGGTGTGTAGTTAATAATCGGAACTTAATCTCGTTAAACTTGTAATCAATATTAATTTATTAACAAGCCAAGCAAGGGTATCGCTTTTAATGGTTCGTATAATTCATTATCGGTTTGAGTTTAACCAATTTTCATGCATCAATATGCCCATTATATTCGCCTGGATGTGGCTAATGGTCTTGCGTAAGTGTATATATTTGAGTAGGCGAACTAGTTCCGGTTTGTCAACTGGGATTAGCACCAGATGCAAAAATGTTCATAAGAACTAATTATCAAGCTAGTAGATTATTTTAAATCACTAAATCATAAATAACCTTTACGATCTTATTAATACTCTATTCGAATTTAAATTGCGCAATTATTATTATTTCTGTAACTCTAAGGAGTATCTGTAAAAGGTTACAAGATTTATAACTTTATAACGTAGTATAGTTTATTGCTTCGGACAAGATTTTAGGGTGGATCGTGTCTGTGTCGAAAGTAAAATGTAGAGTTGGAAAAAATTTAATCAACGAAGTAAATTTCGAGATATTTAATCTCTTCTTCTTCGTTTTCTTCTTAAAAAAAAAGTAGATGAAAATATAATGCGTAAAATGAGACATATCTCGTTGATTAAATTATATATTTTACTCTAAACATAACGATCAGCATACAACATAAATTAATCTTTTTAAGTTAATAAAAATTAAAAAATCTAGATTTACATTTAACATATTTAGAATAATATTACGATATAGCAAACATCTGAGCTAGAAATACGTCAATCTATAAAATATAGTTGTGCCACTTCAGTTTTAAGAGATATATGAAGTTTATGATCGTTCTGAAATAAAACACGATTTATCCATTTCCGATATGCAGAAAATATGGAACACTTCCGACAAGAATTTGATATAATGTTAGCATATCTTTCAAAAGTGATATTTATGGTTTTGGAAGCCTCAACTTTTTATAGATTACATCGTAAATACAAATTAGATAAACACTACAATTTTCATATGCTTCCACATCCAATGTACAATGTACATACACAGTTACGCGATACAAAATTATTTCACCGGAAAAATCAATAGGGAAAACTTATTTTTAAACTCTGTTTATCCAATAGAACTGTGGTTTACTTTCATACATCATTAACCACACGAGAAAACAACGATGGTGAATTTATTAACGTAACATTAACAGAACTGTTTCCTACATTCTTTATGTATTTTTAATAAATTTATATATAATATTTAAATCATTTTTTATTATTTTAATTTTAAATATTTTTGAATCAGTTGGATTATTTTGACGAAATTCTCTTTATTAATTGTTTACTTATATGTGAATCCTCCAATTTGAAATATTTGAACCTGAAACCATTTTGCAGTGCTCCGCCGTCTGAGCTATATTATCTTTATGATAGTTCCGGTTTTACTGGTATTAGTAGTGCGCTTTGAGTAGAAAAGTGAGTAGGGTAAATAAATTATATATTTTGTTCAATAATAATTTGAAAATTTGTTTAAATAAAATATTTATTACATCAATTATGATGATGAATGTACTGCGGCATTATATGACAAGTAGTCGGATGTTGTTTCAACTGTTGAGACCACAGTGCAAACAAACACAGAAACCTACATATATTTCTACGTCTCTCTGCGTTGGCCGTCTGTGCTAGCGGTAAAACCGCAATTTGGTTTTGGTTAGCTGACGGATTACCGATAAACACACAGACACAGTATGATTGAAAATCGTTTGAGAAACAAATACGAGACTACGTTTCGGGGTGTATTAGATGGCATTTACTCACCAAGAACGCTACTTTGGTTTATGCTAATTTCTAGAAGTTATAAGGATTAACGTAATTTTTGTAAATCAAAAGCTACGATTTTTAATTAATTTTCTCATAATAGTTTTATTAAAATATTATTTCACAGTAGTTAAATATTTTGAAAACATGAAATAAATGACGATAATCGCAACTTTCTACAAATTTTAGTTTTAACTATCTAATTAATTATTATTGTGTGTGCTGCTATAGGAAATGTTTCAATATTCCACTAGAATATGCACGTCTTAAGATTTTGTAAAGATATAAATAAGTACATAAGTTTTCAAAGATGCTGCATATATATTTTATGCAAAATAAGTTGATGTAAGGTGCTGCAAGTTTGACGTACATAAATATAAGTAGTGAAAAGTTTCTATTTTATGAAATGTTTGTATAGTTAAGCTGGGCTTAGCAAGCAATGTTTAGCTTTATTCGAGTTATAAACTGCATAAATATACTCCCCTACTTAGTTATAATTATAATGTAATGATAGTTTAACAAATTGTCGTGTTTGTAAAGTTTTAAAGCTCTATTTATAGAGAAATTATTTTGATACTAATTTCTTTTGAAATTTCAAAAATTCAAGTGTTATTCTATTAATCAAATTATTGTATACTTGATAAATATATGCGTGCCCGATAAAATTAATTAAAAAAAACAATTTGATCACGATTATCAAAGACTCATCCACCATGGGCATTTTTGCCGAAAACGGACACGAACACATTTCAATAAAATGATTAAAATATAGAAAGATGTAAATCTACTCTATTATGGTTTATTTCACGGAAATAAATATTTATTCGGTTACACTATATCAAACATTTATTAAATTACGAAAACACAAATAGATTTGCTTTATTGATAATAAATAATCAAAAACAATACAAAAATGACAAGATTAAAACGATTTTATATTTTTGTGACCTGTAATTAAATTCATATTGAACTATTCATTTGAAACAATAAAATATTAATTTGGAAATTTTAGTTTAATAGTTGAAAATTTTTCTGTTCATTTAAACTTTTCGATAATTATTGATTTAATTATATTATATTTGAAATATTTATAGATGTATAATTTAAGATGTGGTTTAATAATTGAGTAGGTAAACCATGATTAAGGAGAATTGAGTCTGAAATCTATCGAACAACGTGTGTTACAGGCAACAAATCCTTGTATAACTGTTTTCTGTAGCACACAAAAAACAAACCTTAACAAATACCCAAATCCTGCGGGAGTAAGCCGTAGTAAATCTCGAAGTTGTTCAACACGCTGCAGTATCCGGTTTATAACGTATTAGAATCGCAGTCGACTAACGTAAGCTAATCTATCTGATCGTGATCATGATGAATAGTGTCTGTGCATCCAAACAACGCGGAACGGCATAACGAATGAACGCGGACGTCGCAGACACCCTGGCTTGCGCTCATTTCGAACACCCGGTGTATATGCATGTGATCAATGGTTGTGTTGTGTCATGCAGAGAATATCTGGATTTGGCGTTCACCAATTATACACCGAATTTATTCCATAAAATAATCAAGCGATAAAAATGTATTTATACTTATTTTTACAATGACCTCCATTATCACGTTTATTTATACGCACAACACTCAACACAACATAAAGACTCAATATAGAACAATAATTATAAACGCATTACCGTTCCTGTATATAGTTTACGGAAATATAAATATCTATAATCGATTGGATTTATTTACTTTATTTCTGATTATACGATTATTGTACATTTCGACAAAATAATAAATTATTCATTTTAAAAATACTTATTTCTTAATAAATTTAAGATTTTTGTAAAATATTTTATTAGAAAAATATACAAAGATCGAACATATATGATGAGTATGTGAAAAAAATGGTGGAGTAGCGAAAGATAGTTATGCATATATGAAAAGGATTGAATGTGCTTTTCTAAGATTTTTGATATTTATGTTAATTTTATGCTTTAAGCTACTAGTAATATATGTTGTGTTTATTTATGGGGATGTATATAGTTGTGTGAATGGGAATTGAGATTAACTTCCAGATTAACTAACTTCGCATAAGTGCGTGTGTGTGCGTGTTTATGTAAATGTGTGCGTAAATGTATGTATGTTTGATAATACTTAAGTGTGGATGTTTGTTACATGATGGCAAAAGCCTGACAGAGAACTAGGCGTCTAGGCTTCGATTCTGGCTGCGGCAGTTCCCCGAGGAAATTCGTTTGTGTTTGTTATACACAAACCACAGTTGACTGGCTTTTACTTTGTGTATACATTTCGTTATGATTCAATTTGTACGAATATAAAGATACATACATATACACAAAGATTCAAGACGCTGCGCGATAGTATACCTATTTAATTTATGGAAATAAATTATTCTATTATCAAACATCTTCCATTTATACTGATTTGAACATATGTTAACATTAGTATTACTCATTACTAATTCATACATAAATTTAGCTTTAAAATAATATTAATGAAACTAAAATCAACTAAAGAATGAAATAAAACAAAATCATTTAATAATTGCCATTAAATCAATAGTACAATTGTAATAAAATAAAAATTCTACTCGAAGACATTGAATGTTCAATTTTTGTTTCTCATATTCATTAATACGTGAACTGTGTGCAGACAAAGCTAGTAACGTATTTTATAAGGAGTTATCTCTACGCGCATATCGTATGTACGTATACAGTGTGTTGGAGCCGAAGAACGAACACACGTATAGTATAAATTCCTAGGCAGGCAACTCTTCCTGTGCATTATGTACCTGAAATTGTGATATGAATACTTGATGACAGAGTTTGCGCGTTACGTAGCAACCGATCCGACCTCCTCTTCAACGCTAGCAACTTTTTAGGCATGCTCGGCCGCGGTAAAGAAAGGCACTACACATACACAGTCGCGGCCCCCCGTCGTTCGCGTAGCACGGGAATTGAAAATTTTATAAGCATTGCGGAAGTGCCCGAAGAGTTGAAGCCGGATATAACACAGATGACAGACTTGAGGACAAGAATGAAAAGAATCGACAACTGGGCTGTTCGCGGAATAAGGAACGTTTGATTTTGATGATACACGCCAACGACTCTAATGTAGTAAAGTGATAGAAGTTTATCGTAAATGTCTAATAGAGCGTGTTGTTTGACGATTCTAACATGAGTTTAAAACAAACTTAATTTCCTACACCGAAAGTTAATGGCGTCATTTCCGTACACGTGGCGGTGCTGGTTTACCTACCTATAGGCTACATTTATCTTTTCCGGGATTAATGTTAGCATAAGATATCGCCACAGGAGAGGACTATTTCTTTCGGTTTCACATTTACATAAAATATAAAGCTAATATTTCTATTAAACAAACATTGCCCAAAGCTCACTATTCGGGTTCTCATGGGGAATTGTTTGTAAATAAACAATTTATGCACCATAACAATTTTTTACAACTGGCGATAGAAATTTACCAAAAATATTATACAATTTTATTTGGTATGTTCAATAATTTTCTTAAGCTTATATTGAAGTTCTTTTAAGGGGTCAAAAACTCCGGAGATAAAGGGTTTAATGGAATCAAAATGCAAACGACACAAATTGTGTATATATACATTTCATATATGAAATTTCGTGTCAATTCATTCGGTATCTTCAGAGAAGAAGAAGCGCCATATTTTGGTCTTACGAGCGACTGACGAATAACAGTCGATAAGTATTATATATTTTTGGATTCAGGAAACAATGAAAAACAATTTTTTGTTAAATATATTCAATCCAAGATACTTATAGACTCAACTGAAAACTTTAGTTGTTCGATACTTCACAGAGCGATCTAATTATATTTGCTTCGTAATTTTTATGAAACGCCGTGAAAAGTTCCTAAATAATTTATTTTGCTTTATCATAGTTGAAATGAAACTTTTATAGAGTACATCAGCGATCGTATAGATTCCGGGTGCACCGCCGACAGCGCCGTTGAGTTGGCGTAACGATGTACTTCAACAGATACAGGCGTTAAGAGTGTGTGACGTCACAAAATTGTTATATTGAGTGTAGTGTACTTTTCTCTCCACTATATATTCTTTGTGGCGTTTCACAAGTTTGTTATCAGTATGAATGCTCCATCAGACTCGCACGTTGCCTTCCACAGCACCACTAACGATACCCTACTTGAGTACTACACATTTTTTGGACCACCTATGCATGTACTTTTCACGTTTTAGTTGAGCGCCCCACTGATGCTTACACACGAACGAATATTTCAGTGTGAAACGATATGAATCTTCACGACAACTTTTCATCGACGTTATAATAAAACATTTGCGACACGTGCGAGATACTAACACGACTTTTTATTGCGCCAGACATACATTTCATACTCCATCATATATAATAATCTTCCTGCCTCGGGGAATTTAAATTACTACACATTTGAATAATGCATTGTTAATTTTTTAATTGCAATATAATCCAGGACTAATCTACTGTTTTCTCATTATAATATTATATTATAAAAATAATGCATACAAAATACTGACTTGTTATCGAAAATTATCATAAATTTCCATTAACAAAAAGAAATTTATTTTTTTTTAATAAAATAAAATGCAAATATTAATATTCATTTACTATAAAATAAAAAGCCGCAATATCCTGAACTTTCTTATACATCGAAGAAATACACACACACTCACGTAAAAACACAGTCATTAAAAAAATAGTCAGAATAGATTCAGGGAAGGTCAAAAGGTATGTTTCTGTTATAATCTAGAGATTTATTTTTTTAACTACGCATAAGAAAGTAAAGAAGGAATTTTTAAAATATAATTCCACGTAAAAGTTAAGCGTAGTAAAATAGATAATATAAATGAGATTTCCGGCGAGGCGGCCCATTAAAAAACTTTCCATACGAGGCTGGAAGCGTGGTGTGAGCGGAAAGCATCCTAATTGCGCTGGAGACAATGTGTTGAGCAAACTTTTAAACTGCATGAAGTCGCATACAAAACAATGCTGTTTCTATCAAGCGAACATCAAATTGCAGACTACGACACCGTAAACGAGAAAAAGATTGGTTGCACATGGCGACAGATACTTTTTCATAAACTTCTCGAAAGAAAACCTTTTATATCTAAATCTCGAGTCCGAGTTTCCTCCAAGGTTTCGCATATCTCACTTATATTTATGTGGAAAATAGAGCGGCGTTATATTTTAATTTAGTCAATTATTTATAACTATAGATAGTTATGTTAGTAACAATTGCGCCTCCACTAATTTCTATGATTTAAAAGCAACTTTCCTGATAAAGATTACTGATTACATGTTCTAAACTAAGCCAAGATAACAAAAGTGAATAAATTACGTAAACCTGTCGACACTTCATGACATAAATAGGAAAAACTATAGATTTTTCATGTAAACTGGATTACATTATGTGTCGACGTCATACTATTTCGTGTATCTGTATAATATATTTCCAGCACGTTATCGCGTTATTCTAGACCGCGCGTAAAGGAAATCGGATTTAGTTACGAACTCGGAAAGAAGCCCATTTTCACATACACATAAATAGGCGCATAGAATGCAATATACATCGACGGATTTCCCAATGGCATTTCTAATTCAAATGTCGGCTACACTGTCAACTTCTATATCCGCTATATCTCAAATGATATCCGTTTGAAATGCAGTGCCAACTGTCGGCTAACCATTCGCTAATCCACATCTGATGGCCAAGCCAAACCATAATACTTTACAATATATAACCGTTTTTGTGACTGCACATACACAGTGCTGGTTGCCGAAGAAAATCCATCGAGAAATAATGTTTTCTTTGCTCTATGTATGTACAGGGTATTATTTCACACACGTGTAGTTGAGTTATGCTCCAGAGAATTAGTTTATTTTGCTACCACGGAAACTGTTCTATATATAAAATAAATTGCAGAGATAAATTTACACTAGATGCTCGTCGTAAGTAGACGTTATTGTTGACAATTTTGTTGTTTGTTATTTTTATATATTAAATCCCACGACAACTTTCTTTCCGTTCACTAAAGTATTATATTAATTCTTTTTTGTTCACAATGGTAAATTGGGTCACACAATTTTATACGTTTTACGCGTTTCGGGAAGAATTATTTTATATATTTATAGAATTATTGTTTATTTGCTATAATAAGTGGTTATTTGAGCCGAAATTCCGAAAATATGAACCAACTTGAAAAGTACCATTCGAATTTAAATTCATTTAAATGATACGGTAAAAAGGATGTTAGTAATTCACGGTGAAACTGCGTGAAAACTAATGGGACAGTTTTATTGCAAAAGTATGGTACTTGAGTAATATTAGTTATAGAAACATTTTTGAAATAAAAAAAAGTTCAATGCGTTTTTAAAACTGGTCCTCAGTGCCCCAGCGAACTCATAAAACGATTATAAGCGAACGTCCTTGCAGCAACGGCAGCGCTTCTGACGGCCACAAATTTAATCAGTCTGATTTATTTCAATTTCCACTGTTCGCCGACTGAAATATAATGCGTTGATATTCAACAAAAGCAATTTCAGATATGAATGGATTCACCCACACACGCAGACAAAATTATATTAGAATTATCAAATTTTATTCTTATTAGTGTTTTGTCAAACTTTATTGAATTGCATTTAACACCGTTGAAAACTTGTGGTTTATTATATTTTACTTTCAATTTTCAGTAATAAACATTTTTATAAGCTTCAATATTTTACGAAACTAAAACAAACTAGTGAATTGATCAACTCGGTAAGAATGTGAATGCTTGAACAAGATTCATTTTAAGAAGTGGAACGAACGGAAATAAAATAAAAGCCTCAAAACCTACTTGAAAAACAAAACAAAATGCTCAATTTGTCTGAAAGTTTGTTTCATCTGGAAAATATCTTTATTTACAAATTCAGCGATGATTGCATCTAGTTTGATACTACCCAGCATCACTGCAGCTTTGTCGTTGCACAGAGTGGAAGTTTATTATTAAGAGATTCCTACCAAAGAAGAGTTTTCATGCACCAATCCACTTTATTATTACTTTCGCAAAATAAACTTTGTAATATTTTTCCGATTTTATGAAATACAAATTGTATTTGGTAAAATAGCAAATGATAACATTTCAATAGAATAAATAAATAATTCATGTAGCAATCTAATTTGATTCATTTCTTCGATCAATAACAACCATAAATTAACAATGAAATATTTCATTAAGAACACTAAAAAATTATTGATGTAACTGAGATTTAATTATGGCCTTTTTTAGTCCGAGTATTGACATTTTAGTTGGCTAAAGAGAATAGTCAGTAAATTCCAGTAAATTATGTATAATTTGAACGATAGTGGCCGACGTTGTTGATCTAATAAATAATTCAGCAAAGCTCTATGGATAAAACAACAGGCTGAGCTGTTTTAGTAATAGATCGGAAACCCCAAATAGGATGACAGAAAAAGCATCCCATATTAGGACGCAGTTTGCTGAATTTAATCAATAAATTCGTGTAAAGTTAAGTACGTTCAAATTGAGTTAAGGTGAACGAATCAAAAACATGTTTGACCGAATTAACTGAAGCAATTCGTCTGTTTTCATGGCCATTATGGTAGCAGTTTATATATAATTACATCAAATAGAGGCGCTACATGTACTCGAAGTCGACCTGAGAGACTTACGGAAATTAAATTTTCGTGAAAAGCTGCGGTATTCAACGGGAAACATTTTCGCGCGGCTTGAGTAGTTCTCTTTTGGTATACACTCAGTCAAAATAAAAGTGAACAATGATTCCTTTATGGCAAGTGTAAATAAGATTAGATTGAGTTAATTTTTTTCCAAGCAGAGTGTACGGTTGCGCCTCAAAAGAAGCAACACGCGCTGTTGGAAGTAGTCACCTGGGACTGGGACTCTTTCAGTATTTACCGATTGTCAAATCAACGCAATCCAATAAACCCGTTGCTATTCTCACACTCATAAAAACTTGTTGACAATTTATCTGCGGAGGAATCAGTGGCGTGTAGTTGAAGCGACGTAATACCCGAATCATTTTCAAATCAGAATATCAAATATTTGATTAAATATATATACAAACTTTATATAATTAATCATGAAAACTGATTGTAGATAGTAAGTTTTCCATTTCAGGGATCAATAACTAATACTTCGTTAATGTGAAAATAAATTTTCAGTAGGAATGGCTATAAATTGTGGAAGTTACAGCCGTAAGCGTATTTTCATATCAGATTTGGAGAAAATACCAATTTCGAATTCAATTTTATTTTTTTAAATTACTGTACGTACTACTTCGTAAAATAAGAAAAAATGAAAAGACTGAGACGAATAAGAAGAATGAGAAGAATAAAAATAATCGGAAGAAAGAGAATAATAGGAAGATTATAAAGAATGAGAAGATTAAGAAGAATAAAAATAAAAGAAAATAAAAGGATAACCAGGAAATACAAATATAAATTTCTTGAATCAAGTTGTAAATATTTTGATAAAATTGCGATGAATTAATACGTGTAAGACTCTTATAATAATTACCTACATTTTCGTAATGGTTTAGTAATAATTCTTAAACTCCGTTTAATATTTTAATAAGTAGACCGGCGTACGCAAGTGTATAGTAATAACTCCGTTTGTATTGCTTTACGTGCAATTCTCGTGGCAGGTAAAGTAAATTTAAGCTCATTTCCGGATTACAATATTGTGTTGAGCTGATGGTGTGTGTGCGCATTATTAGAGTAGGTAAGGTGCGTGTAGGGGCGCCAAACCGGAACTAACTTGCTCATTATGTTCCGGGGCCCTGGGTTTAGGGCGAATACTAACACGATCTTACACTCGTCACCAGTAATTGAAACTAACAAAACATCAGCTCATTGTGGACCAGGTGCTAGCTAAGCTAACAGTTATCGAATTCGCCACAAACTGTCTCACAACTTCGGTACCTTCAATTTAATTAATTTTTTGAACTAATTTATATGAGTTTACAAACAATTCGTTGAGTATTTGAATTTATTGTTCATTTACGGTATCTTACATATAATTACTGTAATGTTCAAACGACCTACCCCTTTCAAATAAACAGTAACGAAATATCGATTTAATAACATTTACAGTTAATTTTAACTATTTTGTACATTACAATTACATGAAACTTTGTAATTAAGCTTTATGTTTGTTATGTCTATAATAAATAAATATAATACGGGGTTTTTTGGTTTATGATAACGTAAATAATGCGAAAACAATCTTTATATATATATCATCGTTAAATGAACGCTTGTCAATTATTGACGTATGATATTTGGAATATCTAATTTCGGACAGTTTATTTAAATTTACAGTGATTAATACGTTTACATTATGGTACGAAAATAGGTATCGAAAAATATCTGTGAATGTCAAGAACAGAGTAATACATGTCTACCCATAATTCAACATTTTTATATTATTTCCAATTCGTATTGTATCGATTTGGACTGATTTAATGCGCATGCTTTTGCAGTTATTTAATTATTTATTATGCAACGACATTTTTCATATATATATAGTCTAAAATAATGGCGATATTGCTTCGCCATTTGATATACTATATTAGTATTTTGAACGTATACTGAATGCCTTTTTAGGACTGTATATATTGCACAAATGTCTCAGAAAATACACATATATACTGACACACATTTCGCGTTGAATAACTTACGTAGGAGAAGTATATTTGAAAAATGCAAAGACCTTTAAAACGTCGAATCATGAAGATCATTTCTTACTTTGGACGTATAGTAAATATACGAATGGACCAAGATAAAATAGCGGAGAAAGTAAATTTAAAGAATGAAGATTGATGAGGCGAACACTTACGCATTTCAGACTGGTCGCAGTTGTGGACTACCATTTATATTACTCATACAGATATATACGTTCACGTACCTAGAATAGAAAATATAAATAAATTACTAACACGTGTTGCATAGAAGCACACAAGCGACATTTAAAAGTAGAATATAACTATAAAACATAAAAACTATTTTACGACTCAATGAGCATCTATTAAAGTTTATTTGCAACTCCACCAATAAATACACCGAACTCATATTACGTGTCGAAATTTAAATAATACATCGCACGTGGATATTAAATTATTTATAATTCATTTCAAGGTAGATATCTGTAAAAGAAAGGTTTCAATATTTACATAATATTAAGACGAATAATTACGTGTTTTGAATATCTTAGTATTGTTGTGATTAAAATTTTAAAACATCTTTATATTATGAATAATTTCGGAAACCTTTCACCTGTAACGATATTATCGCCGGTAACAGTATCAGCCTGAAATTATTTGTTTAAAAGCTTTGATCTGAAAACGAATACCCCAAGCTGTATCAGATATATTTCCCTTTGTTATAATTATATTTTGAATTTTCTGAAAATGTATATGCCTTAAGGGTTTCAAATATATTTAAAAAATATTTACAAACTCTGTTTACATCGTTTCTTGTAGTTAATTGAAGCTGTTTTGATCAAATTAGATGATGCATTGTTTTCATATTAATTACAATGTAACAGAGTTTCAAATACAAGTGATTAAATATTTCTGATAATCAATTAATAATCTTTTATTTTTCCAATTTCAAAAATGCTACTAAACTAGTTAAATTAGTAAATATATAGTTGAATTAATTATTAAATGAAATGTTATTCTAAACGTATTTTTTTCATACATTTATAATAAAAATATTTTCAAGCTAAACTCAAATATGAGTGTGCAAAATTTCGAATAATTACTTAATTAGTCAGTATAATACTATCTAGATAATAATGTCAAATTGTTACGCCCTTATCATTTGCATACTAATTAGAACTGTTATAATGTAGGAACAAAAACGCTAATTACAAATTAATGATCGGACGAAAAGACCAAAATGACCTATACATATTTTGCGAACAAAAAATTGATATTACTAAACATTTATTTTCATCGGAATATAATTTTAACAAACAAATCCAATAAGTATACATTAATCGATAATATAGAGAGAGGTAGTATTTTTAGATATTTTTATCAGTAATATGAGTAGAGATTGTATATTAATTATACTCTTATTACATTTATACTAAGTTAGTTGAGAGTTTTTCAAAATAGCGCCAGCTCGTTCGTAAGACCAAATTTGTCGCTCTTTCTCCTCTGAAGATATTAAACGGATTGACACTATATTTGGTATACATAATTTATAAGTACACAATAAGTGCTACTCGCATTTTAAATCTAAATGGATAAAATATTTTTCTTATTTGTACATTTGTTTCCCAAACAACAACCTATGTCATAAAGAAAATCTGCATGGAATGATATGATCGCTGTATTTGCGTAGCCTACATGGTGCGGCTATCATCGTTTTACCGGAAACAAGGCTAGTTTCGGGAAGGAGTGTCACGTTACTATCGCCATATACCTGCGCCCGTCAAGCTGTGACAGCATCATAAAAGCGAAAGTGCGACATGGCGGTTGTAAAGTTAAATTCCCCATCACATCTTATTTGTTTTTTTATTCCGCAACCCACATTCTGCAATTTTCCCTTAGCCAGCAATGTGTGATAGCTTCTAAAAAGATTGCGCTGTAAAATATCCAAGCAACTTGTGTATGACATAAAACATTGGCAGTTTTTGCTTTTTACAATTTTTTATCTGCCCCGCGCACACTAAAGAATCGAACTTCGATTTAGTAATCGAATTTATTTTTTAAACTCAACAAAACTTATTTTATGTTTTCGGCAGCAATTTTATAAAAACGAGTATTCGTTTGAGGCCAACAGTTTATTAGTTGATTATGTTTACCACTTAGTCCAACGGCGTCACTATTGGCAATAACCATAAGTGGATAATATTATAACAGAAACTAATAAACTCGTGTCAAAGGTGTGCGGTTGGATATTTTTGAGTATCGCATTGCGTGTCAAAGTATCATTTCACGTACGTGTCCCTATCGATAACTATTGCTTTTGTTAGTATGTACTTTGATAACAAGAGCGGCAAATCTATTTTTTAACCCAAAAGCCCCTGAAAATAATGTTCAGCGCTGTAGCAACATACATCACAAGCGAAAATAACACTAATGCCATCGGTTGACATTATGCAAATTTCGTACTCGATAAATATTCATATGCATATACAGGCTGAATGTGTTCATGGTTAATTTGGTTGAAAAATAAAAACTGTCATTTTGCATTCAATATTTATAGAATCTAACGTACATACAGTTGAAATTACCCTATATTTTAGTGTAGTAGGATAGAGATATGAAATTTATGTACAATAAAAAAACATATATGGTGACGCACATTTGTTCTAATTGCCTTATGTAATATTGAATATAAGATGTTATATTGTATTTGTTTTGGTGTTAATCATTATATTAAATGAGAAAATTAATAAAATAAAAATGTTTTACTAACAAATATCTGTCTAAAGGATATTGTAAAGAACGGCATCAAAAATTAATTACTGAGTAAATAAATTGGTGTGGTACGAAAAGATATAAAATGGTTTAAATACAAAAGGCTGTTCGCCTCAATGCAGTGGTAATTTTGGCCGCAAACGATAATTTTCTCGCGAGATTAATCATGAGAGAATCGTATTTAATTTTCGTCAAGAGTTATTTGTGCAAAGTTAAACGAAGATACGGGAAAGTTTTTGATAAACGTCCGGGAATTATAGAAAAGTTGTGGTTGTCCCACAATCTAGAATCGCAAAGAACAGAGAAATTTAAATTCAGCAGGATGGCGCAGTTTATAGGAAATGCATTACAAGATTATCCCGGGCGACGCACATCGTGTCTTTCATGTTGCATCATCATGCGGTGCTGGTGTAGGCTAGGCGGGTGATGCAGTGCTGGTGGCTGTCAGGATCCTGTTTTCGAAAAGGTGAACGTGCGCTGAATATGTTTCATAAATATGGATTATGCTCCTGTTACAGCAGGTTGAGTACTGCATACGATGAGTACCATCAGCAGTATTGGCTCTGCATGTTCTCATCGTAAGTCAAACGGATTAAAGTACGATATTAAAAGTTTTCGCTAAGGCTTCTCGTCTTCCGGAATACGGAATTTCTGATAAAGGTATAATTACTAAATATTTAAACTTACTACACGGATAACTCAAAGGGAAAAGGGATTTATTACGACTAATTTTTAATACACATATCTTTTAATAATTGTTATATCAAAAAAAAAAAAAATAACCCCGTTTGTAATAAATATTAATTAATTAAAGCCTATAATTTAAGAAATAGAATATTTTTTATTCTATAAGTTATACATTATTGCTAGATATATAAAATAATGATAGCTAAATGTATATTATTATTTAGTCCTGAAAAAGCACAAAGTTTAAATGCCGACTGATAATTATGTTAAATGTAGCCCAAATTCGTTGAAAAACTTATAGGGCGATAAATTGGATTTTACGAGCAAACAACCAGCATACATTTTCAGAATATTACAAAAACACAACCAATCAGTTGAAGTTCTTTGTGCTGACATACGTACGTTGATCTAAAAATAGAATTGAGTGATTTTGTAACGATTCATAAATTCTTCAAACCCTGTGTTGTATTTTTGTTTTTTTTTTCTTTTAGCCCCGTTCCAAAGTTATCTGTTCTATATTGCCCGAATTAGGAATGGTATAACCCTATCATCAGGATTCACATAAAACTTTATCTACCATGAACACCAAACTTCGACATTAAACGGGCCTAATCGATTCCTTACGGGGGGAATTGTATTACGGCATATAGGTGTGCGAGCGATAAAAAAAAGAATTAACATTTTATAGCTCAGTTTCATTGCAACAGATTTAAGATGAAACTTCATATGAGCAGACGTTTGACATTTGCGAAATTATGAACGTTTTCACCAAAATAGGTTCGCCGAGAAAAATAATTTTGCACATTTAAACTAATGGGATATTTTATGCGAATGATTACAAGGGAAAACTTTTAACCGAAGCGACAAACAGAAAAATATAAAGGAGATAAATTTTTCAAAACGGAACAAACAATTCGAATATTCAACGGAAAATCTGTTATCATTACGCAGTGACAAAATGAAAAGGCGAGAAAACTGCCGGGTAAAAGTTGGATAAAATGTAATCTCCATTTTTAATTCTTCATCGTAATCAATTCAGCGACGTGCTACTTATCTTTGCGCCGAGATTTCTTTTCATTTCCATCAGAGATTCTTGAAGTTTTCTTGGACTCTTTATATGACGCTGGGTGTGTTGGTCTGAGACATACGAGTACTTTTCGAAATGGAAACAGAATCCTGCTTCAGACGTAATGACCACGAATCTTCTATGACTTAACTGGATCTTGTGAGCACTCAAATTGCTGCATTCGTACTAGCAAGAGATCTTCGCAGAAAATGGGATATCATCGTAAAAATAGATAAAATTGACAAACAATTGAAGTCTGCAGAATATGGGTTAATTCTAAGCAAATCTTTTGGATTTGTACTACATTTTTCGTATTTTTCTACAGTTTACAGTTACTTAGAAATTATTACAAACCACTCAAATAGTGATAATGTTTAATTTGCGGGGAATTATTATACATTTTAATTTCTTATACAATCATAAAAAAATCTATCTTGATATTTTAACGGAAATACATCTTTTGACCATCCCTTAACCGAATCTGACTATTTTGGGAATAACACCTCTCCCTCTCTCTCTCTTTCGCTCTATATGTGTGTGCATCATATTTTCAATATTTTATTATTTAATGACTCATGGGTTAGTAAAATATGATATACACACATAAACACACACACATACAACTTATAATTTAGTAGGAACAAAGCACTAATCAATGTTATTAATTATGCTACTGTTAGGTAATGACGTCATCCAGTTTAAACTAAATTAAGTAATATTTTGAAAACAATTTAGTTGCTTGTTTTAGAATAATTTAATATTCATAACAATAATTAAGCTATTCATAATAATAATTAAGCCAGAAGCGATGCAGAAATTTAAGGATGTATTGTTTATTTTGGAATATACATTTGAAAAAGGTCTCTACTCTTATTTAAACAACAGAATTCTTTCTATCTAGTCTAGTTGTGTTCTGGGTTTTATCGATGGTACATAAATATCTGATATTTTGTTATTCATAACCCAAACATTAAATAAAACGTACTTTTCTTCCAAAGGTAATGCATATAAATGAATTACTTACCATGATATTTTATATGTTATGCAAGAACCTTTTTCTTACATATATAGATAAAATAAAATATGAATTGCAAATCGTATCGATTCATACGAAATATAAATAACTACACAAAACTGTCATGCGGCTTAAGAAAATACACGTTCGCTCTTACAATGGAATTTAAATGCCGGAAAAAAAAAGTTGCGTAAACATTATTAGAGTAAATAATGGTGAATTTGTGTAGCTGTGCGAGTAACGAACGCGAGGGATTTACAAATTCCAAATAGCACATTGTATTCAAACCAAAACAAACTCAGTAAAGTTCGCCATCCGGGACAATAAACCCAACTATAAAATATTTTGAAATTTGATTTTTATGCCGCAATAAAACCACTTGTAATTGCCTCCACCAAATTAGCTGTCATCCTTTTTCTATTAAAATGTGTTATTATTTTATGTTGCTTTGACTTTTACTCTAAGATGAATGGAAAAATAAGAGTCTTTAATTATGTAAGATTCCATTAAAAGAAATGCGAGTGCAAGGACTAATGTCTCCGGGCCACCCGGGCCTAATCTAGTTAATTAATTGAGTTCGCTTTGCGGCCACGAAGTACGTTCGTCTCGTGTTGGTATATTTGACCAAGAAAAAAAAAACTGTTATCTTGACTTTCAAGCATGTAGAAGTTAGCCGTGCAGATAAGAGGAAATATAATAAATGTTGTATTAATTCAAAATGGGAAAGTTCACATGAAAAAAATGGCAACGTGTTCCGAATCATTTTGTAAGTAATAAAAAGTGATTTTCTAAGAACAAACTGGGGTTAATGTCAACGTGATGGTGTTAAGGATGTTTCACGTTGACGTAGACAAATGTCAAACGAACAACTTGTTGATAGTCAAGTCAGTTGATAAGCATAGGGCAATTTGCAGCTTCACCTCTACGATAGACTAAACCAATAAGCGATCACGATTACTTACACATACTCTGTGTATATATGTAAACAAATTTCAATTATTATAAATACATCTTTTAAATAAATATCATATTATTTTAGTTTTTTTTTCTTTTTTGGACGTAATTTAATGTGTAATTTTGGTAAATTTTGTACTTTAAAAATATAAACGTTATAATTGTCCTGTAATTATTTTTGCATAAAAAGCACACACACTCATAACGTACGCGCTTCTGTGTGTGTGTCTGTGTGTGTGTGTGCGTGTTTAAGTGTGTGTGTGTGTGTGTATGTATTAAAAATTAATTAGTGATGAAATTTACAGTTATTAGAGCAGATAAATGAAAGGAGCATAAAATTAGTTGAATGTTTATCAAAAATTCCTGAAATTTTTATAGTTGGGCATTTTTCGATAAATGTCACACTATCTGAAATATATGACACAACACAGTATAACTATACTGTAATAAGTGGAGAATATTTGTTAGAGATTTAATTAAAAAATTACTCCTAAAATTCATGTAAAATTACTTCATGAAAAAACATATTGGTGTGAAATTTGATAAAATATCTTTTAAAAGACTGCGGTATAAGCATTTCAAATTTTATTTTTATTTTCAAGATATTTGAATGTTTTAATTCTATTATTAATTAGAAATTAATATTTTATAATATTTGAAGTACATTTCAGCAATGTGGTTCATTATTTCGTTGGTGGAGCGAAATTTCAAACCAATTGAAGCATAATTCTTTTTAACACCCAATGTTTGTCAGTCATTATTTTCAAAGTGTAATGGAACTCGCTATATTTTATGGGCACAATTGAATCACATCTGCGATCCCATCCATTCATGCAGTAATATATAAATTCCTTCTGTATCTCGTGTAACACAACTCCAAACCAAACATTGCTACAATACTGGAAATATTAATCATCTGTATCGCATACATAACAAGTAACAACCGTCTGTCTGTCTGTGTGTGTGTGCGGCTGTAACAACGAGAGGCGGTAGACAGCCGGTAGTAGCAGTGGCAGCGGTAGCGGTAGATGAAGTGAGAGGTGTAAAGAGGACCTTTGTGTAAGGCTAGTCGCGTCGCACAAAATAGTATCGCGATCAATAAAGCGCGCAGTATGCGACCAACAGGTTGCGTGACGGTGGATTTTGTATCATCCTTCTTCCTGCACCGTAACCCTTCCTTTGCCTGCCGCGAGGATAATTTCACCTACAAGCAAGCATAAACCGATTCAACATACTTCAATTTGCCATCCTGGAAAACTGTACGCAAAATTCATATTTTGAACAAAAAAAAATTGAGTTTATGCAAAAGTGAAAACAGTATGAAAATAAAGCTGTTCATTACTTTGATACAACATCAAAGACTGCAAACAATCATTTGAATGCAAATAATTGTAGAGTGCTACATTTGGCTCGGATATGGGTCAAGTGGTACAGAAGCGGTGCTGTGTTGGCCATCGTCTAAGTACCTACGATGTTATAAGGACATGCCCGATAACACCTAGCGCCCACGACACCCGCCCCGAAAGATGCTTGACAATAATCCGTTTATGTCGGTCGGACCGACTGCCTTTTTGCATAACACACCCTGAAGAGATTTCTCAGAAAGCAGAATGCTGATTTGGCACTTTCCGAAATTAGGAATATGGTCTTCGATTTTCGTAACTTCATTTAAACAATAGAGCTTTTAAGTCAAACTACATTTACTCTTAATAAAAAAAAAAAACATCTGCAAACTCACACACACACACACACACACACATTGACGTAATTTCAAAAAATAGTCACACTCAATTCAGAGAAGTGAATTTAAAATTCCGAGATCAATTTGTTTTTATGATAATACTTGCTTATTACATCGTATAAGAAAGTAACAATAGTCGATTGGAAACTTTATAATAGTTTTAGCTCTCTTTTTATTGGAATAACTGAACTTTCCGGTATGTTTTGAACATAAAACTATTGTCACGGTGGAACGGTAGGGTGCTCGATAAAAGTAGTTGTCAAAAGCACAAATAGGTTCTTATAAAAATACGTTTTAAGTACGAAAATATTGGTTTTGTATGACCAAAAAGTGTACAAAACTATTATAGGAATTTTGATAAAGACACTCAACGGACACTTGAATAAAATCAAACACAAACTCATCTTCAAGAACTTGAAAAACAAACATCTCTTTTAACATAGCTTAGGGATAAAAGGTTGGTCTCTGAAGACCAAAAGATCGCATTGTAGAATTCGTCATAAACGAAGTTAGCAAACATTTGTGTATAAACTAAAATGCCACAAACAGAAATAAACTTTTTAAATTTTTTCAAAAAAAAAGCTCACATGTCTATAATTTCGCAATGTACGAATTAAATTTCCGGATCCTTACAACAATATAGATATATAATTTAGGAGAGATTTAAATAAATTTCTGTAAATTTAAGAAAAACATCTATTATACACAATTTAGTCGCCTAGGACTAAAATTTAAATACTTGATAAAGTTAGATAAAACATATTTGATAAAAGATAAATACTTTAATCTTGTATTTGTTTTAATGCAACTAAGGGGTGATAGAACCTGAAGATTAATAGTATACGTATATAGTATAGATTTTCGAATAATATTTGAATTTTAATTAAAAATTAAATAAAAATAATGCGCCATTATTATAATATTCAGTAGGTAAATGAACTTTTGTATACACAAATAAGCGCAAAAAAAAGTTAGAAATTTATTCCAGGCACCGTGTCCCGACGCCATACTCTTATTTACTGTGTGACAACAGCAAGCTCACTTAACTTTTACATCTCGTGAACTTTTCGTAACAAGTCGTGCATTCGTAAAACGTGATCAGAATTCATCCTCAGCTTCCTACAATGAACCAATAAGCCCAGCGTGACAAATTTGTCATCAATCTTTCAACACACACCTAGCAAACAAATATTGAATATAAACTAAGCCATTGTATGTCAATTTGTATCTACGCAATTAATTTAATAAAAATCGATAGATAATTGAGATAAACAAAGCAATTTCTTAGAATCTGCTTCGCATTTTCATTAAATAGTGCAAGGTCAATTTAAGGTGAACTGCATTATCGTCAGTGTCATTGCCAGAGGATGGTAACGAATTGAAATTATTCATTTTGAAACAACTGTCGATGACATTATTATGTTCAATGCTAGAGCGAAATCAAATGAATGTGTCACAACTTAAATTGATTATAGATTTGGCTAAATTAAATCTATTATTCAATTTTGTAATAGATTTTCCATCACTTACTTTTTGTTTTCACGCTATTTCAATCAGTTGCCAACAAAAGTTCCTATTGAGCTTTCAAAATAGACATTTCCTCATTTTCGCAAATTAAACGTAATTAAAAATCATTAAACAACGTAATATTCTAAATTACCACTTGTTTAAAACAAACATTTTGTATGAATCTCTGAACTTACAAAAACTGTACATTTAAAACAATTTATTTCATTTATTATTCGACAATTGCACAAAAAATACCATTTTAAAAACAATTTAAATAAGAATATTAATTGTTTTTTGTGATAGATTGTATTGAAAATCGTTTAATCAATCTGTGACGTATTTGGTTTTAATATAGTATTATGTATAGTATATAAGCACTGTTTGTTTTTGTAAAACGCTTCGTCAAAGAAACTTGTAATTGATTTGAAAAAATAAAACGCTTTTGATAAAAATCCGATTATATATTTAATTAATGACGAAAGTTAGATGAAAAAGTTATTATATACGCAAACCTCTAGCCAGCTATCCTAGCTTCCTTAAAACTTCGGCTGGCTTATTTATGATATTCTATTCAGAGTTCAATGTGGCACAAAGTTTCGCGGTGAACTTGTGCCTGTGTATGAGTTTAATAACAATCGTTTTGTTCCTTTGTTTTCGCCGCAGACATTGTCTAAAGATTTTTTATTTAGAGTTTACTAGTTTAGCGAAGTTTCGTAGTGTACATCAGATATCGAAAATTGTCTTGCCGCAAGACTAATACATTACCCGCCGTTGCCCACAAACAAGTATTATTATAACTAAGTCAATTTGATGTAATATACCGAAATATATTTAATAAAAAAGTCAACTTTTAAAAATACAAGTCAAATCATTTTATTTATTACAAAATAAATTGTTTTTCACTTATAGAGCACCTTCAAATTAATTTTAAAAATATAATAATTTCTTGATAAAAGAACTAGAATTCTTTTCTATTCTGATAAGAATACACTTTTCATGATAATACCCTATAATTTCAAGCCGTTTTTATAGCTGTCTAAAAATGCTATACATCCATAAATAACATCACGCTATACCTAAAATTGGAGTAGTAGAAACCCCACACTTGCGTTTCCAAATATAACGTGAACCAATTTTGACATTTTATCACGCAAAACTAAATATATAAATGTATATAGATATGTAAACATTATTCACCAAGTAACCCTCCGTGTCACAATAAACTAGATGTTTTCATTGTAATAACATGCGATATAGATTTTATTATTAGAACAGTAACAGATTGGACATTTTTAAAAGTTATCGTAACGCCACAATACCTATTCAATATTTTTTTTTTATGTAGTAAGGAAAATCAGGAAAACAATTCAGTTTTAATTATTTCCTCAATTAAACAATTTATTAAACCTTTACTGAAGTAGTTTAAAATGTCAAAGGAATAATGTTACACGCAAGTTTAAATAAACGTGTCTATTTATGTGAAATAAAAAATAAAAAAAAACACGCAAACATGTGATTGATTTTTAATTTTGTGGCATTTGTTGTATCAAGCAAAATTACGCATGTTAAATATTCTTGACAATATCGTTCTTATGTTTTAATTACACCCACAACCCTGTTATTATTAAATGATCAATCATAATTTTCAAAGTTTTTAATTAAGTCAATCAAAAGTCTAGCAGCTGTCATTTATAACAAAAATGAAAAGTGCTTGTGGTTGAAATTAACTCAAAAATACACCGACAACGATTACTATCATTCAACATTAGTTTATTGAATAGATAATCCTTTCAAGTCGAATTCTCGCAAACAGGATTATTATCCTCGTTACTTGTCATTTGAGAGATATGCATTTAATATTTATGTAAACTAACAAATTTTGGATTAATTGTTAGGAATAATAAAATAATATAAAATTTATTGTTAACAAATAAATTCAATAAGCTTTTTCTAAATGACGAATAAAAAAATATGTCAATTACACTCTTTGAACAATTTTGATTAAATTATCAGTCCTAACACTCAAATAAAAAATATATATATATTGAAACGTTATTGACAAGCTTAAGTACACTTTATATATGTATGTATATGAAAAAAGAAATAATGTACAATTTGTATACATGGAATTTTGAAAACTAATATTGGCAATTTATTTGCGAGAGAAAAAACAACACTTCACTCACTTTTAAGGGTGCTATCCACCAATTCTGATTAAATTCTATCAATTGAGGATAAATTTCTGTTGATGACATTTATGACAACTAACAATAACAAATATTAAAAAACAAAAAGCAAAAAAAATTCATTATACTCCAAAACATATCCAATAAAAAAAAAACATGAGTAGCAATAAATTAAAATTTTTTTGTTACAATTTGAATAGGGCAAAATTGAAATTGAAAATTAATAAACCCGAACTATATCAAACCGAGCTTTTCTATACGAATATATGTATATATTGATTAACAAATTTATGTATGCATCTAAACAAATGTTTAACTTTGATGAAGAGCGCATATTTATACGTAATATTTTAGTAAAACTCACCTGTAAGTAGAAGAAGAACGCACAATAAATAATCCATTGGCCGTGGTCGAAACAAATCACATTTGCAGACGATGGACGACTTCGATTGGCACATAGTGTTCAATGTATTACACGCAGCAAAAACATCGAGAACACATAACGCGCACGCACACACAAACAAGCACGATATTAATCAATGTTTATTATTTCTTTTTTACTTTTTATTTATGTTGTTCCTACCAGCATTGAAGCGTAATTACGCTTATTCTGTACAAATGATCACATGGCGCTAATCTGGAACAGAAAGTATCACTGTATTGTCACACGTTATTTTCAATTATTGGAAAACAACGAATCAATCATCAGAAGATTAGAAGATAAATGGCCGAAGGCTCACACGGCAAAATGATTGTTTCTTGTACGCAAAGCTAAACATTTTAAAATTGGATTCCAAATTTTGTCAAATCTCCCCAGAAATACCGTAAATGTTATTTAATTTAACAAATATGTAAACTCTTTTTAGATCCAGAGTAGAATTAAGAATTAAATTTAATTTTAAGTAGTATTTTGCTTTAATGGTAATAATACAAATTTTAGATCGTTTTCACAGTGTAGTATAGTAATTAGTTATATAAATAACTAATATGGTTTTTTACCGAAATATGTACCATGCCTTTTATGGAAATGAATAAATAATTACTTGTTTATAAATAGATGAAAAAAAAGTTTTTTATTCGTTAAAAATGTACATTTAGTTAGTAATTTATTTATTTTTAATAGACTATTGTTTGAAATTTACAAACATGTACAAATATCAAATAATAATTACTATTTGTATATAGGTTGTTTTTTATTTGCAGTTCCTGTTACTGCTACATAAAAAAAAAAAACGCTAGTTTTCCATAAAAATATATAAAATACAATATTAAAACTAAAATTGCGATAAAATTATGTAAAATATTGTCGGTGTTATAATTTTTATGATCTGTACGCGAAAATATTTAACGAATATAATATATATTTTACGAACTGGTGAATACGAAAGAAAATTACGAAAATGGCAAACTAATAGAGGCATTTTCAAGGTTTGTAATAAAATCTTCAGCGAAAGTCCTAATGAAGTTTATCAAGTTGCGTGTGTAATTTAAGAAAATTATAAATTGGCGTAAGTGACATATTTTTATTTATTTTCACCACACTTTCTTTGACAGCTTCTCGGATGTCAGTCAGCTCAGTTATCAACCAATTTACTTTCACTCTCTTTCTCGCTATTTCTGCTTTGTTCGTAGTCGGAAACGATTGTGACTTGAATTACAGCACCGGAAATAGCTAGTTTGTCTACACCATAAATATTTTCACTATTAACAATATATGAAAATCTTCGCGACTATATAAGGATATACAGTTGTAGTTATAAATAAAAGAGAAATATAAATAAAAGCTAATATTTATATGTGTAACTAACTAAATAAAATATGTTGTGTTATTTATACAGCAGCGTATATATTCACGAAAAAAACAAAATTCTTTCGCGTAAATCGTAAAGCTTGCCTTGCTTGGATCTTCTAGCTGTAATACTCGTAAATTTTTTTAGCAGGGTATGTTAGTATGCAGCGGAAGTCCTACTTTTAGGCCACACCAAACAGTTTCAACATATCCTAGCCACCTATATTTTCATGTTATAAATTCAACTAGTGCTTCTCAATTTCATTTACTCTGAACTTTATTACTAGAAGCTCAAACATATTTTGTATCCGGCAGTTTAACAAGGAATAAATAAAATATACTTTGTCGTTAGTTATTTAGCTTTTATACACAGGGATCGTTATTTATACAAAATTTAGAAAATACGATTTATTTACTATAATTATTGTTTAGGATAACAAAAAAACTATAATAAATTAAATTAGTTTATTTAATCCAGCTTAGGTTGAAAAGATTGAAATTGGTTCGGTTGACATTTTTATTGACGAAGTAATATAGAAATTTTTTAATATAAAAATATGCCCATAAAACGAAATTGAAATTCGGCGAATTTACTGTTTTAATTTAAAGTCAGTTGTCAATTTTATAGCGAACAATTTTTATACACCTCCATTACGCCCGTTTCACACTTCCGTAAATTAATTTCGCACGTTTGTTTGTATCCGGTCGTAATCTTATTGTGTTTATTTTTCACGAAAACAATAAGAAACATGTTAAATTAGGCTTGGGATAGGTTCATGTTTGGTAAGGGAAAACATTTTTGTTTGTATAAATAATAATGACATAGACATATATTTGTGTGGCTATTTGAAAGGAAAAATAACATTCGAGGCTCCAGTGATCCTTTAGCGAGAAGGATTTATTAGCCACGCCTCTCATATGTCACTGGTCGCGTTATAATACTGTCATCGTATGTTATTTTTCATTTCAATCGAGCTCTGCGTAATATGGCTAACAGTAAAACATATGTGGATAATTTGTCGATTCGCAAAAGCCTATTTGAGATTGGAATATCCTGATATCCATGGATTTTACTTATTTAAAAAAATGTATGGGTATCATAGCGTAGATAAATCCTGATATTCATGCGAGCTAATGTGTCATTGTATAGGATTGAAAATCCAGTCACTAAATGAAATATAAGCCTATACATTACAATTATATTGTAATTTAAATTGTAAATTACGCAGTTCCTTTTAGACTGGAGTGCTTATTAATTATTAGCAATTAAATGTCGCAATTGTTATCATATTACGATGTTAGAAAGAGAATTTTAAATCGACCTCACACCAAAAGATCTTTTGTGACCATTTTGCGCTTTGGCTATCAAGTATACCAATTTAGATAAAAACAATTTGATTTTAAATTGTTTTTGTTACAAGCGGTACTAAATACGATAATCACCAAAAATAAATAAAACGAGACGAAATTAACAACAAAAATCAACAAAATGGCGTCAACCGTAGAGGTGTATACGATTTTTAACAATATATAGTTAAATTATGAGAAGCTTTCATAAAAATCAAATTTTAGAGTAATATTTGGTCTAGTTTTAGCTAAAGTGATTGGTTAAGTTTTATGGGAAATAATAATTTTATTATGTTGTGAGTTGATATATGCATAGAATCTTGAGGAGCTTAATAAAATAATACGTGAAGTACGGCAAAGTATGTTAGTCTTAAGTAATAACTTGTAATTTTCGCATATTTCAAGATATTAAATGAAAAATGAGAAAATTGTATATAATATACGATTTAATAAAATATATTTATTTATTGAAACATAGAAATGTAATATAATGAAAATATGCGAACGTCGATTAAATATAATTATTATTATAATAAATTATTCATAATATATAAATCATCAATAAACCATATATTTATAATTTATATTAATGTATTAATAATTTATTTGCTAAAAACATAGCAATAATTATATATGTATATATGAGACATGAAAGAATAGTCTTTTTTTTTATATTTCATATTAAAATATCAAGTAAGCTCATTGAGAAATAAAACATTTTTTAGCAAGTCGGAAGAAGAAATCGATTCCCTATTCCGTAAATTATTAATATCTTGACCCTGTTTCCAGATAAATATAAATACCATCTATTTTTAAGCGAAGTATCCGTTTAACATGTACGGCAAGAAAAAACGATAATTAACCAGAGATATTTTTAATTAGGAAGGTTCATAAAACATAGTTTTCTACCCTGATTTTGGTTCAAATTTTAGTATAGAGGAATTTAAATTAATAATTTGAATTTGTATTAAAAAAATGTAGTTTTATATGGTAACGTTAGCAATTCCATTATTAATGAATTTAGATCTCTGATTTTGTAAAAAATTACAAAAAAACTATACATTTTAAAATTTTGGTAGTTAGAAACGAAGTAAAAAATCGTAAAATCAAATAAACTATTTTTACATCTAGATTTGACTCAATTTTTTTAGAATCACGCAAAAATTATACGAGATTAACGCAACACAATTAATTACAGTAACCAGGACATTGATAGGATAACGTTTTTGTTATATTTTAATTGCATATTAAAAACCAACAAAACGGTTCATAAAGCAATATAATGAATTACTCAGCAAGCCATTATATCAATTTTCCGACGGAAAACATACCTGTTGACCATTCAAACATGAAAATACAGTTTCCACAGCAATTTCTCACTAAAGTTACCGCTTAACAAACTTTACACAATTTTTAGCAGCAATTTACACAAATTTGAACGATTATTATAATCAAATATAAATATTTCAAATATTTAAGTCAACATTCACTAATTAAGGATAAGATTTATAATTTTAAATGGATAAAACAATGATTGAATATTTACTTATGTGTTAAAGTAATTATAGTGTTGTTTTAGTTTGTTTTTAGGAAATTTTAGTATGTTTATATAGTGGGGTTTTGAAAGGGTTAACGCGCACTCTTTAGTGTAAATAAAGGGTTAAAATACGCACTGTGTAGCTGTGTAACTCGGGCAATCCTTGCTTTGCCTTGACTGGCAGGTAACAGAGCTTGGCAACGGCGCGGTACAGCTTGTTGAGCTTGCCACTGCGCTTGCGCTTGTGCGAGGAAAAGCTCCCGCCAAAAGCTCATTCATCGACTCTATGGCACACCTATGTGGGTGTAAGCTCCGGTGTTCTGGTGTATGGGCGAATGCGTAAGGTGTAGGTAGATTATATTAGTTCTTTGGCGTTGCGGTATTCGGTGTAAAATTGATTTAATCATCAAAAAGCACAACTTTCGTGATACCAAACAGAGAATATTATTTTTATAGAATATTGTATACTCAATATTACAAGACCGTGTGGCCTAATGGATAAGGCGTCGGACTTCGAATCCGAAGATTGCAGGTTCGAGTCCTGTCACGGTCGAAGTCTCGAATTACGATACTTTTAATCCATATTAAGGATGAACAATTAAAAAAGAAAAAAATATATAACGAAAGAGGTTTTGCCTAAATTGCATTGACAATTGGACTTCTAAGATCCTTACTGGTGGTAAAAACTGATATTACTCTCGATACTCAATATTACAAGACCGTGTGGCCTAATGGATAAGGCGTCGGACTTCGAATCCGAAGATTGCAGGTTCGAGTCCTGTCACGGTCGAAGTCTCGAATTACGATACTTTTAATCCATATTAAGGATGCACAATTAAAAAAATATATATATATAATAAAAGGGGTTTTGCCTAAGTTGCATTAACATTTGGACTTCTAAGATCCTTACGGGTGGTAAAAACTGATATTACTCTTGATACTCAATATTACAGGACCGTGTGGCCTAATGGATAAGGCGTCGGACTTCGAATCCGAAGATTGCAGGTTCGAGTCCTGTCACGGTCGAAGTCTCGAATTACGATAGTTTTAATCCATATTAAGGATGAACAATTAAAAAAGAAAAATTATATAACGAAAGAGGTTTTGCCTAAGTTGCATTAACAATTGGACTTCTAAGATCCTTACTGGTGGTAAAAACTGATATTACTCTCGATACTCAATATTACAGGACCGTGTGGCCTAATGGATAAGGCGTCGGACTTCGAATCCGAAGATTGCAGGTTCGAGTCCTGTCACGGTCGAAGTCTCGAATTACGATACTTTTAATCCATATTAAGGATGAACAATTAAAAAAGAAAAAATATATAATAAGAGAGGCAATTAACAATTGGACTCCCAAGTTCCTAATTGGTAGTAAAAGCTGATACTCTCGATACTCAATATAACAAGACCGTGTGGCCTAATGGATAAGGAATCCGAAGATTGCAGGGTCGAGTCCTCTCACGGTCGAAATTACGATATGGAATACTTTTAAATCCTTCTAAATATAAATAACTTAAAAATTCAAAATTATGTGCTATATAAAATTGATATTGTTATACCATATTTGATTTATAAATAAATATATCCATCAAGAATTTGGTAAACAACATTGTGGGTAAATAAAAAATGCGATACTTTAGGTGATCTCAGGGAATTGAAAAACAATATAAAAATTCAAGCTCCTTTAGCATCATAACAAATATATGTAAATATTTTCTTTCACCTGGATAATCTATTGTTTCCATTTTATAAAATAATACTTATATATATGATGCTGGCAAAATATCAAAAAAATAATCATAGAAACGTCCAAAAGTTGAACATATTTAATATATTTTTATAAAATATATAAATATATTTATTTCCATTCTAAAATTTAGCGATTTATATTGTTCTAATTTTTAATGAGGAAAATTAATTTGATATACAATTTGGTATTAGTCTGTAAAAATCACCAATTATTATAAGCAATTATTTTCATACCAAAGCAATTCCCTGAATTGTTTACGAACTATGTAAAATTTTCTCACAATTTTTCTATTTCACTATCGTGGTATATGCTATAATGACTTACGTCTTTATGTGAGCCATTTCTAATTATTTTACACTAAATAAGATAAAAAACACAAAACTTTGAGAACAATGTCATTTTCATTAAAACACGAGTAATTTATATGTAAATGCAAAGAAAATGAGAATTTACACAAATGTTAATTCATATAATAAAAATGTCACGAAAATGAATAATCAGTTGTTCATTACAATTAATGCATAGTATAATGAATAATTAATTTTACATCAGACATATTTTGCGAACCATGTCAACACATCCATTTTGCAAATAGCATCCAAGCTATTGTATATGCAATACATACTATATATGTGGTGTATCTATAGCTAGATATAATCCTAGAAACACTTGGTAATTCTGTGATCAATTGTGCAATAACAATACAGAGTACATCATCTATACTGGTCGTTGGTGTATTTACGATTGTACATACATGTGTATAGTATACAGATTACAATAAATAATTGCGATGTACACAGACTATTGATTTCGTATTAAATCCGTTTGGATATTATTGATGCAATTATCAATGGTCATAAGCGATTTTTATATGAATTTAAACGAAGTATTTCTTAATTATATCAGTTTTGTTTGCGAGAAAGATATATAGTATTTAAATGTATATATAAAAATATATATGGATAAATATAAAGGTATAAATGGAAAAATATAGAAGTATAAATGGATAAATATAAAAGTATAAAACAATAGCGGAAACCATTAGCAGCAACACAAAACGACACTTCTTCCATCGTGATCAACTTTAAACTAAATTATATTTTCCCTATTGATACATTGTTACCTGTAATACTAATTTTTGAAAACGAACAGAAATTTCGTAGAAATTTAAGAGGATTAGTGAACCTTTTTCTTAAACCGATGGTTCGGGCAAAAAGAAAGGTCAAAAAAAGGTCCAAAACTTACCGCCGGGCTATTTGAGTATGCGCCCATTTTTCGTTAGCAATGGTCAACTTTTATGATAACAAAGTTTTACTGGATATCATATTTTTTTATGAGACCGTGTGGCCTAATGGATAAGGCGTCGGACTTCGAATCCGAAGATTGCAGGTTCGAGTCCTGTCACGGTCGAAATTTCCTACTTTAAAACAGTAATGGGAATCAATTGTTTTAAATAAATACATACATTTAACAATACAATTTCACGCAAATATGTATATTAAATATTAATATTTATATTATTTGGTACCGAGTTAAACATTCATAAATTTATAATTTACAAATATCCTACTAATAAATTTATTATACTTAATTACTGGGATCGTCCTTATAGACTTTACAAAATTCATTTCGTTTAGTATTTTAAGAAAATATACATTGTTTGCAGGATGCATCGTGCATATATAATCATCATTTAGAACTCTGCTAATCCTGAGCAGTCAGTAGCTGAGAGGTTCATCTGGGTGGGTAATAACACATCGTGCGAAGTCTAGCGGTCCATGACGTTAATGTAATTAAGCGGTTATAATTATTTCGAAGGTTTCATTAGGACGAATACGAACCCAGCTATCCTAACTTAATAGTCTGACTTTCTAGAATCATCATTTTGTATCTTTGTGTATCGTCACAAACCTCGTTAGTTTACTATATTTTACAAATATATTTTCACTTTATTACAGTTATATCTGATCTATAGGGAATTTTGTAATTTAATTTATCAAAATTTAAATAAAAACTGTAGGTTATTTATAGTGTTCCGGCTATAATAACTTCTTATATATAAAAAGACTTTAAGTGACCTGATAAATTTAGCGAAAGCGAAAAATACTTTTGTCAGGGTCGCATGGATCTAGAAAGACTCACTTTTACTAAAAATTGTCGTCTGAAGAAGTGTTTAAGCATTCAAATATTGCTCTGAGTGCGCCACTGGTCTCTTGAGCGAACGTGCGATTGATTTTCAGTCTATTATTTGTGAAAGTCAAGAGTCTTACCCTTCTAATGTTTACTTAACAAATTTAACATCACAATGTCAGTTTTACGGTTGAGTTGTATTTTTCCTTAGATTGCCGCATAAATACTGGATTTTTCATCTATAACAAAATACATGAATTCATCCATGAAAGATCAACAATAAACTTTGATGGTAATTCATTATTTAATGCAAATTTCCAACATTTTGAAGAATACAATTTTTAAATTTTACAACATACTTAAAATCAATATATTTGTGTAAAGATCTGAAATATTTATTTGTCTAACATTCCAAAATCAAAAATTCTTCACTAAAATATTTATTTTTGGATGGCCAAAAAAGTTTTTTATGGAGTAATATTAGAGTAATCAATACTTGTTTAAATGTATATATAAACGAAATAATGCTTCTAAATATGAAATGTAATAATCCTTGTAAATAATAAATGGTACTATGAGGGTTTCAAGAATATAATACGTCATCAATATTTAAATAATATGCATTTGTACTCTAGGGAATATTAGCATACGCAAATGTGCACCTGTGTACCGAAATAATTTCGCATTATCTTTAATAATACATGCAAACACGTACTCACATACATAAGGTGTGTGATAATTAGTTTACAAATACATTTTGGTTTGTTAAGATTTGTTTTGTACTCTAACGCAGCTAAGAAGTTATAATGATTTCTGAAACATAGACTCGCCTTTTTGTGTACTAAGTATCGCTTCGTTATTCCTAATAGCAATTAAATAATTGGTGAATAATTCATAAATATGTTTGAATTACATTTTCTTGTTATTATACATAAATTCAAAACCATTTCCATGTTTTAAATAAAAGGTATGAGCAATAATGCTGCGGTCTTTGATATGGTAATACCAACATAGTATAAAGTTGGGTTTGCAATGAATATATTTACTAAAATATTCTAGAAATTTAAATTAAATATAACATACATTTAGTACACATTTTATTAAAATTTAACGAATAATAGAATATAATTGTTAAAAATATAGAAACAAATCTGTATTAGTGATTTAAATGAAATATTAATTAAAAAACGGGATTATGACTAAAGTGCAGTAATCTAAATTTAAAAAAGGTCCATTATCGAATCAATACGAGTGGAACGCTGTAATTTGATACATACAATTAAGAATCTATTTATAAATGCAAAATGATTAGTTTAGCAGGAAGGTTCATCCCACGCTTGGCACTCCAGGCTGATAGAAGATATATTTATAAATATTGAACATCGTGTGGTAAGCGTACATCCGACTTAGATTATAGGATGTGATTGGATGGATGCGAGCTAACATTCATCAACAATAATGTTTATATTGTATTTATGACTGAATTAACCCAGTTTTAATATTTATTACGAAAGTATTTGCGACATTTAAATCATTTTAATATATTTTGTATTGTTACATTTTTGAATTGAGTTTGAAAGAAATTTCCATGAATTTGGAAAACAAATTCACAAAAGAAGAAATCTAAATGCGTTTGAATGGCATAACAAAAGTTTTTATAAAAGTACGAAATTTGACACACAAATCTAGTCGTTGAATTATTCAAAAGTGAAAAACTTAATTTTATATATGTACTGTAACCAACACAAGTTTTTACAATAGTTTTTTTTTTTTTATTGGAATTTCAGTGATTGTTCAACAAATAATATCGTTCCCTTTAATGTTCTGCTTTTCGGTTAAATTCGTGGCGTATTTAGGAAATTTCGCGTGCATTTGATAGCGTCTACTACTTAAACGATCCCAAACACGTAAGACGTAAAACCCACAAATTACACCCTTTAGGCCTCATACTCACGGAACTTTTCGTGTAACGTAAGCTTTTATTTCGTGGACGGACTATTACCGGTGCTTAGTCCATTTTATATTCAAAGTTAAGTATTTTTGTGATGTAACTATATTTATAAAGTAATAGTGGCGAAGCTAACAAAGTAAAAATAATCCCGTCAAATGTTTCTAATTAAGTAACAGCTGTTATGACACGCAAATGAATGAAATATTAAATTTCCAACAGTGACGCGCGTTTAAAATCGCATTAATATATTGAGTGAGTGCACCTGCGCATATTCTGCAAAAATCTTATTTTCCAATCTTTCGTTGTCGTCCTTTGTTTCTCCTTCAAGTGTTTTACTTTAAAATTCCTTTTATACCAATTATAATCTAACGAATAATAAAATTAATTACACCCAGCGATACGACTTGTTTTTAAACGATTCAAATTTGAATTAACATTTAATTCACTTATTTTAACCGAAATTTAAAACGATACAATAAAGACTGATTAATTTATTTTTTCTATTTATTATAAATATGTGTACCTTTATAAAATTAATAATTTTTTTGTTATTTATTACAAAATTATTCACCGTATTTCTAACAAAAAACCTGACATAAAAATTATTATTTTCTACATTTGTACATTTAATAAATTTCTAAAACTCATCCAGAATAATGCTTGCTTTGCCGCGACATTGGATGGTCTTGAAACATAACAATTTTGCATGTTTCTCAAGGCATATAACAGCAGTGAATAAATTCTGCGTTTGATAATAATAATTTTAAAATGTGTCTTTGCTTCTTCGAAGAACACTTTGCTCGCCAATTTCACGCAGTTTAAACACTGGAATTCTTGTCAAAGTTCTGTGTAAATATTTATGTAAGCGAAACGAGGACACGGTTCCAATTGAAACTTTTGAATATAATACGTTTGAGGAAATGTTAAAAAGATATATGTATGTTTAACGTTATGTTACTACTATTTCCGATAGATATATTCTCTTTAAACAATTTATATACAAATTCCAATTATATTTAACTATTTACAAACAACCTGTCATACTAAAGTAACAATTTATTAAATTCAAAATGATTTATTTGACCCTGGATAGGTTCACGAGCAAATTGCTATATAAATAGTACAGTCACTTTAACTAGTTGACAAATAGGTGTTGTAAAACATATTTGTAATAAATGAATATAAAAAATATTTTCGATAATTAAGTTGTGCGTACATACAGTGATTGAATAAATATATATTGTAACCTTGTGTTTGCTGAAATTCGTGGATTCTTTGAAAGAAGCCGCGATCAATAACCAGCCAGCAAACGAAAACTCTGCTCCTTGTTAGACCAACAAGTGTAACAAGATATTTTCCCTAAATAAATATCACATAAAAAAGCCTACCTCTTGAGACAAAACACAAGAAATATATTTCAGAAAGCCAACTTGGCTTTATAGATTTTATATACGTTTCAATAAAATAAAATAAACACGAATGCTCTTAATCCCATATCACATATATCATGTTTATACTTAAATAAATTGATTTTCCTACCTGACTTGCACTAAAAATCAACTTTTAAATTTAATCAATTTCATTTTACACAAACAAAAATCACTATAAAGTTACGAGCTACGCATCACTACACTAAACGCGATGTTTGATAGGTACTAACTAAGTAGTGATATTTCTATATGCGCAACGACAAAAATAGTACTGATAAAGTATCATCTTGTGGACCAATTTAATTTCATAATAATAAAAAAATTCTACTTTTGGCTAATTACGCTATAGTTTTCTTAAGATCAAGGGTCAAAAGTATGTAACCGTTTAAGTAATTAAAAAATAAAATTGTTTTCACATGACTAAGTCCTGCGTATTCTAACTATCAAAAGTATTGTTTATTTATTAAATTCTATAATAATTCCATAGTAAATTTAAATAAATCATTTAGTTATTAATAAAATTTACAGCTTTACACTATTATTTTTTGAGTTTTAATCAGATTATGATTGTCAATCATAGTTAATAAAAACAATGAATTTTGTTTACGTTTCTTGCAATTTGAATAGGATTTAGTATTAGCTACTTTGAAATGTTAGGAGTTAATTAACATGTTGACTACTAAACTAAGTCGTACGAATTCTAGAGTTTCATGTAAATAAATTATATGCTATTGTGAATACAAATAGATGGATGGAACATAATTCCATTCTGAATTATTTATTATTATTTACCCTGCTAAGTTCAATTTGCAGGAAAGAAATATATAATTATACTATGAAACTGATGTTCTTACAAAACTGTACTGTTATGTTAATTATAGTACTGAATTATATTGTAATTCGTATACAATTTTTTTTTGATTACAGTATTATTTTAAGTGTAAATTTTAAAAATTATAAATTTGTTTTTTATAGTGTAGATTTTTAAACCGCTTAACGTTTATTGTACAAATATGCATTTGTTTCAGTTCAAAAACCAGTGTTTTGTTTGTAATTGCAAATTGTTAACGCGCATAACAGTTCGCATGTGTTAAGGACTACAGACAGTTTACGTAATCACTGCACTAGATAACAGATGGGGCTATTTGTCATATCTGTGTTATCTGGCTGCGTTCAAACTAATTTATACAAATTGCTATTTCATGTATGTGTGAATATTTCTATTTGGATTTTAAACTAATTTCCATAAAACTGTTTATTTATTATTAACAAATGTGGCGACAATTATCATAATTTTATCATCTACAATTTTTTATTTCTATGTATATATTTTTGTATGATTGATAGTAGCAAATAAAATCTCGTTATATTCTAATATATCCGTTTGAATGAGCAACAGTATTGCGTGATCGATTGAGAATTGTATAGATACACAAGTATGATACTGACGTTCAATTTCAAACATCAAAGACGCTCTGAATTTCTGTTGAAACTTCAACCAACGATAATTTTATCAACAGATCAGTTCACTTTGTCGGTTTGAATAAATTCAATTAAAATTATATATAAATTTCAAACAGGTATCGCGTGTTTTCGAATACTACGGGATAACTTATTTAAGTTTTTAACATTATTCGAATTATCGTTTCCTAAATACTTTATAACGTTTTATAAATACTCAAATAAAAAAAATTATATACAGACATAAAAAAGCAATTCTACATTTTTATTTCGTTAGAATTTTCGATAAAGCAGGAATATAGAACGTTAAATTTAAAACATGTAAATAGATAATAGTTAACTATTTATTAAAATGAACGTAATTAAAATGGTATGGTATATTTTCTGATATTGTTTAAAAATTATTATATTAGAATAGAAAAAGCACCCAGTGTGTAGTTTGCATACCTACATTAATCTGTGTGTGCAAGTGTGTGTGTAGTTCCGGTTGATGAGACAGACATTCGGATTAAAGGGCACCAGCGAACGGCACCAGAGAGTATAATCTACCCGGGCGTCGTGTCGTGTTGAGGCAAGGCAAAGCAAGGCAAGGCGAAGGCAGATATTTGGTATGATTACGAACGTGGAAATAGTAGATGGTGACGGCGACGTCGTGCGTTGCTATGCCGCCAACATGTCACTGTACTTTAGGTTAATCGTTCGTCCCTTAGCCCACAAATGTCCATGTCTTGCTCGTGTTGCTATTATCTATCTAGTGTATTGGGACATTGTACTTAATTGTGGAACTATGCCGCAATTACTTGCTGTATAATGACGACATTTTCCAAATATTCCAATGCTAATTAGATAACTTATGAAATTCCCTGTCAATTATCCATCAAAACTGACGAAAACTATAACTATTATTTTTTATTAAATTTAAATCTTGTTGATGTTCTTCCTTGCGTTGACTAATATGAATAATTTTCTCAAATTCATAAAATAACATCTACACATATACAACTTAGCCCTATTGAGGGTAGAAACTTATTAATAGTACTAAATTTATTATAAAAACCAAATAAATATAGGAGTATTTTTTATAATTCTGCACAAAACTCTCTAAAATAAAATCTATTGTTTTGAAGATTAAATCTATTAATTAATGTAAGCTCAAACATTAAATCGCATGGGTATTAATAAATAAACAATGCTTAATATAAATTTAACTATAAAGATATTTGTAATTGTTTACGTTTACGAATTATGATTTTTATTCCGTGATGTTAGAAAATTATATTTTATCTTCTATTCACTAGAAGATCAAAGAATATTTGAGACAGATAATCTTTTAACAAATTGAATATAAGCGTTGCTATGAAATTATCTCTAGATTTATTTAATGAAAGTAAATTTTAATAGATATAAACATATTAATTATACGACGAGGAATATGCTAATTGTGTACACTGTAAAAAAATTAAACAGAAATGGTACATGTGCGTAATTAAGTTGTTTTTAATTGTTTTTTTTTTTTGTAAAGGTGGTGCATTCATTAAAGCGAGTGCACATTGAGCTAGCATTGCTACAATCACTCACGGCATGGTTCACAGCACGCTACACTGGGACCTAAGGCGTGGACTCGGCCCCGAAGCCCCATCTAGTACTTATTACGGGGGCGCTGTACCGTGGCTATTCGTGATTATACTCAACACACTTTTCGGCTCCTTCAGGACCACTCTGCTCGGATTATTTGTTTTTTCAGTTATACAAGCTTTTAAGCCTTATTATTTTGTTCGTCTTTTTAATAAAACGACTTTTATCCAGAGTTTTTCAAATATGATATTTTTAGATTTTCAGAATCTATTTGCTTTGATAGAAATACTTTCTCCAATAAGAACTAATTTCAGAATACCCAATTAATATTAATTAACTGTATATTAACAGTGCTTTAATATCAATAATTTAAAAAAAAACAAATTTTTTATGTACACAAATATCTTTAATATTAAAATTCATTAAAATAATGATTTTAAACTCCTCGTCAGAGTTCACCCTACTTGTACCGCTTTTCAGTGAACATAACATTTTACAGCGATGTATTTTTTTCGACAACGAAATTTAAATTTACTCTCACGCATGGGTGTTAATTTTTAATGCAAAATCCTACTTCAAACACTGAATTCTAGTAAAATTATAATAAAATAAATTTTTTTCGACATTCTACAAATTATATGACTGTTTAACATAATTCTACCTAAAATGTATGTAAATTTTACTCTACTTAGTATGCTTGTTTTTGTATAATATAATTAAAAGTACATATACATGCTTTTACTACATATTTTAATTGTAAAAATGCATGAAAGATCTAATATAGTATTAACAAAAATTTAAAATAAATAATCTATGTCATTAAACATCCAATATATTATAATTTTAATTAAAAATCGTCCTTTCAAAATCAATTAATAATTGACAATTGCAAAATAAACATTTTTACACATAAATATTTTCAGGAAAAATGATAATTTTAATTAAACTTAGCCTATAAAGCTTGTTATTGTTTTCTACTTTTACAACTATTGTGTAAACTATTGCTGGATTATTTGACAGAACCAACAAGCCATTTCGCCTAAAATATCGACTGATAAATGCGCGATAAAAATGTGACATAACACCCATATTTCCGTGCACTAAAACGCACAATAATGGACGCATTGTTTATTTTCGGTAACAATTTCACTGCTTTCACGTTGTTCGGTTCTCTTGTATATACAATGTCAACTGTGCTTTAGTTTCACTCATATACCTGGATTCTTTTGTCTTTTCTATGAAATATAAGAACACAAAAAACAAACAGAGATATTGAGCAGAAAATAAATATTTAATATTTTTTGAAATAAAATTGACGCGTATATATATTTTGTGTGTGTAAATGATATACGAAACATTGGAGTAATTATGTATATTTTTTGGTGAACCACAGTTGTATATGTGGCTATATACGTCTATCGAATTTCCTGTGGTCTTCTTCGATTTGCAGCTGGCCAGCTGTTTGGGCAGATTCAATTTATCTCTATGTCTGCTATCACCACCGTCGAAACAAAAGAATATAGAATCTATATGCGACGAATGGTGCGAAAATCAAAGGAACGAATATACGGGTATCTGTTTCTGTTTTTCTTTTGTTTCCTTTATATATTTATTCTTTTCAGCTCGTTTAATCAAGACAGATCTTCTAAACGATCCGGAAGGCTTTTTCTTCACACCCAATGCCGAAAACGTACGAAATATTATAGTGAATTTACACTTGGGAAATTCAACATACTTACAAGGGTATCATTATTCATGAAATATTTAAATCTAATTTTTCATTTTACATTTAGAGATTCTAAAATTAATTTTACTATGATATAATATTTACGCTTAATATTACGTAATCCATAAACAGGAATGTTTGTCTATGAAGAAATAAACTATATAGAATTCATATTTCTATTGAAAACAAAACAATTTTCCAAGTTGGATGACTAGAAAACAAAAAAAACAAAGAAGGGACTAGAAGACTTTTGAAAATAAAGCCTCAAGCTGCAAAACTATATTTTATATCTTTTCTGTTATTTTTCTGTTAGACTTATTTAACAAAAGAAATGAAACAAAGATAACTACTATTGTTCCACGTTTATTTAAATAACTTTTAGTTACCTACGAGAGTAAAATTTTTAATAAAAACTAATTGAAAAATATAATGCAATAATAGGAAATAAAATTTCTTAAATTATTTTAGAATTTTTAGACCTAAATTATAAAATGTTACATTTGAATTGAATTTTGCATAATGGTATTATAATTTTGGAGCAACATCAAAATATTTAAATTTAGATTTTAATATTTTTGTAAAATATATTGAAAGGAAGTGTACGTATAATCGATTATTGATGTAAAATTATATATTTTACGTATAATTGTGTGAGATGTAAAGTAAATTTAATTGGTGTATCTTTAGTGGTAGTTCGAGTATCTTAGCGTATGTACGTTGCCATAAATGTAATTACAGTTGTAGTATTGGGTAAGATATAGTTGTTCTTCAGGCATATAGCGCAAGTGTGTTTGGATTGTATGTTTGTATGTATGTGGAAAGGATTATAACACTGTTGTGGTAGCCGGGGAATGCCAATGATTAAAACTGCCCGGAGCGTCAGGATTTTCAAAAGCCCCTTTATATGTTTGTGTGATTTGAGGTGTGTACACGCGAGTGTATGTTTGCTTATGGCCCGGCACATATTCCATATGATGTTTCACGAACGACAATGTTTGTACTTGAAGTTTGCACGACTGTAGGCATCGTTATTGCTACCTTTCTCCAAAACACGCTTTACTTTATTATATAAAGTGATTGCGATTTATACACACATTTTCAAACAAATACACAATAGTTTTTACTATTGGTAAAATATCTAAACTATTTGCTACAATGGTCATTCTAGCGAAATATTATATATATATATATATATATATATATATATATATATATATATATATATATTTATATATATTACGATATATATAGTGGATACTATATACAGAATATAGCATGTGCTGTACTTGACAGAGGCTGATTTACACTTCAATTGGCCATGGAGCAAGATCAATAATACCCTATGTATTACAGTAGATATCTGTAAGTGAATTATATATACAAATATATAATTCATACAATATTCAAGTTAATATATTATTAATATATTAACTATATATACATATATAGATGAATTTATCTTAGTAATTATGCATATAGCTGTGAGCTATTCAATTGTTTTTGGAAGGAACCAAATTTACGTTTTAACTAGATAATTTCCTAACTTTATTGATAATTAATACAAAATTCTGTATAATATATATTTGAAAACAAAAACTATGTATATATATAGAAGTATGATGTTATGGATTTACGGGTTAAAATGTTGGAGTGACCGAGATAAGTGAAGAATTAGACTCATATGGAGCAGTTCTGAAATAAATCGCGTTTCAGAAGATTTTATACGCAGAGCTCACTTCAGTGTTTTAAACCGTCTATCGCGCAGTAAATGTACTATATATCTCTTTAAATGTGATATTTTGGGTGCGTGTGTGATCTATCGTATACGCCGGGGATTTGAAAGTCCTTTTCCGGGATATATTTAAGTTATTAACTGGAGGGCTTTGCGTTATCTACTGTGAAAGCACTATTTTTAATCAAGTTACATTCAACGTCCTCTGACAAACATGACATATATTCAAACTCAACAGCTCAAGTCACAATATACTAAAACGATTTTTTATCAAGCCATTTAACAAAAAAAGAAAATAAAAAAAAACTATGACTGTTAACTTAATGGAACTTATAACATAGGCGTTTTTTGGAGTTTATTGTAATTTAATTTTATATCCGGATCCCAGTTGTTATTTATATATATAAAATAAGCACAAAGTTACATAAATTTGTTTGATTTTCCTATCCTGTTATCCTGCCAGGATAATATTATTGTTTGTTTATTTCCGGCAATGAAGGCGTTATGTCTGCTCTCTCATACTCAAGGCTAATTGAAACCAGCACTCCTTGGTAATCGATAGAGATATTACACCTACATACCTGTCTCTACCTACATAAATAAATATTGTTCAATGTACATACACGAATGAACAATAACGTTTCTAGGAAACTCATTGCGTACCTGTTACATTCATATATCAAACATTGCATCTATTCACATAAATAAATATTTGCATCAAACCATTAAAAATTAAAATCATCACTTTTCAAACAAAATTATATTTATATAGTTTGCTTGGTTTCTCATAAGTCCTACTGAATTATAATAATAGGTCTAAATGTATTTTGAGATATAAGGTTTGTTCCAACGAATTATATACCGTTTTCCACTTATCAACACTCAGTGCTTCATATGCACCAAATGAGGTTCACAAAATTGCACTCGAAGTTGAAAACAACACAAAAAATAAGAGCAATCCAGAAAATTGAAACTTTACGCATGCGCATTATGAAAATAACGTTCCAACAAATTTAAAACGCAATCGTTAACTGTTCCTACACATTTTTGTGGAAAAGATGAGAGTGGTATGGCATTTTATTTTCTCGTTGCAACAACGAATCAAACAAAACGTAATGGGTACCGGTAAAGGGAAGCCCTTCCGGTTTAGTGACTGTCCTGGTTCAGCGCGTTAAACCAGCCTGTTTTGTACGTATATGCGAGAACACGTCGAGTACGAAAAGGAAGTTCTTTGTCAAACGACGCTGATTGGAACTGTCGATAATACAAATATCCAATACGCCAATACAACTGTAATTCATTTATGTGGAACGGTTATCTATTGCTGTTTTGATGGCGCTGTTATTTGAAACACACTGCGTCATTTCGTCTACTAAAAAAAAGATTGCTTTCCCGTCAGAGTCTTACAATTATTTATCACAAGATATTTGTTTCATTTATCTGGAGAAACTGATTGGAAAATTTATTCTCATTATAAATATATTAGAATCATCCTCGTAATACTGTTTTTTTTTTATTATTATTTCACGGCGTTGTTTTTCAGTGGATAACAAAGAGATTAATCATCCCTATCAGACAGTGAACAGTGTATGGCGTCCAGACAGCACAAGTACTTGCGTTATGTATGTGAAGTTGTTGGTGTAATTTTATACATTTGTATGTAAGTGTCTAATGCATGAATAAAACAGAAACAATTGACGTCCTGATAAATCTTTTTATACCGTTGCACACTGCATGCATATATACAGTAAGGGTGGAGTTGAATGGTGAAAGATTGTCAGGATGTGAAGGTATATAAAGGATTTTCTGTCACCGCATTAATGAGAATTGGTATGTATGTGTATATGTTTACTGTATCGCAATATGATTAATGTTTTGCAAATATATGCAGTGCTAAAATGTTTTGTAGTAAAAGCTATTTTAAAGCTGACAATAAAAAATCTGTGCATTTATTTTACTAAAAAATAAAAAAAATTGTTTTTTATTTTACTTATGCGCGGTATTTATGAATAATTTACAATGCCAATTGGTTTATTTTGCGAAATTATTCACGCATTTGTAATAAATGGTAAATTTGCATCATTGAGCATCTAACACATTTATCAAAACGTCGAAATTGACAAATTTCAAACAAATCTCCACTTGTGGGCCGAACGTGGTTATTGACAAACTCAACACGCTTGCCAACTCCACACATTACTGCGAAATACTGTGGTTAGATTCAATGTACACATATGTTTGTGTTATCCAGATATCCACAGCTTCATTGGCTACATCATGTGTGTGTGTGTGTGTATGTATATATGTGCGTTTGAATGTGTGGGTGCGTTAGTGTGTGTGTGTGTGTGTGTGTGTGTGTGTGTGTGTGTGTGGGTGTTTGTGTTCGTAGTGTGGTGTGAAGTGCCCGTGAACCCAAATGTCCGGAACACAAGGGCACTCACGTGTCCGTCACTGGAGTGACCACTGACGATTTTTCGATTGCTACAATCGGCGAGAGCTTTCATCCATCGAATTCGAACCGAACTAAATGTTAATTCGACACACCACCACGAACGATTTAACAAAAAAAAAAAATACTTATTTAATCAAATGCTTTCGTGAAGGGCAGCCTACCCTTATTGGATTCCAGTATAATGTTTATAAGCTGAAATTAATTTCAGTTAGAAGTAAAAAAAAAAAATAGAAAATACGAAGGCCATGGAACAGAATTGAATTATTTGTGTGCAAGAATACAACAGCAGCAGACCATATTTTAAATTAAAAAATATATATTTTTCTGCTGAGCTATTGGAGCGCAAGAAAACAGAATAATATGATATACCCTCGAGTGTTTTGAAGTAACCATTGGTTGCAGATGTTCTCCGCCACCATAATACTTTTTATGTAAGACACTACTTCAAAAAAAAAAAACAAAACACCCTGTTTACATCATTTCTTGCTGCGTTTTCTTATTTTGTGAATTGCTTCGGAAGAATTCATTAATAATTTGTCCTTTGTTTATATTTTCATTTATTTATATTCTGTGATTAAACTTGTTGATCGAAATGTTTGTCTACGGATGTTTTCACCTGTTAATATGTTCGGTTCCATGGTTTATTCGTTTCCTGAAAGATTTATGTGTTTTGCCATTTATTTTACAAGTTTAATTACATAGAAACGAGAGGCTGTTTTATTTTGACTTCCATGTTAATTGTTTCGAGTTAAATTTAAATTGTTTATTCTCCTGGAAAAAGAAATGAAAAATAAATTGTACGTTGTCTTGCAACTTAATTGCTGACTGGTTTTTTTCAAACTACGTCCTATTTTTCGTGTTTTGCAATTGTTTAATTAAATATTCCAAAAGACCAAAAGAAAAAAATGTTTCTTACAGCTGAACATTTCTCAAATAAACATGTCAATACAAAAATTAATTATTAAAAATAAAAATAGTATTTTTCAATTCACCGCAGTATAAACCGTCATCATTTAGGAATGAGGTTTTAGACTGCGTAAACTGTATTTGTATAGAACAAAAAGTCGTGACCAAATTAGTTTTTGTGCTTCATAGTTCAGCATAGGAGACAAAACAAAAAAATCTAAATATTATTAGGAATTAATCTTTTTCTGGAACCCCACATACAAAACTCAAAAAAATTTACAGATGCAAAAACCAGGAAAAACCTCCCCATTTGCTTATAAATATTCAACAGCCGGCGACAAATTAACTCTTAGCGAGCGCACGTAAAAGGTTTCAACGGGTTGCTGAAAACCGGAAAGACAACAGGCTAACGATATGACGTCCGTCGATAGTGCGGCCAAATGGACGCGGACAAAATGGAGTGTGTAAATTACCGTGACATGGCATGACATTAGTTATTTGTAACTGTCACCCGACCGGTATGGTGCGGTGCGGTGCGGTGCGGCGCGGCGCGGAATAGAATGAGTATATGCTCACACGGTTCGTCCCTTGCGGTCCTCGAATCGATTTTCCGTTTCAAAGAATTTTCCGGTAATGAATGGGCGAGCGAATGAGCGAACCAAGTGAAAACGAAATTTTACAGTTGTCATTTGAACTTGGTATAAAAAAAACAACAAAGTTTAACCACGGGTGTCACTTTTACAATTAATTACATAAGCGCTTTATGTTACAATTTTCATATTTCTACAACTACTTAATAATAGGATAGAATTTATGCTATAAATTACCTGAAGTGTCCCGTACTGAACTTTATTATACGTTATAGATATATCTTTAGAGAGGAAGGATAATAAAATATATATTTTTTAATTGAAGAGAATATAATTAATTATTATATTAAGTTAGTAATTATTGTAACCGAGAATTTATTAGTTTCTTTTCTTGAATATTTCAGTTATTTTGTATAAGAAAATAAAAACAATTTTAAATCCGATGTTTAACTTTATTAAATTCCAATTCGAACGAATTGGAACACAATTTAATGTTTTTAAACGAATTTTAAAATAGTAGCTGCTTTGTTACCGGTTGTTGTCATGAGAGGGACTGTTTTGAAATGATCTCATATGGAATTACTGTTTGCAGAGCTTCAAGTTTAGGCTTAGATGATATGCCTTTGATATGTCAATGCAAAAAAGTGTACGTAAACATGTCACAACAAGCGAGCAAGGACCTGCTGCTGACTAACATGCGATGACGTGTGTTATAAATTCCACTGTCGGTCTCAGCATTTTTTTGCTCGCGTGTCAGCTGACACCCAGAACTTTGAACCTTTGAGATGAAGTTAACTAGTGTTGACAAAAAATAAACCAAATTCTAAAAGTTGAATATTTCTGTGTGACAGTCTTTTTAAAATTCGACAAACTTTCACGTTTTGATATAGAGCCCTATGTGCTAGATTCTCAAAGTGAAACTTTTACTTTATTAGATAATAACATATATTTGATTTAAAACAATTTCCAAATACTTTGTGTGACACTATTAAATTTCCTGGAGCTAAATATAAAAATATAGTTAATTTCACCTCAAATAAAAACTGAACGCTTGAAGGAAAAATAATCATGAAAGGGTTACCCCTTATCCGGGCTTCAGAAGCGCACCGGTTACCCGGAGCATCCGGGTTTAAACCAACATTTGGACCAATGGGAGCCCTTGCACTGGACACATACAATTTATTACAGTATACCGTCGTTTGCTTTTTTTTTTCTGCGGTGTTTAATTTTAAATTACCTGCCCTATTATTTACATTGTCTTGTTTTATTGTTTTTATTTCCTGTTGCTGTGGTATATCGAACATTTTTTTGGATTTTATTCCCGAATTGCATTGTTTATCTTTAACAAGGATTGTGTTTCATAAAAGTTTGTTTTTGTTTTTGTATGTTATATGATATTTTTGTTTCATTTGATACAACAAAAAAAATTGTATACACAGTAAAGATAAATATTAATTTACTATTAAAAAAAAAACCTTTCAATATATACCATGTAATTATTATAAATTACAAAAAAAAAAATCATTTCACTACACTATTTAACTGTCATTGAACACATATTTGTTTTGTTTATAATAATGCATCATTAATTTGAATATAATTAACGTTTATTGCGATGTTTTAACAAATATAAACGTTTTGTTATATTCATATGTGGGTCAGTTGCTTTAATTTATTATCATGCATTGCTTGGTGTATAAGATAAATTTGAAATGGTGAGAATAATTACTTGATTTCATCCATTTGTTCAGAATGGTAAGTTAACGATTAAGTTCGGCCAAAGTCAAATCGAGAATGTACTAAATTTGTCTAGTGCGCTATATGTCACTACTGTCACGATAACTATTTGAAACGTATATATCAGCTTGTACGTTTACAGAATTGCGATCAAAGCACTATATACTAGTTGCTTATATACTATAATGGATCTAAGGCACATCTGTGACACTCAGATCCACTAGACAACACATTAGATGAAGTCGTTTTTCTAACAATACCACTAAGAAAATTCTTAAGATACAAGATAATTTAAGAGTTTAATGAAATTCGATGATAATTGATCTAACAAATTTATTTTATGTAATATATACAGCACGTTGTAGTAATATAGATATAATCAAATAGACAATTCAAAAATGTATTGGTGCGGAAAAGTTGTTGGAAACTAAAGTAATTAGAAATTTACGAAACGTAATTTAAGTAAAATCAAACTCGATATTACACGTTAATTACACGGTAAGCTAACCGAAGTGACAATTAACTTTTCAAGTTTTGGAACAGTACTTGCATGCTCGCCGAGTATATACTCGGTTACTTAACAAGCGGATAAATTAAAGAAGTCTCTAGGTGCTTGCACTGGGAAACATTGATATTACGCCACTTGCACACGTAAAGACACAAATAAAATAGTAAATCTAACAAATTCACGATATTTTAAATACGTTTAACTACTTCGAAAATTAGTTAATTTAAGGTTGCTATCGGTAATATATCGTCTCCAGACAACAGTAATCCATTACGAAATAGAGTTACTAATTACAAGGTGTAGATCATAGTCAAGAACGGCAAGTATACATTTTTATTTTATAAGTGTTTCATGATGGGTCACGCTACCTGTTGGTCGACTCAACTATCGATTACACAGGATCATGAATACTTAATCCTGTTCATAACATGGATTCACAGAGTATATAGTGCATTAAATGAATTATAATTATGTCGATAATATAGTAAATACGATTATCGATAGAACTGTTTAAATGTTAAATATTTCTTAAAGCTAAAAAGCAGCTTTAACTAAACAGAATCCACCCCTTGGCTCCAAAATGCTAACAATCCAACCCCTAAATAGCTATTAAATACACATATTCCTAAGTTTAATATTTATGTCATATTTCAAATTGATTTTATGGAAATGAAAAAAAAATCCATCTAATGAACTATTTGTGTTTTTATTTTACTATTAAGAACATTGATTACCACCTATTATATTCTATCAAATATGTAAATGTAATTTGTTTTCTTCCTTTATGAAAATAATATAGAACATAAAAATAAAACCAAACACATAAATATATAAAATATCTTTATGGTAAAGAGGTAAAAATTCCTGTTATAAAATTAGTAAATTCATTTTCTAATATGTTTTCGAAACTGTCTGAGTATCCTAATATATTTTCAATAAAATTTAATCCATCTTCCAAGCAATATTCATAACATAAACCATAAATCGTGTGACATGAGAATTTTCCGATATTTTCGTCGATTTTTCCTCCCGTCTGTCTGGCTCGGGCAACGCTGCACGCGGCCAATTTTCAGCTATCGTAACCGTGTGTGACACTACCTCTACTATCATCCTTGACAATCAATCAACTTCATCGTCTTTGCAAGCCACCAAACGCGTGCTTCATATTGTTTACGATCCTCCGCGTTCCAAGTGCTAGAAAAAGACAGTAAATAATCGAACAGTCCTGGGTGTTTTCGTCGCAAGTATTTTATTTCACGAAATTCAATTTGGCAACTTTTCACTTCGATGTTCATATTACGAACTATAACATCATCAAATTGGTTCTTCTCAAAATTAGACCCTAACGAAACTATTTAGAAACATTCTTCAGTTTTGATTTTGATACGTTTAGCCAGTAGTGACGTCGTTTTAATATATTTTAGTATTACATTTAGTAGTAGTGGCGTACGAGAATTATTAGTCATAATTTATAATGTTTAGATAAAAATGGTTAAATCAGATTTTATACTAATATTAAAAAGCAAATTAAAATTTGCATAGTAATAACATAGGATATTAGATGTTAAAAAGCATATTTACAAAATCAACCTCATAGCGCGCGTTGTTAAACTTTTATTATTATAACATTTGAAATTGATGAGAATTTTTATATTTCTTTTGTGGTCATATAGAACAATCCGACTTTGATGAAATATCTATAATATTATCATGAAAATAATATGAAGTTATCGCGTTGTAAGGATTTAAAGTAATTTAACTTTAGTATGATGCAAAATAACTTTTTAAGTTGTGAAATTTTATAAAATATTAAAGTCGGTAAATAACTTAAAATAAGTCATTAAATACGATAATTCATAGTTTAGTTGTTCGTTTTTAATGTACACCGTTTTGGTTTCTTTATTTGATATTTATATTTATTGGGTCTCTCTTCTACGCACAAATTGAAATTCCGTATATTGTTGTTATTATTGTTAAATTATATCCATTTTACAGTTTAATAGTATTATCTTATTCACCATAGCCGATACGTTAGTAATGGTTCAATGAGGGAAGTTTGTCACCGTGCAAATAATGATTGACAATTGTTTTGTATTTGATAACAAGGTAAACACAAATTTGTCTGAGAATTTAATAATGGAGAAGTATGAAGTGTAATTTCTCACCAATATAATTATTATTATCAACGGTTTGTAGGTGTAATGCGGCTGTATACTTGCTAAAGCGCGTTCAAGATATTCATTACCAACAGTATAACTGCTACTAATTACAATCTGCTAATTCCATTAGTTTCTAGAACAATTACACTAATCTTGCAGAATAATATAAGCTTTAGCATTTATAAATTGTAATCATTTGGAGAACGACTCGGGTTTATCTGAAATATTAATCAACCTAGACAAACTAAAAATAAACTGTCTTACATTTTATGTATTTATATCTCCAAATTTGGAACATGATAACATTAAGTGCGTAAACTGTCACAAATACCATCATTCTCAAAATGAAATAACATTATAAAAAGTGACAGTTTTTACTAGAAAACATACATATTGGATCAAAAGATGATCACATACCCTTTTGTTTACTGAACTGGGGAAAGCTGAAATAAAATTTTCCAATTTTCCTCATACAATTTACCGCACCATTGAAGCATGTACCGCAACAAATATTACCATCAATATAGAAATATAATAATACAAATATATCCCCAACAAGAAACGCACTTAATATTATGTAATGTTTAATCAGAATATGTATTACATTTTAAATTAAATATATAAAATATTAATTTAGTTTCGATATACTTATCACAGAAAAACATGAAAATGCTTTTCAATTTTTTAATGCGTTCGTGTGCATCTGAATATTTCATGGTGGATTTTTTTCAGACTATCCCACCGAACGGCCTGAACTTGTGAAAGGTGTTCATACATAATTTATGAATATATCGCGTACGTACATTTGAAATTTAGTTGTAATCAATACCTTTGTAAAGTGAGGCCTTCGTAGTTAATGAGCGGAAATATGAGAAATTATAATTAAAGTTACTTTATAATATGATAAGTTGCGTTATAATTGTAAGTTTCGTATTTGTTTTCTATTCATGTATCTTTATGTAATAAACAGACGACAATTTTGAATAAAATGCAATTTATGAAAGAGGCTCCCATTCTCGTCATGCTCCTATATATGTGTAATCATGAAAGTAGGTCATGTGATTCTTAAGAATGTATGTTACTAGGTATAAAGTATATTTAGTGCAGAATATCGTGCCGTACCATAGAAAACGTGCTTTTTAAAACGATCGTTACGCTGAAAACCGGAAAATATTTTACAGTTGATAAGAAATGTGTTATAAAAAACACATCGAGATAATGTTTTAATTGTGTTGAAGTTTCGAATAAAATTACAAGGGTACCCATTGTTCTCAATGATTCACGTATAATATCAAGTCTATTTTTAAAGATACGTATTATTATTTTACACGCTTTTAACATTACAAAAAATTACCCTACCATTATCCATTATTTACGATGCATCAGTATAATTTTTAAAATCATTACTTTAAAAAAGTATCTAGTAATTACAATTACACATATATTAACAGTGCATATATGTATATAAATAAAATAAATATGTACTATATAAAATAGTATACAGATTACTATCATCGTAATGTATATGATAATTTTTATAATACGACGTAACTGCCCATATTTTATTTATTTTTATATATTTTATTACAAGTATTATAATTTATTTCTTTCCATGATATAATGTACTTTATTTTTCTCTAAATTGAGCATTTTATGCACAATTAAATGTGTGACCATTACATTCTATGCAGTTTAAAATAGCAATAGAGGAATAGAAAAAAAAAGATTTTTTGGTGGAGTTGCTGATTAAAATAATTTTTATATTTTATTTTAACTCAACTGCGTAATTTGGTAGTTAATACTTTGTTAACCATAGCAAAAAGTTAACAGATTTATAATAAATATATACTGACTATACGATCCTTTTTCGTAAAAGGAGCATGATTATGTAAATATCATGGTTTATATGTAAATTTTAATAATTCATGCATAAAATATTTTAAATTGAGAGTAATTTTTTGGCATTTTAATTTGCATATAAATTTATTCTTCTATTAAAAAGGCAAATATTACTAGCGAAAAAAATTATATATTATGCAACGTATAGCAAGAAACTTCTAATCGTTACAATTTACGAGTCAATCATCATGATTGTGTAATACGCTGTAAATTTATAGACGTAATATAAATAAGACATTACATGTTTTTTAGTTGCACAATGTAAACCTATATTTGTGTGAGGTAATCAGAAAAAGGTCACCTTTATTATACTAACTAGTATGTAGGGAATAAAAAATCAGCGATGAACAGATTAAAAAATCTCAATCTTAGTTTGATGTAAAGTAATAAAAACCTGAAAATTTATGGCGCATATTTACAAAGGTGAACAATTTATGTATATAGTGGTGCGCACCCTATTATTTCAAACCATTCATTTTATCGTAATATGCATCGCGCACAAATTGTTACCGTCATGTAACAGTGTTTAAGGTGTTTTAACTAAAAACACTGAATATGTTCACATTGCTTGTTTATCGCTTCGTTGCAGCCGCGCTGCAACAATTTATTTTCGTAGAAATTGCTTTGTTAACTATACGAAATTAATTAATGTTTAGTTCAGAAGAGATCTCAATATATGATAAATTGCTTATTTAAGAAACAAAACTACGCTTTAATAATAATGGCGAACATTTCAATTTAAATGTTACATACAATAGTGAAATCATAAAACCAACAATGTGAGAGGTAAGTATTATTTTTATGACTATTTTGTTCATGTACTCGTTTACACCCGCGGTTGTATGACGTAGCTATTTAAGTTTCACATTTCAAGATTTTCAATTGCTTTCAAGTCTCAAAGTAAGTATTCCTTCGGGTCTCGAGCACATTTACAACAACTTCAGTGAAATATATCATGAATTTTATGAAATATTACATCTGTTTACTGTAGGTATCTGTTTATTTATTACCATTCCCGTGTAAATTTCTATTGGAATTGTTTTATTTTAATATGAAACACTACCAAAATTGTATTTAAACTATAATACATTTTATAATAAATTACATTTCGTCGCAGTTCATTAATTTTCCGAACAAGGGTTTCGAGCCGTTCTTTTAGTATTGTTCAACAGACTTTTGATTAAAAAAACAGCAACGTTGCGATGTCTGGAAACATTGATCCATTATCTAGATTAATATTAACATGAGTGTCTTTCTTTCATATACGTCACTGCGAAAACCGTCACATGTGACACAAAGACGTACACAAAAAGTTTTGAGTATAAAGGATAAAAATGCGTACGCATTACAATCAGCTTACTTCTTAGTGTCAAACGAAAATATTTCCTTTAACGTAAGTTGGGCATTTTCGCGCTGAGAAAATCCGTGAAAGAAAAACAATGCCGTTTGCGTCGAGAAAAACGAAAAGTTTGTGCTTGGGCTGGTAATCCGGTGAGAATAACAAGATTAAAACTACTTGCCACCAAACCAAGTTAATGCCTCGCTGTTGTTCGGAAACAATAGCTAGTTTTCGATTCTTCTCTTTCTCATTTAAACCTATTCCTATTTTTTATTTTTGTTTTTAAACTTAAAATGATAGAAATGACGACAATAAATCCGTCTGGGTTTTAAAGTTACCATTCTTATTTGATGAAAATAAATAAATTGTAATTTGTGTAGATTACGTTTGTAGTGAAGTTTATTTTAGAAAGTTTACAATTTACGTATATAAAATAATAATTAAGTTATGAGGCAGTTTAAAAGCAGTGCTTTAAAATATTTCTAAGTGAAAACAGATTAATGTTATGTTTTGGTTGGATGGAGATATAGGATCAATTTTTGGGTAGAGCTTGAAGAAGAAGTAAATGAAGTTTTAACAAAATTGTTGCAAATGTCCACATGATATAAGATTGAAAATTAATTATAACTTGAATCCAATAATGAAGATAAATATTTATTTCTTTATAAAGTGTGAGATAATTAACGCTTTGTACATATTTAAGTTTGAAATATTTGGGGAATTTAATGGAGAATGGAGTGTAAATAAACAAAATAAAATTTAAGTGCAATTTTAGATAAAATGTAATATACTGATAAAACATGTATACGGTATGTTTCGCAAATAGCATTTCCGTGAAATGAGTACTTTAATCATTGGTCCATTTCGCGTTGTCATCCGTTCGCCGCTGGGTAGTTAATGATTTTGACTGCATGATGGCAACAAGCGAGCAACACGAGTTTGTCGGTTACATTAGGACCCCGTAATGAAAACGAAATTAAAATTACCTACGCTGGCACGACTCCCGATTGCAAGAAATGGCCTAAGTGCTCGTTGCTTCGTTGAAACGAGCATAGTGGTGAGGGTGAGTTTAGTGTAAGGTGTTTTATACAAGAATCAGATGCATAATTGAATATTTTTCTTGAAAGCGCTCGTCTGAAACTTGTAATAAAAACCTAACAAAGTTAGCATCTCCTTTTAAAATTGATGAATTTTGTGCCACTTGGTACGTACACTCTCCCGAAAAGATAAACTCACTCCTCTAGAAACTAAGTATTTTGATTAATTTTGGTTCTTAGTATACTCTTAAGAAACTCAAAGTAATATCAATTTAGTCTGCGCTCTTTAATTTTATTAATTTTAAGTACCTTTTAATACCCATTTGAAGACAAATGTAAATAGAAATATATTAGACTGAATTTACAACCAAGACAATTCCAGGAATACAACTCTTTTTTGTTATATGGCAAACACATTATTGTTTGAAACAAGTTTCACCTTGAAGCTTTCTTGTGTTATGAATTATTTGGAGCAAAACTTACAGCGAACGAGAGTTCACCTAAGGTAATATTTGGAACTCATTCAAGTTCAACTTTCGTGGTATTGATCTCAGAGGAATAGTATGTGACCGTGTGGCCTAATGGATAAGGCGTCGGACTTCGAATCCGAAGATTGCAGGTTCGAGTCCTGTCACGGTCGAAATTTCGAATTTCGATGCTTTTTAATATAAAAAATATATATACTGAGGTTGAGGTTGGACTAATTATTAAATTCCCTACGGAATATTACAGGACCGTGTGGCCTAATGGATAAGGCGTCGGACTTCGAATCCGAAGATTGCAGGTTCGAGTCCTGTCACGGTCGCAATTCGAGCTCACTTTTAATCGTCCTTTCGGTGGATGATTTTATAAAATTAAATATTGACTAAGGACGGAGCTTTAAAAGCACTAATTGCAGCTTAAATAAACGATATAGATAATATTATCCACACTTCATTTTATAGGACCGTGTGGCCTAATGGACAAGGCGTCGGACTTCGAATCCGAAGATTGCAGGTTCGAGTCCTGTCACGGTCGGCGTTGCAAGTTACACTTTTCAGAATATATGATTTTAAAAATATAGTATTACGTAAATAATAAATAAGAAATTCAGAGAAATGTTTACAAATTCAACTTCTAATAGAACAAAATTCTGTTCTTTGCGAAATATATAATATGAAACTGTAATATTTCGTTATCAATTATTCACTATTTAATTATAAGTATATTTCACTTTATCATAAAGATAATTTAGATTTATGAAGTAGATTTTCGTTATATTTGAGTTTTCGTTTATTGTACAAAAGGGGAAAAAAAGCCAAAACATCCATCACACATAAAATTAGAATGGCGAATTTTTTTTTCATTTTGTGTAATTACTTTTTAAAATTCTATTTCCGTCAGATACAATATTTAATTAGTAAACTTTTATAAAGTTTTGTATCCAGTTATTAGGTATTCATTAAAAGTGTCGAAATATTTATTAATCAGAATTAATAGTTAAATGTGTATGCGAAAAGTTGCGAAAAAATGAGATGATAAACTTTTAATATATTCAACCATAAAAACGCAATCCATAGCGAAAAAATTAGTTTGTTTAATATCATGTGTAAGATAAACGTTACTAACAATTTATGATATGTTTTGTTAGATGAAATTATTACTCACCATAATTTTACATCGTAAAATAATTATAAAATACAATAACGTACTAAAAATAACCATAAAAATACCATAAAACCACTTTTACCATAAGGATTTGATATTTTACGGAAATAATAACAATAGAATTTCAAATTAGATCGAATTTATGATTGCACATTTCAGATTTCAATTACAATGGTCGTTGTTGGTGTACCTCTTCGAAAATATGGATGGTTGTGGTGGAACATAGGACCCTGGTGGGTGCATTAATGTTTAATGATTTTGCATTTGATACAAGTGTGCAGGGGGGCTGCTATCTGTATAGGTTATGCGATGGGGAGCCTCCAAATGCGCAGGTTTTCCAGTGTCTACGACTGTCCAAAGTAAACTGAATAGTGATATAGAGAGAGTGAGAGAGAGAGAGAGGTGGATGCAAAATAACCGCAAGCACTGTTTAAACCCTCGAACACAGTTATAGCAACCGCTGCTTGGATACTTGGAGGTCTTAATAATTTCGTTTGCAAATGTACTATCACCTACTGTTTCCACACACACACACAGACACACAAAATACCGAAATGGCATCTAATAATCACAAACATTCGGTTTGAATTACGTACCACTTTGATGAAAAACAACATTGCAAACGTTGTTTGTGGACGATTGCAGGAATTAGAGTCCTGCTAGATGCCGCAATAACGAATTAATTTTAGACAATTAAATCAATTTGAAATAACAGAATCACGCATTGTACCTACACCAGTCGGTGAATACACATCAAAGCCTTTTGGGCTGTATTCACTATTATATATTAATAAAATCCTCGGTATACTTTGATGTTTTGTTGAACGTGTTAATTAGCCCGTTGTTCATTTTATATGATATACAAATACATATGTTTGTTTGTTTGTTTGTTTGTCTGACGTTTTCATGTGCAAATTGTAGTTATTTGTGTTAATTTTCTGTTGTAATATGGACGTATAGTCAAAGTGAATAAGTATACGGGCTCCCACATGTTGTAATTATTAAATTAATATTTATATATTTTTTGAAAATGTCATTTTTATCTCGTTTAAAATAAACTGTTTTCAAACATATTCACTTTAACGAAATAAGGTAAAACTTCTATTAGCATACATAATTTTCATTTTCATGCGACAATTACAATTTTCTATATTGCATCTATAGTTCAGTCCAGATTTCAAATCTGTTACGTTCCGAGCTTAAAATAGAGCATCTAACATAACATACTACTATTATTGGAAATAAAGCATAATTTTGTAAAAATATGTTTGAAACTACGATGTTCATTATATATGTAATCTTTTTCCTAATTTCCATATTTAGACACTTGCATTATTCCAGCCTGCAACTTCGTAGTTTTATAACTATATGTATATGCGAGCTTTGTCTTTCTGTTATTTTAAATTTAAACGTAATTTCGCTGTATTACCTTGTGCCGCGGTAACAACAGCTGTAAATTATAAAGTTGCCATTGTGCAATTTCTCTAATTGTTGTTTACTCGAAATAACACAAAATACTTGACGTTACATTTGAGTTAACACTCATGTAATTATAAAGTTATACCTGTACGTATTTGCGCCACCGCGACGGTGTTCTTGGCGTAGACATGTCGGACGTGTTACGAAAATTTCACATGGAATCTTATTAAACACGTTTTGAAATATAATCTAACTCGCGAATTACTGTTGATGATTGCAAGTTAAGAGAGTTCCGTTTAATTAAAGTTTAAACGCATATTGTTGTTTTCATTCAATTGCTTCACATAGTTGAGAATAAATAAAATGACTAGTTTAATTAAAAAAAACGACGATAAACGATGTTTTATAAAACATTTTCAATTAAATGTACATAAATATTGAAATGTGCTAATGGCATGTTTGTTATATAAATCACAAGTTTTTGCAGTCAACTAATTTCAATTACATAATACATCATTTGTATCCGACATTTGAGATTTTAGATAAGTTTTTGTATTAAAATACGTGAAACTAAAAGTTGGTTTACAAATAATTTCTGAAGTTTTCGCACGCAACATTTGATTAAAAAATGTAATAACAATAGATTTATTACTGCTTTCTTGTTTACTATTGCAACCTTGAGCTTATCTTGCATTTTCTATATATTTTATGTACAATTGAAAAAAGTTATAATTTTATATCATTTTCAATCAAAAATTACACTTAATATTCTTTTCTTGTAACTTTATTCTAATTTAGTAAAATAAATATATTTTATTTTTATGAAAATGAATATAAACGGTTTTCTGCCACCTTATTTAATGAGAATAGGTATAATATTATATATGTATTTTAAGTTATATCAAATTAAATAAAAAGTATAATTTCTGTAATCATTACAGTCGAAATTAAAATTGTCAAGTTATCCAAATATTTTTTTAATAAACTATAAAAATTCTTAAGTAGGGCAAAAAATATGGCAACATAAATATTTTTATGATGACTTTAACGATAAGCAAAGTCACAAAAAGCGGAAATTTTCTTAAAAATGCATGTGATTTTCGTTGCCGACACATATTTCAAAATTCGGTTATATATTAAAGCACATTCGTATTCACACTATGTGGCCCTATAAAAATATAACAAAATTGAATTCTACGTGAGTGTATGTGAAAAAATTGTGAATTGAACAGCGAGAATGTATATTTATCATGTATACGTTTTAAAATAAATAAACCATTGTTATTGCATATTTTATTGTAACGGTTGGAAAAGAATAAATATTATTCACAATGGAAAGAATCTTACAAAAGCTTTGAGTGGACGTGTGCAGTGTAGTGGGTGGATTAATTATTTCGTTGGGTAGATTACTGGGTTTATATGTTTGAATAAACGTCAATAGCCGGGAAATGGGAAGTATATAAGAAATGAATAATTACAGTAATTATTTCTCGGTTTATTTATAAAATATTGATGTAGGTAAATTAATGGCAAAAGTTTCGTTTATTTGTTGGTTCGCCAACATAACCATTATAAGTAATTTCAAATAATGACTGGTGCCGCTGTCTGAAACGCTAATCTCAGAGCAATTACTACGGCTTATATTATTTATTAATCGGTCATTTTACCATTTTACCTTCGTTTCAGCACAAATACTTTATTTAATTTGTAGCTTTACAAATGCATAAAGTACATTTCAAAATTCCGAAATATATAGTTACATATAACGCGGCGTTGCAGAAATTCATATCGTGTCGAATCATCATTTCTACTTTCTTATACGAAATAATAAGTAGGTATTGTATTCAATAAAAAAAATTGATATGGAGATTTTAACGAAAATATACCTTTTGACCTTCCCTGAATGGAGTCTAACTATTTTTAGAATTACATTGTATGTGTTTTACAGATTAAACAGCAGAAGGTAAAATTAAACTTAAGATTCTTATATGGTTGGTAAGGAAGCCTTCTATTTTTAAAATAAAATTCTCACTTTTAAAATGAAACCATTTGTGCACTCACCTGTCAAAACTAAGTAGTTGTAATCACTTTAAAGTATTTTCACTGTAACACTTCACTTTTCCGCACTTATGAAAATAATAGTTATTTTACTTTTATTTACTTCAAACAAAGCTTGTTTGTTCAGAAGAATATCTGAAACAAACAATACTAATTAGTACCTTTGAGAATAAAAGCATGTTGTAATTTTTAAAATGTTTAAATCAACAGTTATTTTTAGCGCTAATAAAAACATTTTTGATTATATTATATAAAACAATTTGCAAGTAGTAATTTAGTAAAACTAAAAAAAATATAGTTCATAATGGCGAACAGTAGAAATAGCTATTTTTGAAAAATAAAGTATACGATTTGAAAAAAAATCGAATATTATTGCGCTCCGTACAATATATGTTCTTTGAGCTTTGATCAAACGTATACAGCAAAATATACAAATAGAAAAGAATACAATCAAATTGAAAATAACAAAAGCAACTTAAAAAGAAAATACTTTTTAAGAAAACAACAAATATTTTTATACATTTCGTTTGAAAATGTAAAAATATTTAGAAATTCTCCTACAGCAGATTTCCTATAAGCTTTTCTTTCTCAATTCAAACACAACAATAAAATACAATTTCTATAGATTTAATATATATTGATACGCATCACACTATTTTATTAACGAATTCACATCAAAGCACTTTTCAATAAAACAATTACCGCAAACACCAGCGTGACAGGGGGAAGCATAAATGTTGATAAACATAAAACGTGACCGGAAAAATTCACTATTTATTTTGACAGTGTACTGAATGTGTTATCCAACATTCAGGCCAACTTGTGCAACTGGCGGGCAACAGCTAGGTCAGGGCACTGAAGCTTTGACACCCGGCAACAGGCGCATGCCTGAAAATTCCCGCCTTCAAAAAGCTTTTCAGTATTATTAAATCGAGATCTTTTTTTATGCACGAAATATCAGTTATATATTGAGTTAAGCATGGTTTGAATGTGTATGTGTATAATCTAAGAAAATATTGACAAAGTTTGGTTCTATGTCAGTAACAGATATATCAAGTAGGAATTTTATCGAACTGAAAGTTTTCTACGTTAAACTGTTTTAAAGTATTGTAACTTGAAATTGAAAAGTCTTCGTGTGCATGAGTGCGTAATGGTTAGATGTTAAAGGTGTATGAGTTAGATAGTAAGTTAATTCGTAATCGGAATTGATTTCGTTTTGTTCTTGAGGCGATGATTTTATACAGATATCACCTAACATTATTTGTTACGCGACTAAAATATCGGGGTGAAACTTATCGAACAGGCCAAGAATAGTTTTATTATTTATGAGTTCTCGAGGCCTTGCTATCATTGTCACATTCATCAATTTTCCATATGTAATAATTTCTATGCAATATATATGTGCTTATGGATTATTACAGATTTATTATAAGTTGATGAAAATATTTAAGTTATGAATATACTAGCAAAATATACTTTTAATGAAAGCGTGCTTTACAGCATATGTAAATAATTTTTGCTGCTGTTATGTAAATACAGAGTTTTATATCAACTAATTTAATTATTTCTAGCAGTTTTCTTTTGCTGCTATGTTATTTTGTGTGTTTTATTTTCTTATTTTCTATGGTTTCACAGTATTGTTGTATTTTTAATTTGTTTAAGAATAAATGTTTATTTGCTAAAGTTCCGTTATTTTAATGCAAACTTAAACAATTCATCACGAAAATTATGTAATTTATTACCAATATTTAACGATAAAATCCATATTTTTTATGGCACATATGAATTATTAAGGATAGGATAAATTGTAGTAATTATCTTAAAACCAGAATCTAGTCTTTAGGTTGTAAGTTTTGCATGATTTATCCAACACGCATATCACAATAAAACATAATAATTGTATTAGTTTTAGTTTTTAATTACAGGGATGTCGGAACTTCAAATCATATATAAAAAATTCAACTAAAACTTGTTGGGATCAGTGTATTATTACAGCTACTAATCTATTCTTTTTAAATATTATTACCAAGTGGTGATTCTCATGGTTAAATATTTTCACAAAAACACATCACGTAATAAATGTATCAAACAATTTTGATTAATCAAATAAAGTATCGTGAAAACTAAATTCTGGCTTATCAGCTTCCAGAAATATAGACACCGATAATATCCGATAAAAATCTAGTGTGTGAAGCGTATTTGCTGTAAGATCATATTGGAACACGACAGTTTCCGCATTACACTTGTGTTCAGGTAGTTCCAGATATCCAGCATTAAAATGACGATCTCGAAACACTTCAACTGCTAACGTGTATGTTTAGCACAGAAGTACCCTCAATGTTAACAGGACAATTGTGTGACGTCACTTTCTGTATATCTTTGAATCAGTTCAACTTCACTTGAGAATAACATCGACGAAATCATTACTTGAAAGAGGCACAAACACACACACACACACACACAACAAAAGAGAAATGACATCGTATGATAATGGTGTTCAAAGACTCATTTGCACAATATATTCATGTTAAATTTGGCAGACTGTAGATATTAACTAAACATCATTAAATTATAATATTTGCAAAAAGATCATAAACACTTATGTAGCATCGTTTCAAAGATAGTCATTTTTTCTTATGTTGATGATGTCGGTCTTTTACTATTATTTTCGATCGTGTTAAATATTTACGTGAATGAATAAAAATTTATTTTTTGTAGTTGTTTATTACTAAAAATCTCATGTTCTGTATAAATAAAGAAAGGTACTTATTTTTGTCATTATTATATCAAAAATGTCGCTTTGACTCGATAATTAAAATTTCAATGCAAACTATTAGAAAATACATTTTTCGGAAATATTAAATGAATTCATATTCAAGTGTATAGAAAAATAGAAATATTTTTATTTATATACAAATATATATTTTTATAAGCATAGGGGGCCTTTAAATTCCAATTTCTTCGTATACTTTTATCTTCAGTTCAACTGTAGTACTTCTAAAGTTGCAAGACTCTAAAAAAGCCTGTTCTTGTAGTATCGATTTTCTAGTAAATAAGTTATCTATTTGATTCGAAACAGGTGATACGATACCAAAAAGAAGGAGGCAGAAAAGACAATGTGATAGTTGTTGTATTGAAGTGAAACGTTACATGGCCGCCGTGCTTGGAATAAACAATCAATTTTTGGTTGTTTTAAATTCCATTCACGTTACCACGACAAACAGAAAACGAAAACAGTTCTTCACATTCCACTGAAAAGCGGTTTAACAATTTTTCTAATACTATTACCAACCGATATTTTCATATAAACATTGTTATTTCCGCAAAAAGTAATATCAAAAGCTCAAATTCATTTTTGTTTAATAATAAATTATTTATATGACTTATATTAAAATATTAAAACATGTATAGTTTAATAAAGATCTCATGCTTTTATTTAGTTTATATGGAATTATGATAACTAAACAAATATATCAATTTATATAATACATTTTATAGACTAATTGTTGTATAAATAAAAATGTGTTTAATTTATTTTGTAGTAATTGTTTAGCCAAATATAACTTATGATTTTATATACACATGTACATGTATATTATCGATAAACTAAAATAAATTCATTATTTATTTGTAGAATAGAGATAATTGAAAGTCATTCAAATTCACCCAAGTGACCCATATATATTTGGTGCACTCACGTTTCTCCATTAAAAAAAAAAAGATTAAGTTTTATATAAGGTATGCGATAGCATGTACTCTCTTGAGATAATCTGGTGCTTTCATTTACATTGAGCTATGTAAATACGCCGTTTAACGAAAGTAAAAGATCTTAAGGAAATTTATCCTAAAATTCGTTGTACACAACGCAAATTCCAAAGGGGGATTATCTTTGGACATTTCGAAAACAAATCGAAATATGTGTAAATATAAATTCATAACGAAAATAAATGGTGGAGTTGCCTACTTAAGAAAATAAATTATTTTTCAAACATGTATATTAAATTTTCATAAACTATTTTTATAAATGAATAGTTCTGCGATAAATTTCGAAATAAATTGATAATTAACAAATACTTCAACAAGAAAACAGAAACAGGATCATTTGTAATTGTTGTTTACTTTGTACGTATATGGTAAAGCGGTTTATATTACACTGAGATAAGCTGTAATAATGAACGTAAACCATTTTCGACCTTTTAAGTGCTACGAATAGCATTTTCGGCATGTAAAATATTTAGATATAGCCCTCATTTTTGAGAAAATACATAACGCTGCGTATAATTCCAATTTTACGATGACCTAAAGGTGGTTTATTCTCTACATTAAAATTAATTGCTACAATGCCCAATTGACATATAAATAATGAAAGATCTAATTATAAATGGGTGGGCAGCTTGGCTTGTAGATTTAACACCCATAAAATCGTATGGATGTGCGAACGGTTTCATGAACTATAAAGATATTTTCACCTTTGGTCGAATAATAAGAAAGGTGGATACAAGGGATCGCTGCAATCGCAAACTGGGGAACCATTAACGTATAAAACTAAAGTTCAGTGAGCCAACCATTTCATATATACGCATTGCCCACGCTCTTCCCTCTGGAAGCACCTTATGGAATATTCAAGAACCGATTTTCCATTGCATAAAAACATTGCCACCTACGCATAGGTATGTACATGAAAAGACACTCAAACAATATTTTTTGCTCGTAATCCAAACTGGACAAAAGAATCAGCTATCTCTTTTATGACTGAACTTATCTAGTTATATTTATTTATATGGAAAAGATACAGAAATACAACATTTTAATATTCCAAGAGAAATTTAATAATTAATAAGTCACGATGCGGAAAAGGTACAATCTGGAGATCGATGTTTTATGAAACTTATACGACAGACTGCATTAGTAGTGCTCAAAGTCAATTACCGGTTTCAAGTGCTTCGATAATTGTTTGAATAAACAGACACAAAGCATTAATATATATGAATGGTGTATGTACGATGGCAAATACATAAGGATAAACAACAACACATTAGGGAATGGTTTGCAAACGGTTACCCATGTTAGACACGACCGTAGCGCTTCTTCGCACTGGAAAACATGTGGGTGGGTGGGGATTTGTTCCGTCAACACACGCGACGACCGAAAACCTAACGCTCACCCAAAATAATCATAAAATCATTTTAATGTTACCACGCTATTTTCACATTAAAGTAAATCTTCTTAACATAAACTGAAACACGACCATTGTCGTCTTTCCATTACAAAGGTGATTTTTAGTGGAGGATGATTAATGTAATTGTATAGCGAAACTGCTTTCCACATAAATTTTTCAATTTAACAATCAGATTTATTATAATTTTTATCGACCACTAAACTATATGGTAAAAGCATCCATGTGTGAACGTAATTGTTCAATTTATCTCTGAGTACCAAATATATAATAAAATATATAGAGTGGGGCTCAAAATAAACAACGCATCTGTAAATATGTTTTTAATGTATATCTAGTCGTATAAACATTTTATTAGGAAATCGTGTTCGCCAAACGAGACTCACATCGACGTTTTGCTAAAATTTATTAGGAAACCTAGACTATGCCAACTGTTACTTTATTTTATGACCCAAAAGCCAACGTGGCGATATTATGGCTCTGTTCACGCGCCTATATAAGTCTATATCTTATTTTCAACAAACAGCAAACTTGAAAAAATATTTCAGCACTTTTTGGTTTGTTCAAAGTTCTGAACAGCATTTGCCTCGATTAACTTTCAATTTTATTGGTGAAACTTATTTTTTTAAATTATGTATTTCAGTTTTAATGAATATCATCGAATATATAAATTAATTATAAAACAACAAGGGCGACATCCCAAGAGCGCAGGGGGAATGAAACAATGTGAATATATAGACCGGATTAATCGTGCGTAGAATATGTACAATGGAAATACGAATTGCAAAGTCGTTACCAGGATTATGATCCTTAAAAACACGCGCTGGTTTAAATTCACCATACATTTAAAAAAACAATGAAAGTGGCTATAAAAGTATAATTTATAATAGCTAATTTATTAGTATCAAATGAGCTTTAATCTTTTTATATTTATTTAACGGCGTAAGCTGTGCTTTTCTCACGATTCTTTACAAAATATCGATCAAATAATACACGATTGTTTCTTATTTTACTATTATTTACTGCGTTGAATATTTTTTGATGTTTTATCAGAATCCATAAATATGTTTCCAACACGAAATTCATAAGTATATACTTACTAATTTTATGTGAGAAATATGTTTAGAATTATACGAATATAAAAGAACTCTTTCACTTTGATATATTTTACTATATTATTTTTATTAGAATCTAGATTCAATTAACGGTATTGGTTATTTGTTTTCATTTGATTGAAATATGTGAGCATTTTTCGTTTATTTTGTCAATTTTTAACGACTATCTAGTGTATGAAGAAATTCAATCGGCTGGAGAACAAATCTTGGAAGCCTTTGTGGATGAAAAACTCAGACAATTGCAAAATAAATAAGTTTTAATGGCAATTCGATATATCTTATAAGATTTACCGATTGTTGCGCCATTGAAAGGAAGACATGGTTGTGTTCAGACATCTGAGCCATTTCTCAAGGTGGATGCGCAAAACGAATTATCCATATATAAAAAGAAGACTCTTCTTGTAGACGTCATCATTATATAATCAACATTCCAGGAATAAAACGTTTTTATATTGTTTGTAGTATTAGAAGCGTAATAAAATACAGTTTTCGAAAGATATTTAATAAAAATTTAAACTAGTGTGAAATCGTTAGGATAACATAAATAAAAATAATAAAAAATTGCGTGGATTGAGAATTCAAGTGCTGAATGCTCATATTGTAGATTTTTAAATGAGATTCATTGTTACGTTTAGGCAAAATAACGGCAATATGTTTTTGAAAGCGTTTCGAGAAATAACGGGCGCTGGAATGTATATGACGTGAATGTGTTAATTATTGAAGCCCGCCAGGGCCCTGATTGTCAACTGTGCCTGACACGAACAGCAATGATTTTATCGTCAAATCCGGGTGCAACCCCAACCGTGTTGATATTCACTTGGGATATAACAAATTTTTATTTATTTTACGGCTACCCCATACATTGAAATTAGCTGTCCTGACCAAGTTTTTTTTTTTATCAACTTCATTTTCATGACAGGGAAACCAAATATTAGTAGTTATCAACTACAAGGTTAGTGTGACATGCACGAATAAAACATTAAAAAAACATTATTTATGGTCATTTAAGTCAAATTATTTTCAAATCACATTACATGAATTTATTATTTTTTATAATAAATTATGTATATTATAATAAAATGTGGCAACGGCATTGTTTATATATCAATTTTAAGATCACATAAAAATGTAGATAATGCACACTAAAAAAAAGTAAAGGCTGCACAATTAAAGAACAAATCAATACTGATTTTTATTGTATTATTATAATTGATAAAATATTCTATGTAGAAGAGATTTCCCATTATTTTGTAGAAGTAGCTTAGAAACCATATAAAACTACATGTTTTATGATTTCGTCAGTAAATAAATAATTTACGAGCACTCTAGATACTTTTATAAATAAACAACCCAATGCAGTGCGGTTAAAAATGTTAAAATAATATAAAATACAATCACGCTTGTGGAAACATGACCATAAAATAACATCGGGCATTCACGGTTTCGCTGTATCACAGCATTGCAATGTCCATATGTCCGCTGGTAAACTTGTCAAGTACCCTCTTGAATTTTGTAGCAGCCACCGTGGATTCTGGGTCACCGCGTCACTGTAACCAAACTCCGGCTCCGACTCCGGTCGAAGCTGAAGCCCAATTCAGCTTTCGTGCCATCAGATCACAGGTGTAACCAATAAAACTCGATGATATCAAACACCCAAGCCCAGACTCAGGCAATGGGTGAACGAATCAATTTGCTTCAATCGGTTCAACTGATCCTTTTCCCAGCTCACAGTTTAATGTGGTCAAAAAGTTTCAGCCAGTATCTTTACTTTCAACTTTGTATCATTTGTGAAATTGTTTTTTGTGCATCAATCGAGCGAAAAAATGTTTGATTTCGATACTTTCTGAAGCTTTTTTTTATCTAGTTTTATTCAGGGTTTTTTTTTTATAGCTTTGCTATTTTTGGGTATTTAAGATAATAGAGATATCGTTTCACTGGTAAATCTGAATTAGGAACCAGTCTTCAATTAAGATGCAATTGTATTAAGTTTGGAGTGGATTTGACCAATTGAGTTTAATAAATGTGCGCGTATTTGTATGTCTGTAATAACAATCAGCGTTAGTAGAATAGGTCCGAGAATCGTGGCCTATTTTGAGAAGGGTCAGCCGTAGCGCAGGTCACATCTGCTCCGAAAGTGCACACTAGTAAATATGTTCGTATTTGTATAAATAGCATACACACACAAACATTCATTACAAAGCTAAGGGTCATTTCTCAGATTCGAAATGGGAACAGCTTCACATTGATACAATGTGGTCAAATGCTGAACTAGTTTCAGTCGTGCTTGTTATATATTCCGTATAACAATGGGCGTAACTTACAAGATTCTTATCTTTTTTTATTAAATATTAAGCAAATTCAAAATATTCACCAATTCAATAATTAAGAATAACAAACAATAAATTGAGCCTTGACTAAATATTTAATAGAAGGACGTTTCTGGTTAAATATGGTACCACTTTGTAACAATCGCGTCACCATTATAGACACTTCGACACTTTGAATCACGAACTACGACAAAGAACTTCCTTTTCGTCTGGGCTTCGTGACGCCGGATGTTTTAAAGACAGCAAGCCGTCACTAACACAGGAAACGTTTCAAAGTTAGACACCAAACGGCATGAAATAGAATGAAATTCAATACAGGTTACACCATACTTTTTATTAGCGTTCGCTTTGTTTTTTTTTTTTTGAATTACGACAAATGAAGCCGTTGATGTTGAGACATAAAAATTGTATTTATATTATTGCTAGTTTACGAGCGTTTCGTACGAGCACACGATACCGCATATTTATACTTTATTAGTTTTGCTGAAACCAATAACGCAACACGGAAACTGCTACGTCGTTTTTCAATGAGACCACTTTTAAATACATTTCCCGTTACTTTATCCCATATTACTATCCCTTATATATTTATTGTTTATATTTGCAATTTTATGTATCAAATATAACACAAATTAGTGTGTGTGTCTGTGTGTCTGTGTGTCTGTATGGCTGTGTGGCTGTGTGTCTGTGTGGCTGTGTGGCTGTGTGGCTGTGTGGCTGTGTGTCTGGGTGGCTGTGTGGCTGTGTAGCTGTGTAGCTGTGTGGCTGTGTGTCTGTGTGTCTGTGTGTCTGTGTGTCTGTGTGTCTGTGTGTCTGTGTGTCTGTGTGTCTGTGTGTCTGTGTGTCTGTGTGTCTGTGTGTCTGTGTGTCTGTGTGTCTGTGTGTCTGTGTGTCTGTGTGTCTGTGTGTCTGTGTGTCTGTGTGTCTGTGTGTCTGTGTGTCTGTGTGTCTGTGTGTCTGTGTGTCTGTGTGTCTGTGTGTCTGTGTGTCTGTGTGTCTGTGTGTCTGTGTGTGTGTATGTGTGTGTGTGTGTGTGTGTGTGAAAGAGAGACAGAGAGAGTAGTGAGAAATCAGAAATTGAGAAACAATTTGTATAAAGATTTTGATAAAGAACGGAAGCAAAAATTTGTAAAGATAGAGTTGAATGGATCTATAAAATATTTTAATTTGATGGGAATGTATCGATAAACTGGTGAAGAAAACACATTAGAATTGTTTATATATTTTATAACTTTACAGGAGTTTCTAAAATCTGTGCTAGATTTGCCTAAAGTGCACTAAAAGTTGTGGAAATCGGTCCGTGTTCACCTGTCGAAATGTCACTAGTACATTTTTTATTACATAAGACTTTATGCATGCACAAAATTATTTATAATAAAACTTGTCCACTGAAATCGTGAAAAGTGAATATTTTTGAGTCGCCTCAAATATATTGCCTTAAAATGAAATCTGTGCATGAAACACATTTGGATTTGTTATAAATATTTAGAATTTCGGGTACGAAAATAAAAAACAGCGTTTATATTAAAGAAGCAAATAGCGAGTGGTTGATGTATTTTTAATAAATAATATTGGTCGTTATGAGGAGTGTATTTGAGTGTCAGTTACAACCCAGTGTAACCCCAATAAAGAGGTATAGTTTGGCTTACATGTGAGCCTAGTGCGTCACGATTGAAGAGAACCAGCACAACGGCACAAGACACATGCGTTCTCGCGTCCTAGTTTTGTTGTAAGCCGTTGGGGATCAGGATGCGTTGGTAGTTCAGCTTCGTATACACTTTATACCATCTAACTAAAATGTGTGTTATCTCATGGCCCCGAGGATCATGATGCCTTTACTTTTATTTTACTAGGAATTCACTCAGAATTACTACGTGTTCTACAAGCTAATTTCAAGCAATTTACGTCTAAAAGAAAACATAACATCATGTAAGAGGGTTTCTAGACAATGGAATGAAATAATCATCAAAGAGTTAATACATAAAAAGCTTTTAATAATATGCAACTCTTAAATTTAATTAATAATTTAATTTCATATAACATTTCCCAGTTTTAATTAATTAATGATCATCTAATTAAAATTGATTTAGGGTTGCATTTATCATTAAAATATTCAATTTTATATTATTGTTGTATTTTATTTATATATTATATATATATATAAAATTTGTATAATGTATCAGATACTAAAGTAATAAAGCAAATACTTTCAGATAAAATATGTTGATATTTCGTCCGCTTAACCCATAATATGAAATTAATATTCTAAATTCTGTTTGTGGAATGAAATTTGAAATTTCGTGTACCTATATAGTATAAACATGTATAAATATACATAATGAATTGCGTATATACGTTTACATGCAACAAAATATAACAAAACAAATAACAGCACTCACGAATAAAATTGCATCATATTATTATTGTGGAATATATTTCAAAAAGTTTATCATTTGTATAAACAAACATTGTGTTTCGAATCAATTGTAATATTTAGTATTTGTTTTTAATTCAAGCATGTAATTCGAATTTAAAATTGATGACAAAATATACATCAATACGGACAAAAATATATTATTTAAATTAAATTTTTGTGCACATGAAACTCGTTTTTATATTGTTCGCTCAAATATTCAAATGTTTTAAAGAAATAAACAACGTTGGAAGCTTTTTAAGACAGTATTTCGGGAGAATTATATTTTTGTCGACCTCAGCCTTACAAACTTGCTTTGCAAAATGGTATAGCACTCACCATAAAGTTTTTACGAAGGATTCGTACCAACGGAAGCGTACCACTAAAGCAGGATACATTATTACGTACGATAGCGCAACTTTTGCTCATGTAAACTTTTAATAAATTTGTAATATACAAAGTTCAACATATTCCCGCGGATTTGTTACGAACACTGTAATAATTAATAGTTTATTACTGAGTTAGTTTACAAATTTCCTAGTACCATCAAGGTTAAAAATCATTGTTAAATATGTGAATAGAATTCACAGATTTTAAGACGGTCCTGAATCTTACAATATTATTTCATGAACATGGCTAACACAGTTACTTTGACAAGTCTTTGTTAAGCATGGCATAAATGTAGTGATAATAATGCAAGTGTATTGACGTTCGAATAGCTGCACGATGTTGCAGACAGTGAGTGTTACAGAAATACAGATGGTACGAGTACCACATACGTACATACCTACCTTACGATCAATAAAACGCCACAGATATACAAAAGTAGACCAACAGGTAGGGTGACGTCGGAATACTGAATATCAAATACAGAAACAGAATCGTTGATGGGAATTTATATATATATATATATATATATGTACGCTATAACACAGTTACTTATGTTAGTTCAGAGAAAACTGAGCTGTGTTGAGTTTCAAGCTGCTTTTGATTTAGAATAAATTTCCCCTGAATCTAGGGATTTAATATAAAAGTACTCATACCTAATTCTAGCAACAACGACGAGATATGACGTCATTTGTACTATATAAGTAACTACGGGGTACCCACTCAATAAAATATATAAGAGTCGATCTAGTTCCTTTTGGTAATGATTCCATTGAATGAAAACTACTTATATTTGCTTATTAAAGTGAAAAACCAGGTAAAGTTTTCAGGTTCACCGAGCTTAATATTTGATCCAGTGAACCGTGATGCCTATTCTTATCGACGTAACACAAAAAAAATCTACTGATTAAATAAAATGGAATTCGCTCCCCAACTCATTTATGAATTCGGCGAAATTTGAAATTCAATTACCAAGTTTTTGGTGATTCAAATTAAAGTTTTCGTACTGTAAAGATATAATAATGAAATTCCCATCTGCAGGATTAGAAGCATTACCATTGAATATGATAGATTCATATCTCATATTGCCTTTATGCGTATTTAATACACTTCGAAATAATTCTTGCGGGAAATTTATTGATCCTATGTATCCGGATAAAATAAAAATATCGATTTTAATTTGTTTTATATATTTTAATTTAATTTAGCGATGGAAAGTGTGATTGCAAGATTGACGAGTTGGTTGTAGGATTTTAGGAGTTTTAGGAATATTTGCGAAATTTTTAATTTTCTAAGGATGTAAGGTCATGCGTGTATAATGGTGTACTTGTGTCATTGTTGATGTGTAGGAGTGAATTCTGGGTTTGGCAAACCAAGTATAATGTGTGACTGCTGTGGAAATGAAATTTTTAAGAGGTATTTGTGGTATTTGCAAGAGAGAGACAGAAAACAGAATACGTAGGTGTATGAGTAGAACGATAGTCGTACGTGGAATAGATGACAGGCAAATGAGATATGCCATGTGGAATGAAAAATTGACGAAAAATATATTCGTAGGCGAATGCTGTGAGAATAGTCAGATAAGCGGATAAATATGCGCAATAGAAAAAATGTGATTGAAGAATTTGATGAATTTTGTAAGGATAGAGTTGAATAGGGAAATTGTCAAGTTGCATATAGATATAAAAGGTATTCTGCCACCCTATTAGATGGGAACAGGCGTGTATTAAAATGTTTGGCGTTTTTGACATGTGAATCTCGTCGATGCACGATAAAGTGACAGTTGGAAATCGGTGTGCGGTAATAGTTATTGCAGAGGCAAAATTATCAGTGACAATCGTGTGAAAATGTATTGTACAGCGCATATGCTTTTTCCGAAGTGAGTTAATACAAAAAAGTGAAACGAAAAAGTTAGATATTTTTCGAGAGCAGATAGCTTTGTTGTAGTTCAGGAAGTGTCCGCAGCGTGACGTTAGTTTAACATGTATTTTCGTTCCTTTTAACACCGAGAATATTCAGCATGTCAGGAAAACGTGTCTTTTGTCATATATTTATGAAAGCTGAAAACCTTCAACTTGCTATGTATTTTTAGGATTTTGTTATTTCAATAAAAACTGATATGCTCCTCACTAACATTGTTTACGTATATATACCTTATACAAAATAAGAAACCAAAGCATACAACATTCAAAACAATAAAAAAATATCTATGAATTTTTTATTTTTATTTCGTTTGATTCAAATCAGACTAGAGTTGAAATTACACGTGCTAACAATTAGAACAACAGTTATAACTATATACCTATGTATATTCATGTAATATAACACTGGATTGTATGAAGAACAATAGCAACAAGATTGTTTCTGTAGCTTACGTGCCACAATAGTTATACCCATAATGCATCACAAGCAGTCACGCGTTGAACCTAAAAACTTTATTACGGTTGTTGAGTAATTGAATAAACCTCTGTTGCATTCATAATAAGACCACTGCAAAAACAATTTAATGGGAAACTTCTAAAAACTTGCACCCGCAACCGCTTGTATTACCATAAAATTATCCAAATTTTATATGTAGCTTCAAAGAAAACACAAAAAACTTTTCGAATTTATTACTCATGTTTACAAGGACCATACGAAAAGTTTAAACAATTAGAATAATATTTATATTTATTACTAAGCCTGGGATACAAATTTAATTCAAATAATAAAAATGTGTATCTAATTTAATTCATATAGCTTATTTTGTGTTGCAATGTATTTTAAATAAAAATATCTATAGTGTCTTACACTAGGCTGTCTTATACGTAGTAGGTATATTAGTTTAAACATGTTAAGAAAATGTTATTCGTGATAAAGATCGTTAATGCGATTTAAAAATCGGCAATTAATTTAATTATAAATATAAATTGAACGTTGTGGAAATAGGTCGTTTTTTTAATCGTATTTCTTAACTATTTGCTCAATTTTCACGTAATTTTAGATCGAGTGATTGCATTCATAATTTGGTAATTATACCCTTTTCATTTTGAAGGACGTGATCAGTAAATCTGATTTGGGATTATATGAAACAAATTCCATCAAACACAAAACTGCGACTAGTAAAAATATACTAATAATATGAAATTATCGTATAACCTAAATCTGAGTTTCTGTTAAGCTTGCTAGATATTAATCGGTTTAGCAGGACGAAAAATGGTGGTCGCAATAAAAATAAACCTCTTTGCATATATTAGCGGCAACCATAATTCCTGCAAAGCCGATTTAGGTGCCGTGTGCGTCTTTTTGTAAGCGTTTTTGTCGATCAGTCAGGATGAAATATATATTATTAGTTTTTTTGGCCAGTATATATATATAAAATCAATAATGTTACCGGTGACCGGTTGGTAATCGCGGTCTGATGTGGATATGTTTGAAGCACTGACAGTTATGAAGAACCGAGCCGTTACTCAATGACAACAGATTTGTTCATCATCAGCTTTTATATTTTTCAACACGAAAATCAATTTTCATTCAATGTTAACTTTATGATTTTTCATTAAATACAATCACAGTTAAAACATTTATGTAATTTGTGTCTCAAAGAGGAAATAAAATATAATTAGATTTCCCAATGTACTGAATAAAAAAAAAAAATTATAAATGTCTAATTTCTTTAATAATGTATAATACAAGTGATGAATAATATCGTTTTCCCTGAAGAGTAACATAATATGTTGAACAACTGTAACCTTAATTACTAAAAGATAAGAAGTGCGGTTCCACTTATGTCGACCATTTTGTCAAAGTACATAAGTTAGGCCCAGGTTATAGGAGTCTCTAAATATAAATAATGTGTTTCCTTTCCATCTAGTTGATTCCATTTTGGTGGAATTGTACTTTTACCCTCTGCGGCGCTGTTATCAGTATACAGACGTAAAGGCATTACATTCTACGCACTATCAATGTAATTTATGGTAATGTTTCCAACCAGACCAAACCATACTGAAACAGTTCGTTGTTGCTTGTGTAACAATAAAATCGGAAAGTTAATTACATCCTAGTTATCTGATGCACGCAACTTTGATTGTTCCATGACAATTATATCGCACTTACAAAATATATTGCATCAGCCACATGTAACTTACTTCATATAGGAAACATCTTATTCTTTACCGTTTCTGAGAAAGGTGTTTTTTTTTTGTCTAATTTAATAATTTCACGTTGAAATTCCGTTACGGATTTAATTCATGTTTTTTTATAAGTATATTCCATATTTAGACAGTGATAGAAACGTATCGTTTATTTTGAGCGCAACAGTCCATTTGTCATTGTATCGCCAGTTTGTTTTTATGGAACTCTAAATTCGGAACCACTCGTAAAATAATGTGAGCGCGGCTTTAACCGTAGTCTATCAATAACAGTTATTGATTGTCGATTTACCTAATCAATTTCCACTGATCGTTATATTCTTGATGATGTATTGTAGAATATGGACACCAGTGGATATAAACAAATAAGCCTTTACAACTTTACATTTAAACATAAAACATTATAAAAACAAAATAACGAATTAGTGTACTTTATATTTAATGTGTTTATTATCCCTTGTTTATAAATGCTTATGCGGAAATACACGTTTTGAATCTATGAATCGTTTTCAACTTTTTTTGAAATTAAATCTGGCTGCGTGCGTGTGTGTGTGTGTGTGTGTGTATGTGTGTGTGTATATATATATGTCCGTCTGATTATATGAGTGTGTGTGTGTGTGTGAGAGAGAGAGAGAGAGGGAATAGTATAGTAAACAAATGTCTAGTATAAAGGCTGTAGAACTTTTCTTTATTATTTAGTAAAAAGTATAATAATGTTGCTTAAATAGTGAATTTGTTTTGTAAAATAGTTCATCAGAAATGAGAAATAGTGAAAGACGCCTCCACCAAGTCGTAAAGAATACTATTACTTTTAAGAATTTGGCATGTGAAGCCACTCGAAAATCTATAGTAGTTTGAGATGTATTATATGGAGGAATGCGTATTCGGTTTCAATAAAAGCGTGTTTGAAATTCCATTCGGTTACCCACACACTCGCTCCGACCACTCGAGCATCTTGCAAATGCTCTACTTCAACAATATGTTCAATAACGTCACGTGATCGTGTCACGGTGCGATCTTTATTGGCAGCAAAAATAATTGTTGAATTCTATTCAAAAGTGCCCAATGCAACACAATTTCAAAGCAAAGTTCCTTTCATGTTCGAGGGGCGCGCGACATTATCAACAACTGTGCCGGCGATTGCGACGTCAAACACGCACATTACGATTTGAATCTACCCTAATCCAAACCATATAATATACGTACCTACGCCAAAATCGCACTGACAAGCGATCTCTTTGATTCACCAGAATGGAGAAGCTTCTTGAATTCGCATACGGTGCTTATTTGCGTCCCAAAAGGCCTTTTCCGTTATTTACGATTTCATATCTTTGGCGCAACTTTTTTATCGCTGTATTTCGCATAGCCTTTGAGAATTCACCGCACAGACTGATGAAAGCATGCAGATTCTCATCCTTCATAATAATATTCATAGAATGACGTCATATGTGAAGAATATGTATACAACATTCAAGTCAACTTCGGCCATCGAAATCAAACACGATTAAGTAGCAATTTAAGTAAATTGTAATAAGTATAAGTAAAATAACCAATAGAAAATGAAATGTGTTTTGAAACGTCGATATTCTTCGATAAAGTTTGATAAAAACGAAATTACTAAAAGTGGAACGTTTTCAATTCAGTACACAGTATAAAAGTATTCGAGAAATAAAGAAACAAATATCATAAATACGTTTGGAAGCATTGCTAAATCAAATCTCGTACGCAAACTTTAAAAATAAAATGTCAAACCACTTTAACTGTGCTTTGCATTACGAGAGGAATTATTTTTTATTTTTCGTCAAGCTTAGATAAGTGCCTATTTATTTGTTTCGTAATTAATAGGATTTTATACGTTGAATTAGATGATTGAAACTGTTTTTATTTTTGAGATCCTCAAAGGCAGTAATTGAATGAAATTCAAAGCTATATTACAAAGCAATAATATTCCGTAGAGAAGTAGCGCAATGAAAATATTAAAAAAGAGACACTATTTCGCAATTTTCTCAAACACTACTCAAGTTGATGAAAACAGCCAATTTCAAATTTGTAATAGAAATATACTTCTAGTATTTTCATCGAATGTGTGTGTGTGTAGATATTTCTTATATTAAAAAAATAGTAGAAAATAAAAACAATTTGAATGATTACATCTCATATAATTCAACGTTTAAAATACACATTTTGTCTTTTTACAAATATTAATATTTCAAACAATTACTCCTAATGCGACTCATAAAATCCGGCATGAAAGAAACCGTAATTTTCCGAATTACAAACAACTCGTTACGTTTATAATTTCTTAAAGTATAAAATGCAATATACCTCTTACACAGATATACCTGTTGATCGTACGATATATAAAAACAAGCACCTAATGGGTCTGAAATTTTTTTACTGGCCATAAAACATTTAAACGAATTCGTATCATTAAGCTTCGAAGTACGTAATTCGCAAAAGACACTATCACACTCACAAATACTGATTTTATAATGTTAGTGAGGCATCACTAATATATCCTGGTTTTCATGAATATTTCTGCAACCCGGTTTGCGTTTTCAGACTAATGGAATATTTGGTGAAATTGTGTCAATAGAATGCGCATGCGCCAACTATACACTAAACTTAATTTATTAGTTATGAATGTTTAAGACATTAGAGGAGCGTGTATTTATTTGAAATAAAGAGAAATAGGAAAACTAGGATTTTTATTATCTTTTGCAGAAGCTCGTTTTTATGATCATTGAAAAAGTTTTCGAAAATGATGCTAATTTTACTTGACAAATGTTCTTTAGGCAAAGTTTCACGGTTTCAACTTTTTCCTTGTTTTTGTTCTTGGTTGGAATTTAATTTAGCAAGGATTTGCTCGCTTGCCTTTTATTTGTGAAGGATTTCGTTGGTATCCTGTCTGTTTCGGGCTTTAATTACAAACAGAACGAGTCAGTAATGCTCTCAAAGCCTTTAATTTTTCTTGTAATTTATCAAATCTAATACGGGTTAATTGCGTTAAACCATCAAAGATTTAAAATCGACAGCGGCACTAACACAACATAATGATACGCAAACATGTAACAATTCACCGCTGATATGCCTTTGAGAAATTCCCTGTTGCGGACGGTTAGTTATTGGATAATTAGAGTTTAACAACTATTTTAGATCCACATACAATATAAGTACCACTAGATTTAATTATGGTCTGAGCTAATTTTGCTTGTATTTATGTTATTAAATTTATGAAATTCTTTATTTTATTGTTTAACACAATTTTTGTATACATTTTTCCTAAAATAGATCATTAAAATTTTACATATTGTATAAACTAGAGCAACAATATATATTTTACATTTTTTTTTAAATATTGTATACATGAGTAAGATTATCCAGTATTACCTGAGGCACAGAATAATGTAATAATTAATTAACAGAAAAGGAAGAGCTTATATATTCATTCGAGTACGTATAACGAAATATTATCTAAAACACACGAAAACACACACACACAGAAAGAGAGAGAGAGAGAGAGAGAAACACACACACGCAGACGTCATTCCAAAAATAATCAAATTTGATTTATATTTTCGTTGAAATTTCGAGATCAAATTTTTCTTGATTATAATACTTATTATTTCGTATGCGAAAGTAAAAATTAAAAGATATTTTTCGAGAAATCAATACGTTTATTCACGACTTGAAACAAATAGTTTTCCAATAAATTATGTTGGTATATATGGATAGAGAAGTTAAATTGGTGGTAAACCCAAGTTTGAGTATACTGATTAGAAGAGAGGAGCATGGCGTGACAAATAACTTTCAAGTTTCCCAGTAAAGTGCTTAACTACCGGATGATTTTAGGCCTTAACGCTTATACAAGATATTCACCTGATCTGTACCGGAAATTCTCTAACAGGAAACATTTACAATTTACATCTAAATTGCATTATTTCGTTTAGTGTTTAAAATTACAGTAATTTAAACCATGCATTAAATAACTAATTATATATCAATTTCTCCTTAACCACCTTCCTATAAAATGTATTTTCACGAAATAAATACGTAATTAACTATCATAAAATAGTAATAATAGGATAAACAACAATGTTGAAAACTTTAAATCACAGTAATTTTCTATATACGTCCTGTAAATATACAGAAACGAACGTCTTAAATCAATAATCTAAACAAATATTCTGTTCTGGTTTAATTGTAGAAGGAATGTGAACATTTTTTTATGCTGTATATGTGAAAGGATAGTTCTATCCTGTTAGGAAAGAAATAAGTTGAGATTTTGATGAGCTGAGGCACTTATGAAAAAGTGACGAGCCGAGAATGTTTTCGAGAGGCTTCACTACTTGAAAACAAACTTTTCCTGAAGCGAAAACTTGCTATATCATACACCTGTCATATCAGCCAACAACTAAGGTGTTTTTTTTTTCACGCTCAAAATGTCCAAAATGTTAATGCGACTCTTCTATTATTAATGGTGGGATTCCGACACTGTGATTTTATGTTACATGCAATTTGGGTCAGTTGTTTGACTTACATAAAATCTCTACAACAATCATAAATTACCTAATTAATTAAATAAATAATTTTCACACACATATACACAAATATATGAGATCTCCGCCCATGTACCAAACACACACACCCACTTCCTCCTCTCTAGAATATTTTAGTGTAAAATTACGTAAAAATGAAGATATTTCACAATAAAAAAGACTAGCAAATATTAAGTGTCTTAAAAATAACTCAAATAAATCAAAAATTACTAAACTTATAGCGTAATTTGTCTTTGTAGATTGTCGAAAATAGAAAATTGTTAATTAAATGCAATTTGTTAAAAAAATACAATCTTATAAATAAATGCGTGTTTTATTGATAAATTTACATTTTATTTATAAATGTGTAATTCAAAATGTTTTGATTTTTTATGGCAATAAAAACTGTATAGATATTTAATTGTGTTTTTCTGGTAATTATAACGAAACTGATTTTTAATGGTGGTTCAGAGCTCAAATGTGAATTGTAAATGTTCAGCAGAAGAGATATATATTTATATTATATCCGTATCCGGTATCCGTCGTATCGTGCCGTGCCTAGTCGGTTCACGTCGCGTAGAACAAGTAGTAACGAAGTCGTGTCGAATGTGCTATACGTGAGCTTCCGCTCAGAATTATCCGGATATGGAATACGATTCGATCCACCTTTTCTAAACTGTGTATCTCATATATCTAATTTTTTTGATTTTATTTATTCTAATCTATTCCTTCTACAGTAAATAAAAAAATACTTCCAAATAAATAGGAATCAAATTTCTATGGAACATGAGTACGTAAATTATTTTTTATTCACACTGATAATTTTTAGAGAAAACTACGATATATTTCTAGTTTTTTATGATATATTTATTGTGTCAATTTACAACATATAATTATCATTAGGGTACCCAATTATACTTGGAACTGAACTATATTTCAATAACGATAACTATCAATGTTTACTAAATATGTGCATTATCGGTATTCTATTATTTCGGTTGAAGTACACCAAAAATGCCCCATGTGAAAATATTTATTTATTGCCAAATACATACAAATACTGTTAATTGACATGGGTTGTACTGTACATATAAATTATTTAAATAAACGCTGCTCTATACGAATTATTAATTTTATTTATTATTTCTTTATTACATTTTTTTTTTCACTTATTTGTTCCTAAAAATTACGATTGTATTTAAATATATGAAAATTAAGTGCGCAGTATTTTTTTCAAAAATATTTAACGCGATGTAATAAAACTCAAAGAAAAAGTTTCGATTTCTTGTACATAAAATAAATATATTGTAACTTTCTAAAGAGCTAATTCAAACTTTATTGTTTAAATTTCAACAATTACTGCCAATAGTTTGGTCACCTTTAAGCAACCCTTACAAATCGATATTATATTCAAATATATAATATAAACTTAGCTTAACGATAAGTGCAAATTTACGAGTAAAATTTGTTAAGTAAATTAGAAGCGTATAACTAAGTAATCTTTGCGTGCTTTTAGTAATGCGTGAGAAAATATGTAGGGCAGCAAAACCAGTTGTAGTTGTAGCACGTGCAGAACATCTAGCGAACCCTCGCAGAATTATAACAGACAAGAAAGGCGTCCCAGGAGACGTCTCCAAAAGAATGTCACTCTTGGCACTCGTCTGTCACATTTTAGTTAGCTTATGATTTCAATGTTCTTTTCAAGGTATGCGCTAAATGAAACTACAAAAGGGACAAAAAGGGACCTCACTAAATTCATGTTTAAATTTAATTAAACTCTATGCATAGGCTCTTTGGGCAAATTATTATAAATTACCATCAAAGGAAAAATACCAAGTGAAATTAAAGATATATCGCGTAGATACGGTGCCATATTACCGTAAATTACGGTATGCTAAATTCGGACATTAATATGTAATTACGTATTGGCATTTTCCATTCGTATTTCATAGAGACTTAATAAGCAAAAAGCTCATTTATTATATAATAGATGGCATATAAAATAAATTAATAAAACAGAAATCTTTAATTAAGGTTTGAGCTTCAGCTAAAACAATTCTAGTCCTACCGCTCAATATATTACTGCTTTAAAAGTAAACCAGCTCAATAACCCAAGTAATGATTTTATTTTACTATCGTTGGTAGCATTGAATGTCCATTTGACAGGAAAGGGGAACTGTCATGAAATACATAACCTCAATAAAAACACATGTTAAAAATTGATATAAAACCTCAAACGAAATTAATGTAATCTTACTACTTTCTATTTTATATATAAATAATCATTTGAACTACGACCTTTATCAGGTCGTTTCCGGTATGGGAAAATTTAATAAGAAGGGTAAGAAGGTAGTAGCGAAAAGTAGGAAAGAAAAACGGAAAGATGAGCGTAAAGAGAAAAAACAACGTCGTTCGGAGTTTTATGTTAATCGAGTTAAGCCGGGACAATTTGTTTTAAATCCGACCAAAACTAATGAGAATGATGGTAAAGGAAAAATTAAAGATGTTAAGACTGCAGTGAAGAAAACGAGTGCTGTTGATGTACAAGCTAAGGAAATTAAAAAAGAACAAGATGCACAAAAGAAACTGCAGAAGGAAATGAATAGGCAAAGAAAGAAGCAGCTCAAAGTTGCGAATTTGGAGGAAGATAAAAATATTAAACAATTGGAAAAACATTTGAAATTGAATAAAAGGAAAAATAAATCTATACCGAAATCGTTCTCTGCCGATGGATTAGATTGTATCCTTTTTAGATAATTTCGAATTTTTAAATTTTGTTATACATTATATTTGGTCTATTTTTAAAATTTTTTAAAATTAAATTGGTTTATTTGATCTTTAGATATAAAAATAAGAAGAATGTAGGAACATAATAATTTTTATTACGCATAAATATTGGTATTTTTAATATTTGAATAAATATATTTACTTACATTTTTATATTTAGATTTATTAGAAGTTTGTGATCCGGAAAATATGAAAAGTATCGCAGCTGCAGAACAGCAATTTACAGATCTAAACGACGCGTTCGATGATGATTTTGCGCTTGTAACAGGAAAATCCTTTAAGAAATCTTCGCAAAATGACGAAGATTCCGCGCTTGATTCGGATGAAGACATTAACACCGATGATGAAATAGACCCCGAAAGTGATTTCGACGAAGAATCCGATGAAGATATCACTAACTTTGACGAAGAATCAGATGAATTTTCACACGAAAATTCTGATTTATCTAATGACGAAATCGAAGAGCCACCGACAAATAAATCGAAAATTTCAAAAAAATCTTCTAAAGATTCTAAGAAACTAATTGCACATTTTTCCGATGATGAAATCGTTGAAAAGAATCTAAATAAAAAACGTAAAAATAATGAAAGTATAGAACCCCAAAAAAAACTTAAGATACAAGAAGATTCAGATGAGGATGATTTTGAGGAAGAAGAAGAAGAAGAAGGAAGTAAACCTGAAATTTGGGAAGATATTTATGGAAGAACAAGAAGTAAAGATGGCGTTGTTGTTACTGTAAGATTTGATTCAGTGTTAATTAAATATACTTTTGAGAGTAATGTCGTTTTATTTATATATTAAATTAGTTTTATGTTTTTTTAACTAATATATACATAGCATTACGCCTTCCCTATATATGGGGTGGTAGAGAACTTATAGTTACATTACAGTTTCCTGTTTTTTTTTTTAATCAAAATCGTTCATTTATACATTCAATTAAATATTAGTATTTGTCTCACTTTGTATACATCTTCCGTACCCAACATTTACACACATCAACGAAGGCACTAACTTGAGTATAATATGTTAATAAAAAGATTTTTATTTCTAGAAAACAGATGGTAAATATATTCCACCCGCTTTACGAGCAATGGATGATGCGAATTCGAGTATGGATCAAAAACGCGCTGAGAAAATTGCTCGATTGAGAAAACAACTAAAAGGTAACACCTTTTCTATTAAGCTTTCCTCAAATATATCCATACCAAATTTATATGTATTAACTGTAATAATTAACTGTGATACGAATTAACGTAACTCGCTTAGTTTAGGAAATATTAAAAATCAATTAAATATGGAATTCTAATATAAATATATATTTTTACTAGGCTTATTAAATCGTCTGGCCGAAAGTAATTTACACAATATATCAACACAAATTGAAAATATGTACATGGCGAATAGTCGAAACGACATGAATGAAACGTTAACTAAATTAATTTTCGAGGCCTTAATCGCACCTGTAACAACACCAGAGCGTTTATTACTTGAATATGTTTTATTAGTGACTATTTTACATGCGAATGTTGGTACTGAAGTTGGTAAGTTATTTAAAAAAAAAATCATTTCTTAATTACAATAATTTAAATATTTTTTTAGGAGCACATTTTTTGCAGACACTAATCAAAAAATTTGATGATCTCTACCATGAAAATCAACCAGTTGAAAATAAGGAATTAGACAATTCCGTTCATGCAATCGCTCAATTATATAACTTTAAAGTATGATAATTAAATGATTTTACGTCCTTAAATGTATATAAATCCTTAAATGTATTCTAGGTGTTTCATTCTCAATTACTATATCAAGTTTTAGCGAAATTAAGTGATAAATTCGAAGAGAAACATGTTGAATGTATTTTATTAGTTTTAAAAAATGTCGGTTTTAGTTTACGGAAGGACGACCCGTTAGCTTTGAAACAATTGATTTTGGATTTGCAGAAAAAAGCCAATACCAATTCAGATGATAAGTAATTCTAGTTCGAATTAATTTCGTGGATTTTTAAAATAATTATTTCGTTTTTAGCTCTCGTGTAAAATATATGTTAGATATTTTGTTGGCAATAAAAAACAATAATGTTTCAAAAATACCGAATTATGATACCGCGTATTCGGAACATTTGAAAAAATTACAAAAGAATTTCGTGCGGAAAGGAAATTACGTAACGCAACTTAATATATCGCTTGAGGATTTATTAAGAGGTAAGTCCTAAAAGTTATTTGTGAGACATATTAAGTTTTATTATTGTATGATTTAGCGGACGAACGTGGTAGATGGTGGATTGTTGGTTCCGCTTGGACTGGTAATGAAGTTTCTAAACAAGAAAAGAAGGATACTGATGCTCCTTCGCATGATCGAAAATTGCTTGATTTGGCGCGAAAACAACGTATGAATACAGATACAAGGCGAAATATATTTTGTGCATTAATGTCAGCTGAAGTAAGTAATAAATCAAAGTATTTTAATTACTATATAAATAATTCCATTATTATTGTTTGCAAATTATAAATTGTTGTATAAATCTGTTCTAGAATTTCATGGACGCATTTGAAAAATTACTATCTTTAGGCCTTAAAAATCAACAAGAACGTGAAATAATCAACGTCATATTACATTGTAGTTTACAAGAAAAAGAATATAATCCTTACTACACTTTATTAACGCAAAAGTTTTGTGAATATGACAGAAAATATCAGGTTTGTTAATTCAACTTTTGTCACCACACAAATAAATTGTAACATTTTTAGATGACAATCAGATGTTCGATTTGGGATAAATTAAAAACACTTACAGACTGCTCGGGTCAACAAATATCTATTTTAGCACGGATATTAACTCACCTATTTTTAAACCAAGGCTTACCAATTTCAGTCTTAAAGGTAACGTACATGAATACGCCGACCTGGTGTCCATTTTATGAACTAGCTTATAACCAGAGCATATTGCGCTATTTAATAAATTAAATTATTGTTGTCGGATATGTATGTTAATTCGAATTGAAAACTATTTTTAGGTTGTTCATTTTAGTGAACTGGATCAGGTGACATTGAGGTTAATTCGTCAAGTGTTAATCGGTGTTTTATTGCACGATGATAAAGATTCAAGTATCGGTGTTTTTGATAAAGTCGCAACGAGTCCAAAATTGAAAATATTCCGAGAAAGTTTACGCTTATTTATACATCATTTTTTGTTGCGCAACTTATCGAAATCAGAATTGTCTGATGAGAGTAAAGAGTTACTAAATTTACGAGCGAAATTGGCGGAAAAGGCACTAACTGCTGCCGAAAATAAAATCAAATTTTAAATTTATATAACATAATATACATTTTTTATTGTATATATCTTGAATAAATTTGTAATTAAATTACCAATTGTTTATTAATTTTGTTCATATTTTAATTTTTAATAAATTACTTAAATTAGTTAGGGTTATGTAACTTTTAATAATTTCATCGAAAGTTTATACAAATTTGAATACAAATACACTTTATTGATGGAAATATAAAGATTGATTTAAATAAAAATACTGATATCAAATTTAGTATATTCAGTAGGCGTATTGTAATTCGATATGCCGTACATATGCGCTTATATTATGGTACATTTTATTTCTGGTAGTTGTATGTGTGATTGCGTTGTAGTTAGCAGAAAGATTTAATTAGATAAATGGCGCAGCAGAAAACAAAAAAATACAAGAAATCTATTGAAAACACCAGGAAACGGCATAGAAAAACTGTGAGCAATAAATATATCATTACATTTGTTTTATTTATAAATTATATAACAGTGATTCATTTTATTTGTATTGTGTTTCACTGTTCCAATATATATCAGTAGGTTTACAAATGGTTATATAAAGTTTATATTTTCTATTTATTGTTGAGGATATGTTTGATAAGTGAACATAATATATTGTTTCAAACCCTCGTAATTTGTATACAAAGTTCATTTTTTTGTAAAATTTACTAATATTTATACTTTTAATAAAATAGTTTGGAAATTTTCGAAAAATAATTATTAACTTTTAATAAATGCCACGACTTATAACAAAATATATTTATAGGTGTAATAAAATTTATTTATATTCCTATAACTATAAAATAATTTTAAAATGATCTAATATGTGTATCTAGATATAACTAGAGAGTTTGTAAGTTAAATATTAGTAAAGTAAAATATTAAATTTCAACCGCAAATTAATGTATACTTTCAGATGAAGTATCATATTATATATCTATCAATTAAATATAGGAATAATTTAGAAATCACATCTAAACCCCCAATAGGGCCTCAATCTAATGTTACAATGTTTTATTTATAACTAGATTACTGATATTTATTTATTGTTCATTTATCATTTTTATATAATTGTATAATTTTGTAGAAGAGACTTAATTTGTTTATAAAAATCATTTGTTGGAATTATATAACTGAACAATGCATATGCAGAGGCGCATTAGCCCAACTAAAGATTTAAACCAAATAATATTACCAATGCATACTTATAAAACGCAATTGATTTTATATGTAAACCCCCCAATTAGGTTGGGTAGAATTACCTATAAATGCAATTTTTCAAGGCGCTAACAAATTGTTTCGGGACAGACTTTTCCAATACTTCCCTGATAAACACTGAGCATGACTACATTGTTTAGAAAACTAGTTGAAACATGATCATTAAACATTGGACAAGGTTACCTATATAAAATACAGCAAACAACGCAAAAATCGAATGAATCCAAAAAAAAAATGCAATCAATATCTATTTGATATTCCGAAACATTATTGTTACTATTGTAGTTAAAAATATAAAGCTTAATATAAAAGTCAATGTATCGACCCAGACTTGTGGAAAATTCTAGACGTGTCCTTGCTTCTATGATTTTCCAAGCAATCTAGAATCTCCGTCGCAGGACCGTATATAAATAAAGCGCGAGCACATCTATATGGTAGTCCGCGTAGGCGCTTTGACAAGTGAAGTGAGTTGTCAAAATTTTGAATATCTGTTAAAATTGCAATTTAAAAAAAAATCATAATGGGTAAAACACCTGCAGTTGGAATTGATCTCGGTACAACATATTCGTGCGTGGGTGTCTGGCAACATGGAAAAGTAGAGATAATCGCAAACGATCAAGGGAACCGTACAACACCAAGTTACGTCGGTTTTACCGAAACGGAACGCTTGATTGGAGACGCTGCTAAGAATCAAGTCGCTATGAATCCAAATAATACAGTTTTTGACGCGAAACGACTAATCGGGCGTAAATTCAACGACCAGAAAATACAAGAAGACATGAAACACTGGCCGTTTACTGTAGTAAATGATGGTGATAAACCCAAAATAAAGGTTCAATTTAAGGGAGAAACGAAAAAGTTTGCTCCAGAAGAAATCAGCTCGATGGTGTTATCAAAAATGAAGGAAATTGCTGAAGCGTATCTAGGAGGAAATGTTCGAGACGCAGTTATTACAGTACCTGCATATTTCAATGATTCCCAGCGCCAAGCAACAAAAGATGCAGGTTCTATTGCTGGTATAAATGTACTTCGAATCATCAACGAACCCACGGCTGCAGCTTTAGCGTATGGACTTGACAAAAATCTGAAAGGTGAGCGACGCGTTTTAATTTTCGACCTTGGCGGTGGAACCTTTGATGTTTCCATCTTAACTATCGATGAAGGGTCCCTATTTGAAGTTAAGGCAACCGCTGGGGATACCCATCTAGGTGGGGAAGATTTCGATAATCGATTAGTGAATCATTTCGCTGATGAATTCAAACGCAAGTACAAAAAAGATTTGACCACAAATCCAAGAGCTTTGCGACGACTGCGAACAGCTGCCGAACGAGCTAAACGTACGTTGTCGTCGAGCACGGAAGCTTCATTAGAAATAGACGCACTCTTCGACGGCGTTGATTTTTACACCAAAATATCACGGGCGCGATTTGAAGAAATGTGCTCGGATTTATTCAGAAATACGTTAGAGCCCGTTGAAAAAGCAATCAAAGATGCTAAAATGGATAAAGGCTCAATTCACGATATCGTCTTAGTTGGAGGCTCGACTAGAATTCCAAAGATACAATCGCTACTTCAGAATCTATTTGGAGGGAAATCATTGAATCTATCCATAAACCCAGATGAAGCAGTTGCTTACGGCGCTGCAGTCCAAGCGGCTATCCTAAGCGGGGATACCAGTACCAAAATCCAGGATGTACTTTTAGTGGACGTCGCTCCACTTTCTTTAGGAATTGAAACAGCTGGAGGTGTAATGACGAAAATCATTGAACGTAATTCTAGAATCCCGTGTAAACAAGCACAAATATTCACTACATACTCAGATAGTCAACCCGCAGTCACAGTCCAGGTTTTTGAAGGAGAACGAGCGATGTCCAAAGACAATAACACTTTAGGTACTTTTGATTTGACTGGTATACCACCTGCACCTCGTGGTGTCCCCCAAATTGAAGTCACTTTCGATATTGACGCGAATGGGATTCTAAACGTGACCGCTCAAGAAAAAGGCACTGGGAAATCGCGACATATAACTATTCGTAACGATAAGGGGCGCTTGTCCAAACAAGAAATAGAGCAAATGTTAGCTGACGCTGATAAATATCGCGACGAAGACGATAAGCAGAGAGAAAAAGTCGCTGCAAGGAATGTCTTGGAGGCGTATGTGTTCAATGCGAAACAAGCTGTTGAAGAAGCGGAAGGGAAAATTACTGCGGCAGAGAAGGATTTGGTTAGTAAGGAGTGTCAAAATGAGTTGAAGTGGCTGGATAAAAATACGTTAGCCGAGAAAGATGAGTATGAGCATCGATTGAAACAAATGACGAAGGTGTGTAGTCCGATTATGACGAAAATCCATGGTGGTGGTTCTAGAGGTCAACGTCACGACGAACAAGGCCCAACTATTGAAGAAGTTGATTAAATTAATAATTACGCTTCAGTATTAATTATTTATTGTTTTGATAAAATTTCGCACTTTCACAATTTAAAAATAAACATCAAACGTTAAACAATTTATGAACACTTTGCACAATTATATGGTTTAAATTTACAGAAGTGTAAATTTAACTATAATCACACATGTGAACAATAAAATGGGATAGAGAAGGTCAGACGAATTCTAAAATGTCACAAATACAACTAGCTAGTGATAGCATATTGTATTTAACGATTTCATAAAATGTGAATTCGAATTCCAGCTTGTTTATTTGAATGTTTCTATGTTTTTGTTATGAAAATAAATTGCTTTATAAATGTTGATGCATTTGTCCTTCACCTTGATGTATATAGGACGGTTACCTGCGAACAAAATCGACGTTATGTGTCTTTATATTTAGACGTTTGCGTGAGTGCATTATTTTCATGCAGCAAATACATTTTATTGGTTTTTCAATCACCGCGGTGTACTTGAGTTCGAATTGGTTTCGTATGTTGCAATAATAGTGAACTAAAAACCTTTTTAACACAAAATGTGCAGAGAAACGTGAGTCATATAGTTGGCACATGTTGCCATTATCCGCCCCAAAAAACTATCTCTTTTACTCGACAAGAATCTCAAATATTATTTATTTATCAAATAGATGCATGTGTTAGTTGACATTAAAAAAAAAATTGTATTCATGATTTACTGTATATTAGCCAATTAGCACTAGTTAGCAAAAGATTAACACATTTAATTTATAAAGAACTTCTAGTAGAGTCAAAACATTAAAAAAATAGTTGGAATCAATTCAGAGAAGGTCAAAACGTATATTTCCGTTAAAATCTCGAGTTCGAAATTTTTCATGATTAAAATAGACTTTAATTTTATTTAGAATTTATAAGCGATATTTGACTATTATGATTTCTAAATCCTCTTGGGGCCCAAATTAAGTATGCTTCAAAATAAACAATTTAAGAATAATGATGCTTTAGCCGCATACAATTTGTGCTTCTACATTGAAATTTGAATCTTCACAATGATTACATCTGTGTCTATTACACAGAATGAGTGCTGGATTAAAAATAGTTGGTGAACAATTAATTATTTTGTAAGCGTAACGCTGGACTAATGATGGCATTCATATCGCGATACAGTTATTTGATATTTAAAATAATAAAAATAGAGACGCGTACAACAACATTTAAACGCAGTAAAATCGTTATTTGTATAAAGTGCGCCTATGTAGACTAAACATGGGTGCGCATTGCTTTGTGAATTTCAAGTTGTCACATTCTAACAACAATAGTAATTTGGCGAGTTCGAGTCTCGTTTATAATAATAAATATAGGTTTTTTAATTAAAAATCAATTTTATTTGTTATTAATGGGAGTTGGTTTTGTAAGTGAGGTGAAAATGAAAAAGCGGGAAGCGAATAAATAGTTGTTTCTGGTGATGCAGTCACCCGATAAAACGTACGTGGAGATACAGGTAAATGAAGTGTGCCGCCTCCTAGAGATCGTGGACCTGATTTGGAGGGGGATATGACCTTAGCCACACTGACTCGAACGCAAGGCAAGGCAAGCTAAAGTAGTGTATTTCTTGTAGCATGCGGTATTGTCGGAGAACATTTAAGTAAACTTAAGTTTTTAGTGTTCGCGCAACGTTTAATCAACAAAATCTACACGAAACCCAGTGAAAGAAACATTTTATAAACGATGAAACGTTCGAAAATATTTATGCCGCTAACGTAGATTTGAAAAAAAAACGTAAATTTTGACTTTCGATAATGTGTTTGAAGTAGCGTTTTTTAAATTGTATAATGGTGCAGTGTGAAACTTGTTTTGACCAGTGAATCTGTGATAATTTTCAACTTTGATGATTTTTATAAGTGGATATCGTTACTTAAGTTATCGAAGATGGAGAATATAACAAACAACATGACAAATCTACCAGAGGTAGGGTATATAGTAGATGGTATCTGTGATTGGTACACTCTATGTTGGAAACGTATAAGATGTTCACTCACCAAGAAACTGAAAGGCATGACTGTACTTATATCTGTAGGGACGTTGAGCAATGCATTATATTGTGCGGACTTTGTTAGTTAGAATACGTGGATTGGAATTTTAAATATCGTTTCATGTTTTTATTATCATTTATATGTATACATACCTGTTGCACTTCTCTAGTTATTTTATGTTTATGACCACAAAAACTATTGAATAAATAAATAAATAAACATTGATTAGGATTTTAAGTTTTGAACTATCGAATGATTTTGTTCTATATTTAGGTAAAAAAATAAATTATAATAGTTTGTTTTTTTTTTTTAAAATTGCGATAATTTAAATCAACATGTATGCTTATGTTTAATTCATACATGTTTATAATTAACTCATTTTTATTCAATTACCAATGATTTTAATATGTGATATATTTACATTTTTAAAAAACTAATATTGCACTTTCATAACATATTTCTCACTTATTCTGCCACCCTATTTAATGGGACCAGGTATGTAGTTATTTATGTATAATTAAATTAATTTGAATCGACACTTGTTAGGTAGCAAATCCTAACTTAAAATGCGAATTGAACCCTTTGTTGTGTTTAATATAGGGTTTCTCCCTTCTCATTTTGATGGGGAATGGCGTAACGTATATTTATTTATATATTAAGTACCTACGCCAATTATTTCACAATAATTCTTAGTATTATTTATCGTTTATGTTTTCAACTAAACATATCTATTTTATTACCATAACAATGAACTTCTTGTATAAATACACTAACATTCTTTAAATACTATAAAATATGTGAAATCTTTTATTATTTATACGTTTAGATAAATCTTGGTATTGTATGATTTGCGTTAAAAAATCGAAAGAACTTTCTGATAAGAAAGTTATTGAATGCGAGGAAGTTATGCATCTGAGATTGACTCCCAGTTTTTGCCGTGATTAAATTTGGAAGTAGATTTTCAACATTGGGGTCATTAGGGCTCATGTATACTGCTGCACTTTCATTACGACTGTTTCGATTTTTATTTCGCAAATATGTTGTACTTTCAATAAAATTCAAATATAATAAATATTTTGTTTTGGGATTTATTGTTTGTGTTCGTTTACTGCCAAAATGCACAATTTGCATTTAAAATCATTCTCTAAAATACATAAAGTTTGGACATGTGCCTGTTCTTTCGTTTATTTATAGTTTATACTCACATTACGAATATTGTGGCTAGACAAACACGAAAATAGCATAACAAAAATAATTATTGTATCTCAATCATAAACGCGAACGAAACGCTACACATTTTGTTAATTACGAGAGAAATGACTAAATATCTATTTTATGGTAAGTTGAAGATCCGTAAGTGTGACAAAGTGAAAATTAGATATTTGTTTAAATATGTGTCATGTACAATAAAACTCACTTATTTTATACATTTATCAATAAACATGTAACTATCACATTTGAGAATTGCAGTTCTCGAACGTTTCCGAGGTTAACCGAACGCATACACTCCAAGCATGTTTCACACGCATGCGCCCTTAACAAACTATAGCAATAGGGTTTTATTTATATAAACAAGATCGTAAACAAATTAAAAATTGCGTTTTTATTTAATTATACACCATTAAATAATTCATTGTATATTCATTCCCACAATGCGAAATATTGTGGAATTTAGAAGTTATATAAGTCACATTCTTAGCAATCTAGTTTAGACACGCGAAATAGAAGAGAATATGTAAGAGGTTTTTGAACAACAACGACAAAAAAGTGTTCTACAATCTTTTTTTTTGTGTAAGCAAAGTAGACCATTCTCTGTAGAACTGCAATTAAAATAATTACCTAAGTCAATGTAGGACAATGGAACATATTTTTTTTTGTGTGGTGTCAAATTTGCATTTGTCTGCCAAAACGAATTTGTAAGCAAGTTTGCGGTTTTTGTATGAATAAAAATTCACTAATGACGCCTTATTAACCCTTTGTGATGTGTGTGACGTTTTATTTCGCAATTATATGTTATTAAAATGGACGTTGAAGTATAAAAAAAAAATAAAAAAACCGCAAGCGCCTATATATTTCGTGTAATTTCGCTGTTCTGATCTGCGCAAACGAAATAAAAGAATTTCTTCCCAGAACCATTAGTGCAACGGATTTTTGAATAACATCCAAAAGAAAAAAATGCACAGTTCCCAGAAAATGAAACTGACAAAAGACACACAAAAAATAAAAATTCCATTTTGCAAAGTTAATTTACTAATGACATTTTATAAATATAAGCGCAATTAGAATGTAACACGCTCTTTATACGAAGTAATTAGAAGTACTGCGGCAAAATTAATTTACTAAACATTTGAGTAAATTAATATGAATCCTGTTTATAACAAAGGCAGTTAAATTTAGTAAAACCGTTGAAAATTTGAAATGGGTTTAGTACGAATGGTTTTCAAAGTAACTGAACGTGTTCCCAAGGGTGGTTTCAAGTATTATTATCTATTATGCCGGTTCTACGCATTAGTTGTAGGGGTGAAACGTGCATGTGCACAATAAGGCTTCTTTCGGTTGCATTTGAGGAAAGAATGTATTATTGGTATGCACAGGTACGTGCAGGTATAACTATTAGAAAACATAGTAATCACATCAATGCACTGTGACGTCACACCCTAGCAATAATGGATTTATTGTGATTTTTGTTTTTCTTAGTAGTATCGCAAGTGCAAGTTATTCTAGTCAAACGAAACCGCCAGATAAAATTATGGAATCAATAAAATAGGTTGTGAACTTTGATAAATGTTATCTTGTTTGAGGTTATATTTAAACAAATAGATCTTTAAATATACTGAGGCTATCGAAACAGGATGCCAGAAGGTCTTTTGAGTAATTTCGACATTCAGGTAGCTTTTAAATAGTGATTGACTAAAGAATATGAATTGTTGACGTGATGAAATGCCATGAAGATAACAGCCTGTCGTAGTTCTCATCCGTTTTTTTTGGTTACGCTTTTCGTAGTTTTTTGTCATTCAATGTTGGCTCATCTCACAATGTTTGTTCTTAATTATTTAATTTACGATCACGTTTAAATTATGTACATTGTAAAAAAAAATCTGTGTGAAGAAAATATCACTTTCACTGCAAAAGGAATTTACGCTTTTAAAAAAAATAGTGTTTAGTTTTCCAACAAATAGAAACAGGTGGAGTAGCCTGGGGTATTGTTTAATGTGTAAATCATTGCATTGGGCACGCATGCGCACAACTACCATGATTAATCATCTATCCAGCATTCAATCTTTTTTCTATCTGTAACAGATTTATTTACTGCATCCGTTTTAGATGAATAAGCATAGAGGTATTTTAATACTAATTTTATTGGTTTCCAACAAAAAATTGTTGATATTACCATTTTGCAAAAACGATATAAGTACAGAATATATTTTATATATTTAATTATATAATGATGTGAATAAATATTTTGTATAAAAGTTTGTAAATTGGAACTATTAGAAATATAAATTAAAAAGAAAAATATAAATTGTCATTTATTATATATATTTGGAGTGTAATTCATAAATTATAATTTAATTTTTGTTGACGCATAAAGCAGCTTTAGTTGGTTTTTTTTTTGTGGTATTAACCCTTGAAGTTCATCAAGTGACAAGCGTTTGTAATTAAAGTTAATTTAAAATATAAATAAACAGCTATGTTAATAGCGAGTGTGAATGACAGACCGAGAAAATATTTATAAACACAAATCTAGATGGAATACACATTTCTATACCGTCCTAAGTCTCTTTCACACGACCAATATGAACTAAGTAAGCCATTGTTACACGATACAAGTTGCGTGGTTAATTACACCAACTTAACTACCCTTTTTTAATTTCCGACTTTATGCTAAACCGCCTTGTTCACAATCCGTATCGACTAACATACTCGTGAGAATACCAAAACAATTAACATATATTTATTAATAATTATAGTTATTAATAAAACCATATTTTTAATATAAATAATACAGTTATAAGACAATTTTAAACATCGATACTAATCCTGTATTTATTTAATAAAAATCAAGTAGCTTATACGTTGTTAGTAAAATATTTATACGAATTTAAAAATATAATATCTAAAAATACAATAAACAAGACGAATTGTTCTAAGAAATGACAACATTATATTTTTGCGGTAAGGAATTCGTCATGTGCTGTATTAGCATTCATAAGTGTTCAAAACAACTCACACAGGTGCTCTCAGTTTGTAAATGTGACAATGATGTATAGCGCATTGCGACAGATCGCTACCCACACAACTAGCCATTTCCGGTTTAAGATTTTCACCTAGAAATACCACACATATCATTTCACTAGTATAAACAACCAACAGTTTTAATCTCTCCAACGTGTGTGTAGGCAATCTTGTTTTAACGCACCTGACGTGTAACATTTCGATTTTCATATATATGCATATTATTAATACAGTTATACCCAAACCAGTATGCTACGCTTGTGCTTCAAGTTTTTGTGTCTCAATATGCATAGAACGGAGCAAATTGTTGGCCAAGCTTACAAAAACGACTGTGGCGTTCTTGGTGGCGCCACAGTAGCTAATCAAGCATAGACTGTGATTGGTCGAGACGGTAATGAAGAAAGTTTGCAGAACTAGTGCCGTATTGCAGTCTACAAGTATCTGTGACGTCACACTTGATTTGAAGCACTGTTATACGAATTATGTTTGATATATGTGTACTTTAGTATTAAAATTGTATTTTACTATATTGAGATTTTTATTTTAAAATAAATTTTTAATCTTTGAACTAAATTTTTAATCCTAACATGTAATTTATACATTTTTTTTGTTGATTTAGACAAAGAAATGTTCGTTTCAGGATATCCTGTCTTTGTTAATAAATAAGCTCATTGTTTACGAATACTTTTATATTTTCTTTTATATATAACAGTATTCAGTAGTATATCATCTTTTAAAAACACGATAATGTAAATTTAAAAGAAGAATTTCCCTTTTCTACAAGTTATAATTACTTTTCTAAAGTGCATATTAAAAAAAAAAATGTTTTTATGTATATTTACGATTTTTTGCGCATTTTCTTCAATTAAACAGCTAATTACTTAAACTGTGCTTATTTATTTAAAATTGAAAAACAGTTAATTTCATACATACATTTTTATAAGATTTTACGCTGACAATTGCTAAGTACTATCAGAACTTGTAGATAAGGCTGTACAATGTGTAATGCGTGGTGTTTTATTCGAGACAAGTGAATAAAAAATGAGAAATGTAAAAAAAGTAGCCGTGTGTATATTTTTATAAGCATAATTTGACGCCCAAAGGCTGTAAGTAGCAACGTGTTGCTCAATCATAACCAAACTGGTTTCATTTGACACAGAGATGAAATTCATAATAAATAAGTGAAATGGGACCAACAACAACAACGTACGTTGTTTTCTCGCGCTTCTGAAATACATAATGAGACAAGACACGTTTCCTTTCTGTACTCGGAATTTTTTTTCAAAACAATATGCTTCTTAGAGTACATCGGTTTATAATTTCACTTTTTCCCACTTTACATAGAAATTTTTATTACAGAATTCAAAATATTTTCTAATATGCTTCAAAGGATTAAAATTCCAAAGCTTCTTTATAAAAATAAAAAATACCCGCAGTGTCTTATACGTAATTTATTTAGATAGCAGAGATATTAAAATTCAAATATACAAACACACACACACACACACACACACACACACAATTAGAATAAAAGCAAAAGTTAACAAGTCCCATATGTGTGTAGTTTGACTAGTCGTATTTTTATCGTCAATAAAAGTTCTAATTAATGTGTATAAAAACATATAAAATTATGTTTCCCAATTAATATTATACAGATTTTCAATAAAAACCAGTTTCGTATTATTAATAATTAATCGTATAATTTGCTTCTATCGCAGTTTATATTCTACGAAACTAATAATAAATATGAATGAAATCAAAATTGGCTTAGCGCCATTTCAGAATGGCACCAGGACAATTCTTTATTTGTATTAACATCTAAATTAAAATTAGAGCAACTGTAACGTTACTCCTCCCAAAATAATATCATTTAATAAAAAAAGGCTTTACAAAACATTTATCCCTAAAATATTCATTAGTCCATCGTTACGCCACTGATTGAAGGCGGTACTGTAATATGAGACGTAACTAGTAGTTAAAAGACTATACTAAAATTTGGGCAAGTGTAACGTTACACTTCCGAAAATAATTATTTCTCGAAAGTCGAAACTTTTTTTCACTAAATGCTATTTGGAAACTTATGAGCAATTTTTGCTATGCGGCATTCTGAACCAATTTTGTCGTAATAGTATATTTAGAGTGATGGAAATTTACCCTTTTTGTAACAGTGTATAAAGTTGTGCTTACGCTTAATTTAAAAAAAAAGTTACCCAAAGTAAGTGTAACCCCAATTAATGATTACTGACATAGTGAAAGTTTCACTGTTATTTATTTGCCAAGTTTTCTCATTTTAAATTAATATTTAAATATATCATTTATATACAAACTGCAGTGGAATTTTTTTAATATTATGGCTAGAACGAAGACTATTGAGTTTTTTCGTTTCTATAACTCGGATATTAACAAACGAAACATTTATACCCATAGAAAAAATGCCGTTAAAAATGTATTTTATAATTATAACAAATTATTTAATTGCCATTTAACAAGTTAAGACATTAATTGTGTGTTGAGTAAATATGGGTACCCTGATAATGTGAAGATAAAGCAATATTTATGAAAATAAACTGTCTAATCCGAGAAATATATATTAATCTATTTTATAATATAACTAGTATAATAAGAAAAAATAAAAGTTAAAAAATTTAATATTCAAAAAAACTGATAGAAAAAAAAACACGTAACCTATAATCTTAGCTATTAAAATGCAAAAGATAATTATTCAAATGATCTGTTCGCTTCGCTAGGCAGCTAATGAAACAGACCAAGTAGTTTTTAATTAAGTCTCCGATTTTTTAAATTGATGAATGAATATAATTTAAAAGATGTTCCACACGAGATGCAGCGTGGTTTTGGCGCGCCGCTATAATCATGTTTCCGCTAGATTTTGGGACGATTTTTGACCTTGAAACTCAGGAACATCTGTTCACCCTTCGCAGAACACAATTGCACTTCAAGGTCATTTCAGTTTATTTTCTAAAGTCTCCCCTTTGTTACTTTACTAATAAGACATTAATTTCATGAAATGACCACAGTGAAACAATTGCAAGAATTTTTCTATCTTCCATATTGTGGTGTTAACAATCTATGTAGTACCTAATTGTTATAATTATTTGTAAATTTATTCAGTACAAGTACGTACTTTACAAAGCTAAAGTACAATACTCTTTTGTTTGCGGCACACCTTACAATAGTTACATTATCTTTACATCAATAAAATTTTAATCCAAACACTATTTTGTTACCATGATTACAGAGATTATATGTTTATAAATATCCGCCGGTTATCTTTATAAAACCGAAAATTATTTACGAAAATAAAATCTTATACGATATAACATATGTTGTATATAGACAAGAAAGTGTTAAAACGCGTCTCTCTTCAAGTTTCTTAATTTTGAATATAGAAATTTGACATTTTTTGTCTAATCTATAGATTCAATCTACAATTTGTTGATATTTGGTTTAAATGTGAAAATATTTGTGTTCAATAAAGATTTTTATTTTTACATATTTTGGCTTTTAAATGAATGATGCGATTTGTAGATCTGTAATGAGAATCTGTAAAAAAATAATATGCATTGATGTGTAATATATGACAATAGTTGGTCCCGCATTGTCCCTATGCATGTATGACATGTCAGAAATGAAAAATACTAGTAAACATAAATGCTTGAATATCTTATTCATCTGAGTGGTCTTGCCATTTAAGGATGCCAATATAATATGTATATTTCGAAAGAATCTGAAACTATTTCACTGCATACAACATTGTAGTCGCGTGTAATTTGCTATTTAAATATCATAAATAATCACAAAATCAATAACGTTGATTTATGATCCGAAGTAAATTGATCCTATTATAATATAATGTAACAGTTGGTAGGCTGCAGATTTTACAGGTAGGTAGGGACATTCCAAATTGGACAGGTGGTACCCGTGAATAATGTTACCCTCAAAAACTGGTTCGTCTATCAGATTTTCTATACCGACAAAAATCAAACATTTAAGGAGCATAACAGCAGTTCTAAATAAGTCCTTATTTCATTTAGTAACTTTTCAAAAAAAATATAGAAAAATGATTTAAAATTTTTATATAAAAAATCTATAAATTAATTTACATTTAAAACAGTTTGAGAATCACTGTAGTTCAACTATCTAACACCTAATAAATCGGATATTTTATATTCTAAAAAAAGCAGGTGTTACGCTTCTTAGAATATTAAATCCGGCGTGTTGAACATTTTCAGTTTAAATTCTTTTCTATTAAACATATTACGAAATGTAATTGTTTGCGGAAATGCGTTATTTGTTTTATAAATTATACATGTTGAAATATTCGACTATAGAATCATTTTAAATTTACATTATTTGCCATCAACTTGCAATTTATATTTGAATAAATCATAAAAAAATAAATATTCTAATTGAAAATACAATGAATGAGTATACATTCTAAAATAGTTGGTAATTTCTTTAATTTGTTGTAAATAATGTGAAAACAAATCTAATTGTCACAAGCAACAGACAGAATAATTGAATCACCATCGAAAAAATATTTGTGGAACTTAACAAACAATGAAATGCACTTAGCAATGGTCTGGTGACGCATTGCAAGAGAATTCTTGGACGAGGGTATGGTCTGTTGCACAGGTAGACCAAGTCACACTCATTTTTTCGACAGATTTATTTTTGCAGCGACAAATAACGAGAGAAATATTCATTTAAAAAATTGCTGCCTCCATAAAAAAAAACTTGTCTGAAGTTTAATAAGCAATTTAAAATATTTTTTTTTTTAAATATTGACACACTTGTACTCGTAAATTATTTGAAATATTTTTCATTTTTAAATATGCAATGAATTTCAAGGATTACATTTAAAGCTATACTAACTAATACGTGCTTAAAGCAATAAATACCTTTTCATTTGTTTTTTCAATAAATTTTATACTAATTTAAGTCGTTTAAGAAAATCATTAAAATAAAACGCAAATTTTGAATTATTCCAATATATTTTATTACATCTATATTTTTCAAAAATTTTTTTTGTTTTACCTTCGCAAATATTAAGTTATTAATGTTTTTGCTATAAATAATATATATTTAATTTTCTGCACGACTTCTCGCGATTCAATTTTATTTTTGCAAATAACTGGTACAGTGATTCTCAAACGTTGTTTCATACTATTCTATATAAGATTATATTTTGTGTATCAATATTTAAAAATAATTATTTTCAATTTGTTTTTATGTTTAATTTATTTATTTTATTTTTGTTCCAGGAGAGAGGATGGGAATATAAACAAATAACGGTGACACGCGTTCCTGGATACGGTTTCGGGATAGCCGTTTCTGGAGGACGAGATAATCCACATTTTGCATCTGGAGACCCAAGCATTGCTGTTAGTGATGTTCTGGTTTCCGGTCCAGCGGAACGAACATTACAGTAAGTTGCAAATTAATATATGCATCAACAACAGTGCCAATACTAATCAATTTATATTAATGTAATAAAATCTAAATATAATCATATTTGATAGAGCTACTATACAAAATAATATATAATTAATTAATTAATTGGATTTTGTTGAGGAAATTATGAAATAAATTGACCTATTTCACTTTTGTGATTAATAAATGATTTAAAAAGCAACATATTCTTATATTTATGATTGATTTATCTATGTCTGGTTGCAGAGTCAATGATCGTATAATATCGGTCAATGGAATCTCACTGCAGAATGTCGACTATGCAACAGCTGTACAAGTGTTGCGGGATTCTGGTGATACAGTTGTGTTAGTTATTAAACGGCGGACAAACGCGCATCAACATAGTCACAGTCATAGTCTCAGTGCCTCGTATTCAATGTCGCCAACACTACCACAGGGCATCCAACCAACGAAAATAACACTAACGAAAAACTCCAAAAAAGAAGGTAGGTCATCATAGAAACCAGTTAAATAAAAGCGCATGCGCGAGAAACATAAAGCGAATGCAGATATTCGGGTAGCATCGTTTAAGATCGAGAAATTTCATATATGGCGATTTTATTTTTATAGATTTTGGAATTATACTAGGATGTAAATTATTTATAAAAGAAATCTCAACAAAAGCACGTGAACAATTATTATCAACAAACCAATATATGGTCGAAGGGGATTTTATAACAAAAATCAATAACACAAATTGCAACGATATAATGTCGCTGAAAGAGGCGAAAAAAATCATCGACAACTCCAAAGATAAATTAAATTTGACGGTAGCTAGAGACATTTCAAATAATGCAACTATTTCACATCAAGCCCAAAGTTCCGTCAGCACCACGGGCGCTGTGAATAACTATTATAAAGGTACCATCGACTCTTTTATTAAGTAAAATTAATAATTCTTTTAAAATCAATTGCTAAATTAATTATTAAAAATAGGAGACGACTATCTAATGAACCAAAGTTACTCCAATCAAAATCTTTACGTTCAACCTCCAACTAGAAATCCAAATTTAAATAGCAATGGTTTTATGGAAGAAAAAGTTGAACCACCCCCAAACGCAGTGTTACTGGATGACAAAAGTAATTTAGCACCTCGAGGAAGGTTAAGAGGGCCTCTATCTGATGCAAATTTAAGCCAATTAGACCGCGCAAGTAGCATTGGTGGCTATGGCGGCAAATCGAAAAGACCTGATGAACCTCCTCGGCCACCACCACCAAGAGCTGAAGGTTTGTTTTCGATTGGTTTAAATATTAAAAAATATTAAAATATCATTTACTTTTTAGATTATTATAGCAGTAGGAGACAATTATACGATGAGGATCCATTGATACAGAAAACAAAACAGTCTGTGTAAGTATTAGAATTATATAAATATATAATTTGTGTGCAACAAATAATGTATTTTGTCTTTAGACCTGATGCAAGATTCATAACATTCCAAAAAGAGGGTTCGGTTGGAATTCGATTAACCGGCGGTAACTATGTGGGTATATTTGTAACCGCGGTACAACCAGGCAGCCCGGCTTCACTACAAGGCTTGCAACCAGGTGATAAAATATTAAAAGTAAATGATATGGACATGACCGGCATGACCAGGGAAGAAGCAGTCTTGTTTTTGTTAAGTTTACAAGATAGAATCGAATTAATAGTACAGTTCTGTAAAGAAGAATATGATAGCATCGTTGCATCACAAAAAGGTAAATATAATTAATCAATTTCTAGATGAATTAATATATCATGATTATTTTAGGCGACAGTTTTTATATTAAGACTCATTTTCACTACGAGAATCCAGCAAAGGGTGAAATGACGTTCAGATCTGGAGATATTTTCCATGTTATCGATACTTTGTATAATGGCGTCGTTGGGTGTTGGCAAGTTTTCCGTATTGGGCGAAACAATCAAGAAGTTCAGAAAGGTATCATTCCGAATAAAGCGCGAGCGGAGGAACTTGCGACTGCGCAGTTTAATGCTACGAAGAAAGAAATGTCTGCTAATGAATCCAGAGGTAGTTTCTTCCGTAGACGACGAAGCAGCAGTCGACGCTCAAAGAGCTTAGGGAAGGTAAGAGGAATACCCAATTTTTGGATAAACGAAAAATTAATAAAAATTTTGATATTATTTTAGGAGCACTGGGATGATATATTATTTTCTGATTGCGTTTCGAAATTCCCTGCATACGAACGTGTAGTTTTAAAACATCCAGGATTTACCAGACCTGTAATATGTTTTGGCCCTATCGCTGATATAGCTAGAGATAAAATGTTGAAAGATTTCCCTGATAAATTCATATCACCTCGTAAGTATTAACTAAATTTCCACTGAAGCATTTTTTTAATTGCTTACTATTATAGAATTAGAAAATGGTACAGATGAACCAAAAACACAAAAATCGTCAAACATCATCCGACTTTCTGCCATAAGGGATGTAATATCAACGGGAAAACATGCGTTATTGGATATAACACCAAATGCTGTTGAACGTTTGAATTACGCACAACTTTATCCAATTGTTGTATTTTTTAAAGCTGAATCGAAAATTATCATCAAACAATTACGCCAAGGACTACCAAAGTACATTTATTATATTTAAACATAGCTTATGTGGGGATTAAACTGTTTTTGTGTTTATAGATCTGCGCATAAGAGCTCTAAAAAATTATTAGAACAATGTCAAAAACTGGATAAAGTGTGGGGACACATTTTCAGTTCTACTGTAACACTGAATGATAACACTGAAAATTGGTATAGAAAAGTTCGGGAAATTATTGATAAACAACAATCTGGGGCTTTGTGGATGAGCGAAAGCAAGGTGGGTGTTTAACATTAATTTTATTATATAATTTTTAAGTTATCAACTGTATTAACGCATTATTCCTTTTTGTTAATGAAATATCTCATACTGATTTAATATGATTTATTTACCAGTACTAGTAGTAATTTGCATAAATTATATGTTATTTATAGTGTTTACAAAAGAGTGACTAGGTTACGCAGCCCTGGTGCTCAATTTGTGAACTAGTCTCTTAAATAATAAATCAGTCTTTTCTGTTTGTGTAGTATAGTTTTCGGTTATTAGATATTTCAGTTTAGTGTTTGCTTGGTAGAACTGGGTAAAAAATGGTGATGGTGGTTTATGGGTATTCTGTTTTCTTTCAGTGTGGTTCGAGTCTAAATTCGGACGTCACTTCTAAATTTAATACAATTAAATCATACAAGTACAAATCTTTACCGACTAGTTACCGTAGCACTTCCACAAATCGTGTACGCCCCAAACGGCCCTCTATCTCCATGTACAGTAACTACAATCAACCACGTAGTTACAATAGCAATTGTTACGAATACTATAATCCTTCTCAATTATCCGATTACTATGTTTATCAATATCATCATCAGCCTTATTATCAACTTTATAACAACACTGCAAGTACTATTCGATCATCGTGTGAGAATAACTCTCATTTCACCGCTCGCAAACCAAATTTTAACAATAACTATTATAATTATCTACCTACTAACTCTCTTCCAACAAAATGTCGCCAGAATGAATATATTAACTTATCTAACACTAATCTATCTATTCACGAAAACTCTTTTGGTAGCATATAACCAACTACTAACCCTTTATGAGATACACCATCTACTATTGTCTGTTTACCTAGCTTGCTATTTATTAATTACATATTTTACGTTATTCATATATTCATTGTGGTGTCGCAGAAACGCATAATAAATGACGCTAATCAAAACAGTCCTTTATAAAAAATGCATCCAGGATAATTAAATATCTGTACACAACGTTACAACGCAAATAAGTCCATATTACAATTAATTAAATCTTGTTTCAAACGTTTTTCAACAAAATGTTTTTGTATGTAAAACAATAATTATATATATTTAGTAATAAATTGCGGCAATAATGTGAATTAAATAGAAAACTTTAAGCAGTTGAAGTCTCATAAAGGGTTCCCTTTCGCATGTATCGTATGTTAATAAAATTGTGAATTCACGTCGCTTTGTTCTTTTCTTGTATGATTTTGTATGTTTTTTTATTTCATTTAATTTGCGTTTTCTTTTTGATGATTTATAATTGTTTTTATGTTGTGTATGTTAAACCTAAGCTTTATTGTAGCCCGAGGAATCATTGTCCGATGATTTCCTATTCCCAATGTCTTCATTGCGTTTATCGTACGCCAGTTCACCTGAGTCCGACTTAGAACACAGTCCCGGTCCGCCAGTATCGCTGGCTAGTTTAACAGGACCGGGTGCTGGGAACGGTGGACGTCTGGCGAAAGCTAGTTCAGATCCTAGCGTTGTTATGCCTGATAATAGTACCACGGATGTGCTGCCACCGTATCAGGTATGTGCAAATACTGGCGTTCTAGTGCATTTCAAAATAAATTTTACTTACAAAATTTAGATTAGCACTATTATTTGTGAAGAAATTTGTTAGTATAGACACTCAAAATTGTACTTTCGTTAAGAATTTCTAGTTGTATTTTCCTTTTGAGGCAGTAAAAATAACTTTTAGTAATTTGTCTGTTTCTCCGTATAAGTTCACTATCGTTAAATTCTTAGATTGCGTTAAGACAATTAGCGCTAATATAAGGCCATATCACGTACTGTTATAAGTATATTTAATTTCATATCTATGGTCTGTAAATTAGCGCTCAAACATACAATATACACCGATGCAAAGAATACTTATAAGAATATAAAAATACTGTGGATATTTGCAATTTATTATAATTTAAATTTGTATATGCTTGGTTAATATTAAACTAATTCATAAACATGTAATACATTCTAATCTATAAACTATATAAATCTTTTTCAATTTACAATATAATATTTATTGATTCTTTATAATTTTCGGGAATAAAAACACTAAAATAAGCAATTTTAACCATATATCTGAAAGCTTTCTAATTCCCTTAACATATTCACAAACTATTCAACTATATTTTAACATTTGATATGATACTTTATTATCTGCTCAAAGCATACCAGATTTGTATAAACAATATTACCAAAACTATAAATTTCAATCACTAGCCAACATATGACACCAGATACGGATTTTCCAACCAAGGCAACGACTCCCATTCAAATAACATAAGTCCAGATGGCAGCAATAGAAACAGCAACTCCAAGGACCCGATGTTTATGTCGCAAAACCAGTTGCACATGGGTCAAGAAAACCCGAACGCAATAGATCCATCGAGTAACGGATACAAAGGCAACCATTACGGTCAAAACGTGCCGAATCTAGAGTATCATAAGAGCGAAAGCCATAAGCGACAAGCTAGTAATATTCACGGACACTTTCCCAAATCGCATAACGCCAATGATAACAACAGTCCTGTTCGGAATTCTAAAGAAGGAATGTATGGAACTATTCCAGATTTGCCTCCCCGAGTCGATAGAACCGCTAAACCGGCATCTATATCGAAAGCAGCTACGTCATCAAGGTAAGATACTAGCGACATGTCAGTTTGGTTTATAGTATGGAACTATGACGTTTTTTGCTATAAAAATTTATAATTCTTTAAAATATAGTCTGATAAAATGTGTTATAATTTGAATGATTTATAAACAGATCAGCTCATGAGCGACTATTTGGGACGAAAACAAATCCTTCTTCTGAAGGCAGTGACCAAGCGAACGCAAACAATGAATTGTTAAACAATAAACTTAGTTCATTAGAAAGACGACAAAACTCAAAATCCGTAAGTGCAAAACTTTATCTATTTAATATATTTTTTAAAAAAAGTAGCAGAATTGATTAGAATCAGAGGAACACAATTGCGAACCAAATGAACATTTGGTTTTGTTTTGCATTATCTTTCAGGACTCTTTGTCCAGCTATGATTCATTTAACAATCCAAATTCTGCTATGAACAAACAAAGTGTGACTAGTCAACAAAGACTTGGACCAAATGCACACGATGATCTCAAATCAAGTATCCCTAAAATTGATACTCCGGAACAGAGTCCGTCCAAGTACGCGGGCGGTGCGGGTGAAGGAGGACGGAATGGTGGAAGATGGGATCAGCCTCCAGCGGGTATGCGACACGATCACCTGAGACACCATCCACCTGGTGGAGTGAGTGGTAACAGTACAGGCATTGTCAATCCCGGCAATGATGGCAGAATGAATGACCACCATAGCGCTGAAATGAGCCCGAGAAACTCTAGAGAAGTTGATAAAGCTGCTGATATTATGACACTAGATCAATTGAGTCCCAGGCTCCCCAATGATGCGCGCAACCATGATATGTACAGGTAAATATGAATACCACCAACATTTTCTTTGCATAAAATTATTATCAACCTTCCAGATACTCCAGATCTCCATCAAAACCGACTCAACAGAAACACGTGGAAACAAAAACCGACTATGGCAAATATAGGTATGACATCGTCTAGATACTAAATGGTATAAATTCACAATTTTGATATTTTAGTCGTAATAACAGCGGAGCTCAAGACTACAGTCGACATTCACACCAAGATCTCACCCAAGCACACTTGAGCATTCACCAGAGTGCGCCTGCGTACCACCACTCACCAATGAAAAGCACTAGCGGCATCTACAACCATTCGAACGGTTTGGATAACGGTTCCATGGGCCACATGCCACCACCAAACGGCCCGCCGAACACGTACAAACCAGTTCCACCACCAAAACCGAAAAACTATAAACCACCCTCGAAGAATCAGAGCGGTTATAACATGAATGAGAATCCGAACGTGGGCAATCCAAATGGTAGTTACCAACACGGTAAAAGTCATAGTAACCCAGTGGTAAGTTGAGTTATATACGTGTGTGGCGAAAGACTATATAGTAATATTTTTGTTGTAGAATGAACAGAGATCCCCAAACTATTATTATAATATGCCGGCTTCGAATGATTGGCACACAGAAACAGCTGTGCGTTATAATAGTAACATCCACGGCCACTATGATATATCGCCGGGTGGTTACGAGACGCGACGACACACCAGTATAAGTTATTCAAATAGAAACGACGCCATGATGCAGATGACGTCACCAGAGATGGCGTACGGGCGCATGGAGTCCAATGAGATGTTAGACGCGCGGACAATCGATACGCGACCTAATATCGTCGATCTACAAGGCTCACGGGAACAACGCGGCTCTGCCTTTGAACTATACCGGAAACCAGTGCACCATAACATGAGGTAGCTTGATTTTTAAAATTATAAATGTATGTACACTGGCTTTTTTAAAACAAAATTTTCATAAGTCTACTAATTGTAATACAATAACGATTGATTACTTTTATGTATTTCTTGTTCATACATATACAACTGATTTGTTTGAATAAGAAATACATAAAATGAATTAGTGTAATTTGAGACGATGGCTTTTAAAGCAAGCGCACATGTTTTGCCTCTAGTCCGGTAGACTACAGTGAACAAAACATTGGATCCCGGCTTAGCACATCTAATAACGAATTCCCGTCAACAATATCGCTTACTACTAACCACACTAATCAAAATTTTGATGCAACCAATACACAAAATAACACACAACAAAATGGCGGCATGACGGACAATCATAATGACGAGATTGCTAATATGCGGACAAGTAATAGTCGAGATGTAACCTCTGGTGTATTGGATCACAATGGTGGAGTGTTGGTTAACCAGTATTGGGGGGTGTCTTTGGAGGTGCCAGAAAACGCTTTACCCTATGGCATGACGCAAGAACTGTATTTTGTTATCACTGATCCACGCAGTGCGGACAGTGCGCCACCGTTGGATATTGAAAATGGTACACGATTCATTTTTAACATTTTTCATTTAAGAAATCGCCCAACACAAAATGACCCATTACCTCAAATATGCACTTACATATTATAGTACATTGATTCTAAAGTCTCTAAAGCATCATTTTGTGTTAATCGATTTCATTTAATACATTTTCATACAATAAATTGCTTATATATATTGGGAGACCTTGACGGCACTGAGTTACCTTTTAAAAGAGCGCATGCGCGCCCCTGCATGTGATCCTATATAAACAAAATGCTACGTATAAGAAAGTCTAATGAAATATATTGCCGATATTTATAATAAAAATCAGATTAGTTACACAAACAAAACAGTAAATAAGATAATAATTGTTTTTCGAGCTTTGGTCCAAAATATTACCAGTGTACATACTTGTATGAATAATAAATGAATAGTTTAATGATTATTTGTTTGTTTTATAGGTGAAACAATGCTGTCTCCGTTAGTAATGTGTGGACCACAAGGTATGTAATATGCAATAGTGTTTTAATTCAAATTATATGGTGCTTGTGAAAATGTTGTGCAGCGTTAATAAGGATGTTGTTTCAGGTATTGAATTTCGAAAGCCGGTGATTTTAAATATTCCACATTACGCGAATACTTTACCTAGTATGTCAATAAGCCTCAAAGCGACTGATTCCGAAAATAATCTCCATACGGATTGGGATAACATATTGCTACCAAGTAACCATGCTGCCAACAGTGTGGCAGTTAAAGTCGACCATTTTTAACAGATAACCAATTGTATTCAAACATTGTGCAATTTTATCACGCAATAAAATATATATATATCTCTCAACTTTTAATTTTAATTAAATTTGAATATCTCTGTAGTATTTAAGGAACGAATTTATTTTGTATATATACATAGAATATGGATTATTATCGTGTAAGTGGTAGTACTGTATTTTCATTTGTTGTTATATAGCCATACTTTTAGAATTAATTTTTTTTATTGAACTTTTGTGAAATAATATTGATATTATCGACGAGATTGTGATGTCTTTTTTGTGCCGTTGGATTTAAAATCTTTTGTAATTCCATTATTTTAGTTACTCAATATTGTAATTTTGCATATCATGGAAATATATATTAATTATTTTAGTGGTTTTCTTTTATTATGATCAACCATCATTATCTCTCCCAAATAAAAAATATTTTGCTAAATATAACCTTTTTTTAATTGAAAATTCAATATTTGTTCGAATTGTTTATAAATACATAAATATTACTTCATTTATATCAAGCGAATGTGTAATTATTAAAATAGTCTAAACATTAGTCACTTGGGACATTTTAATGTTTATTATAGTATTTTTCCAAATATTTACTGATAATGTTTTGTATTATAGTTAATTACGAAAATTATTTTTGATTTTAGGAATCAGTAATTTTATTTTTGAATAGTAGTTCTGATTTTTATAAAAAAATAGATATTGATATAATTTAAATGTATCCTACGTGTTTTGGAAACAATTAGTGTTATTCGTGTTACTTGATGAAACATTAATAATACGTGAGTAACTAATTAAGTATTAGCTCTATTTGAAATAATAAAATTGCAAAATATATAATCGGTATTTCATGTTTATTTTTGATACAGGAAGCACAGAAGGTAAAATATATTTTTAACATAACTCAAAGGCGCCAAATATTTTATAATATACATGTTCTATTTTTATCCGACCAAACAAAGAACATTCAATGTTTTATAAACGGGCCATTTACTAATTGATTTAATATTATTGATAAACATTACTTAAAATTTAGAATTTTGGGCTTGTGTACATTTAAACTCAAATATTTGTAGCTACGCCCCTGGTTTTAGTTGATTTATATACGCTTTGTTATGTTCGCGAAGTGTATTCGACGTTGAAAAATAAAAATAAGAAACATCATACCTTTTAACATAAATTTTCTTTTAAAAGAACTAAAGTATCACACAGACACAACTCACTAGTTCACTCACTACTGACATTATTTTACTATATAGTACGCTTGCTTGATTGTTCAAACTTGTTCCGAACAGTGTCTAGTTTTGAATATACAAATAAAATTATGTAAGCTCGGTTTATTTGTTTCGTTAAATTTATTAAAATATGCTTGAATATATACAATTGTTTATAGTGAATTCGTAATTTTATGCAATATTCAATTTATAATAGAAGCATTTCCTACTATAAACAATGCGTTTCTTACGTAGAAAATGTCTAGGCTACCTAACAAGGAAACAGAATGAAAACGTCTTTATGTCACGAGAGTATAAGGTAGGTTTAGTATCAGTTTGAATTTTGCACGTAATATCACGTTTATTATCGATACTATGAAATGAAAAAGTTATTGTTTATAGTTCAATCAATTTGGTAAACATTTAATTAAGACGTATACTGTTTTTTTATTTATTGGTACATTGCGTATAATATATTGATATACTTTGAAGCATATGTAAATGTTTAGTGGTAATGAAATATAAGCGCATAGAAACGGATATAAAGTTTTGTTTAGTGAATGAAAAACAGCGCTACTTTAAATAATAAATAATGTTTATTATAATTCAGTTGGCCTTCAGCATTTCGGAACATAAATGTATGTAGATATGGTGTGTAAAAAAAAAATCATTAGCTTTCGCCCAACGTCAAAATGCCTTTCCAATCATAGAATTTTGAAATTTAAACTACTCTAGTCAGTGGCATAGTGCGGTGTAAACCGCGCGAGCCGTGTAGAATAATACATTTTTGTGTGTACTTTCATTTAATTCATTAACGTGGATGGCGGATGATGAAAATATGTAGGGGTCACAGAGTAAATTAACTCGTGTAGCCGGTTGCATATTTGTTGTTTTGATGGCGGGCGAACCTGCGAAAGGGTTCCGGGCGAGCGACGAGTACAGCACCGCTGCGTGAGGGGACAGAGTGCGTATGTGTGTGTGTGTGAAATCATATTATGCATCCCCACATTTGTGTGTGTGATGCTGGACGATGAGATGAACGACGTCAAGCGAACAGCGAGCGTTGCACGTGCTGAGGATCGTCATTGACCCCGCGCGCGTCCCGCCGCCGCGAGAACCAAACGCTGGTTGTTCTGCAATGGCATGTCGGCTATTTTGACGGGAAGGTCGGTCACATGACTCGAACAGACTGCGAAACGCGGGCCGCGAGGGGGGCACAGGCTAGACTTTCCAGTAGCCAGGCGACTGTTCGTTCGGTGCTCGCTTCGCTGTTCGTTCGGTTCCAACAGCCATGGCTGCGGTACGTTTACATCGCTGCAGTTGTCATCAAGTTTTCGCCTCATTCTAAGCGATTGCAAACGCGACACACGATGCACACGTGTGCCACTGTGTTTAGTAGTGTATTTTGAATTGATTTAGTGAACATTAGGGCCGTGTATTAGTGGAAATAGTGATTTTGAACGGGCAAAATGAGTGGTGTTTAAGAAGTGCGGGGAGCGTGCGCATTGCGAGTCGCCAGCGCTTGCTAGCCGAGCCAGACCAGTGTACCAGACAGCGCCGGTCGGTCGCGGCAGACATGTTATGCCAGACGTGTGGGTAAGACACGCTCTCGTCCGTGTGAGCGTCGGTCCGGTCAACTCATCAACAAGAAGTAATGGGTGATATGTTCGGTGTCAATCTGATTTTCGAAACGTATACATAATTTGCGAGCGACATTGAAACGACAACGCGTTAAAATGGAGTTGGTTACACCGCATCTGAAGTCAGTGTTGAAAAACTATCAGCATAGCGCGACCAAAAGTTTGCATGGTCCTGGCTCCGGCATGTCTTTGGTGCAAACTAAAGAGATGCTGTCGCCGGATCTGAAAGACGAAATTGAACCCTTCGTCCAGCCAACGCTACCGTTTCCAATCCAACAAGTCCCGATCTTGACGACAGCCGACACGAGTCGCAGTGAACGCACTGAAACCATCCTGGAGGGTGAATCCATCTCGTGCTTCGTCGTCGGCGGCGAAAAACGCCTTTGCCTGCCGCAAGTGTTAAACAGTGTGCTCCGCGAGTTCTCTCTGCATCAAATCAACCAAGAATGCGATATGTTGCAAATCTATTGTTCCCGGTGTACTCCGGAGCAGCTAAACGAACTGAAATCCACCGGGATCCTGCCCCACAGTGCTCCATCGTGCGGGTTAATAACAAAAACAGACGCGGAACGTTTATGCAGTGCGCTTTTACATTCGGCAGCCCTACCAGCGCCGCGACCGCGGCCGCACAAAGGCGCCCTGTCCTTCAAGGTGTACCACGAGTGTTTTGGCAAGTGTACGGGTATTTGCACGCCGGAATTGTTCTCTGAGAGAGGTTCGCGGTGCATCGAGTGCGTCGAGTGTCAGGGTATGTTTACGCCGCAGCAGTTTGTGTGTCACGCGCACCGCGAACTCGAGAATCGTACCTGCCACTGGGGCTTCGATTCGAACAATTGGCGCGCGTATCTCTATGTGTACAAGGACCAGTTGGAGTATGAGAAGTACGAGAAGTTGCTGGACGTGCTGAAGGAGCAGTTCGATGCTGGTCCGCCCGCACATCTAACCTGCGAGGTCAATGGGAACAACAATCACAAGCGAAAGCAGGTAGGCTGTGTGACGCTGTCTCGGTTTATACTGCATGTTGTGTTATTATTATTATTGTCGTCGTCGTCGTCGATGTCGTTGTCGTTGTTGTTCGTCGCTTGGCGGTCGACCATGCGATCTCAATGTGGGTGTCGTTTGCATTTGCCTTTGGTTCGGTTCGGTTCTCTTGCCTTGTCTTATCTTGCGTTGCGTTGCTTTTCCTCTCTTGGAGTTTTAAACGCTTTGACCTCTGTTTCAATTAACTCCGACCGATTTTACGCTTCCACGACATTCACAATTGCACACGCGGTGCTCGATTACTCCATACTTGTCTACACTTGATTCAGCAGTATATTTGTACCAGCACGCAAATTAAACCATCTCCGTCTTTCATACAATACACCGGCACCAATTAAATGACGTTGCTACTATTTTAATGCTTTCATATATTCCAACCATCTCACTCTCCTATACTTGTAAGTACATCGTGGAATAAGCGCTATTATATACCTTTCTCGTCTCAAACACATCACGATATCTTCCCCCATCTCTCTCTTTCTACGCTAGGTAGACACTCGCGCGAATATCGACTATTGCCAAAATAAAAATAACCTCTGACGACTTTCGGAAAACGAAAAACAAGCGACTCAAATACAATTTCGGCCAGTGGTTCAAATCATTCACATCTAATTCACTGTCGTTTGGGGTTTTTTTTGTCGAAATATTCGATATTTCCTTGGGGTTTAATGGCGAGTTATGTCGAAAAAAAAAAGGGAAAATAAATATTCCTTTCGTTTGTGTAATGATTACAAACAACGGCGAGTGTTTTCTATGGAGACAATTGACTTTTACTACTGCATTTCAAATAACTGTCGTAAATTTGTGGTAGTAAAAAGTTTTATGTCGAGAAAACCGCGTAAAGTTTCGGTTCGACTAATGTTTGTTTCTTGCATTGGGTGGAAAATGTCGATTTTATTTTGTATTCTTACTTCGCAAAAAAAAAAAACACTACTACGCTAAATAGCAGCATCAAAAAAGTTTTCTGCAAAATTGCTTTATTTTTTATTGTGACTTAAAAACCAATTTCTACATTTTCAACAACACTTTTCTTCTCTTCTTAGTGCCTTAATAAACTACTTTTAATCCTATAACCTCATTTTACTGTTTATAATACATAATAAATCATAATGAAATTATAATTTTCACTATTAGACATAACAATACATATTCATAACAGTTTGATTGTCATTTGCGTTTAGTCAGCAAATTCCTTCAACCATTACGGCAAATATTGAAATATGTTTATAAAATATATCATATCTAAATTGAACCACACATTTTGTTTTCTATAACAATTTTGTTTTGGTTTTATAACAAAAATAGGTGTTCATTTATATAATAACGTCTATATAATAAGAAATATATAAAAACCGTGCTCTTTGGACTTGTGTGCAAATTGCATTACAGAGCACACCTGTAGCTACGCCTCTGTAACTAGTTACAGAGTGCAATGCATCCATTTGTAGCAAAAGCGACTATTTCTAAAGCAACTTTGTTTTATAAGTTTGCTTATACATAAATGTGGATGTTAATTAAAAATAATCAGAAATGCGCGTGCGCGCATTGAAGTACTTTTATTATTTTCAAGGCTGACAAATGAACTAAAACAAGTATGATTTAATGGCGCTAATTATATTTTGTAGAAAGTATGCATGATGTGTTCATGTGTCATCAATTCTCTTGCGTATTTTTTGGTTCGTTTTTTGGTTGGGCTTTATGTGCCTTTGTTGCGACAAAAATAGTGTTTTTGTCCATAAAATTACCGATATACCAAACATTTCGATATATATATTCCGCATATTTCGTTAACGGGTATTATCACCTTTTGATTAACTAAAATGTGTTATATGAACAAGTAAACAAAGCGATATTATCGATGTTTTTATTTAAATAAATAAATATCATCTGTCTCATAAATACTGATATTATTTATCAACAATACATTATCCTTCATTCTCAAACAGATCATAGATTTATGTCGAAATTGCATTATTTATGATTAGAATACTACGTATAAGAAAGTTTTTTTTAATTATTTTTGATTTATCCACAATTACTTACTGTTTATGATTAGTTCAATTCGATAATTTTTGCGTGAAACGAAATATGGATGTATATTTGAAAAAAAAAAAGATATTTATTTATCTTTATCCCAGAAATAAACGCTGCTTGTTGCTGAGTTAATCAAAACATATGTTATTTATTTAGCTTCATTCATACCCCCCCGCGCACCCGCGGTTACTGACAAGGCCAATCACTTTTGATAACATGTCATATGATGCAGCCCGACGTTACAGACAAAATAAACTAACTCTACTATAGAAAGCTTTTCTCCTATTCCATTTTCCATATGGTTGGAATCTCTTACTAAATAAATATTCTATGAACTATGTATACTACCATTTAAAAAAAAATATTCCCCATTTAGCTAAAAATGAAATTGAGAGTTAAGTGATAACCTCGAGTCCATTTCCGTGTTTATTAAAATGCCGGTCATAAATATACAATTTACAACTTGAAAACTGGGATCTGTTTATTGTATATTTAGTGCGAAAATAACGCAAAGGACAATTTCTATCAAGGCTATTTGATTGAATTATTGCCAAGGAATCGGAGATAAATTATTGTCAACAGATAAGATAAACTGGTCGAAGTCACAAACATACATTTAGACCAAATACTAAATGCGATCTATGTATACGCGATAGCTAAATTCGTATTAATTTTTTTAAACACATTTAATGTTTAACCGAACATATCTGATTGTGTAACACGATGTAAATATTGATTGATGTAATTTTACAGTAGGTACATAATAATACCTGCAGTACACTGTCAATTCAATGAACTTACACACACACACACACACACACATATGATTCGTCGTCATTTCCAGTTAGCTTTAGATACATGTCAGTGTTTTTAAAATCAAATCTGTAGTATCTGCACGTACCATATTGTTCGTATAACTATTCTTCCTTCCGGGATAACGACTAACTTTTAGTAAACTATTAAACTACACTTGCACATTTTAATTCGCAACCAAAATTATCTAAACGAAATAAATCTCAATTTCGCAATCCCCACACTAAGAGAATAAAAAACCTAAATAAACTAACTTTTGATCCCCCCATCAAATAAATTCGTTAAATTTTATTGCTAAATCAACTTTAGGTGTATTCAGGCACATGGTAAATTTCGTTGATTTAAGGCGATGTTCCAATTTTTTTTAAAAAAAAATCGATTTTTTTTTGTTCAATAATTTTATACAAAAACATTTCAAATATATATAAAAAAAAAATTTAAGGTGAATTTCGAAACCGTTTCCAAGATATTTACATTTCCATAAGTAGTAACCGGGTAATAAATACACTAAAATAAAACTTTAAACACGTTTTTCTCGAAACTACATTTTTGAAAACGGTGTGCACTCTAGCTCAAAAAATAATTGACTCAAATCTTTTTTAATTTTATTAATTAACTTATAATGCAGAACGCAAACCGACATTTTGACATAAATATATATTTGTTCCATTTTTATTCAATCCCAAAGGTCCAATTTTGTGTACAAAACATAGAACTTTTCTTAAACTCACTCTATTTTCTAGGTTTTTCTAAATTTTTAACTTTTTATTGGTTTACGGGGAAGGTAATTTTGTTCTTAATAAAATCCCGTTAGATTTTTTTTGTTTTCGACATTCTGGACTGGCGTTATCGTGCACACCGCAAAACGCCTCATCCCGCGGCCTCTACTTTGTCACCTGCTATATAAGTAATTATGCACAAAAATAAAAAATAATTTTTTTTTTTTATACTGCATGAGTTACTTAATATTGTAATTTTCTATCTAATAAAATAAGAGTGAAACAAATTATAAAAAATAGTCATTTATTTGACCAAAAAATTGGAATTGGTATTCAATATTAGTTTAGAATATTTCATAATGTAGTAACCGTGAATGAAAACGCGTTAACGCTTAATTTTTATCGCCAGTGATGGCGTTAATCGTGAATATTATATAAAAAAAAATTAAACATTTTTTGGGTAAAGAATGTATAAGTAATAATTATGTAACCTTAATGAATGAGCGTTTCGTTTTGGAAACACGGGTGAATTAGACGTTATGAGTTTGAGACAGGATTGTAAGCAACATATAGTAATCCTCTGGGGGTATAAACAAAGGTTTGCATGAGTGTGACCGCCTGTCATCAAGTCATGTCGTAGTGCATTGTTTCCATTTGGTTTGGGAGCCGTTAAAACTTCTTAATACGCCAGTTTACAACTTGGTGGTTGCTACACCGTCCCGAATGTGGAATTGTCTAATTTCATGCATGTGTGTTTACATCAGTGTTTATATGTACGGCTAACCATTCCTAATAAAGACTTTTGCGCCACTTTCTTGCTGGAATGACTCGCTCCCTGGCTCTATTTAAGAGCCTTTCCAACTGACCACACATCGTTTTCATTTCGTAACGACCTCAAACTTTTCCTATTACATTACACACGCATACAATAAATCTCAGACATAGTTAATTTATCTTCCAACAAATTAACCATCTACTTTTATATTACAATTTACAAAATTCTCAAAAATATTTTTTTATCGAATACCACAAAAAAATTTCGTTTTGTTGGTAAATGTTGAGAAACGTTGGTGTATATAAGTCGTAAAGTGGAATTAGTATACGGAAGATTAATTTATACGATGCCATATTTTGGGCGCATTGTTAAATGAGCTGTTAATTTTTAAATAAAGGACTTTCATTTCCTATTATTGTGATCCTCTATACGGGTGCCTGTTTCTATAAAACTCCTGGTGTCCTGTCACGGATATTTTTTCTATATTATGATTGATTTAAAAATAATTCATGTATGAAAGAGGGTGGAAAAAAAAAATTCGTAATTGTTCAAATAATCTAGACGAAATGGGATTTTAATATCTTTAAGAAGCTTCATATATTTTGATAAATTGATTCTTTATGTTCACTTTTAACAATAGCTTTGTTCCTTTTGACATTTTCTAACTACTAACAGTTAAAAAAAAAACCATAAGAATCATGAAATATTTCACATTCGAATGAATTTTTAAGCGTGTACGATTACAATTTTAAAACAATTATTCTGAATAATCGGATCATCGTGATGATTCATACGACCTATATATGAAATTTTATACCAACTCAGTTCCGTTTATATTTAAATGACGAGGGGAATCTTCTTTCCGATGCAGCTTGCAGATGGTGGTTCACACGTGCGTATATTTTGTCTCCCGTGGCGAGACAAGTTAGGAGAAATTACCAATTATTCTCAATAAATCCGTCAATAAAATGTCTAAATTAGCGATATCGCAATCTTAAATGCATCACCGATATTATGTCTATAGTTCAACAAAGAAAAAAAAAAAACACTGAGTCATCAATTTACATCGTTTTTAACAATAATACTTTACAATTCTAATTATGACATGCTTATAACATCTGCAAATGCGACTCAATATCAACCATAGTTCAAACTACGTGTATACATATTCATCATTTATGGAATAATTATTGCAATTAATTCAAACAAATATTTATCTATTTTATTTACGCGTTAGAAATATACAATAAACACACTTCTAACTACAACACATAGCACAAACAAGCTACACCGTAAAAAAATCGAAATTACAACAACTAATTGTTTAATTAAAATAATATTACAAATTAATTGCGTTACTAAATATTGCTAAAAACACGTAATTATAACAAGCTGGGCGAGCTGCAAGGGTTGCCTATGCGTAGGTGTTATTGATATGAGGATTTAAGTACGAAAATACTTGTTTAGGTTTTTATAAGAAATAAATAAACGTCTATCTTCTAATTCTATGATTTTTTTATTTGGCAAATTGATATATCACGAATGAACGCGTTTTTATTGTCGAGTGACGTCATATTTGAATGGGAAAGATTAGTGCTCTGTTTGGTTTTCTATTTCATGTATACTTTACAAGCCCCTTTAGACACTTAAATCGTTTTTTTCGTCCATGAGAGAATCGAAAACAAAGCGTTGAATAGAAAAAAATTGACAATCGTTTAACACCCTTTTGCTTGCTAGAAACTGGTTTAATCGTGTAGAAATTTACACTATCCAAACTAGCAGTGCTTATTACCGCTTACCTGAGCACGCATCAAGCTATAAACTAGAACAGTTAAGATGTGCTTGGGCAAAACCGGCCCAACAGCAACACAGAGTGATGCATTGAAAGGTCAGTTGCGATATGCAAATTTAGCAAACGGGGAGAATTTGATACTGCTGGTGTCCGTCGGCCACATAATAGCACGGAGGGGATCTGCGAATTTTTTAAAGCCAGGCGACAAACCCGTGGTATTAAGACTCTTCCTCTCGCTATATTAAAATATAAATAATGTGTAATGGTTCCTATTGTGATTTTCTTTTTTATCACTTTCTTGCTTAAGCTCACATATGAATGAAACACCCTTTACCTAAACCTCTAGGGCAACATCTCAAATATAAACGCAAAAACTGTTTGAATAGGAACAAACAATAAATATTTTAATCCAAGCACTTTTTAGTTGTCTCAAATAAATTTTGCGTAACTTTATGAATTTAAATCAATAAAAAATAACTACATTTTAATAACATTTAATGTTTTTTTTTAATCTCGCATAAAAAACAATATATATCATTGTATATAAACAAATTTTTGAACAATATATTATATACATATATAAACAATTATAAATACATTACTTGTAATATCATAATAAAAATTACGATAATCTAAATGTTTATTTCAAGGTAACGCGAATAATTATTTCAATTTGTCGTTCACATTTAAAAATGTAAACCGTAATTTATCTAAACAAATTATATGTGTTGCATTTTTGTTTTACTCATTTTGTATTTTAATTCATGAAGTTCGAAAACGATTTGTTTGAAAAATAACAAAAAAAAAACAGTTTGAGTTCAATATTTGCGAAACGTTTAAATGTGCCCGAAATTATTAAATATTTCCTGTATAAAATCAGCATAACATTTTTATTTATTAATATTTAAGTGAAATATTAAATAAAATATGTGTTCAATAATATATTTGATCAAATTAACGATTAACAAAAAACCTTGAACATTGTGTTGAGATAAGCATTCATACAGATCTGATTTGTGTGTTACCTATTATATATTTCGTACTCACTGAGCCTATAATTTAGGGCACGTAGAATTAAAAATCAATAAGCACACATCGAAAATATTGTCGCATCGATCACTTATAGTCGAATAAACCACTCGGTAAACACCTTTGAATAAAGAACTGCGGGTATATTGTATACAAATACTCGGAACTCAACAACAAATTGAATGAAATGTACGGACCCGTTCTCAGCGCTTGTGCTATCGATTTCATACGAAAGACCTTTTCTTACGCCATATTAAACCCATTTGATCCTTACTAGTACCCATTATTTAAAAATCTCTCTTTGTATATGCTGAGCGAGCACTTTTGCGGTCATATTTAATTTCTTTCATCTTCATACGAACCCTACACTCTAATATACCACAGGCGTACTCAAACAATTGTAAACAGCACAATTGGGCCACAATAGGCACATCTCAACTTAGACATTTATCGACAGTGACCTTCCACACAAAGTGCGACTAAGGGTCTGTTCAAGAATTGTCTATTAAAGAAATAACTCAAAATTCCCGTTCTTGCGCCTTTTTTTCCTATTGAATAATAAAAGATTCGAACACAGATCCCTCGTTTGATAGCGAAAATACTCGCGAGAAACGGAAGAGCTTCCGTTTGCATAAATTAGTCGGTTATAGGGACGAGTGAGTTATAATGGGACAATAAACAAATCGAAAAGGGTTTGGGTTTGCACAATGTCGAAAAAAAAAACGCATAAAAAGTAAATGGCGTGACGGCGGAAAATTGGAAAGACCCATATTGCGGGACAGAGAAGAGAAGCCAACAGATTTTGGCTGTAAGCCACGCGAACGTAAAGCGAAAATAACACTTTAAAACATTCCAACAATATTCTGTCTCTATATATTTAACCTGCTGGCGATGTTTCGCACACACACACAGTGCTGCACCTATCTCGTACTTTAGTTTATAAAACGTATTTATGCAAATGACATAAGAAAAATATATACCCTGTCGCGCGGGCTCGCCGCAAACTGCTAAGCATAAATTTGGTACGCCATCACTGTTCTCGGCTCAAAACGAACAAAAAAACCTTTGCTAAAGTGCAGCTGTATGCATCACACTTGCCAACAAAGCAACACGATCATCTTTCCCAATGTACACGTTGTTCTATTCCAATTTTCTTGTAAATTATTACACATGTTTATTTATCGCAAAAGACTATTTTAACGATTCAACTAAAAAGTGTCCCGACATACAAGGACACTTTTTATATTCAAATGCGCGATATTTCATGTGCATTACGGGTGCCATTTTTTGCAGTTTTCATTACAGATAATGAAAGTATAAATATAAAACTTATAATTGCCATATTTTGTATTTTTATATGATAAATAGGTATTTTTAGGAAGCTTATATTTTAAAACCGAAACAAAAATCCTAACGCTAAATCCGTTCTTTAACTCGTATTAAAAATTCAAACTTTAAATATTAACAATAAAGGCGTCCATAAAACACTTTCCCCCAAATTGTATTCCCAGTTGTAGCCTCTAGCGGCAAACTTGAATGTTGTGGGAAAAAAATTATTTTACCTATAAACCTACCACAATCTTAATTAAAATATTCTTATCACCTATATAATTTACGAGTGTATCGATTATCAACGCGTAATTTATTACTTATAGAAATGTGTCATTTAAAATGGGAAATATTAATATGTGTTTTATATTTAAACAGCGCAATAATTAGTTCTAAATAACAGCTATAAAAGTGTTACGTATCATGTATAATTTAGAACCTTTTTAGATTCTAATCTTTAATTCAACAAGTTTTAACGATGGATGGTTAAAAATCTAACGACCAATAAAGTTTTTATTATTTGTATGGTAGACACATACGCGGTCACGCCGATTGTAGATGGACGGAAACGAAAAAATCCACCGAGTAAAAAACGAAATAGCCACTGTACAAGTAAGAAAGACAAGTGTTACCCAACCTCAGTGCTACGTGAATTCTGTTGCACTTTTTAGAATAACGAATACTTAACATCCATGAAAACTACAGTTTTGTAGAAATACTAGAATGTTGAATCATTTTATGTTTTCTACATAGTAATAATGAACGGTAGAACATGTAAATTTAATTATTTTCAATTTTTAAATGAAAGAAAAGCAATGTATGAAGATGGCAATTGTTTTTTATTGGGATAATTTAGGATTGTGTAATCCTTTCGGTGGATATTTATGCAGTAATTTGGCTACATTCAGGAGACACTTGGGTCAAATGAAAACTTAAATATGCGCAATTTGGCAGCTAGTTTACGTTCCATCCGGTGGTGGTAGTGTCGCATATCATCAATATTGCAAGGCGCTGCCGGTATCTCTGCCGCTATGGTTGAATAATTTCAATCGACACAGCCACCTTTGTGCTGAGCCATCTACAAGACAAGACACCCAGCCAGCTACTATAAAATGTAAGCATCGACAAGCAAGAGCGTGTCCTGCACAAGCACAAGTGTGTTCATTGGCAGTAGAATGAGCCAAATTTATGAGGCGTATCGCGGTGTTGGTGATAAGTGCATCATTGCCAACGCCGCAAGCACCATTTCCAAGAAGAACGCATCTGTGTTGTGCTGCTGTTGCTACAGCTACAGCCACAGCCGCTGCGTTGCGTTGCGCTGCGCTGTACTGGCCACAGACAGTTAAGTGGTTCCGGGTTTGATTCCCTGTGCGATGCGGTGTGCTAAATGTCCGGCAGAAAACCGTAACAACACACACACACACGTGACTGGCACACAATGTGCAATCTGCACTGCTGCTAAGGGTTAAAGGTTGGAACACACCCATACTAATTCAATTCATTCTTATAAATCTTTCATACACACACACACACACACACATCCAAGAATTCACAGTCGACACATACATTCGATTTATTTCGAAACAAACTATTTACCTCGTTTTGTTAAATATAATTACATACATACAGATATACATCCTTAAAGATATACATCCTTACAGACATACATACCTACAGACATACATATAGACAGAATAAATATGAAATAAATATTTGAGCTATATAATTTTATTGAATGATAAATAACAATATTTAACAATATCTATATGAATAAAACTCAAAATGCCTTAGTAAGAACGTATAAGAGAATCGCATTGCTTTACAATTATCGTAAGAATTAATTGGATGTAGTAATTATTTAATTTTCGCGACCTTGAGACAGTATGAATGATACGAAGTTTTTTTTCTTATATTAATTTTCCCAATTAGAGTTTAGACTTTCGGTATCGCACAATGGTGTCGTAATATGGGAAAATCCGAGTGTTATTATTGTTTTGGCACTTGAAAACAAAAGTGAAATATAATTTACAACTGGCCGTTCCGCGAAAAACTATTATGTTGTGACGCCAAAACAGGCTTGCCTGTATGTATGTATGTATGTATGTATGCATATGTATTGTAACCAAGTAATATTTCACTATCTGTATTGTTTGAACATAACTGACAGTTATAATATATGCTCGGTCATAATGTGGTTAGAAACAAATCCATGTTAGTTTCACAGCTGCTATCTATCTTCATACACCTACTCACCCAGCTAACAACTTGTTTTATTCAATTAGATTGTGTAATCGGTATTGATCTTCCATTATTCTTCACTTTTTCCAACTCCTTTTACATTCTCTCGACAATTTGTATACATATGTGATTTATGACTCACATACCCACCATTTACATCTAATAATCACGCGTATCAAATTTATCATTTACTCATTAAAAAAAAAAACAAAACAAAAACTCGACCGAAGTTCGTTCAGTGCATGCGTATATTTTTGATATTAAACGCTAAAATATCCATAAAATAATTCAATGACACCAACAAAAGAAATGTCGGCAATAACAAACAAAACATCCATATAATTATTTATTCTGTAAAATCAAAAAAAAGTTGTCCTCAAAATAGACCAGTAGCTCGATTTAAACATTAAAAAACAGCACAAATCTCATTAAAAATGGATTAATAACAATAATTTCCTCCAAATAACCAACGAATCATTACAAACCAAAATAGTAATAACTATTTCTGTACGACAATTTCGCTTAGGGCAATAAATAAAGAAAAACACTACTAATATATTTATCTTTCTTTATATTACACTGTTGAGAAACAGAAGCCAGTTATCATTAAAGAAATAGTAACTAATTGGGACGAGTCACCGTGAGGCTTATATATATAATATAAAACGAAAAAAAAAAAACAAACTGAAATGTAGATCTGTATCAATAGTATAGTTAATTTAATACTGTCACACAATGACTATAAATCGAGATTGTATCGGTATTTTTACTGATAACTGAATTAATACATATAGCTATTAGCTATTCTTTCTCAAGATAAATCGTACGCGTTAATAACACACTCTTCACTTTACGTTTAAATATTATGATCGTTACTACTCTACACTTATTATACTAGCATATTACAATACGTAATATCGTTAAGCTAATTGAGATATTAATGTCTATCGGCGCATGCGTGGTGGCCATACACAAAATAGACATATTCGGTAATCCTCGGTCAAACTCGTTTATTTATGTTTTACTCTTAAGATTACGGAAATAAGTCTAGTAAGGTATTTGAAAACAAAATAAAACGAATTTTGCTTGCCACGCCTATTCGAAGAAATAGTTAAGGATTGTGGGTAATAACTAATGATACAACCATGGCTCCCATGATTTGTCAGCTAGCATATATATACATGTACATAGATGTAGATGGAACACGTCGTGTATGTCAGTCGGATGTCATTGGGTGTTGTCAACATACCACAAATGTCACTAAATGATCAGTGCCAACATCAAAAGAGAAATATTGAAAAATGAATGGTCTTGATAAATTATGTTTGTGGTGGAGTTTGAGTGGATCGCAGTGTGCGTTAGTCCGCACCGTTCACTAAATAAGAGTGGCTTTCTTAGTAACGCGACTCTAACGAACATCCATGTCACATCGACTAACTATAATTAAAATAAATGATTACTCCACGAACGGAGAATCTGTTGCATTTGCGCATCGCGCGGCTGCTTTTGACTAATTGCGTTTTAGATTCTCCACTACGATACGTTTCAAACTAAATATTACTTACACCAGAAATACTCTTTGCTGTTTTTTTTGCACAATTTACCCTGCAAAGCTACTCAAATTATTTCACTCATACGACAAAAATAATACAATAAAAAAAAATTGAAAATACCCATTTATTTTATTAATTACATATTTCTCATATACAAATTTAGTTATTTTCGTAATTTCGTTTTCATTCATTTTAGGATGATTAAAATTGGAATTTTTTTGGTTGGTTCCAGTTGGGTATTTCGAAAATAGCATTTCGTTTATTTTTTTTTATTTTTGTTGTTTTACTATATTTTTCAAGCGTGTTTTTCTAAAACTTTTTGAATGGCATTAGCTTTTATCTTTCGTCGTCGCAAAGGTATAAAACATCTTCTCCTCCATTCATCAATCATCTCCACTTTTCGTTTTCTCCATGCAGTTGCTTAACTCTAGAATATTTAGATTATTTTTAAAACAGTTATTGATAGTTTATGACAGGCTAGATAAATTTCAAAGCATTTGTATCACAGACGAAGTATTTATTTTACATTAAAGACCAGAAATAAAATGACGCAAACCAAAAATCAAAACTAAATTAAAAAAAAAAAAACTAGTGAATATAAGTCACTCTGACATCTAATTAAGAGATATCACACACAATGTTCGTATATCTAGTGACATTTGGCTAGAGTTGGCACTTGTACTAGTTCATACAACACAACAGTGGGATAAGAACACAACACATACGCGCAAATACAGTTTTCTGTTTCGTTTGTAGCCAGTACGACGACGTTTGTCCAGCTGCCGTACTGCTCATCTAAGAATACCTATGATGCACCATTTATATTTATAAATCGTTATAATGAGACACAAGTTGCTAAATTATATTTCGTTATAGATTATTATTTAACACCCATCAACTTTTACATTTGTTTCATTTCATTCAAATTTTACATATCATGAGTGCCGCCACTCACCCGTATTTTTTTACTCTAAATATATTCATCATTGATATACATTTTTTTGTATTTACCCTTATGAAATTCAACATTAAACATATCTCTCATTAGACTTTCTTATACGTAGTAGTTATATATTTGTATTAAAATAAAAAATATAATAAAACTATTGACACTAGGAATTTGATTAAAACTATTTTTTTTGTTGGAAAATGGTTGATATTGTTAGTTTTTTTGATGGTTTAGAATATATATGTATAAACATATATAATTCAATGTTCATGTCCGTATGTACGTAATTATATAAGTACAACGGAATGAGATGTAAATTTTGATTGTACCAGATAAATACACAAACAGTATGATGCTTTACATCCGTGAACGTACTATAATAGCGAATTAATTTGAATTAATTTCATATATGTACGAGTCTACCTGTACGAAAAAGGGTATTGTACTGTAGGTACGCACGTGTGTAAACAAATTTGGTATTATAATACCTTTCGTCTCATTTAGGAACTTAATCATATCCAACAAAAAGTACAACAAATAAAAGCATAAAAAAATACCAAAAATTGACTCGCGTATTTTTCGAGCCTATACAAATCGTATAAAGCACACATATCTTCTAAATCTCCTCAATTTAGGTATTTAAAACATTAATTACAAAATCATCTACACTTCATCTAGATAATTAAAAAAAGATAAAAAAAAATTACATTAAGAAGTTGGACAGTTGAAAAAAATGTTTAGTATCCAACTAAAATTTACGGCGTCTGCTATCTTTTGGGCAGTAGGAAAAAAATTTAATTGTCAAAAATAATCCAATGATAAACCGTTTTATTTTTGTTCGTTTTGTTCGTTTTGTTCGTTTTCTTCGTCTTCATCGCACAGAAGGTTCATTAAGAAAAGTCATAAACGAGTCCAGCACAGCCACGCGTAAAGTTCTGGTTGAACGAGCGATTTCAAAATAGCGGCACACCAAAATGTCGAAAATAAAAACGACGAAGCAAACGCTTCTTCTTTTAGGTTAATTAGAATATTTCACATTACAGCGTGGACAGATTTATGCCTCAATGGTAATTAATACTAATCGCCACGGAAAACCGGTGTTTTTTAATTTTTTAATCGATTCTCAAACTTTAAAAAAAAATAATAAACTCAAATATTTAATACATTGAATACACGTTAGGTTTTAAACCTATTTTCGTAAATCTATAGCTTAAAACCTTTATAATATAATTTAATAATAAAAAAAAAATACATAGTTTAACAAGTGAGAGCATTTTAATAATTTTTCGACGAAATATGAAAATGTTGGCGAATACACAAAAATGTAAAATTTGTCAATAGTTTACATAACAAGAAATTCCAAAAATCTTAACATACGCAATTCAATGAAGATTAAAATCAGTTTTAAACAGGAAATGACTGACTTACCCAAAAATAATTATTCTTTTTATATGTAAAATATATTTTGTAAAAATGCACAGGTCATGTGAATGAATAAGAAGACACTTAACATACGAATAAATAAAATTATGCACAAGTAAAAATACATTATAGTTTTTGAAACGTGTTCTTAAAATAATCTACCAGACTCTGACAAAAAATTGTTTCTTAATATTTTCACATTAACCTAAAATTACAGAACACACTAGAGTTTGGCTTATAATTAGTAATGATTCCCTTGAATATTAACATATGAAACATTCACTTTTTACGAGACAGATATATGATCAAATAGCTAAATAATTACGTTGCGTGATAACTTGAGCAAATTAACATTCATTACCATTAGCTTATTATTTTTTATAAATGTGTGAATATATTCATTATTTATGAAAATAAAAGTACTTATTGTTTATATATACCAAAACTTTTAACGCGCTTCGGCCACATTATACTAACAATATTAATTATTACATTTTTTTGTCATTAGAATCGTATTTTATGATGTTTAATTGAGTGTTAACACTAATTTGTACTTTTTACAAATTACAAACAGTATATATATATATATATATTTCGTTATTTACATTTTTCAATTGACTTGTATAAATGTTTTATTTATATTATTATGATAATACTCGTTAACGAATATAGGAAATGTTCACCTTAGGGCTGTAAATTCATTTTTATGTTAATATACAAATTAAACTTAATTTGAGTCAAATTACGTAGAATAATTACTTTTTAGTCAATTATTAATTTGGTAAAATCATGAACACCGCAAGAAATATATGCTACTAAATTGGAATAAAATCGTCTTTTAATATTTTTCTATTTACGTACACACACACACACACACACACACACACACAAACACATACAAACACACACAAACACACACAAACACACACAAACACACACAAACACACACACACAAACACACACAAACACACACACACACACACACACACACACACACACACACACACACACACACACACACACACACAAACACACACACACACACAAACACACACACAGACACACACACAGACACACACATAGACACACACACACACATAGACACACACACACACACAAACATACACAAACACACACACACGCACAAACACACAAACACATGCAATTTCCTTCCTTCCTCTTACAGCTTTAGATATAATTGCGATTAAAGTTAAGAATCTTTTTCGAACTTAAATAATTTTGCGATAAGACTATTTAATTTAGTAGAAAAAATAAAAATAGAGGCACGTCCTTTTCTAGTAAGAAGAATTGTAATAATTATAAGAATGACTAATTAGTACAATAGTAATAATGAGTAACGATGATCATATTGGCGAACCTTGGCGTTATCGAGTGCTTTCCTTTTTGTGTGGTAAAATGTAAGGAATAGTTGAAGAAGAAGAGGACGAACTGGTTCTCGCAAGTCGCGCACGCGGGACAAACAAGTGAAAACGACTCTGTATGTATGTATGTATGCACATATATAAAACCACAGAACTCACTCCAGCGCGGCAATGTAATATTAGTGTATGACTATAATTAGCAAGAAGTACCCACCACGTTTGCTAATGAACCCAACCAAGAACTCTCAGCGCACGCAATTAACATTTCAAATGATGTATGCATACGCATGTAAACATACTCACGCCATACTCACGCCATGCCACACCACACCACACCACACCACGCCACGCCACGCCATTTCACTCATGCGAAATTGTGAAATAACTACGTTTATATGAATACGTATGTCATCGAACTAAAACATTGTAATGTTTCATTGCCTCGTTCTAATTCCAGAAAACAAATGTACGTGTTAGTGATAGCTCAATGCAAGTATGCTTACATTTCAAATATGTATTCCTTTCCACTACCAATTTATAAAATTATAAATTCAATTTGCTTGCCGCGAAAAATAACAATCGTATCGTGTGAAAACCGCATTAGTATATCGTGAAATGGAATATGATTATCTCATATTTCATTTTACAGAATTATCCAGTCCTATATATACATATATGTATATATATACAGCAAAAAATAAGTCAAATTTCGTCGGCCTGTTTTACAACGCGTTCGTTGTAGCCTTAACTTTCGTTACACAGCTATTAGGTGTCAGGCTTTTTTAATTTACGGCCGAAAAACGTTGAATTATAATGAATATAACATATGCCTATTTTGTTATTTAACTAGTTGAACAAAACTAGTTTAAAAGACGCCGAAAAATACTAGAAATAATTTTTTATTCATTCTCAGAAACTTACAAGCGCATTCTTTTTTTGATAGGCTGCAAGTTATTTAACATATGTATGCTAAAACATAAAATATGTTAGAAACATATTTCGTCTGTAAAAAAAAATACAAATATCTTCAGTTCTATAATAACTTCTTTGTATTCGCATTTTATATCCAACCGTTTCTCTCTCTCTCTCTCTCTCAATTTGAGACATATATACACTCAAACACACAATTAAAAACAAAAAACGATTGTATTGTGAAAGTAATTAGATATGGTTCAAAACGTGTAATTATTAAAAAAATATTGAGTTTACTTGTTTGTTTCCAATATTGTCTTTTGTATAACGTCTAAGAGAGTATTTATAGAAAAATAAATATAAAAGAAATTTAATCTACACAACAATAATAATAAATTAAGTCTACGCAATATATATATATATATATATATATATATATATATATATATATATATGTACATTATAAATGGAACACGCACAAAAGTTGAGAAAAAAAAAAGTCGGTATCTCCATTAGAAATATAATGCAATATAATATAAGATGTATACCGTGGACGCAGGCACGATTTTAATATAATAACTACTATTTTCCAGCGAGCGTAATGACATTTTAACTGTTTATTAGAAATAGCATATCAGTGTAGGTAATTATTATACCACAGGGTCTACAATAATATCAGCGAATAAAAAAGGTTGCTTTAGAAAAAAAATTGAAAATAATTAACATTAGATGCAATATGCCAAGCGAGCGTCTGGACTATGTCTGTTTTTATACACGCAGCCATAATAACCAATAACTGTACAACGTAATATAATGAGAAAGGCAGAAGAGCAACGAATGAAATAAGTAGCTTATTTTTCTTTCTTAAAATTGTGTGTTTTTTAAGTGGAGAAACATTGGGCTAAAAATGTTCAATAAACGTTTGTCATAACGTCGTACAATAAAAAATACATAAAATATCTGATATAAAAAATAGTATAGCACTAAACGTGAAATATAGCGAGGGAAATTTTAGAAGGAAAAAAAACTATAAAATTTTCAAATCACAACTGGCTGAACTGCGTTTTATAGCTGCGTTTTTTTTATCGCAATATACGCTGAAATCGTTATTGGACACTGGCGATTCGAACATAAATTTTCGACGCAGCAAATGAACACACTTGTGCGTTGTTATTCCACGAAACATCGATGAAGGTTTTCGTTTTTTTTGCAACATTTTTTTTACGTTAACAACCTACTCTATTGTTCCTGGAATTTCGTCTAAATTTTTATTCCTAATAGTCACACACGTAATATTTTAAACATTTCGTGTGGCGCCTTTCCGGTAATTAACAACTTACCTCAATGTTTTTTTAAACAATTCAATCTTCCTTCACTCCAATTGTCTTCTACAGATTGGAATAGCTTAAACTGCGAAATGCATTTCAAGGTCGACGTTCAAGCTATTCCGAGTAGCCTATACATAAGTTTTTCATCTATTATACAAAATAATAGCAATTCTTATGTGTGAAGCGAAAATCTACGATGTAATATGTTTTATGTTTGATTTTATTAATTTTTGAGTGTAACGTTTCAATTTTCTGATAAATCACGTCTGTATATGCATTTGGTAATGGTTATTTTCGAAAGATTGTGATGCCGGATAGTAAAAGAGCCATAGGGCGAATATTGTGTTGAGTGTGCGATTAAAATTAATTAAAAATTCTTGTTAAATACCCCGTTCTGACATTGGTATATAATTACTATTGTCAGCCTATCAAGTCATATATAGATAAGGCTTACGGCGCAGATGCATTAGTCAGTTTCATCTGCCCAGGCACCAGTAAATAAATAATTACTTAAATATTGTTTAGTTTTTTTTTTATTAACCACATTAAGAATTTCTCTAAATTATACATTATTTGCTAATACATATTTTCTTTAGTAAGAATCATCTTCGTAAATTTCGTAAATTTCGCAGAAATGAACTCGACTCGCAAAAGGTAACAGTTAAAAACATTCCTTTGGGGTATACTTAAAAATTTCTATGAAATTTAGTTCAATTTCAATGGATTTCCCTAAAAAAAAAAAAAACTTTCAAAAACCACTGATTCCATACCAGGATGTGTGTTAATTATTTCTTTGAATTTAAAATTCGAAATGCTAATTAAAACACCCGATAGTTTAATTTTTTTTTGGTAGAGTACAAATTATTTTCGTGCGACCGTTGTTATCGATTCGATGCGCTTAGGTAAATCAACGTTAATCTTTTTACGCAGAATTATCGATTTTAGTTTTATTTTATAACAGTCAATTTTTAAAGAAAATAACATTAATCTTCTTGTACACAATAGCCTAGATTTGTTCGTCATCCATCGTTAAATATTTTTCTACCTTCTATAGATAATTGTTGTTTTATCAAAGCCATACATTTTTTTAAAATACAATTTCTATACATTCGTTTTAATGAACAGGCAGTACTTTCGAATCAGACCAAAATAAATATTACCAAATATTTTCTTTTACGTATAGATTGGTTTTGTTGTGACGTCACCGATGCGCAGGCAATCTATGCAGCGTTTTTTTTTTTGTTTATTTGTACTGTAATAATTACGCGTTATGATGTCGAGCCTTGTAAACCTCAATAAGATTGATGCGAATAAATAAGCGAAGAAAAAGCATAAATAATAAATAAAATACGAGAACAACGCTGCAATATAACTGTTTGTTGTTGTTGTTGTTGCTACAGCAACGCCAAGTCAGTTCAGTTCGCAGGCCATCGTCAGCTTAGATCTATCTTTTCGATGGATGCAGTTAGCTTTCAATTCAATACACTTCCTTTGGGTTCGCTGTATTATAGGTACGCCCTCCATTTGCGCGCCTTGCTGCTTATTTCTCTCTGGTTTCAATGTTCGTTTTTATTATGTTGATGGTGATCAACACAAGTAGCTGTTGTTTCGAAGACAGACTACCGTTTTCTGCTACGTATAGCATAATATAACACTCAACGCTCAACGACTCGATTGCCAACGAACACGTTATTAAGCAATTCGCTGTTATTGTTATTTATGTCCAAAGTCTAATTGCTTTTTTTCTATCAAAACTATCATGATGTTTCGTATTTTTCACAAATACTCTTCCATAGCGCTTAAGTAATCGTTCTATTGCTGTTTTTTTAATATTTCGTTATTTTGGATATTGCGCTCAAAATTTTAGATTGTTATTTATTTGGATATTTAATTTAGGGTTTTTCTGACGCATTTAATAGAAATGGTCGCGATGTTATGTTATGTAATGGAAAAATATGGATGATTGTTGTTTGATTTGGATGAATGGGGTTCTTTGAATGGTATAGACGCTGCATATAAATGCGAATCGTAAAGCATCATTTGTCGTTTATTTTCTTTGAATAGAATCGTGTCTGATGGTCAAGAAAAAAAAAAAAAAACGTTTTTAAATGTGACATTGATGTATTTAATCCTGTCATTCATACAAGGTTTTCTAGTATGCTTCGAGTTTCGCAATACGAATATATCACTAACATCAAAAGAAACAAACATTTTTTCAATTTATTCAATAAATTCTTTAATAATTGAACATTTTTAAAAAATCATTGTTAAAATCTACTCTAGCAGAAAATTAATAAAAAATGATAAAAGATCATTAAATAAATTGGTGCTTCTGATTTAGAGAAGTTGTAATATCATATATTGACTTTAGAATTTTTGAATAAGTATTATTTTTAATGAATTGACTATCGATTACAAATTAAAGTGACAGACGTCTATCATTCAGTGGTTTTGATTATTTAATTACCGAAAATCGTTAAAATAACCTTGACAACATTTGGTGACGATATTAAATAGATATATCGTTGAAATTAAATAAAAAAAAACTGTTTTCGTTATACTATAACGCTAATACTGTAGTTGAGAGGGTTGAAAGTAGTAAAATGATGTTTTTTTTTGAAACTCAGCAATAATTTGTTGAGGAATCCAGCCCCATCCAATTAAAACGAAGAGAATCTATTTTAGATTTATCATCTATAAAATCGTATTCAATTTCCTGTATAGTAAAATAAAATCCGTATATATTACTGTATATCCATAAAATCTTTATACGGCTAGAATGTATTTAATAGACGTTTAGTTTAACGAGAATTTTCAATAAATAAACTCATCGTGTATTAAAATGAAGCGTTGCATTTGACCTCAAAAAAATTGTCTTTTATTTGTTGTAAGTGTTTCTAATTGGGTTTCATTCTTGCCTCATTTTCTGTTCACTAATGAATACTCGTCGGAAAATATTGTATTTGTCAAATATTCGGTAAGTACACTCAATTTTGATTTGATATGTCCAAGTGATGGCTTCGCTTTCTATAATAGGGCAATGCACTGTGACAATTGACATGAATACAAATATAAATATTTATATGTTCGTTGTATCTTAATAGCTTATCAGTCATATGACTGAAATAAATTTTATACAAATGTCATTTACATGTGCTGTAAATAATCAAATCATATTTAATCTTATGTTAATAAAGAACGGAAGAACATTTAATACATATTTACGTAAATAAACGCTTTTTCTATTTATATTATTCTAACTTTTGTAGGATGCCAAATTTTTCTATAACAATTACATTATTTTCGTAAAATTAAAATGCCGATATGAGAAATAGGGAAAACATTTCCTATATCAACCACCAATCGTATCGCGTAAACTCTTTTTTCAAGGTCATATAGACCCTTAAACTTTTACCAAATTACGCTTAATAAAACATTTTTTATATAATTTATTTAATTTAGTAGAGGTAACAACCCTATTGTTATCGTTATACAATTAATGTTTTTTATTACGTAAACATATTTTTAATAAAATGATGATGATGTTTGATAAACCCTCCACATTATTTCCTTGCAATATATCATAATTATAAAATCATTACTATACTAGCAGTTCATGCTTAGTGACCCTACAAATATATGAACAAATGTATGGTACAAGTTTATTTCTGCTAAAAAAAAAGAAGCATTCACAGTTGAGTGCTATAATTGTAAAGCTTGTTAGTTTCAATCAACAATGAAGTATCATTTCCATGCATTGCTATTTCAGGAAGTTCATTACCAGATTATTTAGATTAAATTTTATTTTATTTATGCTCAACTGTTTTGAGTTCGCTCATTCAACCGCACAATAGTCATCATTACGGCTCTTCTAAGACGAAATACACTATATTGTGTTTTTTATTTAAAGCGCTTTCAATTAATTTAATCAAAAATACACGCACAAGGACATATTTTAAGTGTTTCTATTCCATATTACGTCCAACATAAGTAAATTACTCTTTCTACGAATATTTAAAAAAATATATTTTTTTTTTGAAATAGCCTATATTTTGTTCAGTAATAGCAACTATTAAAACACTCTCATATGTAATAAAGAAAAGCCATTGATTCCCAAACATTTCCGACAGATAGCCATAAAAAATAATTAAATAGCCCCTGCGATCCGGAAATACATAAACATATATAATGATTTTATGATATACGTTACACACACAAAAAAAATAATGCCGAAAATAAAAATACTATTATAACACAAGAAATCTATGCCATCTATATTATATAGAGTTGAAAATTCATTCGTACTATAAAATGGCGCCACTTCAAAAATAATTCATTCGAAATTTAGCGATTCGCGCATGTAGGTCACGTAATATATTTTAACGGATGAAATTCTTTGGATAAAAACAGCAAAAAAAACAAATAATGAAAATAAATGGAGAATTATGATTCTATAGGCCTTATGTCTGGTGCAGAAGGTGGAAATATTTTAGTTGAAATTTATAGTGGTATAAAAGTGATACATGGTGACACGCGTTCAACTTACGTAGATTGTAATACTCCTGTACATCGTACAGAATGTATATTTAATCTGTTAGTTTATGAATGGAACAAATTATAAAAGTCCCAATTTCAAAGAATACAATTCTTTTCCACAGCACTAATGATTATTTATCTAGTGTCAACGTATTTTTTTTTTCAACAATTTCTTGCGTAAAAGGACGAAGTCGGTTATTGCATATAAGACAGTAGTGAAAGATATTTAAATAATTTAAAATTAATGACAAATCAAACTCTATTAGACTTGCATAATTGGGAATACTATTAAACGTAAATTAACCTTTGACTTATAAACTTGAAAATAAAAAACAACCAATATTAATTAATTTATTATTGATGTGCATATTTAACAATTGATATTTTTCAAATGTCTTCTATACATGATTTATGAAATATACTGCTATGTACGTTTATTGCAATTTCGAATTTCAACATAATAAATTAATGTTTTATAATTATTGGCGCCAGAATACACAAGCGGCAAAAGAAAATTCAAGAAATTTTAAATTCCTAGACATTAAAGCCTGCAGCTAATAAAAAAAAAAAATATATATATATATATATATATATATATATATATATATATATATATATATATATATTAATATAATAAGCAAGGCTATAAAATTTCGTCATTTTTAATTTCTTCTGTTTGCGCGCACGTTTTCGATAACGCTACAGGATAAACAAGTTTCACGAAAAAACTACGATGTATTCCAATATAGACGATAAATAGCGACGTTACTCCGATTCATTATAATAAAATTTTCATAAGCACTTATCTTAATTCAAAGTTGACTAAACCTTTTATAAGCGACATCTAATTCAAGTCGTTTGTATCAATAAAGTTATGAAATAATAACTGACCTATATACTGCAAGCGTATATTCATAATGTAAGCTTTATTGCTTAGGTAGGGAAAACAAAATTTGTTACTTACTTCATAGTCTGATCGATACTTGACCTAAAACACTACGCTTGTCTGTACGTTAGAATGTTTAGTATCATTTTAATAATATCCGTCTTTGTTCGCATTGCTCACACCTTCGTATTATATTGTTAAAATTATTATTGGCGTTCTATAAACATTTGTTTCTTTAAAGAGATAATAACTATGTCAAAATGGTGAAATTTATTATTTATGGTAAATAGATCAGATATTTAATTGAGTATGGATTGTACAGAAAATAAATATTTCTACAAAATGTTGTAATTTGGTAGAAATTGTCGAAGTGTTTGATTCGGGTGAATTGGTTTGGTAGAAAAATAAAAATGGTCGCAATGATCTGATAAGTAAATATTCTGTACGGAGTTGAACACTCACTGGTCGACAATCTTCACCAGTGATTCAGACAAAACGGCAGACACCATCGCTGAAGAACTTCTTGCCATCCACTTCTCGTTTTTGTTCTTGATGCGGTTTCTTTCTTGTTGTTCTTGCACACAACACAGCGACCGGCTACTAACAGAGCAACTCAGGGGCCGTTGAACTCGGTCGGCTTGTGGATCAGGTGCTCTGAGCAGTGCTGCGACTGAGATGCTGCTAGGCTGGAGGCTGCGTGGGCGCCACACTGCTGTATCGCATCTTGTGTCTCCACGCTCGCGTTTCTTGCATACATACATACACACATACACTGCGTTTTATATATTCGCGAGACGGGACACTTGCGCGCGTTATATTGTTATTATTATTTATTTTTCGCTTCCTTAACGACCGCGCGCTCTAGATTGCAAGGCTTATCAGTACAATCCTTTGTGGATGACTGAAGAAGGGGCTCGGGCCATTTTCGACCTACGAGATGACATTGAGTGGCCGCCTTATAAAGGCCATTCAGAACCATCAGGATGGTCAATTTGTTTTTAGTGGCTTTTCAGTTTAGACTTGTGGTAGGTGGATTTCGATCGTAAACTTATCCAAGAAGACATTCCGGTTTTAAGAAAAATAATGGAATTGAAACATTTCTAAATATTTGAGTAATAAATAAATAGTTTTCATATCTTTTAATTGAATCAAAAATTAGCATAATTTCTTAATAAAATGAGCTTGTTTCAACAAATTTAAAAAATGTACAACATATGCTTGCAAGTATGAAATAACTCAAGGAGAGTATTACAAAACATACATTTGTATTCACGTTCTAAAGTATGAAGTATCTAGTTTTTTAGTGAAAACAATGAAATCTTTCATTTCGGTCAAGGTGCATTTATAAATTCAATCCCACCAACTGTCACATAATAGAACGCGTATGCGGGAGAAATATCAATTTAAATGCTGCATTAATCGAATAAATATGCCGATAATAAAATATAGTAATTTATGTATCGCCACAAAACATATTTCATGTTAATATTACTATCGATCAAGCTGCAATCTCGATGAAGACATTGATTGAAGTCATCAGGAACCTGTCATCAGTCATCGGACAGGTGCAGCCGCTTGTATTGATCGATACTTTGTTATGTTTTATTTTATTTTCCTTATCGGAAAAATCATAATAATACTATCTAGGAAGTGTATAACAATACAAAATAAAATTGTGGATTGTCTTTTTTACATCGCGTCAATGTAGGAAGAATGTTACCTACATTTTTCATTTGTTATATGTAAAGAATGATTTGAAATATTCACAATATTCTTTCCAAAACGCCCTTAAATGTACTCTTATATATTTAGTAACGTATTTTTTTTTTTCATAATAATGCAATTTACTCAAAGAATCAGGCCAACCATTCATATTTCTATATTTGTATAAAATTCGCGATGATTTAAATTTGAAAATATATTGAATGCGAGACATCTTGACATTTTGGGAGGAAACGAGAATTTGATTAAATAAATCGCGTTTTTTTTAACTGCGTTAAAATCAATTCACTTTACGTGACTTTTGCGAGGGGATTTCTTCGAATCAATTAATCTTGTAATTCAAGGGATGTGTGCATTTTATATGTTTTTAATTACTTGTACTGCGCGTATTCATAGAGGAAATAAACTTATACTAAATTTCCATCTTCCTAAGTAGATATTTGAGAACCTCAAATATTTTTATTGTGGCAATTTAATAAAATATGAATTTAATTTGAAGAAAATGAAATGTTTGTAAACCGTAGTCAGCCAGCCGGTAATATATAAGTGCTGCAATGGCACTGATAATATATCCCTGTTGTGCTCGTGTCTGGACAATTCTGAAGAGAGGGAGAGTGGTTTGTGAATTGGGAGCACGAGGCAGCGTAGTGCGGCGGTCCTGGTTCGGGTGGTACGAACACGGGTATCCAGGCCAAACAGGGATATATATCGAGGGAGTGAAGCATTGACCTGACCTGATTCGAGCCCGCCTGGCTTGTGCTGTGCCGCGTCGAGTATCAAGTCTGCTGGCTGGCTGGCTGACTGGCTGGCTGCCTTACTCGTCATGCGAGCACTGAGCCCGTCTCCGGTCGCTACCACCAACCATAACAACGAACTGCGTCTATAGCAACCCGACAACAGCCAACGCTGCCGAGGCGACAATTGGTGTACACTCTTCGACTAAGATTTTCAAAATTATTACTTCATTCAACTGCAGTTCAAGAAAATACAAATAGGAATATAAACTACATTATCACACAATTTTTATTTTAAAATACAACAAAGAATTTTGTATCACAAAATTCTAATAACGATTTTATATATTTCTACCATTCAATTTGGTGGGAATTGAACCAAAAAATTGATAGAAATTGTCAATTTAGGATAAATGCTTACAAAAAATTGAATATTTGAATAAAATGTTTAAGCTCGATTGTTATTGCGGAAAAGTTGATAATAATCCCTTTGACGGGTCTCAAACTCAGGCCCTGTAGATTGGATACTTATTTATAAATAACTTTTGTGTAGGTATTATATAATTTAATAGAACGAAATGTCGTTTTCGAAAATGAGTGAAACGACTGTACAGACGAATCGAATCAGTCGCGTGCCTAAATCATTACTTCGTACCTTTTTGGCTTCTCCTCAATGGCTGTGATAGATAGAAAATATCTAGAGGGCGCAGGAATGTGGATATTGCCAGATGTTTCAATATCTTTGGCACCCTAACTCTATATGTTGTTTCATTTCGTTACAGTGTTATGATTATTACTGTACCCAATATATCCTACGAAATGTGTTTCTAATACGATTCCCATACCTTATCTTTGAAATATTATCCAATTCCACTATATTATATAACTATAGCAATTTTAGGCATATAACATAAAAAAAGCTCTATAATTATCTAATGAATATATTTTGTTATTCGATACGTTAATAAATATAATGGATATTCAATTCGGAATCTGTTGACATTTTAATACACTTTTGCAAATTCTAAATAGGTAATTCACTTTCATGATTGTGATCCAATTAATTGAATAACTACTCAATTCTATATATTTAAAATGAACTGAATTCAGTGTCACATGAACGGATACACGCGAATGTCTATACATTTTATGAGTAGGATACGAATTTCATTTAGAATTTTTCTGCAAAATCACGTTTCATAGTATAGTAGTAAAAAAATCCAGGTCAATGTCACACAAAACCAAAAAGATTATTTCGGTATATTCAGATTCACTGTTTTTTTTTTCGTGGTTCAAACAGATTTTAAAGGTTAAATTTATATAAAAATATCATTAATAATTTTGGCAACGCGTGCATATGAGTGTATGACATATTTTGTACAGAATTCCTCACGGTTTTAATACGCAAGAGGTTCCGATTTGAAAACTACGTTTTGCTACTTAATTGCTTTTATTGGTTCTAAAAAAATTCGTCTTAAGCAGTAGTTTATATTTTTAAATAAATAAAAATATTAAATACATTACACATTTGAAATAGCAAAAATATTTAAATTTGTAAATAAAAACACTATTGATTGCATAGCGTTGAGTATTTTAAAAACAATTTGGTTAAGTTGTTTTATTTTTGAATCAGCATACACACTTTATCAACAAACCACCCAAAACAAAAACAAATAAAAAAGACAGGGCAAATACCTATAGATCGGAGGCGCCTCTAAAACCATGTAGGCGCCGCTCGTCACACGTGTGATAAAGACAGCATCACCCCATCTAGAAAGAGATAGCACTATACTTGGTTCCACTTTGAATTTACACCATGACGTACTACTTTATTAAACGCAGAGTTGCTATGATTTAATTTGCAATTTAAATTTCTAACAAAGCTAACTAAAATAATTCTCTATTTATTTTATGGCATTACCTTTACTACAGAAATTAATTAATTTAGTAAATTAAATGTAATTTATTTTAATTTTTCGAATTAAAAAGTCATTTTCTAAACCTCTAAATTATATTTAAGCTAAAGCCCTTTCAGCGTGAATTATTTTAAATATTTAACTGTAATTATCTAAATATAAATAAATATTAGAAAATATATAGTTTTTATTATTATTTATCATCTAGAAGTTTCTGCTTCTAACATTTATTATATTGGTGAGAAGAATATCGGGGCTGTTATCACGTAAGTCCCCAACAAGAAGAGAGTGATACTCGTAACCTTGTGTTTATTGGAATTTTTAACGAATCCTTTACCAATACATTTCCAATTGAATCGAACTGAAAACAATTAATTTAGCCTGCTGCAAAGGAAACAAAGGAATCACGTATAGCGTCAACGGTGGGATAGGCCTTGCGAAACGGCCAGGACTAGCCTATCGTGGCGTAGTGTAGAGTATGGTATGGAATGGAAGTAGTGTGCGTGTGCAAGCGCGTCAGTTACGCAAAATCAATAGTAGCGTCGAGCCAGGCAGACACCCGGTTTCGTCTTGCGTCTCGCCCCGTGCTCCGGGCGCCGCTCCCGCCGTCGCTGTCTCCTGTACCGCCGCCGACAACAACGCCGTTCTCCGTTCACGTCGACGTCGCGCCGTTAATACCGCAGCGTGTAGCGCAGTGACGAGAACGACAAAGACGTACTATGTACTTCGAAGCTCATATCGCACGTACTCTGGTATTTTGTACACAGCACTGCTATTGTGTTGTGAAGAGGATTCGTGCTAGATTTTATATTACTCTAAATTATTTATGATTTAGTAATATATTTATAGAGGAACACTATTTTTGCTGTAAGTGGTACCGTTTTTGAGTTATTGCAGAAACCACAAAGAATGACTAGAGTAAACATGCACTTCTGGTTTGAATATTATTTTAATAAACGGCTTGCCAGGCATATATAAATTTTAATTGAAATTACATAAGTTTATCAATTTCGTTGTAAACGTAAAATCTATGTAAGTAATGATTTATTTAGAGGTGATAATTAAATTCGTTGTATCCACCCGACCTACTGTGCTTGTAAATATGTCGAACGCTTCAGTTCAGTGTAGGGTGAACATATCAGGAAAATACAAGCGATAAGGTCGTTGGCACAGTCGACTGGCTGTTAAAGCGTTGTTTTGAAAGAGACCGGTAATTTCACCCTAATGCATATCATCTCTTTGACCTGCTACACATTACACAGTTTCGAACGAAATTATTTTCTTGTAGATTTTATTCATTTATTTGTTGGATAAGACTAGAGCACCATTAGACCATTACAAATAATCAATTACCCGTTGCTTCGCCGTAAGAAACAACTAATAATCGTGTAATTATTTCTGTAAATTAAGTTTTTCAACCTTATAAAATAACACATCCGTTCACTCACCAAGAATCTTGGAATCGACGATTAAAGCTAAATTCATCGTACATTTCATTGGTTCTCAAAACGAAATTCGCGAAATATTTTCCATAAATTAATCAAATTTAATATTTTGAAATTGATTATATTATATGTATTTTATCAAACATTTATTGAAAGAAAATCTTATCAATACTTTTTTGATCTTTTGACCGAAATAATATATTTATTAAATATTTAATAAGTATATATGATTGTGCAGAAAGAAATATATTAAGTTACAAATAATTGAATTGATGTAAATATTGATTAAATATAAAAAAAAAAACCCGGAGATCATTCATGTACCGAAAAGTGTGCTCTAACGATTAAAAGAATGAGCCACCTGCTACGACGAAGATCAACGTTTATAAACAAACCACGTTGCGAAAGTTACATAACCAAGGACACACATACGACACCAAACGCATACAATGCACAACAACATTGCTTATGGTGGTGGTAGTAGTGGATATTGTTTTGATTTCAGTCAACGTTCATTCATTTCGTGAGTATTACAGACGCTGCCGGCGTGGCGGTGGCGGGGGTGGGGGGGCGTCGGCGGCATCAGGACGCCGTATCCCCACCCGATAACTCCTGCGGCGGCAACGACGACCGATGAGAGAGTGCTTCAGGCCAGACGAAATTCACAACCATGAAATAACAGAGCGGAGTGTATTCGACATACTTTTACTTTTACCCACCTGAAAAATCGATTCTGTGTTTATTAGCAGTGCAATTATTATTGCACGATTCACACTTGCCACATTCCGTTACCGCCCAACAAAGAATAGAGGGCGTTGATTATTATGCAAATTGCAGACTAATTAGGCGTAGCTTTCAATTGCTGCGAACGTGAACTATTATTGCAAGGTAAAAGAACGGCGAAAATGGCTATTTTATGGGTTTATGCCGCATGTAGACACTAAATAGATTTATTTAATGTATGTAGTGTATTTAAATAGATGTTTCTACATCAGAAATAGCTCTGGCATGCGGAGTTAAACTGTTTTATAAATATTTTCGAAAACAATGAATTAAATTATGAAGTCGGAAATTTATTACGTTTCAAAATTATAACACGTTGAAATTTCACAGTCGCGCGTCAACCCATTCCAAAATATAATTTATTATTTCATATTTTATACTATGTAATTTGACAAGCACAGCACGTGTGCCAAAAGTAATAATAATAATAGTAACTAAGTGAAATTTACTTACCTTGAATTTATTATTTGTTCAAATGTGACTCGTTAATTTAATTAGACAATTTGAGCTATTTTAAATTATCCTAAATATATATTTACATATGTTTTGTTGCATTTGCTAATAATTATTGCTTTTATTCACAAAAATTACAAACATTTCTTAAAAAGGGAATTTTTTTACATTTAAAGCATTCATATTTCATTAATTAATCAAATCAATATTGACATTTATTTTATTACATACATTTTGTAAGCTTTTATTAAAAATCAAACACAAATAACAAATATTTAAACTACTTTAATTGTCTCGAAATGTTGAATAAATTTAATAGAAAATTAATTGTAGAAATTTTTTGAAAAACGTATTTTCCAACAATATTTCTCTATCTCCCATTTTGAAATATGTCATCCACATGAATAGAGTGTATTCGCCCCCGCATAAAAGGAACAAAATATATACCTATCGAGCAGAGGAAATTAGCTATTGATCGAACCAAAATATGATTTACTGAAAATATTTCCGTTCACCTCAAAATAAAACTGCTGAAACCGGAAATGAAAATATCAACTACCGGTATTCACAATTGATACCCATACGAACAGGTATCGTTTTATATATATGAACTATCAATCACGTCTGCTACGGATTCTATTTGAAGAAACGTAGACAAAAAAATGTTTACTGTTTCGCGATGGAGACTTACTCGCTAACTTAAATAACGAAAAGGAAACGGTAAAGTGACCGGAAATCAATGGCTATACAAAGGAAACTGAACAAAACAAAATCCTGCAAGGATATGACAAAAGGAGTTCTCCCATCGTTCTTATTTACGCTTACGCTTTTTAAGTAATTAAACGAAATTTTCTACATCTTCAAACATACTAGTATAGATAATAGGGCAATTTAATTTTCTTGTGAAAATATAACCGGTACAGATACTAATAAATAAATAATGATTTTAATTTCGCGATATGTATCGAGTTACGAATATTTTGGTAAGTATGTGCGCCATCTGGTGGCTGATATTGCGAATGCAATGGTCGTATCTTCCGCACAGAATATACTGTTAGCTATGTTATCAGAAGGACTCATTATATACCATAATAGTAAACCATGGTAATAGCCAAACGTTCTCATTTTGCGTACCACAGTACGTGCGCGTCCTGTCCACACTGTAATACCGTATATATGCATGTGTGTGTGTGTGGTGTACATACAGCAATCATTAATTATCTTTTGCAAAAAGGGGATTGTTTCTAATTTACGCGGCATTATTCTAGTTTTTGTTTTTACTAATTGCATTTATTTTGTTTCAGGTAATACGCAACATAAATCATTTCGGTTCTTTGGCGAAGGTGTGCGCTGCCAATGCAAAGCGGAAAGGTATGGCAAATAGTACGCATGCGCATTACACTCTACTGCATTGTATCGTCGTTGTTTAGTGAACCTATATGACATATGCCAAAACAGATCAATTCTATGTATATACACATCCATATGGTATATGGCTTCTTTTGCATACGCATTAAAATTTTTTTTTATATTTTCAACTATTTCAACATTTTTAATAGGATTCAATAAATGTTTTCACTCGCACAATTAAAGCACTTAGCATTACTGCCAGCTAGATATTAAGTTACTGTTAGTAGTGACGTCTTCCAATTCAAATTGAAATAATTGTAAATAAAACAATTTTAGATCAAATGGGTTAATAGTTTATTTATAAATAAAAATAATACATAAATAATCACATAAAAGTGAATTGACTTAAATTTATAAATTATTTGTTTGTCGTATATTTTCCGAGCTATTCCGAGTTGCCCGTATCTTAAGTGTATAATATTCGTCTATTGGCGTGTTTGGACTTTGGATATGCATTTGTATTTTATAAAAACTAAACTGGGTTTTTTTTTCTCGATTGCGGTCTAGTGTATATAAACATGCGGTTTCGTAGTGAAATTTTTAATTGGCACGTGTGCATATTGTTGACAATTTGCAATAAAAATGCATTTTATCTGCTATTTCGTAGTAATTTTGTTGTTATTATCAGTTTTCGTGAACACCTATAAGCTACAAGGTTTTCACGCCACACGTGTATTGATAACAATGTTATTCACAACTAAGCAATGCGTAATACTTTGTTTACTACAAATTGTTTAGATGTATTTGTTTAAATGTTCATTAAAATGACATCGCTAATCGCGGCACAATGAAACTATGGTCTCTCTGCCCAAATCCCCGATTAGCGTAAGCTTCGTACGAATGCAAATTTAATACAATAATTCGGTGAGCGTCACCTGGTCTCGGGTATACGGTCATCTATTACCGGCCGGTGAAGCCGATGTCCGGGCCACTGTCCAAAAACTATGGCACCTGGTGCGTCGATTTCCGAGTCGAGTGTGTGCACATAATTTTTGGCCCCAGTCCATTACGACACGATATTCCCACTGGCTTATATTTGGTTGTAGCTACGCCAAATAACATCACATCAAACTGGGGAACAGTTTATAATGTTTTAATTTCGTAATGCGAAAATTACTAACGATGCTTATATCATTAATATAAATTATACTACGCATATATCATCCAATAAATATATACACAATTTTCTCATTCTTTAATTCATCATTTTTTTTACTTTTCTTCACCATGCGCTATAGGCAGTTCCGGTTCATATTCATATAAAATATTTGATATAAAATTAATTAATTTATTTTAAATAAACTCCAGAAATAGATTTCTATGAAAATTAATTACTTTACCCTTATTGCTTTAAAATAATTAATATTCAAAATTAATACGACCTCAAAAACACATTATTGTTTCGTATTTCATTTAAAATTAATAACATTTTAAATTAAACTATACTTTCTATTGAACCACATCTAAGACAGGAAAAAGGCATAAACAGTAAAGACAAAACAATTGTAAACCGGAACACAACAAAATTTTTTTTTTTAAACGTAGCTCTGATAAATGAATGTTTTTTATTTAAAAACGCACCTTTTTTTGGGTTTACGAAATGATCCGTAAAAAGCGGGTTGTTGGTATTATTCTTTTTAAAAACGCGAAACAAAAGAACTTTGTTTTTCTTCGAGCCGCATTACCGCTGAATCTTTTGTGTTTTGAGGGTGGCGTTCATTCGCACCCGTTCGCAAGGCTTAATTACGCATAACGCAAAAACATATTTTAAAATAATGACGGAAACATTAATGTCAGAAAAAAATAAATAAATATAGATTTGACCACATTTTTATGGACTAATTGCGATGTTTTTTTATTGTAGAAATAAATTTAATTGCTTTTTATTTTAATTAATTCATTAGTTATCTGTTACAGTTAATTTATGTAGGATATAAAATTTTAAACGATGTTTTTGTTCTTGACAAGTGATTTAATTAGATTAACAAATGTATTGTTTTTTTTTTTAAATTTAATATTCGATAATTTCATCAGTGGGTTTGAATGTGATCCAGTGTAGGTGTAGCTTTGTATCAATCGTATTGTGGGTAGATGAATCGTTGCATATTATAATGTAAGGCCTTTGTTAGAAAATTTCGGTATAGCATGGTAAGAAACGCAGAAATAATAAATAAATAAATAATTAAGTGAGGTATTTGCGGATGCTTTGGAAATGACATGTGCGCATGTTGTCCATTGCGCGACTGTTCGCTAGTGATAAAATCCAGTAAAAGAAATGAAATGTAGTTCTGTTGATAAAGCACTCATTAAGCATATGTTAAGTAACGCTATCAAAACTTCCATCTTCTGTTTGTACAAAGCGCTTGGCACTAATGAGTTATTTATTGCGTAAACCGTCCAACCAACCGAATTCCACTTAGTAAAAAGTGCAAAAATGCATTGATTAATGGCCTCGATATATAGACCACAAGTTGCAATTCTGTGGGAACTTGACGTGGAATATTCTCACGTTTGTAGGTACACCACTCACAGTCATCGTATATATTAAACACCTCTTTATTCTTCAATAAGAAGGTTATTCAGTCGCGCTATCCAGGATATAAATTACTATTTAATTGATTGAACATTTCTATAGCTACATGAATTATTGAATTTCCAAGTCGGGATTTTCTCTAAATTTATACCGCCATTATACACATTTTCTATGTAACCGACTATGGATATAAACGCACATAAAAGATATTTAATTACACTACACTTAATTGCCGATTAACGCTTTTACCCTACCGAAAGAGAATTATAAATTTTGTTTAATTTATATTAAATAAGAAACTCGTCCTTTAGTTTTTAATTGCATTTATTATAATTAAAATACTATACATTTTACTCGTAAAACTCATATATATATTTAATATCAATCATCGCTCGCTAGTTCGTTCGTAAGACGAACATTTGTCGATCCTTCTCCTCTGAAGATACTAAACAGATTTACACCAAATTTTCTATACATAATTTATAAGTACTCAGTACGTGCTGTTCTTATTTTAAATCCATTAGGTTCTTTATATTTAGAGTTATTGGGAGTTATAATAAATAATTAAATAAATATAGAATTAAGACGTGCATTGAGTATTGGTGAAGCTTAGAGTCTTGGTAGCACCAAAAAGTTGTGTCGTGGATCATTAACGTGAATCGCGAATTGCACACGACGAACAGTCGATTTGAACTAAAAAATGGTGGTATTGTAAGAACGTTGTTTTGTTTTCGTGATGTGTCATTCTAAATTGCTTCAACAGTGATTCACTAATGAAAGTTCTGTAGAAATTTTTAAATTAGGTAGTATATACCTGGTGTATTTTCTAAATAGCGTGACACGGTGCTGTATAATATAACATAACGTTGCGTTTTTGGTATCGCTCGTGCATAACACAGAATCAAGGATTGAAATCCCTTTACACCACTATAAAAAACTTTTAAAAATACATTAAATTCTAATGTATGGCCGCTGTTGTTCATTGTATCGTTGTTCTTATTGGCTTTTTAATTGTATGAATAATTCTATCTATTGTCAAATATGCACATTTTATTGTTTGCATTTATAATTTTTGATTTTAATTACACTGAGAAAAATGTATGGTGAACGATTAATATATGCAGCAATAACAATATAATTAATATAAATGTATTAATTGTTAATATATATGTTGTAATAAACATGCAAAATATATTTCAATGTAAACACAAAAAAAAATGTGCATATTTACGTAAAATTATTTATTAGTGTATTGAGTTACAATAATTTAATTTATTTTTTAAATAACTTTATTTAAATTGGTACTTTTCATAGAAGAGGTATTAAAATCTAGAAGGTTTTGAATCAATTTTGTGTTCAAAACGCACCAAACTATACTCCAAAATTAGTAATTATTTAATGTATTATATAATTTTCATGGCCAAGTAAATAATTTATTTGTTAGTTGAAATTTAAATGAAATCAAACACAAGTCTATAAAATAATGGTCAAACGATACCGCGGCAAAATAATTGCAACCATAAAATCACGTATGTAAATGCTGTAGCTACTGTTAAAAATAATAGGTAAAAAAAATGCATAAGGTATGCAGTTTATTTTACGAACTAGAATCGCTAGTTTTCTAAATGTCCAGTGCTCGGTGCGCATGCGTAACTGCAGTATTGTCGGCGACATGACAGGCGCCGAAAACATTTTATTATGCGGATCGTTCGTTTTGAATTGAAAGAACGAATGCGCGCTGCACAAACAATGGCCGCAACGAATCTACGTGATTAGAAACATTATTAGGGACACTAGAATCATGTCCAATTCACTCTATGTGTATATATGTATATATGTAGGTGTACTCAAAGATTTATAAGATATCATAGATTCACACGCAAACAATGACTTTTTTTTTTTCTAAACATACTACAGACATTAATTGGTTTCATATGATTTTTAAATATGCGCGTTCGTCAGTAAATGTGTAGATCTCCCTTAATAACATTTAAAAACATTTACCGTAATACGTTTATATGTATAGAAAATAGTTAACTGTTTCGTACAATATGATTTATTCTATGACCGAGTTATTTATATAATTCTGCCATGATCTGAAAATAAGATACGGCGACAGGTGCAAGTTCAAATTCGGTTTTTCCGTAATATACCGCGAGTGCATGATCAGCGCTGCACGCATTCTAAGTCACACACGACACGGGACACGGCCGAGCAAAAGTCTTGTGGTATGTGCCATAAATTAAACGCATGTCACCGCAACGACCAGAAACTTGCACGACTTTATAACAGCAAGAGAGATAGATTGCTCAGATGCTGACAGAAAAGCGTACTCGACTAACGGACACTCGCCTATATGTAGCTTCCTTCTTTTGCAGTTTGCAGAACTTTGCACCGCTGCGACGATGTTTGTCGAAAGGTTCATCATCATAATAATCCCAGTAATAAACACATTTTCTACCTCGCAACAATCATCAATCATACCAAATGAATTACTATATTAAATATATACACTTCAATAAATCCACTTCAAACATATTTTGTTTTATTTATTTTTTAGTTTTAGTATTCGGCTAATTTAAAAAATAAACAAATTATGCATTATTCGTATTTATTTAGTTAACGAGAAGTAATACAATTTTCTAACAAGTTTTTTTTTTGTGTAATAGCTTCCGGTTTACGTGCAATGAATTTTAGAAATTTCGTTATTTTTTATCTATTTAAATTTCGAAACAAGTAAAGCATTAACGAAAAAATTATGTATATTTGATAAATTTATACAATATAGAAGAGACTTTATTGTTTTATTTCTTTTTATTGCTAAGGCCGATTAAAGTCTGCTTAAAGTTAACTGAGAGGTGCAATTGGGCATTTTATATGAATTGAGACATAAAAGTCAATTTATTTGTAAAAGAAACGAATAGTAAATCGATTCGAAACGAATGAAAAATAAACAATTAATTCGTTTTTATTAGCAATTTTCATGCATTGTTTATATAGACAATAAGTCTGTTTTATTGTGTAAGTAAGACGAGGATGTCCTTCAGGTGTACCGTGTATAAGTGTTGCAGTACTCAGTATAAAGTAATGTTACGTGTTGCATTGGACGTAGAACATCAGATTCCTTCGAAGAATGCATGGATTTCCTTATTCCAACCTGACTTGCATTTATAATCAATCGTATAACTTAACTATGCATATATATATATTTTTCATCGCACAAACACAAACAATATACAACGATTCGTACAAGAATCATTATTAATATAACTCAAGGTGTCATATTTTATTTGCTGATGGTAAATATTTTGTTGCCATCATTGATAAACGACCCTGGCAATTAAAGCACCAATTGAAACAGTAGAATTATACTTCGGACATCATTCAACAGATTTTTAGTTAAGACACAATAAATAATCATTCGAGTAGGTGGTTCATATTTCAATGAATCATTCGACGATATTTCTAAACTAATAAAAAAAAAACGACTCGTTTGCTTCTCTGCCAGTACATTTATCTCGCTAATTTATTGAACGGAGTACAAAATTCGATAAAACTTAATTAAATGATGAAAACGTAACCGGCACAAGTCTGCAAAAGGGGACAGACGCGAGCTCGATGATTTAATATGATGAGAAACAGCAATGAGACATTTCAGTGAAGAAAATTGAACCAACCGTATTACAGAATGTTAGTTCGTGAAGAGGGGGGGGGGGTATGTGTACGCAGTAGTACGCTTTGTACGGTTACCAGTAAAAATAAATTGTTGGGTCTTTGGTACTAGGTTCGGCATGGTTGAGCAATAATGTTAGCTTATCAAGTTGGGCACAGACGGCGGTCTTTCCTCTTCGAGAACGTTTTGGTCGTAGATTTCCTAATCAACATCAAAACACACACACACAGAATAAATAACTATTGGCACAAATATAAAATTGTCGATTTTCTGAAAATATTTGAATTACTCACATGTAATACTATAAGTAGTCAAAGTTATGTCGATTATTTTTCATGGTGTATTACGAATGTCTCTTGTGCTTTAGTATGGATATTACGAGTGCGCAGCACGAGTGATATTAAAGCACAAGAGACATGAGTAATCCACCATCAAAAATAATCTATGCAAATTCTTAAAATTTGTTAGTTTATTGTTGCTAACTTGAAATGGGTAAAGTAATTTTATGTTGAAGGTGACTTTAAACTTGATTTTATGATATTTTTAATAAATGTATATTTTTGTTCATAATTTATTAAAAATATATCAATTAACTGGAGCAGCTGCGTACGATAAGTAAGTTATCATATATGATAAATGTGATTATGTCAAAAATGGGAATAAATAGACGAAATAGTGTTTCAATCTGCACGTGGGGTCATCAGACCAAATAAATTGCAATGTTATTTATAGAGTTCAATAGAATAGTTATCTTAATTTTTGCAAAAAAAATATAAATGGTAATGTATCATTTGTTTTTATCCGATTAGTAATACTCGTCCAAATTAACGACATCATTTGATTCAAATGTGTATAGATTTACGTTTTTGATTAAAACTATTGTATTTTCAAGAAGGATCATATTTACAATAATATATTTTTTTAATATTTAACTATAGAATGTTTTTGATATAAATGTTTATTATTAGTGAAAATTTGAAATTGTTTTGTAATAAAATATAGAAAACAAAAATATGTGAGTACAAACATTTTTATTTATCTGAGCTATTTTAAGATATATTCGTCGGTCCAAAGTACGATCAGTGTTGATAGGAGCATTTTAAGAAATGTGACCTAGCCTAAAAAGCTTGTCTCTTATGTCTTGATGTAATTGTCTGCGTTCGTATATTCGATGATATCTTGTTCTAATCAAATATTGATAATAAATCATTTTTTTTTCGATGTGATATCGTTGCGTTCGACAGACAGTTTGATTGATAAATTATTTTTTATCGAATTATAATTTCACTGTGCACTTTCACTTGAAACTAACTGATTGATCAGCGAATCGAACCTTAAAACGTTTGCGATTAAGCTTAATTGTTATTCTGGTGTGGGTTATCTTAGGGAAATTCCACGCAAAAATGTTTGCTATGATAATAAAATTCCTGAGATAACTTTGTGGAAAACAAGTCTATTAGAGATCTATTCATTGTTGTACGTGTATTATACATTTTATTTAATTATTGTTATGTGGGGTTTCGCTTATCATAGAACTATTTTTATTTCGTCTTATCTGTTTTTGTTAAATTTGTTTTGTAGATAATAACGTAAAAAATGGTTTATTGCTATATTTATTTAGTTCTAGAAACGCCTGTAAAATGGACTCTTATTTGGTTTTTATTGTTATATAATGTTATTAAATGTGCAGCTATATTTGATGGCAATAAGATTTATAATTGAAAGAAAAATTATAATATTTCCGTTTTGCAACGTAAAAGAAAGTAAAATCGTAATTATAATTTTTTTTTTGTAAAATAATTGTTATATTTGTTCAATAATGATAATAAGAAATTCTGCGAATGGCTTTATTTTTAAAAATCCAATATATAATTAGTGCTGAACTGCAACCAGGAACACAATACATTTATTATATTGATTTCCATTCTAGGAATCTAACAAAATCCGTTTTCTAGAAACAACTGCGCTTTAAACTTGATTCTTTCCAGTCGTTTTTGCCCAGCAGTAACATATATACGTACTTCTCAGAAGTTTGAAATGTCTGTATAGTGTGCAAAGGTATACGCGGCGATCGGACATGATTTGGAACGATTAGATACTAATGATAAGTTTACAACATCTGGTCGAAGAAGTGGCCAACTTAGTTGGGTTAGAGGTAGACCGTGCGGATAATGCGATGAAGTTTGTCACGCCATTTTCTGTAATTTTGGCCATCTTGCCCATTAGCCCACTCTCAACAGAATCTACACTTAGTAAACTAAGTACATACAACACAGCCAAAGAAGTACATAAACTCTCAACAATTAAAAATGCTTAGAGTAAACTTGCACCTCCCGCTTTAATATTCTTCTCAAAAATAATTCTCCTTACGATCCATATACACATTTTAAGTAAATTAATTATAGTTTTGGCAGTTTTTATAGAACACACACACATACACACACACACACACAAACACACAAACACACACACCTACACACACGCACTTGCACACATGGACATATAGTCACACACACACACATAAATTGATTGAGTTCCGAAAATAATAAGACTAGATTCAGGGAAGGTCAAAAGATACATTTCCAGTAAAAAATTTTATTTCGAAAATGTTCATAATTATTATACATTCGTATAAGAAAGTAAAATCGAACGCGTAACTGCATTTTAATGTAGAAACTATTGGGTATATTTTTAAATTATGATATAATTCCTATACGTTTTTAAGTGGGGCATTGATGGCTTCTGGTGTCCGCTATAATTAGCTGGTTAAGCTGCTCCAACACAACACAGCACAGTATAGCAGTGTGTGTTTCGGTATGTTATGTAACCGTCATCAATAATTTGCAGTTTGTGAAGCCGTCACTGTAATATAGAAGCATACACACAAACACACACAGGCAACGCAACGCCAGGCGCAGGCCTTTGGGAAACTTGTATGGGGTTCTCGTTAGAAGAGTGATGTTAGTCGCTAACCAAATACTTACCCATACATAGTTGTGTAACTAATTCATACCTATTGATTTATTGTTTGAACAAAGTTTCAAGGCCGCACCGAACAAAACACAAAACAAATTCTATACGGAGATCCTAAAAGCTCCTCCTCAGCATATTACCTATTTTCGGTACATACAGACCCTTACAGATATTTTAAAACCCTCTAACCGAATAACGTACTTACAAATATATCCCAACCCAACCAATTCCGTCCTAAATTTCGTCTCTGTAATTGGCATTTAAAAACATACGATGACTCCAGTAGCTAAAAGGTCACCATTATTTAGCGCTTAGACAATCCCCCGCGTCCCACTAATTCCCTCGCCCTAATCACGATAAAATGATGATTATATATAATACATCTACTATGGAAGCGCCACTGTCCAAAAGTTTACCAACATTTCGCAACCTCCTTTACAAACTTTTTATTTTTCAATCATTGTTCATTTTTGAGAATACAAAATTATTTACAAAATAAAGTATATGAGTAGAAAACAAATTGTGTCGTAATTTATTATTTGGCGGATGAAAGGACCTATTTGGAGGTTTATGAAAGAAATCCACGAATGAAGTCACACAAAGCCAATATACTGACGGACACGTCCTTATCAACGGCATCTATAATTATTTAGATCACGTTTTCGTAAAGTATAATTGTGGGACCCACGTTCACTGGTTCGTTTGAGCGCCGTGTTTCTATAGCGGATAACTTGAATTAGACAAATGCCACACGGATACTTTTTTGATGATGCTCTCTAAGCCCTACCTATCTCTACACGTCTCTCATCTAATACCAACACACACACACATAAATAAAACAAAATAAACTAATATCGACATAAATATATACTGCATTAAGAACATCAATCATGACTGAAATATAATACCAACTTCCTTATATCATTTATAATATTGTTCATACGTAGACATCACTGATAGAAATGTCTATTCTTTTTCTTTGACGCATTTTTGTCAACACATTCCAAAAGTATTATGATTTATAAGAATACATTTTATAGTTGGTCCATCAAAATGAGTATGAGCATTCCTTGTATTATAATTAGCATGTTGACGTGTGCGGAGAACAATTCGATAAAAACGAAAACAGCCATGAAAAAAATAGTCGCATTGAAATATTTGGCGGGTATTTTAAAGCATAAAATAAATATTTGAACGTGTGGGGTGAAGTGTTAATATAAACAGTTGAAAGCATTTGTTATATGGCCACTATAGAATACTGAAACGCAGTAAGCCGTCCGCGATAAATTACTGCTTGATTTTGTGTGCAAATTAGAAGCATACAAACCATGGATAAATACCAAACAGGCGCCAAGAATTTTACACTTTACAATGCAAACATTCATACAACACACACACACACACACTCGTAAATACGCTGCAATACTGCATGGTACAAACACGAGTGTCTTTCGAGAAACCTTGCGAAACATTCATTTCGTATTTTGCCAAATTGTTCTGTGCGTTACAATTTATTTTATTTTAATTGCACCTTAACTTTGTTACATTATTATTTTAATCGAGCCAATTCTATATATATTTACGAATACACATATTTATTATTGTTATGATAGGGTATGGTTTCGGTTAGAATTTATATTTTTTCAATCAAGTGTGGCGACACTAAGGCAAATTCTAGTTGTGTCCAAAATAAATTAGTCTTAAACTCGGGTTATTTTATGTAAATGATAAATAAAAGCAAATAAAATAAGTGTAAATTTAGAGAAGAAAATAGAAACCTTAACTTTGTTGTATTTGTGTATAAGTAAAATAGTATTTAAAATAAGTGTATCTACTAAACATTCTCTTGTACTATTAATATAAGAAAGTATAAATGCACGTAGTGGATTATTTATAAAGTAACATTTCTTCAGTTTATATATCAGAATAATTTATATCACCATAAAAAATTGGCAACCTTAGCAACTGCAGCGCATTTATTTTTAGGATCACGTATATACGTATCACATCAACACACACACACACACGCACATGTGCATTTTGTATAAATCTCATGTTTATACTCGGGCACTTAAAACATTTCAATTCCAAGCACACATCTTAACGAAGACGGAACTGTCATATCTCTGCAAATGCAACAATAAAACATTTTTATTTGAACAAGAAAATAAAAACATGTTACTGTAAGTCGCGAGGTCATAGATATCACAGAATTAAAATTCAAAAAAATCAGACGCGCAAAGGTCTACTAAATATTATATTTATTAAAATTTCCCAAATGTACAAAATTACTATAGTGAATTTCAATATATAAAAACTCTAATTTATAATATTTTATTTTGTGCAGTGCACTTTCGCAGTTAAGTATCAATTTTTGTGGGTCCTCCTGTGTCTTGCAACACCAGAAATAGATTTGTTATTTTAAATATAGAATCATAATTCGGATTTTATTGTCTAAAACATTACACAGTGACAAAGTTTACTTTTAAAAGTAAAATGCTAAAAGCGCGAATCCAAGTGTAAGGAGAAACATTAAAAATAAATAAAACTAAGTAAATATAAACGTATATACTTGTCACTTAACAGTGGGCGAGTTATATGCATTTCGATTTAGAATCGACTATTAAAAAGCATACAGGACCATTACTATTTTTATGATGTCTTATATTTATCATTGACAGCCACCATTGTATGTGGCACAACATATTTACATCATAAAAATAGCCATAATGTCAACAAATAAATTTCTTGTTTATATTAATTTACATTAACTTTAAATCAACTGTGAATAATACACACAGCTACGCATGCGCGGCAAACATGCACAGCGTGTACACAGTCGGATAACATCGCTGAAGCTCGACTCTAACATAGATAAAGAATGATGTTATTACGTGGTTGATTATTCAGATATAGCACCCTTTCGAAATAGAACTAGTTCTATTGTCTATTGTAGACAATATTTCGTATTTAGCCGTATAATGCATTTCGTCACCCGGCCAAGTCAAGTCAAGTCAAATCAACGAACGCCCTTATATTAGACAAGCGTGCATGATGCTTTGCACATTGTGCTGTCACTCTCTCAACTCAACTCAACTTCAACCGCTGTGGCAGGACAGTCGGAACGCACTCGGATTCTCATAACAAAGACACTGACGGGCACATTCTCTCCTCTCTAGCTGCTTCTTGCCATGCATTGTATATGTACGCCTTCGTCACGGAATAATTGCAGTCGTTTTGCTCTCGCAACATGCAAGGTCAGATCGGTGCACTGCACACACTCTCTCCGCTCTTGGGAGAGATTTTTGTGATATCATGCCAATGCTTCTAGAATATATATGTATAATGTGGCAAAAATTTTCTCATCAATTTCCGTGTCATTGGCGATTTAAGGTCGTGCAATAAATAGCTATTACACATTTTTAAAATAATTTCTCCCCATATGTCTATAGGCGGCTTTTTTGTATTTCTCATTTATGTAACAAAGGATAGCGCTAATTATGTTATGAATTCTTATAAAAAATAAACTGTAGGCAACTCTGAATACAAACTTATAAATTAAATACGATTTGTTTACAAAATACGAATATACAACGCCGTGTTTTGAGGCTTTATAAACAAAATTCAATTTAACTTTCTGAACTTATAAATACGTTAATTAAAATAATTGTTATTTCAAAGCAGCAGGAACAGTTTAGCCAGCGGTAGTCATATACAAAAGTTACTCTAAAATTTAAATCATGCATGTTTTAAGAAATATGTTGGTGGTAATAGTTTCTACTGTACGTTTTAATTAGTTTTCTTTAAAATTCCGATTTCTACTATACAGTTTACTCCGTAGTTTTCTCGTCGCGTAATTAAATCACGTAATATAATATTTATTTTCTGGTAGTAAAAAGCTCTTGATTAAAAAAGGTAATCGACCGGAATTGAGTACCAAATGACTCGTCATATGACGGTCAGTATATAGTCATCAAAGTATTTTTGCTAATACACCTATTACCTACTACTGTTACGAGATTTTTATTATTTAATATTCACGGAATGGCCTCGCGGTCTCCATAGACTTCTAATCATGATAATGAAATGTAGATTATGAACTACATAATGAATTATAATAGCCCTTTGCCGTTGAACCGATTCACCGTCTCTCTAATCATAAGATATGCTCTAGCATTTTGATATTATCAATTAAAAGTTTTGCAAATTGGAACGTTTCGGAATTAGTACATTTGTAAGAGTAATAATGTTCGCTTGAGAAGTAATAATTTTATTCCGCGCTTTTGAAACTTCGTATATATATATATATAGAATCGTGTTTTACCTTTTAAGGAACAACTATTATAAATTATTAAATATCATACATATATCTACATGTGTAGATTTTTCATAACATATAGTGACTGATGCGTGAAATTCCTTAAATATTATTAAATTAACTCTTTTCCTACTTAACATTATGCAAACTTAGCCTCAATTCTAGCTTTAATAAATACTTAAATTAATTATGAACTGTTTTATTAATATCTAAAAAAAAGAAAAATAAAATTCTGATGACAAATCTATTTTTATTTTTTACGCGATAAGTATCTTGGGAATTACGAACAATCAGTTAAACTAGTACATTTCTAAAGTTTAACTGGCACATTTAGAAAATATTACCCTTGTTGTTTTTTTTTTTTGTGTAACAATCCACATTTACTAGTGAACTTGTCTTTGTCACGTGGCGTCTTCAGGAGAACAAAGAACCCAGAGTGAAGCTACAGCTATCTAAAGAAAGGAAAAAAGGTTTCTTGTATTTCTCGTAAAAACATTCGACACACAACCATGCATTTAAGTTCTGTTCGCTGGCATTGACTATTCCGCTTATTGTTACTTGTAAAACATCTGCAATGCACTAGACTTTCTTATACGTTGTTCATATATTTTGTTCATGGATATTAAAATACAAATTTTCAAACAATCAAGAAAATTCATTCATTTTACATATATACAATTATGAAAGCAAAAATAAAATATTTAAGAATTTCAAATACACTTTTCTTCTAATCGGTACTTTTTTTGAAGAAACTTTTCAAATAAAAGTTACGCATAATATTAATATCTTTTTATTTATTCGTCGTCTAAGAATATAAAAACTTGTAGAATCATAAATATATGAACTCAACTTGTAATTTAATACTTTAAAATTATTTAGTAAACGAAGGATTTTCTATATAACTGAAACTATTTCTTATGTTGTCTTTATGTTAAGATATGGCTGTGAATATATAGGGAGAATATTTTACTATGAAATCCTAGATCATAAAATAGTAAGTTTATTTTATGTACTCCATTATGGTGTACATTTATTATTTGAATAAATTCACAATTTTTGTTCAGAGATAACTTATATTTCTCGCTCACCAAAATAAATATGCAAATACGGAACGCAAACAAACATACAGATATATAAAAATAGGGAACGAATTGTTCCGAAAAATCAAATAAGAGCCGGTGATGATAGCCAAGCTCAGGGGTCCTTTGTTCGCAACGGGTAAATGCAGTATTAGGATGTTGTATAACGTACATTATTCGTAACTCATCCGTGTAGATATATAGTATTAAAATTGCGAATAATACCATCGCCAAGATCAAGTTTTTTTTTTTTTATCAAACCAGTTCTTTTTCGTGAACCAGCGAACATGCACAATACCACGATGTGCTCCACCCTACTAACCCTGATCAGTTACACCGCATTAAAATAAATATTTATGTGTTTCATTTACACATACAGTACTACTAGCTATGAACACGTATTTATTTATTAAAAAAAAAAAAAACCGGCCTATTAGAACCTGTGATAGAGAAAGATGGTACTATACGATTTGCACTTGTACAAATACGAGTAACGATGTTTGCTGTTTCACCAAGAGAGTGAATCGAAAGTGGCTTTTATAACTTATACATTCATCTAAAAGCTTTCATACACTAAGATTTATTCACCGAGAAATATTTTTTAAAACTATTTAGATAACTTAGAAATAAATTTTTTATTTAACAAGTAAATTTTTATTATTTACAAAATGTGTTCAAAATTACACCATTAAATAATTATATGTATAGAATGAACTCATAAATCTAAATACACTTCTTATAAGTACTAAGTGTAGCTTGGAAAAAGTATTATATTGCGAAAATAGTACTAAAAGTTGACAAAGTATGAAAGCGTAACAAAAAATTCTGAATAATATTTGCCATCAGAAAATTGATGATCCCCATTTTTTAAGTATCTAATAAAACATTCCATTATCTTTAACCTCGTTTAAAATAAAGTAATCCCTAGTTGAAAACAGGAACAAGGGGGTAGCGACTAGCAATTGACTCGGTTACGTCGATAGCCAAGCTCGTTCTGTTGAGTGTATGTTGGCAACCCGTGGCTCATCGGGGTCACGCACTTACCACGCAAGCGCACCAACGCGGCGCGCCACTGAACTGTTGAAAAGATAACGAGAGTGTGCGATGCCGGTTGCATGAATGAGCAATACGCGTATACGCAACCGTGGTTATACTGGTATTTCGGACGGGGGTTGCTTTTTCGGGACGGACGCCACCAGTGGTGGTGCCTTTGTCTCAGAATCATCAAAATTTTAAATTTAAATTAATTTTAACCGATATAATATAATAAAAATTCGGAACTATAAGATATTTTTTAATAAATTTTCCCTTTACTCTTTATTAGTAAATATTTATATTATTTTAAGAAATATACATAATAATGTCTCTTTTGAACTTAGTTCACCTTATTACATAAATATTGATATTGAATTGCAAGTTGGTAAAAATTAGATCGCTATACGACTAAAATGCACTAACTACAAAAATACAAAATGCATAAATTCATTTACGTCATGGAATAAATGAATTAAACATGAAGGTTACTGAAACGCATAAATTTCTGCTAAATTTAGAGATTTTGAGAAAATATGAATCACACTGTAGGCCTCCCCTTTATGAATGCCATATGTTTTGCTTTAGGAATATTAGTAAAATGATAGAAACAAGATGTTTGTACGGCACTGGAGTTGTCAGGGTTTGCCAGGCGTATAATGTCCGCATGATGTACGACGTGGTAGCGGTATAGTGGGAGGGTTGTGCGGGCCAGACAACAGCCAGAATGAAGTACCCCGATTCCCGGAATCACCCCGTCTGGCAGCGAGGCTAGCCGCGCGTTTGCCTCCGCATTGCGATAAGGGTTGCCGCTCGCCGCCTCCGGTGATACAAACACCTACCCCTACCTACCTTACACGCCTTACACCCCTGCTCGAATGGATTTCGCTGCTCTACGCTACAGCCCTAAATGTGTCGGGTCTCTCTTTTGCGTTGTCCGTGCACGCCTACATTGACCCAATCTAACATTACTTTTTTTTTTGCGTGGAAATCACTTTTTTTTTTGTGAAACGAATTCTAGCGAAAGTGTTTTAGATATTGTTATTTTTAACTATCCTACTTCGATTTTCATATTCAATTTTTACCATATATTTCAATTAATATTTCTATGCATTTTAATATTATAGATTAAAATAAAAATAATTTTTATTTCATGTCACTTTTTGTTTGATAATTTAATAAATTTTATTCTATTTAGTGGAAATTATATAGAAAGAGGCTTAGGTAGAAATATATATTTATTTATGAGAACAAATACAAATTATATATTAATAATTATTAGTAATTGTAAATGAAATAAAATGAGCAGTGCTGCCACGCGTACAAGTAGGATTAAGTGTTTATAACTAGTCAAAATAAATGTGTAACTATTTCGAGAGACAGGTTTGAAATATACACCAGAGTTTTGAGTTCACAGACATTTGAAATTACGTTTTGTTTATGACATTTGACATCATAAAAACGGTCTTTTCTAGTGTGAGTCTCGCTTAGCGAGCTGGTGCCGCTGTGTAGTGTAGTGTAGTGTCGTGCGTAGGATTTCTCATCTGTCAAGTTATTAAAAACGTTTGGACGTATCGATGGCGCCATTGCCCATCAAAACAATTTCAGAAAACGATAAGATATTCACACGGAAAGACATCTTAACTGTAAACATATTTACACACATTTTCTCGACTTAATAGTTATAAAAAATTTATTTATATATATTTCATATTCTGTGGTGTCTCGAATGCTTTTAATCTCGTCTTAATTATAACTGTTTTTATTTGCTCAATCATTTTTGACCTGTCAACTGCTCTTTCTAATTTTTCGAAAATATATTACTACGCCAATTTTTTTTTAACTACAGTCGGAAAAGACCTTCAGAATTATTATTTTGTCCTACATATGAAATATTTTATGTTTCAAAGTTTTCACTTTGATCCATCCATTAAAAATTATTTTATATACATTCTGCTTTTTTTTATATATATTACAATACTTCTTACTTCGTATAAGAAAATAAATATATAATTTAATTTAAAAAGAAAACTTTCATTAAAAATAATTTTACATAAATTCAAATGTTATATACACATACATATATAACTGAATAATTACATTTCACTAGCTTTACTATTATTTCTCATAAATTACATTCTTACATGAATCAGCTTATTTTACAAAATAGTACATTAGAAAAAGCAATTACACTGTAAATTGTATGTTAGGTAAAAAATTCCAAAAGTTAATAACCTTTTTATGGTATATTTATTATAAATAAATAGCAAAATCATTCCCTTTGAAACTCTTTATAGAATATATAATCTGTCGTCTATACTAAAGCTCTAGAAATTGCTAAATAATTATTTATAATTAAATTGTATTAGAAAATTTCATTTATCAATCACGAGCCAATTTTATGAGTGAAACTAGCGTAAAGTTTGATTGTATGCTTAATAGTATACTAAAAATCGTTCATTGCGCAGAATAGTACGCATATGACACGCGGCCGTTCTCGTATATAAGTTAGTTTTCGTCGAGTTAATATTGATAGCGCATAGCAACGTAAGCGTTAAACAGTTTTGTATAAAGTCGTACTTGTTGCATTGAATAGCAACACGAACGCATAGAAAAAAACGATATAATGATGTCAAATTCGCACATTAGATAATAGAGCAGACCGAAATGTAGCACTAGCCCTACCACAATGGCCCCGATATTAGTTCACGCGAGCTGGAAGGGTCATGCTCGGATTCATCACATACAATGGAGGGTTTGCACCTCTTCAACAATTTATTATTCAGTTGGTATTGATTCAAAACAACAGCCTACCCCACATGAACATTTTTAGGGGAGTCAAATGGCATTTCCCCCTCGCGCTATATATCGAGTTAATCTGTTTTACTTTAACCCTTTCGCATAGATTTGCAACGCGTATATGAAATGTACTAGATTCACAATTAATATCATGTATAAAAATAAAAAATTGTTAAGGTGCAGGATTCACAAATATAATAAATAATCTATTTAATATCAACTAAATACTAAATTAATTTCCTCCACCTTACATTTAGTGACGTCATAGCTATTGTCGGTTGTGTTTATTTAGTATTATTTTATTATAATTTTCACTCGTAGAGGGTAAACGAATAATTAAAATAATATTGTTACTTAAATTATTATTGTTTCCAGAAAAAAAAACTGTTTTTATTGATGTGTGAAATAAAAAATAATTTAATTTGTTTATAAGATTATATGTTTTAAATAAATAGAATTTAATTTATAATTAGGTAATCATAAATATAAAAATTGTCTATATGGTTTATTTTCATTTAATTGAACTGTTTTTGGAAAAATTAAGGCTTATTTTGTAGTATTCTTAATTAGAGTGTAGCAATTTTTGAAGTTTTGTATAATTTTTAAAAAGTGGATGTTCGGCAATTTAAAAAAAATATATATTAAGATCTGACGCCATTGTGTATGTATTTAGAATAAGATATCTAAATAATGAAATAAAAACTGACAAGAATTTGCGCGTAGAAGAGCGATTTGTTGTAACGCGTATGAGGTGACATTTTAATCCAGTGGTTATCGATTAAAAAAAAAAATGTAAAAACCTAGTAACAGATGGCCATGCATGGATGGACGATATGAAAGACCTAGTTTTTACCTTCTTCAGGCATCTCACTTTTGCCCACACGCACTATGCCATTCTTTTCATCTCGAGCATTATACGTGTATGCTACGCACTTAGTGTGTATTATGCCTGTTTGAGCAAGCACTTGCAAACAAGCTCCCGCCTATGTGTATATGTACCGCATCGCTCTCATGTGTGTGAATTACGCATCACCGCACTGCTGTATGCTACGCTCAAATTACATAGACGTGCTTACGGGAACTGTTTGATGTTCAAAGCGATTCACATTTTCTAAAATACTACGTTTTGTCTATCCAAGCCACACATACACTTTAATTTTACAAATTGCTCCACATGATCACAACATTCTTTGTATTACACACTTAGAAAACTTATTTCCATAAATAAGAATTTATTCGTTTCATTTTCCACTAATAAAGTTACTCAACAGATTTTATTAGTGAAAATAAAACAATAGTTCATCTAATTGCGTTTGAAAAAATGATTTGAAAAAAAGTAGGGAATAATAAAAATATGCGTTGTAAACAATTTAAATTTGGACGTTTTTTTGTTTGGAATCTTAATAATGAAAATTCCAGTGTGTTGATTAAATTATAAAATTTCATAATGTCGAAAGTAATATAAGTGGAGAGAAAAAGTAATATCTTGTTGGGCGCCTATGAACCGCGCAAAAGTATCGCAATGGGGTGCCGTGTGTTTGTCAGCGAGCGAACGAACTGGTATTCATAAAAGTTGATGAATAAGAACAAGTAATGAAAGCATCTCCCTGCCGTCGTAAACCCCGCAGTATATATATACATATATATCCTTGGTTCACGGGCCTATTCATCTCCGCGGTATTGTACTATACCTAGGCGCACACATACTCTTTTATGCACAAATATCTTGATACCCCGTCCATTATATGAAAAACGGAAGTTAGTATTCTTATCCGCCGTTTTATACTTTAACTCCATAGGTTTTTTTTTATTTTATTTTTGCTTTTTTGCTTGCCTATATACGTTCACTCAGTTGTGCACCCTCATTATATCGAATTGTTGATTGCTTAGCAGCGTAAATATATAAATAATGCGTATGAGTACTATTGATTTGTATAGGGTGTTTTTGTATATTTAGTCACGTGCCATACATATTTTTGTTTGTTATTATTGAATGTCATTCACAACCCTATCAATTACTTTATAATGACGCATGCAGTATTACGTTTTACACTTTTTATCGTTATCTATTAAAAGTACAAGATTTCATTTGAAACTATAAAATAATTTTTGTCAATATATATATTTTGAAAATAATAAATAGATTTCGCATTTGATGAAATAGATATTTGAATTTGATGATATTGTTTCAGATCCATATGTTGGAGCCAGAAATGGTTAAAGGAGAGCCATTGGAGATTCCGTTGAAGAAGTCCAAGTTGGACGAATACACAGCGTACCTTTTCGCAGCGACGGCCACGTTAGATCCGTTGTATATCCATGCAGCAATGTATGAACAATGGTCGAACCGGCAGCTTTCTGCGTTCCGACCCCCGCCAAACATGTACGCCAAAGAGACGAAACCCCGCCATTCAGTACCATCGTCGCTGGGCCGGTACAAAGAGCCACCGGTACTGCAACATCCGGAACGAGTGGTACCCATGTCCGAATCGGAACGATTCGAACGCTCCTATCAGCCAAATGTGGCGCTAGCCCCACCGATACCCCGAAAACACAAATTCACGAAAGATTCCAGTGAAGTGGTTGTTCCAGTAGTGAAGCTAGAGGAACAGTATGTAGTTAAAACGAAAGATGTAATTACCCCACCGATTGACGAATGTCCCCGTGTCATAAGTCCCATTGTAATATCATCGAAAGAATACCTACCTGCCACTACCAAACTGGAACCTGTCGATCGAACGCATTCCGCCATTGTTGATTCCACTGTTTCGGTTGTCCAAACAACTGCCAATAATAATTTAAATCATCATCATCATTCTCATCATCAAATGCGATATAATCCGGAAATAGAACTGTCGACAGACACAGATGATAGTCTGTCGGATATGTCCAGTGATAATCAGCGAAAGATCTCAGATGTGCAACGCGTCGCTGATGTGCTTGGAGACGTGCCAAACGAGACGAGACAAAGCGTACTCGATATAGTGAGACACCTAGCCAAAGAACACACTCATCTGATGCAAGAGTGTCATGAGAAAGACGAAAAAATACGGCAATTGGAAGCGAAACTACATGAATTACGAACACAACCATCAACTACGCGCAACGACAATGAAATTGAAATGGCGGATTCAGTATCCCATCATTCGGAATATGATGTGACGAGTTCACGAACTGAAATTTCGATTGACGAATGCCAACATATGGACGAATCGACGAGTTGTACCATTGAAGCAGCTGATGATGTGCCGCCATTTGTGACCAGTTGCGCAGACGGTCATTCTGATCTCCATGCGCAGGATGATGTAGACAATATGGCGGAGCAGTGTAAACCTGAGAATACGGTCATTACGACTGTTTCTTGTAATAAAACAGATGATGTGAGCGAAGAAGCAATAATCAAGAATGAACCCGAATAGATTTTCGTTTGTTGCCAATTATTATTATTATTAATATATTAATTAACTCCCAGTGCCCACCCTTTAATTATTATTGTCTCATTTAACGCGTATTAAGTCTGTAAATTTAATATCATATGTACATATAATTTGTCATTTAACATGCCTTATTCAAAGGTGTTGCATTACGTACTAAGTAGTTCATTACTCATTTGTCTAAAAATTATAGATATTTACCTATCTATTCTATCATTATGCTTTTTGTATATTTTTTAGTAGAGTAGATTGTTTTTATTGTTCATAACGAATATTGTTATATTTTAAGGACGCGAATTGTTTTTATTTTGGTCGAAATTTTTCTTGTTATTGTTTCAATTTATTTGGAAATTGTTAGCAAAGAGATACAGAAGAGATAAACATATTTTTATTGATTGTAAAAGTACAAAATCTTAGAGTGCTGTTGCATTTTTCCAGCACTTTGAACATTTTTTGGATACAGTAATATAATAACTAATAACCAGAATGGTTTTGTATGCGTATAATATTTGTGTATGACTGTGATGTATGTTTATATACAGTATGTTTCAATAAGTGCGCAACTTCCTAATAATAATAATAAAAATTAAAAAAAAAAACATCACGAATTTTAACAGTGTAATCTCAAAATTGTTGAAATTGTGTTGATTTGTATGTATTGAATCAAATTATTGGAAGTATTTGTGATTTTCACTCAACAAAATAATGGCGTCTGGTACGTCTAAGATAAAAGGAAGATTGAGTATGTATGTATATATTTTTAAAATATTGCGAACTTATATATATATAATCAGTGACTTACAAACTGTGAATTTTTGAAAAAAATTGAAAATGTTATTTCCTTGTTTTTATTTTCTGTGCATTACTTTTAAAAAAAAATTAATTTCCTATTTGTATAAGGAGAAAAAATTAACAAAAAACATCGTATGTGATATTTCATGTAAAAAAGTTAGCAGTCAAATTATTACTTTGGGCATATGATTATTATTATTATTTAAAATTTAATATATTTTACTTGGAAACGAATAGATGAAAGATATTTTTTTAATACTAAATTATTTAAAATAAAAAATGAAACTAATTGTGAGATGTTGCCTGTCTGTCATAATTTGGCTTTGAAACTTTTGATTGAATTTTTCTTTTTTATTGTTCTAAATATATATTATATGCGGAGTTAAAGTTGTAGATGTTAGAAAATTTTATTTTATAAAAATGATTTTAAAAAAAATGATGAAATTATTTAAAAGGCATATTGTGATAATAAGAATCTATAATTACTTAAGTTTGCACATTATTCTTATTGGTTTCAAATTGTTGGAATTCGTTTTACTAACTAATGTACGTTCATTTCACCAAAACAATTTTGTTTTTGCTCAGTTGGTACAACCAATCAAAGACCCAACTGAATGATTTTTCTTTGTTTGTTGTTGAAAAAAAAAAAACGAACCTCTAAACAGTAAATGACTAAAACCTTCCGTTATATTTGAATGGCATAGAAAGATTAATAATAGTTGATTTCATTTAATTGATTTTTATAGATATTGCAATTCTAAGAATCTGTTAATCTGTAACATTTGTACATATTTAATGAAAACAGTTTCTAGTAGTGGTGCATATCGTAAATTCAAAATATGTTTTAAATTATAAATTTAAACTCCTTGACTTTTTTGTAGAATCTTTTTATAGAAATTCAAATTTGCTCAGAATTGCACAATCAATAAATATTATCCATCCTATATTTATTCTTTCTATTTGGTGTATTTTGTAAACAAATTGAGAAATTTGAACTTTTATAGCAAATCTATCTATAAAATCAAATTGCTATAAATGTTGAATTGGAATTTTCCAAAATACACTTATATGCCACAAAATAGATATACATTAACGCCCCGTCACAATATAATAACCTATCCTGACTACAGTAAATTAATAAAATAATTGGGTATATATATATAAATGTCAAGACAGACACCGTGGATTTCTTTTTAGTATAATAACAAAGTTTGTTCATTGTAGTATAATTTAAGAATATAATATTTGTGTTCACAGTATCAGCACATGTCAAGTAAATTTGACGAATTTGTAAGTAAAATATTATGATTATTATTTATTTTACCAACTGATATAATCGTTAAATATTGTAAGACGTATATAATATATAATAATGATAACACAAATGACAAATGCGGCCAGATTGTAATAATTTTAGTGTTTGATAAACGTATCCTATGATAATCATTAATAAGCTCACTGCAAAAGAACAAAAAAAAAAAAACCAGTGGTTTTTGAGACAATTCATATTCTGGTATAGGTACCTGATCGGAATCAGGTATTTTAATTATGATTTTCTTCTTACCTACATTATATATGTGAGTACCTGTAAATATGATATTTAAGAAAGCTTTTAAATTATATAGAAAGCAAGCAATAAAGAAAATCAATATGATGAACTAATAATCATTATATTTCTTTAATTTGGAAAATCTGAACGAAAAAAAAAAAAAAAAAATACTACCTCATTTACAGATTTCAATAGCAAATTTCGGGAATTCAATTATCTTTAGTTTAGTTATCATAATAAAAAATAAAGTATTTATATTTGTTTCTTTTGGTGAGCATTATTAATAATTTTACCTTTGTTAAAAGAAATATTTTGTGATCTCAAAATATGTATGCTGTTGAAATATGTACCTATTTAATTTTTATGTAGGTAGGAATGTATGAATGTGTGAATAACTATAAAGAAAACAAATAACTTATAAGTATATTATTATATAAAATACGTGAATAATTCTTAAATATATATATTTCTGAATTTTATGTGTCAAATATATGGAATAATTTATAAATATCATTGTTTTATTTTATTTAGTGCATAATTATGGCAGTTTTTATCATTTTCTAATTAAGTACAAAATATGAATTCTAAATTGTTGATGATTTAATAATTACAAGTACATGTATTTAGTTTAGAAACTTTATAAGTATATGGAAGAGATCCTTTTCAAGTATGAAACTTCGAATATTAATTTAAAGGTAACGTATTAAATATTTCAATGACAAATTGCTTTATTCTTATAGAAATTACTTGGTTTTATTTATTAAATAACGCGATTTTTATATATATATATATATATAAGTAGTGAAAGAGAATAGACAATTCTGCAGACATCACAATGGCAAAGACAAGTAAACTTGAATTGTTACTACGAGTTTGTAAAATTTTAAATCTAATATCTTGGACTGATAACGACACATTTGCTTTACGATTGCTTAAAGATGCTGTTACAATGCTAATATTATCGCCAATTTGGATGGCTGCTTTTGCTGATTCGTATCTCCAAATTAAAGGTAAGAAATAATCGAAATCGATATATTGAAAATTACTTTTTGTATAAATTTACGGGGAAAAAATTAGATAATTGATTTATTATAATTGAGTTAATTTAGCTTTCAACTAATCTATTTTCGTTTTATTTTAGGATATGAAGACCAGTTACCAGACCTAATGCAGAGTTTAATAGTATCCGTCGTATTCGTAACAATGATCTACTTTTTATTATGTTTCTTCGTAAACCGAACCAATATTATACAGATGATAGAGCATTTAAAAATACTTGATGGTTTCATAATTCCGATAGATGTCGAAAAAACTGAACAGCGAATTAATTTCATCGCAAAATGTTTCTATATTTATGGCGTGATGTGTACTATATATATTATGACAGCACCATTTTTCAGTTACCATAGATGCAAAGAGAGAAAAGCGCAATCTGATCATCTTGCATATTCACCATGTGGTTTATTTAATTCTTTTTGGTTGCCATTTAAGTATGATGGTTTTCCTTTGTTTGAAATTGTGTACGCGCAAGTGGCATTCAATATATTTTACTTTGCGTTTTTTATATTTTCTATGTTTTTACTACAACTTGGTCTTGTGTTTTATGTTATTGAACATATACGAAATTTAAAGCGGTTTTTTAACATGACGGATTTTACCAAATACGGTGAAAAACCCTTTGTAACATGCGTCCAATATCATAATGCTATTATTGAGTAAGTAATCATTTTTGTTAACTTTTATATAAATATTTTAAAATATACGTTTTTTTCAGATATGTAGACATGATAAACAATAGTTTTGGAAGCTTTACATTTCTCTTTGTCTTTTTCATGTCGGTCATACTCAGTTTGATCATTTTTCTTATTATTATTGTAAGTTATATTACGTTTTAATTAAGTTAAATATGTAAATAACATTTTGAGTTTTAGGCAGTTGATTTTGATATGAAATTAATGTCAGTGTTGCATTTGTGTGGATGGGTTTTCGAATTGTTTATATTATGCTATACTGGCGAAATATTATCTCAAGAGGTATATGCACTTGAATTTAAAAAATAAATTTACATATGGTATATTTATTTTTAAAACTGCATCTGTTATTGTTGACATTATTTAAATGTATTTTTCTTTTCTTATTAGAGTTTAACAATTGGGGATAGTCTTTATAATTTGGACTGGATGGACTATCCAGTATCTCTTCAAAAACAAATATGTTTAATGATAATGAGAAGTCAAACGCCACTTTGTCTATTTACGGGCCCAATTGGAATGCTATCGTTACAAAAGTTTGCATCGGTAAGCATTGGAAATCTTATAATAAAACATGCTTTCGCAGATTAAAAGACTGAAGAAAATTGTAGTCGCAAATAAACTATTTGTAAGTCGATAATACGAAATAGATGCTAATAATTATTAAATGATTTCAGATAATGAGTTCCGCATATTCCTACATAACACTTCTTTCTAATATTCCATAAATATTTATTATAATTGTAACTCCACAAAATTATGATGAATTATTATACAATTTGTATGGCACATTTAATTAACAATACAATTTAATTTAAAATAGATTAAAAGCAAATTACCCAGTTATATAGCAAGATCTATTTCGATTCTTAAAGTCGAATAGTTTTATAAATACATATTTAAATGCAATTATTTATCATTTGAAGCACATTAGGAATACAAAAATATAATTACTTATTAAAGCATAAATCATTATTAAGTTGTGAATAATAGAAACTACACATGGTATGAATGTATCTATTAAAGTCAATTAATAGTGTTATTTGTATGACAGGGAAGGACAATATTAAAATTGTTTTAATTTTGGTACAAATTAGAAAGCAAATCCTCATAATATTTATAATTTCAATTGTATTAGAGACAAAAAGGCAATTGTGTAGTAAAATATCAATTGAAACTAAATTGTACTTTGCTTTGTATTTATTTTACAGTGCAATTATTTTAATATATAACCACTTATATATATATTTAGTTATATAAAGAGCTTGACATTTTTATGGTGCTGCTATTAAAATGGTGTTAACCAGTGAAGAAATGTTAAAACTGAACATATATTTAATGAAACTTTTATGTCTTTGGCCAAAAAATGTAGAAGATATTAAAACCAAATACACTAGTATCAAGTTTGCTTTGTTGCTTCTACCTGTGCAACCGATTACTTGGGGAATATTGGGAGATATGTATCGGCAAATCATATTAGGTACAATCTATATTAATTCATAGGATAAAAAATAAAAAAGTTGTATTTTAATGAAACTTTTAGCGATGTATGATAATATCACAAATATAATCGAAAACATACTAACAGCAATTTGTATATTTTCATTAACGTACTACATATACTGTACGTATAAGAATCAAGGGCAATATATAAAATTAAAACCGTATTTGGTGAATTTGGAGCGTATTGCCACACCTCCAGATCAAGAACAAATCGAGCGCACCTTAAGATTTCGCACATGGCTTATGATGGTTTACAATTTTCTGGGCATTTTAATTTTAATGCCTTGTTGCCAATTTTATATTACCACGAATGCGAAGAAAAACGAATCAACTCAAAATATAGCCAGGACATCGCTTGCGGATTGTATACCAGAGTATGGTATCCGTTTCGCATTGATCATTTTCCAGCTTTTGCCATTATACACTTATTGCTGACTTACACGAGTTGTATTTTTGTATTGATTGCAACAATACCTATATTATTGCAAGCAGGGTACGTGTTACACATCGTCGGAAATATTAAGAATTTAAAAGTCAAATTACATAAAGCATTTCATTCGGAAAATATTAGAAAAGAGTTGGACATTTGTATTAAGTACCACATTGGAATAATTGAGTAAGTAAATACTGATTTAATAATACAGACCATCTGCAATACATTGTAGAAGCAAGCGCATGCGCAATACGACGCTTGCGCTTGTGCCATATTGAGCCAAGGTACAATATATATCCAATAATTATTTTATATTGGTTTAGTATTTGGTGCTACTAGGGAAAGATCTTTTTGTCTGTATATGAAATATAGCTCATAATTTATTCTTTATTTTAGCTTTTGTACAGCATTCGACAACTGCTATAGAAATAGTTTGTTTATACATATTTGTGTAACTCCAATTGTTTTAGGTATTCTAGCTTTTGATTTAGTGGCGGTAAGTTTAACTAACTTGAAAAAGAAAACTTTTGTTTTGTTTAATAAATGTTTGTGGACTAAAACGACACGAATTTTTATTTATTATCTTTTTTTGTTTTAGATTAAATCTGTGTTAGATTGTATAAGATTCGTCTTACATATGCTGGGTTGGTTAACCGTATTGTTTTTGGGATGTTGGAATGGACAAACATTGATTGACGAGGTTAATTATAATTGAAAGTGTATCGATTGTTTAAATAAAATAAATTCCGTAGAGTAAGGATGTTGCAGTCGAGGCCTATAATACAGATTGGCCTGATGCAGAAGTATCAGTGCAAACAGATTTAATATTAATCATTTTGCGAGCACAAAGACCACTTTTGCTACATGGTGCTAGCTTTGGATATCTATCTTACGAGACTTTTATGGCGGTAAATGTATGCTTTTATTTTATTATACGTAATTATTCCACGAAATTTTCAGATAATATCAGCTTCATATTCGTATTTTACCATCCTAATAAATTTTGCATAAGGATGGCGAAGCTCTTACTGTAGTGCTAATGGAACTTTAGTTAAATAAATTACTGAATATCGAATTGTTTTGTATATTTATTGATAAAATCCTTTATATTTTTAATCTACATATTATACAAAATTAAAATTTTAAAACTTATATTCTCCTTCTGGCAATCAGATCACAGAGATTTTTAAGTACAAATGATTATTTTTCACTATTAATTTCAATGCAGTTCGATGACTTATAATTTATATGTACATATTTACAGATCGGCATTCATTTGCTTATTACATTTTACCTTAAGTATATTTGGCTTTGGAAGATATTACAACAATTTACTAAATATTTTGTTAACAACAAGTTCTAGAAATATAAGTATTTGTTTTTGCATTCGTACGACATTTTAAAATGCTTTTAAAAGCAAATAACTAGATTTAATTTTGTATTAAACGTATTTCAAAATATATAAGCGTAAAAACTATACGGTACTTCCCGTGAAATATATATTGTTTTTTATTGAACAATAACTTATGAATTATTTAAGCTTTATAGGCAATAAATCATATTTAGTGATACGAATAGCATTTACATTGCTATTTAAAATTACTGATGGATGATTGACGCTAAAGCTGCAATTATGCAATTCAAATTCAGTTTGAAATAAAAATTAACTTCCTCTTTTCATATTCGCTGTTTACTGCGCTTATATATATATATAAACCAAAACATTTTAATAAACACAACAAAATGAGTTGCATAAACACATTAATATACTAACTAATAAAATTCGTTCCGTCTTGTGTAATACTTTTTATTTGTGAACTGGAGCCAGGTGGGAGGTAGCACTGTATGACGGTGGTGGTGTTACCGGTCGTTCTAGTATCGAAACAATTGTTGGTTCATCTTGTGTTTGAAGACAATTATTCGCAGTGAGATATTCGGCAGGATTCAACTTAATGGCGACATCATACGATGGCGGAGCAGCGGCCACCGTTTCGTAATCAGGTGGTTTCGACGCACTAGTGTTTACTTCAGGGATATCAATCACATGCACTGAAGACCCATCTCCTTGAGGCTGTAAAATAGTTAGATGTTATTTATTGAATTTTGAATAGATACACAATATAAAGTTACCGGTATTGGTGTGTTGGTGTTCATCCAGCAACACATAGCTGCAATGATCAGCATAGCCCCTGTGACGATACACGCAACGCCTATATATCGCACTGGTTCGAAATAATTCTCAGCTAATCCGAGCCAGTTGATAAGCGCACCTAAGCATAGCATGACCATGCCGTACCGGTATGGCCGTTGCGACGGGAATCGTTGGGGTCCATTTGCGGGTAATTCTACCGCTGCTACTGGGGGCGTCATGGTGTCGTTACCACTATTGCACCCACCACGAGTTTCGCCAGAGCGGTTAGGATTACCTGGGATACTAAGATCTGCCAGCCTATCTACTCTAGCCTGGCGTCCTAAAAAATAAAACAAAAAATGCTTGTTACTTTATCATAAATATATGCTCAATATACTAAAGGAAGTAATAGTTACATAAAATATATTTACTGTAAGCAAGGACATTACGCATTAAATATTAAAATATTGTCAACCTAATTAAAGACCTCATTCATTTAAATTAGTAATGCAAAATTAAACATCAAATATACATAAAGAGACCAATCACTATACAGAATTTAAGCACTGCTTTCATAGCACTACTTTCATTTATTACCATGTCCCCCAAATTTTGCGGATTTACATTTTAGAGGCGAACAAAAATTGCTATATAACTATCATATATATATATTTTTTCTTAAATAAATGTATATATTATTATCACCGCTATAAATATTAATACCCAAATGATAAGCATATTTGTATATGTGGCCCAACTCCCACTATATTTCTCCCAGAGTAATAATATTTATATTTTGCGTACTTTGACGCAGTCTCTACTAAACGACAATTTAAATTGAATATTACGAAAATCGTTATTGGCGTTCGCTAGTTGGTATTTTGATAAATACTCGGGAAAGGATAAGAGCACATAAGAGTAAATTTTGAATCATGTCTCAGTTTTCAACATATTAGATATGTGTTGTTGGTTGCGTAAGGAAAACACAAAATTGCTTTGTCTCAATGTATCTATAAACGTAGTTTCAGTACTACAATTATAAAAAATCGATAAATCAATAAAAAAACATTATGGAATCAAAATGTATCAAACTCCTTTCTTATCCTAATTACTGTTTGCTTCAAAATAATCTATTAAGTTGAGACATTAAAATTGAAAAAGACGTAATTTTTTTTAGCTTATATTAAATAATTAATAAAAACAATTTTTCAATTATAATTTTAATTACAAATAAACAAGTTATTAAGGCATGCTATGTAATCTAATCGAGTTTGATAGATGTCATAACGAATTATTTAGATATTTGAGACAATTTTCTTAACAATTGTTTGTGAACATGATATGTTGACGGTCAATAAATAAACTAAATATAGCCTTAGAAAATAATATATTTGTATATAAAATTTCGTTTAATAGATGTATTTGTATTTTATATTAAATGTTAATTTATAAAAGCGTTTCACGAGTGTTTCATGTCTGTAGCCAGCGATAACATATGGTAAATAACGTGTATGTGATATTATATATGTTGTTATATTTATGATATTTAAACATCGATTAAGCTATGAGTTCACTGATAAGATAAATGTTAATTAGAATGGAACAAAACGTGTTGGAAAATGCACGTATGTTGGTATACAGTTAAGAAAATTATGATGTGTCAGATATTTTAGAAATAGCTTTAGATAATTTGGGACTTTATAATATTTATGATAATTACCTTTATGCATATTAAGTATGCATGTAATTTTAAATATGTCACTGTTTTCTTTTAAATATACTTTTATTATGAATGGGAACGATAACTTTTGGGGGCCATGTGCAATTTAAAAACTTTTTATGCCAATTTTTTTATTGTTCAACTCGTTTATTTTTATTTAGTTTACCTGTCAAACCAATCACCTATTACATGTAATCGCCATTTATCTTTTATATTTATTACAACATTTCTATGTAACACGTAAACCATATTTTAATAGGATTTAAATTTTCAAACTTTCAAACTTTACACCCACCCCTTGGAGGTGTTGCTTAATCTACTTTGATCATTATAAATATTATAGTGAGCCCGAGAAAATATTTTTATATTATTAATACTAATACAAGTCGCGAATTATGATAATTTATATATTTCACCTAACTTTTATTTGTCATTGAATATTATAAGCCTACTAACGTCATAGACTATGTATATACGAATTTACATGTGCTTAGTAATTGTTTTCTTAAGTTTAAGGACAGATTGGCGAATTATGTTTGCTAAATATTTAAAAAAATTATCAACAATAAATAAAATTTATCTACTCAAAAATATAATTTATATTACTTTATCTGATTTTTTTTTTAATACCGGAAAGACGATGTACTTGATTTTATATGTTTATTTAGAGCTATTGAGTTTTAGTATCAAAGCGATTGATTGGTAAGATAAAGTGTATCAGTAGTTAAAATCAATAAACAATTGTTACAATATCGTTTTTTGTTGATTTTTTTTTGAAAAAAACAATTTTATTCAAAATAAAATGAGAGAACTATTGTTGTTTTCAAAATTAAATAAACTGGTGACGTAACAAACATTTATATATTTTTATTTAATTACCGAGAGTTACTAGTACTTTTAAAATAAAAACAAATTTAGAAAAATTATGAATTCTTGACACTAAAGTAAAATATATCGATTATTTGATTTTCTCAAATTGTGAAATTATATATAATTTATATATTCTCCAAATAAGGTTTAATTATTTAATATACCATGTACAATTCGAAGGCTAAACTTATTAATAAATAATTAATTGATACGAGAATGATAAAATGGTTCTATTTTTAATATAATTAATAATAATAATCTATAAATATTTAATAACAATTATTATCTAGAATAATATAACTGTCCAAATTCGTAAACAGGATATGTTTAGTTATATGTACAAATGCATCACATTCCATATAGTAATCATCAATAAATTGCGTAAACGCGCCAGTTTTATAGTCAAGGATTTATTTTTCATAAAACTAATATAAATAAATATATAAAAAAAAATTCTTAGTAATTGAAGTAGAAATTCTACGTAAATAAGCAGTTCTTAGTAGAAACATAGCATATAAAAATGAATAAATTAAATATTTCCATCGACTTTAGTCAATGAAATATCAATAATTATTTCAGTAATTCTAGTTTTCCTTGACCATGCATTATAACATTATTGCCATTTATTGCCATTTACAGGCTTGACCCGGACATGAAGTGCACCATCCACACACCTACGTACATTTTTGACAAATTTACGGCGAATTCGTTGGAATACGAAGTAAATATGACTAAGCTATTTTTTAGTTTTAGAGGTAAACTATACTTAATTTATATAATATAATTTATTATAAATTAGGTCTCTTTAATCTATTCATGTAAATTATTTTAATTGTTACATATACTCTGTCATTATAATTACTAGTTGATTGCATATGTTAACTTTAGGAAATAATTACGATTCTTTATCAAAAAGTAATATTCTTATCGTTTTCACGAAATGAAAATATATTACAGTATTTTATTTATATTATTTGAACAGGCATTTAAATTTAGATAATTCACGGATACACATAATATATTAACTAAAATTACACATATATTTACCGCTAATATCTAAGTAGTAAATACATGAAATTGTATTTTTGTAATAAAATGCATCAAATGATATGTTTTGATATGAATTAATATTGGTACTTACGCTGTGGCGTGTTCGATTGACCCGCAAATCGCATTGACGTATTCGCAGTAAGTTCGAACGTGATGTTCAGTTTTCCAATAGGCAAGAGTTCTCATCGGGACACAGTTGACACTTATAAAATGTACATACAGAAAAACGCGTAATTGTTCTAATCCACATACATCGTTGAATATGCGCGCATTTATTGTCGTATTTGTGTACCTGTTCGCGTATCGTGCTCACTTTGAAGTGAAGCGAGCTGTTTCTGTGTATGCTGATGATGTGTCTCCGTGTATGTTCGTGTGTATGACATTTACGACTTGATAATACTAGGTAATTTATGACGTGCACAAGACAGATAAAAACAACAACTGAATCCACTGTTTACTTTCCTTCATTTATACTTAGAACCTCCTGATAAAAATATACATATTCGCTACTGATAACAATGCTGTATATTATTTTGTTATTCGCATTTGCATATCTATATACATACATACATAAGAGTCACAGGTTGATTTATTTAAATTCCACTCTGAAAGTTCATACCCAAGTTTTAAGATCATTAAAAAAAAATTTCATTTTTAAATTATGTGCCAAAATATTGAATATTGGCCCAATATGCTTGAAATGGTCTAAAATAAATTTCTGTAACATAATAAATGAATTAAATATATTTTTTGGGTCACTTTTATCCGCAATTACAGATTGATTAGATATTATTTAAAAATAGGAACTAGTATTAAATTCATAACAAAATTTTTAATTTATTTGTAAATCATTGTACGTTTTGTTTTAATAAAATTTTTCTTGGATAGAATATGACCACAAATACTTACTAGATTTAAAAATCTGCGAATACGAACTGTGCAAAAGAAATGTTTTACTGGTGCTTAAAATATTAGGTTTATCATTGTGATATTTAGCAATAATAATATGAATAATTCAGGGCCACGCCATTAACATAAAATTTTTTTTATAATTTGCGGTGGTATAGACTATTTTTATTTTGCGTAATACTATGAATTCAATTGTTTTATTTAAACAATTGACAATAAATTGCATTGAAATGTCCTGACAGAATGTGGGGTTCTAATATCGAAAAGTTGACCTTGAAATTTGTAGCGCTAATTTCTTACATTTTCATTTCTGTCCAAAATTGTATTTGACTATTTTAAGTTAGCAACTACGCTAAATTAACATACTCATATGAGTCTTGGTACTATATTGCCATTACTGTGTTAATGTTAAAATAAATATGTTGAACACATTTAAACAACTGCGTGAACTGATTATTTTATGTTTTTAAAAGCCACAAAACAATTTAAGTTTTTTTTTCGTGGAATATGACATTATTATCAATTAAAAACGAAAACAAATTAAATTATTGTATTTTTGTCATGGGAATTTTTATGTAAATCACAGATCCATTGATGACTAAACACTTACTGTTATGGGGTTTTTGGACTCGTTTCCTTATCAAATCATCAAATTTGGATAATTCTCTAGGTACGATATTTTGCACTACATAAAATTAAATTTCTTTCCATCCTTGATTTTTATGTTTTATTATTGTATTGTGTATGTTAATGTAAGTCGTAAACTCGTAATGGTTTAATATTGAAATATGTTTACTATAATTATTAAAGTAAAATATCAAATATTGTGATATTGTTAGGAACAATAATAAATATTTAAGTTATCAGAATAAAATACTAGTTTATAATCATCTACGAATTCTTACGTATAAATAAAACATGTATTGTTTATGCAAAGATCTTAATACAATTTGATAGGTTGTTTTGAATAATTGTTATGGTTCTTTGTGTTATTCATTATAAGTTCACTCAGGTATCAGTCAAGGTTAGATTGTACTCATAGGTGATAAGTAGCCATATGAATATTTTAATACATATTAAAAGAAATGTATCTCTTTGTTGAGAAATGAGTTATGGGCAAGATACAAATTTGAAATTTTTTTACTCCACTACGTTTATTTCAAGAGATGTAAACATATTTGTATAGACAAATTCAAGTTTACAAAAGTAGATTTCACTGATAGCATGATGCATTTTACGATGTGTTTAAAATTTAAAATATAATTATGCAAAACACACTATTACTTTCTTATACGCAGCACAAGTAAGTATTGCGATCATGAAAATATTTGATCTCAAGATTTTAACGGACCTTCCCTGAATCGAACCTGACTAGTTTTGGAATGACGTCCATGTGTGTGTGTGTGTGTGTGTGTGTGTGTGTGTGTGAGCGCTCTGCAGCCTAAACGATTAAAGGTAAAATATTTGAAACTTTAAACTTAAGATTTGTATATGCTTGGCAAGAAAACTACATATTTTTGAAAACAATAATTTAACTGGAGTGCTAGTTTACTCTAGTTATTATAAATTGTTAGACAAAATACTGTATTGGCGCCATCCGGTATATTAAATTTATCTGTGAACTAAATCAAATCTTACAAGACTATCTATGTATTACGCTAAAAGATAATAATTACTTGGCATTGTATTACGATCAATTACAGTAATTGATTTTATTTATATATATAAAAAATAAATACATAAAAGCCGGTCAATAATCTTGCAGTACCATAACAAATAAATTGTTAGATTGAGAGCGCCGTTAACTACGCTACAATTACGCAATTATTAAGTAAAATAAGTTCATTATAAATCTAAGAAATAACCCAATTAAATCAAATAGAATTAAAGCATAGTGAATAGATATGAAGCACACTTTCAAACCGAAAATTTATATGCAGCTACGCCTCTCTGATAAAATTTTGCATGGGTTTAATTAATGGTGTCTGCTAGAGATTACAGCACCAAAAAATGCAATTCATTTGATTTACATTTTATTGTTTGCTCATATCTTTATACATTATTTGTTTTTTGTCTCAAATATGAACTAGCGTTTTTTTATATCGTAAACGACAAGAGTTCAGAAAACTTAGTAAATATTTTTATTGTTTCAAATTAATTTTTTAAACCAAAATAAAATATGTATTAAGCAAGGTAAGAAGATACTTGTAGTAAAGCAGACAAGCACTATAGATATGTTGGTCAGATATACGTACAGGCGGCTCGGAATGGCTTGAAATGAAAACTGCTGTTACCAGTTATATGGAGTCGCATTGTAGTTAATTATTAATTCTCTGTTCAATTTCATGTAAATGTCTTTAATTAATATATGCTGGGGAAATAACTGTTTTTTATATTATCTTTTATTTACGTTTGAATGCTTTAATCTATCGATTTATGTCATCAGATTTCTAAAGAGGATTGTAAAATTTGGGTTACTTTTTCGTTTTTAATTGTTATTATCATTGTTTTGCTTCGGTTTGAGATTTTTTCTAATATTATTAGATAAAAAATGATAAAATTATTTATAACCTATTCGTAATTTGGTTGATTTTAATCATTAGATTTATTAATCGTGGCACTTAAACCATGAACCTTGGAAAATTAGTGGGTATTAATAATTAAGCTATGATAAATAAAATTTGATATTTTACTAAAATTTATGGTCTAACATATATAGTTTTCCATACAAGTAGTTATATTTTGATTATATTCTCCATTTATACATTATAAATCTAAACATTTAAACTTAAGCGAAAGTGAATTATTTGGCACATATTATTTTTAATTTATCTTATCATTACACAAAATCGCATGTTTCTATCGAGTTCCTTGATACAACAATAACAAATAAATGATTGCAAATTGATACAAATGGATGAACACATTTTTAGTTCTCTTTTATTATACATGTATAACAATCAAATAACAGTAAATAATTATTAATTATTACAGAGTGTAACCTGCATACGTGAAACATAAATTGAATTAAAGTTAAGGTCTAATCAGGAATTTGAACCCTCTTCTAACTACAAGTCGCATGCTCTACCAACTGAGCTACGAACTCCATATTTTAGATTACAAATCTTATTGTAGTAATATGTCATAATTTGTAAACAAAAACAAATTTACTTTTTAGTAAAACAATAAATTACCACCTGCACACTCATCGTCAGACTAGTTTAGCAAGTCTTTGGTTTCATGATTAGTATTAAGATTAATAACGTTAAATGAAACCAGATTACGTATTCGCTAAGTATCAGGTGAAACATAGGATATATTTCGGTAATTAAAACCTCCTCAAAAAAATCAAACCATAAACACCAAAAACGATTTTGATCTTGGATTAAATTCAAAACAAATATTTCTAAACAATATCAACTAATCGAAACTCCAAGTTGTGCAGCTGTTTCATGGATCCAATCCACATATGAGGACACTCTTGTATAAACTCCCGGTCGGTTTTTCTTCGCGCAACCATCCCCCCAGGACACAATCCCAGCTAGGATGAATCTACCTTGGTAGTCGCATGATAATGGACCCCCTGAATCACCTCCACAAGCATCTATACCACCTTGTAGTCTCCCCGCGCATATCATAGTATCTAAAATGGCTTGTTGACGGCCACCGTATACTTCAGGTCTTCGGCAGGTGTCTGGGTCGAGGACTGGTACACCAGCTGCTTGGAATACGTCGGAGATGGTCTCAACATTTTCACCTACAAACAATTGATAAGAGATTTGTAGTTTTAGGAGATTAATTGCGGAATTTAAGAGAAATATGAAACTACAGCAACCCAGTTGACTTATAAGTACTGCGGATTACATATATATTTGAGATACTTACTGCTTTGTGCTCCCCAACCAGTAACTGAGCACCAGGTTCCTGGTGGTGGAGATTCATCAAAATGTGGTAGACATATCGGGCTAATGTATGCATTAAATGAAACTCCAGCCATATACCCTCCAGATAATCTTACCAATGCGATATCGTGACTGTATGGACCAACTAAAACAAAGAAAATACTTTGTTAAATCACTAGCACATTGAGCATGGTAAATTAAATTTAAACAATTAAATTGTCATCCTAATGAGACAAATTTCATTTAGGGGTGCCTTGTACAAAAATGTTATATTTTTCGAAGATCTTTAGGATATATTACCTTTTCTAAAATCAGGATGAGGAATGACTCGGTCAACTTTATAACTGACTTCATGCTCATCAACATTTTTCAATCGATGTTCACCGACTACAACGCGAATATGTTCCGCTTGTATCGGCGATTGTAAACAGTGAGCTGCTGTTAAAACGAGCCGTGGCCCTATTAAAGCTCCGCCACATTGGTGGCTAAATTTTCGGTCTTCGTATTTATACGCTTGGATATCTACCTTAAATATATTATTTATTTAAATGAATTAGTAAAAATGTTCACATTTAACAAATATTAATTAATTTTAAAAGGAATATTTCTTTATTTAATGAAATAGTATATTTTTGAATAAAATATTTATTCTTACCTGCCACGGATATGCACCGTATGGTGGTTCAATGCCGCCTACGATTTTTGGTGATCGGGCCGGCACGAAGTTGACCAATCGTGTGCCACAGGATGCTGATTGCATTATGGGAAATTTGGGGTATCCACTGCGGTTGAATCGTATATATGGTTCTCCATATAGTGTGAATAATTTCTCAATTAAATTTGCATACGCCGAACAGAAGTGTATAATTAAAAATAATGCTGTTTTACAATTCATTTTTTCTTCCGTTTAACACTTGGACAAATAGATTTGATGCAAAATGATTCTGAAAATAAAAAAAGAATTATTTGTGACATTTATTATGATTTAAGAGTTTATAGTTGACATTTACGATTATGTTAATTTTATATTTAACATAAATATTTTATTTATATAGAAATTGTATTTATATGAAAAGAAATCTTTGAATATCTTAAAAAATACGCACATATTTGTTACATAATGCATGTAATGTTAATTTTAACATCCATAAACATCGAATTTTAAAACTATAGAATTACACATATTTTATGTAAAGGAGAGAATTCCAACTCCTTGACACGTACGGGTATATAAATTAAAATAATATATATAACTTATATTGCACCAAATGATCAATTACCAACCGCAAGCGGATCCCTTAAAAGGAGGTTAATACGAAAACGGAAAACGGCACTAATTCACGAGCAATGTCACGCCTTTAAAAATTCAATTACATATTTGAAATCAGGAATTCGTAAAGTGAAAACATCGAATACCAAAATTAAATTGATAAATAATCGTTTATATTATGTTTTGTATATTTTGTTGTCACATATGAAACGCCTCGAAAAAAACTTTTACTTGCCCAGTGGCACGGCAAGTGCAGTAGAGAACGAAAGTATCAATTTAAGTTACCTTCTTTAAATAAATGATAACCAGGATAACGAAAGTTCTTTTTTATTTTGTTTTGTCAACAACAAACCCACTTAATTCTTTTGGTTTTGTTGACATTTCTACTCAGATTGCATTGCTTTGTATACTACACATATATATTAATTTCCGGATTAAAATGGCAACCATAAATATAGTTTTAACTTTCGTTTACTATAGCCGAGAATGTTGTTACCACACACGTGGACCCGAATAGAGAAATTTGCATAGATTGTTGGACACATTTATGGGAAATATATGGATATTACGATTATGACATTTACCTATATATTTCATGCGATCTATTTTTAATATGTCTACAATACGTGATTACTCTGTACAATCATTGCTTTATTTTACATGTATTTTACTATAAATCTATACCAAATTAAATCTGATGAAATTACACTAAAAGTTAAATATATATTCTTAAAAATTTTTTTAACTCTATTTATTATAAGCTACGTAAATAATTTATAACAAAAAAGTTCTGCAAAAATCATGAAAATTATATTGAATTACTTTTCGGATTTCGAACGTGTAATTTTAACAATATTTTAGTTATATTATTTTCTTTTATAAAATATACATTTACGTGCAGCGAAATTGTAAAATGCGTAATAAATTTATGTAAAATTACATCTAAAATTCAAATAAAATTTTATTTTAAAACAATCTAAGTAATTTTAAAGTACGATTATTTGGATGCCTGAATTTACTTAATGGTTTAAATTTATTAAATATGTACCATATATAAACAACACTTAATAATGTTATATTTATATTTCAATATTTGTATTAAGTAAAACTTACCATACACTTGTTTCTTAGAAAAAATATTCCAAAATCCACTGCCGTTGAAACATAAACCACTGAATTGTCGCGCGTGTACGCGTGCGAATTGTCAATTGAATTTGCACGCAAACACCGCAACAACACTGACCCACTGTCAAAATACAAGTGACACTTTTTACAAGAGCAGAGAATCACTTTTATAGAGACGCGCGTGTTGAGCAGAAATATTGAATCAGTCGCAATTCCCCCCAATTGTTATAGCAGGTACTGTTACCTTGCGGTTTTGTAATGGTAAACAAAGCAGCCAAATCTGCTTACAATATAATAGAAGATTCTAAATTGCATCATATATGCTAATTTTTAATATCAAACACAATATAGTTTGATCAGGATTTATTAGAATTATTTAAGTAACTGTACACATACATGGCTTAGGAATTATTTTTATCATGATTCATATATAAGTTTTAACTGTAATTTTTGAAATAAATGTATGAAATTGAGAGGTACAGTAATTTTCCATTTAACTAACATTGAACCAATTACAAAGTACCTACCACTGGTTTTGCGTCATCTACCTGCATATACAATGACCGTGTAGTTTCATCTGTCACCTAAATATCTGGTTAACACAAATCACAAACTAGATCGGCCCGCCCGTGAAGTGATTATTACATAAGCGTCATTAGATAATAAAAGTTACAAAATTACTAAACTGCGTAGTGGGCAGTAGATACACATAAAATATTCAAAATTGTTAATATATCTCTGACTATTTTTAGAATTAAGTCGCACTTAAGTCACCTAGGCACAATTGGCGATCTCTATTTATCTAATATCAAAAATGTTGTAATGTTCTCATTGTTGTATTATAATGTTATGTAAATGATTTATTTAATATAAAAAATGTAAAATACAGTAACATTTATTTTATTATAAGTTTTTGATAAACTCTTATTGTAAATGAAAAATTATTTTTCAAGTAGCGTGTATTTATTTAAGTAGTTTTGTTTTTCTATAAGTGGTGAAATAAAGTATGTGTTGATATGTTTTTAATTGACAGATCATCCAATAAAGTATGTGAGTCATAATATTCACTTTCTTTTTGATACTTGCATTACTTGGCTGGCCTACATAATCGAAAGTAGATGCTCGTGTATGTGTGACAGGTTTTTGTTTCAAGTATTTTTTTTAATGGTCCGTTTAAGAGATGATAAGTTTTCGGTAAAATTCAGAAAGTCAATGATTCGTATAATTTAATTGACAGTTATAAAAAAGGGAAATTGCTTATTGAATTTGCGACTACCGAATATCTACATAAACAAACGAAACCACAACAACCAGATTTATAGGTCATTTATACTTGCGCATAGTCACAAAACACCATTTAACTTGTACTTGTAATTTTTTCGAATACACATTATTCTTTGATTCATATAACATACGTAAAAAAATTGTATAAAGAACCTGATTAAATTTATAATTATCAAATATCTTTCCGTAAAAAAATAAGTATGGTTTCAGCGTTCCTCTTCTTCTCACATCTCACATTTCCGTTTGTTTTATTCATAAAAATAAGTTTTATTTTAATTTTAATCAAAACAGAGCATACAAACAAAAAAAACCAAACCTTATCTATGTAAATTGAAAAGAATCTAACTTATGAGAAACTAAGGTTCATTATTTATTTTGTAGATGACAAAACCCAAAAAATATAGTGCATACTTTGAAAAGTACATTATTACTCAAAGTTATTACTTAAAAAATTAATAATGTCGGTGTACTATTCTATTATTCAATATCTATTTATCACAAAATAGGAAAATTGTTTTTTCGTAATTGCATAATTTAAAATTAAATTATAAATCCTTTTTCTTTATAATAACATCTGTTGATTCATTATTAATATTGTTCGTTGTCTTCTTACTACATATTACTTGAGATAGTAATTCTTTCATTAAATTATAAAGTGGAATTTCAAGCAGGAGATACAGTATCAGTGCAAGAAGATGACTTACTACCAAATCGAAAACTGCATTTGTCATCTGAAACATTTATCGAAAAGGTTTTTTCAATTTTGCAATTAATATCTATTTAGATATCAAACGCCGTGTCATTAGTTAGACTAAGCTGCATAGTAATAGTTTTGTTATCCGATATAAACAAATTATAAAACATATTACCCATTCCAAAACTGTAAAAGGTTTTGATATTTTTTGGCTTCCTACTTTGCCCAATTGGAAAGCCATGTGCCACATAAAAACTCCAAATGATAATTTTGATAATGGTACAAATGCACTCCATCGTATAAAATGATCAAATATCGCTATAAATATAACTCAAGTAATTATTTCAATAGTCAAGTTTGAATTTGTTGTTAAAACATCCTTACGTATAGTTCCATAACTAGTTGTGAAAACTATTAGTCCAGTAGCAATTGCGAATAATGGCCTATAGATGGTTGTATACAAAGCGCCTACGAGAAGACTTGGCTTATAATCAGTTTGATAGAAAAATATCGCAGTGAATACGCAAGCAGCTGCAATTGTGTTACCGACGATAAGCAAAATTGTTGTAGAAACCTACAAACGAATAATGATCAATTTAAATATATTGCTAAATTATTAATGCAAATTATATGAATTTTTAATGTTTGTTTAATAATAGTTTTCGAACAAATACTTACAACTGATAATTTAAAATTTGATTTCCTCATTTTATAATAAATATATCCAAGTGCCATTCCAATTATAAATGGTGAAGCTCTCGTATATGAGGGAACATACATAAATCGAAAAAAATCAAGCGATCGAAGAATTCTTAAACAGCTGTTTGAACAAAACAATTCATTTTAAAATATCAATAAATAAACAATTACTTTTACATAACAAACGCTTAAGATACATTTGTGATAACTTCGGTTGATAGTCGCGAATATAACTTGAAAATACTCTAGACTTAGATTCTAAATAGATACTTACTTGTAAAATATGTATAGTATAGGTTCCTTGTTACCTAAATAAGTAACCAAGAATGGAATAACTATAAATGCAGATAATATTAATATAAATATGCTCCAACAATATTTACTATTTTCTTTAATTAAATTGTTTAATGGAATTGATAGAAGAATCAGCTGAAAATCAACTGCCATGTACCATCCTTGTATGATACACTAAAACGATTTTTATTATTTATTAAATAGAAAACTATTTTGTTTACATCAAATCGCAATTTATTTTTAAAAGCATAATTTGTTTTATGTGTTTAATAACGCATAAATACGATAATACTTACCATTTTATCAACATTGACATAATTATTTATTAACAACAAATTGGCCCACCAATTAATTTCACAATATTCTTTCTCTTTGCCCACAATTTCATTCCAAAGAGGTCCTGATCCAAGTTTGTTAAAAATAGTAACATAAAAGAATGTTACCATTACAAACGTTGGAACTAATCTAGAAATTTAAATTCAACAAACATATTTAATAGTAATTAACATAAAAAAGTAACACCTGAAAAATATATGTAATTATAGAACTGTAATCCTATTTAATTACGCACGTATATTTTATAAAATCAAAAAAAAAAAAAATTGATTTATAGCTTCTAATTTTTAAAAATCCATCAATATTTCTATGTTCAAATACACTTTTTGTTTAAATATTTTAAATAACTTTAGCAGACATATTGATTGTAAGCATTTCATCTTAAATTACCTAAAATATCGTAGTATAATTGCCATAAAAGGATTAATACTTCGTTTTTGGGATTGCGCAAGGTAACTGTATGTAGTCAGCAACCCGCTTAGCAATAAGAAACTATCAATTGCTGTATCAAATCTACCCTGAAGCATGTAGGGCAATGTTCTACTATACTATAAAGAAAAATAAGATTTGTGATATTTTCAAAGTAAATATATTTGAAAACATTTACAATACATTTTAATGATATAAGCAAAAAATTGGAAAAGAAAATTTTACTAATTCATTAACTCTACCTTTTCATGGTCTTGTACGTTAGATACTGCTCCATGGAAAATGGTAAGATGAGTATGAGTTATTAACGTACACCAAGTTAGGAAAACGCGAAAAAAATACAAAACCATGAGTGCACTATTTGGGCAGTCAGGTTTCACCAGATCAAGGAAATTTTTTCTTGCAGAAAAACAGTCGACTAATCTTAAAAATTTTGATGCTGTAAAGAATAATTGTTCATTACCATTAATAAATTTGCTTATTTTCTAAATCTGAAGTGAAAAGAGTAAAATTGATTCCATATTTTAAACTAAGAATATTTGCAATTTTTCTGAAATGTTTTATTTCATATGGTAATTATTATAATACTTGCACTTACATATGTTACTTCCGGGATTAGTGTCATTGTTAGATTTATAATCAAATATTGTACATATTGTTACTATCAAAATCAGACCAATTATAACCATACTGAAACATGAAGAGTGGATATTTATATTGATGAATAATTAAATGTATTAATAAATACCAAAAACAAATATCCGCAATTGACAGGTCTAAATTAGTTTCCCGAATTTGACAATTTTTGGAATTAATTTCCACCTCATAACTTTCTATATGAGAATTTTTTACAGTGTCTAAATATTTTTGTAAAGCAGTTTCTACATCATTCGTACTACAAAATGCAGGTACACATAAGCCCCAATGAATCCGATCACGAGGGATTTTACTTGGATCGTTTGTATACTAAAATAAATCAAACAAAAACTTTAAACTATTTATATATTACTAGAATACTTCATTTCAAACGATTAAACAAATTCTGATGAATTTTTTCACTTTTCTATCTGAAAGAGTGTCTCGCTTTTACGTAATTGTTTACGTTATTTTATGTATATGCAGAAAAATGTATTATAGTAATATTTATATTCACTTACATATAATTTATCATAAACGGACTGATACGGTTTATATTGCAATGAAAATGGGTCATCTATGGTATGATTCATTATTATCTTTAAATGTATTGTGGCCAAACAGTATTGAGTGGTAAACGGCTCACTGATATCCATACATTCATCAAAATTACCTAATTCATAGGTTTTACCTACTGTTAGACCATCCGCTATTTTTGCAGACGCATCCCACACTAAAAATATAACATATTTTCAAACATGAGATTCTAAAATTTGTTTGTCCTTTTCCAAATTATTTTTGATCTAGTTTATCATAAGCTATTCATTTACCTATATTATAGTATAGGAGTGAATAAAATTAGAAGGATATATGTATTATATCGTGAAAACTAACTATATAAATTCCCAATATATATATATAAAAAAAACTTACTTCTATACGCCCATAAAGTTCCATTCCTCAAATTGGACACTAGTAAATCACTGTGTTTTCGACACTGAGAATTATACGAGCCTGAAAAGTTCAGAGGAAATTCAGGACTTTCTGGTACTGGAACGAAATACTGCGCTTTCGTAGTCCATATAGAAATTAGTAGGAGGAGTGCGATATGATGAAACATGGTGTGGAAAGCAAATGAAATTCGATAAGGTAGCCGTTTAGGTTTTATATAAATCTGTCGCCTATCCTTGAATCGCAAGTGAATATTTTATGGTGATGCATATTTTCTAAATATACGATAAACCATACGAATATTATTTTCATATTATTATTAATTGGTGTATATCTGATTTTCCGGTTTCCGGAATAAATACTGCTATGTATATCATCAGTATCTATTACTAAAGGTACACTGAAACAATTGTAAAAAATATATATGACATTAAAGTTGCTTTAAATTTTATTTGGAATTTTAATAAATAAACATACAGTGTGTGTCTGTAGATTAAAAATAATAAAATATAAAACCTCTCAACACCTGTTTTCTTATGTTTGCTACTGTTGACAACTACTTCGTTCTTAAAATACTTAGAAAATATCAGAGGTTAACTCAGGGAAGGTCTAAATAAGTTTTTTGAGTTAAAACTTCGTGTTTGAAAATTTTCATAATTATAATCTTGTTTATACTACGTAATAGCACGACAACAAAAACATATTTTATTTATACATTATTTAATGTAGAAACAAAAAATTGTAGAGTGTTATGCTTTAAAAAGTGATTTAGGGTTATCAACTTGAATAGCAAAATGCAAAATAAGAGCAAATATGTGTATATTTATATCAGTTGATGCGATATTCGCAAAGTGATTTAACATCGAAGGACAATCGTCACACGTTTTATAAAAACAGCATGTTTTCATTTTTATTAGTTTATCATCATGAAGGTCCCTTTAATCTTTTATATTGTAAAATTATAATTTTTTTTCTTTTTACAATCATTTTATGCATTAATATTGAGTTATTGTCAAATTATGAAATGGTGTTAATAAACATGGCTGTGCGATGATTACTATACACACAATCGACGGTTTAAATGAGCATTTATTAAATAAAATTCAATAAATAAGTTTTATTTTTGCACCATGTATACAAGCAGAAAACCAAACCTTATATAAATTGAAAACAATATATCCTATCAGAAACTAAAGTATATTATTTATTTTATACAAAAACAAAACAAATATTTGAATAGTTTATAAATACATAATTTCTTCAAAAATATATATTTGATTCTATTTTTCACAAAATAGGTAAATTGTTTTTTCGCAATTACCTAATGTAAAATATAATTATAAAACATTTTTCTGTATAATATTATCTGTCGATCCATTATTAATATTATTCTTCGTCCTTCTTACTGCACATTACTGAAGGTATCAATTCTTTCATTAGTTTATAGACTGGTATTTCAACCAGAAGATACATGATCAGTGCAAGGACATGAGATGCTACCAAATCGAATACTACATTTGATATCTGAAACATTTATAGAAAAAGGTTCATTAGGTTAGGAAATTAATATATCTCAATAGTAAGTATAGCATTTGGTCGTTTTACCCATTCCAAAACTGTTAGAGGTTTTGATATTTTCTGGCTTCCTGCTTTGCCAATTTGGAAAACCATGTGCCACATAAAAATTCCAAATGATAATTTTGATAATGGTATAAATACAATCCAGCGTATAAAATGACCATATATTGCTAAAAAATAAAAATTAAATATATCTTTTCAAAAATATGCTTTTTTATTAAAAAGTAGTAGAACCTTGATTATCGGACTTATTGTAACAAGACACCATGTACATTAATCAACTGGTATTAGAAACGTACAAGCAAATTGGTTGCGGAAGTATTTAAAGCCTATTGTCGTGTATTTGAGAATTATGTTTAAAATATACTTACGCATGGTTCCATAGCTAGTTGTGAAAACCATTACTCCAGTAGCCATTGCGAATAATGGTCTATGGAAGGTCGCGTATAAAGCGCCTACGAGAAGACTTGGCTTATAATCAGTTTGAAAAAAAAATATCCCGGTATACATACAAGCACCTGCTACTGTGCTACTTACAATTAGCAAAATTGTTGTGGAAGCCTACAAATGAAAATCATTATTTTGTGTTATTTAAATTGTAGAATTAATTATTTTACATATATTACTTAAAAAGACATGTGATATTTCTAAATATAATAAAATTATTTGATTACCAATATATTTTAAACTTAGCGAAGTGTGCGAGAATATCTGTGAAAATATCGAGATAGAAACTAATAATTAAAATATATCGCGAAATTATTGATGCAAATTATATGAATTTCATCAGTACTTTTATAAAATGTCAATTTATAAAGTATAGTATACTTTTATAAACAACTACTTACAATAGGTAAATTAAAATTTGATTCTCTCATTTTATAATAAATAAATCCAAGTGCCATTCCAATAATAAATGGCGAAGCTCTCGTATATGAGGGAACATAAATTGCTTGAAAAATATCATCCGATCGCATGATACTAAAAAAGCTGTTTAACCAAACAAATTCTAGTTATACATATATAATAAATACAGTTTCTTCAAAATAGAAACTCACTTGTAAAATACATAGGACATAGGTTCCTTGTTACCCAAATAAGTAACCAAAAATGGAATAACTATAGATGCAGATAATATCAATACAAATATGCTCCAACAATATTTGGTATTTTTCTTTATTAAATAATTTAATGGAATTGATAGAAGGATCAGATGAAAATCGACTGCCACATACCATCCTTGCATGACACACTAAAACAATTTTATTATTTCGTATATAAAATCTTGAAAAACATTTTTCAAATCACGAATTTGCTTTTATATTTGTTAAATGTAATTTTAAAAGCATTATTTCCAAACTGTTTAGTACCAGAACTCTCCGGTAATACTTACTAAATTATCAACATTAACATAATTATTTATTAACAACAAATTAGTCCACCAATTAATTTCACAATATTCTTTCTCTTTACCCACGATTTCATTCCAAAGAGGTCCTGATCCAAATTTGTTAAATATAGAAACATAAAAGAATGTTACCATTGCAAACGTTGGAACTAATCTAGAAATCAAAAATTAACACACATATTTAATAGTAATTAACCAAAAGTAGCATGGAGCATGTATTATAATTAAACTTAAAAAGTATTTATATATGCTTCTTAAACTAATTTCTTGATAGGTCTATGAATAGTTGAATCTTAAAATATATATTTTGTTTAAATCGAAAAATTACCTAAAATACCGTAGTATAATTGTTTTAATAGGATTGATACTTCCTTTTTCTGATTGCACAAGGTAACTGTAAGTAGTCAGCAACCCGCTTAGCAAGAAGAAGGTATCAATTACTATGTCACCTCTTGCCTTCATCATATAGGAGAATGATCTACTATTCTATAAAGAATAATAATATGAATTATGAGTGCATGTAATATTTAAATATTATATTCCTAGATTTGATATATTTACTATCCTATTTATGGAAAAAATTTACATGTTATGTGTAAAATGGAAAAAATGACTCAATCATTATATCTACCTGTTCATGCTCTTGTACGTTAGATACCGCTCCAATTAAAATATTATAATAACTGTGACCCGTTGTAACACCCCACGTTAGGAAAACGCGAAAAATGTATAAAACCATAAGGGCATCATTTGGGCAGTCAGGTTTTCCCAGACCAAGAACATTTTTTCTTGCAGAAAAACAGTGGAGCAATTTTATGGATTTCGCTGCTATAAAAAAATATTGTTAGTTCATTATCATTAACGGACTTATCTACTGTCTTAATATGATATAAAAATGATAAAAAAGACTCCTTGATTGAGGCTAACAATTTTTGCAATACATATATCGCTTCATGAATTGATGTTCATCTTTTGCAGGGTAACTGAAAGCACCATTTAATAATTCTGCTTAAACGGTTTCAGATATCATGATTTATATAGAACAAATAAAAAGACGAGTTACCTTTCATTGCAGATGGAAAATATTTTAAAAATAGTACTTACATTTGTTACTTTCTGAATTAGTTATATTGTTATATTTATAATCAAATATTGTACTTATTGTTACTATCAAAAACAGACCAATTGTAACCATACTGAAACATGAAGATTGAATATTTATATTGATAAATAATTAAATATATTAATAAATACCAAAAACAAATATCCGCAATTGACAGGTCTAAAGTAGTTTCCCGAATTTGACAGTTTTTGGAATTAATTTCCACCTCATAACTTTCTATATGAGAATTTTTTACAGTGTCTAAATATTTTTGTAAAGCAGTTTCGACATCATTCGTACTACAAAATGCTGGTACACATAAGGCCCAATGTATCCGATCACGTGGGATTTTACTTGGATCGTTTGTATACTAAAATAAATCAAAAACAAAAAACATTAAACTATAAATATATAGAATACTTCATTTCAAACGATTAAACAAATTCTGATGAATTTTTTCACTTTTCTATCTGAAAGAGAGTTTCGGTTTTACGTAATCGCTTACGTTATTTTATGCATATGCAGAAAAAAAAATTATAGTAATATTCACTTACATATAATTTATCATAAACGGACTGATACGGTTTGTATTGCAATGAAAATGGGTCATCTATGGTATAATTCATTATTATCTTTAAATGTATTGTGGCCAAACAGTATTTAGTGGTAAATGGTTCACTGATATCCATACATTCATCAAAATTACCTAATTCATAGGTTTTACCTTCTGTTAAGCCAAGTGCTATCTTTGCAGACGCATCCCACACTGAAAATATAGCATTTTTACTTTCTTACTTTCTTATTCGCAGTTTAAGTAAGTATTATAATCATGAAAAATTTCGATCTCGAGATTTTAACGTAAATATACGTTTTGACCCTCCCTGAATCGATTCCGACTATTTTTGGAATGACGTCCGTCAGTGTGTGTGTGTGTGTGTGTGTGTGTGTTTGTGTGTGTGAGCGCTCAACAGCCTAGACGGTTGAAGGTACAATAATGAAACTTCAAACTCAAGATTTGTATATGCCTGGGAAGAAAACCTTTTATTTTTGAAAACAATATTCAAACAAGAAGTGCATTTTTACTCTAGTCGTTTTTTGCGGTTTCTGTAATAACTCAAAAATGGTTGTATACTTACAGAAAAATTAATAGGATACAAATTATAGATATTAGCATTTTATACAACCTTTATTTGAAACTATTTTTTCAAAAAAGGTAACGGAAACATGAAAATGGCTATTGAAATTTGTTCTTATTATAATTATTTTCACATAAACCGTATCAACTGTGCCCGTCAATTATTTAATAGAAAAACAAATAACTTCAATAATTTGGAATGCGACATTGAATATTTATTCTAATAAATAATTTAGTGAAAAGAGGTTCCAAAGGTTAGTAAAATATTATAAATTTGAAAAATAGTCTAAATATAATCTTACCGAAATGCGTATGAGAAAGTTCAGTGCATGACACTGCAGATGTTTATACATAATATTCTAAAAATTGTTTGTCCTTTTCCAGATTATTTTTGGTCTAGTTTATCATGAGCATTTCATTTACCTCTATTATAGTATGGGAGTGAATAATATTAAAAGCATATATGTATGTATGTATATATGTATGTAATATATCGTGGAAACTAACTGTATAAATTCCCAAAATAAGAGTACACATGCACGCATAGACACACACACACACACACACACACACACACACACACACACACACAAACACACACACACACACATACGCAGACAAACTTCATTCATATATTCACCATAAGGAGTACTAAGATAATAATAAATAATAATTAATTACTTACTTCTATACGCCCATAAAGTTCCATTTTTCAAATTGGACACTAGTAACTCACTGTGTTTCCGACACTGAGAATTATACGAGCCTGAAAAGTTCAGAGGAAATTCAGGACTTTCTGGTACTGGAACGAAATATTGCGCTTTCGCAGTGCATATGAAAATTATTAGGAGCAGTGCGATATGACGAGACATGGCGTGAAGAGTAAATGAAATTCGATAAGGTAACCTTTTAAAAGTTAAAGTTTTATGTAAATCTGTCGCCTATCCTTGAATCTCAAGTGAATGTTTTATGGTTCTAAAAATGTAGTATACGATACGAATATTATTTTTATATTATTATTTGGCGTATATCTGATTTTCCGGTTTCCGGAATAAATGCTGCTATGTATATCATCAGCATGTATTATTAAAAGTACACTAAAGCAAATTTAAAGCTATTATTGGCATTAAGGTTGCCCAAAATTTTAATTGGAATTTTAATAAATTAACATAAAGTGTGTGTCTGTTGATTAAAAATAAAATAATATTTAACTTCTAAACCTGTTTCCTTATGTTTGCTTCTGATGACAACTACTTCGTTTTTAAAATACCTAGAAAATAGGATTGATTCAGGGATGGTCTAAATATGTTTTTGGGGTTAAAATATATAATCTTGTTTATACTTAAAGAAAATTTTTGTTTTTCTTGTACTATAACATATTTTGTTTATAAATTTTTTAATGTAGGAACAAAAAAGTGATTTAGGGTCATCAACTTGAATAAAAAATTAAAAGCAAATATGTTATAAAATTTTTAAAAAACACTGTGGCCGGTTGATAACGCGCGCTTGGCAGAATTTCTTCATCTGCGCAGCACAATGCATTTTTCTGTTAGTGTGCAACATTATTAACGGTAATATGTTGAGATATTTAATAAAAATTATTAGATAATTATGTTAACATATATTGAATTAAGGACTACATTACTATACACACAATCGACGGCTTAAATGAGCATTTATTAAATATAATTCATTCAATAAGTTTTATTTTTGCACCATGTATGCAAACAGAAAACCGAACCTTATATAAATTGAAAACAATCTATCCAATCAGAAACTAAAGTTCATTATTTATTTTATACAAAAACCAAAAAATATTTGAATAGATTGAGAAATACATTATTTCTTAAAAAATTAATATTATTAATTCTATTTATCACAAAATAGGCAAATTGCTTTTTCGCAATTACTTTAATTAAAATATAATTATAAAACACTTTTTTGTAAAATATCATCCGTCGATCCATTATTAATATTATTCTTCGTCTTCTTACTGCCCATTACTGAAGGTATCAATTCTTTCATTAGTTTATAGACCGGTATTTCAACCAGAAGATACATTATCAGTGCAAGGAGATGAGTTGCTACCAAATCGAATACTACATTTGATATCTGAAACATTTATAGAAAAAGGCTCATTGAGTTAGGAAATTAATATATCTCAATAGTAAGCATTTGGTCGTTTTACCCATTCCAAAACTGTTAGAGGTTTTGATATTTTCTGGCTTCCTGCTTTGCCAATTTGGAAAACCATGTGCCACATAAAAATTCCAAATGATAATTTTGATAATGGTATAAATACAATCCAGCGTATAAACTGACCAAATATAGCTAAAAAAAATTAAATATATCTTTTCAAAAATATGCTTTTTATTAAAAAGTATTTAGTAGAACCTTGATTATCGGACTTATTGTAACAAGACACAAAGTACATTAATCAACTGGTATTAGAAACGTACAAGCAAATTGGTTGCGGAAGTATTTAAAGCCTATTGTCGTGTATTTGAGAATTTTGTTTAAAATATACTTACGCATGGTTCCATAGCTAGTTGTGAAAACTATTAGTCCAGAAGCAATTGCGAATAATGGTCTATGGAAGGCCGCGTATAAAGTGCCTACAAATAGACTTGGCTTATAATCAGTTTGAAAGAAAAATATCCCGGTGAAAATGCAAGCACTTGCTACTGTGCTACCTAAAATAAGCAAAATTGTTGTGGAAACCTACAAATGAATCATGATTATTTCGTGTTATTTAAATTGTAGATTTAATTACTTCACATATATTACTTAAAAAGACATGTGATTTTTCTAAATATAATAAAATTACTTGATTACCAATATGTTTTAAGCTAAGCGAAGTGTGCGAGAATATCTGTGAAAATATCGAGATAGAAACTAATAATTAAAATATACCGCGAAATTAATAATGCAAATTATATGAATTTCATCATTACTTATATAAAATGTAAATTTATAAAGTATAGTATAGTTTTATAAACAACTACTTACAATAGGTAAATTAAAATTTGATTCTCTCATTTTATAATAAATAAATCCAAGTGCCATTCCAATAATAAATGGTGAAGCTCTCGTATATGAGGGAACATAAATTGTTTGAAAAATATCATCCGATCGAATGATACTAAAAAAGCTGTTTAACCAGAACAATTAATTATAAAATATCGTTATATAATCTATAACTACTAAACAAACATTTCCTTAGCTAAAGTTTAGCATGAATTTGTTTTTATATTCTCGAATATAATATAACTTGAGAAGGCACTACAAATTCTAGTTATACATATATAATAGATACAGTTTCTTCAAAATAGAAACTCACTTGTAAAATATATAGGACATCGGTTCCTTGTTACCCAAATAAGTAACCAAAAATGGAATAACTATAGATGCAGATAATATTAATACAAATATGCTCCAACAATATTTGGTATTTTTCTTTATTAAATAATTTAAAGGAATTGATAAAAGGATGAGCTGAAAATCGACTGCTACATACCATCCTTGCATGACACACTAAAACAATTTTATTATTTCGCATATAAAATCTTGAAAATCATTTTTCAAATCACGAATTTGCTTTTATATTTGTTAAATGTAATTTTAAAAGCATTATTTCCAAACTGTTTAGTACCAGAACTCTCCGGTAATACTTACTAAATTATCAACATTAACATAATTATTTATTAACAACAAATTGGTCCACCAATTAATTTCACAATATTCTTTCTCTTTACCCACGATTTCATTCCAAAGAGGTCCTGATCCAAATTTGTTAAATATAGAAACATAAAAGAATGTTACCATTGCAAACGTTGGAACTAATCTAGAAATCAAAAATTAACATACATATTTAATAGTAATTAACCAAAAGTAGCATGGAGCATGTTTTATAATTAAACTTAAAACATATTTATATATTTGCTTTTTAAACTAATTTCTTGATAGGTCCATGAATATTTGAATCTTCAAATATATATTTTGTTTAAATATTTTAAACAATAGTAGCAGATATACTAGTGTCCGCTGGATTAATTTTAAGCATTTTTTCATAAAATTACCTAAAATATCGTAGTATAATTGTTTTAATAGGATTGATACTTCGTTTTTGAGATTGCACCAGGTAACTGTAAGTAGTCAGCAACCCGCTTAGCAAGAAGAAGGTATCAATTATTACTTCACCTCTCGCTTGCAACATATAGGAGAATGATCTACTATTCTATAAAGTATAACAATATGAATTATGCTTGTATGTAATATTTAAATATAATATTCCTAGAATTGATTTTTTTACTATGCCATTTATGGAAAAAATATACATGTTATGTGTAAAGAGGAAAAAATGACTCAATCATTATCTGTACCTGTTCATGCACTTGTACGTTAGATACGGCTCCAATTAAAATATTATAAAAACTATGACCCACTGTAGCACTCCATGTTAGGACAACGCGAAAAATGTATAAAACCATAAGGGCATCATTTTGGCAGTCAGGTTTTCCCAGATCAAGAAAATTTTTTCTTGCAGAAAAACATTGGAGCAATTTTATGGATTTCGCTGCTATAAAAAAAAATGTTAGTTCATTATCATTAACGGACTTAATTTGACATAAAAAAGACTCCTTATTTGTGGCTAATAATATTTGCAATACATATATTGCTTCGTGAATTGATGTTCATCTTTTGCAGGGTAAATAAAAGCACCTTTTAAAAGTTCTGCTTAAACGACTAAATTTCAGATTTCATGATTTATATAAGACAAATAAAAAGACGAATTACCTTTTATTTCAGATGGTAAATATTATAATAATAATACTTACATTTGTTACTCTCTGTATTAATTATATTGCTATATTTATAATCATATATTGTACATATTGTTACTATTAAAATCAGACCAATTATAACCATACTGAAACAAGAAGTGTGTATATTTATTTTGTTGAACGATTAAACATATAGAAATAAATACCAAAAACAAATATCCACAATTGATAGTTCTAAAGTAGTTTCTCTAATTTGACAATTTTTAGATTTAATTTCTACCTCATAACTTTCTATATGTGAATTTTCTAGTGTATCTAAAAATTTTTGTAAAGCAGTTTCCACATCATTCGTACTACAAAATGCAGGTACGCATAATCCCCAATGTATCCGATCACGTGGGATTTTACTTGGATCGTTTGTATACTAAAATTAATCAACAAAATCATTAAACTAAAAATATATTACTACAATCATTAATAATTAAACAAATTCAGGCGAACTTTTACACTCTTATATCTGAAATAACGACTCGCTTTTACGTAATGTTTACATTATTTTAAGGATACTTTGAAAACATGTATTATAGTAATTTTCATAATCACTTACATATAATTTATCATAAACGGACTGATACGGTTTGTACTGCAATGAAAACGGGTCATCTATGGTATGATTCATTATTATCTTCAAATGTATTGTGGCCAAACAGTATTGAGTGGTAAACGGCTCACTGATATCCATACATTCATCAAAATTACCTAATTCATAGGTTTTACCTTCTGTTAAGCCAAGTGCTATCTTTGCAGACGCATCCCACACTAAAAATATAACATATTTTCAATTATAAGATTTTAAAATTTGTTTGTTCTTTTCCATATTATTTTTGAACTAATTTATTATAAGCTATTCATTTCTGATGATGACCGAAAGGTCGAAACGTACGTCAATAAATATCTATATGTGAAACTAATCAAGTGTTAAAATTATTATTATTACCTATTAAATATGTTTCATCAAGTGCCCACCAAACAAACTTTAAATTTAATTAGCTATTCATTTACCTATATTATGGTATAAGAGAAAATAATATTAGAAGTATATTGGTATATATTATATCTAACTATATAAAAAAACTACATAAAAAACAAATGCAACTTTGTTGAAAAAAGTAATTATTTAAATTTAATTAGTGTTTTTTTTTAATAGATTATAAAACTTTTTATTGACATTTCTCAATTAAATGTAAACATATACAATAAAATTGTTTATTTATTGAAAATATATTGTAACAAGTAGAGGATTTTGAAAAATCATAAAATTTAAAAAAAGAACGCTTTTTAAAGAAAATATATTTACTTAAATTTTCCTATTGCATATTTTATTGCAATAGGAATTGTGCAATTTAAACATTAGCATTTATTTCTTAGAGGTTATAAAGGAGAATACAAAAAAATCAATATTTATATATTTATATATTAAAAAAAAAAGAATTAATTAAGTACTTACTTCTATACGCCCATAAAGTTCCATTCTTCAAATTGGACACTAGTAACTCACTATGTTTCCGACACTGAGAATTATACGAACCCGAAAAGTTCAGAGGATATTCAGGACTATCCGGTACGGGAACGAAATATTGAGATTTCGCCGAGCATACTGAAATTACTAGGAGTAGTGCGGTATAACGAGACATGGTTTACAGTACAAATGGAATTCTATAAAGTAACCGATTCTGTTTTATATAAATCCGTCACCAGTTGGCCTATCCTTGAATGTCAAGTGTATTTTTTATGGTGAGGTAGATTTTCGTATAGTAGATATACGGCAAACAATACGAATATTATTTTTATATTATTATTAGTCGATGTGTATCTGACCTTCCGGTTTCCGGAAAAAATACTGTTATTTATATCATCAGCGTGTATTATTAAAGCTAAACTAAAACAAATTTAAAAGATATTATTGACATAAATATTGCGATAAATTACGACTTCAATTAATGTTTTAATAAATTAACATTTAGCCTGTTGAGTTTTCCAAAATAATGGAAAAATAGCTTTATATGCACAAGAAATTATTGCTTTAGAAGTTTTAGTATAATAAAAAGAAATTTCAAGAGCCATTTTCTTGTTTCCGGTACCGTTTGTGAAAAAAAAGTTTCAAATAAAAGTTGGAGTCGATTCAGGGAAGGTCAAAACGTATATTTCCGTTAAAATCTCGAGATCGAAATTTTTCATGATTACAATACTTATTTATACTGCGTATAAGAATGTAAAAAACATATGTACTATCTAAAAAAAAACATATACAAATCAGACATAGCACTCCATAAACATGAAACCCGCCATACATTTACTATAGATAATGTTAAATGTTTAAAAAAAGTGTTTTATCAGAAAATTAGACTTGTTACAAGCAATATATACGTGTAGATATTTTATTTATCATAAAATAGGTAAATTGCAAAAAAACACAATTACCTAATTTAAAATATAGTTATGTAACATTTTTCTGTACAATAAAATCTGTCGATTCATTATTAATAATGTTCTTCGTCTTCTTAATGCATATTCGTGGCGGTATTAATTCTTTCATTAACTTATAGATTGGTATTTCAACCAGAAGATACATTATCAGTGCAAGCACATGACTTGCTGCCAATTCAAAAACTACATTTGTTATCTGAAACATTTATTAAAAAAGTTCATTGAATTTAGTAATTAATATATCTCAACAGTCTGAGGAAGCTGCATAGTAGAAGTTATGTTATCGGATATAAATAAATTATTAAATATTTTACCCATTCCAAAATTGTTATAGGTTTTGATATTTTCTGGCTGCCTGCTTTGCCAATTTGGAAAACCATGTGCCACATAAAAACTCCAAACGATAATTTTGATAATGGTATAAATACAATCCAGCGTATAAAATAACCAAATATCGCTATAAAAAGAAACAACTATAATATAATCCTTCAAAACGTATTTATGATATTGTTATAGATATTATATTTAGATGTCTGTAGAAAATTTGTGTACGAGAATAAAAACTGTTTTAAAAACATGTATAACTAAATGCGTGGTATGTAAATGTAAGAAGTTAGCAAAGAGTATCTTTATTACACCAGTATTAATAGTCAAATTAAAATTGCAAATAGAAAGTTTATTATTGTGTATTCGAGAATATTGTTCAAAAATTATTTACACATGGTTCCATAGCTGGTTGTGAAAATTATTAGTCCAGTAGCAATTGCGAATAATGGCCTGTGGAAGGTTGCATACAAAGCGCCGACGAGAAGACTTGGCTTATTATCAGTTTGATAGAAAAATTTCCCAGTAAATACGCAAACAGCTGCAATTGTGCTACCTACGATCAAAAAAATTGTTGTGGAAACCTACAAATGAATAATGATAATAATGACTAAATTTAATAAAACTATCTGATTTTTGTATAACAATGTAAATATAGAAACACCGCAAGAAAAACATCGAATTAAATGATTTGTCTAGTATGTAAATATCGCGAAATTAATAATGCAAAATACATAATATAAATTTATAATATTCATGGATGTTGTGATTGGTGTTTTGTGAAACATTTTTATTAATAATAAATAATTTAAACACTTGGGTAAATTTTACAGAGGTGAAACTGTGAAACTTTACCAAGTGTTTAAATTATTTATTATTAATATATGTATAATGTATAGCATTGGTTTACGAACAAATACTTACAGCGTATAAATGAAAATTCGCTTCTCTCATTTTATAATAAATATATCCAAGTACCATTCCAATTATAAATGGTGAAGCTCTCGTATATGCGGGAATATACATTGTTTGAAAAACATCAAGCGATCGAATTATACTAAAATAGCTGTTTAACCAGAATAATGTATTTTAAAATATCTATTTATAAGCTATTAATATTAAACTAGCATGGTTTAACCAAAGCTTTTGGTTTACTATGTATTTGTGATAAATTCAGCTAATATTCGAGAATATAAATTCATTCGAGACGACTCCATAAATTCTAGTATAGCTTCAGAGAAACAATTTCTTTTAAATTGATACTTACTCGTAAAATACATAAGGTATAGGATCCTTGTCACCCAAATAAGTAACCAAAAATGGAATAACTATAGATGCAGATAACATTAATACAAATATGCTCCAACAATATTTGGTATTTTTCTTGATTAAATAATTTAATGGAATTGATAGAAGGATCAGTTGAAAATCAACAGCCGCGTACCATCCTTGCATGACACACTAAAACAATTTTATTATTTCGTATATAAAATTTTGAAAAACATTTTTCAAATCACGAATTTACTTTTATATTTGTTAAATTTTATTTTAAAAGCATTATTTCCGAACTGTTTAGTAACAGAACTCTCCGGTAATACTTACTAAATTATCAACGTTAACATAATTATTTATTAACAACAAATTGGTCCACCAATTAATTTCACAATATTCTTTCTCTTTACCCACGATTTCACTCCAAAGAGGCCCTGATCCAAATTTGTTAAATATAGAAACATAAAAGAATGTCACCATTGCAAACGTTGGAACTAATCTAGAAATCAAAATTTAACATACATATTTGATAGTAATTAACCAAAAGTAGCTTGGAGCATGTTTTATAATTAAACTTAAAACATATTAATTTACAATTTTTAAACGAATTTCTTGATAGGTCTATGAATAGGTGAATCTTCAAATGTATATATTTTTTCGACATTTTAAACAATAATAGCAGATATACTTGTGTCCGCTGAATTAATTTTGAGCACTTAATCATAAAATTACCTAAAATATCGTAGTATAATTGTTTTAATAGGATTAATACTTCCTTTTTGCGATTGCACCAGGTAACTGTAAGTACTCAGCAACGCGCTTATCAAGAAGAAGGTATCAATACCTACATCACCTTTTGCCTTAATCATATTGGCGAATGATCTACTACCCTATAAAAAATAAAAGATAAATAAATGTGATATTCCTAAAAATACAATTTACTGTATTTATGGAAAAAGTTTATATGTTATGTGTCTAAAATTATATATTAAAAAAAAAAACCTTCTACCATTTAAGTTTTAGAACACTTCCTCTATATTATAAAATTGCAAATTAGGACAATTTTAATAGCATAAGAAATTAAATAGGAAACATTTACTACCTTTTCATCCACTTGTACGTTAGATACTGCTCCAGTTAAAAAAATATGATAACTATGGCCAGTTGTAGCACCCCAAGTTAGGAAAACGCGCCAAAAATACAAAATCATAAACGCATCATTTGAGCTGTCAGGTTTCGCAAGATCAAGAAGATTTATTTTTGCAGAAAAACACTGGAGTAATTTGATGGATTTTGCTGTTGTAAAACATTATTGTTAATTAATTGACTATAATAGACTTATCCACCGTCTAAATCAGAAATGAAAATAATAAACAATATTTATAATAGTAAATTGATGTACTTCTTTTTCATGGTAACTTAATAATTCTGGTTACAATTCATATATGATTTATATAATAATATTCATTTCAAATGGTAAATATTATAATACTTGTACTTACATTTGTTACTTCCTGAATTGGTTCCATTGCTATATTTACATTCAAATATTGTACAAATTGTTACTATCAAAACCAGACCAATTACAACCATACTGAAACAAGGAGTGTGGATATTTATTTCGCTGAGATATTAAAAAATATATTAATAAATACCAAAAACAAATATCCACAATTGACAGGTCTAAAGTAGTTTTCCGAATTTGACAACTTTCGGAATTAATTTCCACTTCATAACTTTCTATATGTGAATTTGTTACAGTGTCTAAATATTTTTGTAAAGCAGTTTCGACATCATCCGTACTACAAAATGCAGGTACGCATAAGCCCCAATGTATCCGATCACGTGGGATTTTACTTGGATCGTTTGTATACTGAAATTAATCAACAAAATCATTAAACTATAAATATATTACTACAATCATTAATTATTAAACAAATTCAGGCGAACTTTTACGACTCTCTTATACGTAATGTTTACATTATTTTAAGGATACTTTGAAAACATATATATTAGTAATTTTTATATTGACTTACATATAATTTATCATAAACAGACTGGTACGGTTTGTATTGGTAAGAAAATGGGTCATCAATGGTATGATTCATTGTTATATTTAATTGTATTGTGGCCAAACAGTATTGAGTGGTAAACGGCTCACTGATATCCATACATTCATCAAAATTGCCTAATTCATAGGTTTTACCTTCTGTTAGACTATCCGCTATTTTTGCAGACGCATCCCACACTAAAAATATAACATATTTTCAAACATGAGATTCTAAAATTTATTTGTCCTTTTCCAGATTAGTTTTGATCGAGTTTATCATTAGTTAATAATTTACGTATGCTGCCCAGGTATATACAAATCTTAAGTTTAAAGTTAAACACACACACACACACATTTAATTATATTTAAAATCTATTAATGTATGTACATTAGGTACTTACTTCTGTATGCCCATAAAGTTCCATTCTTTAAACTGGACACTAGTAAGTCACTGTGTTTCCGACACTGAGAATTATATGAGCCCGAAAAGTTCAGAGGAAATTCAGGACTATCCGGTACTGGAACGAAATATTGAGCTCTCACAGTGCATATTGAAATTAATAGCAGAAGTGCGGTATGCCGCGACATGGCTTAGAGTACAAATGAAATTCTATAATGTTAAATATTCAGGTTTATATAAATCTCTCACCGGTTGGCCAATCCAAGAACGTCAAGCGCGTTTATTATAGCAAGGCACGTTTAGTAGATATGCGGCAAATAATACGCATATTTTTGTTATATTATTATTATTTGATGGGTTTTTATCTCACCGTCCCGTTACCAGAAAAAATAGTGCTATTCTTAAAAGTACCCTGATACACATTTTGAAGGTATTTTTGAAATAAATGTAGCGTAACAAATGAACATAAAATTGATTTAAAATTAAACTAAATAAACCCTGAACCACTGTTTCCTTAATCTTGCTACTGATGACGACAAGTTGTCAAAATACGTATTTAGATATTTCAATTACTTTATGGTGAGGAGTATTATTCATATTTTAGATTTTAACTTATAATTCTAATAACTGAAAAATGGCTTCAATGCAAATGATAGCATTTGATTTTTTGAAATTGTTAAATATATTTTCAAAATATAAAATACATTTCATATGGTAATTCTTTCAAATATAAGAAGATTTAGAAGTAGGGGAGACCGGGACTATTTGTACCACGTCACCCTTAACCGACTGGTTAGTAGATTATTAAACTTAAATGTAATAAAAAGCCACCAATAAATGTTAAAATTGAAAATAACAAGTAATTTATTTGTGACTAAGAGTTTTGCGTATTGTGGGTGAACAAGTATAGATAAGAGTATTTTACGTATATTTATATTTTAAAGTGTATATTCTTCGTTGATGTTTAGAGTGTATGTTCATGTCACGTGACGGGGCACGTTGTCGCATATAAAATTGTAACATATCAGTAATTATAACACATCAGCAATATGTAATTTCCTTGAAATATATAATTGAAGCATGCAACTACATAAAACGTCGCATAGTATCATAGAAAATTAAAACACTTTGGCATGAAAAGTGCGACAATTAGCATCAGTCTCCCCTATCTTTAGATAACCAAGGGTAATTTTCTTATCATCAACAACACTTATTTTGTTTATTCCAGTAGTTTTCTATATAAGGTCAAGTAATTGTTACCAATGGAGGCCTGCTAAATCATTAAAATGAAATTAAAATTAGTATTATCATGCTGAATTTCTTCTACATAGTAGGTATATTTTGTTTAGAAAGAAGTATATTATAATACAAAATTCAAGAAAATATAATTATTTATTAAATTAAAAATCTAACAAAATATTTACTTTCTATGAAAATTTTGTATTTCGAGATTTTAACGGTAATACATCTTTTGACCTTCCCTGAATCGAGTCTGACTTTGTGTGTGTGTGTGTGTGTGTGTGTGTGTGTGTGCTTTGCAGGCTAAACGGTAGAAGATAAAATTATGAAATATAAAACTTAAGATTTGTTGTTTAGGTTTAATGGAGTTGTAATAAAGAAAACCAATAATTCTATTACCAATAATTTAATAAATGTTCAGGATACTTTGTACAATGACACGTTTACAAATGTTTATTTATTACATTCTTTTAAAATAATGTATAATAATATAATCCTAATGATAGATTGCTTATTTATAGGCTATTTATAAAGCCCCTGATCATAATACTAAAGTATCTATAATGTTCCGAAGTGACAAATAGGAAATATATATATTTATATAGATCATTATTATAATGAAATGCATTTTTATGACACTCATTTCATATAAAGCAACACAAAGCTTATCTCAACACCCGTTGCTCACTTCGGCAATGTTACTGGTTATTTAAAATAGAAACTGAATTATTATTATTATATATTAACCCTCACCATTCATTTGCATAATTCACCTCAATAAATGTCTTCCATTCTAAATTACTTTACCTTTCTCACTATTTATACAAAGACTAGTAGTTACCTTAATAATAAAAAGTGTTTAATTCATTTCTTAAATCTTATTTTACACAGTCAAGTTTGTATCAGAACAGAAAAACGAAATTTATTGCCTTTTAAATATTTTGCACGTGTTTCAACTATTTAGAAGTATAAAATTATATTGGTTACTTACTACATACAATTTTGTAGTGCTAGGTTAGCTTATGGCACAGCATATAGCAATAGTACGTTCCAAAACATAACTATTACAGTTATCTATAGTTTTCAAGCATAGTTATGAGATAACTGAACCAGTAAAATAGATTTTACATTTAGTTATGTTTTCGAACGTAAAAGTGAATTAATTTAGGCGATTTACACGAAATATCCACACCTGCCCGCAACTGGTATTATTTATTTAAGTATGAGGAACATAGATATGGTGATTGGCTTATTCTAAAATTATCTATTTCGTTGTTATTGACAAAAAAACATAACCGTATTTAGTACCTTTTATTACCAAAAATATTTGGTTTTTTTTCTATTAACCCATTAGTTCATGGTTAAAAAGAACTTTTTTTTTTTCTAGCTGAACTAATGCGTTAATAATGAATATAAAATGAACAATTTTATGTATAGGTTTATTATATTTATCATCAACCTGTTATATTATGGGTTAAGCTGGAGAGATACATTTGAGTTTTGAAGAAAACATTCATGATTTTTTTTTGCTTATAATTTTCCCTTACGAACACCTTTTTTTGTAACTTAGTAATTTCTTTTTACATAAATATTATGTACAATGTTTTCGTGCGTAAAGTAAGATTTTTTTTTGTTGCACATTAAAATTTTGACTAGTAGTTAAGTTTAAATATACATATTTTTATCATTTCTAAATAGACCAGTCGCAATAAAAATCATTCCACTAGGTTCGAGTGGTGCAAAAATTAGAAGGACTCTTTTAAGAATTTCTTCAATTTTAATATTAATAATATAGTGACTAATTTTCAGTACGATAGTTATTATTATTATAAAATACATAGAAAATTAGTTTTCTACAAAAAAATATGGTGTGAATTGGGTAACATAAAATTATAATTTCTAATAATTTTTCTTTTTTTTTTTCTTTTGCTGCATTTTCCCTGTATCCCATATTAACATCCGTTGCAGGTCAGTCTTGTCTTGGTATCGGCATAGTTTAATTTGTTTTCTGCAAAAAAAATATTCATATTATAATAAAGTCAATATATGTTCAAAAATGATTTATAATATTTTATAAAATAGTCTTGATTCAGAAATATCGGTGGGGGACTTACTTGAAAAGTGAAATGTCCAGGTTGTGACGGAACTTCTTGAGCAGGAGACGAGCCACTCATGTAACCTGGACTCGGTGATTCTGATTTCTCAGGGACGGGTGCAATATTAGCGTATGATGATGTACTCAAAATATTTCGCATTTGTTGGGACGTGAGGCCGGACACACAGCCTTTTGTATCGGACATCAACAGCGCACGATCAATATTCAAGTATTCTTTACCAGATCTTGGTCGCAAGGTTGTAGTTGCTGGACGAATTAATCTATGAATTCAAGAAATCCGAATATTATATCAAGAATAAATTTTATTTTATCGTTAAACTAAATTAAAGTTTCGAATTTACAATGAAGAATAAGTGCTTATCTTTTATATAAAACTAATAAAACGAATTGCTAACCTTAAACTGTCTGGAGCATCTGAAGAACTATGGGATGAAAGTGATAACGTTTCAATATAATCCGACATATCTGAAGTACCACTGCTAGTACTTCGTGAATCCATGTATGGTGGTCCCATTGTACCATCACCAGGACTGCTGTATCCTATAAATCCCAAATAGACAACATAAGAACTTCATTAAACAAGCTGTATTTATGAAGAGTTACCTTTTCCATTCTTCACGGGACAAACTGGAACTTCGGCTTCCGCAGAAGATGATTTGGCTGGAATTTTTTCTTTTTGAAATTGGAACGTTAATTCTCTGAGTGGATCTGATGATTTCGAACGTCTGGGTAATGATGAATGCAAACAAGTGATTGTCGCGCCTTGCATTTGTTGATGAATCGCATGATGGTGTCGTCTACTCGACTTGGCAGTGGTTAATGGAAGTTCAAATTCAGCGAAATCACCACCTCGTTGACGCAACGAGCCAGTGCTCACACCGGAATCATTCGAACTGGACGAATCGCGATTTTGTCCTGATTTGCACGGCACAGAGGAAGATCTACGGATATTTACAGCGGCTTGACTTTCTTGGACTTGTGTTCGTAATGAATCTGTAGTGCTGCTCACTTCGTCTTCAGTTTCATTTGAATTCACATCGACTGCTTTTCGACAGCAATCACTATCATAACACGGTTCAGACTCCTGGTGTAGACACGGTGACGACATTCTGTGTTCAGTACATGGTATTTGTTCCACAGCACTATTCAGTGAGTGCACCGAACTTTTTCTTAGTGTCTCTGATGATGGTGATGTCGTCCTGCTAAGAGCACTTTCTAAATCGTCTTCGATGTATCTAGTGGAATCAGCTGAGCTAGATCTTTTTCTAGCTAGGAAACTAGCGCGCCTATCCAAACTATCAGTAGAATCCATTACTTGCCGTCGCATATAAGGACTATTTCCTGGATGGTGAATCATGAGCATCGCAGATCCAGGAATCCTGACTTCTGAATCGGAACGTTTACGGCTTCTGTCAACGGCCGGACCAATCAAGCTGGGATTGCTAGCTGATTTTTCGCAAATCAGTTTATTAACGCACTGTTTCAATAAATCAGTCTTACTACAATTCGTTGTAGAACTAGAAACGGCTGGAGACATTGGAAGATAACCTGGGAAGTTTTTGTTTTGTTTGACACTAACATCCGGCGAACTATCGCAATCTGATTTTGAGCCTTTGGCAGGTTCCATCATTAGGTAATCATCTTGTTTGGAGTGTTCAGTATGTGTGTGTGCAACAGAATCGTCTTGGTGGTCATAATTGTTTGATTGACAAGCATGATGGCATTTATTACATACTTTAACTCCATTCGCTATGATATACGTTAATTTTTCTTTGGTTGCTGTATCTGATTCTAATTTCTGGAGTTCTTCTTTCGTAATGCCGGCTCTTTGAAGCAATTCTTTAGCGTTTTCGTAATATTCCAAAGATTGAGCAAAATCAATATTCGCATAATTTCCAAAATTAGATGGTTCTTCCACAACTGGTTCTGCATTAACTGGCTCTATGTTTACGTAATTGGAAGCAATGCTGTCTTCTTTGGGATCTATTTTAACATCATGTATACATTTACAGTCATTGTTCGTTGCGTTTCGTCGATTAGCTTTCTTAGACATATCAACCGTAGCGTAAATGGCTACCTCGCCATTTGCTTGCATAACAGGCATTTTATTTTCGCCGTTTATATTCACGATTGGCAGTGCTGTGTTTTCAATGCCATTGCCACGGCGGCAATATGGCAATGTCATCCAGTTGCCCGGCCAACAGATCACTCTTCGACATGGACAATCTATTGGACGGATAGTGTCTTCTTGATCAACAACTTTGGGCTCCAAAGGAAATACTGTGTTGGGTTTATTAAATTTCAAAATACAACCGCATGGCTTTCGAACATTTACGGTGTTGGGGGTGTCGTAGTTCCCAAATTGACCAATTATTTCAGCTGCTAAACATTCTTTGATTTTCTTCGGTGTGTCGTAATGCTCAAGGAGATCACTTTGAGATGATGATCTTTTACTGTCTTCATTCTTTGGTTCCTGAAAAATAAATTTATTCTGATGAATAAAAGGAAAATTTGTTTTAATGGTAAAGTTGCTTACCACCAAAAAAGGCATTTTTGGAACATCGTAATTTTCGTATGGACCAGCCATAGGATTTGATTCCGCATGTTGACATGAGCACATGGCGTTAAGTGGAGCTGCAATTGGTAGAGGCATCGGAGGTTTCTTCGGAGGTTTTTTACTAGGTGAGTTATTGACAGACGTCGAGAGTTGCGTTGGTTTTGGGGGTCTAGCTGGAACACATTGGCACTGTGGAGGATGTGAATTCGGTGACGAATTTCGATTCCCTGCTGAAATAATAGCCATTGCATGGATCTTTGGACTTTTTGGCGGAACAGGCAGTGGGGGTGGAGTCGTAACTCCATGGGTCCGATCATGCCAAGAACAGTCTGCTTGATTGGCACACGGTAACCGGGGTACGGAATATTCTGAATTTCCACTGCTGCTGCCATGGGAACACAACGACATTCTATCCGAATTAAGTCCACCAGTAGATCTAGTGAAACTGGTATTTTGTTGATTGTTGTGGTGATTGCATGGGCCTGAATTTTCCATAGTCCAAGCAGGACTGAACATTGGAGCAGCTCCAGGAGTTCCACTCGCAGTAGCAGTTGACGATCGCGACATTGATGGAGCTCCTAATTTACTTATACAACTCATGCATCTTTCTAATGAAGTGGGCATTCCACCTCGTCCTGGATACCCCATTTCCGATGTCCACGTTTCATTGTGGACAATATCGTGCATCTCACTTACAGATGCAGTATCTCCACATCCATAATTAGAATCCAAATCACCATGATTGTGATGTCCCGCTGCTGATTCAGTGGACCAAAATGGAGAGCTGGTTCGGCAAGTGCACGGTGTAGCATCTGAATTATGGTTGCAACATGATTCATCACCATACATACTACGGTTCATATCGCACGACATTGATTGGTTTTGGTTAAGGAATGGTTCGGCACAGCTTATATCTGACATTCTTTGTTCGGATCGCATCGGCATTCTTCGTGGACTCTCCATTGCTATTAAAGAAAAGTACATTTTATTAGAAATTAGAAAAACGTGTAATATAAAAGCAATACGTACTTGAAGATTTTCGGGACGCTGGTCTCCGTTTGGCTGCTAATTTTCCTTGAGAAGCAAGTTTCAATGCGTCAGTGATCTCATCCCCTTGGTCCGTAACTAAAACATACAGTCCTTCCCCTTTTCCACACCGGGAACCACCTTCAAAACAGAATCGACCTTCTACGACCCCATACCGGCTAAGAATACAAAATTTTTCAATAACCACGTATCGGTGGATAGGGAATGTAACTTACCGCAGATGACCGACTTCCCAAACGCCTGTTAGGCGAGGTGGAACGCCGCTTGTTAAACAAAACCGATGATCCTGAACGTGCATCCTAGCCGGGCCACTTTGTACTTTTGCTTTCGGCGGCGCAGATGAGACAAGAATCAAAAATTGCTGGTCATCACCGAGGTTATTAGAGATTTTCACCTGCCACTGGATCAAACGTTCTCTGGTATCGAAAGCTAGCACGACTATCACATCTTGGCAAATTATCGCAATGGTGTTTGATTCTTTGTCGAGAGTAAAGCCAGATTCAACACCTAGGAAATGTTGTAGAGATAGCGAAGCTTTTGTTTGGCCTTGTTTGTACCGATCTTTTGAGTCGCGGTATAGTTGCAAGTGTAAACAATCTAAAAAGAAAAAATAAATAATATAAAAGATCCATCATTATCGTAAAAGAAAGAAGCATGATAGAAACGAATCACACTATTAAATGTAACAATAAGACGAATATCATAAATGGTTTACAGCACCCAGTAGTTAGTGCGAAATTCGAGTTACTTAATTCCATGCAAGTACAATAGGATTCGCACGGAATACGAAAGTAGATTACACGGAAACATCTTGGAAACTTCTATATATTGAAGACTACGTCCAATATGATTCTTTTTCTTTTGTTGAACGAGCGAGCGGCTTCATTCTGTTGAGAGGTTTCAACTTTGTTCCACTTGGAAAATAAAAACAAATGAACAAATCTGCGAATTACGAAACTCTTGTGTTTGGTTCGGTGGCGCGGCAACAGTACCAACTTTCATGTTACGTATATTACAATATAAATTTTCATTTGATTATAAAACAATTCGAAACGGTAACGAAGAGAATGATAATATGAAAGATAACAAAGAATTGTCAAAGACAGAAATTTAATTTGTCAATATCCTGCAGCGTATTTTTTATATCATAATTGAGTTTATATTTAACAAAAAGGTCAAGGTTTATATTTTAACATAAAAGACATTTTCTAACAAAAAGCTTTCTTCAATACCCAAACACAAAGAATTATTATTTGTCTGTACATATAAAAATTATTTAATAATAAAAAATATATTTCAATAATTGGTTCATTATTTAAACACATATTTAAAACAAATACTTCTTGAATAATAAATCGACAGCAAATGCAGTTTTTGAAAAATTCTTTGAATAGTCAATTGTATCGTTCCAACATAAAAGCGAATTTTTTATATCGTAAATTCGTTCCCTTTTTGAATTTTATTGGCGATACATTATTTAAAATCAAATAATATCGTAGTCGCTCACTTTAACTGAACTACGTTTCTATTTCTTTCACATACATATATTTAAAGATAGTTCACGTTCTATTGCCGAAGATAAAAAATAAGTGTTTTATTATTCAAAATTCAATCTTTCTTCATCATACCAGGGCCGTAAAGCATCGATAGATAGCTTTCAATATTTGCCGGGAATAACCAATGATCGTTTTGATGGTCGTTTCATGTTAATCAAATAGCTGGTACATTTTTAATATTTACCTATCATTAAAACATACATCTTTTTAGTTTGGTTTTTTGATGAATATCGGGTTGCTGATTTTTGGTTGCGTTGCGTTGCTTTAATTGATTGAATATCGAAATGCTGACTGTGTTCATTATTTGGGGAAATGTAAGCATTTTTGCGAAATACCTTCGTTAAATTTTAATATCTATTCCAATTTCAGTCAATCCATTACAGATGACAGGCACGTCTAACAGACAGCGAACATATTATTTTACGAATGCAACCACCATATGCAACAAATTCAAACGTTTTATTTTATATGAAATACGAAACGACGAGCAAAAAAAAAAAATACGTTCATTTATTATTTTATTAACATTCATCATTTTTGTGTATTACGCAATTTTAATAAAAACATATTTCTGTACACTTATTCCTAAATTGGTATATTAATTATGTGAGCGCAAAAATAGTAATGTGAAATGCTGTAAAAGACGAGATAATATGTCGATTTTCCAACGCAACCTGGTGTTACTAGAAATTCGTGAAAAAAAAGCTGATAAAGGAATACAACAAATCCATAAATAAGATTCTCAAGTTACAATTCATTCGCAGGAGAAAATATTGAATTCATACACACAAAAGAATATTTCGCATTCGCGTTTGCCTTTTAAGCACCAATTTGAATTTCGATAAAAATGAACGAGAATCACAGAAAGAGAGAATATCATGTGATTTTGATGTCTAGCACTATAGGTAGGCGAAAAGAAGGTACATACATACATATATACGTACGTATATATGTATACAACGTTCGTTTTTATATTATATGCAGCACAGGAGGCACATCCCCTTGCCAATATCTCAAATCACTCTCTTCGTTGGTGGGATTCAGTGCCTGCTTAGATTTCCCCAGGTCGTCCGCTTTGGGGATTATTCCACTAAGCCCAATATTGCATTCTGTTTCCTCTTACTCACTGTGTTTGAATGTATATGTTGACTTGCTTTGACGCTTGGACTATGAAATGTTTCACCTGTGTGTCTTAAGCATATTCGTCATATAATTTATACATACGTACATCAAAAGCTTAACTTACGCACTCTCAATAACTGCCTTGAGTTATTCACATTTGTAAAAAAAAATTAATACATAGATAAATTATATTAAAAACTTTACAAATGTATTAAAAAAAATAAAACGTTTAGACACAAGCTTTTAAATTTTGAGCTTTGATTATTATGAAGCTATTGGCATAAAAGTAGGTCTATTAAAAATACAAAAAGCCGAATGAATCAGTTTTGCGTATAAACTATATGTGGAATATCGAGTGTGTATTTAAAAATCTTTTTGTACGCAATCAATGTTCCAATGTTGTAAAATGGAGTTGTTTAGCATGAAACAAAAACCAGCATATCGTTTCATAATTTGTGTCGGTTGGCTGGCTGCCAAAGACTGGACGCATTACTCTTTTTTTTCCCACTTTTTTTCCAGGATGCTACCATTATTTCCATGTCGTGTACAAACACTCATAAAACATTATCACTTGACAAACTTTTTATTTTTTCACACAAAGTAATAAGTAAGTATTATAATCACGACATCTACATTTTTACCTACCCAGAATTGTGTATGTATATGTATGTGTGTGTGTGTGTGTGTGTGTGTGTGTGTGTGAGAGCTCAATAGCCTAAACGGCTATAGGTAAAATTATGAAACTTTAAATTTGTATATTCCTGGTATGAAATCTTTTTTTTTTATATATACATATGAAAATAGTTTATATTTATTGTTATTAACCACGATAAAAGTCGTAAGTAACAATGTTACTGATGCGAACAAAAATAGAGAGATTCGAGGGATCATTGGATTCTATTTTCGCGTTCGAACTTCAAGTGTCAGCTTATCAGGACGTCAGTGAAGAACAGAAGAAACAGTATGGTGGAAAAACAGAAGGGATTGAGCCAGTGTGCGCATATCCTGTCTATCACAACACTCCAGTGTTTGAGTGTAAAGACTTCCCACACAGATTTCCGGCAAGCGGCTTCTCTTCTAGTAAGAAGTGTGCAAATAAAAAGCGCATTTATCCACCTTTATCACCATATATTTCCGTACACTTGTGCACTAAAGCATTTTAATTCGATCTCAAATATATTCCGAAATTATTTATACATATATTGTTTAAGACTGGTGTCGTTATAGATTTAAAATACGTTCGAGTATTATTTGTTTGTTTTGTCTACCGTTTTCTTCACGTGAATTATTATTCTGTTTGCTTTCGCATTCTTCTATTTCTGAGCAGAAAAATGTTCGCCACGGCGTCCCAAACAAAGAACGCCAGAGAACAAAATTTAAATTTTCTTACTCAAACAATCTTGTGGATGACCCTTCATAAATATGTAAACAGTTCGTATTGGAAACGTAAAAAAAACGGCAAAATATTGAATATTATTTAATGATTATAATAACTTGAAAGAGACAAAAGAATTTAATGTCACCAATGTGACTATTTAATTAGATCTTAATAGATATTTAAGGAGTGATAAATATAAAAATTAATAGTCATATAGGAAAAAATGTGGTACTAAATTAAAAAAATATAAGCTCATAAATTTAACTTCAAGATGGGTTATTGTTATTTTACCAATATAATTAAAGATTGTTTAGAAATTTGCTCCTATAATATAAATTACTTTCATGTGAGCTTCGGCTCTTGAAAGCACTCATCGCAACTAATAACAACAGAAACATTGTTTAATTTTCCAATTATGTTGTTAAAACAACTATAACCATAATACATAAATCCGCAATGTTTGAGAAGTTATTATTTTACTAATATAATAAACATAAAAACCCATATTCACAATAGCATTTAATAACTCGCAGAACATACATTATAATCCGACAAAAGAACTTTTGTTGCATATTCACAATTTTCCCTTGTAATTTACTATGAAAATAAACCAATAGAACATTGACTTTTTAATATAGTTTTACAAATTTGCATACAACACGATTATTACAATAGCAGCATTTTACATTTGAAACTCAACGCCCTGAATATGGCATACTGATTTATAAACCGTACATTTTGTTCTTTGAATCAGAAAATTAATCACTTGCACATTTTGTATTTGACATTTAAATATTATATTACAGCCATTTGTAGATTAACAGCGCACAAATATTTCTTAAAATTTAAATATGCAAAAAATATAATGAATATAATTTTCCGTCTCGGTGATTTTGCCCTTCTATGTACATACATAATATTAAATTTTCTTTACAAGGTTTTTAAATTATAGTTTTATATCTATTAAATTATTAAAAAAATTGGAAATTGGTTTTTATTTTAATTTTTAAGTAATTAGGAATAAAATAGCTTTCCGTAAACTGTAAACGCGATTGAAAATAATTGCGAAAAATGCCCGTTACTGTACTATCCATCAAATGTGATCAATTACATTAACACCATTTACGATTTTTTTTTTATTAGTGACTACCACAAGCATCGGTTAGTACTATCGCTAAAACATTACACACGTAGTACCAACTAGTCTCCCATCCCTCACCGCGTTTTTCTGCAAGATCCCTCAGGACGTATGCGTCTGTAACACCCTTAATTTCCATTAGCGTTATTTTGCTCTCACATACATGCATACGTGTACACAAAAGCATGATACGCCGGTGCCGTCGCCCGGGGCAGCGCGTCGCTATTCCCAAAGGTGATGTGTCATACACTGCGCGTTCCGTCCGATAGCTGTTTCAATTTGTACGTGAACTTTAGGGTGATACACCCCACAATCTATATTTTAAATAAACCAATATACTTTTACTAGCACTAAAATTATCCTAAATATGCTTTCAAATACGCATAAAAATGTATATATTACAAAATAAAACCGCTTAGAAATTAATCCATTTAACACTACAATTTTCTCAAAATACGATTCAACTAAATCAAAAACTATTAATCACACAACGCAATTTATTTTTTAAGACTACCATGATAACCAAATCATAAATTAAACACAATCGTATAAACAAATTCGTGTTTTGAAGTAGTATTAATTAATATTTAATTATATGCGCGTTAATCTTATTTCATGAAAATAAAAATAGTTTTTCTTTAATATCACAATATATATGCGGTATTTTTTTGTCGAATATCCTTATTTGTTTAGAAAACTCTTTGCATTAAAGTGAAAATTGTAATAAAAGTACTAAAAAGAATTAAATGGCGATTTTCTTATGCAATATAAGCTTCCCGCAAAAGTGTATTTATTATCAAAATATTAATAAAAAGACTAATAAAGCGAAGGAGACATAAAAAAATTTAAATAATTCACGGATGTATTTTAGATTTAAATACAGATACGTATCGTTTATAAGTCTCTTAAAATAAACTCGTTTAGATAAAATTCTGTAGTAGGACAAAAAAACAAAAACGTTTGAAAATTGATAAATGTCCATCAATGATCATTTGAAGACAGCCATTACATGGTAATAACTCTTGCATACTCCATCAGTAAAGATTAGATGAAAAATGTGATGTACTTGCGCGCAAACGATATCACATATACATCGATTGTGAACCGATAGAGTGCAGTGAAGGTTAGGTAGTGGTGGGTAGTTCTTGCGCGAAATGTTGAAGTATTCTTATCAAACCGACATTCAGGTCTGTCTAAACCGGGAATTTATTACCGTTTCGAAAACACATTCAGTTTCATTCCTCAAAAAGAAATCAATAAAAAAACTCTACGCTTCTATTCTGTTTGAGTTGTTTTTTGTTACACTTCATCAATTTTATTTCACGTATTCTTACGATATGGAATTCAGTTTGAACTATTCGTTTTGTTAGCTTTGTTCACTCGCATAGATCAACTTGTTATGATAGATAGGGCATTTTTAAGTTAGGTACTGGCGAGGCAGTTGTTATTTTCCAAAATAGCGAAATATTAAGAATATTATTTAATAAATAAACTAAATTGAATTAGGAAATATTTTATACGAAACTGGATCGAAATGTAAAGTAGCCTTGACATTCTTCCCATCCTCTTTTTGCGTTCAGAAGTGGAATAAAGACCAAATGATGAAGAAGAAAACAACCACTCTGCGTTTCGTGCCTCAATTTGTATTTATATTTCTGATATACCTTCGTTGTGTTTCACAACTATATTTCAGTTCATCTGAAAAGGAATTTGGAAAATATGCGAGTGAAAATAAATATATTTTGCATAAAAATGTGTTGGGATATTTCGCACATTTCTAAACAAATAAGAGGGGGAGAAGTGTACGGAAATTGTATTCAATATGCATATAACACAACTGTTTGAATTTAGATTTTATTAAAATAACAATTTAAACAAAAAAATGAATCTATAGAAAATTCGAATAAAATTTATCTAGTTGGGTAAACTGAACAAAAACGTCCATCAATTATTACAATTCCAGTGTGGACATTACTAATATCCCGCCTTTTAATCACATGATTGAATTTTGATGTAATGCAAATTCAAGAGACAATTATTCTCGTTTGTGTCCATTTAGGAAATATCTAACCAGTTTTTCGGTCATTGAACGCGTCATTTTTCATTTACTCCTAATAAAAATTTTGAATTTTATTATATATTATACTTTTTTGTACGAATTAATAAGTCAGTATTGTAATAATGAAATTAAAATTTTTATATATAAAAAGAGAGTGATACTTTAGATTTTTTTAAATTATATGTATAAAGTCTTAGTTAACTAGTTCAGTGAAAACTGAAAATTGTAACTGTAGACACTAAGGTTTAAATGTACTCTCATTTTGGAACTTCTTGCTAAGCCGCTGGAGGGCTTTACACAGTTGCGACTTGCGTGCGTCTTAGTTGGCTGGGTAACCCTGATCCTCGTGGTCCTGAGTTCCGGTCCCTTGCTGTGCATCCCATCTAACAGGAAGCGGAATTGGGTAAAGCGAACTCGGAGAATACGCATTGTAGATTGTATATTATAAAGGAGGTAGTTACTTCTTCATGGTTCATGCTATATAGATACTTAACCTTCCATTACCAGTGGTGTACAAAGTTTTTTTTCTATAAGTAGGACTTATTAAATACATATAATTATCAAGATTGAGAGAAAACAATGCGCCACGAATTTACTATTAGAAAATTTAAATAAGCGATAACAATAAATATATTTTCTTTTCAAGTATTAGTAGAGTATTTATTTAATTATTTGATCAAATAACTTTAAGAAAATAAATTTCTACCTGATGACAAACTGACCAGAAATATTGATTCACCCCTAGCGTGCGTTGATAATATGCGTGGTTGTAAGTGAAAACAAAAAATTCACTTTTCCACCCCATTAATCATCAAGAAAAATAATCATCGACTTATTTATTTACATCATTTTTCGAAACATGCGAATTATATTCCAATCAAAAACCTACCAAACAATAAAAACTTCAAAATCACGAATTTTATGTTTTTCACTATCACAATCACGACAGCAATATATTAAATTTCTTGATTGTTATCCCAAAGAAAAAGTTCTCTAACGATAAAAACTTTTTTCTTCATTATCGCTGCGATCTTAGAGCAATTATAATATATTGAAATTCGCGGAATATTCTTTGATTTTCACCGTCGTAATTACATAAAATTACTATTTGCACTTTGATATTTGGATGACTAAATCTAATTTTACGTCAAATAATTATTTAATATTACTTTCAATATATTTTAAATAATATTGAGAAATTGGTTCTGATTTTATATTTAAAGTATGTGATTGGTTAGTAAAATGATTACTATGTGAATAAATTAAAATGTTTTTCTCACATAAATCCTAATGAAATCAATAATTATTTAAATTTCAATTTATCACACACTTCTAGTTAATGGTACTTGATATAAAGCAATTTCCATATAATTTAAAATTCACTATGGTGTTATGCAAATATCTGGATTTTATAGTGCCGTAAAAAGGTTGCGAGAATCAAATAAGATTAACGTTTTATAACCGTCAATAAAAATTTTCTTTAATCAAGAGAAAAATTTCCTATAAATGATCCACTATCTCAACTAAATTTGTTTAAATTAATTTTAGTATAGAGCGTTTATATCAATTTTGAAGTAACATGTTGCAAACATAAACTCATGGATCTATATTGAAAGAATTGAGTCAATAGATAAGAAATTAATGAATCTGCAATTTGCTGAATTATTTCTAAATAATAACCAATCAAATTTGAATTGTTTCTTTCTGCATTGTGTAGTATTTTTTATAATTCAAACTCAATAGGGCTGAAATAAAAAATAATGAATAGGAAAGCAACAAAATATTTGTTTTTATATTGTCCCCTGGGGTGAGGAGCATTAGGTTCAATGCATTTAACAATAATCCAGTCCGGGGGTCTTAGGGTGATATCTTATCCGAACAGACGCTGGCTGGCGATTGGGTCGAACGTATTGCACTGGATCCTAGTTCTATTAGGTTTTAAAAGAACTGCACAGGAGTGGTAGAACACGGCTAAGTATCATTACCGTTCGTGGAAATAGGCATTGTTAAGCGGAATTGCACTGGACGGAAAACTACTATTGTAGATTGAAGAAACATTACTATTTTATTTTATTTGTTTATACGATAGCATTCCTTAAAAAAAATTCGCATTTAATTACTTCTTTTGTATTCAGCGTAGGAGGAATAGAATTATGGTTGAAATTCAGGTAATTTGTCATGTAGTTTTTGGTATTAGGATGAAATAAAATCTATTATCTAACATTTTATATCGCGCAATTGTTACTTTTATATGGATCCTTAAGCACTTACGCAGTGTGAGCAAAAACTGTATATTGTCGTGCCGCCACTGTTAGCATGCGGTAAGAGAAAGACCCCTTAAAACGTGTCGTGTTATGTGTGTTCTGATCCATATATCCCCGCGGGCGTAATTTCGCAAAACGACTTAAGTCTACATTAAATCACGTACGATTACCATTGTGTCCCCACGTAACACCACCAGCATGAAACGCCATTGCCATTGCCATTGCACGAATAGCCTACCGACTTGCACCCAGATATCCTCGGAAATAAAACTGCTGGGATTTGTGTTAAAACTTAGTGTGGAGGGATGCATTATCTACACCCTCATACCTTACAACCATTAAGGGGACATTACAGCACCTTGAAGCCTAACTGCTCTGCACTGTTCTTAGAACAGAAATTATTGGTCCACCAACATTGACCACCAAGATTAATGAACAATTCTGATGGCAAAGATACGGTTTTAGTATATTTTTAACCCTTATATGTGGCAAAGGAAGCTTTCAATCGCGATTATACTTTTCAGATTTTTTAAACACATCCAAAAAAAAATTTATAATTTTTGCCCGAGCCATGAATTACTGGGAGTTGTATGCTTAAATTAAAATCAAGATGAAAAGATGTTTGTTCAAATTTTCGCAAGCTTTAAACAAAGCTCCTTTATCATTCAAAGATGCTGTGCGCGAGATTCTTCGCTTCTTTCGCCTCTCATTTCATCTCTCACCCCTGAACCGTATTACTTTAATCCATAGCGTTCTATATCCACTAGAAGTAGATGCATTCCCAAATTTCGTTAGCCAATTATTACTCTTTACAAATAAAAATATTCCATGCTGCATAAAGTGCTAAATATACCAATTTTTTTTATTAAATGAAATATGGATGCGTCTAAATAAATTTTATTGCATATATCCACAGTTGCCAATGTTTTAATTCAATTGGTGAATTTTATCAAAAATAGTAATATATGTCAGTAGTGGATTGACTCAAAATACCGATAGTGAATAATTGCAATTGTAAATTGAATGTGATTTTGATAATGATTAGTTGCGAAACGTTCTATTCTATACTTTTCTAGTTTCAGTGTGATAAAGTTGTTACGCCAGGGCGGCGTTGCGTTGTTGTGAATTTGTACCCTTCAATCTTGTTACCAATTCTGTCAGTTGCTGCTCTTTCGCGGAAAATAATGCGACAACGACTTGAAAAGGCGAAAGCTTTTCCTTTATAAATGGAATCGTCACGATTTCGATAATGAGCCTTGTTTACGACAATCATGTTAAACCTTTCGTTTTCCAATTGATTTATAAATAAATGTTTAACGAAATTCATAAACTCAAATAAACAGGGGCTGCTTAGAGGTTGAAATTAATCATATATATTATTAATACCTCAATTACAGATTCATTTCTTATACGGTTATGTACAAAATTATTAAAAAAAAAAAATGTAAATGTAAATAAAGTGGCATATGCATATAATTTTAATTGTTTAATTTTTGCGTTAAAATATCCAATAATTTCTGAGAACTATGATCATTACGGCAGATACAAATTCCCTGTCATTTGTCTAATACGTAATCAAAATGTCTGGCAAGGAGTTTATGCTAACAAATAATTAATTATTCTATGTTCTATGCAGCAACTGCTCTATGCAATTCTCAGAGCATAATGAATGAATGTTATTTATATTCCTTTGTACGACTGTAGGATACTAATGCTATGATATCCCAATGCACTCAGCGGAAATGTCGGTTGCATTTTCAACAAAAAGATTTATAAATTTTAATCCTTTCTTTCAAATTATTCTGCCGTATTAATCAATCTTAGCATCATTCTATTCTAGATTCATTATTAAATATTTTTCTACTTTTTATAAATAAATAAACTATCAAAATATCTGTATTAATTAAACATAATTAACGATTTAATCCTGCAATTCTCTACGGTAAATCTGCATTTTTAATCAGTTAAAACTACTTCAGCTGAATTGAAAATTGATCTTACGAACTAAATCGATTTTTATTTTGATTCTTGAAATAAAATAAACTAATAATACGTATCAATGTTTTTTTTTGGGAATTCGTGTTTTCATAAATGTATCATGTTATTATTAGCGGTTTTATGATCATTAAATAAGTTATTTAAATTATATCTTTTAATTACAGTTTCTTCTATATTTTCCAATTTAAAATATCAAATAAAATTAAGGTATAGAATGTACTATTTACCTTAAATATATTTTCACCAAAATACTTAACTTATAAAAGAAACTAACATAAAATTGGAGTTTGATGAATAAGACCCAACCGTTCGTTGGTAAATGATGATTAGACTATATTGAAACGAACTTTCGTTCATTCCAAATTACATTATATCGTATAAAACACTACGAAAGAGACCTCCAAAAAAGTTTCGAGAACTTTTAACACCGTGACCTACTTAATTATATAACGTCAAAAATTTACATTTAAATACATCGGCGACTACGTATACACAGACATTTTTAACTTTGCATAATTATTAATCTCTAGAGCAAGATGGATAGTAAAATAATTGAACACGCTCTTTCTTTCTATCGGGCATGGACGACTTTCAAAAGAATTTATTAAAACAGAAAAATCGAACGTTAAGAAAAAAATGTAATTTTTATTGCACCATTAAAAATGTTATTTTACAAAGTTATTTGCATATTAATGATACATGATGGTTTTTGCTATCTTGTATGCAGGTCACAAAATTGAACACTCTAGTAGTGACGTATACCACCGACAGCTTATCGTACAAAATTCAAACATATATTTTTTTATTTTTAACGCTGAATTTTATTTAAATAATGAATATTTAAAAATAACATTGTTTTGCTTTTAAAATAATGAAATTAAAATAAATGGAAATACAGAGCCGTCATCTCCAATAAATGCAAAATTTATTAATTTTATATATATATATATATATATATATATATATATATATATATATATATATATATATATATAACTGTGAGGGGCGAGTTTCGGATGAACACTATATTAGTCTTATATATTACATAAATTTACATATATTTTGGCAAATTATTGTTTTGATATTTTGAATAGATAGTAACTAAAAGGCAAGTTAACGCTACAACTATGATTATTGTAACATATGCGTTTCTATGCAGATGTGTAAAGGCAAATGGATATGTATGTATAGTATAAAGGAACTGTTGTAACAGAATCCCAATTTCCTACGTCAAAGTCACGTGAATTTAATACGTTTATCATCGAATGCTTGCCAAAATATCAATCTGCATGGAAATTACACATTATATTTGTTGTGCGGGCTATCGTTGAGTGTCATATACATACGTATGTTGCGAATACCACCCCCCCATGTACGTATTGTGACAGAGAAACCGATATTTGTATTTACATAATAAAGTGGAATCAGCTGTATTCAATTAAATTTTCCATTAAATATACCGAAATATGTATACATATATGAACGTTGCGTTTTAAATTCTAGCATTTGCAATAATCGAAACTACAGATTTAGGCATTGGCTTGAAATTACTTTCAACACATTATCCGAAAATTATACATACTGATGTTTAAACCGAATGAAAAATTTACTTCTATAATATATTTGCATATATTTGAATTGTCTGTCAATCTGCATAATTATTTCTCTCACAAATATATGAATAAACATTTTTGTAATTAAACCATATACGAAATACTCTTAAGCCAACACCTAAACATCAATAATGAATCGCTTTTTTACATTATTGCAAGTTATAAGGACATTTTTATTAAAATTCAAGCTCAGTTTATATAATTATTTAAAAATACTATATAGTGGTAAAAATAAACCAATTTAACCCGAAATTTTCTAATAATCGGGAACATTTTGTTATCTGTTTCGTAATATCTATACTAAGAATACTTAATTAAATTTTGCCGCCTCGCATATACAGAATAATTAACCATACCACTCATTTGCCGTTCTTTGCATGAAATTCCCGCTGGTATTCACCCGGGCCCGTCAAAGAAAATTACTGGTTCGGGTGAGAAAAATGAAAGACGAAAAGAGACGCACGATTATTTGTTCGGCGTTGTTGCTTTAATTAATTTTGACGGTGTTTCAAATTTGCAACATTTTCTAGACTAAATGTATTAATAACCGCAGAAAAATTAAAAATTCCTAATAACTTTTTGTTGGCAAAAGTAATAAATTCTACGAATGTTTAAACAAAACCTAGAACAGTATTTTTATCAATTGTATTATTTATTAAATAATCTATACTCCATAGCAAAAAAATGTTTAAAATTTATTAAATAGACCCAAAGTACAAAATTGCAGATAATCACAAATACACACACACACACACACATATTGAATTTTAGTTATACCATGAATATCTATATTTTATTTATTTAAAAATAATATATAATTAGGAATGCTAGGGGTTAAATTGTATCTGATTTTCTATCAATATCATAAAATATTAAAATCATATAAAGAAATATGAAACTTCAAACAGCGTAATCTCCAATTATGTACATTTGTGATATTCTATTTACATTATGCTGCTAAGATGGTTAAATTGTGAAATGCATAGAGCACCTAGCTAGAGGGTATATAGAGATTTTGTAAAGGTTGGTTGTAACACTAACCGAAAACAAAACGGTTTCACAAAAGAGCTTTGTATGTTATGTATGTATGAGCAAATGTGTTGTTTCCTTCCCGGAGTGTTGTAGAATATAGTTGGTCAGTCGTATTTCAAGGTATATATAAGGAATTTCAAAGACTAGCGTCCATGCGGAAAGTTTGTTTGGTCTTGCGTGATGTCGGGACCACATGAAACTTTGCCGACACTAATTACTGACCGCATCGCCAACTCCTGTCGCTAATTCAATATCGATTTGTCGCTGCGAGCTTTCTAACAGACACAGCCCTTTCGTTTTGACCAATCACTTCAATTTTACAAGAAATACTTAAACTACATCTAAACAGTATTAGCTTATAATCAATATAAATATGTTATAAGCAATCAAATAAAATTAGAACAATATACAAATTAAATAAATCAATGGGAAATAATTGTTTAAAACCAAATAACATAATTTACGTTGTAATTGCATGTTAGATTGTATCACGTCATCACTATATGATTTATAGTAATAAGTGCGTGCAATAATTAAGTATAGTCACTGGAGCTTATAAATAAGTCCAAAAGACTTATCTACATTAATCTATAACGTTCTGATTGGTACTGAAGTATATAAATAATTATTTAGACAAAGTAGAGTTTTAAAAATAATTAAAATCATTGTTTTAGTTAGTTTTGTGTAGTAGTAAAATGTTTTGACTACGGAATTTGAAGTAAAATGATGAAATTGTGTGAATATATATTTTTCGTATATATTTCACCTGTAAGTTATAACTGTGTGGTTAAAAGCACGTTCCATTTCGAAAAGAGGGATATAATGTCATTAAATTTTGATAATCTAAAAATTATTCTCTCAAATGGAGGCAATTTTCTGCGGCCGGGATTTGTTAGGGTAAAAGAGTTGCCGGTGGCTCGTTAGGGAAAATCGGGGTAAAACAACAAACGGCCAATGCTTGCCTCATTACAATTTGTAATCTGTTATTTTGAACAACACGATCGTATTTAATATTTGCATGTTACGCATATAACGTACATTTTCACTCGACACTTTGGCATCGAGTACCAACAGCTTTATTCGCTCCAACATTTGTTGACTATACCTACATTAATATCGACCTTGTTGTCGGTGGGTCTTACCAGGAGTATCTGTCATGTTCTGCACTCCAGATTACCTCCTACTCATGAGGATCTCATGCATAAAACATGTGTACATATAGGTACTATAGGTAAGTGTATGGGTGTGTGAACATTTTTATTTAAAAGTTTTCTACTCAGTGAAATTGTTCCGCTGTAATCATTTAAAATTCAGGGAAATTAAATTTCAAATTTTTGGAACTGATTAAATATTTATGCACCTTTTTAGTGTGAACACATCAGAAAAGTTAGGATATTTGTACAACACTTTTTGTGACTATTAAATAAAATATAGTTCTAGAATAATAAAACAATAAATTGAGCCCTAAGCTGACAGAAGAAGAATAGCTTTTGAAGGATGCAAAACATACGTCAAAATTTAATCTATTTAGCCAAGAAAACCGCTACACGGTTGGTGTTTGAAACGGCAAAAGTAGTAAAACGAAACGGGCGAGCACAAAAAAAAAACGAGGAATTTGTTTCAAAGAAAAAGGCGAGTAGGTACTGTCTTTAATAATGCACCATCGAACGAACTTGCCATTCACAAACTGCATATGTACGTGTGCTGAAAACAAAGGAATATGCGTTCGTATTTATGTGTGTGAGAGTGGTGGTGAACCTTCCCCCTTTAGAAGTTTCAAAGTGATAAAACACGAACGATGTGCGAGCAACAGCATTCGTATGGAGTACACAGATCTCCAGTTTCATTGTATTTTAGACGAGTACTTTTTATTTTTAAAACTTTTACCACAGTCTGCACAGATACACTTAAAAAATCTCTAAGTGCGTCATTTCTGACGAAATCAATAAACATTTTTTTATAATTCCCATCTACGTCTACTGACCAAAGTTAAGAGATACTTGAAACAAGAATAAAATCAATGGAGCTTGATTACAAAACAGCGAAATTATTAGCGAATTGTAGTTGACATATTAAATTTATTAAGTATACAATTGCGTCTAGTCAAGAATAATGTGATGACTTCGTCATTTTATGCCAATGATGTGGCAGACAATGACAGTGGGTTAAGGTGAAGACGTTCACGGTCAATAATTTTAATTTGTTTAATTCAAAGTGAAAAAGTTTTTGTGAAATATCTTTAATTTCATTTTGCGAAACGTGAAAAAGTAAAAGAAATTGAAGACAAGCGGAGCGTGGAAGGACGCGGTAAAGCGAACGAATAAAATAATCACCACAACTTTCTTATTAATTATAGAACATTTTTAATTTTGTGGCTACCCATTGAATGAAACTTGTTAAAGACTTCCACTTTTATATTATTAAAACCGAACGGAAACCGAGTTCGTTTAACTGCTCCTGGGTCAAAACCGTTTGCAATTAGTTAAGTGGTTGATGTCAGTACACACAGATTTCTGAAGAAGTTCTTTTCTTACATTTTCATATTGAAATTTTGCTAAATACAGCTTTGTAACAGATTGCTGCTCAATGCGATACTATTTTATTCGTTTCTACCCTGATTTATATGAAAAATCCAGGATTTTCTTTTAAACAACAAATCTTAACATAAATTACAATGGGCCTTACATTATTTAAGACTCATTTCAAAGATTTATCAACATAGAATTTCGAAAATTACTTCTTTCCATTAAAAAAACCTGTACTCTTTAACGAGTTATAATTTCAAAATAAAAAATCCTCATCTTTTAAAAAGTAAACGATTTTTAAGATTTGTAAAGAATCTCTTTGAACTGATAACTGCATTGAATGTATACAGAATAAATATTCTAAAAACTAAGTGAGAAATATTTGAATATATAAAAAATTTGTTCAACGGAAAAAGTACACGCATGCGAATCAAATAGTAAATCTTAGTGACATATCTAGGAAAAAAATCTCGACTTTATACTAACCGCCCTTTTAGCGGATTCCAATAAATATTTCACTATTCGACAGAGGCGTTATGCACTTGGCGCCTCCTATCGGCCTTTTTGACAAAATTATCCTCATAAATTCCAGTAACTGCATATTAAGACTGCGACAAAACCCACATACACGTCATCATTCAAAAATTAATATATCCCCTTCGTATTCGATCCCTTACCAATATGACAACTCATAGAAAATATGAGTTTTGGAAAAGCAGCAACGATTCTTATATAAAGACAATATTGATGTTTGCACTAATAGGGTGTTTCTTCAAAAATTACTTTAATAAGAATAGATGTTTAAAGAATTTATTGTATTGGTCGTTTTCAATTTTAGATAAAGAATAAAAATAAAATTGAATCTCAGTTTATGCCGTTACCTATTCAGTGGTACCAATCGTTTCCCCCTAACTCGAACACACGTCGGAACAAATTTAAATTGTTGAAATTCCTGTTCAGAATGTGCCGCGTGGCAGACACGAGACTGGTAGAATGGGGACGCCAAGAATGACTCCTTTTCTCATTCAACCGCGATTCCGTCAAAAACTAATATTAAAGTTGACATTTTAAACTCCCCCTAGTCTTGAGTAGGTATTCCAAAAACGTTTTTATTTTCATACGACATATAGAGATATCTTTCTTCAGTTGAGGAACGCACACAAATAAACATGTAAGCAGATTGCGGAAGTATTCGATGGATATATTTAAATTGGGCCTTACTAGTGGTTTGTTTTAGTAGCACAAGCTGTCCAAACATTTCTTTAGCGGTCAGTGAACAACCTGGCTTCAAGCGTCTTCGAGAAATCTATTTCTTTTTTTTCATATGGTTGTTAAACAAACAGTAAAGATAATGATTTTTGTTTGTCCACATCATTTCTTCTTTTGTTATTTCGGTACAATGTAACCCATATTTTAAATAGATACTTTGTCTTATAACATATATATTTGTGTGTCCCTATCCGTATTTTTTAGCAAATTTATACATATATTAACATATAATATAAAAAAAATGAAATGAACTGTAAACCATGAAATCGTTCGGAATATAAAGAAATAGCGTGAACATCTAGAAAATGCACCTGACGAAAGATAATTTAATAATTTACTAATGTGAATAATGCGTGTAACCAAAATATATTTAGTGAAATTGTAATAATTTCCAAATTAATTATTATTAATTGTTACGGTTCAGCAAGCATGATTCTGACTAATTAATATCAAATAAATGTATTTAATTACAACTAACTTATAACAAAATAGAGTTATTTTTTTTATCAATTATTACAAATTGGAAAACCTCTCAGACGAAACAAAGAGTTCCGTCCAAAACGTTCCATAAAATAGAATTGTCCTTTCGGCGAAATCGGAAACGAAGAAGAAGGGCGAGAAATATATATAAAGAGAAAACAACGTAACAGCAATCGACAAAGTAATGAACGAACGAATGAAGGAAATAAGCTACAATACAAGGTAAGGACACAAGGAACAAATAACTTCACAATATGTCCATTAATGTAACAGGGGTTAAATATAATATATATTCGCAATTTTGCTACACTTTTAAGAAGCTGATAAAGTATTTAATTGAACAATGCATGTATCTGACATATAAATTGTTAAAATAATAAACCAGTTGAAATATAAAAACTGGCAAACAGTATAAATTCACAGTCATTGAATTATGGTTTTGAATGCCTGTTTAGTTCAGCATCAATGATAATTTCGCAAAAAATAAAAATTGTTGAAACAAAAGCTACGTTTAAGTTGTTCTTTTGTGTAGATAAAAATGTACAAATCACTGAACATGATATGTATATGGTGCATACGTATATAGAACGGGTGAATTATATGTATACCGAGTGTGTTGTAGGTAATTCCACATGGCGAAATATACAATAGAATATCTCGACAGTTTGCACGCTCGCACATGTTGCGTTATCGAACATTTTGAGGTAGATATACAAACGTAGATTTTATGTTCTCCTCTGTGGATATTCACAACGACAATTGTACTCGTACTCGTACACAGCCCATTGGATTATTGCAGAGATATCGTACCGAGTCATAGAATAGAACTCACTGAAGTATAACAAGTTGATAATAATTTTCCATTGAACTTTGAATGAATACACAATCTATAAATCTGAAACTTTATACCCTATCATTTTTATGTTGTTAATTTTGGAACATATGATTTAGAACTTATAAAAAAAAAAGTCAAAAATTGCACTAAATAAATATTTTGAACAGAATTATATCAGTTGATTTATTTAGGTGGTTTTTTCTCTGGCGATTAATTGTATGATTACGAAATTTATAGACGAGTGTCTGCAAGTTGTTAGATTTTAAGGGTTTTAGGAATAATTGCGATACATTTTACATTTTTGAGGACGCAAGACTATGCATGTACTTGTGTATGGGAATGAATGTTGGGTTTGGAAAACCAAGCATAAAAAGCGTGTGATTGCTCTGATATTGTAATAAATGAGGTACGTAGAATAGATAAAAGGCAAGTGAGATGGTGAAAGAATGGTGTGAAAATGTGGAGCTGTCCTCGGAATAAATAGATAAATATAATTATGCGAAAGGAAAGTTCTGAGCAAGTGAAATAGAAGTGCGTGTATGAAGAATTTTAATGGAATAGAAAATTGTTGGAATGGCGAAATACTGTCAAAATGTGAATGAATGTAAAGGGTTTCCCTGTTAGGAATTGGAAGCTGTTCAAAGCGCAGTGTTTTGCTAGTCGCATTCAGTAAGAGTGAGCATATTTCAGGCATACGTTTACGAAATGTACCGGTGACATAAACAAATAAAATCGTCATTTGTCACTACGTATATCTACCCTTATCTATCCATTTCTCTGCCAACCAACATATGTAACTATCAACCATTCTGCTCTTGGAGATCTACCTGTTCATATCTCCAAATGTATATAATGTAATACTTACTCATTTACGTAATCTATAGTACATAACTTTTTTATCAAGATGCAAAAATGATTGGTACAAATAAATATAATAGATCTCATATCGATAACAAACTGACTGCGCGAAGCGATTGAGTTTTTACCGTACCAGAATATGTATTTTTATATCTTGATAGAAACCGTATTTTATAAATAGGAAATTAAACATACAAGGCTCACATTCTTCGTACTGGCTGACGCCATGAAAATTATTTTCCTCAAATATTTGTGGTATCCAATCTCCAGTTGCATGACATACTGCGGGACGCAGCAGAAAAATTTAATTATCAACTCCAGCGGCAAATATCTACAATCATTATACATAGTACCCAACGTCTAATGGACGCCAAAATCGATAAATAGTTGAAATTCCGCATTGGAGAAGTATATAGTATATTTGGCTTGCTTTATTTTTACATTCTACCCCACGAAACAATGCAGTTTGGACGTCATATTACATTGAATATTTTCAATATATTTTAACCGAGTTCTTGTACATATTATAAACGTAGAAGTTTATTTTTTAATTAAATTAATAGCTCATCTTACTATCAAAGTAAAGAATTTATTTTTTTAACTCTTCCACAAAGAACAGATTTTTAATTTAATTATATTTATATACAATAGTATGTGTATTTTACATAATTTTTTTATAATTGTGGAATATGCAAAGCGACTATTGAATGTGATTTGCAAGGAAATATTTATTGAATAAAATAATGGAAACGGGGTTTCTTTGTTCGATAATTTACAATTAGAATTCAAACACTAAGTAAATACAAAACTTTATCAATAAACCAACTAATTAAAAAAGCAGCAGGTTTTCTTTAGAAAACTATGCAGAACGCGAAATTTGACAGAGCTTTAATTATAAATGCCAAAGCGAGAAAAACGAATCATTGGAACTAAAGCTAGGGAAATACGGTTAACTATTTAATGGAACTTTGCGAGAATCTAAACGCAAGCTGTATAAAAAGAAACTTTCTTGTGCATATAAAACGTAAGAAAGAACCGTTACACCAGTGAGCAGAGATGACATCTGTAGGATTGTTTGAAAAGTGTATTTGCATGTACTGTCAACATGAACTCGTCTTATAATATCATCTATCTTACACATACACATAGTTGGAGATAAATGAAATGTCCTATAATACATCATGTCACTTAAACAAAACAGTATAACATTATGCATATTTCATCACATATATAGTTAATATGTGTATTCATTTATTTTATTATTTAGAAAATCTATTTTTAAGCAATTTAAAATAATCTTTAGTATATGTTCTAAAACATAAAACCATGGTGGCGTTTATATATCCACTTCTAATAGTAAACAACGGTAAAAATCCGGTATATCGTCAATTTTACCCGATAGCAGCAATAGCTAGCCAAAACTACACTTTCCCCTAACCAGTTGAAAATACAAGTCTAGAAAAGCTGGGAGGAAATGTAGGAATGAAAAATAGCATGTATTCCGCCCAGGCGCGGGTGGCCGATAAATTGGGAGCCTGGGGCACTGCGTGCAATTTTCTTGCATTGTTCCCCTATCCAAGCCACATAAAAAAAAACAAAAATTCTACTCATAAACTTATTTTTGATGCTATAACTCATTTTTATAGCACTACCAACCGCGTGTATGTTAGATAAACGTTTATAAAAATATTGAATTTCTGCATGCACTTGCTAAAGGACACAAATTCATTTTCACATTTTGAAATTCCATTCAAAATTTAAATTAATAACTTTCAGTATGTCTAAAATATAAGTTTTTTATTTTCTCAATTTTAAAGCAGGAATTTACAAAATCCGAAATGAAAATACGCTAAGATGACGGAATGAATTGTGGAATTAGAGTTTCAGTTAAAAATAATTCTAGGTAACCATTTAGTAACCCATAGTAACCAATTTCATTTGGTTTTACTTATGTATGCTCTGGAGGACTGTACTCCGGTAACCTATACCTACTGAATACGTGAATGTGGCAAGGTAGATTATAACTATATATGTAGAGTTATTTGAAGGTAAAATGAAGTGATTTTGTGTGTTTAGTAACGACATACGCTATAACGTGCGTATGCAAACAAGGAAAACAAACCCTCTTTTAATATCGGATTAAATCCAGCTCGACTGGAAACAAATATTTACAATCGTTATACATATTTGAAAATATGTCGATTGGTATATTATGTGAGTTTTTTGATGCTAGAATCTATAAACGATGTAGATTACCGATATTACCGAAGATTACCGAAGATTTAGTTGGTTTTTATTATTGAAAAATGTTTGAAATGAACGTAAGATCGAGGATTGGTAAAAGATATGAATTCAGTTAATTTGTAGGATTTTGAACTACATAAAGCATTCGTTCATGCATCTGTATCTTGCTCTAAATCCAAAATTTTACCCAGAAAATGATAGTCGTCGCCTGCTCGCTCGTAAGATTAACATTTGTCGCTTCTTCTTCTCTGAAGATACTGAACTGATTGTCACCAAATTTGATGTACATAATAATTGGGTATATAATTCATACTGCTCGCATTTTAAATCTACTAGGTGCTTTATTCTCATAATTATTTTATTTTATTCTAAGTAATGACCTTAAATATGTACTTTACAATTATGTATCAATAAAATCTACAATTAACTAAAATAATATTTTGATCAAAAATAGAAATTTACGCAGTTAAAAAAATATTTAATAATTGTCTAAACATTGATGTGATGTTACTGGTGATATCGACTATTGCATTTCTGACATACAGTAATTGAAATGGATAAAATCCATTTCAATCAAAAGCTGTCAATATGTCAGTGATATGAATAGCTGATAATAGTACAGATATTGTTTAAATAATTCGCCGTGCCAAGTTTTAAAACAGCAAATGCTTTTTTGTGTGCAATGCATATAAAAGTTTAAATTGTTACGTCAAACATGGTTTTTTTGTTTTGTTTTCTTTTTAAGTAAGTTAACATTATGTGAACATATATATCCTTAGAGTTGGTAATAATTTTCAATAATCCTCCCACAGTAAACTGTATAATAATTACTTTCAACTTAAGAAAACAAAAACGAATACATTCGCTAAATTATACTAGATTAAGCGTTCGTAATTAGCAAAAACTTAAGTGCACTAATAAAGTTAGAATACGCGCTTTAGCTCTAGAAATGCGAGCACTAGAATAAATTCATGTCAACAAACACCAAACCAACCTAGCCAGCAACTACTGAAAGCAGAGTAATGTAAAAAACAAAAAAACAAAAAATCTTAAAGTTACGCCGTTGCAATAACGAGAGATTGAGCAGTGCTTTCGTTGGCTTTCGGCCAGAAGCTCCCATAATGTCCTTAGGTTTTGGTCACTCATCATTTGCGACAGCGACCAAAGGAGCGCTCCACTGTCGCCAGGAACGCCAGAAAATATTTATAGCGCCGTCCCTGCTTAAATTATCGTCTCGATTAAACGCGCTCTCAAACAGAGAAAAAGTTGATAAAATAAAAGAGAAAAGTCTCGAAAACAAGTTATATTTGATAGTTTTTAAAAGTTCGTATAGACGTAATTTTACATTTATCAAATGCTTTAAACGGTGTTCACTTAAATAATGTTATTACTTTAACGATTTTTAATAGATGTATTCTTTACGTATTCGCGAGTAATAATATAAATAAAAATGTGCAAATTAAATAATTATTATAAATATATATCAGTCTCTAAAATAAGTTGTATTTTATAAATATTTTTTTATATCAAAGGCAATGATACAAAATTATATACTCGTATATTTAGATTGTTCAATAAATCATTTCAAAAAATTCGACTAATCTCGTATGATAAATAATTGAATACATGATTCATGCGTGTACATGTGCCGCTTTGAGTTTAAGACATATTGCTCCAATAACTCATAAGTGTTATGATAGAGGGCTAGACGATCGAGTACGATGAGATTTATATCTACATGTATGTATACACACATGACGTATGCGTCTTGTGCGAGATTGTCGATATTAGCTTCTGAAGATATATTTAAAACGACAAGGAATCCAGTGACAGACACATATAAATTGACTTACGCATTTATGAATATTCGTCTCATCGATTTCATACAAAATTAGAACGCCCGGAACACATACCTGCAACAGAAAAAAAGATTTAGATTTCATGGAAAAAATATTATACAATTAATAAAAATAGTACTTTTGAATCTTTAGTAACAAATAAATTTCGTACAATATAGACATAAGCTAGATGTTTAGTAGCCAATAATCATTTTATTTGTAGCGCGGAAAAGTAATTTTCACGTAATTGAACAAATTACCGTAATAACAATTCAGTGAAACGATATTTCGTTTTCGTAGCATCTCGCTAACTATGTGATAGTCTGCGAGTTCTTAAAATTGAAATCTACGACTTTGCCGCTACCAAAATAGGGGGGAAATATTTCTGTTGCAATTGATTTCAATGAGGTTAAAGTTAAACCATGGGTTTATTACACAAAATAGTTATTTTAAATGCAATTTCGAAAATATATGCTGTCATAAGATTAAAATCAACCATATCCATTTGGTTTTAATACGTTCATGAAAATTTTTCATTTCAGATCAAAATTGATTAAATTTAAAATTCAAATCAAATCATGATGATTTAAATTGAATCAAATTTATTCTCTACTAAATATCTGTTTTATACAAAGTATTTATTTATTAAAGTACAATTAAAATTAAAAATAGTTCATAAATTGTGGCAGGAATTTAATCTTCCAGATTAAATGATTTTTTCATCAAATCATGAATCAAGTTAATTCAATGTAAATAACTGGTACTTAAATATTTGTTGATTGTTTCAAAGTAATATTTTGGAAATACACAGACATGAATATTTCTTAATGTCATTTAGATGTTACTCCAACGAACTGGCATTAATAATTTCGTCGTTGTAATTATCTCATATACATACATACATACATCGTTCAATTTTGCGCATTCGTCAAAAGAAGGTTCGGTTGAGGAGCCATCAAAGAATTAATTAAATTACTCAACATTTGTAGACACACTCACGCATAAATTTAATTGATAATAATTCTGTTTTGGTACTCTAATTTTTGGTACAATTAATTTTAACTAAGATCTCAATTCAAATAAAGAATTGCCTTCCAAAAAAATGCAAAAATATCAAATTTATTAAATTTTTACATAAACCACTTATAGTTGTTTCGAAATAAAATATTGTCTATTCATCATTTATAAATAAATAGGAGTACTATTAGAGAATGTTAGAACTAAAGTAGGTGACAGTACACACACAATCCCTAAATGTAATTTCCTGAGTAATTAATAACATTCATATCTTTTCCTCCTGTTCTCCATCCCTCCGCCATCCTCTGTATATAATTATTTCACCCTGTTGTGCTTTCGTCAGTCATTTATGAAAGTCTTGAAAACACCTCTAGTATACCTCTATATTCTATAGTGTAGTTGCACCTGCGCTAGGAGGAATGAGGAGTGAATGGGAGGGGGGTGATTTATCAGAGCACGGTTGAGAGAGGGGGCGTTATGGGAGTACGCAGGTGTATGGTACCGCGGAATTGTGTGTCGACACTTGACAAATAGAGGAAACTGTCAGGACGACCGCAATGCACGAGTGACGCCCCAAAAGCTCCCGAACGAACGAACAAACGCCGATACACTACTCCGGTAGTTCCCGTGTTCGTACACGTACGTCAGCTGACAAGTCTATATAATTAATATTTTTCATCTCAATTCAAAATGTTTTTTTTTAGAGTACATAAACCATTTATATAAATAAACATTTTTTATTTTATTTACATATACACCAACAGATATCCTGGCGAAAATTCAGAGGTGATTAAAACGAATATTTCCGTTATTTAGATGCTTTTATTGTAATGTCTTTGCAGTAGTATGTATGTGAGAAAAAAAAATGTAAAACTCCTTAAACTGCGTCTGATATTTTGTAAATTGAATTATATAAACAGTTCCTGCGTACGAATCATAATTGTGATGGATGTGCCTTCATATTTTACTGTTATGTACCAGGGGCAATTCAAGACGCTTCGTTGAAATTTAATAAACAATATGCATATGCTAGTGCACCGGCAGGAAACAAAATGAAGTCGTTTCCTTCCGCAATTTCGAAGCTCCCCCTCAACAATGTGCAACCAAAAGGCATGGTGTCTTACACTTCTCCTGAGACAAGCATTGCCATTGGCGTCACTCAAACTTTAGACATATCATCGAATATAGTTCCCTTAAACAACACAATATGTTGTCAATACGAAGGAAGCTAGTTGATTGAATTTTGAATACATATGTGAAATAAAAACGAAACATAGAAAATAGAAATATGACTCGCTTGAAGACATTTCCACTACGCGACTTGCTCATTTATCTAACGTAGTTGAACTTGTTCAACAGAAAATCTCGTTTACGACAAAACCTTAACGACAAACCAGCAATAACTAGATTTTTTTAAAGACACCATCATTATTTAGTTAACAGTTGAGAAGTTATTGCGGCTACGTAAAGTTTTGGCTAAGAAGTTGGACACTGGTAATTGATGAGCACTTACGCAAACAAACTAAAATAATAGCGAGATACACACTCACATATATATGCAGCTAGAGAGAAAAAAGGGAAACCGAGAAAAACATAAGTCGTTTCCAAGGGAGGAGAACGTATGTGATAGTGATAAATTAATGGTGAAAAGGAAGCAGAAAATAAGAGAAAACGACACGGAGTGAGAACGCGCAAGAAGGAACGAACGATACATAGGAAATAATGGAGTAATCAGTGAGATTCGTTTCTTAGGGCACGCAAGACGGTGTTGGTCGGCGATCGTTAATCTGGAAACCGTCGTCAATGTGGAATACTCGCCTATTGGTCATATACTGTATTCCACCTTGTGATCTAAATTTAAAGAATGAACCAACAAATAATTGAATATTCGTTTGTTAATCATAACAATTGAGTATTATATTAATCTTGTTTATTGACTAAAGTTTTTAAAATATTTATTAACTAGTACATAATTCTTAAAAATATCCTATATTTTTATAGGTGAAGATTCGAGAGAAAAAAACAACATTTTGTGAAAGTGTGTCTTTTATCTTGTGGAATAAACTATATCAAATGCCGAAAATCGCCCCTTACAAACAAATGTCCATTTGTATCATCCCTCTCTGAATATTTAAGGCGTTTCGCTTTACCACTTTACAACACGCAATCGTATCCTCAGATTAATTACGTACCATCTACTAACAGTGTGAAAAGTAAAAGATTGACTAACGACCCGACATTTATTCTTTGAGCAAACCACCCTTGGTTTTCTCAAAGAACAAACCTGATGAAAAATATCTACTAGAAAATCAAATGAAACTAAAATTGATATTATTTTTATTTGTATAATTCTACATATAGTAATAACAGTTTAAATAAACATTAAAATTGTCTTCGTTTGTTAGACTAAGCTACCCCATATTACAGTGTGCTTTTAATAGCGAACACCTGATCTTTCAATTTCAACGTTCAAACAAACAAAACTTTCCATTCGTCTTTACAAAGTTAGAATCCGCACGAGAACTTTTATCCAAACATGATAATACTTTAAAATATAACGGTTTATCATTACTCCGGCACATAGTTTAGAAAACTTTGCCGCAAATTCCAGTGGAGTCACATTTTTAACACTAGTTATCAGCTAAAAGTTAAAGCCGTGTTATCTATGCAGATAATAGGCACCCCTCTGGTTTTTAAGCTTGACTAATGCAGAAAATAATAGTTGTTTCAGTTGTAGTTATCTTTACCACCAGAAGGTTGCATTTACCGCAATGGTGATATCAGTTGAGATTGTCTTCTTTATTTATTACGTATATACCTCGCTATATACTCACCTTCTACTTCATTTACAACCATAACTAATAACCAAATAACGACACACACATACATACACACATTCAAACATACTGAAAGACGATATTTCAAAAGTAATCAGTTTTGATTCAGGGAAGGTCAAAAGATACATAAGTATATATTTTCTCAGAATTGCAGCATATCATTTTTAGGAGTCGTAAAGAATGTTAAGAACGAAATGTATGGTTTAAAATACAAAATAAATACGCCCTTTGGGCATACCAAAATTTCAGCTCTAATTTATGTTAATCATATATCATCCTTATATGTAACCTACAAATCCACTAAAATATAGGTGAGGTAACGACAACAATTCGCCTCCAGAACAGAATTGGGTCGCTTTAAACGTACGTCGTTTAATAGTGGTCATACATCAAGTATCTCCGTACTAACATAAGTGCGCCACCATCCCTATACCGTATAGTTCGCTCCACAAACCCATTTGTAGTAGTAATTAAAGGTGGGCATCATGTCGGTAATATAGGAGGCTGTGTAATGCGGGCAGTCAACCCCACAGGGGGTCCGAAGCGTTGCTTTTTAATTAATTGCAGCACGCGACGCGACGAGACGCCTTTATTCAACAACACACGACCGAGCGTCGTATCGTGTCGCGTCGCCGTCGCGTCGCGGTGAATAGATGCCGTGCTGTAGTCCCTGCGGTCGTCCTCTCTCATACAATCAACAACCACCACGCTGGGAACACTCTCAGTAATCTTCACTGCTGTATTTCACGCCGAAGCACATTTGTTTATTGGTAAAAAAGCAAGAACAACACGTGTAAACCTATTTGACTATAAATTTTCTGAATATATTTTTTTTGCATTTATTATTTCGATATGGTGATAAGTTCTTGGCAAATGTGTTTAAGTCAGTTTTTATCACGAAAAACGAAAGGAATTCGCCTGCTCGCGAATTGTTCATTAGATATAGGGTAGAAATCAAGTCTGAATATTTTTGAAATCTGTCTGTCTGTGTGTATTTATTTTTGAACTAAAAGTTAAAGATTTATCTAAAATAAAAATAATATTTTGTTTACTATGGTCTCTTATATATTGTTGTATCTTAAAAATTACTTTTTAAAAATAAAACAATCACCGACGCTGTAATACAAATATCTGCAGTGTCATGCACCGAACTTTCTTATACGCATATGGGTTAAACCACATCGTAGTTACATTATTTTTCTAATTTATAATATTTGTTCTAACCTTTAGATCGCTTGTACACTAAATATATTTCTTAGAATAAATATTAAATGTCAAACTTCAAATTATTTAAGTCTATTTTGTTAAACAATTGACAGGCGCAAATGATACGATTTATAAAAATATATATAATAAACAGAAATTTATTTTGAAACCAGTACTTTTTTTGGAAAAAAGATTCAAACAAAAGTTGTGCTAAATATAAATACCATTAATTTTTGTTCACGAAAATTTTCTGTAACTGTAACCATTTTTGAGTAATTGAAGAAACTGCAAAAAAGGACTAGAGTAAACATGCATTTCCGGTTGGAATATGCTTTTCAAAAATAGGAGGTTTTCGTGCCAGGCACATACAAGTCTTAAGTTTAAAATTTCATAATTTTCCCTTTAGCCGTTTGGGCTGTAGAGCGCTCACATACACACACACACACACACACACACACACACACACACACAGACGGACGTCATTCCAAAAATAGTTGGAATCGATTCAGGGAAGGTCAAAACGTATATTTCCGTTAAAATCTCGAGATCGAAATTTTTCATGATTACAATACTTACTTATACTGCGTATAAGAAAGTAAAAACACCCTCGAAAAATCTCCATAACGACATTTTCTCAAACATACAATCGCATAAATATGTATGTATGTATGTGCATACACACTTAGATTCAGAAATAAAAAACAAAATCTATAGAACAACAGTTGTAGGAAAATTGTGTATATGCCCGCGAGCTGTCTAACAATAGTGCACTATAGATGCGAGCTGTGATGTCGGGGGTGACCAGGCCACCACACACTCGGAAATTGTGGCTGGGCATGACGAGGAGGTTCCGGCCTCGGGCAGCTATTCACTCGCTCTCTCGAGATCGAGATGAAAACTGCCGAGTGCCCAAGCCCAACCAACTGGTGCCAATGGCTTGTTTCATTCTCAGTTTTGTATACATCTACATGTCTATGCATCAATTTGTTTGCTCGTATACATTTGTGAGTATGTGTATTCTGATGGTGTATGTATGTGTGTGTGTGTGTTTGTTCAATGTCCGAACATTTTATGTCAATGTGTAAAGTTTAGATAAAGTTAAGAACAGTTACGAATTTGAACAGTTTATTTCCCAAACTAAAGCATGCGAATCGATGGGTGCATTGCTTGTTAATCAAAGTTGTTGCAATTATTATTTACTCATTTTACCAAAAAAAAAAAATTGTTTGGAATAGATTTATTATTTTCTTATACGAAGTTTTGCAATCATAAAAAAAATCAATCTCGAGATTTTAACGAAATTATATCTTTTGACCTTCCCTGAATCGAGTCTGACTATTTTTAGAATTACGTGTATCTGTGTAAGTACGCGCGCGCGCGTCTGTATCTGCATGTGTGTGTGCGAGTGTGTGTGTGTGTTTGTTTGTGTGCGTGTGTGTGCGAGTGAGTGGGTGAATCATTTTGGATTATTATTTTCGAATGAACACATAAAAAGGGTTTATTTCTTGTAAAGGAATTTGTAATGATACTTATTCAGCGATATTATCTATATGTTTTGTTTCTACCCAAAACCGTCCTAGTATAGAAAATCTATATTTAAGTACTGTAGCAGTCGCGGCTAAACATCGATAACAAAGGAATAGCATTTCGCAGCATGCGAAATGTCCTTCATAGATAAATAAAAATGTAAAATTAGTTTCACCAGCTAGAGAAACTTTTAACTATTGTAGTCTGTGAAGCAAGTCATAAAAGATTTTAAACGTTAAATAAATATATATATATAAATGGTTTTATGAGTACCAATATTCCGGGAAGGTTTGGAGTTATTTTAAAGTTCTTTGGTTGTTATTTTCTTTTCTCTACTCTAGCTGTAAGTAGCCTTGGAATAAACAACCCTAAGAAGGTCACTCACTTCTAGGTTGTGGGAGGTACACGATATTTCACCCACCAATAGTAGAAGTAAACTTTAAGCGAGAATTTGATAAACCAATGAAAAATGTTAAAAACAGATAGTTTGAGTAACCCAAAATTGTAAGGGATAAATTTTACCCTTGGCTGAAACAGATTATTCTTGGCAGTGAAGTTTGAGCTCTTCAAGCAACAAGTTGTACGCTTAAAGTCGATAGTTAAAAGTGGTTTAGCTAATATTAATTAACTTGAAATTGTAATTGTTTCCTTAGTAAAAAGTGTATTGTAAAGTGCGAAATGTACAGTAAGTAACTTTTAAGTGTATTAATAAATAGAACCAATTTTATATGCCAAAATCGAATCGTATATTATCAAAGAATTAATCTTTCGCCCAACCAAGTCCTGCATTTGTCATTGTGTGAATTCAGTTAAATAATTATAACAACGTGTTCTCAACGAGTTGCTATCTTCAATAGTAACTCGAATAAACTCTTACCATTAAGAGAAGAAGAGAAACTTGTAAAATTTAAATTGTTATAACTGGTGGCAGCTAATACGGATACGAATTCAAATCAGTGTTCTAATACAAATAAATATTCAAAATGCCTGACCAATACAATACTGGAATTGCCGCGGATGCTATGGCTTCAATTACCGGTGTAATAAATAAAATTCCAAAATTTACGGGAAGCAAAGATGACGTTACAATTAAAGAATTTTTAAGTCAAGTAGAGAAAGTTAGTAAAATTGGAAATTGGACCGTTCCAAATACCATCGAAATAGCTAAGATTTGTATGTCTGGTGAGGCAAGGGTTTTTGTTGAATCTCACCCAGATACAAAAGACACGCATTTATGGGAAACATTTCGTAAACATTTATTAGAAAGATTTGCACCCAAAGATACACATGCACTTATTGCTAAAGAATTTCATCGGTGTATTCAGAGAACCGGCGAAAGTATTATTGAATACACAACTAGATTGCGATGTATCGGCTATCAATTATATAATCCTGCATCCACTCAGGCAGAAAAACTATTAATAGAAAAAATATTAGATCAACGTCTGTTAGATCAATTTCTGGAAGGTCTACTACCCTCTTTTCGTCGAACTGTACTTTTAAGTAATCCAGAAACACTCAAAGATGCAATTAGTGTCGCAACTAAAATTGAAAATGTTGAAAAACAATTAGGAACATCTGAAGTAGATAAATATAAGTATGATCAAAATGATATAGTCGCAGCAGTTATTCAAAAGTTATCCCAACCGTCGCAAAATAGAGTCAATCACCAAAGTTTTAATCCCCAGCAAAATTATACCCATGTAAATCAACATGAGCAATTCAGTAATTATCAGCCTATGCAAAATAACTTTTCAAATCAAAATTCATTTCAGATGCCCGGTAATATGTTTCAAAATGCTTCTGGTAGTCAGTTCAGCAATCAAAATCCGCAAAATATGTCGTATCAAAATTATCAACATTCGGGAAACCAGTTTAATAATCAGAATTTACAAAATCAATCAAATCAGAATGGATATCAAAATACAAATTTTAGAAATTTTAATAATCGCCAGAACCATAATGTTCCGAGACATGTAAACCGAATATATAACAACCCAAATGCTTCAACTACGCAACCACGGTTATACAATAATAATTCAAATAGATATAATAGGCAACCAAATAATATGTACAAAGACAAAATGTGTTTTAACTGTGAAAGAATGGGACATATTGAACGCTGGTGTCCAGAAAATAATGTTGCGTCGCAAACAAATGCGTCAGTGATAACCTGCACGCGTTGTAATAAAATTGGTCATAATAGATCAAACTGTCGTGTTAAAATTACCCATACTCAAAATGCGAGTCCTTTAAACTACAACCAGTCGTCGGTTGTAGCCCAAAATCCGACGGCTTAATTAATATTGATGTAACACGAGATATAGTACCGGCGATTCCAGATAACAAAACAGGAAATAAAGTTAATTTTGTAATCGATAATAATTTAGTAGATTTTTTATTAGATACCGGTGCTAGTATTAGTATTGTAAAGAAATGTGTTTTAAAAGGGCAAAAGATAATTCCTGTAAGTAAAAATCGATTAATAGTTGGCATATCAGGACAAGCGCTTCCTGTAATTGGTAGCGCAAATATAGAAATTGTTTTTAAATGTAGCAAAATAAGTCATAATTTTATAGTATGTGAAGATAATTTACCTCTATCCACCAGTGGGTTATTAGGATTAGATTTTTTGAGAAAATATGGCGCGGAAATCAGTTATCTTCATAATAATCTTACATTAGGAAGTGAGTCTTTTCAGATAGCTACAGTTACAGCAGGTAATGTTCCGGAAAAGAAGGAACCATCGAAGAATTTTCTTGAAAAAATAGTTTCTGCATCGCACGTTGAAAACCAATCAACACTGTCTGTGTCTGGTTCAACGTCATGTTCGGAAGTACTAAATGAAGAAGAAATAAGCAAAACGAGCACTGTAAATCATGCGCTATTTGGTTCAGCGCGTCGTACAGCCGTTCATCAGAACAAGAAATTTGTGGACACGCAGTTAAGCGTAGTACGTACAAGTGTTGTTTTAGAAATTCCGCCTAGAAGTGAAGCATTCTGCTTTGGAGTTAGAGAAATCTCGCAAGAAGAATCCGGGTTTGTTTTAATCGAACCAGTCGAGATACTCGTACACGGGGTAATATCAGCACGAATCCTAGCACGGAATACTAAGTTTATTCCAATAAGGTTATTAAATGTAACCCAAAAATCATTACTAATACCAAGCAAGACAATTATTGGTTTCGACATCCGAGTAACGGAAGATGAAATAGCGAAATATTCTGATAAAATTATGAACATTAAAACATCATCATACGGAGAACTATTCGATATAAAACATTTGAAACCTACTGACCAAATTCGCCTAACAAATTGTCTGAAGGAATATGAGGATATATTCATGTTTTCGGGTATAAAACTAGGATGTACCTCCAAAATTGAACACCGAATAATTACCGAAGACGTACATCCAATAGCCAAAGTTCCGTACCGAGTACCACATGCACAAAAGGAAATCCTAAGCAGTAAAATAAACGAGTTGCTGAACGATGGAATTATTGAGGAATCCGATTCACCTTGGTCAGCGCCAGTAGTCCTCGTAAATCGCGCTATGTCAGATGGTAGCACGAAGGTAAGATTGTGTATTGATTTCAGAGCTCTCAATAAAGTTACAAGAAAAGACTTCATGCCATTACCTAATCTTCAAGAGACTCTTGAGCAATTGGGCAATGCTACATTATTCACGACCTTGGATTTGGCAAGCGGATACCATCAAGTTTCAGTAGCGGAACAAGACCGAGAGAAAACCGGATTCAGTACTCCTTGGGGTCACTACCACTGGAATCGTATGCCGTTTGGTTTATGCAACGCACCAAGTACATTTCAACGGCTGATGAACTGTATTCTTAGTGGACTAACAGGAGAACAATGCTATGTGTACCTAGATGACATCATAATATTTAGCCGGAATGATGTTAACGAGCATTTAAAAAAATTAAGGAATGTTTTCGATAGATTACGTAAACATAATTTAAAATTAAAACCAGATAAATGTAAATTCATCAAATCCGAAACCACGTATCTGGGTCATATTATCTCAGGAGAAGGTGTAAAACCTGATCCAGGAAAAATCGCAGCTCTTCAAAAATATCCGATTCCAAAATCAGTGAGAGACATTCGAGCGTTTATCGGGTTAGTTGGTTTCTACAGAAGATTTATTCATAGATTTTCTGAAATAGCAAAACCGCTTACTATGCTAACACAAAAGGACCAATCGTTTGTGTGGAACGCAGAACAGCAAGAAGCGTTCGATACACTACGTCAACATATCTGTAAGAGCCCTGTTTTGAAATATCCTAACTTTAATGAAACTTTCTTCTTAGCTACCGATGCTTCGGAAAGTGCACTGGGAGCCGTATTGAGTCAGAGAATTGATGGTCATGAACATCCAATAGCTTACGCCAGCAGAACACTCAATAATGCTGAAACCAAATACAGTACCACCGAGAGAGAGTGTTTGGGTATCATTTGGGCCGTAAAATATTTTCGATGTTATCTTTATGGTAAGAAGTTCATTATCTTAACCGATCATAAACCTCTCAAATGGCTGATGAAGATAAAAGACCCAAGCAGTCGCCTTTCTCGTTGGGCGTTAACGATAGCCGAACATGACTTTGAAATCATACATAGACCCGGAAAAGAAAATGCAAATGCTGATGCGCTATCTCGGATCACCGTTGGACATATTGATGAGATCGAACCCATTTGGGATCGCGAGCAAATAAAAGCAGCTCAGCAGCAAGATCCAGAACTGATCAAACTGTTAAACAAAACAAACAACGGAGACCAAGGTAATGAATTTTTTTTTGATAACGACGGCTTATTGTACAAGTTAAGGTCACTGGATGAGCGTGAAGATCGACTATGCGCACCATCTTTGATGATTAACAGAATTATGAAGATGTACCATGATTTACCACAAGCTGCACATCAAGGATTCGAGAAAACATTATCCAGCATTAAACGGCAGTTCTACTGGAAGAACATGTCTACAGCCATCAAAACCTACTGCCAGGAATGCAAATCTTGTAATCAGCGAAAAACATCTCCTCATCTACGGCCAGCACCACTTCAACGATTCCCAGAGGTCCTCAAACCTTTTGAAAGAACGTCAATGGACATAGTTGGACCTTTTGTTCGTAGTAGCCAAGGTAATCGCTATATTCTTACATTTCAAGATGCATTTTCACGATACCCGGAGGCGATTGCTCTACCCGACCAGAAGGCTGAAACGGTAGCAAAAGCATTCGTGACGGAAATTATAGCTCGACACGGGGTTCCACGACAACTTCTCACTGACAAGGGAAGTAATTTTCTATCGGATATGTTTGCTCAAGTATGTAAGTCATTACATATACGAAAATTACAAACTACCGCGTATCATCCGATGTGCAACGGACGTTTGGAACGCTTTCATCGAACACTGAAAGATTGTCTCTCACATTATGTACAAAAAGATCAGTCAGATTGGGATCAATGGCTGCCGTATGTACTCATGGCGTTGAGAAGCTCTACTCATGGCGCCACTGAAGAAACGCCATTTTTTCTTCTGCACGGTAGAGATTTCGAAATGCCTTTTGAAGACGTACTTAAAGCACAACGAACCAAGTATAATGTGGATTCAAATTACTGTACTGAGATGAAAGCCCGACTTCACGATGCATATACCGTGATCAGAGAAAAATTAAAAAGAACTGCAGATAAAGCCGAAAAACAATATAACAAGAAATCCGCACCAGTCAAACTAACCGTTGGAGATTATGTCCTTCTCTTTGACAGCACTACTAAGCCTGGGTTGTCTCGCAAATTAGAGAAACCATGGATTGGCCCATATAAAATTATAAAACAAACAAGTCCAGTAAATTTTGTTATTAAAAATGTAAGTACAGAAAAAGAAGCAGTGGTACATGCGAACCGACTTAAAATATACATGTCCAAAATTGCCGAAGCACCAAAGAAACCAACGGATACTCCAATTATTGTCCCTAATAAAAGTGATTTATTAAAACATTTCGATTTACCACCGATACCACAGCACTTACAGCAAGTTGAAAATCTGGGACCTATCGATCCTGATAATTCAGATTCTATCACTAGTAACATCGAATATGGAGATACAGATAGTGATAGTAACGAAACTGACGACGATGGTGATGACCCACAAATTAACAAGCATCTAACACGTAGTTCAGGACGACCACCTGATATACCTTGGATATCAACAAGTCGGATATAATTATTTAATTGTATACAGCAATGTTCTGGCTGCTAGTAACCACGACTCCAACAAGAGCACAAGGTAAACCTATGCTGGATAAAGGATTGGTCTTCATTCGAGAAGAAGAGATATTGTTGACGGGTGATAAATGGATTCTAACTACCGACTTCGATCTCTCCAATGTAAAATCAACCTTGGAAGATTTTATTGACATATTAGATCACATCATGGTATCCGACCTAGAGCTAGACAATGATATGGAATTATCTCTCAAGAATACTCTAAGAGAAATTGTAAGTAAAGAAATTAAAATTATTAGAAGCGATATTAGTAAATTAAATTCAAAATTTAGTCATATAATAAGAACTGTTGCTCCCTATGAGAACGTTCGCTCAAAAAGAGGACTGATAGACATAGGCGGCAATATTTTGAAATTCATGTTTGGTACTGCAGATAATAAAGATTTAATAGATTTAAATGACAAAATTAATAACATCACTACAACAAACGATGGAATTTTAAATTTGATGAACGAGCAAGTAACAATTATCAAAAATTTACAAGAAAACAAAAATAGAACTAATTCTAATCTTGATAAAATGGAAACCATTGTAGCTTTACTAACGAGTAGGATTGATCTACTCGCTAACGATTCAAATGCACAGAAAGAATCATCGCAGATAAAATTTGTGCAAATGATTAATATTAATTCAGCAATGCGAACTGTAGAGTATTTGTTGAACGATGTAAAGGAAAACATAGCCGATCTTGGCAATGCGTTGGAAGCAACGGCCTTAGGCAAACTCAGTCCAATATTTATAAACCCCTCATTACTACAGATTGCTCTTAAAACAATTCAAGATCATCTTCCTGCAGGACTTTCTCTTTTAACTTCACTTTTTGACAAAAATGTTTACATTTATTATGACATCGCGATAGTACGAGCAGCTTATTTTAATAATACAATCAGAATATTTGCTGAAATACCCTTGAAAGCCCCTGGAAGATATTTTACAATTTTTCGGGCATTACCGTTACCATACGATTCGGGAAACGCGCATACTAAATTGTACATCTCGACCCGATTTTCTTATCTCGCAGTTTCAGAAAATAATCAGTTATACTTCGAATTAGAAACATCTGATCTAATACAATGCCAAAACGGTTATATCAAAATCTGCCCACCTACTCGAACAATACGTCGTATTTCTGACAATTCCTGTTTGTCATCGCTATACATTGGCAATCTTGAAGTAGCTAAAGAAAAATGCGATCACATGATTACCCGAAATAGTCGATCGGTGTGGTATCGCGCTAGAAATACAAATTCGTGGATTTTTAGTGTTGATCGAGACATTTTAACTTTTAATTGTGCAGATAAAATTGGCTATAATACCAGCGGTAAAATAGTAAGTGGCACTGGAATTTTGAATATTCCCTCAGCGTGTATAGTGCATGGGCCAAATTATATACTTTTACCGCATTCATTTACAAATTCAAAAATAAATTCCAATCAAATTAATATCGTCATTCCACCTGTTGATGCAAATATAACAAATATAGCAAAATTTCAGAACGTATCAGGTTCTAATGAAGAAATACTCGAGCTTTTAAATACATTAGATACCGAGACTCTGTGTAGCAGTTTGGCAACAGCATATAAAGAAATTAAGAGACGGAAAAGTACAAAATTTAACTCACTCATTTAGTTATGGTTTTGTAGCTTTAATCATTCTTGTTATAATCATCGGGGGCATATTTAAATTTAAAAAATATTTATGCCAAACATATTTTAAGAAAGATCGTCAATCTCAAGATGTTATAGAATTACCAGTAGTTTCATCGGCTCCAGTAGATAAAGCTAGAACGCGACTTCTTCCTGTATATTGAAATAATATAATTAATTCGATCGGATACCAGGTCCATAAATTGTTAGACTTAGGAATTTGACGCTCCTATCCGTTGGTAGTCAACCAACATCTTTCGCGTGATATTATCTTTGGTACTTTTGTTGGGAACTCGCGTAAGATTTTGGTGAACTAATTTTAAAAGGAAAGCTCAATGTAATAATCTAATTTAAAAAAAAAAAAAAAAAAAAATTGTTTTTATTGGCATATAATTTGGATAAGGCAACTGTTTGTGGTTACAATTGGGATTTAAAAAAAAAAAAAAAAAAAAAAACACATTTATATACATATAATTACTTTATTTTATTTATTATTATTTTATTTTATTTTATTTTTGTGTGGGACAAAATACTGCGTAAGTTTTCATTGTTTTAGCTAGCGCTGTTATGACTCCACCAACGTGGGCCTCCAACCATTAAACAACCAGTGTAATCCACCATAAAAAGTCTTTGCTATTTCACATAACACGAGTCCTGACTAATAGTTGGCGTTTTGAACCAAGTATTGGACATACCATACACCTACCAAGCTCGATAAATTGGTCAACACAAAGTAAAAGATCGTGGATGAGATGAATTGCATAAAGCACTCGCCGATTGTGGACATGGACAAGAGAACATATAATCCATCTTAGGAATATATGTTCAAGTTTAAGGAGGAAGGAGTTGTAGCAGTCGCGGCTAAACATCGATAACAAAGGAATAGCATTTCGCAGCATGCGAAATGTCCTTCATAGATAAATAAAAATGTAAAATTAGTTTCACCAGCTAGAGAAACTTTTAACTATTGTAGTCTGTGAAGCAAGTCATAAAAGATTTTAAACGTTAAATAAATATATATATATAAATGGTTTTATGAGTACCAATATTCCGGGAAGGTTTGGAGTTATTTTAAAGTTCTTTGGTTGTTATTTTCTTTTCTCTACTCTAGCTGTAAGTAGCCTTGGAATAAACAACCCTAAGAAGGTCACTCACTTCTAGGTTGTGGGAGGTACACGATATTTCACCCACCAATAGTAGAAGTAAACTTTAAGCGAGAATTTGATAAACCAATGAAAAATGTTAAAAACAGATAGTTTGAGTAACCCAAAATTGTAAGGGATAAATTTTACCCTTGGCTGAAACAGATTATTCTTGGCAGTGAAGTTTGAGCTCTTCAAGCAACAAGTTGTACGCTTAAAGTCGATAGTTAAAAGTGGTTTAGCTAATATTAATTAACTTGAAATTGTAATTGTTTCCTTAGTAAAAAGTGTATTGTAAAGTGCGAAATGTACAGTAAGTAACTTTTAAGTGTATTAATAAATAGAACCAATTTTATATGCCAAAATCGAATCGTATATTATCAAAGAATTAATCTTTCGCCCAACCAAGTCCTGCATTTGTCATTGTGTGAATTCAGTTAAATAATTATAACAACGTGTTCTCAACGAGTTGCTATCTTCAATAGTAACTCGAATAAACTCTTACCATTAAGAGAAGAAGAGAAACTTGTAAAATTTAAATTGTTATAGTACCCACGTAAAAATAACCGATATGACGCAAAGCAAAAAAAAAAAAAATGATTAATTTATTTTTTATGCTAGTATTACACGTTTTATTTCAAATAAAAATATCGTTATGAGATTCACTGTTTCATGCTTAATCATATTTATTTTACAAATTTTTCGTTGCCATTCATCGTTTGGTAATTTTTGAATAAAAGCGTAGAATTTCGAGAATGCGAAACAATAGGAAATTTATCGCTTGCGCTCAAGTTTTATTCTTACTTTAATATAATTTTGAAATTTCATTCTGGTACTAAGCAAGAGGAAATTCTACGGCCACTCTAATACGCAGACTACAAATATTATTATTTCAGATATTGTGCAAGGAATTTGTAAAAAAAACCATTTTATAGTTTTACAAATTCATATCTACCCCGCTATAAATTAAACATTTTCACCCCGCAAATGCTTCTTCGGTATATAATCCCCTTACGTAATAAATTTAAATACACTAATATTAAAATACCCAAAACACTACTTATTCACAATTTCCACATTAAATGTCAACGAAACCAAAACAAAAAGATATACAGCACAGTTTCGCGTATAATTCTTCATATTACGAATAAAAATCCCACGTGTGCTCGTATCAAGCAATGTTAGAAACATAGGTGGACACTGAATTTATTACAAAGCAGAGTGTATAGCGGAGGAATGCCCCCCCCCCCCCCCCAAATGAAAGTTACCCCTTTTGCGAATGCCAAACCTTGGATCGGTTGGATCCCAGGCAACCGAGCCGCATGTGTACCTGTATGGTTCATATCAGTTACGTACGCAGGCTTAAACATGCGCTTATCCTATATTGATAGTCGAATGGATACATTCATTACTTGGTGGAAGGGCGTTTGATAATACCTTGTGTTTCTGATTTTCAAGTAGAAACTGGTGTTTTCGTATGCGAAGGTTTCTATAATTAATTTAAACGGCTTACTATTTAGTTTCGGCAAAGTAATTTATAGATTTATCAGCTTGATGTCGATTTAATTGTATTTCCAGCCACTTTCTAGATAAGATCTTTATTATTTCTTAATTATTAACTATGTAGATATATTTTAACGAAATATTTCGAAGCAAGAACGTTTTTTGATTTCATGAATATTGACAATATCAAATTTTAAAAATCAGATTTATTAATTAGTTAAATCGTTTTATATAAATTATAATCAGTTAATTACAGTTTCATCATCAATGTCGTATTTTGTTTCCTGTCTCTCTATACACTACAAATACTTCTGAAACATTTCATTTCCACAGCACACATTCCACTATTATAGTCTCGGTTTGCCAACCCCAACATTCACTCCCATACATCAATAATGGCATAAGCATCCTCAGAAATGTTAAAATGTTTCGCGAACATTCCTAAAGCACCTAAAATCTTACAAACAGCAGACATTCTTCTCTCAATCTCGCAATCCATACAATAAAGAACTTAAATAAACAAAACTCTTTCACTTATTCAAGTCGATTTAATTCAGAACAAATATATGCATTAATAAATGTAGAATTATGTTTATTTTTACTAAAAATTATAATTCTGAAGAGTTCCTCTTTTTATTTAAGAATAAAATATTCTAACGTTTGAAAAATATAGTAGATATTTTAGTTGTGGTAAAATAGTATTTTCGACAATAAGACCCTCAATGTGTCAACAAATAACAAAGTACTGCGTATAATCAAATCTTATCATATAGAAAATCTTTACTCAGGTAAAGTGTCGTCAAAGATAGAACGTAACTGAAGATATCGCACCCTAAATAACCACCTCCTGAAAATACATACATGCTTCCAATACACCTCTATACAGAAGCCTAGCGCTTCATATATGTGCGACACGTCTCACTACTTATCTGGAGCATTAAGTGTATACTAGGCGACGTCGTTGCCTCTGAAAGACGCCAGGCGTCGACACGTTCCGACGCTTATAAAACACCACCACGTGTAAAGCAAAGGCAACCAGCATGTGCTGGTTTCACAGGCGTGCACAGTACGTATCATTCATAGTCGGGAGAGTTCAAGTTTTGAATAAAAGAATCTTTAGCTAATACGTGCAGCGAGGGTGTGCATGAATAGAGAACTGCTGAAGTGAGTGGAATATAATCGTTATTAACTTGTTTCAAGGGCTCTAAATGCTTTTTGACAAACCGTATGCCTCTGGCGAAAACCAAAACCATACACTGAGGCATATACTTTCTTATTTCAGAGTTAGAAGCCCAAAAATAAAATTGTATTATATTAAAACTCAGAACTTTTAGATCTACGCTCTAATATCCTATACTGTGGATGATGTGGTTCAAGTGTTAGGGTGTAAGAGCGTAGATCTGAAGGTTCTGGGTGCGATTCCCAGTGGACTCCGATAAATATTGTGCAATGTGAAATATTAAATTATTATGTATTGCGAGGATATATGTGAATAGTGGAATAAAAACGATTATCTGATAGCGTTTGTTAAGTGAAATGAACCATATAGATAATGTATCTGTATTTTGGGTGTAAAATGAACGACAAATCTATAATTCATATATGATGCACATCTAATTCAATATTCATTTGGTTGTCACATTGACCGTGACTCGGTCTAATTACTGAAACGTTATCACAACAAACCAGTGGAGATAACTCTATTAGGTAGTTAGTTGAGTTAGTACATCGATATGCCGGTGTGACACTAGCGCACTGAAAACAAACCACTATACATACACACGGTGTTACCTCTGGCCGTTGATTTTCAAACTAAAGTTCCAATTAATGCAGATTTGCGTGAGAAAATTACTTAAATCAACTAAGAGATATTTATTTTAATACAATTTTTATTTGTTAAACATTTACTTCATTCTCTATACAATATTTATTATAACTAATATAATTGGTGTTGTATTGGTAATTAATATAAATATCATATTTACTAATGAATGTTTGTTTTATTTGCATTATTTCATTTCATTACTGGAAGTGCATATTTGCAAAAATGATTGGCGTTTTGTAGTAGTATATGCGTATAATTTTTAATTTCAACTGATTGCTTGTAAATATTGGAAATGGTGAATTAGTGATTTAAATTCTGTTGAAAATCTAGCTTTCATTAATGTGTCAATTAATTTGCAAATATTTACATTAATTAACGTTTCAAATCAAACGTTAAATTTTCTTGTCATTCTGTCAATATGAACAATTTATTGAATTATTAAATACATAATTGCTATATTAATTATTTAAAATTTATTGTTATAGTTATACAGTATAACCAATTTATTAATAGTTATATAATGTAATTGTTCAGAAATAATAAATAATAAAGTGTGCGCGCTTTGATCTATCGAGCGATCTATAGATCTATAGCTGTGAAGAGAACCGTTCAATTGGCAACATCAAATTGCGTTAGAATAAAGAAAAGTGTGTTAAAATAACTTTATGATTTAACGAATCCTAAACAGTAGGTAAAAAATCGACAAAATAGTTTTTTGTATATATTATAAAATTATTTGGAAAATTAGTTTGGAAATAAATGATAATCTTCTGGTGAGACTCTTTTTATGTGATAAATATGACCGTTAATTGTATTATGATTGTTGTATCATCATACTTTGATTTATTGTACAATACCAAATTGAAATATAAATTTGCGAGAACGATGCAATTCAGATATAATTATTATTGTTTGTGATATATGCTCGGTATTTGCGATTCTGTTAACCAGGCGATCGCCCGCATATAATGATAGAATTATTGAACATTTGTTTATCATTTACAATCGTTAGTATAATGGATGCTCCTTTTTACGAAAGTTATATAGTTCATTATGGAATTTGTAGTTTAATTAGACAAGTCGCGCATTTAAAATCAATTTACAATTAAGTATTAATTAATGAATAAAATTTGTTGACAGAATTCTGTATTAAGTGTAAATGATTATTACAACGAGAATGTTTTTTTTACTTTCTTATACGAAGTAATCATGAGAAAATTCAATTTGTGTGTGTGTGTGTCTGTTTGTGTATGTATGTGTTTGAGTGTGTGAACATTTTTTGGATTTTTTAAACAAAGAATATTTAATGTAGAGTTATTTAAATTATAACGAAATGTATGAATATTTTTACAATTAATTGAAATTCACAAAGCCGTTGTAAAAAATTTCATGAATCTCGGAAAAAAGTTGAGGCTGTTAAATCAACACAAGCATAGCCCCAATAATAATTACACATTCTCATAATTATAAATAACAATTTTTGCCGTGTATAATAAACGTAAACAAACGTTACTAGAACTAGAGGGGTTTGGAATAAAGCAAAAGTAAATATACCGAACTGGTGAATGTTTGCCTGGGGTACCAACACACTATAATTCCCATTTGTCCATATCATGACCATACCTTTAGGTTATTTACCAATGCACGATCCTTGCCGAGCATACACGACGTTGGCCGAACAATGAGAAGCAATCTCAACGTCCGACAATAGATGCCAGTACCGGAGTTGACTGAGATCACAAAAGGGGTTTCAGTCGCACAATGTCACGCCAAACCGGAGATCTATTTTGTAATCAAAGGCAATATGTACACATTTCCAATGGTCACTAGGCGAGTCGTTTCGTTTAGTTAATAATTTAACTGTTTGTTTTGAAAGTAATTAATTACCATTTTGACCAGTATTTATTCGACTTGATTATATATTGTTCTCTGTACTGTATAATGTGCATAAAAGCATATTTTTATGTATTTAAATCTAAATATATGACGAGCCAAACATAAAATATAAAAATCTTGACTTCATTACACTAGGGAAAATAAAATAAAAATTAACATTCTAATAAAAGACATAGCCAGCATTCTTTTGCATATTTATATTAGAAGGCACAAATATAAAATGAAAAACGAACTGGCTTTATATTAGTCTGTGTTTTATAAATACATACGAAACTATAAATGTAGACTTAGCTAGTCAAAAATAATAATTAAACATTTTTCGAATTAAAATTTTTCTTGCTGACACAAAAATGTAACTTATGACACATTTTAATTAGGATTGTTGTTTAGTTAATAATAAGTCGCGTATGACATTTTTTGACCACCATGATATCTGAGTTAAATTTCTTTTATTTAAACAATAATAGCTAATGAGTAAACGTGACAACGATCATACAATGACTCAATTTTGTCGCATGCAACTGCTCCAATGATTCACTTGGTTTTGAATATAGGGTCGAGCCACGTCGAGTGCACACTGCAATGCATGTATGTATGTACGTGTGCACCTATTCGTTTTGTGCAAAGTGCAACGTGCCACGCATGCAATATTATGTAATCAGACTCTATATACTAACCGGGCGGGCTTGGGCTCAGAGACTGGGTGTATTTATACGCTTGTATAAATAATCACACATTTGCATAATTAATATCGGCGTATTAATGAAATGGGTTTTGTCACACTGCAAATGCAGCTGCACAAGAAAATCATTTTTTTTCAACTTTCTTAATAAATTAAATTACAATTGTCCCAATCGAACTATAATTGAGTTTACGAAAAATAAATACATATAGCTTTATCTATATATATTATAACGAAAATACAATCTATTTTTAATATTTTTCATCGAGTAAAATGTATTTTAAGTATTCGTATAGTCGACAAAAAAAAAATTAATTCTGCATTGAGAGTTTGAAAGCAATACTATTTTCAATACGAAAAGATTACCATATTCCAATCTTCACGTACTATATAGACCATATGTTGTGGCAACTAGAAGAGAAACATCTGAACGAAAAACATACATCACTCGTCGGTGTTTTGTTATATGTTTCAAATATTTTTCTCGACAACCAAGAAATAAAAATGTGTATGTACAGGTAACAATAGGCGAAAGCGATTTGTTTCACGTGATATTGAAACTCGCATAGAAAGGAGAACGAATACGCAAAAGAAAGAAGACGTAAAAAGAATAAAATAAAAGAAAAAAAAAAAACACGGAGACGTTGACGTTGTGTTACCGTTGGTGGAGTAGAGAAAAACATTGAATCACGTATTGCTGCTGGTGGTGGATAGTGAGCAGGTCCAGATGGTCTGTAGCTTTTCGCCATTTGAAATTCGTGGTCGGTCGTTGTGAACCGCAAAGATCGTCGCTTCCTACGTTGTTCAAGCCCCTAAAAGAATCAAAAAGAAAGCCCCTTTTCAGCGCGACTAAACACGAAAAATAAAAGCCACTTTTCACGACGAATCTCTGGTCACTAACTGAAAACTTTTCGACCAACTCATGAGATGAAAAAACGAAGATGATACAGCCACTTCAGCAACGAGTATTTTCTCATTTTATATCTACCTAAAACTCTATTCTTGTGTTTTATAACAATATTCCGCGACCCCTCTCTTTAAACATTAAAAATTGCCGGAGACTTGAAACTAAAGACCGACAAATGCATAATATGAGATGAAAGACACAAAAGAAAATTATTCATCCAACTCGATAAATCTTGTAGTAAGTAAGACGGTATGTACGTATAAAGCACAAGGAGCGAGTAATGTAAAAGGCGAACAAAACAGAGAAATGGACGCAGGGATAAACGGTGCATGGAGTATTGCCAACAAAATAAAAAAATTAGATAATTTAACATTATAGTATATATTCGGCAATGCACGTCGGTGTGCGTATCTGACAAAACTGTTGATGTGGAAATGATTAAATGAACATGTAATAAATAAAGAAATGGTTCGCGTGTTGCAAAAATTATTATACCGGATGAGAAGAAAGAAACCAGCGATAGAGTACGTGTTGATTTATTAACGAATACAGATAACAACAAGATGAAAAACTTAACTATATTTTGGATGATTTGTGGTTTATCAGAACAATCATATTGTAAAAATAAGAATTATTGTATTTTTATCTAAAATGACCATTTATAAATATTTACAACTTATTTTCCAATTAGGAACTAAATTAAAAATTAGTTTCGTAAATAAAATTTCTTATTGTTAATTGTAATTTTTAATAAAATAAATATATAATTAATTTGACCATTTATTTAATCTTTCGTAAATTGAAAATTGATTTATCAATAATTCACATCGCATAAAATAGTTGGCAAAAGATAACTTTAAAATACTAAAATATATGGCGTTTAAGAGCATTTAAAGCATCGTTGCTCCCCATTAAATAGAAAGTAGTCTGGATCAATTAAGCATGATTTACTTTCGACTAAAAGCAAAACAATTACTGTGAGCAATCCTATTGTACGCATTAGACACTTGGAGAATAAAGTGACAAAGTTGAGAATCTCCACACTGATTTCTACATGGGTGTTAGAACTTTGAATGCCGACATTTCCAACAAAAGACAAATATATCTATGGTGGAACTTTCAAGAAGTTAACTTGACAAATGATACAGAACTTGCCTCTGGTTTTTTTTTTTTGCACTTTTTTTTTCACTGCCTCTGCGCTTATCCGCTTCCCCATATCTTATCGCTCGTCACCCGTTGAAAAATCACTTTCTATATTTTATTTGGTTATTTATGGATTTACGGACACACAAGCGACTAGACGAAGTGAAAACCTACGTCAGAATATTGTGGAAATTGTTAAATTATGGTTTAGTTGTGTATAAAAGTTTTTTACATGCGAAAGTTTTCCAGGAAAATATCAATGACATATGATTATTGTGCATGGAAGTTACAATACTGATAAGTAGAAATATAAATCGTATATTTTCTGTACATTACACAAAATATGTCTATTAACTCTAATGCAGGGTTGTATTATAGAAAATTTAAATTCTTCCATTATTTCATTGCTCCTAAAATTACGTAGATAAATATTTGATCTAGTAAATAAATTTATCTTAATTTAATCAAAATATTTGAGAATTACGATAAAAACCGGAAAATGTTTACAAAATAAAAAAAGAATATTGTTATGCTTGCATGTACAATTATCAAATGTGATCTCAGTATAAATTAGATATTTGAATAATTTGGTACTAAGATACATAAACTACGCCATCCAATTACGGCGAATATTCCTCTGTGTCAACTCGGTATATATAATATATAATTAATAGAAGTCTAACGACATTTGTACTTGTTTTATAAAGGTACATATGATCATGTTGATTTGCATTAAATTTTAATCAAATTAATTTCCGTTTTAGTAAATATTAATTTGTTTACAATACTAGCATTAATAGCAATTTAAATTAAATAGTTTAAGCTCTGACTCTATTTTCACTTCCCTCCCAGATCTATTAAACGTAAAACTAATGATGCACTACACAAATAAACAGAACGTAACTGCATGATATCAAAATTAAACGATGGTACATTTACTGCACTCAACGAATCATCTTGACATTGTCAAGGAAAGCATAATTCTTTGCGGAGATAAAAGTTGTGTGAAAAACTACGAACACGGGCGTATCTCGTGAGTTTGCGAAACTACTAGCGACTCGTCTTAAAATTTATATGTATGCAAAGCGTAATACAAGTGAGCCAAGTCGAGTTATGAATGGAACAAGAAATATATAAAGTGGAGATTTGAAAAACGCCGCATTACATCTCGTTACATTGCATATTACATGGGGAGCATGAATAGTGATAATAATTTTTTTTGTGGCGTTTGCTTTTATTTGCCGGCATGATATATCGTACCAGAAGCATATCATCATTTTATATTTTACGCGTTACAAGTTATTTGATTTGTATTTCGGCTTATTTAATAGAAATATATTTCTTAGATTTTTCAATTTTTTTAAAGAAATATTAGATATTTATAATTTTTTATATAATTACAAATTAGGTCTAAATAAGTTTCCTTCGTTAACTGAAAAAGATATAACAGTCCTTATTGGGTTTAATTTAATTATTTTAAAAGAAATGATTAGCAAATTATATTAGTTTAGTTGCACACGTGGCAAATATATATATAAAGTTGAAAAAATGTGAGCAAAAGAGTATCTAATTTAGTTCCCTTTCCCGGAAAACTTTAAATAACTACTCATTACGTGCGGTGGAAGTTTCTTGCCGAACAATTTCCTAAATTTCATCGTCTACAACAGTGGAGCGTTAGGTGAACGAAAAAGACAAGGTATCCGACCATGAAATTACTCGAGGCGAATCGCCGCAAAACACCAAAAGACGCACACAAAATGGTTGACAACGGGTGGCCAAACAGTACGAAATTGTCACCGAGGGGCGAAATGGAGGTTATTCTGCTGGGCCTATTGCGGGCGACATGCCTCGCTTCCCAAACTCAATCACAGTGCTGTTCCTGTTCCTGGCCTCCATACCCTCTTCGGCATCTTTGTCTTCGGGACTCGTAGCACATAATTACCCTCGCAATCTTAAGAGTTATGTTAATTGTATTCATTCGATCGGGTGTTGTAGGCAAAGCCCCAAACACACACGTGATAGGAATTCTTATTACATATCTGTGAAACGCCAACGAATTACTTTCATATATAATTATAATGATTATTAAAAAGACTTTATTTATCTAATAAACTAATTAACAAATACAAAGTCAAAAATTCGTTTTCACCACAATACTAAATTAAATATTTTACATTGAGAAAAATTCAAGCGGTGGAGAATCACAGTTCTGGGTTCGATTCTCAGCGGCATCCGAATAATTTTTCTCAATGTCAACTATTTGATTTCTACAAAATAATTTATTTAAACAATATTACAAGAATTAAGCGTCATGTTAATACATGAAAACCACAATCTTCAAAGTATTAAGCTCACAATAGCAGAACTACAAGGTGGTGCACGTCTAAAAGCTCGTTTGGATGACTATCGTCCAGGGACTATGGAAGCTCAGATCTAAACTGCAGAAAGCTGGAAAATGTGTTGTACCTCGCATTCATTGCACAACTCAAATCATGGATGATAGTGATAGTATAATACTGTTCAAATACTTGTATTCGATCGTGTACTGCACCGTCTACAAACAGCTTAAAGGCGATGTACTCGTATCGATTTTATTGACAAGCATTGTACTGCCACTGCATACGCTATTTTGTCAATATCACTTTGCATAGTGATGTTTCTCTACCTATTTAAGATAGAGTATGCAAATCTATTACGATACCAATCTTCACCCAAATTACGTATCAACTACTGCAGTACAATTGCATGTTCTATTATATACTAGGATTCAATTATTTATAACTACCAATTAAAATATATAATCCATATAAAACAATTAAAAAAATTAAAAACGAGATAAATAAATTTGTATAAAAAATGAATAAAACATTATTTAGCTTGTTTGGAAATTACTTAAAATCCCTAAAGTCACAAGATCCACACTAGAGCTTCGCAAAGTTTCGCGTAACAAACCCGCAACGTAGTTAACACACTACGAGTAAGTAAATTCCGTATTCTTTGTCGAAACCCAATTAAAAAGTACGGTTTGAACTAACTATAGTATGTCGTATGCGATGTAACGTAATGTTCAGCTAACCAACCTATTAGCATACACTTGTGCTCGTATCTTTATTAGACCTGGGTGTACCATGGAGGTGGTGCGCTGGCTGGTGCGATCGCTAACCAGAAGTGTAAACCGACACTTACATAACTTGCAATTAATACGTACGAATGACTCGATTACGTAACCAGGTGCTTTATTTAATTTATACTTCGCGTGCATTGCCTCGGAAGCACTCGCTGCATGGCTGATTATTATTTAAACGAAAAGGGTTTTAACACTGCAAGCGATTTCATACATTTTCATTCATTCTACAAAATCGTTTCATTAGCACAATTTTACTTTTTCTAGTCGTTTTCAAAAAAAATATTAAACTACTCTTCAAAGTATTTAATTCATATATAATAACATATATTTCTTCGTTAAATATTACAGATTTTAATTTTTGTTGTAAATAAAATTTCATTCTGCGTATAATTAATATTTTGTTATTTTACGTTTAAAACACGATTTATTTTTTATTATTTCTTATTTATCAAAATTAACTGTATGTAAAATTTTTTAGAAAACTAAACCAATTTTTTGTTGCTTTTATCAGTGCAACAATTAATTTTTGTTTGTGCATTGCAATTTAAAATATATTTAAAACAGTATGTTCATTCTGGTGGACGCGTTTAATTATAAAATAAACATGAACTAAATACTCAACTGAGAGTTAATCAACCATTTCAACGATAGTTTAGCTTCATTTAATATCAATTAATTAAAACTTGCTTACATACCACACACGTCGTAAATGCGAGTGGGTTGTATACGGGAGGAGGCTATTGCGCATTCGTACATACGTACATACATACAGATAAACGTAACTTTCAGATCTATGCGAAAGAAACTTACAAACAACCATTCGCTCCACTCGCATAAATACAAACTGTATATGCGCGAAAAGACCACACACATTCTCAACTTATCGACCGGGTTGCATTCGATAGTGATGTATTTTCCTGTCAGTCTATTTCAAACGTTTTCTCTCCAAATACAATACAAAAATAAATTATCCAACAACAGGAAGAGAAATAGAAATAAATCGAACTATATAGTGAGCATGCATACAATAAATTGCTTTTTACTCGATTTGATTCTATTTTGATTTCCCTACCATAAAATTGCTATTTGTGATTAAAAAACTGTATTTAAATAATAATAATAATAATGCTTTAAGTTGGTAATTATTTACGAGAGTTTACTGCATTGTATTGCTTGCTGTGTAAAAAATATATTGCGCGAAATACTTTGTAGAAAAGAAATATTCGTTTTCTTCGCAGGCGTTTAATAGCCGCGTAATTATTTTTAATTATGAGGTATTAGTAGAACAATTCGCTAAATACTTTGAAAAATTCTCGCAGCCGTAAGTTGGGAATTAAATAGCGTAACTTTTAATGAAAAATTTGGGATCGCAGAACCAGCATGTTACAAATTTTTGTAAGATAATTAAATTTACAAAGTTTTACGCAAATAATTTCATTATTCAAATCTAAAGGGTACATAAATTAATGCGAAATAAGTTCTGCCCATTTACGAATTGGGAGTAATTGTTAAAAATTATAAAATTAAATCTAAAAATCTATGAATGAAATTTTATAAACGGAACTTATTTCAGTGAGCGTAGCTGAAACTCAGGTGTGTAAAAAGCATCAAATTTACCACACAGTATGTATGCTAATAAGTTTAGTGAGATGCAAAAATATCAACGTACGAGTGGCTACACCCAACTCATCATAATATCAAATAAAGATCTTTTGTTTTGAGTATACGCTATTTTCTTTCCTTGTATGCTGTCTCAGTTATACTTTTTAGTTCGAATGAACAGACAGTACAACTCTCATTTCATTTCCGACGCGATGACGTGTTGGTTGAGGTTCTTGCTGAATTTTCACTGATGCAGACAGTTTTATTTTGTACGTAGCATACTCGACAGATAAAATTCAAGTTTCATCGTCTTCGCGATGACGATATACGGAAATTATAATCAAACGCAGATATTGTAATATTCTTTTATCGTAGATTGATTCATAAATCGAATACGTCTGTAAAATATGCTTTTTTTAAAATGCCTCATGACAATAAATGTTTTTAAATAATTCTTATCAGTTAGAATAATTTTTATAATAGCATAAATATAAAAGGATCTTTGAGAGACAACAAGCTTATATACTTATTTAATTAACGTATTTTTGTTTAGGAAAGAAATTACAAAATGCTAAACTTTGTTATACCATATAAGCCGTGGCATGATCGAATTTTTCGATTCAGTGATTTCAGATTAGATTAGAGAATAGGGTGAATACGGTAATACTCATTACGGATTCTTTAAGAATCTCAACAATGGGTGAAACCAAGAAATTAACAATGGCTCCGCCATTAAACGATATTATTTAAAAATACTTAAACAAAAACAAAAGCAATAAATACAATTAAAATTACCACCTAATTGCAACGTATAGGGTTTTATTACTGAACGAACTGAGAGTTCTGGGTTCGATTACCAGCAGCATCTGGATTATTTTCTAATTGTCAAATATTTGAATATAATTTTGCTTATCTAAATAATATTCAAAATGCGTTTCTTTCTTCATTCGCTTAATAGTAAATACACGCGTATTAAATGGCATCGCACATAATGTTTAAATTATAAACAAACATTATTACGCATGTGCATCGTTATTTAATTATAGCTCTAACTAGAATATGGTATATATGTATGTATACTCACAGTTCATGCTCTCTGCTTTGTTGTATTAACTAATTGATAACATTGACATTTACCTGAAAACAAAGAGAAACGAAGGCAATTAGCGACAATTTAATATTGTTGTATTCATTTGTACATGCAGTTACGTATTTTGGTATTAACCATGCATCGTCGTTTCACGTTCATGTAACCGGAACTTGGTTACCGGTTACTGGTTACCGGATTGCACATAAATACATGAATACAGTTATATTTACAATGGATGCTTTGTTTCAAAGCAAACATTCAAGGGGTTCAATTTATTTTATATCAGCAAAAAAATACAAAGAAAAAATGACCCAAGTAAATTTTATTTATTAATGTTTAAACAATTACACAAGTTTTTAGAATGCAAAAGATATAGATTTTCGTGAATTAAGTACAAATATTTCAATGTATTTGTATGCATAACTATCCAATAAATGTGGGTGTACCGTTCAAATATGTGGTGCATCGACAATTAAACAAATTCAATACATTCGCAAATATTCGAAACAGTTTAGTTATATATACATTTTCATTAGTTCAAAGACGAACCACAATTCTACATCAGTGGAACGTCAATAACATTATTTCCTATTTACGGCAAAAAGACCTATTAAACACGAGAAATGCATCGAGTTTTTGACTGCACAACATTGTATACCAATAATGGTCGGCATGCATCAGTGTTCGAGATGTTACGTGATGCAAAAATATGCTTTCTGAACAAATTCTGCACATACCTATGCATGAGCACAATAAGAATGTTATAATTTAATAAAAATATTTATATCTCTAGCCTGACATATTCTAAATAACTTTTCATTTATACAACTTTAATACTTCAGTAAATGTGACATATATCAGTTTACACACTTCATCATCCCACCATTTCAACAATAAAAACCATCCATCAAAACAAAAAAAATGATATGCATTTCGAGTGGTAAAAGTCGTTAAACACTGAAAACAAGTAATAATTTTGGGTTTATTGTTAGCGTCGTCCTGAAATATAATTCGTGTAACACAAAAGTTCGAATGTACAAACTGATATATAATAATGGAGATACTCCTATATCGTTAGCCGGTGTACGTCGTAAATAAAATCTAATAAAACAACGGTTTGCATATAGGTCAATCATAAATTTCGGCCGGGTTTGCGAACTCGCTAAAAATCCACGTAAATCATAACGAGAAACGGTTGCTCGCGTAGTTGCCATTTACGCCACCGCTTGCGCACCCCAAACAAACTAATAGCTATAAATTTTGACAACAATGCAACCGTAAGCTCACTCTTCGTCTCGCCAACCATGAACATTTTCTATTTTAATTTGCAAATTAGTATTTACATTCAGAGACTCTTTCGACGCCGGCGGCAATGGTTGTCGCGTCGCGACGGCACCACTGTTTATTGAAATATGCATTTTATACTGTACTGTCTATTTAAAATTTTATATGATCAATTATTACATACAAATCACCCACATAAATGTTTTTTTATATTTTAATAGCTCATATTTTTAAATCATTTTCATTCATTATTCCAATTTTCCATTTCAATAAACATGGACTCAAAACAAATCCAAACAGTCTCATTTTAGATGTTTTGAGTTTAATGTCTGACTCTCTTTGGTACACCATAAATGCGACTTAGAAGTTTAATTTCTACCGTAGTTATACTTCTTGTATATATATATATATATATATATATAGAAATGCATATTAATTTCATACGCCTGAAGGAGAACAAGAAACTCATTAAATAGAGAAAAGAAATAAAATTCGCACTAGCATTCTATATGAAGCTAAAATAACAAAAGATTCGGTTTTGAAATATTATCAACATTGGCGTGGCAAACTTAAACAATATGACGACGAATCCAGCTGTGAGGTGCGGCAACCAAATTAAAGATAAACACAGACATAAGTTACGCGGTTGCATTTTCCCTCGACGATTTTCACGAATCTGTTCTAAATTTGAAATAATATCTACCGAGATAACAGCAGTTATAAAATATACACCACACCACACACCATGCAGACATTCTCATCTATCTTGCAAACTTTAAAGATGCATTTGCTAAAACGAACAAACCACTGTGTTAACGACATGGGCGTACGTCACTTAGATAAATTAGGGACTCATGTAATGCAATCATGACTACTGCATTCGCAGAACATTTATTTAACTCAAACTTTTCGTTACAAATAGATTATTTCATGACTAATCAAAAGTTTCATATATATACACATATATCGTGCTACTAAAGAGGAGGTTTAAATTTGAGTATATAATCCTCCCAAATTTAGTCTAATTTTAAAATTAGTCCTACTTTGATAATTTATATTCGCCATATAAAATATGTAATAGAAATGCCAGCTGTGATTCTCTTCTGGCAAAAGGGCTCCAACATTCGGTTTTAACGCCAAGGGCAGATTGTATGAGGACCACATATGCGTCTGTCTGTGTGTGTGTGTGTGTGTGGTGACGTTATATACACATGGTACATAACCTCTGCCCCCCCCACACCTTAGTACCCTCAACAGGCTCTAATGAGTCCGTAATAGAAGATTCATTGCAAGAGAGACGTGAATTTTACATTATTTTCTTTGTTAGGCTAAATGGGTCGTTGAATAATACGTATATGTGCTTTGTTGGGGGTGAATTTGGTTTAGGACCCTAGATTTATCGATATCTTCTCATGAATGTTTAATTGTCATGTATATGTATACGTCGGCCAGGTTATTTACATATTTAATACGACATGCGAAGGCTTTAAAATATGTAGGATGTTTCAAGCTGAAGGTTTACCAAATATATACGAGTGTATTCAATGATGGATTTTAACTAATGTATTAGATTTTCTTTAAATATTAAGACTATCCTTGATTGTATATATACAAATATGTATACACTAGAAGGAAAAACAAATTGGAACAATATTCTAGGAGATCGAGCTTTTGTGTATATTTTTGAACGATATTTATCAGCCGTTGAAGGATGGGTTTAGCATGACATTTTCCGTGACATTTTTATGCACGGAGAGATTGAAATTACAATTAAGAAAATGTCAAAATGATAAGAATGTCAGTTTTATATATCTCCTTTAAAACCCACGTCAAGAAAGGATCGAAAATACGTCAGTCGTTTTCTCGATAGAAAATTGTATGCTGCATTTCCACCAAAGTTTACTAATCTGCTTAAATATTCAAGCATGCTAGAAAACTTCAATATTTCGATGTACAAGAGAAACTTTAAAAGTATTGTAAAGTTAAAATAATAGTTTGAATAAAAACTTTACAATACTTTCAAAGTATTACGTTATATCACCTAGACAAATAAGGATAGCGTTTTAGTATCAAATAAATTAAGTTCTTAAAGTAGTGCGTTTTTGTTCCAATTTCTTTCACATCTTTTTGCTGAATACAATTCAAACAATTCAATAATTAAATATATCACTCTAGAATATTAGAGATTTAAGTAAAATTAGAATTCTAGTAATTAATATTCATTTTGAAAAACAATTAGAACCCTATATTAAATTAAAAATCAATATTTTATTTCATGCAGTTGATTACTTATTAATACATTGAAAGCAATGAGTGCTGCAATCAGCATGACGTAAGCAGAAATCTGAGCCTATTGTTCCGAAACAGATGGAGCAATGGAAACAATAGATGCACGCGTGCCTGATGCAGAAAAGAAAGTAAAAATGCAGCCCTTTTCTAATTGACACTACAACATTTACAGTGCACATGAGAACACATGCGAATTATTGCATTGTCTTTGTACTTTACACCCCATAAATATGTCGTCATCAGCTCGTCCAAAACGTGTGTTTCTGATTTATTAGTTTCTATATATGCATATCTTTTCATTTTACCGTCATATGAAGTGTAATAATTATAATAAATAATATATGTTTTTATGTCCAATTCGTTTATAAAGTCGATTTAGAATTAAAATATAAAGAAGATAAAACGATGTAATAACATTGAAATCGTAGTGGGTAATGAATGCATTTTTATGATAAATATGATTTTATAAAGTGAGATTTATTTATGAGCGTAACAATTAAAGAAGAAAATAATCTGCGTCCATTAGTGCACTTTTACGAGATGTGAAAAATAATTAATATAGATTGTCATCATCCGGCCCATTAGGAGATGTTGTTAAGAGCAAAAGGGTGGTTTGATCAATTATTTTTGAATATCATGCACATGTGCGACCATTAGCTGCTCCATACTCATTTCCACCATCCATTGTTTCGAAGGGTGAAACATTAAGGTCTGAGGCTTGGTGGTTATTCGGAAGGAAAGGGTTCAACAATCTTCCCCAGCTATTTAGGAGTGTTCGACAAATATATCACCATACCGGATAATAGAACCTGAGATTTGAATACGGTCCATAACTTAATAGTCCAACTTCAAGTCGGATAATTACTCCCTCGGTGCTCTTTTGTCAACTTGTATAGCTGTGTGAGTGGATTGTATGTCTACTTATGGAGTAATCCTTCACACAACGGTTATTTACTTACTTCTTCACAATTTACGCTTTAAAGGAAATTATTCGAAATTTTAATAAAACAAAAGTTCTAACACCAATATTTATTTTTGTTTTTTTTTTAAATTAAGTTATATAAATTTAAAATCTCACAAATCTTGAACATTTTGGTGTAGATGTTGATACCTAGAGTTTTTAGTATAACGTTGTTGACATCGGTGCATTTCATTTAAATTTTCAATGTCTTACGTAGCGAGTAAGCGCGGAGACAGTCCTCGGTGTCATCTTGGGTGTATCTGCTAAGTATGTTCCCAGCACGCGTGGGTGTTAAAGATTTATCCGTCTGTTTGGATTCATCAATCACAGCGAACAGCTTCCAAGGGGTTTATCTGACGTGCACTGGTGAGTATTAAAGAGATTTTAGGTGTCCGGGTGAAGCCCGCAAGGCGAGGCGAAAAGACTTGCACTTGGTATAGGGGGTGACCGCAAGTCTCCGTGTTGGTGAGCGAGGATTGACGTGCAGAAGACTACCGGTGAGCTGATGCTGTTATTCCAGCTGTCGTTAAGGTGTAATGGTCTGGAAATGGTACGATTGTTTTTATTGGAATTAATTTATTTAACGATTTCTTCCATTCAATCTGAACGTGATTGATATTTTTTGTTGTACCTACTCTAGAAGTACAATTAAATATTCACTTGGGTAGCAATTTTATTAAAAAATATCAGAATTCAGATCAAATTAACGTAATTGAATTGCAACGAATATTTTGACGTTGATTTCAATTAAATAAATGGTTGTGTGTAATCTGACTAGGAGTGCAAGAAAATAAATTTATCTTTTAATGCGATGAGTATTATAAATCAAATTCTTACACTGCTGGTCTTTGCAGTGAACATATTCACTGAAGGCAGACGTAAAATTTTAGTTCAAAAGTGGCGACGAGAAAACTTTCACGGATGGGGATCTAATCAAGTAATTGGATGAATATCTCTGCTTGCATCGCCCGAAAACTGAATTATATCAGTTGTTTTGATACAGCTGAGTGCCCGGGCGATCACAAACTTTTTAATTAACGATACTAAACAAGATTAAACACCGAAAACAATGGTGAAAACGAGCCGTGAACACCGGCGACATCTTAGTTTTGCACATAATTCCAAATTAGTAATTAATACCGTGCCTTATAGCAACTTGTACCTTCAAAGGATTCACGGCTAAACAGCACTGCTCGCTCGTAATAATTTCCTTGATACTATCCCGTGTTCACGGATCACGCGAAAGATTATGAACTCACCCGACTTCATTTCACTTTTATTCTACCTGTTTACGATATCATTTAACCAACCACCATAGAATCATTCTTTTTTTAAACAATAAAAGTTTATAACATATAGATATTTTTGCCATAGCTCATGAATTATTATTTGAAACGCGCTAAAACAGCATAGACTAGCTTGACATTATCGAACCATTTAGATTTGAGACAAATTAGACTAGACAGATACTGATATCTATGCACATCCTAACTAAATTTATAGCATGTTCCCCTTAGTGTAGATGAAGCATGGTAGACTCTATGTCCAGACTCCGGTCGCGTCATTTGTGCACCATATTGCTATGTCAACTTTGTATCTCTCATCCCCCTCAACCCCATCTCCTATTCCGTCTGTATGCTGTGAACACGCTAATGCACGTTTATCGTGTTGCGTTACCAGACCGAAGTGAATGGTCAGGACCATTCACTAACTACCAGGTGTCACATTATTTATTAACTATGTGTATTTAAATTCACATTGTTTGTTGACTCTCCTATGATGCTTGTGTATCTAGAGTTGCATTGTTAACTCCATTTGTAATTTGTAGAATTTTTAATTAGGCTTCTTGTTCTCAAAGGAAAAAAAAATATATATATAAATACTATAAAATGATTACTTGTTTATTACAACAAAACTTAAAATAATACTGTTTTATAGTATATTTCATATTAGGAACACATTCTTAAGTGATGACGTTACTATTTAGATTCACATCAGTTAGAGATTAGAGATGACTTTTAACTACTTCAAAACGAGATGCATAGATAAAATGTTGTTTAACATAATTTATGTTGTATTAAAAAAACACCATTAATAGTTTCATTTACACCTTTTAAGTACAAGTTAATTTATTCAAAGTAGTCAATCGCGTTTAAAATGCGTAATAAATTAAATAATGGATGTCGAATCAATCATGCAGCTGGAGCGCGATTTCAATCGACCGGAACATATTCCCACGTATTGTTCTGACGGATGGCCGAGGATGGACACAGAAGCCTTGTCTACTTATATACAACTAGTTGAAAGCAGTTTGATGTTTAGATTAATGACGACGAACAGATGATATAGACGTACTGACGAATGAACTGTGTTTGGCCTTTTAAGCGACGAATTATTTGAGCGTTGTCGAATAAGCATTAACAACTTTGAAAATTAATCAAAGCTAGAGTCATTTCTACTTCGTACAAGAAAGTGAAATTGCCAAACAAGATTAGTTGTTAAATTAAATTGACATGACTTTGAAAATATTTCAAATAAAATAATAATTAGTTTCTTATATGTCTATATGAAGTTTGTTGTAAATTAATAATAGATCAATAAAACTAGTAATTATTATTAAATAACGCAATTTTTCTTTTGATTTAGTAAATCTGTGTAATAGACAAGTACCATAAATTGCAAATCGTAAATAATATAAAGAATAAACTTTGAAAACGTAAAATTATACAAAAGATATTCGTAATAATTGATATTAAAGTGAAAATTCATAATTAACTCTTGTGAAGGGACCAGTGTTAATTTATATAATAATTCTAAGTCAATTTAAAATTCACCCTCATGTTCACCAACTGTTATTGTTTAATCTATGACTTGCAATAATTCTAATTTTATGCACCCTTAACCGAAACTATAATGACCCAGCCCGTCAAATATTTTAACAATATTTCAATTTTGATTTTTTGCTAAATATGTAGACGTAATGTATAAAATATTTAAAACAAAACGTTGTTGTGTACGAACAATATGCAATGTCATAATATTACAAAACAAAATCATGTCAATATATCATAATACCACACACATTCACTTTATATTCAATATGAACGTGGAATAAATGATGCAATTGTTTATTATATAAACACAATTGTTCGGGATATATTTCATCAATATTATAAATATAGTTGTACAGCACTGACAGTAACCAGTTTACATCCTGTAGGTTTAAATTTTTATCATAATTTATATTAAAACATTATTTAATATCGAATGATTTTCACAAAAATAGCTAGAAAATACATTTTCTCGCCATAAGTTTGCGAGAAACTCAAAAATAAAATATGATACATTTTACTACTAAATAAAATTTTTCTCCTTTCAATTTTTCAAACAATTTAAATTAAAAAATATATATTCGATTTAAGTTTGAAATAGTATATTATCAAAAAAAAGTATAATATATTTTCGTTGGAAACAAAGTGCTACAGACTGAAAAAAATAAAATTAATGACGAAAAAAAGAATGGCAATCTTAAATCGGCATTAAGAGAAACACTTTAGCGGGGTCGCAAATTATACAAAACAATTTGTCTTCTCGTATTTTTTCAATGTGAGCCAGTAGATCTGGTGTCTTGCAAGTGACGTGCTGGCCAATTGGTCGTTTCGTTTTGTGTTTTATGGCCGATTATAGCCGTCAAAATGTGTTTGTCCGCCTGTCTGTAGAGCTTATATTATTTATGCGAGCTGGCCACTTGAAAAAATATTGCCCTGATATGCTTGGTACCGTAGTGCGGTTCTGCATGTGTTTTCATTTGGATTTTAAGGGCTGACGTTTCCGCCACACCCGTTTCATACTGAATTATGACCTAATTAATTTCGTTAACGATTACAAACACAGACATATCCGCAATCGTATACCGCTTATATTGGATTCTTAATATTTTAATCATACGAATCGTTTCAATAGTTAATTTAATTTAAACACCAAAAGTGGCTGGATTAGACTTGGAAATGACGTAATATTGAAATTTCTTTGTTAATATGAGATTATTGTTGAAAACATTTTGATAATAATTAAAAATTGCGAATTATTGATTTAACTTATTGCGATTCTGTGTCAAAATATAATTCATATTTAAACTGTCAAAAACAGACAACTAAATTGACATACACATTGTAAATAATGTAATATGCGTTGGATGTAATATTAAATAATATTTGGAATAAAATCTAAATTTGAACTAATTGTTGATTATCGTTTTATAGAATTTTTCAATTTTCGGTTTGTTATTTTAATAAATGTCCAGATTTTCTTTAAATTACGTGTATGTTAAAAGTATATGAATTTTTAAACATAAACAGAATAAAAACAATGGTTTTTTTGCGAAAATAAAATGAGAAATTCAAGTGACATAGATATAAGAGTGCACAACTATTAGAATACAATACAGGTCGTTTGCATTGCAAAATTCACTTCATTAAACAAATTTAACATTCAAATTAAGACGTACGAAGTGAATTGCTAGCGAAATTTATTCCCGGTGACACGGACAGTATAGGCTGGGACACGATGGCCCGAATGAAATTTTACTGAGTAACAACGAACGTTTTCGTTAATGCATTATTCGAAAAATATGTTCGGATTCCAGCTCACTTCAGCTCTCATTTATCCGTACCTCAGGCAACGGAAAATTATCATAGGCACTCAAGAAAGCGTACACTGTGAATAATGTAATGTTGTATTTAAAATAAAACCAAACTAAAAATAAAGTTCAATTACGCGATATAGACAAAGCATACTGAATTTATCTCGGATATGAACCAGAATTTAGACTCTATTTTCAGAGGAATTTCCAACAAATTTAATAAATTTCTCGTAGTAGGACGCACCGTTTTCTATAGTATTACATAACAGGAAATAGGCCTCAAATATACCGGATGTTCCATCATAAAACAGATAAATGAAAACGTCTACGATTTTGTGAAATATCAGTCATACATCCGGATATTTCACATTTAGAAAGGACTTATGGAAGAATAAGATAAACAATAATATGAAATTTATAAATGTAAAATTAATAAATAAATATTAGTTTAAATATTACTAAAATTGCATTGTTTTTATATTCTAAAATCTTGTCCTACTATTTATTAATTAATAAGTCACGTTATTTATTGAAAACAGTAAGGATTATAATAATATAAGCTAAAAGGTTTTCATGAATGTATAAAATAATATGAAAGTAAACTTAAGAATTCCGTTACAGTTTTCCTGTACAAAAATTGTTATCAAAGTATATAGGGTGGGAAAAAAAACCTAAATCATGTATACAAGTTTCATCTTGTATCTGATTTGGTTGTCGCGTTGACGCTGTCCATGGAAATTGCATTTTTAACATTGTTTAGCGAAAATAGCTCAATAAAGAAATTGTGTATTTCCGTACAAAGGGGAACCTTCTACGGCTGCACATCACAGTTTTCTTTATTTTTCTTATTCGCTAACACAAAGAGTAGTATCATCTTCAAAGTCCGGACAGCATCAAATGAATAAAAAAAAAAAACAACCGGCTTGTGTTAGACTGATGTATAATTAAATTACGTGCGGTTTTATTCTAATGCTCACCGCTTACTACGATGGATGAATACTAAATAGATAGAATATGAACTCAAAACAGAAAGTTGTTAGACAACACATTTATTAAGAACAGTTTGTTGTGGAATTTTTGACAAAATTGATATATTTGTTAGCATATTCAAGTTACATATATTTTATTTCCTAAAAGCGATGAACGTTTATGATGACAGTTTTGAAATTCTAACAAACGCCTTTTAGTAACGTATCCGATTTCAAACACATGTGTTTCGCAAATATTTCGGGCTATTAGAGAAATGCCGAATACGCAGGTAGCTTAGTAACACATGCTTCAAGTTCGTTTCCTTCCTCGAAGAATTTATATTTTGAAGAAAATTGGTGATACATATATTTTGACAAGCGGTACCAAAATCTGGTCAATGATTGACAAAATAACAAATACCATAAGTATTTAAGTAAAATGATACACTAAATGGAAATAAAATGGTCAGCGATTATACAAATTCTAATAATTATATTATTTTATTGTTTATATTAAAATACATAAAATTTTAAATAATTATATGTTAAAAATAAAGAATCATCTAAAAAATTATATTTTCCTATGAAATTGGAAATTTGAGAATGTTCTTCATTTAAAAAGAATATTTAAAAAGTGAAGCAAAATCTTAACACAAATTATGTAATCTAGTATGAAAATGAAAGAAAAATTGAAACAGGTAAAGCAGTACTGTTTTTACAACACAGATAGGAGGAACTCATTTTGTATTTACGTTGTAGAACGTAAAAAACCAACAACACTAATTACACGTAGCATTTCGCTTTTTTTTTTTTCATTTTGTTTTGTTTTTGTGGTTCATCAACGCAGGCTATGTCATAACGAGTAAAACGGGTACTGGGGGATATTTTTCTTGTGTGTACCGATGTCACACAGATAGAGGTACGTGAAGCGAAATCTTTTGTCCTGATGAAGCCTGATGAGATTTACTCTTTTTTTCCGCTGCTACAAACGCATATACATACATACAAACACACAACACTACGCATCATACACGCTCACAAAGAAATATTTTACCCGAAGCCCCACAAAGTAAAACTAAACGATGAACAGAATCTGGATTATCGTTCTCCGTAATTTGCTGCAAACGAATACTATCTTCAACAACTTTAATAGCTCAAATGGGAAATTGCGATAATACTAACAAATTGTGGAGTATTAAAAAATTTATTTTAATGTTGTCCAATTTAGAGATTTATATATTTCTTAATAAAATATTAATATCAGGATTGGTTCAATTAAATTTGAACTGAGTTCATATGAATGTTACAAGAATTAATGTTTGGTATATTTTTGAAAATGCATGCAGCCGAAGACATATTGAGCAAGATATTTAATCTTCAAAGTTGACTTATCAAGTGGGATATCAAATCAAATCAACGCGAAAACACCCGAATCTTACTCTTGCCTTTGAAGTGAAAGACAGTGCGGTTGCAAGACGATCCCTATCAGGTCACACGCACAGTAGCGGCTCGTCAATAGTCCAGATCGTATCGCCCGGAATTTATTTACACTAGCATCATAAAAAATAAAAGATACTCTCTGTGTGGTAGCACGGTGCTAATAGCTTGAATGTGTGGTAACAGAAAAACGCAAGACGTTATCTTAATCGAATATCTGGAAAATGTTTCTCTATTTGAAATAATTTTGTAAAAACTAAATTACTTTTAATAATTTCAAGTGGAGTTTAGACAATCAGTACTCAATCTAGAAGCAACCATTTATTTATATCAACTTTTAGAAACAAATTTTAACGAAACTTTCTTCAAAAGTGAATCATAACATATATCTAACATTTCGTCTATTTAATAATAATTAAAGAATTGATTGTCTGTACAAAATTTTCTTAGATGGGTAAAATAGATGAAACTATCAAATTGTTAAACTGAACATATTGGTTTCTTGAATCACATAAATAAAATCAGTTCCCTAAATAAAGTGAGAAGTCAACGTAAAGCTAACACAATAAAAGTGTTAAAAATGCAAAGGATAGCAATTCGACGAGACGCCACTGATCGTAAGGCGTAGAAGGGTCTAAGATTGCAAGAGATCAATGTACCAAGCAGGCCTATTTGCTTTGCTCGAATCCACAAACACACACACACACACACACACACACAATTTCACACATACGCGTACATTGGTACTGCAAAGAAAACCAAGATTAAGGGGGCTGAAATTGGATAAAGAAAGAATGCCAAAAACCAAGACTTTGTGGCCGAAACTAACACCGAACGAAAACGGAAACCTTTCATCCGACGCACATCAAACAATACATTCTTTTATTTCATTCCAACTCAATTACAATTGAGAGCAATCAAATCGTCAACAATATTTTACCAATCACTACTATCAAAGAGTAGCTTATTTAAATTTTGAGACTAAAAACTTATCTGATCTAAACTGTATTGAAAATAAATAAAAATCATACTGACGTGACCATTTATTATTTCTTTAGTGTCAATGAAAAAGTAAACTATAATCTCATAGTAAAAAAAAAACATAAAAGAGTTTATGAGAAGTATAAGTACGATTTGTCAAAAGTAATAATTGTGTCAACTTAAATATTTATATCAAAGATATGACATTTATACTCAAGTCTTTATTTTATAGCGCAGGTAGGTATACCGCAGTGCACCAGTAATCTTAAAAGCTGGACAAAAAAAATAGACAAGTGGATCTGTCGTCTTAAATGGCCCGTGCTGAGCAGACCAACCAATTGAATGATAATGCAGGGTCGCATTAAGTTAGATGAGTTTATCAGAAAATAGAATAAGCAAACAATACGTAATATCGCATACAAAAGTAGGTTGCAAGAATTTAATTAATTTGTTATGGAATCTGATAATTGTGTTTTTTATTTTTAAATTAAATGAATTCATTATATTTTTCTAAATTATAAATCTTAATAAAGAGTTCCTTTTTAAAAAATATCTTTGTAAATGAGGAAAAACAATAGATTAATAAAATATTTTTCTTACAATGGATTGATGTACCAAGAAGAAGAATTAATGATTTTTGTTCAACGAAGTATAATGCGAGGACGAAATGGTCGGAGGAAAATATAATACAAATGGTAGTACTTATTGTAGTTGTCAAGCACAAAAATAAATAGGTAGCATAAAAATGTAAAGTTTATGCCACTCGAAAATCTTAAATGTGTCTGCACACTATCCCACTTTGTAAACCAAATCGGTTTTCTTCCCAAAACTACCAGCAATATGAGTACGTACGTATTGTATCACAAAAATATAGTAACGCTAAAGTCGTTACCATACGCGGTGCGCCGGCTAGTTCGAAAAGCTCACAGCCATAACAAATCCGTGCAATGTACGGACACACAACTTCAAAACTTGCCAAAGCGGTACTCGTGTTTCTGCATCATTTTGCATAACATTTGCCTGGCAGCCGTAAATGTCACTGCTTTGAACTCAAGATCAAGCATATAGCCACATGTATGTAGTGAATTTAACTTTTTAAATTTCCTTTAATCCGACCAGAGAAACGGCCCACATTGTTCGTTCTTTTTTTCTTTCATTTCTTGACGACGTTTAGCTTGTGGCCAATTTCATCAAAATCCTTCTTGACGTCAGATTGTCTGATACAAGCGATATGCTTTGACTTATTTCAGATTCTTTATTGAGTTATTTATATATGAATCACATATATACATACATACATTCATACCAATTATTTATTAAAAATTTATCTAATATTCTCTTACTACAAATATAGACTACATAATTAATTTTCCGTCGTCTAGTGAATTTAGTAATTTATCTTTTCAAATTCCTCGTAAAATACAATTCTTTAATACTTAGTCTTCCATACCCAACATTCACTTCCATATACTAGCATAGGCGACAATTCTTATATTATATTTGACTCCCAAATGTCCCTGCCTATATAAAATTATACGATTTGTGCGAGGGGTTGAATGTTGATTACCATCCCTAGTGATACGCCTATGTGGATGGAAAATAGTCTCAAGCATCACGTCCTGGTGTGGAACACCGCAGTGGCCTTTTCTTAATGAGGAGAGACGTCACCACTGGTGACGAGGTCGCCTCGACTGCGTACGATGCGTCGAATTTTCATTAGGCATCAAAGATGGCGGCCACATGGCACAGCATCGCTCTAACACATACATCATTAAAACTGGAAGGAAATCTCTGAGAGGGCGTAAGAATGACAAACAATATTTCCTCTTCCTCCCCCCCCCCCCCCCACCGGTCGCATTTTGTTGATTTATTGAAGAAATGAAGAGGTGCTGGCATTGCAGCAGACAATTTTCACCGTTTGTTTTTGGTTTGGTCGTTCGACCCAAGTTGACGGGCTCTTCGGTGCGATTCTATTCTCGGTTTTGTCGCATTGTGCAAAGAACGTTGCGTTGTTATCATTATCTCGTTTTCAATCCGTCGGCTTTCAAATATTTAATCTTGTTTTCGACAGCAAGGATTACAGTATTTGTTTTTTGGATTATTTATTTTCTGTTTATCACAAAAGTATTATACAATTTTAATAACGTCACCAAAAAAACGTTCTAGATATTTTTTTCATTACATTAGTCGTAATATACTAGTTTTCAGTAAGAATTATTAATGTAACGCTTTTCATAATTTATTTTAATTGTATTTGCAAATATTGAATAAAACTATTGAAAATAAACTTTATAATATAGACAGATGTATATTTATATAAATGTAAAGCGCTTCCAAACATTATTGTTCTCTTCAAATAGAGGTTCAAGTTAGACAGACAAAATGAAGAAAGAGAGGAATTCGTAATGGGGAGAACCTATTCTTTCAACCGCAGAGCCCTAAAGACAATGCCGAGTGTTCAAGTGACGCATAATGACAATTTCAAACTCGTGGTCTGGTATCTACGAGCTGCTTGTATTTAAGACAGTTATGCGATATCTCTTGTTGCTCATGCTATTACTTCGTTGACTGATCTCGTATTCGCTGTCTGAAACAGAAACTGTGAAACGTGGAAAGGGACTTATTTGTCATGTTACGGGCGTCTGTTTGCGCCTCCACCAATAAATTGAGATATAGTGAGATAAATTAACATTTTTTTAAAAAAAATTAAATTTATTAGATGCGAAAACAAATTATTTTAGTTAAAAATAAAATGAATAGAGCAGAAATTCTGTTCAAATTTCAACTGGGTGTATAACAAATGCTATATCATTTTACCAGTGCAAAAAATAATAAAAACTTACAGAAAAAAAAAAGCCTGGCACATACCGATTTGTCTTAACAATATATTATAACATGTTATAAGCTCGTTTCTGCAGAGGATAAATGTATAAAAATAAAGCGAAACAAGTATTTCTAGTTGAGAATAACATTGTTCATTTGTCTTTCGTCAACGCACGCTCGGTGCAACGAAAATCTTGCTACATATTTACATTTCTGTCTGCACTTTAGCAAACACACGTAGGTACTATGTACTTACATAGTTTATGGAGGTTTCAGTTTTTTTCCTCTTACATGATATACACTAGCATATTTTGTGTCTACAAACCAGAATACTATGCGCACCAACGAAAATCTAACGGTGTTTAATTTGAGCTGATTAATTATAAAATTAACTAATCCTGGTTTGAAAAATGACATTACCGCCACCAGAAACAGTACATGATAATTTAAAAAAAAATTATAGGATTTGAGTAAATAATTGTTATTTGCGAGGTTGTAATGTTTAAAATTTATATTGTAATTCTGAAAATTTACTTCAGGAATCTCCTAATTTCTCAAATACCTATAATATTTTGGAGATCTTTTAAAAATGATTATGTTTTACAAAATATAAAATTTATTGTAGTACATTTTAAATAAAAATGAGCAATCAACTGTCGTTAAATAAATATAATTTATTTCAGTGGTAATTGAAGGTATTTTTGTAATAATTTTTATTGTAATTTTGTTAAATTCCGTATAACGTAAAACATACAAACTGTAATCTGACCTTCAGTATTGCACACAACAAAAATAAAAAAATCCCCAGACAATTTTCTTTATCCAATTACCAGCAACAGCAGCAACGTTACGGTTTACGACGGTCACATCTATGAAGATGATCTCCAAGGAGTTGGAGAAGGTATGGTGTCTTTTACACCATCATAGTTACGACAGCGGAACGGTCATCTTGTATAGAAGCTAGACTCTTAACAGTACAACACCCTCTCACATTTTTACGTATATCGTACATTTTGAGCGTGGCTTGCATATAACAATCTCCCTATCTCTGTAGATACATTTCCAACGTTTTTTCAACGCCTAGACACTCTAAACATACAGTCAATCTTCTCAGAACCAAACTTATGTCTCAAATATTCTTTCTGGTATACGCAATAATTTTCCTCTCCTACGTTTTTTGTGGACACAGTACGAGTCCTATCACAGAAAGCGATAATAATAATTCCAGTAATCAGTTACCTACTGGGCCTGAAATATCTAACTGGTGACTGGTGTGCGGCCTCTACGGACCGCAATTAAAAGTTGACCACAACTGCACTGTTACCAATCATACTCACTGGTATAACTGGCATATAAATAAAACAAAATTATGGGTGGTCAAATTTGTAACGTACATTCGGTAATTATTTTAAAAATCGGCTTCAATGAATATGTATCGGAATATTATTGCCATTTTTACGAATCATTATTGAAAATATAATTGAAGTTTGTGATATTGATGGCATCCAAATTGATATTAATTGGACGTATAAAATTTGAATTTCAAATATAATCATGGCATGCACACATGGAAAATAAACATATTATTGATACATATATGATTCATCTATTCCTCGATCTTTAAAAAAAGGTTTCAGACATGCAACATACGCAATATTTGCTTGAATTTTTTTTTTTTAATTTATTTAACTCTAATAGCGTCATTCATAAAAAAATATTTCAATATTTACGTAGTTTTCGTTTTATCATATTTTAACTTACACAAGTACCTATATCTTTTTTAATCTAGTTTAGATATAGTTATTACCTCTTAAAGTAAATTATAGGAATAAATGTGGGGTATGGAATACGATACATATTAAAATGTTTGGAAAGAATTTTGTACTGTGACGAAAAAAGACAGAAATAAATAAATTTATTACGCAGATCACGTTCTACATTAAAGCACTAAAACAACGAATAAAAACACGTCTATAAAACTAATTTTTTTGCGTGGTCAGGCTTCGTTTTTATTATAATACCTCAACCTCAATTAAAAGTTAATACAGTTTACCTTTACTAATATAGCCTAAACTTATCTTAAATAAAAACGGTAATAAAGTTTATTAAATTCTTAAAATTCAATCAAACTAAATTTAAATGGATTATTATTATTATTTATGTTTAAAATTAGAAGGGTCTAATATATTATAATATAAACTATTATGGATCATATAGGACTATATTTGATGCAGAACTATACCTGTACCATATTATACGTATTTAGATTTCTAACCCTACGAGTCCTCTAAAATCTAATGGCTTCAAGATTCAATTACATACAATGCCATAGGCGAACGTTAACGTTAGGTTTGAATACGTTACTACTTAAATTTTAATCAAGTGCGTCTAAGACAGAATTACGCACTAAGAATGTGAAATTAATAGTTGGAATTGGGTTGTCGAACCTTTCCGGACCAAACGTGAAACAATAGCTTATACATCCAAGCGATTGTTTCCTAATTTGAGTATACGAAAATCAAAACATGTAATCATAGATTGCAAAACAAATTTTATAAGATTCTATTTAAATAGAAATCATTTAATTATTCAGTTTCATGTATGCGAATATTTTGTTGTTGTGCGATCATTCTTTGTTATATAATTCAAATGTGTACAGTACATGCATAGTATCTTTATTTTTTCGATTTTAATTAAAAACTGACGCAACACTGTTTATATAATAAACATACGCGATGGGAGTAATCGAACGTTGCGTACCACGTACACTGCGCATGAATTTATTATAAAATCCCCAGGATCAACAAAAATGAACATAAGGGATTATTTTTGTATCCCCAAAAGGATGACTATATTCCATTAAAAATACCATATTATTTATTTAGCTTGCTTTTAAAAATAATATACTTATTAGGACAACGCCCATAATCAATTTTCAAAAAATTATTTACCCATATTTCAGAAAATGAGCGATAACAGAATTGTTAATCATTATAGAAAAATAAATATGTTTGCTGTTAATGTTTATTATGAAATAATAAGAATTTAATTTGAATAATCTATTATATAATTCAAAAATTGATAATCTTTGTTTGATATTTCACTTTCGTGTGTTTGAAATGGTAAATTGCATCCATAGATTATGTAAAATAGAAAACAGTTTTCATCTGGCTTTTCTGTACAAAGAAATACATAATATAAAGTACATACACATATAGTTTCATCTTGACATGTTCTTATGATGCACAAACTGGGTTGTGAGAAGATGGCTTCGCAAGCATATATTATATACATAAGATGATCAAAGTTATCTTTGTGAATACGAAATATACGAGCAACAGTTTTTGGGGCTAAATTGTATGCTTTTCAAATGTGCTAGAAGAGATATGATATATACTATGGTATTTGACGTAAGAAACTTTCTGCAAGCTCGTAATAACTCAAAGTGAATATATTCGACTGCTATATTAAGAGTATTCTATTCAAAATACTTGTATGAAACATTTTAATATCATTCTGAACGTATAGAAAGATGTGTTAATACTTGTATTACAAGTTTAATTATAAATAGATTTCAAATGAAATTTGTTAGAGAGAAAAAACATTTTTAAAACAATTTAAAATAATTATTTTCTGCCTATGTAAATATTTTTCTTTTGTATAGAAAATATATAAAATATATATGCTTGTACTAATATTAAATATAACATTTTCTTGTCTTTTCATATGATTTTAAATTCTCTTTTGTTCTTTTGAATATAATATGTACAAAATGGCTGACAATGAAATGTATGCGCCCGGAGGGAAACACTCTGAAAAGATACTTTTTAAGTTATATGCACTGTAATAAAATTGTGTAATTTTTCTTGTATGTTTCTAGTTCAGAAACATGTAATTATAATGTCTAAGTACAATTTTGTCACATTGCTTCGACATGAATCTTGTTTTAAATTAATTTTCTTTATGAATTAAAATAGCGCGTAAATTATTTTTAAAATATCGGAAATTGTAAATAATGAAGCAAAATATGAAAATTTTTATTTTAACGTAATGTAAGTTTTAGTGATAAAAGTGGTTTAAAGTGCAAACTGTGATTATTCAGATATGGTAACACGACGCTTGTGGTTTCTAGAAAAATAATTACGCTGAGTTTAATAATTTACAAGTGGGGCCAAAGCGGTTAAGGAACGCAAAACTTAAAAGCTTAAAAGTTTTAAATCACTAGGCAAGTGCCGACGAGGAAGAAGCTTGCGTTTCACCGGTGAACTTTTTTATAGAGTCATTGCCAACGACTTCCTTCTAAACACTAGATAAATGGTTAGCAGTAAGTAAATTGCATCGCAACCAGACTTTCACGACCACTAAAACATGTATGCGTCGTATTTTTCAACTTGTGTGACTTGGATCACTTCTGAATTTATTGCTGAACAAAGTTGGGCAATATAAAACACTTCATCAAAGTAACAAAAGCCTATACCAGCTATTCACGAAATATAAATAAAAAAAAATTTAAAACTATATAATTTATTATTTAGAAATAAATAAATTGAAATTTCATAGATTTTACTTTTTAATTGACTATAAGCTAAGTATTTCAGTAATTCATTCAATCACCGCGTTTCTCAAATTTTTAATGGATGCAAGTAGAATAAATAACAGCACAGAGTTATAAAATAACTGAGTAAATTTACAATATATTTAATAATTATGAGAAATAGAATGCTCTAATTAAAAAAATATAACACCAAAATTTATTTTATAATTTTAGCTACTACTTTTTTGTCAATTTCTCTGTGAATGTGAATGATAATAAAAAAAAAAAGAATTGCTTATCCTATGTGTAAAAGCATTCGAAAATTATAACTCAATTTTTATTGCATTCAATTAAGCATGAAATACTAGACCGACCAATAAAAGTACCGATACAAAACCCGATAATATCGATAATTAATCATAAATACTCATATAAACAAGATGAATCGATCCCGCAAGCCGAATTGGTCTCGGAATTAATGATACCGAGAGTACACCACACCAAGAGCAATCCACAGCGATCCTTGTCCAAACAGAAATTACCAAGTGTACACCGGTGCACCTGGTATCAGCTCTAGTGTATTTGTATTTACAACCGCTCGCTATAGGATTGCTTTTTAAAAGCCAATTGTTTATTCAATTGTTCGATAAATGTTATTGTTACATTCTAAATGGTTCATTTGCCATAAGAGAAATAAATTTTATGGCAAATTGTGTGTAACCGCAATGTATTTAAAAAAAACTATTTTATATGAATTAGGAACACCAATAGTACATAAAAAATAAAATTGCATTTTTGTTTTTACTGAGAAATAACATAACTGATGTTTGTGTAATCGGATTTAATAAATGCGTATGAGTGAAAAATAAGCTTTTAAATAATCGATTCGACAATTTTTTTTTTAAATTGGTTTATTTTGTTGTGTGGATTTATTTAAAATGGATTTTTCCTTATATTATTGAGCTGATGTGATATGATTGAATCTAGTTATCCAGAGGCTTTGGCCACAAGTCAATTAATTTTTCAATTTAGTCCGCTGATTGAATTGCAATCTGTTTTAAAAATATTAATAAATCGTATTTTTAATCCGTACGAAATTTGGAGTTTAGTCTCCATATGAGATTCATATAATAAATCTTATACGTAGTAGAAATATTAGCTAAAATGGAACAGATTTTCAAAATTATTCATGATACTATACTAGAATAATTAGAACCGGGTATTTGATGGATTTCAATTGAATTAAATATCTAGCAGAATATGTTATTCAATGCTACAATATTTTGAATATTTTAAGCACTCAATCTATTATTGACAATCCACGTTAAATGTCAAATCCCAAATTAATTTATTCTATTTTGTTTTTCCCGTTAAAATATTGACAGGCATAGTTGATATGGATTACTAAATACAAATTTCTATATCGACGTAATTATCGCAACAGAAATAAGAAATGATAGATTTTCAATTGAAAATATTTATACAACGGATTTCTCATTCTCTTCTGGTTAGAATATTCTTTGAAAAAATAATAAAGAGACCAAAAATACTAGAATCAAGAAAAGTCAGAAGTTGTATTACTAGTAAAATCAAGAAATAAAATAGAAATAGCGCTGTAAATAAATACTAGAAAATAGATCTACTTTCAACATAAAATCAAGCAATAATTGAGTAATTGTGCATTGCATTTAATACTACAAGAATATATACACATATATTTAGTATATAATGTTTAAGCTGTCAAGTTAACCAATTGGCGCGCGAAAACCCATTAGAACCGACCAATATCATGAGAACCAATAAATATGTTGTATATATCAACGATTGATTTCTCCATATGTGTATAGTATTAATAATTGCATTTTCGGGCTAGGGGTAGATTACCTACCCTGGGATCTATAAATCGGTAACGGTTACGCTAGAAATGCGTCGGCGTGTGTGTGTGTGTGTGTGTGTGTGTGTGTGTGTGTGTGTGTGTGCTGTTAATCGTAACAGCAGCGTCATTGCATATGCGTGGCACGTGTTGCCGTTCCCGCAGCCAACCCTACAACGCAACATAATTGTTAATACGTGCCTGGAAAACATCCCTTCTCACGTCGTTCATCTCTTTCTGACTTACAGCTAACAACTGCGTTTGATGTGCTTATCTTTTTCTGGCCTATGTTCAGATACAGTTTCTGCGTACGCGAAATTACTATTTCGCAGTATTGATTAAATATATTGATGATGCGAATGCATCATTGTGCATTTTCATTTTTCGTTCATACATTCATATATTACGTGTAGGTGGCTGGGGATGATCTTAATATTGTAGCCACAAACTACTTTAAAATATCTCTCGCACTTTCTCTCTCACATACATATATTAATAATTATATTATAGTTTTATACAAGATGTGTTTTATTTCTTATAATTACAAAGAGATTAAAATAATTGTTAAAGTACTATAAGTACTTGGTATTAAATTTCTAGACGTACTTATCATCAAAATTACTGTATGCAGTCTATGCACTGTATTGATGTAACAATAGTATTATATTACATTTTCGCAAAGTTTGAGAGAAACCACGAACATCAAAGTTGCATTAGATGCATCATTTAACATTTATGTAATTACTATGTAATACATTTCCTGCCGTTATTGCACGCTATATATCAAAAGTGCCCTGCGACACACTTCCACTGCGAAATAATATTGCGCGCACACTTGCAGTCAATATATATATTCTGTAATCAAGCTCGCATCGCCCTGCATCGAATATTAGTGTGAAATTTTCGACGCCTTTGTTTGACCTTCACTGTCACATGTCACTCCCATAAAATTTCATTCAAACACGTGTCCAATCGGAGATTAACGCATAGCTTTCAGCTTCCGATTAGGGTAAACGTGTTTGGCGTTAGTGTTAGGGTAGGTCATGTCTGTATACGAAAATATCATTAAATTTGTTCATCATATTGTTTAAATTAATTTAAAATAGACTGAAAATAGTACCAGTGCAATATTTAATCTATATTAAAATTTACGATCATCTGTAAATTGTACTAACATATGTTGTAATTGTATATATTTTAATATGTTAGTGACAATTTTTATGTAATTTACTGAAAATTGAACGATATTTAAGTTATTAAAGAAACCAGTTTGAACAACATTTATCATGACTGTAATTAACACTGTCTGTTTATTGGTGAACAGCAATTAAAAAGTAATTATTAACAACGAGTGCTGTATCTAATTATAAACGCATTTCTGTAAATAAGACGACACGGTTTTTTCGACCCGAGGAAATTAAAGTTCTCGCACTTAAGCTAACTATAAAATTAATGGTACACATTTAATTAAGTTTTAAATTATTATTTTGGATAGTTTAAAATCCCATCTAAATGTTAAAAGTAACTTTTTTTTTTACGAAATTTGTTCTAAATATAGAAAATTTGCCATATCCTGAATAGAGAATATTATTTATTATTTCATTCAAGATTTGCATAGAGATAAATATTCGTATGATGGTAGATTCTGAGTTATAGTAATCTGATCAGTAAATAAAAGAAACAATACTAAGTGTGAACATCACCGGCTGTGTACACAAATGTATGTATTTGTGTATCGTAGATGATGTCGGCTTAGTATGAGCATCAATACTGAATGTTGGCCAGCGGATGTCACTCATGGCAGTAATTGGTGGGTGCAGAGACCACCGCGCAGCGCCGTGTGAACCTACATACAAACATATCATAATAATAACCTTCCTCCGCCCTTCAACGTCCCTAGTCAACCTAATGTTGATCATGATCATCATTACTCCACAGGCCCCTTTGACACTTTTAATTCATCACTCCTCTATAATATACACCGCATAACGCATAAACGGAAGTTCTTTCAACAATATCCGGACTGGCGACCAAACATTGATTATGATATAAATTATGCGACATTATAAGTTAGGATATATCGAGAGTGAATAGATTCAATTAAAAATAAACGACTGTATATGACAAAACAATAAAATAAATTCATTGAATTATCTAACACGGAACAATAATTTCATGCATTTTATTGTTTGTGTATTATATTCGCAATTAACTTTAGTGTGTATATCACAAGTCACAATCCTTGTGTTATTATATTTAAACACGCGGATATTCAACTGCATTCTAATTTTACCTTTGCATCATTACAAGTACGAGTGTAGCGGCAGCGCCCGGCGTCTGTAAGAAATGCTTGAATCTCGGCACCGTGCCAAAAATTCCATCCACCTAGAGATAGAGCGAATCCAGCTAGATAATGCACTAAATATTTATAGTGTTGTTAGTTGGCTACCGAGACAAGAATAATGATATAATTCCCTATTATTTTATTTACATTTTCCTTGTTATTGTCTCATTCTCTTATTTATGATTCCGTTGTAGTTAAAGTTGTAAGATGAATATAATGAATATTCCACAATTTATTTCAAATTCTACAATTATATTTAATTCTCAATATAAATTATAGAACATAATTTAAGTTTGCGTAATTGTGAAAACTGTTAAACTAACGTAACCAAATATCATAAATAAAGTGAAAAAATAATAAAATGTATTTAATCAAATTAAACATATATAAATTAAAATATAACAATTATTAAGCAAATAATATGATTTTTCTTGTTTTTATTCATAATATGAGGTAATTGAGTAAATAAGTAATTGCCATAGAATGTACGACTTAAAGCGCAGATGATTTGATTCGCTTGAGTAGTTAATGAAAACTTAAACGCCACAAACCACATACATATGTAGCCATTTGCTATACATGTTATCGACAGCAATTTCACTAGTAAGGTAGTTAAATGTATTCAGTGAATGGCCCAGGGACTTGCATACAAATTATCACGATCAATAAACCTCATCCATACTGAACCGCTGATGATTGGTCGTGCTATTACTCACGCCAAGTTTTCCAGCACTTTTCGATACTCCGCCGAATAGGTCTGGGTAATTTTCAGTTTCAGTTCAGGGTGAAATGTATTCACTCAGGTGACATCATTGCTTGCTTGCATTCAATGCAATTACCTTCTCGCAAATACGACACATTCATCGACACACACACATTCACCACTAAACTTATTTAACTTGTCTGCATTCAATGCAAACACACTTCTCACAACTTATTTGCCTAAAATATATACCGCTAATCGACTCTCTCAACAGCTGTACTTTTCAACACCTTTGAAATAGATTTCCATTTTTCTCGTACTTCAAATCAAAACGTATCAATACTAAATGTATTTTAGTAATATTTTATTTTAAATGTGCTATGTGGTCGACCAATTGCAAATGGTTAAGAACCTCTAATCTAAAGATTCTAAATTCTCGAATCAATTGCCACCAATTCATCGCCAACTAGCAGCTACCTACTGGAAACAAATTGGAGTGCATTTCCTGTAGAGACGTGTGTTCTATTGAGAAAAGTGAACAAGTGAGACATCCAATTAGGATCACAAAGCCAGACTATACGTTCACGTGAAACATAAATGTAACATGGAACGGACGGAAGCGCATTGCAAGCCATCTAAGATCATATAAGTCACAAGCGAATATCATTCCTTCACGTAGTAATCGCTTGAATGAACTGACGGCCCAATGTGAACAATACGAAATAACTTCACAGAAATTAAATGAACAGAGTCGTATAGAAGTTTTGGATTATTAACTACAAGCTGCTGCTTACGAAATAATGGAGACGAAACGCCTGAAAGACGTATCTAACTGTATATTTTCTTATTGGTCCCAAACGTACATGGAACAATCGAAGTTCGCTTTTTTTTAAATCTAAAAACAGAAAAATATTCGTCCAGAAGATTTCATGGTATTTATACGCCCATGTGTAAGACGCTGAGAACAAGACAGACATTTACTGCAGAATCCTGTGCATTGGAACGGATTCTTCGTCGACATTGCTGACCCTAGAACATTGAATGTCCGGAGTTCGTAAGTCCGTTCGACGTGTAATTTCCAGGATTAGAAACTCATGGATGCGTTCATAGTATTGTGCGGTTGAAAATCAGTGACGTGCCATTTTATTGGAGTTATGCACTTTCATAAATTATTACATTTTACAGCTAATGTACCTTTCAGGTTTTATGTAGAGCGAAATATATAATTAATAAAACTTGTAGTAAAAATCGTTTAAAAATATCTACATTGTATTATGTGAGCTGCAAACTACAAAAATAGAACTTTTATATGAGTTACTTTTCTTTTTGTTTTACTACCATTCAAAAAATAGCATCAGATTAATGAAGCGAGCAATCTTGCCGCTAATAACGATGACAAAGTTAACCCTCTTTAGTATAAATTTCCAATTTAGATAACTCTTATAAAATATGACCCTGTTCTAATATTAAGCAAATTAATAGGCACAATTAATGCCAGCTATTAATTTGACTAATTCCCCACTTAAGACTCAATTAATTAAAAAACTTCATCAAAAACTCCTACCTTAGCCTACATTATAATTAGCCCTAGGTTAAAGTGTGCACGTACGCCCTTGGTTTTGTCTATTCATTACTACACCGGACACAAATCGGAACATGAGCCCCAGAGGAAGGAGCGACGGCGTCGGCGTCGTCGCGTCGACAGGATGAGCGCAAATAGCGGACGCAATACTGTCCAGCATACTCGTATGCCCAGTAGAGCCGTGCACTCGCTTATGTTAGGGTTGGGAATATTGCAATGGACTTGTTAGTACAAGTTTACACACTGCACCAGTAACTAAGGGACAAACAGGAAGAGGGTGTAATCTGTCGCTGTCGTCTTTGCATCTTCACTAATTGAATGATTAAAAACGGACCTTTGATGTCTTCATTTGTCTGCGCAAACCTTTGTTGACCAAATTTCGTCAGAATGCCATTATTTTTCAAATGAATGTATATATGTTGGTTAATTAATTTTTTTGAAGTTCTTTAGAATACGAATTATTTTTAATTGGTTATTCGTAAAATTGGATATTTTAATATTTATTTTCTTATAAGAAGAAATAAGTATTTTAATCATGAAATCTCGAAATTAACACAGAAATATGAATTATTTTGCTAGTAGATTCATAAAATGTGTTGACATGATTCATGAACACATATGCCTTTTATGTTCAGAGGAGTTGGGTTTAATTTAGGGTAAAATCTCGTGGTAGAATGTTCTCACCCAGGAGTTGCTATTGCCGCTCTGTCTATTTCGCTTTTTTTATCACCAATCTAAAGGATACCGGATTTGATGTGCGAAGTTTTGCCCTTTCACGTCACGCAGATACACGCGCCACTTAAAAGACGAAAAGCACTTTTCGACAACTTCATCTCCTCTTCAAGGCCAACGCTATATGTGTTGTGGAATAGATACCCCGCCAAGAGAAATATATCGTCCAGTAACGGAACACGTTTATAAAGTTATCACAACAGTCGAAATAAATATGAGAAAGTTTAGACTGTTTAGCAAAAGGCCTATGCTATTATGTGGCCAGAAACGTCAGCAAAATAAAACGAAGTCATTTGTCATCTTATATATATTATCGCACAAACAAACTCATTTATTACGTTTTATTTGAGGTTATTTCTCGATACAACAATACGAAACAAATACGTCAAAAGGTACTCTGCAAAGGGTGAAAAGTTTGGAAAATATATATATATGTGTTGATATTTTCCTGGACGAGATTAATGAACAAAGGCAAACAGGAAGGAAACAGCAATATTTATCTACTTTATATAAGCTTTACTATATGCATCAATGCTTCCAGCTTGTTATCCAAAGTTCATCAAAATATGAACAATTTTAACATCTATGCACTGATGTGTATAATTTATCGAATAAACAGTATCTGAAGAGGATTTATTTCACTATTTTAATATGAAAGTCAAACATTTATAAATATTTCGTTATTTTAAATAGAAAATTTATTTCTTCTACTTTCAGAAATTTTGATTTTGTATATGTTTGAAAACATGTCTTGGTTTGTTTTTTCACTACTACAATCTAATTCCAAACATGAAAAAGAAGATTGGACTAATGTGCTAGGCCGGCTTTTGATAGAGACAAAATAGTTATTTATCCAGCTGGAGTTTGGCGAGGATCATTAGCCTAATCTAACTAACAGAGAAAAAACTGAAACAAACATTTCCAGTTCTTCGCCGCTGCCGAAATATTTAAATGTGGTCCGTAATAAATGGATTTTGCCATCATTGTGAAAACCATCCGGAATTTTCATCGGACTGTTCGTTTTTTGCAGGAATGATAAACTGCTAATGGCTATCTTTATAGCTAAGCACACACACACACACACACACGGATCCCTAAAGTCAGTGCGATACAGATGGGTAGCAGTTGTGAATATTCCAGAATATCCCAATCTGTAGGTTTCGATCAATAAACGACAAAAGTAAACAAAACGCTCTGATAAATGACACTTGCTTATATAATTGAAGCACGCCCTTCGGCCAATATTTTAATCCATGATATTAAAGACCAGTGCCTACTCGTTGCCGAATTATTAAAGGGCATTTTAATCATATATTTATAAAAGTCTACATATTTACATTTCCCGAAAATCATAAATAATATCTCAAGGATTTTTTTGTTTGATCATAAACTTAAATAAACATCGATCAAGCATAATTTAAAATGTCTAAAAATATATATTCGGTACGCCTATGCGTAGGCTTATTATTTTGGATTATGATAATGCGATAGCAACGCATACGTTATGCTTGTCTTTCTAAAGCAGGGGCATACTTCATTTTTCACCATGGATTGCAGAGTACACTGCTTGTCACAAAGTAACCTTTTTTTCTGAATACGCGCATTATTATTATTTTTTAACTGCAAAGACTTTATAGTGACCTACAAAGGACCTTAAGACACACAAGAAATTTTCATCTCATCAGAATATTTATATTTTTAATATCTCGGAAATAATGAAATTTATCACTGAAGCCATGAAATATATCATGAGTATTTTTGCATGTTACAAAGATATATATCGTTTTATTTCTCAAATGCCTTTGAAAAACAATAAAATGAATATTGATTAATGCCACGAATCATACGTATAAAGGAAATGATTCTTTTATTTGTACATTACGTGTTTGTTCCTTGGCGCCAGATTATACGATGCATTGATTAATATTCTCGCACATACCTGAAACAATGGAAAAACGAATTAATATTACTTGCATAGAAAAACGGAATCACGAAACTTAAAATGTGTTTATTTTTCAAACGGTACAATCACATCCTATTTATTATTGATTGATTACTTGTTAAAAAAAATCGCATATTTCTACATTTATAATTTAATTTAAACAAATGGGCACATAAAAAAACAAAAACAAGTGTAATTTACTTAAATTAGTTTCATATGTAGCAAAATAGTAAGATTAAACTTATTATTATATTTTATTTATAATTTGTAAAATTCTTACTTATTGTTCATATTGAGAAAAGACTGTGGTCAAAAAAATTAGAAATAGAAATAGAATTTAAATAAAAAGAATGGTTTTCTTCCAAAATGCGACATTTCATAAATAATGCACACTCGCTTGATGCATTGATGGTAATATCATGTTCCGTGCTGAGCGATTCATTCAACTCAAACACATTCTTCCCTTATTATTTATGCGCACACCGCACCTGTATTTCTCCTAAAATTCACCCTCTAAGCTTCTTAGATGTTTAATTAATGTATAATGGGTGCAAAATCGTATATACCGGGTGCGTGGTTTCCTACACACATTCAACTGCATACTCGCTGATTCCCAACCTGGAACCTTCGTGGTGGCAGCATTGTGTGTTGCACACAATACAAGACGGGTTCTGAGTTTGCTAATTTCATTTAAGATGTTGACTGAATATTTGAATATTGTTGTCGGTGGAGTTTTAGTTACCAAGGATCTCATCGACCATAAGTGGAGCTTAGAGTACAATGTTTCCGTTGTCGAATGAATACGTGGTTTTAATCATGTTTAATTTTGAATATTGACTAAATTTCGAAATGTACTATTATTAATTTCATACATATTACAGGATGATTTAGTTGTTAAAAATGGAAAAACGAGCGTACGTTTTTTTATTTTCCTTATTTCTAGCATCAATAAACAAGAATATTTGCCTAATTGAATGAAAAAACTTAAAGGCTTGACTTCTCAGTTTGAGTGTCGAAGTTCAAAGTTTAATCGAGAAGAAAAATAAAATTTATTTCATGATGTGAAGTAGTCTGTGTGACACAAATCGACAATAGCAAAAAGAGAAGCTAGAAATACACATAGAACCAGACAGAGGCGTTATGTCAACTGACGTCTAAAGCTTCTTTTCTTATTGTCGTTTCGAATGACGCTCCCGGCGAACGAGGCTACTCTGCATTGATAAGTGCGTCTGTCGTTCACGCATTGAATACAAAAAGAAAAACACAAACAGAGAAAATTACACCCACCAATCCAGCAACTGGATCCTAGTGCAAATCTACATCTCTTTTCCTCAGTACCATCTCTAGCGCTGTGTCCCAGAATTGAGCTCCGGCACCGAAGATTCCTGTGAGAGTTTAAATTGGAAGAAGCAATGGAATTCTGCTTGCAATGGAACCAAGTGCATCTGGTGCATCCAAAATTCGTCTCTTGAATATTGGAAGAGTGTACTCGTACGCTCAAAATATAGTGAATACATAAATTTGTTCCTGGCATGATGTATTTTCAACGTAAAATTTTATAAATAATTTTTTTTTGCATGATTGCAGTCATTGACTTTTTTGCAGGATTGCAGTCAATGACTGCAATCCTGCAAAAATGTTTTATTTATTAACTATACCAGTCGAAAAAAGTAAAATTTTATATTTTCGAGGTTTTGTCCTACATATTAATAATATTAAGCGTGGTGCTTGTTTGCTCATTTGGTTGCTATAGTTACGTTATTTTGGACAGCTTGCGGGGTTTAATCAAATAGTCAATCAATTGCAATGGACATTTAATTATTTTATTCCAATTTTAGATATCGGGTACAGAAGTTATTTAAATAGTAATCATGCTACAATTTTTAACAACAATAGCTTTTGTTTTCAAAATGATAAAATCTATTCGCAATTTCCAAATAAATGGAATTCAATTTATTATTTTTTTACGTAGTTAAATATTATTATTACTTTAAAACAAAGAATGATATTGATTAGTGTTTTTATAAATTCATTCAAAGTCGTCTAGAAATAACATATCTGCTATGTATAACGCAACTTTTTATATATTTGATTTTTTTTAAGACAATTTACGAGACCTATTGTCTAGCATTTTAATATTGCTGAATAGCTATTTATGTATGCTTCTCAATTATAGATATGATTATGAACGGTATTGAAAACGTGACACCCTTTTTATCAAAATTACTGATACGGTTAAATACAATTACGCATATCTATCACCCTTAAGTCCCTTTAGGATACTATGATTCAGACCTAGTAAATAGATTCGTTACGGTTCTGGCAGCCGATACAACGAAACGAACGCTATTTTGACTGGCAGCCATCCCCAATTCCGTTGACACCATCACTTGATCATTTCGAACCAACAACAGTACGTACAATTGACAAGTATTTGCTTAGGACACGCGCGTACCCTTAAATAACAAAACCCCATCCAGTTGTCGCTACTCACTGTTTTCTTTCTCTCGAACTTATAGACAACACAACCAAATACTTGTCCAATCATGTTACGTACAGATATTAATGGAAAATACATATAAGAAAGTTCAGTGTAAGATATTGAAGGTGTTTAATGAAATTTTTTGAAAAATAAATTTTTATTTTCTAAGGTCTATCATATTACAATAGGCTATATATTTAATAGAATCTTAATTTAGCTATGAATAGAATCTTTAAAGAAAACATCCACTTCTCAGACACTCTATAGTTTTTCAACAACGTTATCTATTTTTAGTAATTGGTGATATTTTTAGAGGCGGCGCCAAGTGTGCAGCAGACAGTGTTTGTTTTGTGTGCAGGAATAAATGATCTACAAAACGATTTGCACACAGCACAAATTCAGCGAATGACAGGTCTAATTGGTAAACATGATGATCGCGGACGTATTGTCAACCGAGCTCGAAGATAATTGCTTCCAATGACAACACAGGGAGATTTCTGAGTAGATTATGGGTAGCCATATGCAAGGGAGTACACCAGCGGGACTTACCATCTGCATTTCAAATTTGCAATATATTCCTTGTACAAATCTCAAGTTTGGTTGTTATAAAGTTACGATGTTGATACAGAAAAAGAGTCAATTTGGATAGGGAAGCTTCACTGAATTTCACCTTAATGCATATTTCACTCTCAAATATTATTGGCCCAAATTCAGCTATAAGAAAACATTTCAATTTAACATTTAATTGAAATGTGTGTGTAAATTAAAATCTAGATATTTTAACTTAAGGTTATCTTTTATGTTTCAGTTACTATTGAAGTAGAATGTCACGAAGTATTTAACCTTTCAAAACAATAGCTAAAACAGTGAACATTAAAATTCTTGGCAAACGAACATTTCCTTGTATTTCACACTTGTGAAATATTAAATTCATCTATCACCAAATTGTTTTCATAGTTATAAATAAATGTTCAACAAGTTCGAAATAACTTTCATTTTAATTATAATATATTTTTGCATATAGATTTAAATAGTTGTACGTTATAATATTTTATTAAAGTTATGATTAACAGTATTGAATTTGTGATGCGTGTGAATTCAAATGAAGTTAATTTGTTGTTAATTGGAACATAAATGTGCATTAATATACCACATTCGCGATTATGCAAAGCTTTGCTGAATTATGCAGTAAATTATTGCCGCAAACTAGATAAATATATGATTTATATCAATTTGTTTTTAATTATTATATATACATACATAATGTCTATTCCCGACAAATATAGTGGCATTTTTAGCATTCCGAATATATAAGTGTGCGCGCGCGCGTGCGTGTGTGTGTATAAGCGTGTGAGTGTATGTGTGTGTGTTTGTGTGTGTGTGTGTGTGTGGGTGTGTGCGTGTGTGGGAAAGAGAGAGAGAGCGCGCTTTACAGCCTAAACGGTTGAAGGTAAAATTATGAAATTTTAAACTTAAGATTTGTATATATCTAGTAAGAAAATTTCTTATTTTTGAAAAAAATATTCAAATCGGAAGTGTATGTTTACTACAATTGCTTTTCTTTTCAAAATATGATATGATGTAAGTAAAATACGTATGAGAAAGTTAAGTGTAAGTTATTACGGATATTTCACAAATAATAAGATGAAATGTATGTGCAAATGTAATTCTTTTAAAAAATACACAACTTTTGGTAAAAAATATCATTTTTGTCGTTGAACCTGAGTGCGAAACGAATTTGTGAACGTAATATCCACTCCAGTTGCTATAAAATGTTCGAAAACTTTACGTAGTCACCTTTCAACAGTGAAAACTGTTAAAAGTGCGCGCGAGCAGTTATTTGATGAGAACCGGAGCACCGTGGACGCTTTAATTGCAAATTTATGTTATGCCTATACCGAGAGCGAGGTGGCTCTGTCGAAACTTTTAACCATTGTCACATCGAACAAACTATACTAATCAATCGTAATCAATATAGATCGTTGATATTTTCGCTCACTTGCTTTCGCCAAATACTGTTTTACGAGACTCGTTGGCTTTAAATCTAAATTCAAAAACCAATTGACGAAATGTATTTTATTAGCATTAAATTCGATTAGCGCATACAATTCGGTCTATTAAATTTATCACTAATGTTTAGAATTGTTTTTGTTACAAGGATACGCCAACGCTTACAGCTCACACTGCATGACTGGGATCGTAAATAACAAACAGACGATAAAATGTCGCTTACGAGCGAGTGACATACATTACGTAATACAAGTCAGAAATTATTTAATTGTGTGTATTATACACATACAAAGGTAAGTTTTAATAAAATTATACACGGATCTCCTTCCGAGAATTACACATTACTAAACTTTATTATGGTTATTTTAGTTATAAATGTTCAGACAATTTCGTGTCATGAAACAGAACATTATACACGTACAGCAATTTCAATAATAACGGGTTATTAGTTTTTTTTTTGATAAAAACGGCAGTGACTGGTGTTATGTATATCGTGTAAACAAAATTCAAAGAATTTTCGCCGAATAGTTTCATAGAATGTATAATTCGAAAAAAAAAAACCACCATATATGACTAGAGGTGCTGTTCAGCAAACGTTCAAGTATTGGCTTGTTTACAGTCACCAACTTGCGTTTCTACCCTCTGCTACCAGAGTATACCAAGGGGAAAATTCCCTAGCGACATTTATTTGTTCTAGAGATTATAAATCGATACTAATTAAAGAACTTGTTTGCGATCGAAGTTCTCCATTCTTTCCTTGGAAATTGTGGGTGTGTTATGATTATAGTGGTGTATAAGACAGCCACACCTCTGTTTTACTTATTGCCGACGAGACCTATTTTCAAATAATTAGCCCTATTGACGATTGATTTTTTTTTGTAACACTATTACATGAAATACGACACCACTAGGTGTAATTCTTTTAAAATACTCATAAAAGTTCTATAATTTGGAGAAATTGTAATATAATTACGATTTTAATATCGCGAAATCAGAAAATGACTTAAGTTTAGAGACCTTAAATGTAATTGGTATATTATTGATAATTGGGTACACGATAATGCCAAACTATAGTGACTATAGAACGCAACTGTCAATATGTAATTTGAACTAGTGGCATTCACTATTCTGTTAGTAACTATAAAAGCTAGGCATATAACATCGAACAGTTTACGTAAATAGAACATGGACTTGCATGTAACTAATTCGCACACGATTTGACCATATGCTTACAGAAGTATCCTGACATGAAACGGTCAAAGTTCACTTTGTATTCGTGATGCAAAATACCAATGTACACTTAACAACAATTGTATTACTCCAATATTTCAACATAGCAACGTAAAGGTTGCTTACTGCAAAATTCCGCGCAAACAAATTCCTGTTACGAAATAAAACTAAATCAGTATTAAATATCCACAATTACTTTCTTATACGTAATTTCTTTGAAATTTATTTATTACTAATTTATGAAATACGTTTTCATTAAATATATTCCTTACACACACACACACACACACACACACACACACATGTGCGTAATCAGGTTGAATATACATTCATATAGTATGGATTGTACGAGTTGTGGCTACAAAACTCTATTTTATTTGTAGTTCATTATAAAATAAATAAATCCAGTGATGCGTTAACAATATGCTCAATGAGATTTCTGTGTGGAATTCTGGCCAACAAGCACGCTATTGATTAGCAACGAGACTCTCCATTCGCTGATTCGTTATCCTAGTTATATAGTCAGTAAAACCAAACACAAGAGCTTGCTGGCACAAGCATACAGAGACCAGCAGCGGCATTCTCTTTGATTAGATAGGGTTGCACTTCGCCTGAAGCCGATATACCCATCCCTACCAATCTCATACCAAATTTTTCTCCCACTCTTCCTACCCCCCACCATTCTTCTCAACTGTTGTGCTGTTCGCTAGACGTTGATGGTTGCCCAATAAATTAGATCCCCTAAAGTGGAGGAGGAAGAATAGAAAAACGTGCATACCACACGCATTTCCAGTGGCTACCCTCTGCAATTTATAACTTTGTGTGGTGTGATGCGTGCTCACTGCAACCAACGCAACGTGCATCGAATCGCTGAGAAGACTATAAAGATACTGTTGTTTTATCGATACTTAAATAAATATTGGGTTTCTGTGCTGTCGCACACTGTCAAAGCACATAAGGGCCCTAAATATATATATATATTTTTTTTAGTAAATCAATCGACAAATATAACTAAATTCTAGATCATGAATTCATTCCTAAATTATACAATATATAAATTAGGCTTGTTTATGTTGTTTTTTTTTTTCTCTATATCTGGTCTTTAGAAATAAAGATAATGTGTTATTTTCACCATATGTGACAGAAAAATGGATAAATATCTCGATAAAACAAAAAATACATAAATATAAGTGAGGGAAGCCGTAAATAGGACAATAATAAGCACACATATCTAGTCGTATATGTATTGTGTAACTGTCAAGAATCAAAAAATATTGTAGGCCGTTTGTGTGGGGTTAGCACGTTTATCGACTCGCATTTCTTATCTGTCGAGTCAGAACAAAACTGTGCTGTGAGGGCAACGGCTACCAATTCCGGTATGATGTAATAATAAGGGTATATTATCGTCCAACCATGGCTAACAATAAATCTCGCACAGTGGAGCCATCACATAAACAAGCCCACCAAAAAAAAATATGTTTCAATTAACAGCAGTTTTTATCAATTACAGACATAAGCTAACCATTTAAAAGATAAACTTATGATTCATATGATCACACAAAATATGAAATAAATGTTCTATTTAATACTTTTATTGAGAACATCACTTCAATAATCTTCTGCTTCTTTACTACGCACAGAAAACACATTTTGATCACGAAAAGTTATTTCGAACTTTTACTACTCGAACAACTTTTTTAAAAACTTATTTTTTATATAATTGTACTATTTGTATTTTCTTATACGAAGTAATAAATAAATAAAGTAATTTTAATGAAAATACTCATTTTGACCTTCCCTGCATAGACTTTTTGAATGACGTTTGCGTGTGTGTGAGAGAGACAAAGTACTCCACTAATAACTTGTAATAATTTTCGTCATGATGATCTATTGTTGAATCATGGTTTATAAATTATCTCTGTTTCATGTGTACTATAACTATTTATCTTATCAGTTACATACGAGTACACCCGCAATAATCTATTAAATTGTAATCATTTCTCGTTATTCAACCCTCTACGCTGTTGTTATAATTATTATATAATAATTCTATAACAATTTTGAATTATAAACATTATTTAATAATATGTAATGTTTGTATATTAACACGCAGGGAAAGGGGCTAACTGTGTCCTACACTACATTCCTGTAATGTTAACAATTGCATCTTGTTTATCTAATAAAATTTAATTGCAGTAATTTTAGCAAATAGCTATAGGATTATAATTGGTGTTTGTTGTGTTAGTGTAGTTATATAATATCAACAGCATGTATTAGTATTTTAATCAAAATCAAACATGCCCTTGATTACTTGCACGCGGCTACATTTTCAGCTACTAATAGTTAACTGCACTGATTTACACTTAACGCTAAGTGTAGTTTAAAATATGTATTGTCTTATAACTAACCAAAACGCTTAGGAAAACTATAATAATCAAATATTTAAGCGAATAAAGTTATAATATAAGTAATTAATTGCAATTATTCAATGCTTTAAATAATTAACTAATACTCATGTAAGTATCGCTATTATGTCATGTTTTATAAGAACACAATGTAAGTTTATATGTAATAAAAACATGTTTCATACCCTTAAAAAAAAATCCTCAAAGACCACCTGGCCAGGTACGTTAGTGATAATTGCAGCGTATACGCGGCATACAAACTCAATGAGCATTTGATAGACGTTATGTTTAACATATCTTGATGCCATCCACTTTCTCGACTCGTTTATACCACTAGCGAACCTTATCTTAGTAATATGATATTTTATTTCAGGGGCTGCCCTTTTTGTCGTGGCGGATGTTGACTACCCCTAATATCTATTTTTTATAAAATTGTAAACCTTACTATAAAAGAAAATAGCATTGGCTAAACTAAATATATTCTTTAAAACATACTTTTATTAGAAAATACAATTTTTATAGTTTCAGCAATTCAAATCAATCCTTGTATATATTTACATATAAATGTAGAGAAAAAGATATTTAGTAGTTATTTCTTAAATTAAAATGGTATGGGATGAAAAAAATGTATTTCTATCCCTGAATATAGATGGCGTTATGCCTACAATGTAATCCAATCATTCAAAAAATCGATTTCTCGTCAGACCATATTTTTGGAAAACAAGAAATTCTATAGAAAATCTCAAAGTGAGTTACAATCCATTATAGTAAGACGTCACTTATCGAATTTATGGAATTGAATTGAATACAACAGTGTCCAAAATAAGGCACAAAATGCAACCTGTAAAACGAGAAAAAAAAAAGAAATAAAAGTTGCGGAAATTTCTCTAGCAAATAATCATAATAATATTTCGCTATATGTGGCACATTTTTCGTACAGTCTGCATTTTTCATTTTATATATGTATACACGCATTTTTATGATTAATGTCTCTTCCTGTCTGTTGATTCTTTTTAGAATTTCTTTCATTCGTTGGATTTGTCACGGTCACATACATCCAGAAATTTTATAGCAGTATTTGTAATACAACCAAAAACTATACGCTTCTTCATTTCATTATATTTTAATGAAAAATGCAGCTACAAAAGACAAGAATATTAAATTACATTTAAAATATTTTGTTACGAATTTTCATACTAAGATATTTTTAAAAGACATTATTATTTTTATTTACGTACACATTATTTATTATTAGAATATATAATAATACATATATTTTTAATAAGGGCAGTAAAAACAAAAAAAAAAGTAATTACATACATCGCCACCAAAAAAAAAAAATGTAATAAAAAATTTATATAAATGTAGGATGAATAAAAAAGCAAGTCAATATAATGTTAGTTTATTGAAAAAAATTCAAAAGTATGTAAACACAAAAGTCCTTTGAACTAATAATGTAACTACAATTGTATATAAAATTCTTTACCGCAAAGAAGTGAAACTAGTTGTATTGTTGTAGCAGTTTCACAAAAGAGTGCTTTCGAATATTTACTACCGTTATTATACGGTTGGTTTATGACGTACCCCCTCCGGTTCCGACATTTTATACCACTTTTGGCGTCTTGAGTAATGACTGCCGTTGAGACATGGTTCTGCATCAAATTTACTGCGCACTCTTTTCCTCCCTGCTGAAAAATGCCTACTGAAACTTTGATAATACTGTTTAGGTTTGTAATGCTCTATTTTTCAAACGCGAATGGTGTTCATAAAATTTTTACGTTTGTAAATGTAATGACTAGCCATCAATCGCGACAGTATACTTTTCGGTTTATTATTAAAGCGAAATCAAAACTAAAAAGCAATCAGCATTACTGTATTGAATTCATATATTTGAGGTTTTTTTTTTTATCAAATATACAAATTTTTAATGACCTTAATGATGAATGTATTTTTGAATTTAAACAGCTGCGCAATTATGTTAATTCGAAATTGCCCAATATCAAATTTATTAACCTTCATAACAACGAAAAGGGTTAAATTACAGTTTTGATCGTGTTTCATTATTACACTTCAATTTCATATCCATATATAAAACAGCTGCTCTGTGGTGCGCAATTATCTAGGGTTTTCGGCCAACGAAAATTATTTATAGTACCTACCCGTAGATTTTATAATAACTGGCACGTGCTACTCTAAATAGCAAAACTAAAAATGAAAATAACGTATGATTATTTTGACATCCTGTCACCAGGCCCATTACCTTACACAATTTATTCGTTTCCGGCAATTTTGTCGGAAGTTCTGTAACCCTTTTCAAGGCGTTTGTAAAGTTAAAACATATTTACTGGTTATATTTTTAAAATAAAAATTCTTTTATATATTTCGGCAATAAAAAGCAGTAATGTATCAACAGAGTATTGTTTTACAAGTTATATAGGTAATTAAAAAGAGAAATAATTATTGTATTTAATGGATATATATATATGTTTTTATTATACTTAAAAAAAAAAATGAAAATAGAAAAAGTATTTGTTATGCAAAACAAAGAGGATAATTCCATTATACAGACATAAACACAAATTGTGGTCCAATGCATAAACATTGAGCTTATCTGTCTGACTCGTTCTCGGATTACTTCCCAAATTCATTGTTGTCGTCTACACTTTGAATATGTTTTGAATATTTTGGGTTTTACGCCGTTACACAAGCATATTTTTACATGGTGGTCCAATTACAAGCCTATAGAGTTACTCCATAAAAAAAACCAAATAAAACAGGGCTGCTGCACCCTCTTTCTCATGTCACAAATAAATCTAAGAAATACTTGTTCTGTTCATCAAAATATCGTTAAATTTTTGATATTCCAATAAAATTTAATTACTAGAGATGTCTGGTTTGTATTAATTTGAAATAAACAAAAATTAAGTGATTATTTGAAACAAAAGAAATAAATTTTTTTTCTTATTTGAGACAAACGATTACTGAAATTAATACAGAATCCAAACACACGATTGAAGTTGAGTTCAATAGTTTGTATTACGATTTTTATGAATTTACTCATAATATTCATGTAAGGTTTCTATAATTCATAATTATAAAAAAAAACTGTTATCTTTATTTTGAGTAGGTAATATGTATGTACAGTTTGATTTATATATGAACACTTGCTGAAAATAAATTATTGTACAATATTCTATCTGATTAATAAAGCCAAGAAAATGTTTTCAAATTATTATTATTTTCATATAAAACGCTCGTAAATAGTCACATATTTAATGAGATATTGTTGAAATTTAGAAGAAATGCGCGTGAACTGATTTAATTGGAAATTAAATACACCATTTTGTTAATAACAAGCAAACGAAAATGGGTTCATTCCAATTAATTCTGTTTGTTGTTGCAGCTGACAATATCTCCCGCGTTAGCAAGCCTACACCGACGAACAGAACCATGAAAATGGTACAAACACAAAACGCCATTGAAACAGTCGTCCTGGGACTGCACATTTCTACGTCTGTATAAAAAAAAAATGCCGCGAGAAGTTGTTTGCCCTTAATGAATTGGACGGTTTGCGGTAATGTACTTTGTAATTTTTTATTTTAAAAAAAGGAAACTCTAACAATTTCCAGGTCAAATATATAAAATAGATTCTTAATTAAACTTAATTAAACATCTAAATCATATAATTCTAATAAAATAACTGAAATTGATAAACTAAACAAATAGTTAATTACAGGATTTTTGTTAGTAGCATTAAAATAGCGTATTTAAACCTACTTCTGTATCTGCACCATATATAATCGAGAGATAATTATCTTGGTGTTAAATCTACATTAGCTTTCAAATCACATATACAATCTAACATCTTGTGGTCCAAATGATAAGACATATCTATAATTCATATGTTCGTCACGCCAGCATCGTTCCTACTAATAATGTAACTTAATTTAAGCGACATGCGAAATAAAATTCTCTTAATATTCCAGCAGCGTTGGAATTTACGTCATCTTGTACGTTCGTTTCAGTGAGCTTTATCAAATTCCTTGATTTCACCTTAAATTATCTCAGACCGAATTCCCACAATTCATTTATTATTCTGACCGAGTAAACTCGGAAATAAATACAAAGTTCGCTACAAATTTTTACATCATTATTTGTTTTAGTTTGAACTTATAAAGATAGAAAATAATTGCTTTTTATAGGATTATATATTAGAGGTGATACTATAAACAGTGATTCTGGTTTCTGCAGGCGAAGTTACTATGCAGATTTTGTCCGCTGCTTCCTGTATCGATTCTTTTTACTTTGATAAAATAAGCAAACACGACTTGGTATGATGAGAACCATGTCCAGCATAAGATTTATCTCACTGTATCTATAAATACCGACATAACGAATGCAAAACTATGCAGGTAGCTTCCTGCCTATCCCAATCGCGACTCACTTTGGATATGCGACAGAATGTTTGCATAATGTCGTAATATAAGCATATATTTACATCCTTATATTAAAATCTACTAGAACGCATTCAAATAATAATTAATGTTAAATTTTGAAATTATTTTAAAAGCTACTTCAAATGATCCTCGTAGTTTACTAACTTTTCGAAAGAAAGTTATCATTTTCTTTAAGATATGTAATTTTAAATATTTGCAATGGAGGTTACATTAAAGTAATTAAAATATAAATATTTATCAATTTTTTTGTATTTAATAAAATTGAGTACATTTTTGGATGTAAGGTCAAAATAATGTATAGAATTGATTAAAAATTCAGTGAGCTTGCTTGTTTTATGTACGTCAAGAAGAAACGATTTGCTTTTTAATATTTTATGGTTTTCTCATTTTATGATAGAAATAAGCAGACGATTCGCATCCTGTAAATGGGGGAGCGGAACAGCTCTACCTGTTTTATTACAGACATACGTGACAAGCTTCAGGAATTTCAGGAATATTTTATTCTCCGAAGTTGTGATAGTGAAAGTTTTATTAAAGTTACTGTGGCCGCTTAAAAAGAAGTTTATACCGCATAGAGCAAACACGTATTGACAGGTCTCTGCAAGACAACTAAACAAATATCAAATCCATATGTTTTTATAGGTATGGTCACATTCCGTAATACATATTTTGCGTGAAGCACTTAATATAAGCGAATATTATTTGAATTTATTATTCATATAAATTATTATTCTGTAATATAACTTTGCATATCGCGACTATATGAGAGATCTCTCAACTATACAAGAAAAAATTACTGAGGTAGAAATATTTGGTTATCTTCACTCAGCAGGTTGTCACTTTCAGTCGAAAACGAACTTATAAACAGTCCATTCAAATAAATTTGGAATAATTCCATTTTCTGTAGATTCGAGAGAATTGTAGCTTGAATCTGACGTAAATAAAATGAAATTTGAAAGTAATTCCAGGAAAGATACACACACACACACACAAAAAACACACAGAGAAAATATGTTTATTTTCCAGCCCAAACGTAATTCAATTTCAAATTTCGCTACGGCATATTTATTTCTCATTATCCAACTCACTTTTACAGATATTTTTAGTTAAAATTCAACATCTCTTCAATACGACGGCTTTAAAGAGACGTAAGCCATTATTTTAAATATATATTGGTGAGAGAACGATTGAAACTGAAGATTAAGATTCTTTTATACTATGTATAAGATTCGAAATAGAAATCAATGCAAGACATATCAAAATAGACACCCATAAATTTTTAATAAAACGATTCAAGTAACAACTATAATAGTAAAACGAACGAGCACTTTCGGAAAATAGAGAAATCTTTTGAAACTTTTATAGAGACTCGCCGATTCTTTCTATTCTCATGTCATTCGTTTTAAAACACGACTACTGTTCTTGCAAAAGAAGTGAGATAAAACGGACGAACATGCAGTAGGAGGAAGCAAGACACGGCCATTGTGCTGTCAAGTAGTAGTACAGACAAAATCCAGAATGAGTAACATTCTAGCGGACGTAAGAGAGAATGGCCTAGCCAAGGACTTGCAACGTGGTTTTTAAGGTTTAACGAGCCACTTCAGAATGGTTTTTGTGTTTCATGTGTGTGTGTGTACTGGTTGATGGTTGAATTGCAACTTGTGTAACAAACTCTGTAAAAATTTGTATGGACAGTTGCAAGTTTAAGTGATAATAAAATTTACGAGCATACTTGTCGTTATCAATAAAGAACTTAATTTTTAAAAGTTTTTTACTGTGTGATTAAAATTATCATCGCTCAAACACACCCTGTTTTAGATGTAAATAGTCTAAAAAATTGTTATTAACTTATATAAAAAATACTATGTAACTTTTTGCGAATTAAAGAGCATTTACGATAAAACATCAAGTTTACTATTTTATTTACTATCTCACATAAATGTTTGATTATTCTGAACTTTATAATTAATATTAAAGATTTTCTAATATTTCTGCATTGCAGTGGAATATTTATCCACAATTTTATATATTAATAATTACAGCGATAAACCATAAGTTATAAATCATTTTTACTTTCTTATACGCAGTATAAGTATAATACTTACTTAGAACGATTTGAAATCAAGAAAATTGAATACTTTTTGAGCACAAATCAATATTCTTTGCGGAGGCAACGTTCAACATGACCAATCACCCCTCACAAATAGTCCATCGAAGCAATTCCTGGATACAGCCATTCAAAATGCGCAAAAATTTTTTTAAGAGATTTCACAACTGCATTATCGCGTTCTGCATGATTGCACCAGTCTTATCGTCCATTCCGATCGTAAAAGGCATCGGCCAGCTTTTATTTATAATAAAACAGAAATTTCACATATGGAGTCAAACAGGCTGGAGTTTGCAAAAAATATATATTTTATTCACTTTCATTACAATAGTATACAACAATCGCAATGCAAATATACAACAAGCTGATGCATTTCCATAAAGATCACATAATTTTACATTTCACGAGTAGACAGAAATAAAATTCAAGTCTACATTTTCGAAAAAATGGCAAACTTTTTTACTAAAAGTAAGTGCCAATTAATAATTATTTTAGTTTACTAAATAATAGATCTACAATTTTGCTATTTTCAGTCACCAAATCATTGGCACAAATATTTAACAAAAATAAGGAAATTAAATATAAAGACACCGGGATGTTGTTTGGGGAAGGATGGATAGGTGCACCATTTTACGTGAGGGAATGGTGCATGTATTCGGCCATTACAAATTAAATTCTAAATCGGAACTAAATTTTTAACATCGCCAAATCAGAAAAGGACGAAAGAAAATTGATTTCTCTTTACAACTTGGAACTTTGCTGCGGCAGTAACTGTTGAACTTAGATTAATATTTTTATAGTTTTACATTTTTATGTTATTAGGCACAATGGGTCAGTGAACAACTTTAAACACTAATGGCAAAGTTGTATTTAATAAAAAGAGTTCAACTCTATTCTGAACATTAAAATATGTTTGCTAATTTAAATCTAATGTTTAATGTTTATAATATATATTTATTTAGTAGTATCGTTATTGGAATCAAATTTCAAATGATGCTGCATTTAAATCAAATTTGAAAAATACAAAAAATATTAATTAGGAACGTAAATGTTAAGCTACCTTTATTATTGGTTAAGAAATATGGATGCATCAAAAATTGAAGTATCTTTCGCAAAGTTCTTAAAATATAACAATTTGGATAAAACAAAAAATAATTTTGCGATAGAAGAACCGCTTTTGGAAATGGGTGAAGAGGCATGGATATGTGACTTAATTCTTTAATCCATGTTTAAAATGGCTAAAATAAATTGTCTAAATTTATGTTAAAAATTAACTTATTCTATAAATTAAAACCGCTGCAATGCCATGCACTGAACTTATTCTACGCTTATGGGTGAGATATTTTTCTAATTAATAATATTTTACTAACCTGTGGCACCCTTTTTCACTGACTATATTTCTTAGAATAAATATTAAATCTCTTCAAATTATATGTTTTTTGTTTTTCTGTTAAACAATTGACTGGCACAGTTGATACGATTTATGTTAAAATAAATAAAATAAAAATAATTTTCTTGTTTCCGGAACCTTCTTTGAAAAAAATTTCAAATAAAGGTTGTCCAAAATGCTAATATGTATAATTTTTATTGCAACAAGTGCAACCATTTTTGAGTGATTGCAGAAACCGCAAACAATGACTAGAGTAAACAGGCACATCCGGTTAGAATATGTTTTTCAAAAATAAGAGGTTTTCTGGCCAGGCATATATAAAGCTTAAGTTTAGGTTTCATAATTTAACTTTTAACCGTTTAGGCTGTAGAGCGCTCAAACACACAGACACACACACACACATTCCAAAAATAGTCGAAATAAATTAACATATATTTCCGTTAAAATCTCGAGATCGAAATTTTTCGTGTTTACAATACTTACTTATACGTAGTATAAGTAAGTAATAATTATTTATAAATTATAACGATCTAACCAAAATACGTATAAGAAAGATCAGTGTCAGACAAGACAGATATTTTAATTAAATGATACATTTATTTTATGATATAAAATTAAAGGTAAACTGAAACAAAAAATGACAATAATTGGTTAAGCTACACACGTGAACTAGAGCTAAGATAAAATATCTATTTTTCGCTAATAAATTCTTTCGCATTTCCTTTGCGCAATATATCCTCACATTGTATCTCGCTGACGGAACCTTAATGTTTGACATTATCTTGAACGAGAGAAAAAACACAAAAGAACATTTTTCCAGCCGTGGCTTATTTTACCGCCGGTACCAGAAGGAGGAAAGTTGGAAAAAAAGAAAAGAAGTCAAGGCGTACTTCTAAAACCATTCCGTTTGATTCATAATACCGGTTCGTACCGGTTGGTTTCCGGTGTGGCTGGCGCTTTTTCGGCTTTTCGTGGAGAATCGCGTCGGTGCGTGGGTTGTCCGGCTGCAGACAACGTTGACACATCATTGGCAAGCACAATGCTATCATGTTTCAAAGTTACCACCAAAAACCTGCATACATTTGCTTATGTTCTATTTTATTCTCGTCTTTCCGTAATTGAATAGGGTTCTTCACTGTAGAGTGCTGTTTTATTTCAAATAAATATTCCACAATAAACAATATTTATTATTTATATATATTTATAAAAAAAAAGAAATGGTGAAGTATGATAGTATAAATGATTAATCAGCGATTGATTTTAAGGATGTGTGAACTCTAGGAGAATGCTATATTGAAAACAGGGATTACATTTAGAAACGATTTGATGTTAAGTGCCGAAGTTTGTGCAGAAGTTCGCGTGGATCGGGAGTTCCAGAAGAAGCGCCCGTAGAAAACAAACAACACTCAGTAAATTACCGACACGTTATATTGTGAACGAAGTGTTTAACTTCCCTTTTTCGCTGTTTTATTGTCCGTGCAAAATTCGGCACAGAGATTAACGAAAGTACTTTGCTCGAACTTTTGCTTTTGTACAAAGAAAAGAAAAATATACAAAAACGAAACTTTTGCCGTTTTTTTTTTTTTTTCACATAAATTGTATTTCTCATCTTAATATAATGAATATTTACTTTTCTTTCTTTTATTTTCAATTTATATAAAATTCCATCAAAGAAGAGTACTTGAATATGAAATGAAACAAATTACCGTATTCCTAAAACATCTTTTTACCAACATTAAAATAAATAATAGATTATAGTTTCACCTTAAATTGGTGTTAATATTTTCTTATTGCTATCGTGTACAGCCCTTTGGAATCTGCATATAATTTCGTAAAATTTGCATGAATGTTCGGCAATAGACATGATGAATTATTTTTAAAAATGCAGTATCAAGTGACAATATATACATGCCAAAAAATAAGGCAACGCTTAATTATTTGTTAGTTATTAATTATTCTTATTAACTATTGCCGTATGACAGACAATTGAATTAAATTGACAATGGTAAATTTGCAAACATAAGGCATAAAATGTGAGAAATCAACAAGTATAACAAATTTTAAAACTCCAAAGTAAATAATAAAAAATATATATAGATATTTATTTTAAACTGAACGAATATTTACTTTTTCATTCCTAGTAAATAGAATGATCGTTAAAAATGCATTTTAAAATTTGAATGCAGTGAATATTATATGGAAGCCACTTCATGAGCGGATTTAACAGACTCATAAACAATAGACTCCACTGATGTTTGAAGGTAGACAGCGTCGTGCAAATGGGAATAAAACAGTAATTATGTGCCCCACTCAGTGAAAACAACAGAAAAAGATAACGAGGAATAATGAGAATGCGGTGAGCTAGCCAACACAAAACCGCCGAATGAACGAACGAACGAACGACGTAACTGCATAGTAGTAGAGAAAGTACCGCGCGGAGCGAAATTATAAATCAAGTAGCATAACAACGAGATAAATATTGGCCTCAAAAATTATGATACGAATTAGCACAGGCGCTTTTTGTAACTAGCAATTTCGTATGCGACGACTGGCGCACTGAGTTACGGCGCCCGTTATCGCGATCATACGCGCACTGCTTTTGTCCCAGACATATTGCCAAGCTCAAAACATGTTTTGTTTTTATTTTTCACTTTTTTTTTTATACCCAGACTTAGACAAAGAGATTTGTTAAGCCCTGAATTTTTACAAATATTTTATTAGACTGTTTCGTTTCCATTTTTTTGTGTTTGAATAAACTCCTGAAACGAACGAGATACCTTTTTGAATTATTAAAAAGTCTAATTATGAAATGGACTTGTTGAAATATTGTTTTGCTAGCTGTATAGAAGTATAACGTTTTATAGAATAGATTTCACAAATAGTAATTGATTTTAGTACATATGTAAGTGACGTGCTCTGATAATGTTCGTTTAGGAAAAAATAAACTATCAAAGCACCGAGGAAATTTCTCTTTTGCGCATTTCTAACATATACTAATTTTGTTTAGTGAAATTACTTTTTTTTTTAAATTATATACATTTAATAATAATTTCTTACATGTTCTTATAAATAAATAAATAATAATATTAGTAAAGTGTTAATGTTCAAGTATCAGTAGTACTAAATTTGTTTATTCGACTGATGATGTTTACATGGGCGGAAAATCATCAACTGAGTTGCTGTCAACCTAGTGTACTAATTCATATTAAATTCACAGGATATTATTAAACATTTGACGAGAAGAAACCCTGCAAACCAAACAACATGCGTAAGCAGAAACTGGACAAATTATACCCTTCCTTTGCATGCACATACGCACCCGCTCAGTCTACATTCACCCTTAACCAGAATAACATAATTCAGGTCCAGTAGGGCTGGCACCGAACGTAACCCGTGTTGCCTTGATTAGAACATTAGCAAGCAAACAGCCCCTGAGAGAGACCACACTGTCTCCCTTTTGCAAATCTCACATCTCTCGAACTCAGATCGAGAATTCGTATGTCGTGGTAGCGGGCTCAGTTTTTTTATTTTTATTTGTGTATAAACGCCATACCCCACCATTGCGAAATCGCATACATAAGGGTTGGAACGTAATTTAACCATTTGATTTATACTCTATTTTTATTTTCTTCTACTATTTCCTCTTTTACGAATTGCCTTCATTTCCAAGTCGTGTGTGAGAAAATATGAGCTTGTTTTCCTAGGTTTATTACCAAAACTCAAATTGTGGACACTAATTTCGTTTTTGCTTCAAAAACTTTTAAACTCTCTTCATAATTTCATATTTTACGAAGAAGCTCATTTTTCATCCATAATCAACTTAATTTAGAATATGTTCTTTGTATTTTAATTATATATATATCAGTATAAAAAATAAATTGTAATTTTTTTTAAGTAAAATTTCATTTAAAATAATAGCTTATTTGAGAATGGCTATGATTGCAGTATCCATATTATAAGCTGTTTACTTTCACTAATGAACTGATTCCGGGGTAATGTTGACCAGTTACCTACTTTTTAATCAGCTGAACAAAAGCACGGAATAATGGAGAAGCTAACGAATGTGAACAAAACGAATAAACGTAAAACAAACAGAAAAAAAATGGAATAAAAATCGTTTACGCGTAGATGTAGTAACCAGTGTGGAAAAATAAACGAAAATACAATAGGTGCGGGCTTAATTAACTAACCGGAAATGTTTGCATCCAGACCATTGCATCTCAGCGGAAATAAAAAGAATTTCTATACGCTACGGTCAAGAGGGAATAAAGTACTTGTATTAAAACAATATATTTATTATTTTTACAAAAAATATCATAGTGGGAATCTCTATATTCAAAACATTTTTTTTAAAACAAATATAGCAATCATCTTAAATGTGTAGAAATATATTTGTATTCAACTCAAATAGTAATTGCATATGTAGTAATTCAAGTTTCATGTACAGTGTATTACATGTAGTATGCTCATATAATATGTGAATTGTTAGTATAGTCCAGTCACGTAGTTCGCACTCAGTAAATCATAAAACGATAGCTTTATCACTCGCGCCATTTTACCCACATGGCAACCACAACTACGCCAACCCTCTGTTAGTATTCAAGTCAAATGCAATTTAAAATTGAACATGAAAAATTAACTTCGCATTCAAATTAATAATTTTGGTGTACAGTTGATATGAATTTCTCCTTCGCTCATAGAACGGTAGGGGTAATGAAAGAATTAAAAATTTAGAATTCGGCCCACATGTAGATTATCTATTTTGAACGAATTCTATCAAAAATAAAATAAATATATTTATTATATAAGTAATAATTGTACATTCATTACAATTTTATATCAATAGATTAATTTGATTTATTTTTAGTAAGAAATAAGCCATAATTCTACTAAAATTCATTTTATTAGAGTTTACACAATTTTATAACTATTGCTATTTTTTTATAGTGTAAATTCAAAAGTTTGAATTTCATAAAGTTTTATGCTTAGGGATAATTGTGTCCCGATCCCTTTGGAGATTTTCTGATCAAGTATGCTACAAAATAGAGAAATTTCAATATTACAAGTTTCTATTTTTTTATTTTTGTGCTGCTATGACACTATACACTTTTCTTTATTAAAAAAAAACTAACCAAAATCAATTAAAATATTAAACTTTAAATTTTTTGATTAATTCTAACTGATAAGTGGATGAAAATTTGATAATTTTTAAAATCTACTTATAACATGATAATTTGTCGCGAATAAAAAAATAATTTCATGCACTAAAATTAACGGTCTAGACACACAAGTAGCAGAATGTAGGGCGACTTCAAATAGAGTTAGCATAGTAATGAATAATTATAAATAATTAGAAAACAAATGAATTAGCAGGAAAAGATAGGTTTGTTCCAATCATTAAAATGACAGAAGTTTGCAAACGCGAGTTGAGCTTGTCGTCGAAGAAATTAAAAGAGATTAGCCCAAATGAAACCGGAATGGAAGTTTAAATCATTCGAAAATTTCACATTTACGTCGAGACAAGCCGTCCCGTCCTGTCCCGTCCCGTCCCATCCCGTTCGCCAGATGCAAAGTCAGGTAATCCCATCTCTTAATATGCGGATTATAATAGAGTTAATATACGGTGCAATGTGCACCAGAATTGCAACATTTGTCGAGTATAAATTAGTTAGTCTGGCTAAAGCTGGGCTGCGACTTCAACGACCATAAAAACGATTAGTGAAATTCAATGACAATAGGCGAATTGGCTTAAAAGCTTTTCGGACTAAACTGAAAAAAATAAACGTATAGCCGGACGCCTTTTTTCCCTTCGCTGTTTTTTTTTTTTTTTGGGAAATCGATCCACGCGCTACAGAATTGGAGAAAAACAGGGACACCGTGATAAACGGCTACGCATAAAACGAGTGAAAACGGAATAACGGATACGTGAACATACAAACGGAGGAAAATTAATGTATCACAGATAAAAAAAAAACAAGAAATAAACACATTTGTTGTGTTACCGATTTCGGTAAGATTTCATTAAAACACTAGCAACTTATATCGCAAATTATTAAAATTACGAACTTCAATTCAATGATGAAATAAAGTAAGAATTATTGAGATATTGTATTATTATTTATTATTTTTATTTTTGTTTAATGAAATTATTTCATGTGTACACAAATAGAATAATAAATATGAATTAAACTACAGTTAATATACAGACAAATATGCAAAGTGCCTGAAGGTTGTTTCTGTAAACGTCACAACTTGTCGCGGCTAAAGGACATTATCCACCTCCTGTGTCAGTCTGATAGTCCCGTCAGGAATATCTCTCTAAATTATCCTGTGCAACTCATTCCACTACGCTGTAGTTTTACCGCCTCCGCGGTGAAATATACAACCTTTGACAAAATATTTTCATTCCGTTTTTATTATTTATTTACTTAGTACTTTTTTTGTGTTTATTTACCTGCCTTCATATTACTTTAACGTTGTGTTTTAGCTTCGCAAATACGCAGAATGCGCTCTTTACGAGCTGGTAATTAAAATTCTAATTTAGTTACTCTACTCCTCGTCTAGCGGTAGTTAGTTTTATGCGAATTTATATGGATATATAGTGTAATGCTTTTTAGTGCTACACCCTAAAAAAATGTTACATTTTAAATTATACATGAAGTCATTTATATAGTCAAAGACAACTTGTTTTTGAGTAAGCAGCAAAATTAATTAAAAGAATCTAATTACACATATCTTTTTAGTTATTTTAACAATTCTAAATCGATATGCATTTATGAATATTTCTTTTCATATTTAGTTTTTAAATAGAATTTCGAAATCTTTTCAATGTCGTTTCATCTCAAAAATAATCTTGAGCCATTGAGAGCCAGTTGGCTTGACAAATCGAATACACACGCTGATAATCGAGTTGGTAATAATGTTTTCATTCGCACACAAAAACACAAGGTCCCCCCCCTCTTATTTATGAAATCCTGGTGGTTGTATGTCCGAATCTAATCCCTGCAACTTTCTGAAAACACTTTCAATCGTGAATGATACAATAATCCGGTGTAATCCCCGACACACGGTTGCGGGAAATTGCGAAAATAACTCTTGAATACAGGCCAAGCTTTTGCACGTATTTCTTTTCATTTCAGTTTTTTATACGTATCTATAAGACGAACAATGAAACAACGTTGAGATTTTTTCTAGATATTTCAATCAAATAATTCCCATAGTAAGAAAAAAAACAATCTTTATTAAATAGTAAGCTTTATTAAAACCAGTTACATAATAGTGTACATTCAATATTTATTATTATTGTATTGAATTTAGAATTTTCGAAAGTGTTTGAGGTGTTTTAGAATAAATTAAACTAATATTAAAAATAAATTGAATATAGGGTAAGGAAGTTTTGAAACAAAAAAAATATATAGGTAGCAATTTTTCTCCTGTCGACTATGAATAAAATCTAAAGTGTGCGCGGATGTGATAGGAACGGCGATTCGAATCGAAATTCGTCAATGTTCGGTACAGTTCGGTTGGGGGTTCGATCACTGATTATTATGCGTGCTCAGTAGTTCCAGTTATATTGCGTGAACGCTAGGGGTTTCAATGACGGTTTCTTATCTAAACGCTACCATACAACGATAACCGTTTTTCTATGCTTCACTGGTGCGTCATACCGAAAAAAAAAAACTGTTTTTCTATGATAACCCAGATACTGACAGGGGTACTCGAGATAGTTTTCTTAAAATGAAAGATTATCGGCGAGAATAAATTGGGACGACGACGAGGGGCCCATCAAACGCAAGTGGATTGATATGGCTGGTTAATGTTTGATAGGAAATATTTGAGAAAAACACGTACACATATGGAAATTCATTTATTTCGAAATTTAATTTTTATTTATTTATACATATAAGAAATTATTACAATGAAAACAAAATTAATCTAGACCTATTCGAAAATACACCTTTTGACCTTCCCTGAACCTTGTCGCTATTTTGTGTGTGTGTGTGAAATTTTATTTTTATCAAGTAGCCAGTTTTAATATTAATCTTGAACCAGAAATTTATTTATAATCCAGTGGGCCAAGCATCAAAATAATTTGGCTTCTACAAACACATTTGTTTTTAGTTTCTGACATCACGCAAGAATGTGAAATCATAGCTAACATTTAATTTTACAAAAAAGAAACAAACATGTAAGGAACAAAGTATGTATCAAATGATAACACTTTGTTATTTACACGAGTGATCTATTCGCGACGCGGTAAATAGACTTAACCCCAATTCATTTGTTGCGTTCGCGCCAGACAGAGACAGAACATAATCATGCAAATTTCGCTTTAACAAACAACCGGTGTTTAACATTTCCATGTAGTGTAATTTAATAACAAACTTACACACAATAGCATACAGATCGCTAGTCGTACACCCAAACATATTTTACTACCATGCTAAAGTGTGCAGAACATTATTTATGAATTAATACACTATTAAATCTATAAACAAATCGACCTATTCGATAACAGACAAATATTATCGGTTATTATATTTAGTGTCGTACAGTTATAAAGTGATTCTACTATAGTTAGAGTGCCATGGATGTTTTTGCACATGCGCAGTGAGATAAATGAAACAGCATTTGTTTGGGCTCGTATTTTGTTTTGTTTTTTTTACTAATATACAAAAACAACAGAATAAAATGGAAGAATATGAAATGAATGCAGTTTTATTTATCTTACTGCGCATGTGCAAAAATGCGATCATTCAAATTTAATGCTAAAAGTTAAGTATGTGGTGCAACGAAAATATTAATCTTTAAAGTGTGAAAAGTTTCTGGTTTTTATGTAAAAATAATGGTTCCGCAGGTATTAAAATACCAAAAGCCGAAATCGTTAATATCTCCGCTAAGCAAATATAAAAACCCATCAATCATCACAGAAAGTCATGATTGAATTGAAAACTGTGGGCTTACGCGCCTCTCGAAATAAACCGTCGTTATTATGAGTGTTTTTATGAGTACGTATATACGGGATGCTACACTAAAACGAGCGTTGCAATATTCGTGTCTAAATGCAGTTCGTGTCTTTGGTACTGTTGAACGGAATTACTGAAGCTTACAACTTCTGCAACACCCAGTATGTTGTATATATATATATATATATATATATAGAGATATTTTATGTAGCATGTACGCAACATACATATATTCATAATTTCCACGCACCACTTGCCAAACAGAATGGAGTCACGTTACTGTGTACTGGTGTACGCTGTTGTGTGAAGGGGAATGGGTTACCAGTGCGCATGTGCAAGGGGTTGGTTTTGTTGCAAAAATCGACGTATATGCATTGTAGTCGTGCAATGGTCATAGTTTTTAACACAACACATAATACCAATTGTTCTACATCTTCAGTAATTGTACAATAATAAAATTGTTTTGCTCTAAAATTGTAAAAATATATTATAAATAAAAAATATATACGAAAAGAATTTGCATGTTTTTTACATTTTTTATTACGTAATAGTTTACCCCGAATCTTTAACTATGAACGCGGGATGTTTAAAAAATTTAAAAGTGAAGTCGGTGACCTTTTCCGCAATAAAATTTTATTGTAAGTTGTAAAATTTTTAACTGGGAAAGAAATTTCACGAACCAGAATATATACATTATGTATACAGCTTTTGTTTCACTATAGAAGATTACAAAAGTAATTCTAATCGATACTTTGTACTTGTACAATTTGACTTCAAAAATTACTTGAACTTTCATGTAATCTTATTATTACTAGAATTATTCATACTAGAATATGAATATTTCAACAAAAAACTACAACGTACGTTTTTTCCCCTAAAAAGAATTTTCTTCTTCCACCCAACAAATACTCATTATTACTTTCGTATTCTAATATAAGCTAAAATGTCCCCAAATGCTCTTCTTCTTCTTCTTCTTCTTCTTCTTCAAAGGAGACTGTATGAATGTATTTAGTTTTCTAAATACGTTCAAAAAAAAAAACGTTCTCTAAATAGTTAAGGGTGTCAGAAGTAACCCTTTTTGTATCAGCGTTGTTCACTTGGCTAGCCATTATCCAGCAAGAGGTACGACTAGGTCCACCTCACGCGCCATTACCCCTTTTATAAACGGCTAGCCAGCCAAAGTCTTGTATTGCAAATTGCCCGGTTTTCTCGGCAACTCGAAACGCGCAACGCGCACACTCCAACGGAAACAACCGTAAAAGATATAGCCGCTAGTCGGGCAGAGATTTCCACATTTTTCCTTTTTCTTTTTATTTTCACTCGACGTCATAAAAATCCTTGTTAATTCGTTTAAACACATGAAAGCATACTGTGTGTTTACGACTTAATCAACATTTCATCTTGGTCAAAGTGATTCGTTCTCGGTTAATTAAAATATTAGATTCTAGTATTAAGAAAAAAATATATTTTTGTGTCTGCAGTCTCTAGGTTCATTTTATTAACATTTTTTCTTATTATCGTAATTTCAAAGCATTACGTTGAATCATTGTCGAATGACCCATCATTCGATAACGATCTAGCAATGATGAATACTAATAATGAAAATTTGTATCTATTTTTAAATGAAATTGTACAAATTGTTGATATTTTTAATTGAAGAATATGATGGGTGTTGTCGAAAGTAATTTTATGTGAAAATTCGTATTAAAGGAATAGAATGGCAAGTTCTTTACGCGTTCAAGTTAATTTTCGTAATTTGACTGGTACACGACGTGCTAGGGACTATACTTTCCTTGCCGTTGTTGGCTTTTATTGGGTTATAATGTTACCAAGTAACTTTGTTATCTTTTGATATAGTGAGAGGGTGCAGGTATATTCACATTTATATGATACCTACAACGCGCAGCTACTCACTGATAAGACGAACAGACGAACTGTTTCAACGGAATCGTTATTATATAAATAAGTAATTATTATGTTGCCGCGTTACACCGTATAAATTAATTAACGCACCGCTAAAGTTTATTTGGCAACTAACGACAAAATAAGATATTTTCTAAGTCTTAGACTAAAGAAAATCATTTTGTTTTTATTATTAAAGTTCAATTCCGAAAGTTACATAAAAAAATATACAAATAAATAAAATTACGTAGCGAAACGTAATTATTTATAAATTAAATTAGATACACTTCAAAGAAAATCTTATTCTCTGCAGAACTGTTTGAAATTAATAAAATTTAAACAACTCGTATAAGCTACTCCCCTTCCTGTAGTCTATAAGAACTTCATCGTAGAAATTACTTTTCTAAAGTTATTAAAACAGGGCTATTTCATCCCCATTCAGCTAGTTCCTCTTAAAAGTATCCCCTATTTTATGATACTATACTTCTTAATAGTTCATTAAAGTAGTACTGGTAAAGTTGGAGCGAAATGTACAGTGGAGCATTTTCACAATTTCCAATCGGAGTAAATTCGATTTTCTCTTATTGGTAAATGTTTCCATACTATTTGGACTTGGGCAGGAATTAGAAGTTCAAATTCCATTCGCTAATAGTGGCGCGATTAGAATGTATTCTATTGTTTAACTATGGAATGACCATTCAAATGATTACCGGTGTTCAAATATTGGTTCATGATATTACTATTGTTATGTAACCCTATATAAATCTTATTACAAATTTATCGAATTGACCATTTACAAATAAGTCGTTTGTTCGCAAATTTTTCTTTCTTACTCAATTATTGATCTTATTAATCTGTATAATAAAATAAGTCTAATGAGCATTAAAAGTGTCTCATGCAATAAAAAATTAGTTTCATTCTTTTGTAATCAGAAATGATTATAAAATACTATGGAATTCAATGTGTAAAAATTATAAGTCAAATAACTGTCAAATTCATTGATAGAGCAATTGTATTTCACATCATAAAAGTTCTATAGACCAAAAATAATCGGACACAGTTGACTTGCTCCATTTTCTCGCTATAAAAAGGCAAAAAGGAAATAGAAAAAAAAAATAACACGAACAAATCTAAGCTTAACGATTTATAGGCCGATATTATTTTTGTTGCAAAAGAGAAAATAAAAACGAGCTCACATTAAAAGCCAATCATATTTCATAAGACCGCGAAAAAAGGAAAATGGCGAGAACGTGATTTTTGCTTTTCCGTACACAAAAAAAAAAAACAACCAAATACATAAATAGATTTATTTTGGGTCGCTTTTTATTTTTTTGGCTGTAGTATAATAAAAATTGACGTAATCGTTAAAATCTTCAATTCTATTTCGAATATACACGTACTCCGTGTTTCTAAATCAATTTTTGGTTCTTTTTAAAATAAAGTCTAGCGCCAATGTATACATGAGTACACATAATTGATATTTTTGATGCGAATTTTAACTTTTACCTAGTTTAGTATTTGTGGCAAGCTGCCAGTATCTCGCTAAATATTCAATAACGAGAGGATGATGAAAATATCTGCATTACGGTAATACCAAGCATGACAATAAATTGTGACATTTTTTGAGATATAATTTTCGTGGATGACATTTTTCTTGTGCCAGCGCAAATAAATCATATTTTAAATGAAAATCGAAGAAAATGAGTGAAATTTATGTATGCTTTACGTATTTTTATATTCAAACGCATAATTCATACTCGTATTTTTATATTTTGGGTATATTTATTTTAAAAAAAATTTTATTTAAGATTTATTTAGTAAATAAATAATTTAAACTGACAAATAAACGAAATATAAATTGTGTCTCCCTTGATGCAATTGCCATAGCGCATAAATTGCAATTTTATAATGCATGCGATAATTTTAATTAATTATTTAATTGTAAATTATTAATCATGTTGACAAACCCAGATATCCAGATTATAATTGATTGAGATTTATCGGCGCAAATTAATTCTTCATTAATTATTAATTACCAATAGGTAATTACGCATAAAAATTACTAACTGCACTAGTAATATATATGTAAATTACGTATATCAAAGCTTACTTACAGTTGGCTTAATGCACTGCTAATGAAAACGGATTACACATACCTGGAACAAAACACAAAGCAATGTTATAAAAATAGTTTTTGTTGACAAAAAATTATTTTTTATTTGTTTCGCGAAATTCGTTATAGAAACAACTAATTATTTACGTATGAGTTGATAAGGGGTTATAGACAACTAATAGATAAGTAGAAAAAGTGACAAAAATAATAGATGATAATCCCACAGCGATGTCCATCATTGGGCAATCTGTCACTGAAGAGTGTTAGATTCGCCCTCGTCACCACATCTATTGTCTTTCTCACTCTTACTCTTTGGTCCATAGTGTTTTAGTCGTTTTGGTTTTCTCTAGGGCTTAACTGTCACTGATATTTAACTGACTCGAGGATACGTGATGGATTAATACCTCTATCACCCTAATGGTTAAAAGCATTGACAGATTAAAAAAAAAAATATTTTAAACATTTTGTTGTTTAGAATTTTATTTATTAATTTACAAAAATTGCTCAAAATGAGAAGACTTTAGAGTTGTAGATCATTTAAATTTAGATAATAAAAACGATTTTAAATTGGTGTATCTATGCTAGTTAGAAGAGAAATGACAATAAAATAATTAAGTCCATCCACGAATCAGATCCAATTACGCAAACAAATATGAAATACGTCATCCGATTATTCTGATTACATGAAAATGTCATCTGTCCAAATTTGAGCATCTGTCGTAGATATGTTCGCATTATATCGACCTAACGAGACATCAGCGCTGCGTTGTTACGCTCGCATCACAGTGACGCGAAAATGAACTAAGACAAGACAGTGTTGCTCTATTTTGAAGATTATTTCACGTTAAAATTAGATAATGTCTTGGTGGATGGGCACAGCTCACGTGTCACCCAGAAGATTTTAAAATCAAATGTGCCATGACATCACATCTCCCCCTATAATTTACGGAGCACGCAGACGCGGTGCGGAATGCAACGGTATCCAACTGTGACTTTTTAGTAGTTTGGATTAGATGCTTATTTAAAAGTGATAATTAATCTTTAATTCATTTAATTTTAAAACAACATTCAACTTTGAATTAGAAAACATGACTACACTATGTAAATCAACTCAAAAATAATGTGTAGTAAGACGCATGCGCGCGCTACATACATAGATTATAAATGTTCGGCTATTTCCGTTCGAACTCGTCTACAATATTTTAAAAATTATAAAGATTTTATATTGATGTTTTTAAAATGTAACAAATATTTAAAAATTTGAAATAAGTGTTAGACTAAAATAGACATAAGAAAAAGTTTAAATATGAAATATTGACGCTAGCGATTGCCGTAAACTCAAATGATTTGAGCTGCAGTGCTCTTGGAAAATGCCCTATATCGTTGGCTTTATTCGATTACGTAGTAATAAAATTTCCCTATAGATGGTAGTTTGGTCTCCCCTCACTAGGGAAACCGTTAAATTTATATACACAATACCAGCCGAGGCAGCCTTATTAATTTTTACCACTACCCGGCTCAAGTAGCGTCATATTTTACCGAAACCTTTCAATAATCCAAAAGGGCGTCCGATTGTTTTATAGCCAGCTATTACTTACAGATGTTTCATATATATGCAGGGATTAGAATAGTAATTGCTGCATTCTGTTCTGGATTACTGTTTAGAATATTATTTGCGAGAAACAAAAAAAAAACGAAATTTTTTCACTATTTTAATATATTTCGAAATTCAAACGAGACAACAACATACTACATATTGCAACGAGTGCAATCCCGTAAATCTCTCCATATCATAAGGATAAATCCTATTACATCGTTCTTAAATTGCAACTCTGCATAATTGCATCGAAATCAGCAACAACGGAATTATTCTAATGAGTAGTAGACTTGATTGTGAAGGTATAGGCATCATTTAATAGCACAATTATTACTTCAAAGCCATATTTCATTCGCTTCAATACTACATACATAAAATCATATCTAATAGTTTGTAAGCTCGTTTACAACAAAATTTAATTACATATGCGGATGCAGAAATTTATATGTCACTTTGTTGTAAACTAATAAATAATCCAGTGTCGAATAGAACAATTTACAAATGATTTATAAATGACTAGAACGTTGATTAGTTTATTGAATTAAGTTGATTGAATCGCGTTTTACTAATGCTAGTTGAGACTATTCTTAAATAATTACGTAATACTTTGGTATTGTCGCAATTATTGGTTTACAAATTTAGAAAACAATTTTGGTTGCCGCATGTTTCACTAATACAATCTGCGGCAACTAATTTTTAAGAATCCGCACAATATTTGAGTTACAGCTTTACATAAAGTTAGTTGTCGCAAGATCTTAGTGAAATTTCGACAAGCAAATTTTTAATTATGAGAATATATTTTTTCTAAATATAAAATTTTATTTTTAAACAATTTATATAAACAAAACGTATAACGAATTACCACAGCATATATTAAATAATCAGTACATTTTATCTTCAATATTTATTGAAGATAAAATTCCCCTCAAACTAACCATAAATGAAACAAGTTTAAAGCGTTATCTGAACTACGCATAAAATCACTATTTTATCAATAATTAAATAAATAATTCAGGTATGACAGGTGCCTCGCGTCACCATATTAATATAAAGCAGACATTAATGTTAATCTAGCAGATATACGCGTTAAAATATTCAAAAAACATGAAAACAACGTAATAGTATATAATTATATATGAAATTAGCGATCGCACGAGTTTCAACACCTATAAAGTGAAAATTAACTACTTAAATTATGAACAGTAAATAGTAATTAGTTTTATGTAGAAATCTATCTTAAAAGGTTACAACACATTAAAAAAGCGCCTCAAGTCAAATTAAGTAATAAATAAAGAATTTTATAAATATATATATTTTTAGTATAATTGTAAAGTTCTATTTTGATTGATTTTTAGTTGTAATTACTTTATTATTTATGCCGCAACTGTAAAATGGAATTAGAAATAAATTCCAAATACAATTTCCTGTAAATTTTAGATAACTTCACTTGCGTACCCATTTCTGTCACATCTAATCAGCCCCATATACAAAGTGAGCGGCTGTCCGTGGTGTTGGTCAGATATCTGATTGTTTAGCTGTGTGATTAATGGGTGCGATAAGTGGACAGTGGTCACACAAGGTTTTTATGGTGCCGACAATCGTCATACACGCAACCAACCGTATCATATCACCAGAATAGTGAAGGGGGGGCCGTATCCACACTGACCCTAAAACATTGCAATTGCGACAGAAAAGGACATTACAGTTGAACTGTACAGCAGATGTGAGGATTATTGGGTAATAATCTGGAAACCATCATTTGGTGATTGGTTTTTATGGAATTGCATCTATGATAGAAACTAATCAATAAAATGAAGATTGATATATTAATTTGTAAACAATTATTTATTAAAATTGTATTTTTTACTCTTTTTTTTGTAACATTTTTTAATAAAATACTTTTAACTATTGAAAGACGTTTTTCTACAAATTGGATTTGAATTTCCCACACTAGTTTATATTACAGTAAAAAATTAAAATAGCAGCTAGTAATCAATAGATAATCTTACGTATATGTTTTGTATTGATCAAAGGAAACATCGCCTGTCTTATCTCGGTCTTATCTCAAATTATATCTAAGCTAGCATCACACATCTATCCTACTAGATCACAGAGTTCAGATTTAGACACACACTAATCACATAGATCTTGCTATGATGGCGGGTCTATGATTACACACACATGTATATGGATACAGACGTATATGTACCACACTTACACTAAGCTTACGTGTTTAAAGCCAGTTAATTCATCAGGAGTAATACTACGACAGATTCAACAGATGAAATAGATTATTGCTCATAGACAAACATCTTCAGTATTGCTAAATCAAAATGGAAAGACAACTCTTAATTTTTATTAATTTCCTACCAACGCAAATTTAAAATAAGTTATCGCCAGCATGAGAGAATTTTTTGTTTTCGCAAAATTCTTTCTTTACGCATTTATTTTCGTTGAATGCTCTTTTTTTTGTAAGTGTATGATTTTTAGTTATAAACGCCTAAACCAGAAAACTGCGACTGTCGCTTAGAAGGAAAACAAATGCGACGGTAAATGGTACACAATGCCGATTGTCCACCTTTTTTGTTCGTTTGCGCTAATGAGCGACATACGCTGCTGACACATTTCACCAGATAAAGAAGAATAAACGTTAGCACTCCTTGCAATCGCGAACAATACGCCTCGCCACATGAGCAACACCAATTACTCTTCTTTTACAGGCGACGCTCTATACGTTAAAGGTATTAATAGGCGCGACGTTGTGTTGTAATGGCTCAGATGCTCGAAATGTGTTGGTGTTATAAATTTTCGTGGTTTGTACGCGCGTCTTGGGAATTCGGGATTATTACTCATTCGAACTAATTGTTGAAAGGATTTTCGACATTCCGAACGTTTCTGGTTCCTTATTATTTTAACACACTGTTACAACGTGTGAAATAATAATTTATTTTCTATTTAAAAGCGTTACTAATATCCTGTCAACTACAACTTCAGTTTAAATTAAAAAAAAGGGGTTTCAACAAAAATATTTTTCTTTCCACGCAATTATTACATTTTTCTGTTAAGGCTTGTTTAGCTGAATTAAATTAATAAATAAAGACGTAATTTTAAATAATTAAATCATTCAATAATTATTACAAATTAAATATTAAAAATTACGACACATTATCTATAATTATTCGCTATAATTACAAAAAATAAATACTGATGCAGTAAATAAAGAAAGCAATCAATTATATAAATAAGCTGAATAAAACAGCTTTTGTTTTAAGCACCAAATTTTATTGAGTAAAAAGGGAAAAAAAACAGAGCCGTTCAAAGCTGGCTGGTAGTGTTGGGTAAGTCAAAGCTCTGCCGCATTGGGCAAAACGAACCGATTAAGCCTGTTAAACCCTTTGTTAGACTTCAATAAAACGTAAAAGTGTGTCATCATCATAGGCGCCCGGTCAAAGAGAAAAACGCAGGCTGTAAAATAAATCCACCTAACCGTCTGACTGTGCAAAAAACAAGACTTACCAATATCAAAAACGGTTTGTTGATTTCTTTATACCCGTTTTGGCAGCGGCAGGCGAATAAATAATTTCGACGAAACGAAATTTCATTTTCACGTTTTCTTTCCGTACATCAGAACACAGCGACAACAATGTTTTGCAAAATCCGAAACATAATTCTCTGTAGAGGCGAACCCTTGTCAAGTCTAGTTACACAATTGCACGATATATTTCGTACGAACGCAAAAACACGTAAATTTTAAACGGAGAAACAGTGAAACGGCGGGATACTGTACAAAGTCTGTCCATGGCAGAGAGCTTTTCTTCTCTTCCCCTAGTTTGTGCAGCTAACAAACGTTGTTGTTTCTATTGTATTACGATTGTAGTTAATGTACAAATGGTTAATTGTTTTTCGTTTAATCTGCTATTTTCTTCATTTCTTAATTGTCAATATAAACAGTTTTATTCAAAAAAAAAGTCTTCATTATATATTACTAGTCATAAAAAAATAAGAATTCTGCACACATTCTGGTGTATATTTTATTTTACACAAATAAACTACGAAATAAATGAAACAAAAATTCGTTTTTCGTTTAACTGACTAGAGTTATATTTTAAAAAGCCATCATTTAAACATTTACTGAATTACTGAGCTGTATATATTCGTATATATTCAAAAAATAAATAAGAAAAAAATATCTGAAAAATGTGAAGAAAATATATAAAACGCCTTGATATTATGCGACACGTCTAGTGTTACCATAAATATTATTTATTTCCGTCTCATTAAAGAACGCTCGAGCCTACAACTTGTATAAAATCTGATCTTGGATTCAGTTTACACTTGCTAATGATCCACACATTTTACTCTCCGGCTTGGCTTCGCTTCGCACAGTCTTCAGTGCTTCAGTTCCGGCCACTTACGAATTCGCGAAATAACACAACGACTTTGTTTGTTCTGCAATATATTTTCAAAATATATTCTACGAATCATTACATATTGTTGGCATATGATATATTCATATACATTTTAGTAACGCTTCAAATAAAATCTACTACATAAATTACTACTTGGTGATCTTAACATTCTTTTGTTGACCTACTTATAACACGGAATTTACAAAAATTAAAAGCTACACTTCGTGTTTCTATTTTACATTATTTGGTGACTAACAAAAACAAAAATGAATTTTCTAAATGGAACCATTATTAACTAATTTTTCGACAATATATTCGTTCGAGTAACATTTTAAGTAATTCGTTTCCAACCCGGCTTAATTATACTATATACTTTACGAATAAAATTTACGATGGTTGGAAGAACATTTAGTTCCAGTATATAAATACGAAATAAATAGCATGACGCGTCTGGGATTATTTACCGCCAGAAAGAATGCAGATTAAAAAAGGTTCGAGACGGATTGCAATTTTTCCCAGAAAATTATGCATGGCCTTCAAAAACTCATGAAACCAATACATAGAGGCGTTAAAGTTTCTTATAATTTAATAGTGCAATTTAAAAATAACAGAGGAAGAACAATAAAAATTGTTGAGCTACAATTCGACAACAACGTAATAAAAATCGTGTATTGGTTAAACATGTAGTGTAAGAACGACCTATCAGTTATGCTTTCAACTCATTTTTCATATACAGATTGTGAACTAAACGATATATTAATTGAACGGTCAAATTGCAGGAAGTGAAGCGAACGAAAAGAAAAAAAAAATTGTGGGGCAGTTTGGGTGATATTAAATGCGAAGTGTAATCAACCACATGATGAGAAATGTCCGGCGTGACTTTTTCTATAAAAAGCTCGTCAATTTCATTAATCGTAAGCGCAGTACGATTTGCACCAATCAACGAAAGCGCCGACGAACGAATACTTCCTAAACGAACGCGTCATTTGCACGATTTCGTCTTCTATCTCCGTCGAACTTGTACTTGGTCGACGAGGCGTTATCAAGAAAATGTCAATATTAAAAAACCCGGGGTTTTTCGATAATTAATTGAGTTACATTGCTGGAGAAGTCTCATTAGACGATATTTATTACTGGCGCTAATTAGCATTTCGCGTAACAGTTTTGTTAATTTAATTATTTTGTACAAAAATAAATTTGCGTTTACGAAAAATTACTGCGGCTACCAAAATGCTTTTTATTTCACGACGATAAGAACAATTTAAGTATTTAACTGTCACCAGAAAATTTATTAATTTATTCTATTTCATTTTAGACAATATTTGACAATAGAAATTAGTGAGATTCTTATGCTACTTTAATTTATTTAATTATCTAAACATTATCACAATGCTAATATTAACTTATAGGGTATTTAGAGCAATTTAGTAGTTAGAATTCTGAATTGCGTTGGTAGGTATATCTGCATATGACAGGAATTTTGAGTATTTGCCGAAGGCATCTCTCCAATCTGTGCGAATTTAATATTACATAATTAGACACGATTGCATAGAAAATTAGGATAAATTATCATTTAAGCCAATTTGTTTGAATACTTATATTTAATAGAGTAGAGTGTTTGAAACATAAAATTAAATAAAATATAACTCCACGCATTATTAACTTTCGCAGCTGCGCTGTACTGGAAGTTTTCAATGAAGATTTTATATTTTGAATAATTCCAGTAAGCTGCTTGCCGGTTTATGAAAATAAAATATTAAGCGGATTATAGTAAAGTGAACTTTGTAGGCTGAAACTTTTAATATGAGATCTTTCTCATCTATAACAGCGAAACTAGTTTTACAACTTTAAGAATAGCCTATTTGGGGTTTAGTTAAATATGGATTCGATATTATATTGGCAAACTTTTGATTAATTTTTGAAACTTCTGTTTCGTTCTTAATCTTTATAGGTCGTTCTAACTTAGATCTGCATTAATTAAATTTAGTCGAATTTACATTTTTTTTTTATTAAAACAAAAATACCCTTATATATATAATATTGTTCAAATAAATACACAATCTTTTATTTGTATGACGATATATCAAACCCTTAAATTTAACACATCATTTAACCAAACGCCAAATAAAAAACTTCAATTTCCATTTTCACTCAAACTTTCATTGACCCTGCTGCATCCATATTGATGCCCTATGCGTATCAAATAAAATCGAAGTATATTTATTCAATGGACAACCGATTCCGTCAATGCCCCCACACATATCTGTAAGGTCTATCGCCAAACCATGGTGGTGCAATTTGAGGAACTGAAATCCGAATCTCGCCTTTATAATATTTCCACATAACAGCGTTTTCGTTCGAGAATTTATTAGGCCAGTTTGAGAATGCTCGTGATGCGCGTGTTCTGCGGGTTTGCGGACTTGATCACGCGTGGCGGTCGCATCAGTTAACCTTGTTAACGCGCATTGCACGTAACAGTCAACCTTGCCCGCAGTGCATACTAAACAGTATGCAGAACCAAACAGTGGTCCTGCGTCTCTGTATAGGTACAACTATTTTTAACAGTACATTGGCAGGGTAATTGTTTCACAAATATTTACAACTACGAGTTTGCTTGTGTGTTTTAGAAGTGTATTCATAGCTTGAACGTATTTATTTTGTAATGGATTTAGGAGTAAATTGTAAACGGCATCGAACATATCTAATTTTAGATTTTATGGCCGCAGAAAAAATAACTTTCCTTTTCATTTTAAAATCATTGTTGTGACTCATTTTATAAAATTAGATCAATTAAATTAATAAACATGTATTAATTATTTCTTTATTAATTGTAAAAATTACGCTTAGAAAATATGATAAAAAAAAGGTTCTCTTATACATTCTCCTGTGAAAAATAATAATAATTTTATTTTCGAATGAAAGGAAGCAGACAAAATCGGTCCCATTGCAAAGCAGAAATAAATTCATTTCGTAAATCTCCGATGGGAAATGCACAATACGAGAAAGAAGCATGAATGCACAACGTAATGAAAATAAAACGCATATACCAGAAAAATTGAATAACTTTTTGTGGTATATCAGGTGTTTTTGTAATATTTTTCCTAATAAAATGAAATTATTTGCCAAAACGGTCTTTTTGCTATACTTTTTTTTTGCGTACGTCTACATCAATGCGTTTAAATTAAATCTATTCAGCTATGAAAATGAAGAAAGAAATTAATATTCATAGAAGAAAATTTTGGTTGCATTATTAATGTCAGGAAATAGAGTTTTGTATTGTTATGTCTGTAGACTCGTTATTTATTCATTTGTCTGTTGATTCGTTTTCGGATTTTCATTTGTGACGTCTTGTTCAATTCTCGGCTTCGTTCTATAGCTCAATTTACAACGAAATTATTTTTAATGGTTTTCGAAATCACTTTTTATTTGAATAAAAATATTGGGTCGTATTTAATGAAAACTCGCAATTTCTTCTACTCAATGTAATAATTATAATATACAGTTCTACAATGATCATCAAATTTTTAGTTTTAATTGATTTATTAAATCCAAAAACTGACAAAATAATAGGATTTAAGTAAATTATATTTTAATATTCCTTCAATTCAACCAAAATAAGTTATTTGCTTCCAATTTGAGTTGGTAGAAGGTATGTATGTTTATGAAAAGTTTTCTGGAAATTTTACCAGACCAGTCCATATTTGTATTTTCTTTATAAGAATCTGATTGATGTTTCACGTCTTTGATCTGCATAAAAGGCTTAATCTAGCGTTCAGAACTCTAATTCATTTCTCTTTTTTTTTCTGTTCTTTTTTGCGTACTGGTTCCGTAGCAAACGGCGTTCCTTTCATATAACAATGAAATGCAAAGGCTTCTGATTTTGACTTATCGACTAAGCTTTTTTTTTTATTATGTATCTCGTTTTCAAAGAGCTTGGCCCTTTTTCGTTGCAAATTTTAGGTCAGAAACTGACCAAATTATTATCTTGTAATACGTGATTGATTTTGACATCTTATTTATCCAAACATTGCTTAACGTAATATTAATCACTAAAAGGATATAATATATAAATTTTTTTAATATTATGTCCTTAATATTTATGATAAATGTTTTAAGAATGTTTGTTTATAACAATTTAAATGATGTATATATCATACTTTGAATTAACAATTCTGTTTTTGCGGTTTGTTAAAACATAAGTAATAATACCGGAAAATTAAATTTATTAACTAAACAGTTTCATACCAAAATATTAGGAAAAGCCTTAAGTTTGATCTAAATTATTAATAAACTTTGGCAGTTTTATATATTCCAAGATTGCAAATGTTTTGCCAGCCAGAGCCACCGCTAAGTTTTATATCAAACAGAATTATTTAGCAGCTTTTCATGAAACTTTTGCTCAAAAGCTCTAGAATATGTTGGTTATTCCTACTCAAATATGTGCAATTTCAAAGATACTGTTCCTAACTATTTATCTTCATGTAAAATATTAATGCACAGTATTCATGGCTGGTTCCTTCAATAGCAGTACATACAATAAGTATTGATAACATAATTCATATATAAAACTTCTTACCACGAATTTAGATCGTTTAACACATTTTTGCATATTCTGGTTAAAGTTTATATCACTTTTTGAAAGAAATAAAACACAAACACAACACTTTTACAAAATGGTATGTCACCTACAATCTCTCGTCGTTGACTAGTTTATTCTAGCTCGTACAGGCAAATATAACTTTAATATTTTATTTTATAATCAAAGAACGGCATATATTGTTTTGTAAAACAAATATTATTTTGCTTTATTTACTCAGTGATCGTTACTTCAAAACCTTTTACCAAAATATTTAATCAATTTTTATATATATTTATTATTTGACATATATGGTTGAGGTTTCGAAAACAAATCGAATTGCGTATTATTTTATTTGATTCTAGTTGTAATTGATTGTATGAAAACCAAATGCAATAATCACATTTTTTGAACTATTAGTGCTTTATTATTGTTTTATTAAAATAATAGCAATTTACTACAAGATAATTAATTTTTATTTTTCGAAACAATTATTTTAGTATTAGCTTTTTTTTGTACAATTCAGTTTTACTGAATATTTAGTTAAAATAACGAAATTTGTGGTTGAACCGTTTGACTACGTGAGTCAAATTTCAGTCAACACTTTTAAAAATATTTCAATATCCAATACATCAAGAATCGCAGCGAAGTTATAAATAACTGCATGTGCTCAGTAAGGGTGAAGAGTTTTTTTTTTTAATATTTGTATACTTTGATTTCTGATGTACAAGAGTCCATGGTGGCGAGTGTTTATCAAAGAGGAAACTGTGAAGCTGCGTTGGCGATGACTGGGAATCCGTAACGAAACGGAACGGAAAAGTGACAAATCGCCCACTTTGCAGTAAGCTCGCGGAGTCGGGGTCGACATTTGGGCGCCACACAAGTCAACCGACGAGCCGCCACGCCAACTCAGACGAGCTGGGCACAGATTGAAAATAATGTCTTCTGCGCCCTGTTACTACCACATTATCATTGATTTCACACATAATTCTAACTCCTCGTGAAAAAAATACACGCAACTTTAGAAAATCGTAAAAAATGTTAAGACTGCATTTCAAGTTTATTGAGAAGTTTTATATAAATTGTATTCGTTGTAAAAAAATCTCGATCTATTTAATGTTTGTATAATATAAAAAAAATCATTTTTGTAAAACAATATTTGGGATATAAATCGTTGTTAATATATTATAAACCTAAACAGTTGAATTTGCTCCAATTCTCTAAACAGTAGACCATAAACTTAAGATTGTTGCTCTAAATATATATATTGCATACAATTTATACGGGACGAGATAAATGCACTATGCAAATGCAACACGCGCATATTCTGTGGTGTTAGTCTAAGCAGAAGTAGTTTATGCGATGAATATTTCAGATTATCAACCCATATTCGGCTGAAGAGACTGCCACCCACTACAAGGAAATGACTGCCATTTTATATAATTAGTTCGTTAACAACTACTGCCTGCCACACAGAATGAACCACTGTATTTAACTAGGTTTCCCCGTATGAGTAATGGGTGCTATTTTGCTCATTAGTCCCAACTTAACAACACGCAAACATCAAAAAAATTGGTGAAAATGCTCGTTACACCAGATTTTTCATCATTATTAATTATAATTCTTTGTTTATTTAATTTTACAAAACCCAAAAGTTTGTCTTTGAATTTTACTCCATTTAAATAAATAAAAGTAAAATACCAAGTTGTCGGGTGAAGAAAGTACCGGTGTTTCACCTGAACTTTTCAAATAATCTACACTGAAAAAATCAGTGCCAAATATATTTATTCAAAAAATATAAATATTTTTTCTTCATTTATCTTTATCATTAATTCTTTTCGCATATGAAATCATTTATTATGACTATTAACAAAAATAAATCCAATTGACTAATCGTCTCCTTTAAAATTATACACCCATCTAGTTCTTACAGTGTTTTCACAATTTTTTGTACCAAAGAATCCTAAACATCATCAATATTACCATGGTTGAAAAATTCGGTAAGGCCATCATCGTGACGTAAAATATACATTTTTTTTCCTCTTTCAAACGTTGTTTACGTGTTTGTAAAGTACTAACAGCTCTCCTACACTATTAGAATAAAAAAAAAATGAAGCCACTTACAATTTTTGAAGCAGCTGAAGAGGCCCTACACTTTTAGATAGTGATTGATGTCGATGCGGGAGGTAAATTGCGCATGTGCCACCGTGAAATTTGAAACCAATGAACAAATATTTTAAGTTGTACTTTGTTCAAAATTATTGTGACAGTTAACAGATGGGATTGTAATAGTATACAATCACTAAATCATTTTTATTTATATTTTTATCGGCATATGATAAAATATATGGAGATCATTAGACTTTGAATATTAAAATTAATTTACAGGAATATCGCACCCACAAATTGCATTTGGGGTAGATCTTGTTGAAAATTGAATTGTTCTTGTTTGTGACTGTATGGAATTTTCATCGAAATGAAATTAACTGTACAGTACGTATATTGGTTTACTTGGGCAGAGTTTTGAGCAAGGACTATAAGGATAGTCGTTCATGTGTACCTAGTAAATATAACAGTAATCTGCGCTGCGTGGTGGTAAGTTCCTTCGACTGTGAAAGCGATAACTCCCTAAAGCTGAGATTTACTTGGCCTGCACCTCTCTTAGTTCTTGGACTGGAGGGTAAACTTCTTTGCCAACATTTAATACTAGGGCTACTCCCTCCTGATCAACCATCAACTTATACTCCTTCAGTTGAACACCTCGCAACTGTTCTTATAATAAAGAATCTAATATTTCATAATGAAATATAATTTTCAATACAAATTAAAAATAACAACTAAGATGACAAAATAAATTAAACTATGGAGAGAAATCAAAATTGGCAATATAAGTGTCGGATTTTTAGTGCCTATGAATTAATTTTGGAAAAAAACTGTTCTTTGTTTTAAGCATGTAATAAGAAATATATGGTGTACATTCAGTAAATATGTAATTAGTTTCGGTAAATAAAATATATAAATTTAGAAGTACGGCAATATGTCTTTATTGAGCAAACGGTTGGGTACAAACAAATTCTTTCGGTAAAGCTGCAAGTTAGTTTGTAATATGCGCAAAGCAACGTAGGGCAAGGCACTGGGCAAAGTAACCAAGCCACCGTACGCTTCATTTCACCCTCTCGCAATGAACTTTGCGAAATGTTTCAGATTTTGGCGTTCGATACGGTCTGCCTGCACTGCACTCCTCGTCTTGTGTCTATATTCGTCCGTTGCGCGCTATCTTGTTTAGCCGCCGGCTGTAAATTCGTCGGAAATAATTGTTAGCCAAATTGATTCTGTACCAAGAAACTTATAAACCGTATCTTCTGCTTCGTCTTCTTACTTTCATTATATTGATGAAGAAAATTTCAACATCATATTTCTGCTATCTTATACAATACTTGAAAACTTTCAGACTTCATTGCTACAAGAATTCGCAAAACTTTTAATAATAGTGTCTATTACAGGATCCTTATGGTCAGTCTGTGTTTTCTGTTAAATATTATATTAAATAAAATTTCATAAAATTTATAACAAATTTGTACAGTTCTATTTTTTTACCGTTGACTAGTTTATTCAAATGCTATAAAATAACGTTAAAAATACTTTTATTTAATATATTTAGAAAGAATAATAATAAACAATTATAAAATGTCACAGCAATCACGTAAATTGGTGGCAGCACCACAGACTAAACTAATATGTATTAATTGAAAAGCAACACCAACGTCTTGGTCCCCCACAATTTTTTCTAGGTCCCGCTCATTTGTTCGGAAAGCTTTCTTCGCACATACACGTAGAAACAGGCCGAGACGAGAATAGCAACGCAAAACAGTGTTACGTAGACTTACATTGGTTCGTGGAAACTATAGCTGATGGCGAAGAAGTAAGCACACGGTAAAAACTTGCCGACCACATCGGTATAAATCTTAGCAGCTGTTCAAGACAGACTGCACCCCGCCGTCGATTCGAGGAACCCCCTAAGGACTTCGTTTATCTCAAACGGTGCTAAAAACGAACGAGTTTTTATACATTCACATTTTTTTTTTAATTTCCATTTCTTCTTTCGTTGTATTTCTTTTTACGTTTATCCGCGTTCCGACTAAGGACAAGAAATTATTTATACGTTATTGATTACTTCTTGATGAACGGTGTGGTTTGAAGCATGTTTTAAGTCGTTTTGATGATGGATTTTTCTTTTGAGAAATGCTATTAATGGTTTTCTTTGCCCGACGCTGTTGGTATTTTTGTTGTAGAGGTGTGCGGTGCTTTGAATTGACTTTAAAAACTTTTACAAACACAGGGTAATTCTCAATAAGGCTATAAAATTTACATTGACGTATTTATTAAAAATTTTTTAGAAAAAAATTTAAAAATAAATCGTTCCTTTTCTATCAATACATTTTAATTTAATTTTAAGATTAATTATTTGTTTATATCATTATAATTGTGACATATAAATAATTGATGTAAAATAATAGAATATTGGCGAAACATATTTAATAAAGATATTTACTGCGTTTTATTTTATATGTTTTATAAAAAAAACTACAGTGGTGGAAAAACATAACTTATTGATTGATTTCAAAATTAATATTATAAATACAAAATCCAATAGTATAAATTGCAAATCTATGTAGCTAGACATTTCAATAGAAATGAGCTTCACTGAATCTCAAAGATAGCTTCAGATGATTGAATAAACTCTTTTGCCAAGTAGTCAAAACTAAAGTAGAAAATATTTGAATGTCTGATGGGATGCGGCAAGCAAAGCAATTGAATGCAAGTTATTTCGAACCGTTATTATGATTCCCTGAAACAGTGCAATGAGGGAAACCTTCGCAATGTACTAAACTATGCTAGCGTGAACAAGTTCCTCAAGGGTGGTCCCGAGAACTCATGCCTCATAAATAATGAGTCTGTCTGAACTGTTCTTCAGGAAAGTATATTGAAAATAACGAACTCTTCTAAATATATTCGAAACTTGCACCGGTACCATCTCATTCGCACGGCTTAATAAATATGTAGAGTTGGTGTAATGGATGTAACCCCCACTCTCCTCTTACGAAGTGAAAAAAGACTCTCGCATAACTTTCAACGATATTTCATTTCGTACTTCTCCTCCTTCCGTCTGTTTGCGGGGCGGGGTACAATTTACAACATGGATCTACTTCCGTTTCGAGTTTCAAAGAGAAAAAAATCGAGAGAATTTCGCATTTGAATATCTGCGACTGGAAACATTAACAAAATGTATCGTAACATTTTTGTTATATTTCGAATTTTATATAAACATGCAATTTTGCTTATATTCAATATTTTTTTGCTTATACACAATTTCCAAATTGTAAAAAATAAAATCATTTCGCTGACATTCAAGTTATTTTCTTCTTATTAAAATCTGCTTCGGAGCTCATTTTTCCAAACATATTGAATCCAATTAGGAAACATAAAATTACAGATATTCAGAGTACATTATTTAAATAACTGAAATTTAATATTGAAGATCACAAATAATCAAATTTTCATTACATGTAGAATGGCGTTGACTTCTGAATATTAATTTCACAAAACAATCGCTAATAAGGGAAGAGAAGTCATAAACAATTCATACCATTTCCGACATATTTAATCGATTTCAGTTCCTTTTATGTCATACAGAACACAACACAGAGATGGCAAAAGGGGATGAGGTAAACCGTGACGTAACTCGTCATGCTCTATAAATGGCATCGGACTTCATACTCGGATTTGTCTTTGTGTTTCGCGTTGACATTTGTTTACGAGGCCTATAACGACAGACGGTATGATTTATATCCCAAGAGATTGTAAATTGCATTAAAAATATAGTATCCCCTCAATTATCAAACGGTTTTTAATTAAATTTTCCATATAATCTTTACAACTTCAAATTGTCAAATTACTTGCCCCCCCCCCCCCCTTATATCTGTTTTTTTTTTTCGCAAAGTTTGGACATAAATTGCTTATTTTAGACATTTTTTAATTTTAACTTATCGATTTAAATTTGTTCTTACAAAAGAAAATTGGTTTCTTATTTCATTAAAAATATTCACTATTGATTTTTAAATTTCATACTCTGGTATATACTGAATAAAAAATAACACTAATGGAAGAAATTAACTATAATATTGTAGAAATATCTTAATAAACTGATATTAGAAAAAGTTCCGTAAAGTTATAATTAATGAGAAAGAGGACGCAAAAAGAAAATTAATAAGAGACATGTTTGATGAATTACGAGTTTTGAATAGGTATAATTTGCAAAAAATAAATATTTTGTTTCAATTAAAAGTTCAAAATATATTACGAGGCAATCTATATATATCAAATGAAAATTACACCAATTATTCATTGCTCATTGAAAATCATATCACGTTTACAAATATTTTGATATATTCGCTAATTATATTTATACAAAATATATGCATCAGTTATTTTTCGCTACATGTATTATTTTATAACACAATTACTAATGCAGTTGTAATTTTAAATAAAAATTAATTTCGTTAAGTGAATTTAATGTTTTTGTCGGTTAAAAGCACAACACATATTTTATGTAACCATAATCCTTGAGCTAGTAATAAAATTGGTCGAATATACATGTACAAGTTTATCTATTTTATGTTCTGGTACGCCATAAATTATTACGATTTCTTAATAAAATTATGTCATTGCATATATGTACAAATAAGTTTTTTACAATATTATATTGATAAATGTCCATAAACAAATAATTCACGTGCGTTCCCTCATTGTATAGTTCAATACAAGTGGTGAGCGTCCGTAAATTTATTTTGACTTCGTTCGTGACATGTACATGTGTATTTTGGTGTGAGTATAGGGCCTCCGGTGTCTTTGCACAGAACAGACATTCAGTTTACCTGTCTAACACAATCGGAAAGTACGCCGGTTCTGTCAACACCTCAAGGGCATGCACGCAAGAGAGGAATTGCGACAGAAAAGGGGGGCGGTTTTCTTGCTGCTCCCCAGCTATACTTTCAAAGCGCAAACTGTCGTCTTTTATTTCCCTTTCGATTTATCATTGTTTGAGGTTCGCACTGTGATGTGCGTGTGATGAATTCGTATACATTTATGTGTGTCAGCGTATGTGATGAAAAATAAGAATAGCGATGCAAGTTGAAAGAAAAACTGTTTTACATTTTCAAATAAAAAGGAGGATCTTTATGTCAGTTTTCATATTAGTCAATCAAAAAATCCTTCACGCTTTCATAGGATCTGACAAAATTCGTATGGTCATTTCTCAAAAGAAATTTATGCTAACACAAAAAATATTCTAGAATACAATTGAATACAAAGAATTTCATTATTTTGTCTATATTTCTGTAATATTCTAAAAAAATTAATAACAAAACATAACGGTCCTATTTAAGAAATTATGTTACTACTTCTGCTATCCTGTTGAAGCAGCGGTAAAAAAAACTATTCGGCAAAGCCTTATAGAATAATAAAAGAATAAAAACAATGACACCTTCTTCTCATTCATGATAAAACTTTGAAGATGATCGTGAAGCACACAGAAGATTTATCTAACAGCAAACGGAAAAGTAAAAGAAAACTGTAATAAACAAGAGCGTCTGCAGATGGTATTACTGTCAATTTGTCACAAGCTAACAAGATCTGCTACATAAATAAAATATTCCCTGCAGAATTAAACATTTCCAGGTCATCGTTGAGGATTTGTGAAGTTTGGATCTAAGAGCCATTTATTTACGAAAATCTGTTTACGCTAATATTCATAATTTTTGTTTATATAGATATTAATTACAATCTGTATAATAATCATCAGTGATATAATGATTAGTTAACAACTATAACTTTTTGCTCAATATATTTTCCGATTGATGTTTGAAAGATGAAACGATTCTTTAGGAAAATTAATTGAATTTTTTTTTACATACAAAACAGTTCTGATTTTCGAATATCTTAAATGTCGTGCTAATTAAGAAACTTATAATTCTACAAAGTGAAACTTTGAATTATAATTGCTATAATGATGAAACTCATAACGATAAATATTTATTGAAACTGTCGTCTCACTTTTAATGAGTAGGTATTTCCAAACTGATAAACATAATTGTTTTACATCGTTTCGTCGTATGTATAATTTGATTCTAAATGATTGAATCGTTTTTGGGAAATTAAAATAGATTACAAATTTTTTTTATGTTATGACTACACCTATAATGAAGAAAAACTTAAAATGAATTTGATCCAAATATTACTTTAGTTTGGATCAACAAACTTTTCTGTAGAAAATTATTCATTTTTAAAGTGCCGCAGGTGAATTTTGTTATCGTGATGCAACAAGAGAAAAATAAAAATGTTAAAAATGGGAATATTTTCATCATTTTTCCGTGGCATATACGCATATGTAATATTTGAATTGTTTCACAAAGTTTACCGCAACTTTTCTTCGGAACCTTTCAGCTTCGTTCCAATAGAAAAGTTTCTAATCCGAAGTAATCCATGTGCATGCCTAAACTTACACCTCATAACTACAAGGAATTAATTTAAAATATCACAACAATTGAGATTATTACGACAAAAACGCAAAAGTTTTTAAAAGCACACAATTTTAAATATTTAAATATCGATAACATATTCGGTTTAGTAAATAAATAATTACACTTTTTCTTTTGTAAATTATTATGGCCAAGTTACTTTATTTTTATATTTTTCTAAATTTGTTATGACTTCTAACTTTGCTATATTTGTTAAACTATTTTTATATGATAATTTACCAACGTCATACATATATGTATGTAGTATGTTTTTGGTGATTGGTGCAAATATTGAACTATGATATAAACTATTAGTGATTGCTTGAACTCCAAGAATAACCACGTAAACAAAATATACAAATATTGTTTATATTTAGTAACAGATATTAATAAAATAACTCATTATTTATTTAGAATGACGAAATAAGCAAATATGACATTATTATTAACATATAAGTAAAGGTATGGCTTATAAAATCTTCATGGATTACAGTAGTCCACCATAATACTTAGTCCAAAGTCAGTGTTGCTATAGAAATATGTATATGTAAATAATGTAATGGAATTGTTAATTCAATAGTAGCGTCAGTTAGAATTATTCAGTAAATGTATATTTAAGCCACCAGCCAATATGTTTAATGACATGTTTTGTGTCATTAAATACATTGGTTGGTGGCTTACTGCTAATCCCAAATACATTTTGGTAAATATGAAGGCGTTTGAACATTTTATCTATCGAATCAGTTTGAATAAACCAAACAATGATGGTATATAGCCACAGTAGTTGAATGCAGTACCTACATAATTGATTTGTTATAACTTTATCGCATTAGCGATCACTGTACAAAATAGCTAGTAGCCGAGCAGCCCAGAGGTAATGGATTAAAATATTAGTCAATATGTCCCTACTGTTACCACCCTTCCCATTCCAATATACCCCAGCTGCCTGACTAAACTTGCATTGCATATTACCCAACATTTTCACATAAATGTTACCTTGTTTAAGGCAGGTTCGGCTTTTATAAACTACTAAGAAAATCATTTCATAAATTCATGTTTAAATATATGACAATCGGTCTATAACTTCACGAATCTATATTACTTTTTTTATAAGCAAATAGCTATAAATTAAATATATAAGCAGTTGATTTTTTAAACTCTAATCTGTGCCAAAATTTAATATTAATTTATTTATTGTTGATTGCCTAATAAATATAAAACATAAAATTTAAATTTAAAGAATCCAACCCTGTTAAAAAGTGTATCCCTTGTTGGCTCGTGTTGTTCGCTATTTAATATAGCCACCTGGTCGAAGTCAAAAATGCGCACAATAGAAAAAATGGTGCGACAAATTTCGCCATGTTAACAATACCTACCGTATAGCAACGGCAGAGATTCTGAATACAGATCAATAATATTGATTTTTTTTAGCACTGTGTATTTGTTTGATTGTACCTTCATGTTTGGCGAATTATATTGCTCAAATACATATACATGCCTAAGGTTATTTTACTTTACGGAATATTTTGCGTACCAATGTTTGGGATATCGTTTATTTTTTTTAAACGGTAGAAATAACAAGCAACACCAGCAAAAATTCTGATAGCTTTCAGATTTTTGATTGGATAACAAATATAATAGACAGAAAAGTAAAAAATTCTGTTTATTTAAGTGCTTGAGCAAATATACGATGTTTTAATTTATATCATTAATAAACAATTAAAAATAAATACATAACATTGAGTCATTGCACAAAATGAGTAATATACTCTAAAAATAAATTTAATTATTGTTCCTAAGCCATTATATATATTTGCATCATTGTAAAATGATTTTTTTATTATATATTAAATTATTTTACATGTAGTTGATCCATTTTTAATTTCACTACAGAGTTTAGTTTTTTTCTTGTGTTTCTTTTCGAAATACGCCTTCACCAAACATTTGTCAATCGTGTGAGTGATATGGGATGGTCGATAAATATCTGACACATTTCAAACAAGAGTTAATTAGTTATTATGACAGTTATTTCCTGTGCTGCCGTGTTATTTTTAATGTCATGTCATTTTGTTGACTCACAAGCTGATTATGGTTGATTTCTGTTAAAAAGTTGAATTAGGTGCAAGTGATAGCGTGGTATTTATTTTTACTTAAATTATATGCTATTATAAGCATTAGCCTTTATAATACATGAAAAGTAAATTACTTCGTCGTTGTTTTCTAGGAACTATCACAAGTATATATTTCGCTATAATAATGTGTTTTCAAACAGAATATTTTATTTATCTGAGTAATTCAACGTTCTTTTTTGTACCAGAAGTAGACGATAAAATCAGTTGTATTTAAATTTATGTATAAATAATTCATATTTCCCAAACCACGACGTGCTTATAAGCAAAGTCAGACGTGCCGACACCAAACATCTAAGAAGATGATTTCATCATTATTCTAATTAGACATTACCAAAACATCAACGTACCGTTCCCTAACACTTTGTTAAATAACTAATGAGAACATTCTGTAAACTTGGCAATTACATAGGCGGAAGTGCACTTATAGCGGGTTAATTGTAATCAAAAATCAATGCGATCTGCTTGACATGATAATTTTGTGGATAAATGTATACCTATATGAGATGTGTGCTCGAGTAACTATGCAAATTTATACATACATATACCAATGTGTATATTACAGTTTGTCTATTTGCGTTTCAGGTATCCTAATCTAACATCCGTTTTCAAAAACCTGCTACGTTGAGTAAATGTATACTAACCCGTAATTTTTATTAAATGGCAGTAAATAACATAATTTACATTGTAATTTTTTTACTGTTGAATAGATTCTCAAATTATAATTTCTTTTGTAATTATAACAATTAATTCCGTTTTGTAAATGTTTACTTTGTGAAATTTTATTGTTAATTGAGATATAGTTTAGAAAATACACTATAGTTCTCTTAACATTTATCTAAGCATCTCTTTTAAATGAGCTTTCAAATATTTAGCGTACATACAACAAAAATGATCGATGAAGGAAAGTAATTCTCTTATGCTGTTCCTTGACCGAAATATGGCAAAAATTCAATAATGGTTATCAGTTTCGTAAAAATTAAATATTTACATAAAATATTAAAATGTGTGTGTGTGTGTGTGTGTGTGTGTGTGTGTGTATGTCTGTGTGTGTGTGTGTATGTGTGTGTATTTATGCATGCATGTTGTGAGTAAGAGTATCATTGGTTTAATAAGATGAAAGCATAATGACGTACTATGTCGACAATATGTAAAATATTCAGAGTGTGTCAAAGTCAGCTTGATACAATATATGTATGTACGTACATAGATATATAATATACAGCTACGTACAGATGCTCTTATCTGTGCGGTTTTAGTTTCCTATCAAAAAGGAACAATTGAAAATTACCTTTTAGATATCGTAATATATTCATCATGTTGCATTTTATATACCTAACACATTAATAATCTACGGAAATCAAACATTTACGTTCTAGATAAATCAACATTGATATACGATAGCTAAACCTAAGTTAAAAACTTTATTTTATAAAAATAATTTAAAAGTAAAATTAAGTTACTGAAATGAAGCATTATTAAATTGAACAAAAAGTTGGATTAATTAAAAACTATGAATATCGACTGGTGAAAGTTTCTTAATTAATTACCCAAGATTCTAGTTGAAAAGAACTCATAAAGATGAATTTCAAAATACATATAGCCCTAAATGTTAACTCTATAATGGTTTCTACAAGCAATAGATTAATATTCTTTTTGAAGTAACACTATGATTACAAATTTAAAATAAACCTATTCCATTTGGTTCATGAGTGATATTTATTCACCTTTGTTCCGTATAAATTCGCTCTAAAAATGCAATACCGGTGTTAGAATCAATAAATTTGTTATTAGCAAAGCAAGTATTGTTGTACAAGTACTACATTTGTATTGTATATGTGTTTGATATTCACAAACGTAAGCCGGTGGCTGTTTCGTGAATAGATTTAATCCCAGGAACAGGTCCACAAATCAAAGCTTATTAGAAAGCTTGGGTGCTTCGACTACCGAAAGCTCACAAGATGGGGTCACCGCGTTATTTGTGTAAGCTTCCCTCCAAGCAAAATCAATTTTCTTGGTCGTCGTGTTTATATTTGTATAAATTATTACAGAAAACAATATCTACGTATATTACAAATCCTGTTAGTAAATTAAACACCATGTTTGGTTTAGATTAGAAATTTAATAGCAATAAAGATAACCATTTATAGTTAATTATAGCAAAAGGATAAGAAAAAAATTGCGACATTTCTTTAAAAATCAACTCAAAATTTAATTTATATGTTATCGAAATTTTATTTATGAAATAGACATTTTCAATTTATTGCACAAATATCAGTATTATTTTAGTATTAGTATTATTTACGTAAACAGTTGTTGTAAAAATAAAATAATCAATATATTGTTTGCAAAGATCTTAAACTTACGAATCGGTGCGCACCGTTGAGTCCATACTTATCAGAATGTACTGCAATCGTTGTACTGAATATAAAGGAACAAATACCTGGAACAAAAAAAAAAAGAACAATCAGACTCTTTCTTCGGGAATAAATTGAAATTCAATGTGTACACAATTTTATATAGTGAATGGACGATTCTACGGATTGATTTCTACTTATGTTAAGTGCTTTATTCTATCATCCATATATGGAGCGGATAAATATAAATTGTCATTGTTGTTTCCATGAAATTATTCCTAAATTATTTATTATATTTATTTATTAAAATATACATTTAGTTTAACCAGCATAAAATGTAATTAATTGAAATCCTGAATTCTTATTATACAATATAATAAAGCTTAATAAATTTTCTTTGTAATCAATTATAGTATTAGAGTGTGTTCCTAATGAACCTTTTCAGTTTTCCAATACGTATTTTATGTGTCGTTTACGTTTCCATCCTGTTTGTATGTGCATTGGGGATGTTCATCAGTATAGAATTGGTCAAGCGAAAATCATCGATTTTTATTACACACATCACGGAAAGAGATTGCAGGAAATAAATCAAAACGTTGAAAGTCCAAGAAAAATGATTCGACGAGGACGCGATTGAATTTCGTTATGTGAAAAACTTCGAACGAAATCGGCGTCGAGGAGCAGCCGTGCTGCGGCGTGCACGCGCCCCCGAATTGTGGTCGACGTCGACCGAAAATCATAATTCTAAACGTTTGACATATTCGCATATATCTTTGCCTGTCACCAAAATAATATCGTTCAATCCATACAAAAAAAAATAAAAATAAAACAAGTGATGCATTAATATCAACATAATTAAATATTATTAATTCTTTTCGCTACAATCACAACTATTTTGAGAATATGGCGTATATACAATCAAATTGTTATTTATAAATATTAATAGTAGATTACGTGCACGTGATTTCAAATAAATATTAACACACTTGGTTTTCTAAGAACTATAATAAATTTTAAATTTATTCTGAATGCTGCAATAAAACATACATCATAATAAAAATTCTGTACAAATAACAATGACAGTAGAACAAATATATTTCGCTAATAGAACTATTCAAGGTGAGCAATACCAATCAAGATCTCACAGTAAATTTGTAATTTCACAACAACTCATTTATATTTATAAACGCAACAAACCAGTTTCTTTGAACCGGAAGCTTGTTAGTTCTAATGTGATCTAACTACCTAACGTGTTTGGGAGCGCATTTCAGAGATATAGATAAGACAAGGACTAATTTCACTGATTTAAGTGATTTATGCGAGTAAATTTATTTCAATTTAAATTTAAAATATTTAGTTGTATTATTAAGAGCTACGCAAAGCCGCGGAAAACTATTTTCGTTCGTACAATGACTAGAATTTGTATGCGACAATAAATAATACTTATTATGATTGAAATTTTATAAATAGAAACCTGACGATAAAAGTTACAAATAGTGTAAGAGTACCTACTGGAATCAGATAATATTTAAGTGTTTTTATTTTTGTTGGAACCGTTTCAAACTGTGAGTATTGGATATGTGTTGGGCGTGTCGCACAGTTCTTTTACTCCGGGGGTTGTAAATTCAAGTATTCTTAACTACGTACAGTGGCAGCGGGATAGGATGCAATACGATATATATTGTGGCAACCGACCAACCATCGTTAGTTTATTACGAAACCGAAAAAGTTTTTTGGACGATTCGAAAATATACGTGTTAGAAACTCGATACTTTTAAGACGATAGGGCGGACACAGTTTATGTAAACATGTTTTCACACTTGACTGAAACACGATTGAGACGTTTTCGTTTTAAATAACTTCTACCTGATCAGCTGTTTCACTAGAAATGCCCATAACTTTATTTTAAATCTAAACCAAGTTGTTCGTAGTTAATTTAATAAATATATAATCAATTCCGACTTCTATATTATTAATTTTTTAGAGTAGTTCATTACGACAACTAATAAAGCATACGATGTATACCTACCGCAGAGCGCGTTTAAAATACGGAAATATAAATTCAAAACAAAAGGTTTAAGGGAGTGTTAAGTTATATATTACGAACAAAAGAAAATAAATCTCATTTCAAAAGATTATTTTTCTATTCATTTTTTGTAAAGAGTCGTTTTATATTAATAAAAATATATATATTTTTATTTATTCCTATTATTTTAATTTTCGAAAATTAAACGAAAGAATTCTCATAATAAACTGAATTTAAAAGTATAATTTTAACACCGAAAGCCAGTTTTCACGATTATAAAGTAGTTTTTTTTTTAACTGTTAAATAATCATAAACTGCTAATAACTAATAACAAACTATTGTTTGATTTTTTTTTTGTATCCATTGTATCTCTAGCTATAGTTGGCGTGTGTGTTTATTATTCAAAATTCATTGAATTTCCACGTATTCAATTATCAGATAATAGAATTAATGTGATTTGAATCTGAATTCATATACTGTAGGTGGCGCTTGGTTTAAATGTATGCGGACCACCATGGTAGCAATATCTCTTTATCATTTTACTATCATAGTATCATTATGTGAAAATCTATGCAAAGCATGACGCGTACTTTAAATTCAATAAACTTTTTGTCATTCACTAGTTTTTATTTTCCAAATATGTATTTTTGTGATCCTTTTCTTTTCATACATTCAAATTAAAATTTCTTTTTAGTATTAACATTTTACATATTTAGATAATTTCTAAGTATAAACGTTACATCTGATTAAAAATAATTTCAGTCTAAAATTTCATAAACTCAACCCTATAATCTCGCATGCATCTTTATCTAAAATTATGTAAATTATCGCTCTCACTGGTAAGCAAGCCAACAATTTTCCTATCAAGATCTAAATATGTTTGCGCCTTTACCAACCAGAGCATTGTATTCAGTTTATTTTTTTTTTGCTCTGGTAACATTTCGCAAGTAGATTATTATAGGTGTCGTTAGTGTATCGAGTTCCGCGAACCGTCTATTACGTTTTATCTTATTTGTACTATACGTAATACCATATTTTAATCCATATTAATGCATTTGGCAATTGGCACTCCTCAAAACCTACACAGCATTTTTTTTAGTTTGCGAATTGTGACTACACAAAAGAATAAATATATTTTGATGAATGTATAGTTTGGATGTTGATTTTAAATGAAGACGGTGTTAGAGGGCTTTAATTTTATCTTGTTTTGAGTTAACTTCCTACTATACTGGAACAGGAAATTACAGCTAACTTAATTTCCGAGTGAAGATCTAAATAGGTTCAATTTTTATAACATTAATTTTTGTATTTAAGTAAACGCTAAATGAATTTAAAATCAAAATCGAATTTTAAACGAATATACAAAAATTAAGCTTCTTTAAAAAGTTACCGACTTTGGGGTGGATGATGAATACATATAAAATGTAATTAATTAGTTTATTGAATCTTAAAAATATATAGTAAAATGAATATAAATATTTATTACAATTTTAACAATATTGATAATTATATTATATTGAATAAATATGAAAATCATAGTTAGGATATTTCACTAAATTAAAATTTATTTAAAGACGATTGTGATGCTTGACGGGTCCATAAATATCTGTGAAAATAAACTAAAAATGTTTTAAATTCTATTTCTCGAATTGATAGAGAAAAGCAATGAAATCACGATCGTTTATTCTATATCGCCCCTAAACTGATTGCGCAGTCCGTACTCGCCCTCGCCGGAGGGCCATGATCTAGTCTAAAGCGTGGATTAAACATTGTAAACGCCATCGGAAATACTATATTTCTTTCTTAGTCGTCTGGTAGGAACCTTATCCTTGAGTCAGTGGCGTTACAATCATATAGTTTATATAAGAAATATATATTACGAAATTATATATAAAGGGTAGTTATTAAAAGCTGGTACATTAAAGAAAAAATGTTCTAATAGTTATGAAATAGTATAAAATTAATTGATGCTGTCATGTATGGGTTATTTGCTATCTCTTCTAAGATTTATGGTTGCGGTTATATTTGTAAAAATAAAATAAATGACAAACATGTATAAAACCAATTTTTCGCTATTGCTAATTTATGCTGAGTAGTAACTTTTATATCGTTGGCGAAATGCCTATAGCAACCTATCCATCTTACAAATAGAAAATTTTATCTATGTGGGGATTCAGTATTTTTTGCAAATGGTTCAAATTCATGAAATAGCGTACAAATTTGCGTGTAATGTTTATTTTTATCGGAAATACCAAAATACGTATAAAAAGAATGTTTAAAATTAGAATGTAATAAGGAAAAATTAATGAAGCTAAGTTAATTTTATTTTCAATTATTTAGGTACATTTTTCGTTATTTATTATTATTTATATATGTTGTTATAATATATGTTTTAAAGATATTTTCGTATCCTTGTAAAACCAGTTGACTGCGCTTATGTTTTCATGAAATCTGCTCACTATTCGTCGAGCGTTCGACCGGTTTAGGCCCAATATTCCAAGCACATCGCAGACTCTGCACTTTTTGCTGGGGCACTCGTCGCCGTTTTAGCACATCCCTTCAAAACGTAAGCAAAAGCCTTCTAATGCGTATTTTCTATCCCCCTTCGCACCCTACTAGCCCTTAACTAGTGACCTCAACATTGCCACGTCAACATTAACGAATACCAACAACGGACTGCGCATATTTCTCAAAACCAAATAATCAGGTCCACGTGCGGAGAGTTAAATTTTAGTGTTGTATATATATAGTGTGCGAGAGTTTCGACGAAAATTGTTTTGCGAATTAATTAAATTTTGTGGTATACGAAATTCACTGCAGACCACTCATATAGACAACATTTTCGAATATTATTGTTTTTGCAGTTAATTAATCAGGACGAAATTTTAGATTTGACTTAAATCATCTTTTCGATAAAAAAATTTAATGCAAATCAAATTAGAAACAAGACTGATCATATACGTAGGTGTAACCAAGCATAATTGAACATACATTACTGTACGTTGTTTTGCAATAAACTGGTCCTGCGTTAGCGGCACTTTTATGAAAAAAAACTGTTTGATTTAGCGCAATCGCCTAGTTACGCCACGCCACGCTACTAAAGTTGTCGGACATGTTTCAGCATGTGCGAAATGTTTTTGTTTTAAGTGTTAAAATTCTCCTTATTAACATTTCAAATTACGATGGAGGATCTAAGCAAAAAAAAAAAATATATTACCATGTTTCTGCTTCAATAAATTTATTCGCATATAATTAATGTTTTTTTTTTTTTCGAATTTAATAATTAGTTTCTTATCCATTGAAGCTGCTCGATAATTTGATAATAATCTAGTTTGATACTTCAAAGGCTCGGATAAGTGGATGTAATATGTTATTTTATTTGTGAAATAAGAGCGCGCTTTGGTTTTATGTTAAGTCTGAATATTTTCTCGTTTATTATTTCGAATTTTACGCCTACGTATTGCTGATATATTCCCATAAAATTAGCGAGATTTTAATTTGATGCTCGTATATTTTATCGTAGCTTTGATCAAAGATGAAAATATTTTGATAGCATACGCCTTTCTATAATATATAAAAGCTTACAGATACAAATAGAGCAAGTTTATTTTATGACCATTATTTTAATTTATTTAAGTATAATTATAATTTAAATTATGATAAGTCCTCATATAGTTGCCGTTATTTGATTTGTTTGAGCGAAATATATATTTAATTGTGGCAATTAAACCTTATGGGTATTTATTTGGTCATAACAAATATTTTGTAAAAATTGTATCAAATGCGTAAACCTATTTTTTGTTTGTTGTATTCCCTAAATAAAAATAAATCTACTTCAAATCAAGTAATTGTATTGTTTTGACACATTCCAAATGTAATTATCTTTTGTAATGCATATGTTCGAAAAAAAATACTGTGTAGGTGGTACTGTATAGTAAATTACTGACCACCAGATGGGAGGGTGTTTAGATTTATCTACAGTGGGCCACCGGCGACAGAGCCGTTTTAATCATTCCTTCGTTTAACAAAATCCGTGTATCCCTCCCTTTCGTTTTTGCGTCCTATGTTTTAATCTTCCCTCAAGCATTATTAAATCAACTGTAGCACTTCTTTTGTTGCGTGCAATTCTTTATTTCACTTATCGCGCTCGGTGATCATTAATATCAGTATAAGAGGTGACATTGATGGGTCAACTGAACGATGATTATATCGGAAACGGAAATTAAATTGTACGTTTTGAGTTAACGGTTTTATCGACACACTTCAACTGGCTCGCTGCAAGCATTTCAATTATTACAGTTACTGACTATGGGGATATTTTTCATGATTTATTTTCGTCGATTTTATTTTTTAACTACACAATATAATTGAACTCTTGTACAAAATTCAATATCAATAAATAAACTATAAATATTAAGTAGAGTATACTTTAATCAAATATATTAAATACAGAGCAAACTAATTTAAATAATTACAATATTATGAACGTGTTTTCTAAGAACGTGTCTCAATTAGCCCCGATACTAACATCATTTATAAGAAAATTATAAAAGTGCCACTATAAATTAACCTTTCGTAACTGGACAAGAAGTACTTGCGCAGCGCACCTTATTTGGTCTGAATCTTGTTTCCTTTTACGTTTTATGAATGAATACAAAATAAAATTAAAAAAGAAGCTTGTAAACATTGAAAGAGTACAAACATAGTTCTTTTTATAGAAATTGTCTATATCAATGCCCATCAATACGCAATTGTATTTCAAACACCCCCAGCTCGATTTCAAGGTCTATTGAACACCCATCGGCCTTGAAATCTATTTTTATATCATGTTTAGACTGCAATTAGTGCAATATAGTGTGATGCACCAACTGCACATTACGAATGTACATTATTATACTGCTTGCTTGGTGGTCGCTATTAGTGAGAAAACTAGTGTTGCGGAATGCAACTTTATGGTGTTAAAATATCCCTTTAAATTTAATTCGCGAAAGTTTAAATTTATTACTTTTTTAGTTGTTATATATATGTTTTGAATTTTAAAATAGTTTACTAACATAAAAATAAATTATAATGTAAAATATTATATAAATTATATTATAGAATAAAATATATATTTAAAAAATATGGTAAATTTATTTCTATTATATATGGCGTTGCTTTTAAAACGAGTTGATATATTTTGGTGATGTTTTGCCGTGGTAATGAATCCACAAACCCTTGTTGTATTTCGAGAGGGATAAAACAAAATCCAGACAAAAAGCTAATTTCTAATGCTCTAGTGGGTGGGTATGCGTGCGAGGAGAAAGATAAATGCCCGTAGGTGCTTCATTATCATTTATCATAGTCTAAAAACTGTAAAGTGGCGGGACGAATAAGAACAACGGACCAAAGACCGACCACGGCCAGTCAGCACACATAAAAGAGCAAAATGAACAAAGTGATTCACGGACAACGGAAGGGATACCAACATAACACACACACACACACGCATGCATCTACGGATGCGCCTTACGGTGGTCTGGTTCCTTTGTTCGTGTTGCTTTTCGAAGTAAGCACATACAGGTTCTAAACTAACGTCCAGGAGCTGACGCAAAATAACAAATAAAGTTTACGTTTTGGAGTCCATCGCCTCGCGCGCGCCAATCATTAGCGTGATGGCGAAAGGAATGCCTTCGATATTTTACCAATCAGCACGTCCAACTTCCAACATATGTCTAACTAGCGTTTATTTTTAAATAACATAAGATGTGTTTTTAAAAATATTTAAACACATATCATTAATCTGTCATTAGTGGTATTTGATACCCAGGTTCGATGGCTCATTAGTCCTCGTATGTGCTTTTGGAAAATCGACACATACAATTTCCTCTACTTTGAAGATTTTCTCATCTTTACTAGACAGCAGGAGATTGCATGAAAATAATTTCATATAATCGTATGTATAGCTAAATACATTTAGAAAGCTCGAAATTTGAAAAAAAAAAACCACAATAGAAACCGAAACGTCGAACAAGTTTCTGCAAGATGAATTCTCCACAATGAAGTAATCAAACTATATTCCTAATATAACATAAAAAAAAATAACTTTGACGGTAGACGCGAAATCAATTTGTATAAGATTACCACCTACTTGCGCATCAACAAACAAAAATATATCATATCATAAAAATACTGTTAAAACATTCCCATAGAATATTAATTATTTATTTAACTACAATAACAATCCTTTGAATAAAAACAAACCAATCGGAATTAAAATAAATCACATACACACATACATATCGTCATGCCTATTCTAATATGTATATATGTATGTATGTAAGCCAATTTAGTGTTGATTGGGTTTATTTATTAAGATATAATTATAATGTGATGTTAATAGTGTGAATAAAAACGAGCAGCCAAGAATTTCTCGATATCAATATTGTTCTGATTGACACAAACACAAATTTTGTTTGCATACCAACGGGTAGGTGATATAGTAGGCGAAGCAACCATTAGTGTGTTATTCTGATAACCATGGCTGTAATTCTATCTTTAGCTGCATGCATTTATTGTCTGTATGTATGTGTTGGTGTACAATTGTTTACAACAGTAATATATGTACGATGAATAAACAAGATAATTAGTATATAGTAATGATATGGATACGGTTAGGTGGATTTGATGACCGTAATGGATATGTAATGGTATCATCATATGATCGTTACGTTAAATTGAAAAATCATTTGGCAAAAGTTTGATGACACAATGTTGAATTTGGTCATATTCTCAAATGAGAATTTAATTTTAATTATTTACGTGTGTTACATAAATATCGTCATCGATTGAAAATTTAAAATATATATGCAATAATTCCGTCTAGTGTTTTGACTATTAGGTGCGATTAAGAGTAAAATTAAGCGTGAATTACGCTGCATTTGCCAGTAAACTAAAGTAGAATAATGAGGAAAATAATGCCACAGCTCACAGGCTAGTTTCGATTATTTCGTCAAAGCGAACCATGTGAGCTTATTATATGCATAGGTTAGTTAAATGCACACAGAGCGTTAATGCATCGTGAAATGGCGTGGTTAGCTTGACAACCAAATTGACACCCACAGACTCCAGGTTTGGTTCACAGTCATGCAGTGATTAACATCCAAACCAGAAAGGAATGTTTAATTTAAATAACAGTCTATTGTTTTTACACCATTCGCTCGTAAAAAATCTAAGACTTATCAGAAAATAGTTTTGCGTATGATTTTTACAATATTCATAAGTGAAACTAGAGCGTAACGGTATTCCTTTATTGTCAAAGTGGTGTCGTTTGTATCGAGGTGGTTTGGTTTGGCGTTATGTTGAAGTTTACCCACAGGATATGTTGCCACAAAGGGCACAATTTCCCGTCTCTGTAGTCCACTTTGAACGGGTCAAAAGTTGGGATAGCTGCGTGAAAATAACCGACAAAATATTTCGTATGCATTGGCTTTTATCGACACATTGCATTGCTGCCTTATATACGATACAATATACCATATAAGATCGATACATTCATCACCGCACATATTTAAATTGAATTGGCACTCGACTCCTTTGGCTAGTGTCCATTCATACATTTCTCAAATACCATGTTTACATAAATATATTCATCTAAAAATTCCACCGTACTGTTTATAATACAATAATATTATTGACTGTCTACAATTCAAAAAAAAAATTTATCTTAAATTCATATAAAACAACTTTTTATACACAATTATGTAAGAAAGTTTTTTTTTTAAATACGTTATCTATTTATAATTTCCAGAAAAATATAAATGAAATCTATAAAAAAATTAAAACTGCTTTTTTTTTGCTAAGATATAAGAATTGTTTTACATATCGTGTTTTATGAGATTAATACTATAATAACTATAAACAATTTTTATGGGTATATCTGAAAAAATATCGTGCAATAGACTGTGTTTAAATTACGAATGAACTAAAGATAAAATAGTCGGAATTCTCGAAGAATTATCACAAGGTCAAAGTTGATTCTTCTCAAAGTATATATAGCATAGACTTGATCAGACTCAAGTTATTTGGTGATTTCATATATTGTGATAATGAACAGTGCTGTGGTTATTTTGGCAGCTGTTTTTGCGGTTACCACTAACGCGCTTCGTAAGTAGTGTAATTTTCATTTAATTACTTCCTGAAGTACTTTTTCGAAATATTACCATACAAATAAAAATTAATGTATATTTTGAAAATTACTGAATACAGGCTATAAATAAGTCCATAATCAATTTTTTGTTATCACTTCATGGTTAACCTATGACAGACATTCAATTTTCAATGTCATGGTATTTAGATGTGGAATCGATGATTTATTATAATTTTTATTATAAATTCAAAATTACTTCCTTATGTGTATTTATAAATAGAGGCAGAAATTTTAATGATAATAGTTTACGGAAATAAAAATCTGAATTGTCCATATTTAGATTAAATTAAAAATATCAGTCGATTATGAAGTGGGATTAATATTTAAAAATGAATTCTTATTTTAGCTACATATATAGAAAAATGTAGCGAAACTGATAAAAAACTGGAAGACTGTATCATAAGAAGCACGAAAAATGCGTTACCACATATTTTCACAGGTAATTATAATTTGCAATTTTATTTCAAAAAAAAAAAATTGTCATATATAGAAAATAATCTTATTTAGGTGAACCCGAATTGCAAATCCCAAATTTAATGACTCTAAACCCTGATGACCAAGAATTACGAATTGACGAAAATGTGATACTCTCGCTCAAAAACATCAAAGCAGAATCCGAAATGCTTGTGCCGGTTCATGCTAGGTAAATTATTTTAATCCAAACGCATTTTTTGACTTTAAACAACCATTTATTTATTTTAGCATGGATTTTAAAACAAACACCTTTATTATCGGATTCAAACTGCCGACGTTAGTTTGGCGTGCAGATTTCGAGACGATCGGCGATAAAAAATTACAAGAAAAAGGAAAAATCACCATTACATTCCGTAAATACATTCTAGATTTATTATTTTCAAACAAAAATAAATAGTTTAATCTTATACTCAATGAAATAAAAATAATTTATAGGAAATTATTATAATCAATAGATTTAAATATGTATACATAATCAAAAAGAAAGTACGAATTAATCGTTTCGCAAAAATTATTACGACTAAAATAAAATTTGAATCAAAGCATTTAGACTTAAAATAGACTAAAAATTATGATTCTAGGTGAAATTCAACTAAACTACAATAGAAAACTAGGTAGTAAAGAAATAAATGGAGCAAAATATTTACAAGTTGAATCAGAAACAACTACTGGATCTACAAAAAGCATTGAGATAATTGAGCATGATTTGGATACTACAAGTCACATTCACACAGGTATATAAATATCTATTTAATAGTGACATCTATATACAACTCTAATAAATATTTGAGTTACATATTCATTTTAATTAAGTTTAAGTAATAATTTTTTTTGGTAGATGAAGAAGGGAAAGCATTGACAGAATTATTCAAAAAAGCAAAGGAACCAATTGAGAAAACTTTGAAAGGAATCTGTGGATATCTGGTAACACATGTCCTCAATGCTTATTTAAGAACGGTTACCGAGAAAGAAGTATTTTTACCCTAAATAAACTATCTAAAACATGTAAACAACAACGATAATATCTGTATATTCCAATAACTAAAAAACAATATAAATCTATTAGACGACCTTGTTCGTTATTTCCGTTTATTATTATTTTTTTTAATCTGACAGGTCATATCTGCAATAACAACGTTAAATTATTTTAATTAGTTAGTCAGACGGTAGGTCAAAGTTTATCCACGTGAAATCATACGTATAAAGTTTTGAACAATGCACTCGTAGCGTTACGGGTTTATATGTCAGCTCATTTATAGTGCATTGTCTTTTGAATATAATTTTATGTATATTTTTTATTTTTTGGTTTGTGTACAATTGCCGTAAATTTCATATAATTATACTGAATTCAAATAAATGCGCGAAATATTTGGAGAAATATGATTAGACCATATGGTACTTTTATTCTTACACTACACTAGTTTAGAAATAATTCAATTGGGCATATTTATTAGTTTTGAAAGATTTATTATTATCTTAGTAAATGTATAGTGCGTTGGTGCGTTAAAGATTATTTTTTTGTAATTTTGGAAATTTACAAATACCTATAGCAATATTTTCATGTAATTTAATACACATAATTAGAAAAGTGTACAACAAAAACGAATGTAAATTATTTGCTCCACCCTAATACAATGTTTTCATTATAATTTTCGTAAATTCATTTAGTTTACTAATAATCATACCAACAACCAAACAATGGCAAACAAACTAAAATGCGAACGTAACTAAAAACGATTGAAATAACATGTACACTGATGCAAAACATGGCATACAAGTACAAAATACAATAAATTTTAATGGAAACGACACTGAATTCTATGTTTACTATAAATCTAGTCTTTCACACAAAAAAAAAAAATTTACATTTGTACTGTACTTCTTATAGATGTCGCTTTTAAGGATTTATAAATGGATACACGACACCATCTAATTTATATTTTACAAAACAAATAATATAAAAAGAAAACTACACAGTATAATTAATATAATTCATAATAGTGTATATTTCTTTCTTATACGTCGTATAAGAATTGTAATCAGGAAAAAAATTCATTTCGTGATTTTAACGGAAATATACCTTTTGACCTTCCCTGTAGGATATCTATAGTTATGAAGTTTACTTTTGGAATTTTTAGTATAAATGCAGATGCAAGTGTAGGTAATGGAGACATTTACGATAGCGATAACACGGTACCAACTTTACAAATAGAAACGTTATCAGTAATAAAACACATCAATAAAATATAGCACTGACTCATGCGTCATAAAACCGCGACTCTACTAGTACGTTATCACGTATCACAAAGTTGAATTTTTAACGTCCTATAAAAGAAATATAATTAAGTTCTTTTCAAAAATAATATTTGTTTTATTTATATTTCTCAATTGTATCAAAGCTATCCTGAAAATATTCTAGATTGTTATGAAATAAAAAAATTGAGCTTGAAATGAGTCATTTTTTTGCTTCCATTAATAGGAAATTGATTGACGTGTGAAAATCAGTACATAGATTTTTCAATTGAAACATTGTTTAATCGAGATATACTAACACAAACATTGCTGATGGTGACCGAGTCCCGAACAAATAATGTTTTTTTTTTTGTGTTTGCTATTTTTGTTGAACTGTTGTTAATGTATTGACAACATTGCAGACAATTATTGTTTGACTCGTGTTGAATTTATTTTCGGACAACGTGGATTGGCCACTGATAAAAAGGAATTTTCAATTTGTTTTTTGAATCAATATGAATACTGCATTACGGCACTCCGTATTTACCCGTAGTTATAGCAAATGAAATTTAAAATTAAATACTATGTGGCTCTATTCACTATTGTGTATCAACTTAATAGAAATTTTAATTAAAATTTGTGAATGCGATATTTTTATTAATAGAAACCAAACTTATTTTTCGACAATTAAATCGTATTTAGTACAATTAAAATAACAAATTATAATCTATAATTCGGAATCATCGAAAAAAATGTAGGAACTAATTTAAAATCAAGCTTAAATATCGAAGTAGAACCACTTTGGCAAACGAAAAATGACAACCTAGTGATGAAACAGATAATTATAACAACGGGAAACACGCGAGTACTTTGTTCTTTGCACGCGTTGCCCATCGTTTTAATTGCAAGTTCTCAAATTATGCTTGAACAAGCATGAAAAAAAAATCGACCATTCAGTTTTGATTACGTGCGCTAGCTCTTGTAGCAGGGCGACAAAATAAAAGTGTTGATATGAAATAATTCGAGCGTATCGTTCGCGAATTATTCATAGTAATTGATGTGCAATGAACGCCATTGTGTGCCGCACAGCGCTGGCCACTTCCTCGGCAGGTGGTAACGGCACTTGCTCAACTATTCGTTGGAAACCGGTTCGAAACCTCGACTGTCGACCTCTTCTCCACATGAGTGTTTGTTGCTGTTTATTCCTTCGTAAAGCGTTCAACGATTATGTATGTATATGTATACCGCCGATATTATCGTATGCGTGTTAATGTGAAACTCCCTCTTATATTAAGGTGCGTTTACACTGCACAAAGTGACGAGATGCATTCATATAATACATCTACAAATCAAATTTTAAACGTTTTCCTCTAATGGATTCAGCTCAGTCATTCGTACACTGATGACGCTCTTTCTTTCTTTCGCACACACACACACACATACAGACAGAGAGAAAAAGACACGCGTAGATAGACACACAAAAATTTTAATGAATCATACAGTAGACTAGGATAATTGTTATATTTAAAATATTGTAAATAATAAATAAAAATTGATACAATCTTGGGATGTTTCATTCAGATATACCTAATAAAGAAAATATTGCGTATTGTTTTATTTTGTTGGATCTGTATGCTTAGAATATTCAGAAAATACATAAATCGTATAATTAAACATCAATATGTAAATTTGCATTTGCAATGAGAGCAAGTGTAAACGTGCCTTTATCATCATATAACAACCATGCAACTTATATTACTAGAGAGACTGTAGTAACAGCCGTTGTTACGAGAGATGCGATAATCTTGAGATACATGAAGCAAGGCGGACTTGGTGTTTGGTGCAGTAACAGGTGTACAATGTGTATATATGGTGCAGAGAAGTACTAGGTATATGGTAGTACTTACTAAGCACGCGGTTCTATTCTCTTCCATCCTACACACTGCATACATACATACATACATACATATACGCTGGCTTTAATAATGTAAAAGCCCCGATATTGCTGATAAACTGAGCATATTCTGGTTTAAGTTCGTTATGTTTGCGTTATTATGCAAAGGTTTACTCAACGGCTCGTGATTTCAAAGCTCTTATGGATCATATAGTGCTTCGTTCATATTTCATGACATTTTATTACAATCTTGATTATCATTTCAAATTTGGCCTTCTATTGCTTCACTACTTTGTACTTGACATCCTACAATATTCCAACATTCAGATTTCATTAAAAATACTTCACTTTTAAATTTTATATTATACCAAATCCGTGCTTAACTTAAATCCGTTCTCAAATTTAAACAAAAATAAAAATATAATTAATTTTAAAATTGACATCATCTAAATAAATACAATACTACGGAATCAACAATTACTTCATCTAGGTGAACCAGATTCGGGAAAGAAAAGAATTTAGATCTATAATCTACTCAATTTCATTATGGCTTTTCTTATTATATGAAAAACAACAAAATTTATATAATTTTCTAATTATAACATCTAAATGAACGTTTTTGAATTTTCGCCTGTTTTTACTTTTATGTTGTCTTCCGTTCCCTCATTAGCAAATAAAATAAAGATAATTTTCGTAGTTAAAGCTTATTTAACTTGGATAATATCGTTGAAAATATGCATTGTTAGGCAGGAACTACACCATTGCCAACGACAAAAACCACTAAAACAGGAAAAAGAAGCATGATTACGTTTTGATTATAATCTCAATACGAACTTGCATCCTTTTTTTTCGGGTAAAACATGTTGTATAATATAATCTAGTAATTAAAACGGTACCTACATACCGCTTATCTCGTAAGCTATTTCGCGAGGGTACAGATAGTGACTACCAGGAAAAATATATTCGTGTTATCAGTATTACCGTAAATTGTCTAACCCTTTATCAGTCGCTAATTTTAACACCTACTAAGAATTAACATATTTTATCTAACTTTAATTCTAAATTACTTTTGGTTTATATTTAAATAACAATTCTACTCAACACAAAACGTATTAATAATTACAATAAAATTAAAACAAAAACAATCCAATAAATATCGGAAATAAACGAACAGGAACGATGCTAGTCGATTATGTTCGATCTATATATGTAATTCGCGCATGTGCAGTACTATACGCATTCATTCAATAAATATGATAATTATATATGATAAATTGTTTATTTATTTATTTTGGGGACTGTATAGTATAATATTTTGGATAAAATTTTCTTGGTTGCGATATAAGAAATTAAGTATTTTAAATAACTTTAAGAAAATAATAGCTAGTAATTCTGTGATTACGTTGCAATTTAACATCCGGTGTGGAAATGTAGTTAACACCTGACGAGTTCAAAGTTCAGTAAAGTGCACAAGAATGTCACATACTGATACACGAACTACTGGTTTGTAACAACATGAAACTCGGCTTATCAACGCAATGCAACGAGAACACAAATGCATCTAGCTTGTATACACATTATGGGATGCATATGCGAAATGTGAGCCGAATAACGTGTTATACAATTTTCATGATGTAATGCGGCAGCATCATGTTATTATTGCTAGAAGTCAGACATTTAACGAAAACAATACATGAGTTCAACTAAAACTGTGTATTATTTTACGTAAATATTTACATGAAATGCATACGCCTTTCGTAAATCAGCAACGTCTTACTTAAGATAAACTATTAATTTTGTGACTTTTGCAATAAAATAAATAAGAGCAACTTTTATTGCCGATAAATTATGATGAAATATTGTAGATAAAGTAGTGAGAAATTTTCTGTCTATGTCACCCTTCGCCCTAATTTTCGACGAAACCTATAAACGAATTAACACTTTTGGTCCCAAAACTGAATTATGGTTTACGTGTGTTTGCGTTTGTGTGCATGTCTGTGGGACGCTACCTAATTAGGTTTCCCATAAAATACAATATGTCAACACAACAGCTGCTTGTTTTTTTCGTCAAACTTTTTTATTTCTCCGTTTTATTTCATTTCCAAAATGCCCAACGGAATTTATATTTGCCCTCGCGGTTCTCGGAATACTAATAGAAAAAATATATATATAAATTTACCTTGTCGTAAAATCGGTGGTGTGTTACTTACAATTACAATCTTCATAATAAAATAGAAAAACAATTTTGCAATTAAATTTTTTTTAAAATATATCGCAATGCTAAGTGTGTTGAACCATAAATGCTATATACGATAATAATAATATACAAATGCAAGTCACGCCAAAGATAATAAATCAAAATTTGAAAAAGTCTATTTAATTGTTTGCCAATAACAATAACATGAAAAATACGTTACACTATAGGTAGATGTTGTTTTGTCATCGAATATAATGGCTTTTGCATTATAATGTACCGTATTTGCATGTGTAGCTTCAGGCGAAGAGTTCTACTTTTTCGTTAACAGCGTATAACTCATGCATTACATTATTTCATAAGAAATTTCTTATGGGAACAAAATCGCTAGATCATTGTACAGTTTACGATATTCTAAGCATCATTTTATTTAATCAGATTCCTAATGATATACGCGTAAAAAGTAGTCGTTGCACTATATTAAAAAAATGACGCAACTAAATGAAAACAATTAGTATCTCTAGAATATGAAATTTAAAATAAAATCAATAATAAAATTTAAATATGTAACAAAGTGAAATATGGTCCAGGAAAATAAAATAATTCGTTACTATAAATCAGGATTCGCATTTGAATTTTAAATTTATCAGATCTTAACAATAAAATCCAGATATACATTTGTGTTAGGATATTTTGAAATACGCATATTTCAATACTGGTTTAATTTTCTTTTCGTCAAAATGACGATTGAAATATCGAATCGTGATTTTTAAATAATAATTTATTCTTTGTTTGTGTGACATATTTGTAATATGAATGCTGGTATCCTGGTAAAGGATTTCAATTGTTTGCTGCGATTTATTTTTTATTTTTTGATTGGTTAGTTCATTCTACTGGAGAAAGTGATGAATTGATGTCATTTGTAACGACAAATATGTGTTTGTTATTTATTTTTGGTATTGCAAAGAAGATAAATGCACAATAACCAGAACATTTCGTTGGACAACGCATCGTCGGAAATCAAATGATTTAGTATTTATTGTTCGTGCAATGTGATAGCTATCGAATATATATATTTTTTTATTAATGTTTTCCGGTAATATATACTCGTATAAAACATTTTGAATCAGATAATCAAACTAAATGTCTGTTCACATGTATACAATTGACGGAAATCAATGCAGTTATAATTATTACCCATAATTCACTTTCAGTGATTGTTATTATTATTGTAACAGAAGGTCAACGACTTCTTATAGCTAATGTATTTGTAAATATATATTTTGGAATCACTAAATGAGTTTAAATTATAGTTCTATTTATAGAAATTACGGATATGAGAATTTGTAATTTCTATTTTGTTTGATTAATATATAATTGGTCAGTAGTTTTATTAAACTCCTGCCCAAAGTGAAGATTCCATTTCCATTTATTCCAACTATATAATAATTATTTGAATAATTTAATAGACGCAAAACTTTATTAACGAATCTCGTAATTGCAATTAAATTATTAATTACCAACATTGCTTCTACGCATATCACGATTCAAGTTATTTCGAGTAATCGTACAAATAAATACGTTCGACCTAAATTAGTAGTACTCGATGATAGCAATTGACTAGTGTCTGATTGACAAGCTCAATCATTGTTTTATCGATTATTTTAAATGTATTATCAAGTTATAAAAAATTATAATCTTACACAAATATGTCTATACATTTTTTGAAATTTAAAAGATTTACATTTATATGTAATGACCGATAATAGGATAAAATATGACTGTTTTTGTAAAATAAATGAACAAATATATAATGACGAACGTATAAGCTATTATTTTATGCGAAAAGCATTATTTAAAAACAGATTAGTAGAAAATGTCGTAATGAATGTGTTTTAGATGCAAACTGCTCATATTTTAAATTTAGGTCGAAAGTCTGTATTTTGTAAGCATCTGGTGCATAGGTTAATGATTTAGGTGCTTAAGAAAACAGTGACAAAAATAAATTCCCTATTTTTAAAACCAGGAAACGCACCATTTGTATCTAAAACTGCCGTAGTATTTTACCTTACTTACATATTCCGTTCTGCATACTGCGAGGCACTGTATCTTTTCATGATGTATGTATTTCAGGGCACAGTTTAATACCACCATTTAATTTTTTCGCTATATAAAGATTCTACTTTGCATCAAAATACACTTTTCTACACTTGTGCCTCACTAAATATTACCATTTTCTTTTGTCATCTTAAAAATTTTAATAACCATTTTCGTAACTGATAGTTAACTTTAATAGTTTTTATTTAAAATAATATAATTCTCGTTATAATTGATTGCGAATTCATTTGTAAAATAAATGTTATGTAATGCACTATTTTATATTTAGAGCATATATGGTTATAACTTTTGTAGTGCATGGTAAATAATTTTTTATTTAGTAGAAGTGCTATTGGAAAAACTATGCCGAAAGTAGGTTTACGGTTTAGAATATTTATATCGCAATAACTAGAAATTTATGAAACATCTAGATAATAGTAGTAGTACATAATGGGTTTCGCGAGTACGCTGTAGCATAAATCAAAGATGAAGCTATGTTTCTGTGAATATTCTCGACTAGTCTAAGATGAACGGCTAACAAAGACATTGTACGAAAGCAATGTGTGAAGTTATTCAGTTTGAGCTTAGTCCATGGACGATTATTGTCATCGCAACCGGAACACCATTTGGCAGAATGGAGAGTTCTGTAAACCGCTAACCCAGTCCACAAGTAGCAATTAAACCACAAAGCGATAGTTGTGTTTTCCATCTGCGCGTACGCAACTACCTCAAGACCATTATACGTGAACATTTGCCTAATTGTTATTCAGCCTCATGGAGCCCGTGCTTTACGTTGCCATTTTGTCGATAAACCAACTTGGCGAAAAATAAAACACAATTACCCTCAAAAATAAATTTACATAATGGCAGTTCGTGGTATTTTATTTGCCTATTCCATTGCAGGGATTTTTCAATTTATTACCCACTACAATAGGTAAATGTAAATGTGCCTCGTATGCGTACTGCATCGCATTGAAACGAGTTTATTATTTGGTTGCGCTAATTGTTCACTAATGTTTGCAATTGTTATACTTTTGAAAACATTCCGAACACTGCCGATTTTGCTGATTAAAATTGGTTACTCGTTAATTAAATGCATTCAATTTGTAGTGAACGCGTAATTATACTGTATAACTTTTCGCAATTATTTGTTAATATCTTTTATTTTAATACCATGTAACATACATAATTATTTCTATTTTACTTTTTATTAACAGAAACTATAAGAGCTGTGTAGGGGAGTTTATTTATTATTCATGTTTAAACAAAATTTAATAATTAAAGATCCTTGTTGTTATTTTAATTAACGAACATGTGCGTGATCAATTATCAGTTAAATAATAATAAAAATTATTATTGCTGTCATTTCATCAAATATCTCTTTTTTGTATATGAACATCATCTGTTGTTGATGGGTCGGAATTTCGAATCATGACAGAGCTAACTTACAGTGTCAACAAACCATAAAATGTTTGCTCTTAAACATGTTAACACTTGGCTATAAAGTACGGTGTGTTGTGTTATGATTGGTATACGCAAGTTAATGTCGACGCCGGATCTATTCGTATATTACCTGTTGATGACAGCGAAGTGTCTTCTAAAAACAGTCTAGGCCTATATAAACTTTAAGATGAAATAATGACTTTTTTAAATATGTAAATTTCATTATTAATAAATATAATAAAACAACACAAATTTGTATTTCGTTAGAATAATACAGCAATAGATATTTATCAAATAATTAAAAATCGTAACATAGAATAGAATTAAAATGATAACGATTTCAATTCTAGTTTTGAAAGCGCTAGTACAGAATATATGAATACAAATGCCAAATCTAGTTTAAAATAACTTTTGTTATAATTTAATTACAAGTAAATTGATTCAAATATAACTGTCAATATAATGATAATTTTGCAATTAAATTTTGGTATACGCGGAGCGCAAATTATAAATTGTTACCCCGTGATATCTCACATGAATTTCGCTAGTTAGGTACTGTGAATTTGTCAGTTTATCAAAGTTAGTTTTAGTTTAAATACGTTTGTCAAGTCTATGCCGTCATACAACGAAATTTACGTGACAAATCTGTCCACAACACAACCAAAACTATAATGCTCTCAAGATCGTAAAGATCTGTACGTGTCAAATTCGTTAGGAATTTATGCAAATGTACCAAATTACATTTATTAGTGGTTCTTTCATGTTTTCTAGTTTCTTGGTTGAGATTATATGAGAAGTGATAATTGATTTAATGTTTAGATATTAAACATAATTATAATTTGAAAATTTTACGAAAAAAAAAAAATTTCAAAGCACACTAGGTCATTAAAAATATACGCATACATTGCTTATTAAAGTTTACATATATTAATAGTCAATACATTTACATGTAAAGTAAATAAGTCACTAACATACATTTCTGCTAATGAAGTATAGAAAAAATAATTAAAAACATATAATTAGAAAACTAATTATAAATTTTAATTATCTGATAATAAATTTAGTTAAATTTCATGTTTGATGTTGCTTATTCGTTGTTTTAAACTAAAATGCTCAAAGGCTCAAATAAAGCCGAACTATCGAGCATGATCGATTTCTATCAAGAAAATTTTGTTATTTCTTTCAAAATCTATTCAGCTTTTATAATTTAATTAATTTAATCGCAATATAATATAAACTATTCAAATATATAGTTTTAAAAAAATTTATTAGATTTTGTCTATTCTTAAAGGAAATCTACGTATATGAAAAAGTTCAGTTTATTTGCAATTAAGAAATAAATATATGAAATTAATCTTGTTTAACAAGTTGTAAGTGACATATATAGATCTAAAGGCACGATCACGAGCAGTGTTATGATAGCGAATGTATAAAGCAAGAGTTATTAGTTTTAGGAGACCTAACGGATGGACATTCAGTCCAGAACAATTGAGTCAAGTGGGCCACTCGGCACCGGCACCCGGGTATACCTTATACATAATTGCAGGCTTTGTTTGCTGCTATTATTAACCAAACACCCCGCTCCCCCCACTCCCATAGACGTACGTTTAATTATATATATTGATATGAAACCATATATAACTACAAAATCAAAATAGATATCTGAATATAAGTAGAAAAATGAAAATGTTATATTAATACTACAATTAAGAAATTGAATGTGATGTTAAACACAAATGGATGCCTCTTTGTCCAATATAGGCTACGCCTATGACCACTTGTGCACTGTACCCTAGGGTCATTTCTGTATCAACGCCCTCGTTTGCGACTGACAATCAGTGTCACTTTCAGGCAACGCAGTAATATACAATGATATACCTACCAACAAATACACACGTCTATTCCTATACGCTCTAGAAGAAAAATCAAAACGACCGATGGGTTGGTCAAGTGTTGAAGAATTTCTTGTCACATTCTCCATGAAGTTTGATCATTTTTCTGTTCAGGAAATTACTTGAAATCAAACAAGAAAAACCAAACGCACAAAAAGACGACAAGAACGAATGACAGAAAAAAAAAAGTCGACTCGAGAAATAATAACGTCAAAACGAAAAATGAAACGTGGAATATTACAAAAAAAATGTGTCCAACAATGGATACTGATTAAGATTGAAGAGTTATTGCATAATTTTTATCATTTTTCCATCGACATTAAACAACATATAAAATTATTGATATTTTTAAATTACCGACATTAAAGTATTATATTATAATTTATTTGTAATGTAAAAGAAATATAAACGAATAAAAAAACTTGGAAAATAACGAAAGAATCGTTTTTTTTTTTTAAATTTAATAATATACCGGCATATCATTTATTATAGAGCAATGCAACTGATTATTTTAAAATTGATTTAATAATTATCTGTATGAAATGAAACACTTCATCTTAAACGAGTTTTTAACGACTAAACCAAACTATTCTCATAAAATTGCGTCCTGTTCAACTGATTTTAATGTTGGTTTCATAATTATTAAAACGGAAAAGAAAAATATAAAAATCGTAAGGAAAACGAACAAGAAAAAAACAACACTAATTAGGACGCCCATTTGGAATAAAAACCTAATGAATTTACTTGGCAAAAACTTAGTGCGATTTTTAAAACGAAATGCAAATGAAGATACGTATCTGCTTTGTTCTTTTGTAGTGAAAGGGTTATTATGAAGGCACAAGTGGCCAACAGAGAACGAATAGAATTCCTAAAGAATATTACCGAGGTAATGAACGGTGTTTATGCTTTTATACGAAACAAGAACTTGGATTACTGCAAATGCAGCAAATAAAACGAATTAAGTACTATATTTGAATACAAATCATGTTAAGAATTTTGTTATTGAACTAATATTATTGAACTAATATTCAAATTAATTCACTTTGAGAAATATAGAGTCAAACAGGCTTAAGGCGATGTTCCAATTTTTTTTTTTTAATTAAATCGATTTTTTTTTGTTCAATAATTTTATTCAAAAACATTTGAAAAATATGTAAAAAAAATTATTGAGATAAATTTCCAAACCGTTTCCAAGATATTTACATTTCCATAAGTAGTAACCGGGTAATAAATACACTAAAATTAAACTTTAAGCACGTTTTTCTCGAAACTACATTTTTTTTTAAAAAACTTTGAAATTCTAATAAAAATAAAATTGTTATCTTACAACTAGTAGAATTATTTTAATTTTTAGTATAATTTCTAATTCGAAATCATGATTAATTATGTATAATATATTTTAGCAAACTGTAGTAATTTGTATGACATAAAATTATATACATATAAAAAGGAAAATAAAATGTGTGTGTGTGTGTGTGTGTGTAAAAGTCATGGCTGTTCAAACAAATATGAAAACTTGGTCGACGAATGAAATTCATGCAGCATAATACACAATGCCTATAATCCAATCGATTTAATACAATCTACCTTGGTAGGTTTGGCCGATTAAGTATTCACCGAACATCCATTTTATCCTCTGGGCACACAAGGCAAAGGTTAATTTATATGATCTGCACGCGTGTGCTTCGCTTCTTTAAAAACTTATCCTCTCCGGGATGTAAAAGACGTGTGTATTGGTGAATAGATCGCAGCAGCCACAGCCGTTCGTATATCTCTTGGGGTACACGTCACATGCACAGATTTTCGGATTCATCAGCGTACCATAAACCAAATCATTCGAAATGCTAAACTAACTTTCTTAAAATAAACTACAAATAAAAATAATCCAATTAAACAAAAGCATTTGCGTTCATGGAAAATCCACGCTTGTTTTAGACATCTTTATGAAACATCTTATGTTGAAATCCGTTTTCTAGAATCCGTGTACGACATATTTGATCCCAATTCATATCTATCTCAATGACTATGTCTAAACGGGCGATCTTGGCTGTGATAGCACTCGACTAAAACGGTTATAGTTCTTGTAACAAAACATCACGATTGGTGTTGGTGAAGTCGTGATCTGCAGAATATAGGTATTGATTCGTAACGGTGTATGGGATACTTCGTGACTAGTGCTCTGTTAGTGTAGAGATACGCTGATCGTTTTTATAGCGTCTTACGAGCGTTCTTAGAAAGATTAAAGGGGGTGCAAGTGTAAGGGAACCAATGAAATTCATATATCGTCTATGTGTGTTTCGATTAGATTACATATGCAAAAGAGTTGCTTATTTATTTAAATAGCGAACAACAAATAGTAAGTACGTTTGTTTTTAACCGATCGTGGGAGCGTACACCCACGCGGGTGATTTTCAAAAGATATTGATTGATTTGGATGACAAACTGGAAAGTTCCACCTACACTGAAATACCAAATGGTTTATGTCTTATACATAATTGACCTTTAGATTCTACTCTGTATTTCAGTAAAACAAATTTGCGTAGTCTTAAATATAAAATTTGTAATTGTAAATCAAGCACGATTTGTTTAAATGATACCTAAGTTTTATCTATAGCGTGTTACAGGACAAATAAACAATTGATGGCGTGCGATAAGAAGCATTGAACTTGCAGAAAATTTTGAGAAATTAGAAGCCAAAAATAGTTCGTGCGTGTTTTGAATAATTGCTTCGTGAGCCATCAGTGGCACGCGTGTTATTAGTTGTATTACCCTTGAATAAAAGAGTATTCCTAAACATTTTATTCTGATTTCGTAGAATATATTAATTTGGTTTAATTCAAAAATTAATTCATTAGTGGCGTCCGAATGTTGGGCAATGCACCATTGCCTACACGTGAAACGGAAAGAGAGAATAACAAACAAATTCCGCGCACAGTGCCCGTAACAGTTCATTGTGTTACAATATAAACAATGAAACACGCGAACATGACAGTTCTCCAATTGATTTCTATTTTTGGGTGAAAACCAAATGAACATTGGTCCTGGTTGCTCTGCTATACGGCTAGCGCTCGGTTTTTATCTTTTACTTCATTTGTGTATTTGTCATTCATTAAATTACAACACATGCACAGCTCGTCGTACATAAAGTGTTCATAATTGGTTCAATTTGTTGTTTACGCAAGGGCGTCCCGTACAACTTTGTTTTACAACCGTTAATTGGAAGTCCTCATTTTAATTACACTTTAATATGTCGGGATGTAATACCTATACTTTATGGTGGAACAATTCCATGAAAAGTACTAGTATTCAAGAACCACAATATTTTTAATTGCATATGTACACAATAAAATAAAATACAAACAAATGTCTTATAGTTTTTGTCTATAGTAATTTAAAATTTGCCTAAAAATATAGTTTGTTATACTATCATTTCTGCACGAATAGAAATTTCACTTACTGTAATTGTTATTATTGGTTTTCTTTATTAAAAGATAAGAATAAATATAAATCTTCATTACTGACTGGGTTTCGCAAATGTATATTGTAATCTGTACGAAATAAAATAATTATACTTTTTACTTTCTTATACGCAGTATAAGTAAGTATTGTAATCATGAAAAATTTCGATCTCGAGATATCAACGGAAATATACGTTTTGACCTTCCCTGAATCGATTCCAACTATTTTCGGAATGACGTCTGTGTGTGTGTGTGTGTATGTGTGTGTGTGTGTGTCTGTATATGTGTGTGTGTGTGTCTGTATATGTGTGTGTGTATCTGTATATGTGTGTGTGTGTCTGTATATGTGTGTGTGTGTGTGTGTGTGTATGTTCTCTACAGCCTAAACGGTTGAAGCTAAAATTATGAAACTTTAAACTTAAGATTTGCAGAAGCCATGTGTGCACCTTTTATTTTTGAAAAAAATATTCAAACCGGTAGTGCCTGTTTACTCTAGTCATTTTTGGCAGTTTCTGCAATTACTCAAAAATGGTTACAGTTACAGAAAAATTTTATGAACAAAAATTAAAGGTATTCATATTTAGCACAACTTTTGTTTGAATTTTTTTCCAAAAATTGTACTGGCTTCAAAATAAATTTCTGCCTATTATATATATTTTTTACATAAATCGTATCATCTGCGCCTGACAATTGTTTAACAAAATAGACGTAAATAACTTGAAGTTTGACATTTAATATATATTCTAAGAAATATATTTAGTGTAAAAGCGATCTAAAGGTTAGAACAAATAATATAAATTAGAAAAATAATGAAACTACGAAGTGGTTTAACTCAATATTAAATAATTTATACTTTTTAAAAAAATAGACAAAATTATTTGATAAGTTAAACATGTAAATATTGTAAATTATAATTTTTGAATCGAAAAGATCGCGTAGAATTTCTAAGAACGCATAAAATGAATATGGCGATAAACATGAACTGAACATTAAGTTATTGTGTGCGACAAACGCAAACTGTTTTATACTAATTCAATAACTATATTGTTAGTGTCGGTTTTATGAAGTATACTTTGTAAATATCCTATAGTACTAGTTCAGCAAAAACACACAAACAGACAAAAGAATATATGCGAATACGTGTGGAGGTATTTTTCAAAGACAGCGAGTGCAAGGCATGGGTACATAAAGTTAAATCATAAAATAAGTTATAAAGTGCACTGTCGTTCTGGTACAAACATTACGTGAGATACGACACAATAAGAATGTCACGTGGTGATTACGTTTCTAACTTTGCCGCACACAACTTACACAACGCTCGACTTGTTTTACGCTCAACTTACTTAGAAGCGTTTTTATGAATTATGCTTTAACTAGATAAGTTGTCTGTAAATTTATTTTATATTTTCAACATAAAAGATTCTATCAATTTGCACAATTTTACCGAAAATAACTTAAAGACCACTACAATAATGCTTCTAACGTTTTTAAACAATGTAAAAAGAATAAGTTGGAGCTAATAGTTTCATAAATAAATATTCATGTATCGACAAAAAAAAACTTGGAACATTTAAAAGTGACGCAATTTTTATTTGTTTTTGTATCGCCCTGTGTACGTAAATACGCAAAGTATCAGAGACAAAGAGATGTAGAAGTATTAAAAAAAATAATAATAAGTAAAATGATAGAGTAGATCAGTATCGCGGCGGTAGCACTGTTCATACAAATAACTACTTAATATTTTAATAGTAATCCGTCAGTTTTGAGTGACATGTGCTCATGGTTCATCACTTATGTTTTCCTTATATTCAGCTACGGATGAGTATGAATTATGTATATTATATATTATATCAACCGCGGCTTCTTATTTATCCGTAACATTATCGTATTTAGATCACGACTCTCGGCTAGGCTTTGTATGTTTTAAAAAGTGAAATAACGCTTCTGCATATAATGTTTTTAAATTTGAATCTGTTTGATATTCATGGTGTTCGTTTTTCTTGTAGACTAAGTCACGTGTACGCGAGCTTCACAAACAACACTCGAAAACAACCGACGGATATAATAACATAGGATGTAAATCTTTTTTTATATGTTTTAAAAATATATTTAAGCATTACATAATAATATACACAAATTCCCTTTTATGTTTGTACGTTAATTAAATTCTTGCGAATCTTATTATGTACCTCGGTAATTGTGTTGAATAAATACCTTATATTTTGACTCATTCTGTTGTTATGGTACATACCTGTAATAGAAAAAAATTTAATTAATATCATGTATTTCAAAATAAAGCATTTTTATATAATTGCACACTGATGTTATCTTGAGTAAGAATATATTGCAATAGCTAATTATAAAGAGCCTATTTAATATGCAGTTACTCAATTAATTGCGAATTTTTGTTACAATGGAATAAAAATTGTATTCAATGCAGTTATAATCATATTGTTTCAAACACTATAGTAAAGTATGTCAGAAAATCAATTATAAAATTTTATTTCGTAATAAAATACACTAGTGTCTCATCAAAGTAATAATTAGCAAACTTATGTTACCCTTATTATAAATATGTAATTTTTTGCTTGTTTGCAGGTGTCATTAAGTATAGATATTCATTGCACGCGCTTATTAGTTTAAATTTACTTAATCCTAGTGAAATTATTACATAATGAAGACATATAAACAAAATAAACAACATTTATGTATGTTGAAAATTTGTTTACAACTGTATGCAAATGTGACACATATATATAAAATTAAATTGATTAGTCCCCACACATTGGACCGTTTCCAAAAATAAAAAACGTACTATAAACCATTGTAAAAATGATAAAAAGCTAAAATATTCGTTAAGTTAAAAAGTTCGGTTGGAAATGTTGTCCAATATATCACGCAACATATTCATCCTTTTATCTACACACCAATGTTTTATATTGGTGCGGTAATTCGTGTTTTGTACCTGCTGCCTACTGGAGACGCAGCGCGACCGTGTGCGAAAGATCTGTGGCGATATTATGTTAATGTCCACCGGGAATGCCTTATGCATTTGACAAACATGCTACAACCACATGTAAGTAGCTGCCATTTATTATGAAACACCGTCTTTTTCTTACAGAGAAGCACAAGCATTATACACAAAAACAGGATATCTTTTAGATAAGTTTTTTGAATTTTTGGTTCTACTTGAAATTTTATTTAGAAATTAAAATTATATTCTGAGTAATTCTCCACCAACTTTATGAAAATCTGTATACTTTTAGGGATAACTATATCTATTTTGAATTCGGAATAAATTACTAATCCTTAAATATCTATTATTAAAAAATGTGTAACTGTTTTATAAAAAGATAAATATATTTCTTATAGATAACTGTACAGATTATTTATAAATTCATAAATGTGATACTTAGAGATTGTTAAAAGTTGTAGATTTGCAAAAGTATAGTTAGAAAACCGGAATACTCATAATTGAGTCATAAGGTAAAAAAAAAGTGCATCAGATTTACAATTGAAAGCTGGCTGAAAGCTAACAATCGTCGAAAACGAACCGTGAATACTATTCTCTGGCGAGTGTACTGTACCATTACAAGTAGAGCATTAGGTTTGAGGAGAGTAAGGTATAACACATCTGGGGGTATGATGGTAAACGTGTGCTGGTGAGGTAACCATTTTAGCTGGCCTACTCGGTTCAGCTCGGCTCGCCGGTTCATAATGCGTGCTGAATTCCGCCTGGAGACGTGTAATGGCTTTGTTAACATGATTGCTACCCAAGGGCTGTAGCCGTGACGTGCCTTTATCTTGACGTTTCCCTACCTTATACTCATCAGGTACACCACCCTTATGCCTCATGTGAGATCAAATATTATATATTTATGCTCGTACATACGTAGCAGTTGTGTGTGGACGTGTTAACTAGCAGACCTCCAGGCGCACTAGATATATGTTATTTTGATTTTCTATCGTTTTTTAATACTTATTTACAATATATTGCTATAATCATCTACTTATTTCCTTATATGCTTGGCTGATGATGTGAAAAGCTCCATAACCATTTCAAACATTAACCATAGGTTTTTGTGTATCACTAACGCATTATATTTTATATAAATAAAAATAAACATTTAATATTCACTACAAACTTCACCAGATATGAAAATACATCGGTAAAACTTTTAGAAGAAGTAATATTCAAAATATGAATAAACTGTTTTGTGAATAATTGTTAATAGTCAATAAAATAAAAATTATCATTTTAATAAACTCTTAAGAATTTTAATAATTTTCTTTATTGCCTTAAATTATAATACAATTTAAACAATATTTATTTATTAAGAGACATTTTTTCCGAAATCAGATTTCTTTCAATATGTATTCTTGAATATAATTCCGTAAATAAAATCACATTGTCCTATGAGATAACATAGACAAGGATAATAATTGCAAAAGAAATACTGAAAAAATAATCAGTTATTGCAAACTTCTCGAAAACGAGTTTTTTTATTTAATTGAATAAAGTTTCAAGTATAAAAAAGAAAAATATGCTGATACACGTATACAGAAAGTAATCAAATCCAGTTGCAAAAACAAAAAACAGCAAATTTAAAAAGCTCTCAACCGTAATACGTCGTAAATCTAACAATCGTGCTTCACCGCATACTCGTTACTATTGTTGGTGTAGCAACGTAGGTCAGTTCAATTCTATGCATAGATATACTCTCGCAATGCAATGCAATGCAATGCAATGCCGTGCAATAGCCTCTATACCGTTACATTCATAAACAAAAGCCGACATCTCCCACGCCTGGTGCGATCCTGCCAGCACAATGTTCGTTCGCAGGCTTGCAGGATCTGTTGCCCTACGGCCTAGTAAAATACCATTACACGAACGACAGAGACGCGAAGCGGGGGGTAGGGGTAGCAATACAGGTAGATAGCGACATTACCGACCACGGGAATTAATTAATTTTACTTTGACATTGTTGTTACGTCTATGTTAATTGTTTACAGTCAGGGAATACTAATGCCGTCTTAATCAACGGGTAGAATTATATACGACGAAATTTACTGATGACATATTCTAGTTGAATGGTTATGGAGTTTTGACATATGCCAAATTTAGTTTGATGATTCAAAACTTACGTTTTGATTGCATTTTGACCTTTAATTCCCAATCCAAATTCCGGTCATAAGGGAATGCATTTAATATTTAAAATGTATGAACTAATAAAGCATTTTAAACTATATTTATTAGTTGATAAAATATTGAAAACAGTTTTCTTTAAAAACATAGCTAGAGTTTTTAATTTAAAATAATTTTCAGATACATAATGATATTATAGTATTATGGATCTAGTAAATAGCAAATTCGTTTTTTCAAAATAAATATTCTTCCCGAGTATTTAATTATTTTGAAGTACTTTTTTAATAAATCTATCTTTGATAAGCAATGTGAATTGTTAAATAATTAATCTATGTACATCTGCCATTATAATAACATACTTAAGAAACTGCAGAATTTTAGTAGAAATTTTATTAAAACTGATATAATTTTAAAAAAACTTTTCAAGTACAAATTGTGCAAAATATTAAAACTTTTACTGTTAAGTAGTCGTTTTAGAGATATTACAGAATCAAGAAAAAGTAATTAGAGTAAACTTGCACATTTTTCTCAATATACTTTTCAAAAATATAAGGTTTTCTTCTGAACCACACATAAAAAATTTAAGTATAAGAAATGTTTGCAACAAATAGTATAATAAATGCATGTATTTTCATGGCTTATGTATGTATATACCTTGGCAATGTAAAATAAAACAAAATCACAACGAACCGTTGTAACTATGGTAATCAGCGCGCGGACATTTACATCCTATTATTATAATGATCGCATAGACTTTGCATAGAAGAGAACTATGCACTGGCTGGTTGCACTGAGCTGAGAGGAAACCAACGTGGACCAGTGAGGTCATATTTCATCGTGTGTTTGCGTTGCCTCAGAATACATCATCACATCCGCTACCGGTTGTCGCTCTGTCGCTACGTCGCTGTAGTCAGACTGCAGGCTGCAATTCTGCCAAGCATGAGACTCTGTTAGGGGTTTGCCAAACTTCCCAGGTTATATACGGACCGAGAACTTTAGCGCACTTGTGTTCACACTAAAACTATACTTCGCGCCGCGACGCCGTATACTTACTTTGAATTCGTAACGACAAGTTTTTAAATTAACACAGCGCTGCTCGTATGGTAAATCTGCATTCGCAAACTCGGTACATGCGTAACGTTTCATGCACCTTAAACTTTAGAATTAGTTTTTGCCGTGCATGGCCTTTTTTGGTCTGGATTCATAAAGCTTAAGGGAAGAGTTCACGACTATATCTTCTAAAGAACCAGACTTAATTAACATTTTTATTCTCACTAAAAAATCTCGAATGAATAATTTTCTCACAAATTCTTTTTGTTACCGAAAAACTATTGCCAAAAACCATATTTATAATAGTGCAGAAGTTTTGTAAAATATTCTTTTTTTTTTATTAATAAAACTTTGATCATTATGAGAATGTTCGTGACAGAAAGCTGCATGTGCTTGCATCACTTAAAACAATAACAAACGTAGTTAAGTTCAAGTGCTCTTTCTAAGTATTATAGACGGTGAACAACAGCGCTGTAGTTGTCGTTAGGTACTTCATTTGACTAAGAAACTACGAGCGTCGAAGAAAATTCGTTACCTCTAGCAAAAAAAAGTCTAATGAGGTACTTAGCAATTTTATTCCCTTTTTTAAAGTCTTAATTGGTTAAATAAACTATACCAAACACGTAACACCCCCACAAAACACCCAGTAAAAACGATTTTCACAAATTATAATGCTAAACACATTTTGAAAGAATGAAATTTACGTCATTTCACCATACGAAATATTTCAATTATATATAGGTCAATCTCTCATGAAAAAATGATGTAAATTAAATCCAAATGATTTTAATAGATTTAAATATGATTCAAATATAATTAAAATTCCATTATATTTTTTGATCTGCGAATGCAATCCAGTTTTATATATTTGTGGAATTGCAATGAACAGCGAAATGCTTTGGGCGCATTGACCAAAACTGTATCGACACAACAATAACAAAACTTTTCCAAAACTCCGATGAAAAACACAGCGATATAGACAGACCATTAAACAAAATAATACCACCCTCGCCCCCATCAAAACGATTCAAATTCAATCACAGCGCCTCTATATAGTATTTTCGGGGTGTGATTTATCGTTTTTAATGTTTTTTTATGATGACAGAAGGGTTAGATATATAGGTATACCTTTATGCGTGACGATGATGATGATGATGATTTAAAATCAAACGGCATACAATAATACTTCAGTCACATATTAATAATACGACTGGTGTACGTGCGAATCAAACATGACGCCCTATTCATTTGACTCTTCCATATCAATACGGTCCATTGTGCAATGGAAAATAATGAAAATTGCTGAAATGACTATCGCTTTCGAAAAAATGTACGTAGTTTTTTTTTTTTTTTTTTGTAGTTTCATTTTTATTCCTTTTTTGTGCAAACAGACACATGAAATAGCAAATCGTTATTTACATTTGAATTTTCAATGATGGCGTTTTATGATGGATCAAGTACGACTGGTATGCAGTATTTGACAGTATTTAATGAATTTCGCGCTTTTATTTCGAAAGCTTATATATTATTTAAATATTTTGTAACCATACTCAATATTGACATTAAAATTAATTATTTCACTATATGTACAATCATATCTAGCTTAAATAAACAATCTATATGATCATATCTAGTATACCACACCTTCTTATACGTAGTAGGTATATTTAGATAACAAAATTCAATGCTACAGTACTTTTTGAATATTTTACAAATTGTATCTAAATGTCACTTCCAAACAGTGTCGAGGCATTTTGAATATCATGATTAATGGTTTGATTTTGTTTTTCGGGTGCGTCTGTAACAATAGAGCTATGTGGAAGACGAGTGAACAAATGATGCATTTGCTGTTGATCTGTAACATACCATTCACTCTCTGGTTGTGACCGCTGATGTACATACAATAGTATTCAGTAGCGGACACTTCAATAAATACCAATGATAACAGTATTACGGATTACGTTTAAAATTTTATATGGAAATCGAGAAAGAAAAGTATAGAATTGCAAGTTTGTTGCTGTCATTGTTTAATGCGGATGTATTTTACTGATTACTAAATTAGGATATTTACAAAAATCTGTTTTACAATTATTTGCTCAATTATTTCGAAATTTGTACAAATTAGATACGCTACACAATAAAAATAATTAGTTACGGAACACAGTTTTTATAGTTTTGACCGTAATACATTTTTTATAGGAGTTAAAAACATTTTATTCATTTTTAGCCGTCTAATTTTTGTCTAAATAAAACATATTTTAAAGCTAAATTGAAATATTAATAGTTGAAAATCAAGCAAGTCGCAGACTCAATCCTGTTGATTTTCGAAAATATATTTCAACGAAATAATAAATTTATTGGTTTTGGAAATATAAAATCACTTGAGATATTCTTAGAACGATTTTTTTTATGTAGTTTTAAATTTTTATGATTTTATTCACCTCAAGCATTTCCTATATGATTCATACCAACCGGTGAAATTCTTAGTATAAATGCATTCTTGAAAGGTAAGAGTCATCCTCGAACAAGGTCGTACACGGTCAAATATTTATCATCAATATATAAATACATGATTTATCCATATGTCTTATATCATTCAAAACATTGACAGTTAAATTTATAGCTGAAATATGTTATTTTAAGTATATTTCGACGAGACTTAATTTGGTAACTTTTAGAATTTATTATTATTAAGTTGAAACATATGTTTAAGTAGCATCTTGATTTTTGTTGAGAGCACTTTTTCTCGTTTTAATTTAAAATATTTTTAAACAGCCTGAACACAGTAATGACTTGAGAAACGCGTCTAATTATAATCAGACAGAAAAAATTAACAAAGTCGTATCCGTTTGCGCAATATCCGTGTTCTAATTATGATATAAAGGTGCCTATTCATTACAGACTTTGGCGTTATTCAACTTTTGTTTTACTCAGTTTGTCGAAAAATAATCAATTTACAATGTACAAAAAATGTATTTTAATGACGATATTTATACGAGTTAATTAAAAAAAAAAACAGTGGTACCACGTTATGATTTATTAATTTAATACAATATAGCCAGTCGCAATTTGAATTATTTATTTCCATAATTTCCTTTTAATAATTAAATAAGTACTAAAAAAAAGTGATACATCAAAACATACAAGAATCTTTTTATAACTTTTTTTGTGACAAATTTAGTGAGAACATCTGTAGTTGTGTATGTATGTCAGTGTACTATTTCGTAAGAATCGCTTAAAAATAAAGACGTATACATAGAAAATAGGCACAGATGTATCGGCTATTATGCCACATAACTACTGAATAACTTATTGTCAGGGGTGGCATATGATTTAGTGACCAGTCGCTATTGTTAGCAAACCAAACGTGCACCGCTATTTACTAAAAGTGACCCTACTGTGCGGATTCGAACCACCAAAAGACACGAGTGGCCAAATAGTTAAACGCCACCTGCTTTTGGCCTCCGCCAAGGTTGCACACCGTATTTTTCAACCAAAGTTGTTTGCAGAATTTTTTTATTTGCATTGCATTCTTTCGCTGTCGGTTACAGACTAGATGATTTTTTTTTCTTAACCGGCATTTATTGTGTGGTTTGAATTTTAATTTTTTTGGCACGCGATTCTTCAGTCTACTAATTTAAATTCAATGCATTGCATCAAATTAATTATTTACTTATATGAACAAGTAACAAGAGGATTTAAAATAAATCTTGTAATCAATATAGAAATATCTTCAATTATTTTAAATCAGAACACACACACACCCATATATCCAATAAAGCCTATAAATATCTGTCAATTATAATGAAAGTAATTCGAAAATGTTTAAAAATCAACTAAAATATGATACTGGTTTCTTTTGTGTACAGCTGCGTGAATAACCAATTGTAAGTATACATATATTCAATAAACAATAATTTATGAACAGGTAAAACATTTTTCTTCCATTTGCTATTATCACCCGGCAATGTAATGAGATAACAACAAACGTGCATATAAGTCAGGTAACATACGATGCATATAAAGGCAATAAGAGAGGGAATGTGTTACAAATAATAAAACACGTGGTAAGGCTATAATTACATACCCGTATAATGGTGTGTCATTACTCGACTGTATTATTAGCTACTTGCTGAACACAATACAAGCAAAAAGCAATTATTACGTTTCATACATTTTATCGATATGTCTTGTTACGTACAGCTCGACAGATTATTATGGTGCGCTAAACGCGTATTGTACAATTCGACCTTCAACCCAGAATTGTCCAGTCGATCTAATTGTTTATATAATTGTATATTTCGTAATTAAAATACGTATTTAACAAATATACCGCACATTTTAATAAAAATATAGTTTTAATATTATTTGCAAATGAGAATTTTTAATTATATTCGCCGCTATTAAACGTCCTACATGTATTTAGGTCAGGATTTATTGAGAAATTTTAATAAAATATCATAGAACATTAATAATTATTACAAAACTGGAATTGGAAATGAATAAGTAATTTATGCTTTTATCAATTGATTTCGTTAACGACATTCCGAAATATTTCTAAATAAATGACAACACAGTGTTTACACGCCTGAAAGCTAATTATATTTACTAAATAATGAACAGTTTTATTGTTTTTATCTTTTTAATTAGTTTATGGAATAGCTTACCATTTTAAAAACAATATATGGTCGTATTTAATAAGTAGCTCAGGGGTCAGAAACCCGTTGAAATTTTACAATCCACTAAACATAGTTTTAAAACATTTTTGTAGTAAAACAAATAAGTCAATAAATACTCATTTTATTCTCGCCTATTTCCAACAAATATTTATTTAAATAATAATATATGCATAAATTCTAAAATGTTATTATTTCCTCTTTATGTTCGACGCATTTTGAATATTAATATTTTTCATTTATATACGTAATGATCCATTTTGCACGTTTCAATCGAAATTGCTTTGTTATTGCGGATATAATTACGTAAGTCATGTAAATGTGAAATAAATAATTGCGAAATACTCAAAGTATTTAATGTGTATTTTAAATTTTTTTATTATATAAATAATGAATATAACAGAAAAACATTCATTCAAGAAATAAATAGTCATTTTATTAAGTTTTTTAATATAGTGTATAATTCATTCAAACTATAGATTCTACAAGATATAAATTTTAGTTTAAAGTAAATTAAGTCATTTTACGTTCAACTAACGTAAATTTTCGCTACGATAATAATTCTTTATAAAAATTTTAACACCATAGTTTATACTAATTTTGATAAATCTCATATTTAAGTGATCGGAACGATCAAACAAAATTATTAATTAGAAACTCCTAATAGACGCTCGGTTAATATCCGAGCAGTTTATATATACAACTCTACACCTACGATTAAAGTTATACAAGTTGAGAAATGTTAATAGCTGACGTATTAAACTTTGACACATAATAAACATGACCGAAACTTTAAACGATGCAAAAATTAATAAACAAAACAATAAAATAACCAGTTTTCTATAAGCCACCTGCTCCATGCTGTGGCTTCGGCCACCATGGCATGTAACAGTACATTTTGCATTCTTCGTCGAGCACATCAACGCTCGTTTCATTGCTAACAAGTTTTGCGTCGTCTATCTATATCACATATCAAAGTATTTCAACGGATAATATCGTCTCGCGTTACATGCTACATCCGCTCTTCAGGAACATGCTCCACAAACTTTTTATACGACCAAAAACCTCGGCTTCACTACTTGAAGATGTTAACAATTTTTAATTTTCTGATACGCGATTATATTTTATATAAAATAATGATATTTTAAAATATTCCAAGTATTACAAGAGGAAATCTTCAAACAGAAAGTGAAACGAAAATAGATCTTCGAAAGCCTCATCAGCTGCACTGCACTGTGAGTGTTCCAGTCTTGGCGCCAACGTCACAACAGTTTTTTGTCACTAGATTGCGGTCATTTATAAACCGAAAGACAATATTACCACTAATGGCACAGCGTGTGACAATTTACTTACTGAAACGAGGTTACAAACACTCTTGTATATATATATCGCTAACTGTCTGTTAGTCTAGTTCAGAACATATTTATTTTCTGCAGACATTTTTACGCATGCAAATTAGTATAACGTTAGTTTGACCATTTATATATTTCTTCATTTCAGTCGTCATTCAAACTCATTTTATTTCTTTTGATGTTCGGCTAATCCAAACATAATTCGGTTAATCTGCGATTATATGACTCAATTGACAAAAAAAAAAAAAAATTATTGCCAGAATTTCGTAGAATATTTTCGATTCAATGTACCCAAATAACCTTATTTATCTACACTGTTAAAAATAGCAATAGCAATTAATACATAGCTTGTATATAAAGTTGCTATTAAAATTATGTAATATTGATTTTCAATAAATAAATTTAAAAAAATAATAATCTTTTTATACCTATTTTATAACACAAAAAAATAAATAAAGTGCCCTAAACTCAACTCAAAATAAAATATACCTATTTTGGTAGGATATTTAAATATACATGAAAAAATTCGAGGAAATATAATTATTCATTTCTTTAGTAAATGTTTTGATAAAACACTTGATGTCGAAAAAATCGACAAAATAAATGAATGATGGAAATTCGTCACGCGTTGATTGATAATAATTGAATAAATTATACATAAGATGACCATGTCAGCACTGATCTGATCGTGTATTACTGAACACACAAAAGGTGTATAAATCAATAATATCACGCAATAAACCAGAGTGATAATACACTAGAGACGATCGTCATGACGACCCAGCATCACATTGATTGAGATCAACTTAATTATCATTGAATGACATAATTGGAACTCTTGGCCAGAGAGTTCAATACCTGATGCTCAAACCCTCCATCAATGGAGCTCTCTCGTCCCCCGCACCACCTCACCAATACCCTCTTTACAATAGTGGTACAACGGTACCACTTGAAAAATCGTTCAGATATCTTACAAAAGTACCACATTATTATTTGTTTGAATTAAAAACACGAATGAAAAATATATTACCAACAAAGTTTGACAAAAAAAAAAAATTGTACTTTTCAAGTTAAATAACACGTAAAACGGTAGATCAACATACAAAGTTGAAATTAAAATAATCTCTGTGGAAATAACTCATGGGCAATGAAAACTTGCCATACAAAGAAAAGGAAGCAACTCAAAGGGTGGCAACGGGGCACAATTGAGTTAGGGTGTCACTAGGGTTCGGTGCGACGTCCGCCGCAGAAGTTTCTTCAATTGCTTCGACAGTCAGACTTGGGGCTTGCCAGCCCCACAGAACAATAACGATCCAACTTTCGATAACAGAAAACTTGTCGTACAGGTATAACTCGCAGTGTGAAATGAATTCATGAACGTACGTTACCGCAACCAAAACGAAAAAAAAAAAAAATTAAAGCAACCAGTAAAATTCTACAGAAACTGTAACAAGTTCCAAATCAACAAAGCAGAGCGTTATTGTAACCATAAGACCAACATTTGCGATTTATTTATTTGACAAAAACTATAGATTAGTTGTAAGAGGAATAAAATGTCAATTTTAGAAATAAACTTTCCTATTTTTTTATTTACAAGCTTTTTTTTATATGCTAATCAAAACGTTGCAAAAATTCAATTAATTTGCAAACATCAGGAAATATACTATAGACGTTCACCTTGATAAAATACGTAGGTTTTTTTGTTTCAAAATTATTGCCATATATAACTATTTCTTTCAAGGCTAACTGGTGCTTTTAACCCGATATATATTGCTTAAACATTCGCCTAATTCAATCATTAAATTTTTAATGATCGTTCCGCATTTTTATTCTTACGAAATGAAACCTTAACATTCGTTCATTTTACACACAGCTCTTATTGTTAGAATGTAATAAAATTACCTATAATAAAATTATATACAAAAAACACCCATTATATATTTAATTGAGTTTAAAAATAAATAGTTCTCTTAGAGCCTGTTCAGATTTACAATTATTCGCATACTTCAAATAAATTTACACTTATTGATACTTCATATGGTACCATTAAGCTTATTCTTTATTATAACTGGAGTATGTATTGTATGTTTGTAAATATGGATTGAAATACAACTGATGGCATTGGTTAAAATGAAAGTGAATCAAAACCAAAAGCGAATTGCCATTAATTAAAACAATTATTGAGAGATTTATATTTGAAACACTCGTTTTATATAATTTATATCGTACCTCACAATTAATAGCATTCATAACAAACAAACATATTTCATACCAAAACACAAAGCAACGTGAATTTTAAGTGATTCAAATTGAAATATGAACACAGCCTGGTATAGTGTAAAACATTTTGTTTATAATAAATGACAGTAGCGAATAATTGCAGCTATAATTCAATTGTTAACCAAATATTCAATTATGAATTATTACGTTTTTAACTTATGTATTTAAATTTTCTAAATGTAACCTTCCGATTCATAATATAACGCCTACAAGTATGCAACCTATAATGCTCATCAAATGTATAACAAACTAATGTAGTTGAATTAGAATGGAAATTATTTGATTTATTTATAAAACTGTTATTCAGTCCAGTATCAATTTGTTTTATACTGAAACAAAATACGGTATATTTTTAATAGATTTGTGTAAATAAAACTCTATTGAATAATTTTATGTAAAATAGAAAATGATATTTTTTGTAATTAAAATCGTTGATGAATTATTTCAGTTAGCCATTATTTAATTAAAATATAATTAGTTTTATTTATCAATTTGTTCATACCAATTTACAATTATCTATTTATTTACTAAATATATTTTATATATTTTTAATTCTCTAACATATTCATGAAATTATTCATAGTTTATTAATTTTGTATAAGATCAAAATAAAATCTAATGCGATATTTCACATAAATTTCAAACGTTTAATTTTACTTTGTCGTGACTTGACGACATATTAATATAACTCTTAGACATATGCAACCCGCGCTGCTTGCCACCGGGTATTTTATTTCTTACGTAAAATTATTTTAACAGCTTACCTTAACAGTGAAACAAAACGCAGCACGCATATAAATTCACACACTTCACATATTTGTCAGAAAATTAGATTTTTGTAATTAAAGAAATTAGATTAAAACAAAAAGAATAAAAAATCATATATTTTAATAAGATTTACACAAGTATTCAATAATGCCAAGTTCTGATTAAATCTTTACCGTCGTTTGCACTAACAATCAGGAATCCTTTTGAAATGCTGAATAATTCATGTCGACTTTTTGAAGTCCTTCCATCGACCGGAATCAATATTTTCAGGACGACCAGACAATTGATTAGGAGAAATTTTTTGTCAATGATCACTGAATTGGTGCAATTCGAGGCCCGCCTTTGTGAAATTTCGACCATACCTTTGAAGATGGTTTAAAAAATGTTCAAAAAATATTTCGTCTTTGACATCCTTTGTGTGCTTGCAGAGTTTTTTTTTTCCGGTTTTGTTTTTTGTTCGGAAATTCGTTTGAAGAATGTCACTGATATTGATGGTTACCTGTCCCATGATATTTAATACTATAAGGTTTTGCGAGCTTTTTTATTTTATTAAATCCTTTTATTACTTGTGGGGATATTGGTCAATGTCCTTTTTTTTACCAAACAAAGAATTTATCGTTATTTGACAACAACAAAAAAATGATATAATCAATCTTGTTTTAGGATCGTCGTTCGTAATAAATAATATTCGATTAAAATTTTCGCTTGCCCTACATACCATACGATAACCAAACATATGCCTATTATAATGTTCCTAATTAACATAAATTGGTTGCCTTCTTAATCATCTATTCTGTATTACTTTCTTATGCGTTGTAATTAGTTAGTAAAAAAATCGATTTAAAAAATATAGCTTAATAAATAATTATATGTTCTTGCATTATTAAAAATTTGTATTTTAATATCTCTTTTATTAAAATTTCGTATAAGACAGTTGAGTGCAAGACTGCAAATATTTTTGTTTGTTTAACGAATGAAACAAAAATAAACAATTTAAAGAATGAGTGGGAAATAAAAACAAAACATATTAATTTTATTGAAAATGCTTATAAACAATAATTATAAATGTGTTTGAATCTAATGGGGCGTTGGGGAGGTATTAGCATAATACAAGCAAAATACATTTGCTTCAATTTATGTAAGATGCAATAAAGGTACAAGAGAATGCTTTCAATGTCATGTTTGTATATAATTCGTTAGTTTTTCAAGATATAATAACAGTTTAACATTACTTAAGGTGTATTTTGTCGCAATGATCGAAAACACACCTTAATAAACCATTTAATTTTTTAATTTTAATTGCTGTTGGAATAAAATTCCTATAAATGTAAGGAAAAAAAACATTTTGTAAATATGAGCGTTTGTATTTAAAGAACAAATATATATATGCTGCGTCAAAGTGTGTCAATATTGAGGTATTGGAAACATATCTATACAAATCCATTACACTCAACTGTCCCGAGAAGTATGTATTTTTGCTATTTTTCTCTGTTGCGATAAATCCACAATCCGGTGTCATCTTTGACACAACTATCTGTCAATCATGATACAAATCAATATAATGGGGTACTAAATAATAGAAATGCGCTAGGCTAGATGTCGCGTATCGACCGAACAGGTAACATTGTTATTTTGAACAAACAAATCGAGATAACAGGTAGATAAGATAAAATAAATTGTTGTTTTTCCACAAGTATATTTATTAATGTTTATCTTAAAAAATTGCTTCGATAATTAACTCTCATACATATATTATAAATTTAATCGTAAAAAACGATTCCGTTTCAGAATTGTACACAAATATATTTCAAAAAAACCTATTAAGTATAGAAATACTAAGATAAATATGTTTTACATAAATAACATTGCGCAATTTCGCAATATGACTTTATTAAATTCGTTAGTATTTTTAATAGAAAATCCACTGATCCAACATCAAACAGATGGGAGAAAAGAAAACGGATGATAATGACAATACTGTAGTACAAAATTAATTTTGATATTTAAAATGCACTGCTGAGTTTATATAATCAGAATTCATGTGAACAAAAATTGCAATTCATAGTTAAAAATGCATTTATAATGAGCATTTTATAATTATTTTGCAATTTGCGTCAGCAAAAACATTGAACTTTGTAAACCACAAAAGAAAACCCATTTTTTTTAAGAACCAAAGAAGTTTTATTTGACCAACGATACATTAAATTACCAACCAGGTAACCATTAATTGGTGGCCCCAATTATATTATGACCTTGAACACTTGAGGCTTAGTGACGTAGGTCGTAATATAATCAGCTGGTTCTTTGTAATTATTTAATAAATAAAATAGAAATATAATTTCATGTTTGTTGTTTTATTTTTTGTTACCTAGATGGTATAAAAGACTGACATAAATCTTGAAAAATAGCAATTTGTAAAGAAATATAACGTTTTGTCACGCTATTCTAGTGCACGGTGCACTTTTCAGTGCAGCTATAACAAATTACTAGGGTAACTTTACAACAGTTTACACCAAATTGCACAAAAACATTTTCAAAATTACTTTACTATTAATCAATAACCATTGTTAGTATCCGAATATTTTCCCACATTAAAAATACGTATATACGAGTAATATATAATAATGTTTTTCCCGAAAATTGAGGGTAGCAATTTTTAGTAGTTTAATATATACGAGTAAGAATTCATCTTTTAAAAGTTTCACTAACACAAAATAGGACAGGTAAAATAAAGAAAACAACAGTTTTAATATACATATATATATTTAATATTTTAAAGTTCTCTATTCAGCATCCCTAAATGGTTTGCTAGTTAGAGAAATTCAGAAACAAAAAGTTCATTTACCTGCAACTGGTGATAGTTTTCGCATGACGCACCATCTTGATTTCCACTAAAAAAGGAATTATGTTAATTAATTAACAAAAACAACTGCAACAATAAGATATTTTACTAATGCCATTTAATTTATATCGGATTAAATAAATCAAAATAAAAACACTAAATAATATTAGAAATATATCATTTATAATGATTAGATATTTTTATTGTTCTTGTTTTTTTTTAAATCCCATTTGTCTTGGGGGTTTATAATTCGAAAAGCAACACAATATTATTTAATCGCAGTAATAGAAATATAATTTATATAATAGTATACAAAGATATAGTTCGCGGAATGAAACCCAAGTACAAACATAAATATTCCTCTTGAATATGTAATAGTTATAAGTAACAATATATAGCGTATATTATTATGATATATGAGCATGTATACTGAACTTTGTACTGAATAAAATATACCAACTAAACTGAAATGAGGATCATTTTAAAATACAAAAAAAAATAAGTATTATACTCTATTTTTAAAACTGGTTATGACTTTCGTAATGTTTGCGGAAATTTTAAATTTATTATTTACGTTTTTGCAGTCAAGTCCATAAATATGAACCGCAATCAAAATTTGTGTTTGTATTTACGGAAATATTTATATTAGTCGAAATTTTTAGATAAAGATATTTCGATCACGGTGTATTGATTTTTTGATAAGAATTGATAACTAATATCGGTTCTATTAACGTGGAATCAGTTTTTGGAAAATAATTGTAAATTTTTATTAAACATTTTTAAAATTCATAAACAATGTATTCCTGACAAAATGTTCTTTCTTTGTGATATAAAAAGAAACATTAAGATATCTAAGCGTTGCAATGAAGTGAAATATTTAATATGTCTTAATAAAATCTTTGCCGAGACGAGTCTAGAGCTAGAAGAACGTAAGAAATCTACACAACATCGCATTGTTGACATATAAAAAGCACGTCTGAATAATACCGACAAGAAACTTGTCTTTTATGAAATATTATACTCGACAAAGCGAAGAGTGAACCCGGCCGTTCAGATGCTATGGGAAATTAAATTTGCTAACCAGCAAAAAAAAAAGAAATTTCAAACAAGTTGAATTCAAGGTTCGCATTTTTGTTTTTGATGAACCTCACGTTTTAAATAAAAAATAAAAAATATGTTCAAAAACAGCAACATTTAATACTAGAAAAATGATCCAAAGCTAAGAAACCAAAAAAAAAAAATTGTAGCAAAAATTATCGCAATTTAGACAATTGTGATATATTTGCATAAGTATGTGAAAACATAACCAGGAAATGACATTAGTTAAATATCTTTTTAATTATAAGGTTTGATCAAATATTTTAATTATCTTTGAAAATATTTATAACAATATAATTAACTAATATTTTGCATAATTACTAAATAAATCATCATTTATTACTAATTATTAAAAGATGCAACAATAATTATTGAAATATTAATTTTAAAATGTCGTAATTTTAGTTATGATACAAAATATTTCCAGACGATAATTTTGATTTTTATCTAATAGCGGTTCATAACAAATAAACTTATTTCAACTAAAAAATATTTTTTCCGCCGCTAAAAAAGTTTCAAAGCATTTGCCGAATGCTAAATAACCATATGCGGAACTTTTCGAATGAAAAAACGCGCTCTTCATAAAACATTTTTTTTAAATTAAAATTATCAAACAATTCGAATATTTTTCGAATATGTAAATAATGTTACATTAATATTAGTTTTCAAATTTAACTTTTTGTAAAAATAATTTTGTTCCAAAACAAATAATTTCGAATATTTTTCAAAATTTGTAGAATCGCTTTTCAAAAATTCCTAAATGTATAAAATATCTTTTATAATACATACCTTTTTGCCATCCCGAAATTTGACAGTTCCCTCAATGATTGAATTATTATCCATTTTTGTAATTTTGCATAAAATTTATTTAAAAAACCAACACCGTCATTACACCACAAAAAAACACTTGACGAACATAGAAAATAAAAACAAAAAAAAACTTTGTCACTTTTAAATTACACTAATTACCACTAATTGCACTAAATTTAAACTATTCATAGCACACACTAAATATTATATGTTTGATTTATTTACAAATGTACAATGTTAAGTATTAGTAAGTTTGTTCAACTTTTGAAATAGTTGAGTACGAAATAATCCCGATTTTACGTAATATGCCGGCTGGTCCGAGATACGAGCGACATGCACTCATTGGCGACCGAGTTGGAACTAAATATGAGTTGCGAGTTGGTTGCTTGCCGAGTTGCCGTTAATGCCGGCTGCGCTGGGAAGCCCCGGGCAGAGCGATTGTTGTAACGTCGAACGCGCGCCTTTAAATCGACCACTGACATCTAGTGGCAGAAATACGAAATTTCGAAGGGCGCATCTGGCGTTAAGCTGGTATTGATGAGATTTTCGCCGAATATTCGGAGGAGTTTTCCGGTAGGGCATGTCACAAAATAAACTATATGTGGCCCAGTTGATTGGATGTAAGTTTGTTTTTGGGAACAAAACATATCAGATGCTAAATTTACAACTTTTTATGTGTAACGGCTGACATATTTCGCATCGTTTTTTGAGCAAACGCACATTGTACTATAGCAAATTCGCATAATTAAACATACACATATTTTCAATTTTTGTACCGCATTTTTATTCTTACCTTCCAAATAATAACTACTAAAATAGTTTGGCAACAAATTTATTATTATTATTATTTTACAAAATTACAAAGCACAGTACAAAAAGTACTTAAATTTGTTAGATCTATAAATATTAAATTAATCAATTCGAGGTGCTTCCAGGCACACAGCAAAAAGTACGATTTGTTTTCGCAGAATTTAATTATTGATAATATAGAAATAACCGATAAACAAAAACTGTTTTGGTTGCCAATTTTATACGCGCATGTCCTTGTAACTATGAATATATATTTTTTCAAATCTACATTTACATAAGTATACAGTATTTTGCAAACAAATGTATTTAACTTTGATTACATAAATGAACATCAAATAATTTTATATATAACTCTATTAGAAATCCAATTAAATTCTCAAGGTTCTTACAAACCAGATATCTTTAAAATGCCATTATTTTCTTTGTATAATCGGCAAATATACCTTTAAATGCAATGACAATGCATAATTACGAATTGTGTAGCTAAAATAATTAAATATTAAAATAGTTAACTCAAATGATCTGTTTACGATAATTTATTTAGAGATAATTCTTCAAACTTATGTATAATTATTTATACGTAAATATATGAATTAGCATAGTTTATCTTCAATGAAAATTATTTCCCTATATTTGATATACGAATATTTTGTATGTTATTAAAAACTTGTACAAATAAATTCATGACTTCTAGTCGTTGTGTAAACAAAAAAAAGTAACTTCTCGTTTTCGTGTATCCGGGAGAAACATAAAATTTTAATTCCCTTACGATAACAAACTTTAATAATTTATAAAGTTCCAATGGTTTTCTCGTTTGATCTGCGCCTCTGTTTACTTTCGTCGATCAAAATATTTGTGCCGTCAAAGATATGATTCCTTTTAAAACACGATTATAAAGTGAAAATACTTTTCAATTTAAAATATCAAAAACTGTATTTCAAAGATATGCCGAAACTGAATCAATTTAGGCAAATTATTATTTTTTATTTAAACTCTCTTAGAAAGATAATTTATTTCTTAATCCTCAATTTTATTAACACGGCAATATTTTTGAACGTCGAACCAATTCTAACGCTTTTATTTTCAAAATACTGGCTGAAATCCTATAAGCTATTAAATTATCGAAACTTTCGTATCAAAACAATTAAGAACGGGTTGCGCATGTCTAGGTGTTAATTTCGACACGTTCCGAATACAGCATAAAGCTTCCATAATGTGTAAAGTGTAGTTATTAATAAGATTTCGTCACATTTTATGGATTTTCGTTAAGTAATTAAAATATGTTTATGTGGAAATACAACAACAATATTAATTTCATAATTCTAAATTTGTAAATGCTATGAACGCGAAAACCAATTTATTACTATACATTAATATGAAATAATTCATTTTGAATAAAGTATGCGGCAAAGAATGTTCTTGCTTGACAATCTCTGGAGTAAATACGAATATATCTAAGTCTAGCTCAGAATCTCTCCATGAAACAGTTCAATCACATAGAATATGGTCTGACAGTTGTACTAAATTCGTAGAAGTTATCAGACGCTGTAGTTAATTTCTTTTTCGGTAGCGGTTGTTACGCTTTTATCTTCGGCTGAAAAACTGACATGTTATGTGGGCTCGATAACATGTTTAACAACCGAAAACAATGTCTTGTTAATTACTAGTATATACGCGATTAGTAAGCTCGCATATATCGTATATTTCGGCGAGTTAAGGTTTAATAAACCAAGGGTGACTATATTGTTCTCTAGCACGCCATTATGAAAGTCTGGACGGGTACACTCACTACATTCAGAACTTTTTGATACCTAATTCTCTTAGAACCTTTAAGTTAAATTGATAGTATAAGGAATTCGATACTTTGTAGGGCAACAACCATTCTTCATCGTGGTTATTTAGGTAATATAGGTAAACAATGCGCAATATAATATATGATCGTTAAATATTTAAAAATTCTAACAATAAAATATAATTGTTTAGATCTTATTGTGTTAATCAAAACTAGGTCTAAGTTTTTTATTATATTTTCTTATTCTCATTCTCAAATTGAGTTCATTATAAATATAAAGAATACATGTGTAGATAAACTTGTATTTGAAGAGCTCCGGGGAGTTATTAAAAAAATTATGTTATCTTTATATATTTGTTCGCAATCAATATCTCTAAAATGCAATCATAGAATTGCCGTTGGAATTCCGAGTGAAACGTATAATAAATAAATAACCCAGAAGGTTATAAATTCACGAAAACGATTTTTACTTTCTTATACGAAGTATTGTCATCATGAAAAAAATAAATCTATGAGATTTTTACGAAAATTTTTGACTTTCCCGGAATTGAGTCTGACTATTTTTGGAAAAACGCCTTTGTGTGCAATTTTTTATACATTTCCGAAACGACTGTACTTATAGACAAATTGTTAAAATAAAAAGGAAACATATTAATATTTTTGTACTTTTTGCGTCAAAATTATTTTCTTATATTTCTTGAATTATTCAAATATTGCATTTTAATCTCCACCAATCTAAAGAATATACGTATAAGAAAGTTCAGTACAAGACACTACGGATATTTTTGTTCAATTTCATTTTCGTAGCAAACTAAAATAAAAAGCAAAAACAAAACTCTCAAATGAACGAAACACATTTTGCAGCAATCTACAGTATAAATAGGGCGAACGGTGCAAAGCAATGAAAAACAAGGAGACGTTTAAAAATTATGCAAAAAACATCGATGTATATACGTGTGTGTGAGTGTTTGAGTGGAGAGAGAATTTTGTGTTCGTATATCACTGTCTGATGTGTAAACTACGTGTATGTATGTATGTATGTGTTGTATAATACTATGTGACGATATACAACGGTTTTTGGTTCGCTAATGTGCTGCTACATTTCATCTACTGCATGATCTATTTTAGGAATGTGTTTGTTTGCACCTATCATATCACAAACAACGATTTGTTTCTAGCGATGCCACGTGCTACCTAGCGACTATTTCATATTAGGGGAATATATTGTTAAATAAAAAAATCTTCCATATTCACAAACATTTTTTGTTACATATACAATGAGAGAAATGTTATATTTATAGGGACAAAAATATTGTTACTAAAGCAATAAATATTCTATTAATATTTGTGTGGTTTATTTGGCAATGAATGTGCAATACCTTTAGAAATACAATTTCATGGTAAACTAATCTCTAATGACTGTATCAACAACCGCAAGCAAGATTCGAAATATGTAAATGATTCCCAAGCAATAAAATAAAACAGTAGTGTATTATCGAATAACTAAGCTGTACATCTACCTGGGGATAGAGTAAAAAAAGCAATTCTTTGATAAAACGATTTGAATTTACGAACAATTTAAGATCGTTTTAATTCCAGACAATAATGAGTTCCGTGCAATCAGATTACCATTACCTAAGCTTGAATAGGCAAATCGCATTCGAAAATCCAAATCAAATTGCGCGGAAGGGATTATATTTTCAAATTTTCTCCATCTCGACAAGAAGCTTCCAAAAGAATCCATTGCACTTTCATTACCAAAAATAATTATCTATTTTCGACATACAATTATTATGAAATTGCAATTTTCATAATCGAGCAAGAAAACTCAAATGTATAACAAACAAAAATAAGTTTCTTTATTATGTACATATATGTGGTAATTTTATTATTTTCGCTACTTCTTTCATTTAAAATATATTTTAATTAACATGTTTTTATGTATTTATTTTTTATCTTTCAAAATAAAATGCATTCGATATAAAACTACGTATGTAAGTCGTTAAAAGATATAATTTGTCCAATGAGTTAAAACATTTTTTAAAAATATATGTGAGCGAAGTAGAATTGCCAGCATCGACACATTTTCCGATATAAATTTGTCTCATATTTCTCTGATTCGGAAAATATATACTTGGATGTGTTGTGTGCTCAATCGAAAGATAACATTTTGTTTCAGCATCGAAGACGTACTCGAACGAATTTAAAAACCATATCTGTTTCGTATTGCGAAACTTGAGTGAAATACGGCGATTGGTAATGAATAAATCACGCTTTCCAAAACCCAGACAAAAATTGCCAAATTCAGTAGATTGTAAAATATATTCGTATTTTTACATTTTGTACCAGTTACAATTAAAATGCAAATGACGCTATTATAAGTCTTCGACAAGTAAAACCATTTGAGGCCTGCAAAACAGAAAATATTCTCCCAAGAAAAGTCCAGAATTTTCTTTAACGCATGAGAAAACCGTTGGAAAATTGGCTAGCTCGTTATGAATAAAATAGAATTATTGAGATTAATATGGTTCCTTGATTAAAACAGATAAATATTTTACTGTCAGTTTCAGTTTTTCAGTTATGTTTAACAATGTGTATCATTAAAAATAAAACTGGATTAGTTTAAATAAATTTTTTTATTGTTTGGGATGAAATCTATTATTTTTATGTTATTTTGTATTCTATAAATCGTCTGTTCGTTTTTAATGAGATTGTACATTAATCCAGTTCCGACTTAGTTTTGAGCGAAGGAAATCCGATATTCTTACAGTAATTATTTCAATTACTCGTCCGCCGGTTGCAATCAAATAGAATGAGTGACATTAACAATGATGTTTCAAGTTTGAATCTGTTCAAATTAAGAGCGTAGCTTGCGAAATCACTTGCCGAACAGCAGCTAGAAACAACGAAACAACAACAGAAACAGAGCATCAGCTTTGTTGTACTACTAGAAGGAAGATTCAAAGGATCCGTGCACTGCTCACTGACCGTTCGTCGGATTACAAACACAAATAAACATTGGCAGAGCGACGTATAGTGGAAAAACTAATGGAAAAAAAAAAACTTCTAGTACAGCATTACCCGCATCTGTGAGAGTTCGCGGGCTTCATGTTTGTTCTAATTCGGTATTTGTCCAGTATGTACCAGTCTTGTTAACCCTACGCCTTCACGAATCTATTTATTTGGACTTGTTTACTTGGTGTACAGAGTACATTGTTTTTGTTTTTCAATGATTTTCTTGTGTATGCAATCTAGGACCTTGTTAAACAATCCGATGATTATCAAGTGTCATAGAACTAAATAAATAACAGTACATACACATCTATATATTGTTTTATTTTTACTTAATACATGATTAGAATAATAAAAATAAAAAAGATAACAACTAATAGTTAAAATGTTTAAATTAAAATATTCGCAATTTAGAACAGAAATTTATGTACTATTTGTATGTAAATTTTGTTTTAACTTCTTATAAAAACTTCAATTGAAATATTGAAATGGGCGGATCACATTTATCAAAATAGGCTTCGTCTTCAAATAAAATGACTTATAAATTCTGCGTTCGTATTGAAACGACATAGGTAGGTCGAAAATGTACAAAAACCTGGAGTCTGTTGTATACCAAACGAATTTCCATGTAATTTCAAACAACTTTTAACCCCCCAGTAAGAAGAAAACTTTTTCACCAACAAAAGTTGTTGATGCATCGAGAATACCTTAATAGAATTTATTTATAATAAAACCTTTATGCCTACTAATACCAAATAAAATTGAAATCCAATAATTTTAAGATAATATAGTTCCTACAGTTTTATTTTCATAAATATGTACAATGTGGCGCGCCAGCAAGCGATAAGGAATTGCTGAGTATGCTCCCTTATCCCTCGACCCCGCCTGTGCTTGGTAGACTAAGTAGGTAGAACAGTAAGGGACGGACAGTTGAAGACAAAGTGCTAAAGTGAGTGCACGGGAATTAGACATAAGGCTAGAGACGCTAGAATTGGTTACGCTACAATGGTGACAGCGGTGTGATCGAACTTATTACACGCAAATTAAAATTAAAAGATTAAAAATGAGTGATGTGCAGTGCCCAAAGTTTAGTTGTGGAAACTGGGAAGAGTGGATTGAAAGATTCGATGCTTTCGCGTTAATTAAAGACTGGGACAATAAGAAAAAGATTACGGCGTTGCCTTTCTACTTGGAAGGATCCGCGTGTCAGGTGTATCGGAGTTTATCAAACGAACAACGTGCGGATTGGGTTACTGCATGCGCTGCGTTAAAACCGACATTTACCAAAGAAATAAATGACGCGGAAATACGATTTCGCGCGCGCAAACAAGAGAATGGCGAAACGCTGGCTATGTTCGCGGCGGGTTTACGGTTTTTGAGCGGACTCGCGTTTACGGATCATAGCGACATCACACGTGAGAGGTTGGTATTAAAACAGTTCTTGTTGGGAATTGATGCTCAAGTGGCGGAGGAGACAGCACGGAAAAACCCAGGTACACTTAATGAAGCTCTGGAGGAGGCTCAAGTGGCATTAAGGATTAAGCTGAGGTTGTCTGAGATACGTGAACATCATTCTCAACCTGCGAGCACTGCAACAATTTGCGCAGCAGGTACCACACCAAATACAGATCTGGAGGGCCTTACAAAGTTAGTGGGAGAGCTTGCTACCGCTGTTAGCAAGCTGACTACATCCACTCGTGAATTAGAAAGAAATCAACAAGACAATGAGAGGCCGAGAGAACCTAGAGTTCGCTGGCGTTCACCAACACCACCAGTAGACACGCACTTTTATCATAAGGAAAGGTCGCAGAGAGTCTACAGTGGGGAGCGTTCGCCAACGCAGTTCAGGGATACCCGTCGACGTAGTGCTCAAAACCGTGTAACATCACCTGCTCCAGTGCGACGTGGACAGACTGATGGATCGGGGAATAAACGTTGCTATCTGTGCAACGCTTACGGTCATTTTTGTAGAAACTGTCCAAATCGCGATAGTAGGGATTCGGGAAACTAAAGCAAGCGTTGTTCAGTCCCGGAGTGACGCTTGGTACTACGATGGGACAGGCTGGAATTCAGGAGGATACAGCAGTAGTACGAGTGAAAGGACATATAAACGAATATTCGGTGATATTCTTGGTGGACACAGGCGCATCTCGGTGCTTCATGCGTAAGTCCTTGTGGAAACAGTTAGGAAGTGCGCCGTTACGAGTCGCGAACGGACATGTAGTACAGGCAAATCGGGAGGTTTTACCGGTTCTCGGAATATGTGACATTGTAGTCCGGATAGCCGATTTACGTATACGAATACAAGTTAGTATTTGTGAGAACTTGACAGACGATTGTGTGTTGGGATGTGATTTTTTACGACAACAACAGTGTGTGTGTTACCCGGCCGGTGGTTACATTGAACTACAAGGGAGACGAGTAGAGGAATACACTATCTCTCCAGTAGCCGCGATATTATGTGAGACAATAGTCATTCCCGCACGTACGGAGATTCTTGGTTGTATACAATTAGTTGGTGAACATTTGAACTTGCCGCGTGTAGTAGAACCATCGCCGCAATGTTGGGACAAATTTAACTGTATGTTGGGGCGCGGGTTAGTGTCGGCCGAACACGGGACTGTGTTATTACGTAATCCAACAACTGAACCAATCACCTTACGGAAAAATGCACGCGTAGGAACCGCGTATGAGTGCGCGGTAGTGAATGTGAAGTCTCCCCCGGATGTTTCGACTTCAAGTGAATTCGATTGGAGTGAAGCTTCTTGTCATTTGTCTACCGAGGAATTACGGCGGGCTAAATTGTGCATTGATCAATTCAAAGACACTGTAGCACATAGCAAGAACGATACGGGACGCACACGTATTCTTCAACATCAGATTGACACTGGAAACGCAAAACCTATTCGCCAATCACCACGACGACTTCCAGCGGGACGGCGAGAGGAAGCCAAACACGAGTGTCAGCGAATGCTCGAGGCAGGTGTTATAAGACCATCATTATCACCCTGGTGCTCGCCTGTCGTGCTTGTCCGGAAGAAAGATGGATCTACTCGTTTCTGTGTCGATTTCCGGAAGGTAAATGACGTAACCATCAAGGATAGTTATCCACTGCCACGAATGGACACAATACTCGATTCATTATCTGGTGCTACTCTGTTTACCGCGTTGGATCTGCAGTCGGGCTACTGGCAGGTGGAAGTGGCTCCGGAGGACCGAGCTAAGACCGCATTTTCAATGGGAACGGGTCTTTATGAGTTTAATGTTCTTCCGTTCGGAGTGTGTAATGGACCAGCCACATTCCAGAGGATAATGGACGTTGTACTGGAAGGCCTAAATTGGGAAAGCGCGTTAGTCTATCTAGATGACGTTATTGTGTGGGGCCGTAATTTCGAAGAGCATCTCCAGCGGCTAGAGGCAGTCATGACTCGTCTGCGACAAGCGGGCCTAAAAGTCAACCCGAAGAAATGCAGACTATTTCAGGAAAAAGTAGAGTTTCTTGGTCATGTCGTGGGTCGTCATGGAGTGGCTACAGATCCGGCTAAGGTACAAGTTGTACGCGACTGGCCCACTCCTAGGAACCTTACGGAACTGCGTTCTTTTCTGGGATTGGCCTCGTACTACAGACGCTTCATTAGTGGCTTCGCCAAAGAAGCTGAACCTTTGCATCGCCTATTGAACAAGGGGGTAAACTATAGCTGGAATGAAGATACGGAGGCAGCTTTTAAGAAATTAAAACAATGTCTCATCAGCGCCCCAATCCTGGCTTATCCGAGATTTGATCGGCCATTCATTGTCGATGTCGACGCAAGCGGTGTTGGGCTGGGAGGCGTTCTCAGTCAAGTTCAAGATGGTTATGAGCGAGTAATTGCCTACTTCAGTCGAGCATTAACAAAGCAAGAGCGCGGTTACTGCGTGACTAGAAGAGAACTACTGGCCCTGGTATCAACTTGTAGACATTTCAAAGGATATCTAATCGGAACACAATTTCTAGCCCGGACCGATCACAATTGTTTAAGGTGGTTGAAAAACTTTAAGGAACCAGAGGGTCAGGTGGCCCGGTGGTTAGAAATTCTCGCCGAATATAACATGGAAGTATGTCACAGGCCAGGCAAGAAACATTTGAACGCTGATGGGTTGTCCCGACGACCATGCAGGCAATGTGGAATGGAGGCAGTCAACGAAAATTCGACAGTACCACCGGATACTAGGAACGCGTATGACCCGAATATCATTAATACAGTGTCGGTAGGGTCTGTACCCAATACTCTACCGGTAGAGTACGTGAAACCACTGGTGCAAGCACAACTGGAAGATGATCGGTGCGAACCAGTGATTCGGTTTTTACGCGGTGAACGTTTTAATTCGACTGAACTATCAAAAGAAGCAAAAAGTCTGTTTGATTTAAAACCGGAGTGGACAGACGAATATGGATTGTGTATTCGGGACAATAAATTTGGTAAATATCGTGTTGTAGTACCGCGTAGTAAAGTGTGCGAAGTGTTGAAAGCGTATCACGACAATGCAGCCTCGGGTGCACATTTGGGGGTAACAAAAACGCTTTCGAAACTAAAAGACCGTTATTATTGGAATAACATGCAACGTGATGTAGAACAGTGGTGCCGCGATTGTGAGTCATGCAATAGACGGAAAGCTATTACCCCAGGACCAAAAGCCCCACTACAGACACAACTGGTAACACGACCACTTGAAAGAGTCGCGATCGATTTGCTTACATTACCAACAACTAAAAATGGAAATAAATACGTCGCAGTAGTGGGTGATTACTTTACGAAATGGACGGAAGCTTACCCGTTGCCAGATAAGTCGGCAACGACAGTTGCGCGTGTTTTCGTGCAGGAGTTTGTGTGTAGATACGGTGCTCCGGAGACATTACACTCGGATCAGGGCAAAGAGTTTGAGGCCCTGCTATTTCAAGAAATGTGTCGATTGTTCGGAATTAATAAGACTCGTACGACACCGTTCCATCCGCAGTCGGACGGTATGGTAGAACGGTTTAACCGAACACTGATCGCCATGCTATCTCATTATGCAGGCGAACGACAACGAACGTGGGATGAGGAGCTCCCCTTGGTTATGATGGCTTATCGGTCGAGCCAACATGACAGTACCAAACACACTCCTTTCTCCTTGATGTTTGGGAGGGAATCCCGGCTACCAGCAGATATCCAGTATGGCCTCCCTCCGGGAACATCATACCAATCCGAAGAGAAATATCTTCAGCAGCTCCGTTCTTCATTGGACTATGCCCATGCGACCGTGAGACATCAGCTGGAAGCTTCACACCAGAGACGTAAGGAGTATTACGATAAGGATGCTCGAACACCAACTTTTCAAGTGGGCGATTTGGTATGGGTTCATCAACCAACACCTAAAGTTGGTGAGAGTTTCAAGTTGCACCGGCCATGGACCGGACCATATCGCGTGTTAAAAAGCATGGGTATGAATACCTTCCGGGTGCAACATTGCGCGTTTCGTCACAAACGCATGGTACTGCATGCAAACCGAATGAAACCATGCTATAAGCAACCGGGTCCTGAGCAAGCCAGAATAGAAGAAAGGGCCAACCGACGTCCCGGACGACCGAGCAAGCGGGACGAGCCAGTAGTCAGCCGAGGTGCTACCCCGGCCAAATTCTCCTTGTTGGAAGTAAGCGGAGATCTCTTTGATGCTCCCCCTCAATATGCGTTAGCGCATTGTGTAGCACGAGATTTGCGTATGGGGGCCGGTATTGCTGCAGAATTCAAATCGCGATTCGGAGGGCTACCCGAATTGAGGAAACAGGAATCTACAGTGGGGACCACTGCGATGCTAAAGCGGGAAGGGCGAGCAATATTTTACTTAATAACTAAGGAGAGAAGTTATCAGAAACCTACGTATACCAACTTACGCAAGGTTTTAATTTCTCTACGGCGGAAATTAGTTGAGGAAAATATTGTTAAATTAGCTATACCAATGATAGCATGTGGACTGGACGGATTAACGGAAGATCGAGTCAAGGATTTGTTGCACGAAGTCTTTGAAGAAACCGATGTAGAAATCCGAATCTACCGGAGGCCCGAAACCCCTAGAAGGAGACATCTACCGCAGAGGTATTCATCCCGAATTATAGAGCCAACCCGGACAACCAACTCTCCGCTTAATACATCATCATGGAGCCGGAGTTCTGACAGAATAACCCCCTTATCCGAAGCGTTCCTCGCGACTCCGACGGGATCACCGGAGTCGAGGAATACTCGGTACTCCACTCCTCTGATGACGCCAGAGAGAACCGAAGTAGAGACGCCGGGGCCAGCAGAAGACGTCCCGGGCTATTCGAGTGTCGGAGATGCTACACCACCACGAAATCAGGAACCTCTCGAAGGGGAAGTTGCCTTGGAGAGGCAGACATCAAGCGAAGAGGAGGTTCCCCTTGACCAGACCATAACTCCCCTAGTGCCGGATCCAATACCTACACGTCTTCGTGTATTGCCACCACGAAGAGCAAGAGAAGAAGCCCTGCTCAAAATACGCTTCCAGGAGGAAGTATGAAGTAAGGAGGAGGTAGTGTGGCGCGCCAGCAAGCGATAAGGAATTGCTGAGTATGCTCCCTTATCCCTCGACCCCGCCTGTGCTTGGTAGACTAAGTAGGTAGAACAGTAAGGGACGGACAGTTGAAGACAAAGTGCTAAAGTGAGTGCACGGGAATTAGACATAAGGCTAGAGACGCTAGAATTGGTTACGCTACAACAAACTAATATTGAATTAGTCTATATTTTAATATGTACATATATATATATATATATATATATATATATATATATATATATATATATAAAGAATAAAATATTTTTTTCTAAACATATCCGTTTGGTTAGTCTATTTTTAAATGACCTATTACATATAATATGATATTCTAGCTGATAAAAATATATGAATATTTTTATGATATAGAATCAATTTTATTCGAAAAGTAATTTACTTTTATAAACATAAATGCAAAACAAATTATTGTAAAATGGCTCGTACTGCAATAGTCAGTCAGTGAGTGGAAGAGGGTTCAAGCGCTTTCTAACTCAAAGAAAATGCTCGTGTATTTCCTCCAGTGCACACTAATGACATAAGCATAAAAGGCATGTCTTTTAACTTCCGCAATTTTTCCTATCAACAATGCATTCAATTTACTGCCCCATTGTCGTTTCCCCATGGATTTTTGACGTTTGGGCCCAGTGAGTAATCCTACGAACTGGAAAGATTATAAAATGCGAATCGTCTACAAATTATGGGTCCTTTTCTGTTCTCGTTTACTCTATTGACTTTATATACATACATACATATACGTATATAAATACACGCACAGTGCGATGACGTCATATGGATGATGCGTGTCTGTAATAATAGGCGATATTGTACTGTCCATTAAACTGCTTAATGCCAGCCCCACGCAGCCGAAAGTCACTATACTTCTTCGTTTTCTGTGCCTTTCGTTTGTTGTGACTAATGGTATAAATGCACGCAGTTATATATGGGGAAAATATATACATACACGAGAAGTTGTGGTCCACTTTGAAAACAAGTTATTGTCCCGAAGGAAAAATAGATGATTAAGTCTATAAGTAGATATTTATTAGCCATACATACAAAATTTGGAAATGTATCTAATATTATCAGAATGAAGCTGTAGGTTTTTTTTTGGCATATCGCATTATATGGTAAATTAAAATATTCTGCGTATAAAAAAGAATAATAATCAGAAAATTTGAAATCAAACTCATTTTTGGTTGAATCAAAAAATCAATATTATTTTGTCCCAAAAAATGATGTTCCAACATCACCAGTATCATATATCATCGACCAACACATAAATGGAACAGATAAATTATCGGGCACCGAACATAACGGGTTGTGATGCAAAATCTAAGTGAGATTGAAAATGTCATCGCGCTAGGCGCCTCGCAAACACTATTACTTTATGTGAAAATTGAAACAAATCATGATTTATTGATATAGCGTACGTAACCTTTCACTGGAATGAAATTGTATACACGACCCCCTTGGTGTCGATTTCGGTATCATGTATCGGCCTGCCGCTACTGCCTGCGTCATTTTATCCATGTTCCATTTCACCCCTAGCGCCCCACGGCAAAACCATCGTAGCCACTAATCGATCCGGCGATAAAATAATGGTTCCTAAACCATCTCTTGTTTTATACAAAAATTAAAGGCATCTAAGATGCACATAAACAAAGATATATAATTTGCAAAACTTTATTTGTATTTATTATTCTATTCGTGTTTTTCAGCGATTTGTATTTTCTCTTACCGCAAAAATAAAATAAATAAATAATTTGTTAAATAATGTAGCCATTATACTGAAGGATCACAATATGTTAAGGCTTTATTTACAAACAATAAATTTCATATAGTTCACACTTATTTTTATAAATGATTAAAATACGCATTGATTAGAAAAATTAAGTGTAGAACAAATAAATGTTTGAGTTGCATATAGTGAACAAGATGATGATAGAACGTTAACTTGCTGATGTTTTTCACCAAATTCAATTGATTATTACGATGTAGTATTAATAAATTTGGACGTTTATCAGTTCGGTGAAATCGTGGATCTGTTAGTAATTGAAACATCTCGCTGTCCCGGGAAAGCACTGCCAGAGCAGAACGGCAGCATTAGATATTTAATCAAGATGTAATCGGCTAATAGCCTTAACTAATTACTAATTAAATGATACAAGATAACAGAGGATATATTACCGATGTCTACAACTTTGGTATAGGTATCGATGTCAAGGGAGTGTTTCGATGTTGTAACGTTTTCATTAATTATCGATTTTGATATCTAGCTATCGTCACTATATACCGGTGTGTATCTTGTGTGCTCGCTGAAGTTTCATACCAACGTCGGTTATTATTATTATTTAATGATGAACGTATGTCTTACCTAACTTGAACAGATACTAATAATTTATCATGGATAGTTTGGTCAATTTAATACATTACCAATACTCGTCTATATTGTTATCTTAGTATTATCACTTCCTTCTTTCATCTAAATTACTGATAATGGACATAAATCTTAACAAGTAATCTACTTGCACAAGAAAACATAATTACAAATACACTTATACAGCGTGTACAATCGCGTAAAAGTGAATGTAGGGTATGGAAGCTAAAGCTTATTACAGCAGAAATATGATATTGGAGAAGAATAAAATAAAGAAATACTGAAAAAAAATATGTGGATGTACAAAAAGAACAATATGGAAAAAATAACTAACGTTGATTGATGGTCACATGAATTAGTCGGGTCGTGCTGAAAAAATGCCGAATGATAAGTTGACTGAAATAATTTATATAGATTTAAATAGAAAAGAATTTGAAGTCTGGTCTGAAATAAATGGTTGATTATGGTTTCTAAAGTCTTGAGATGATCCAATATGTATGTAAGATTTATTGAACATAAACATAAAATAATAAGACAATCAAATACTTCCATATTTAGAAAATGATTTACTAAGAAATTTGAAAATGAATCTAACTTAATTTGCTGATTTATACAAACAAAGACTTGTGTGCGCTATACATAAGGTAAAAAAACAATAACTCATATTTTTTTTCTACGCTTTGTCCCTTCATAAAGAATCTCTTCCTCCCTACACGAATCATTATTACGGGAGTCCCTTCTACTGACGGACGCCTAATTATCTTCCCCTTGAGTGACAGTTATGCGATGTACTCTATATTTTTTCTATTAAAACGGTGCATTTTTTGTTGTTTTTAGGGGAGTAATATAAATGGAAGTCTCGCAAACATGACGCAAGTTAATATTCATACTGTGGTTATGTGTAATTATTTTTTATTAATTATGTTTTGAGGTCATGTCATGAATTTTAATGATGCTAAGATAAAGATTAGTTGAAAGAATATTTCTCCATTGGATTCACACAATAAAATAAATATTAAGTAGATCTTGTAAATCCAGATTATATTGAAATTTTACAATCTATTACCTATATTACATATATTTATTCAAAAATATAATGTTTATAAAAGTATGTTTCGTTTTCTAAAGCAAATTTGATAATCCTCAAACTTTGGCTCTTAGAATTTATCAATCAAGAAACTCTTTATATTTAGGATCAAAGCGAATAAAAAAACACGAAAATTATGTAAACAAAAGTACAGAGAAACAAAAACTTTAGGGGTATCGATTCAAAAAATATTTATTCAAGAACAACCCTCGTTTAAATTGGAATATTCACACGCCAAACGAAAAAGAAGAGACGCATATAACAATCCCGTGCGATATCCTACAAAGAGACCCGGACCGAACCCCTCACCGGCCATTTTCTGTGTGGACGTCAATCGACGCGTTGACTATAAAGTTAAGTTTAAAAAAAGGGAAGACGAACCGGAAATAGGGTGTGCAACTGCGCATGCGTCACATAAGCATTGGTTGAAGTCATTCGACCAGAAAAATTTAACGGGCTAACTTTTGCCCAAAAATGATGATCTCCGTTCAACGACAAATGTCAAATGCAGCAGCGGTGTTTTCTTTCCCTCTTTTTTTTCGTATGGTTTTTTTTTTCCTTTAAGATATTCGAATGAAGTTTTCTTCAATATGCTCCAGGTTTTTTTCAATCGGTAATTATTTTCAGAAAAAATGTTCGTTGTGTTATTGATTTATGTATATACTAAATATAAGCGCAAAGGAAATATTTTTATACAATATACTGCTCGTTTCGAAATAAATATATATATATTTTTTGTTTAAATATGTTTTCAAATCAACCTCTTAATCAAATATAGCTTCAGGGTTATTTCTAAGAAACTCTATCTTTCTGTAATAAAACCTCAACCCATAAAAAAACACAATTTCATATATGATTGTTCATGTTCCGATTTGATCCCTGGGGATCCCAGTCAGGGGCCTTCGGGCGGTTCGACCTCTTACGCATACCCTGAGGGATATTGCGAAGGGTTGACACATGGTTAGGGAAAGAGAGCTGGTAATGGTGACGAAGATAATGACAATTCAATCAATTCCGCTGTTCTATACAAATAGAAAAGAGCGATCTGGTGTGCGGTGCACAATTTAGGACACGCTTCAAGGACCATCAGATTATCAGCAGTGATATCGTTTTGTTATCCATGGATCCATGGGTGTGCTATACTTGTGTGTTCTAGAACGGAATTTAATTAAAAATATTGAGGACTAGCCGACTGTTAAAGCTCTCTTCCCTATTTTAATGCACCGATTCAAGTTTAGTCAGATGTGATGTATTTATTTGGGATATTAATATTCATTTTTGAGGATTTAGATGTTATCTTAGCGATTATTTTTACTTTGAGATTCATCTGATAGCAGTCTTTTTGAAGCTGCAATTTCAATCATTTTTTAGTTACTTATTTTACTTAAAGCTATTTCCAACATTGTGTAAGCTCCTTGTTACTCTTAAGAATCGAAATAAATCGTATTACGTAACATTTAAGTTTTTTTTTATTTTACTCTAGATTATCATTACATAAACAGCACACATATTTTTCTAAACAGCACAAATTTACATAAAAACCGTAATTATAAACAATCTTTCTAAATACCAAGCACGATTAAACTATTAAATATTCATAGACAGAATCAATAGCGTTCGAAATGAGATGATTAATATTTCACACAAAAAAAAAATGTATAGTGTCAGAATTCATACATCGTCGTCATAGTTTCGTCTCCATGGAAGGGATGTTGTCTTTGATGTATGGACCTTGTTGAATTACCTGGTATAGGAGATGAAGGTATGTATATATTTGTGTGCGGATAAATGTACGCACGTTTGTATACGTGATTATTGGTATGTGTGTATGTGTGTGTTTGTGTGTGTGTGTGTTTGTGTGTGCATGTGTGTGTGTGTGTGTGAGAGAGAGAGAGTATGTGTCTGTTGGTGAATAGGGTGAATATGTGAACGTGTGCGTAATACATGATAGGTCCTCATTATCCACCCGCCAAATTGGTGATTCACCAAAATTACGAAGTTGACTAAATGAACAGGGATTATCGCATTGTCAACCATCCATATCTAGTCGGTTGTAGAGCGCAAAAAAGCAGCATGTGAAATGTCAAAAATAAATTAATTTATAGAAATAAAAATTAATGGTTGTTATAGGGTTATAAGCCTATGTGTAGTTTTTTATTCGGAATTTTTTATTGGCCTTTTAAACCAACCGATAGGGGTTTATAATTTTATTGGGGGTTACAATGATTCTAGACTTTTTAAAAAAATTTTTTGATAGTGTATAATAAAGTTATTTCGTCATTGAATGCATGCTATATGTTAATCTAGATCTCCATCATCATTAATATTCATTAATCGTTTCTATAAGTTTTAAACTAAATATAAAGTGATACTTAATTGTGGCGAGAGAAACCATAATATAATAATATCGACTCATCATGATTTAATATCGAATAAATCTACCCGTAAAATTTGATGTTATTTAAATATAGTTACAATTTATTTTATATTATTAGTAATTTTAGAAAATTTATTTAATAAATATTATCGTAAAATATAATGATATAGTCGTCCCGAAAAAATTCAGAACCAATATCGATATTGAAGCTCACGCAACCGCGTAAAAACAGTGTTAAAATATTAACCAAAGTATCATTTTGACCAACACATAAGAAGTAATCTTGTTGACCCACTTAAAGTGCGTATGGCCATTGGCGCGTGTACTAAAATCGTTTACGTTATGATCGGTGATACTCCTGGTTACTTTAGTGAACTGTGCGTCTCTGCAGTAAGTAATAAAGTTCTTATATCAAATCAAGCGTGTTTCGAAAGCTGATCACGTACACGTTCAATGTGAACGGTAGCGAACGTCGCGCGTGAGATCACTTGCGCTAATTGACATCCGATGTCTGGTCGCAACGTGTCCTTAACCACGGTCACTCTGAATTATTTATTGTCGGAACTTTTGTAAATCACACCAGGTGCTATCTTCCAACATCAGTCGCTGGCTCTCATTGTTCCCAAAAACAAAAAAAAATATCGATACAGACATGCAATGACCAAAATAAATATCGACAGGACTCCATATATAGTTTACCATTTTTTTCGTGTCTATCAATATTTTTTTGATATTTTTGCGAATTTAAGCATTGTTATTTAATTTTTAAATTCATAATACACTTAATATCATCTTAATAGATCTGTTTGGAACAAAAACATTTTTTTTGTACATTTTCAAATAAAACTGCAAAATATGAATATCTTTTTATGTTTAATGAAACTATTTTTACTGCAAGTATAGCGGTTTCGGAGATGTTGCAGAAACTGTAAAAAAAGACTTGAGTAAACATGTACGTCCGGTTTGAATATTCCTCTCAAAAAAAGGTGATTTTTTTTGCGAGCCATATACAAATACAGTTACAGATTCATTATTGTAGTTACAGCCACATACATCATTCTAAAAATAGTTAGATTCGAATCAGAGGTCAAATTTTTTTTAAAAAACTGTTATAATCACTAAAGTCCATCCAGAACCAATCCCATCAGGAAATTGATATTTTATGCATCTATACTATTTATTTAAAAACACACATTTCATAGAATTTAGTAACAATATTTATAACAATTATTTAATTTAATAAATTCGCGCTATTCGTCCTGCTGTTAGTATAATAAATATAGAGCAAGTTGTGTGAGTTAATTATATATACATATGTAGCGAACAAAATTCTAACTATGTTCCTAATGGTTATTTATGACTGAAGTAATTATATTTTGTGTATCTGTCACTTTTTTAAGTATAAATATATTTATCACTAACATACATATCCCAGCTTTTATAAATTTATTACTCACAATTTTTTATAAATTATACAATTACATATATATTTTCACAAATTGAATATTCAGAATTATTTTCTAAAAATATTGAGAGAGAAGAAAATAGCATATCTTAATAAGTTGAAGATTGTTATTCGTAATTCTAGACTATGAAACGCGAGCTGATTAAAAGCAAAATGCAACCCTTTAGGAAGGGTTCAAACACCTATGTTCCCCTGATACCTGCACGACACTTGACAGGCAGAACACCCTTAAACTTAGACCTGTATGTGTAACAGTATGCCGGCCACTTGTCAATCTGCTATTGCTGTCATCTCGAAGCAGATTGTCACTAGCTCGCATTTAGTCTTTACTTTAACCCTTCCGGCCATGTAATTCTCATCAGATGTATGTATATTACATGCATCAAAGGGTACGATTGCCTGTGGGGGCGAATATTATTAAACATTCATACGACAGTTGAGGGACTGAAAATGAATTGGGAATTTCGCTTTTTTCGAATTAAATTAGAATTTGTATGATGCATCATTGTAGTCAAGTTACTTTCATACTTGATAATTTTGAACAGTTACAGGTTTATATTACAGATAATTTGATACGATATATTTGAAATAGATTAAATGCCGTTGAAATAGATTTGTGGTGTGTACTTTTTAATTAAGAATGTAACAAATGTAATTGTAAAAAAAGCAAATAAATGATAGACATAAAAGTAGAGAATGAAAGTGTCAAAATAAATTTATTCTGTAGGATAGTTAGAGCAATCCCCAGACAAAACTATTTAATTCTAAATAATTCCACACAAAAAATCAGCGACAGAAGAAAACAAAGCTAGACACGGATTAAAAATTCTTGAGACTCCTTATTTCCTGACACTCGGAGACTTTAAAACTCATTGTATTATTTACAATTGTTGATTAATGCAGGCTACTGTAGTGCCTACATAGTGAGACTCAAACGGAAGAGATGATGATGATGAAGAAGAAGATGTAAAAGGAGCGTGAGCAGAAGGACTACACGTCTCCTGAGATGTGCTCAGCCGGTAATTACCTTCTCTCTGACATGGGTCGCAATGCTCGTAAGGTCCACGCGCGTGTCTATTGCCTACACCCCTACGAAAAGCTCTGGTTCGCGTACTACGGAAGCTTATTCCTACAACGTAATACAATATAAGTCAGGGTTTCAAATTCTGCTCCTTACACGAAAACTACCTTGAAACAAAACAAAAAAAATTAAAAAGCTCACCTAAAAGCTAATATAAGAAAGATTACAGTTTTTAAACAATAATAAATCATAATTATATGCGATTGTTTAAATTACTAATAATAATTTTAAAGGATTTACGGAATGTAATATTGTAAAAATTTTACGTAGTTTACTAGACATGAAAAATAATTTACAACCACCATCCAGAGTTAATAAGTTTAGCTGTGTATTTTTGCAAATAACTTTCACCACATACCGAAACTAGTAACACATTTCGCATAATTTTACACAGAACACTGTGTATGAGAGACAGCATCAGTTGATGTATGGTATATGGGCAATAATAATGTTTAGTTTGCATATACGTACACGTATATTTTGTGTGTGTATGTGAGCGTGTGTGTGTATTATATGATGCTTGCGCTCTTTTCATGCAGTACCGTAATGGCTGCGAATTATACATGCAAATTAGGGACCCTATGCACGCTTATACAGCTCAACAATTCAACGTCAGATAATGAATTTATCTTGCATCTGTACCAGGCACACACACAAAATAATTTAAGCGCTTACGCTAATTCTTTTTTTATTGTTCTCTCTCTCTCTCCACTTTCGCCTGTGTAATTGAATGTTACTTTTTTACATATTAATCTCAAGAGATACATAGTGTGGCTGGTAAAATTTTTTTTGCTATTAATCATCTGTAGATGACAATTATTATTTATTACACTTCTACAGCGTGAAAATTTTGATTAATATGTGTACATTTTTATTACTTTGAACAATATTTAATAATTTTATGAATATATAGTTTTTTTTTTAATATAAAATAAATGGGAATGTATTCAAGAACAAAAGTAGATTTTAAATCATTCAGTTGAGGCTGAAAGCGGTACATACGACAATACGTTAAAAAGACACAGATTTCGATAGTAACGACGGAAAAACCATTACAAAAAGTGATTTTATCCGATGCCAGTCAGACAGACGGTGTGGAAATAATGGAATATTCAATATTCTATCTAAAATATAGCAGCCCTATTCTGCTGCAACCGTATACTTCGCATGAAATTAATAATATCGGAAATTGAAAACGTAATTGTTTTTATTATAACGAATTGTGTGCTATTAAATTGCAGTTTTTTTTTTTATATCAACTTATATATTGGAAATGAACAGGATTTCGGGGAGGTGCTGATAAACGTATTGAAAAATTAATTTGCATTTTAATTAAATATTTTTTTGCGAATGATTTAAGAGTGAATATTTATTTTATAATCCATAGTTTTGGTCTTTATATAAACACATATTTAAACCTTCGTCGAGTGTTATTTATCATTTTCACACAAAAAATTAATTGATAATTAACAACAAAAATTATTAAACGATTTTCTTTCTTAATTTTTATTTAAAAGAGCGACATATTTTAATTGAGTAATAGATAATATTTAAAGTATTTTATATCATTTAATTGTGTTAATATGTATATGGTTATTGAATACATTTTCTAAAATCTATTTGAAAATAATTCTTTACAAAAACCCGTTGACAAACCGTGGTTGTAAAGCTTTGAAAATCCATAATAAATTACCATCATTATGAATTCATCGAGTAACATTTATTTGGCTCATTATTCTGTAATAACATGCAAAAACCTTGCGGACTCGTCCGTGCATCGAGTGCCGGGCCAAAGCTTTGTAGAATACCGCAGAAAGCTTAACAGGGCTTTTCGCAAAATGCAACAAGTGTGGTGAATTTGATTAGCAAACAACTACAACAACAGTCTCGACAACAATGCCCAGAGAATTACAACAGAACGCACTTGGTCTTGATGGTAATTGCATGGTTTGTTGGAACTGATTTATAACCGTTTTGCATGAAATACTATTACGGCATCGCCAACAATAATAATAATGTTTTTCATATTATATTTGCCAGACTAGTTCATTATCATTCTCTGTTTCATAAAATAAACATAACTATGATAAAATAATTCGTAAAATAAAGATGACAAAATGAAATATATTTAATGTTCATATTTTTAATTAACAAAAAAGTTTATTTATCAATTAAAAATTATTTTACATTTCAGACCAATCTTCTATTAATCATTTTCAAATGCTTAATTTAGATTAAAATCTTTTATAAGATTTGTAGAACTAATATATTTTAAACGATTTGTCTTTGTTAACTTATAACAAATAAAAACAAAATGAATCATTAAATTTGTTGAATTAAAAAAAAAGGATGATATAGGGTAGAAATGTACTCCTAATCACATATAAATGTATTTTGTGTGTGCACGTTGCTTGTGTTCGAATGCAAGAATATTTCTATGTTGGGTATCTGCGCGCAAATGAGATCCAGATGGTTGAGAACACGCGAAAGTGCCATCACACGTGAAAATGATGACAGTGACGTAAAAAGCAACTACACGTTATACGAGCGAGAGTCGCGCCGTAGCAGACGAATAGAACGAATAGATAGCGAGCAGTAGGCACACCTAGGTCGAGCTAGCGAAGCATCAACTAGATGGGCTGCAATTGACGGAGAGTGCGAAAATAATGAAGCCTGTTATTTTTTACAATTTAGTTCCTCATCTATCATCGTATACCTACTCTGCGTTGGCAGACACTTGGGGTGTATTGTCTCTCAAAGTAAATCACATAAGGATATACTTGGAGTGTGCACATATAGAATATATTTTGCTATATCATTTGGAAAATAACAGTTCTACAGACTTCTACTATTACGATAATTGGAAGTTGTACATTTATTATTTCATACGTTCATTTATTTATGTTATACTGCTGGCAATTCATATTAAAATATTTAAATTATTTATCTAATATAAATTAAATAATAAAGCTTAGACAAATTGTTATTTATTAATTTTTTTATATAATTAATAATCTATATTGAAATTATACGCAAGATTTATATAAAAGTTATGTATTTATAAAGTAGATGCACTTTTATATTTTACAAATAAGTGTAGATTTATTTTTGAAGCTGAAAATTTATTATGAAAATAAGCAAAGCTATTGAAATTACATTTCTGAACACGAGACTTACAGTGCCATCTGTACATGTCTCTGAGAACAACCAGACAAAAAGTCAATAGGTAGCTTTAAAACGAATCGAATATTGTTGAGCTTTGCGCCACCAGAGCAAAAACGCAAGTTGGGCTACTGGAACAGAGATGTCGCCACCATTTTACTTAAAACAAGATTCCACCCTTATCGTGTTTATTTCGATTTTATTTTGTCTTTGGATGCCTGGGAGTTTATTTTATTTAACAATTGTTATATTTATTTACATAGTATATTTATATATTAAATTTTCTTTTGATGAAGTTGATTTAATAATTTTATTACTCTATTAGCGATATTTGTATTGCATCAATAAATTCACATATATAAATCGAAAACTTTATTAATAAACTAAAAAATATTCAAGCCTTTTGATACGAATGTTCGGCCATTTGTTTGGGTATTCATTTCAATTTCAGTAGATCACGCAATCATTGTCGTTTTTTTTTTTTGAATCGAATAACTAACGCACCACTCAGCAACCGAAAAATAAATAATCAGTTCCGTCCCAAGCAATTTGTAGCGCGCGTACCCCATAGAGTTTGTGCGAGCGGTTTCTATCTGGTACCGATTTGTGGCAGACCATTTGATTTTATGTGGGAACATAATGTCAACACCAAAACCATACGATAAGACAAATTGAACAATTCTCTCTCTCTTTATATATATATACAGGTGTAACAGCGAAACGAGCTACCTCGAATAACTTCTATGTTATTAAAGATACAATAAAATAGTATGAGACAATCTTATGCAGGACCAAAGGGGACATCCAACTATAAAAGAAAATATTTTTTTAAACCAGTGGTTTTCAAGCAACAACACAAAGTTATGTTTTTTCAAATGAGATGCTATATATTTTTTAAGCCCATTCGATAGAGTATTTTTTTCTGAATTCCATTATGTATTCGTTTTATACCCTTACATAAGTAACAAATTGAGAAAAATGCTATTGAAAGTTAAATAAATTTTATTTTTATAGTTACTCTTCAGTAGGCTATGAAACAAAATTGAGCTTAAATACAACGAAACATAAATTAAATACATTAAATTATTTGTTATTTACTTTATAAATAGTGTTATAAAGTAAATAACAAATAATTTAATGGATTTAAGCTCAATTTTGTTTCATAGCCTACTGAAAAATAACTATAAAAATAAAATTTATTTAACTTTCATTCGCATTTTTCTCAATATTTTACTTATAAAACGAATACATAATGGAATTCAGAAAAAAATACTCTATCGAATAGGCTTAAAAAATATATAGCATCTCGTTTGAAAAAACATAACTTTGTGTTGTTGCTAGAGAACCACTGGTTTAAAAAAATATTTTCTTTTATAGTTGGATGTCCCTCTTGGTCCTGCATAAGATTGTCTTATACTATTTTATTGTATCTTTAATAACATAGAAGTTATTCGAGGTAGCTCGTTTCGCTGTTACACCCTGTATATATATAAAAACCCATCAGGTACACGTACATTCCTTCACACTCATCTACAAACATAGATATATAGAATAGCACACATACATATAAATATACTAATATTATTTATTTATTTAATTATCTATCGAACTGACAATATCAATTTTGTTTATGTCACATTATGTGCAAACTATCAGTACTAGATATGATAACAACCAAATATAAATAGAACGTGACCAAAAACGTAAATATAAGTATATGATTTTTAACAATAAAATTTTGTAGACAATAAAATGAGCGCCTATAGCAAAATCCATCTAAATTAATAAAATTGAGTTCAATAGTCTTTTATTATAACAGCGATTAAAGATATCAAACACTACTTTCTATTGTAGTACGTTTAAGAATAAAAAGTGTAAACTTGTGGTTAGTGATTATATTTTTGTCTGTTTCGACGAGTAAATATACGTATATAAAGTATAAGCGAAGAATTTTAGAAAAATTGTTCCATCATTCATCATGCGACAAATGCGAGTCCAGTGGTAGTGAGCGACAAAGATACTGTCTGCTCTACCAACAACAGACTGCAAACCAATATCAATTGTGAGAAGTACATCAACACAAAACGCATGGTTCACCTCGTACGTATCATATTTGTCTCTGACAAAAGATTACTAAAATATTGTGTCGTCGAGTGCATCGGGTTCATATAAGATGGATTGTATATGGGTTGAGTTGACATATATCGTAGTTGATGGAAAGTAATATTGTACTATGTCCGTATACTTTTGTCGATAAGTACTATTTCATATTGTTTTTAAACTTACATCACAAGAATTATTGTGCTACAATAAATAACAACCAAGTACACAATATTCATTTACGTCTGAATTCCATATCTTGCGAAATACTACTTTACTTACATTAAATAAATAATTATTTTATTATTAATACAAATTTTAATATATATGATTTACGTATTTAAATAAATATTTTGTCAATTTAACACAAAACAAATGAGAGTCGTCCGGAACTATATAAAATCTGTTGAAATATAAAATCAAATAAATTTTACATTGTTTTGATACAAGTAATAAATTTTCACTAAATTAGTTTAGTGACTAAAAATCGCATGTATAAATCATGCAACTATTTACTTTATTGTCGATTCTACACTGCAATAATAATATTAAATTACATTTTAAGTATAATAGATTAATATTATACTAATATTACGATAAATTAAACTAAATTTGGAAAAAACTATTATGGTATATTGCGTCTAAAAATAAGTTTGATAAAAGTATGTACTATGTATGCAAAACTTAATGTAAGCAGGTGTGAATATAATTTTTCCTTGTAACATTGTATGCGAAAATTATTCCATAAAACAAGAAATTCAAATAAATCTTGCAACATCGAAGAAAACCTTGACTAGGCCTAAGGCTCAGGTAAGCAACCGCACAAGCACCACTTTGAATTTCAAATTTAATCAATAAATCCAAGTTATTTGCCGAGCAACTGATTTACAACAACATTCATTTATGCGCATCTTTTAAATATTGAAATACATTAACTCAAAAATATAACCTGTGAAGTGGTTTTCTGAAATACCTATTTAATTAGAAAATATATCAATTCTTCAAAATGCATAATTTCAAATAATTTTCCAAATACGCTAAATCACTATAGTCCATAAAAGTTATAATAGATATAAGAATACAGTAGTTATTAATAAATAAATACGTATTGCAATTATAAAATATTTATTGTGACAAAATAGGAATTCTTATAAATATTTTATTTTTAACATTGTCTAGTTTCGAGACTCGATATAAACTTTATTTGAAATCTTCTGTGCAAGTTTCGTGGCAGTGCGGTAGAGAGCAGCAGGAACACAGCAGTGAAATCAGGAAGCGAGTTTGTTAGAAAATTAATGGTGAATGATTCAAAATGGATAAGAGGGAAACTGCTCAAAAATTAAGGAGTTCACGTCACTCAGGTATAAGAAATGCTTACTGTGCGAAAGAGCACTGTTCCGCAAGCAATTGATCCAATTCTCGTGATGCGAACTAGAGGTTCTCAACCATTTCTCAAACCATCCCGAAATACATTACAAACATTCTATTATTTTTAAATTCAAATTATTTCTTACCCCAATTTTGTAGTCGTAGATATTTTCAATATAAAGAATTGGCTTACCTATAACAGAAAACAAAAACGATTCTACATGAAAATATAATAAACTATCATTGGGAAAAATAATAGATATTGTGATAAAATATGATCGTATATTTCATACGCATTGGACAAATTAAAAAAATATTCATATTGACAGTTTTAGTTCAAATGAAACACATCTTAGGTATCACTGCCTAAAAATAACGAGAATGACTGACGGAGAATCGAACGCACTTGTATCTTGTCTGCCTATTCAGCACATTCGGTAGGAATTGGATATAAAATGCTGAATAGAACTGAAGACAAACATTTAAAAAGTATGTTGATATTATACTAAAGCCAAGTTCATAATGAAAAAAAAAAATTACAAATGTACTTCAAAATAAAAGAACATTATGGTTCCGATTGGGACAATTAACTAAGCGTATACCATATTTACTAGTTTTTATTTTTAAGCAATAATCCTAAATTGTAAATATTCCATATTATTATAACTGTAGTATTTTTAATAAATTTGTGGATTATAACTTAGTTTTATATGGAAATTGAAACCATTCAGATAAAATGTTCAATATTCGTACATAAGGACGAAAAAGTGCATTGATCTAGTGCTGACAAGAGCCATTGTACATGGTTCTATGATATAAACGTATAAAGTACAGATTTTACATTTCGTTACACTGTATATGGTGGTACGCGAAACGGAACATCTTTAGTCAGGAAATTAAATGCACTTTAAAACGTGAGTCATAAATTTCGTTGCACCATGGTTTAAATTTATCTCGTTGTTCTGGATTAAAGCAAGCCCGTCCCGACGGACTGGAATTATCCGAATCGTGAGACGTGGGGGAAAATAATACCCACAATCGCTTTCCACAGTTCCATGGCGACAAAACACGTATTTCCAAACAGACAATAAATTAATATAAAGACACTTTTCTTTACATTACACATATCGGTTACAAAAAAAATCTTAATAGAAATTTGTTCTTATTTTATATCAACTCTGCCTGGCAATTGTTTAATAGAAAAAAAGATATTTGTAATTCCGTGCATGACTCATAAGAAATAATAAGATCATGTTAAATAATAAAAAGCCACATAAGAATAGGCCTCTTGATTTCAATCAATAAGCATAAAGGATTTTAGCCCGAAGGACTAATACATTAAATAATTCAGCGAGTATTCATACATGCGTTTGGGCTATAATACAATTAGGGGTTGCATTCATCGTGGGTTGACGTTTCTATTTGGCGGGCATCCCAGGCGCACCGCACCGCACGCTAGCGAACAACGTATATATTTTGTGCTTTCAATCAGTTCAACTAATATTGACACTTGTACGGTCAGCTTAGTTATTTATTCCTGTACGTGTGAATGTGTCTATACGTGTGTGTGTATGTTGGTTTATTATACAATATAATTCTATTGTATATATAAATGATATGGCCGATTGTAATGCTATATATGCGCCTAGCAATAGGTGGATCATTTATAATTTATAGGATTTACCTCAATAGGTAATACACGGATTGATTTTGATCGGATTTTAGAAATGTGGTAGTCGAGTTTCATCGAATCTAATTAGATATAATTGGATTTATAGAATGCGCTTGTTTTTCATTAAGTAGAAAAAAATATTTTCACATATAAACACATTGTTGTAAAAATTATTTTAATAATTTTATTATTACCTCAAAACCTTTCTTTTTTTGATCCCTATATATTATGTTATAACACCATTTTCCTGTATTTGTTTTCGTAATTTTCTGAACTGTGCAATTGCGACATTAAATGTGGAAAGTGAAAAATATGATTACTTTATTTTATTAATACTTTTACGTGCCGGTAACCTGTGAACTTGTGTTTTAATGTACAAAGTCATCGATTTTAATGAAAATATATTTAAATCACGTGTATACATGCGAAATCTCCATTTTCTATGAATTTAATAAATACTGTTTAGGAATTTTATGCATGAACAATTTATATTAAGATAACATTAAAAGTCGTTGCACTTTCTGTATAAAATATATAAAATAAATAAAAAATCTTAAGCATAATTGATAAAAAAAACTTGTTTAATTTTATTCCATGCATTCATGCTTCTCAAAGCAAATCTTTCGTTTATTCATAACTTTTATATATTATAATTAGTTTATGACAAATATCAAATATATTTCTTGATAATATCTCTGAGGTGTTCGTCTCTTTTCTATATGATGAGCGATCGGTTAACTTTATTAGAATTAAGCCACCATGACACGCAAAATTAAGAAGCTATTAACGTGCGTCTACGCAAGACTTCGGAATAACTTTAACAAACTTTGCCCGAGAACAATTTATTTCAAATATAAAGATATTTATTTGCAAGAATTCCATGCCATTCAGTTCTTTGTGTAACAGCGCACAAATTACAATTTGCGATAAAGAAGCAACGTCTGCAAAACAGTTAACGTGACTAAACAGGAGAGTAACGAAAACTTTGAAATGTATTTGAACATGATGCGATGCCATTGGTGAAAACTTAGTTTTTGGGATCCCCAACGACACGAAAATAATTCTTACCGCATTGTGATCTCAAATTTAAAATTAAATGTACCTACAAGAATTTTTCTTCATTATTTAATTATGAGAAACAAAACGGATTCAGAGATTCTCAGCATGGCTTTTTCTAATAAAAATTGAAATCCGAATATTTCCGTGATCAGAATAATTGCTTTTAACTTTGAATAGAAAAGTAACTAGTAAATACATATTTTTATTGGTTTTATTGTGTTTCAAAATTGAGCACTTAATATAAATTCAACGTGAAACTTATTTGATTAGTCTGAAGGTCAATTAACGTAGATTTCTCAAGACTCTTTAAGCCAAACTAATATCTACAATTCCGTTGTTTTTCTAGCGTGACAGATAGTATGAATAATAGTGGTAGTTGAGAACAGTTTGTAGCACTCTAGCGAAACTTAATTTAGCGGAACGTGTTAGTTGAATGTGTATATTCGAACATAGTTTCGCGACGAGTTACGGTTTCTAATTATTAATATAAACTTACATGTTCAAGTTTTCATCATTTCAGATGTACAACTTATGATTCTTAAGCGCGTTTTATACAATCCTATTTCGGTTCTAGTAAATCTCTATTATCGTATATGTTGATATTATCTAAAACTAATGCGACACGTCTTTTAAATTTGTACATCAAGTAGCTGTATAGTTGAAGTTCGGCTGGTTTTGTCGGTTTTACATAAGGATTCCATTTAAAGGATAATCCAGAGGGTTGCAGGTACTTTTGCAAACACATGTGAAATGTGAAGGAGTATTCAAAAACTTTTCGTTCACTTCCCCCTTTCGTATATCGAACATCTTCTGCTATAGATCGACTTTCAAAAATACAGGGACATTTATAAGAGCTATTTAAGATGTAAAACGTTTTTAAGTTTTCTACAGAAATGTCTACTATTGTAAAAATAAATAAATTTTAAAACTGCTAACACTAATTTTTTATTTGATTTCCATATTATAAACAAATTTATTTTTAATAAAAGATAATATAGAAAAAACATATTTAGGAAAACGAATTTCTAATATTTCCAGTACTATAATGTGCAGAAGACGCAATTTTTGAACAGGAATTTTAAAAGCGCATCTGGCCATATATGAGAATATAATTCGCATAATTTTATACCCCATCCTTGTTCACTACATACGCCGGTTTAGTAAAGGAAAAGGATGGGATAGTTTATATAAATGTAGAATTGCAGTACGTAAACGTTTTCTTTTTTGTTTTTTTCTGTTCGGGTTTTTTGTGAAATTTGTGTAAAACGTATAGATAGAATACGCGGGAATAACAAACAGAAATTCCTTTTCAACTTTACTGTTTTACAATTGTGGTGCGGTCTTTTATAGTTGCAGCTTTAATGGGATTTTTCGTTAATAGATTTGAATGTAAAATGTATTTAAAGTTTAAAATAAATTGTAGTTAGTAATGATTGTTTGAAACGTCTGGTAAATTTCAATAAATAGATTGTTCGCACCATACCACCAATAAGAATGGTAAATGCGAACTAATTTAAAATGGCTGACCTAATGTTGGTTGCACGGTAAGGTATGTCTTGTTGAATTCCATTCTGCTCTTATTGCCCTATTTCTTATCTGAATCGCATTGATATTCCAATAGGTTCTTAACAGAAAATTTATCAAAATATCTAGAATATATTTCATTATCTATATGAGAATATATATATAATTGTGCACCCAATTGACTAATGATTAATGACACTATTCAAATATAGCTGTAGCGAAAGATTACAAAAATTGTTATCTTTCCTGAAGGGTTTCATCATATGCGAAACTAATTGAAATATTATTCTTATATTGTGGAAAGTTTGTCTCTTTAAATAGTTTAGTTTACGTGGATGGTTCCCGGAAGGAAAGCGGACGTGTAAATGGATGTGAAAGCGAAAATAGAAAAATCCAATAGGAAACTCAAATGTTTTCTTTTCTTATTATTAACTTTCGTTAACGTTCCACCACTTCAACGAATATACACATACGCACACACACACACAAATAAATATAAAACGTAGAATGAAAAAGTGTTGGTTTCCCCTAGCTTAAAATGACTTGTCATACAGAACAAAATGAAACTGCCTCCAGAGAAATACGTTCCTGCATTCTTTTGTTAATGCTCGTTATTGCGAGATTTTATGCGTTACAAACATATTACGCGAAATGAGTCTATAAATAATAAATGAATAGTATTATAATGTTAGGAAGTTACAAGAATTGTGAGTGTGTTTTTTTCCTATAAAGATTTTATTGTGAACTATAAACGGAAGTTGATTTGAAATTATGTTTCTGAGAGGTGTATTTGACTATCAAGGAAATATAAAACTAGGCATTGTGTAATACACCCAAGCTTAAAAGCCATATGGTCTATACAGTAGGAGTTTTAAAGATTTATTAAATACGTAAGTTTAGTACGCTATATATACAATATTATAAATCTAAATTATTTGCAATTTATAATAAGGTAGCAAAAACGTAAAAAGAAATGTTAAATTATAATTTCTGGTCTTAGAATCAAATATGGTAAGAAAATTATTTACTTCAAAGCAATTAGATTGGTTTAGGTATTTAATTTATGCGTAAATATTTTAGGGAGATATTACAGAAAATATAACGAACCCGGTAACAGAATATGGTTTTTAGTTCGCGTATTATACAGGTCTTTTGTAAATTTGTGACTTTATATGAGAAATGATATTCATTATAGTTAAAATTGTTAACAAGTTAAGCTACTCAAATCTCTTACAATTTAAAGTTGATTTAAGCTTTTCTTTGTATACAAAACCAGCCCTAACCGGATTTAATTTAAGCGAAACATGCTGCCAATACGTGAAGTATGTATTGTTTCAGAATGGAACATGTACTTTAATAAATAATGTGTCATACTTGAGAAGCAAAAATACCGCGCACGCGAGACTCTGTGAATAATATAGTAATCCACAATTTAGCGCATTGTACAGCGAAGTCGCAGGCACAAGAGTCTCTATTGTTAATTTTGAATAGAGTCACTTTGTACCGGCGACATTCGGTAAAAAGCTGTGCGCGTTTAACTGCGAAATATTTCTTCGCTTCAGCATAGTTCTAAGTCTTTAGCAATGCAGCATTCCCTAACGCTGTCAAATGCAATGTTCAATAGATCTTATTCCATAGTTTTATTCTTCAGTGTCTATTAATCACCAAAATATATTTTGTTTTAAATTAATAGTATATGCGTTAACTGTGGTTTATTTTTATTATAAAAATCTATACACTGCTTTATTTCTAATTTACAAATTAAATATTGGTTCATATATATATATTACGTAAAATTAAAATAATTTCGTTTGCTATACAATTTTTTGGTTTGTCTAATTTTAAATCCAATTTGCCCGACACTTGAGAAACATCATGGATTGAAGTATATTTGGATGCGTTGCTTGACATAGAACAACAGAAAGTTAAAATACAATGTCGAAGACGCGGTATTGTGTCTGTGTCATCAGCAGCTGTGTGATTTCCTTGCACCCGCTCGAAAAATATTTAATCAACGTACGAACGGCTTTAAAATGAACGCAAAGCAGCCATAGTATGACAATATTTTGTTTATATATTAATATTGTTATGGTAGCGTCTTCAAATGTTTTAATTTAAATAGTAATGAGGTATTTTATTTCTCATTTACCCTTCTTTGGATTTATAATTCATATATACGTGTATAGACAAATTAAATTTATAAATGTATGTTTTACGAATGACTTTGAAAATTGCTATTTTGCTATTTTCTAAATAAAAAATAAACGATTTTATTGCGCATATGTATTTTGTAGTTGCATTTAAAATAGAGAAACATGAGTTTAAAAACTAGGAAATTAAATTAGGAAACACAACATATAGAAAAAAGTGTATGCCTGGTTATTTGTATGTTAGCATTGCCAGTGCAAAATATAAATATTTGCGTTGAACGTTAAAATTTTCACACCGACACTAGTCAGACAAAGTCAATAAATTGAAAACATATTCTGTTTGTTCATTTTCCGCAATTTTTGTTTTGTTTTGATAACCATGACATTGCAACCATCGCTGGACGTGGACGCATTGTATATAAATGATATTGGTACTTGTTTTACTCGTTATTTAAATAAATATTTACTGTCTTTTTATAAGCAGAGATTAAAAGCAAACAAACGCGCCGATTTAATCATAAATATTATAAAACAGTGTATAGTTTATATTGTGAATAATCGATAAAACGTCAGTAGATTTCAGTAACAACATTGGGTATAAAACACTAACTCGATAATTATGGGTGCCCGTGCATTAAATGTATGATAATTTTAACAGAAAATTGACATTCATTGGCAATCGATTTAAAAAAAATTCATTAAAATGGATTGCAGTTATTGGAATATATAAATATAGAGCTTTATAACATAAAATGTTCGGATTTTTTAGCTGATTTTCAACTAATTTATATTAATTATGAAGTAATGCTATTTGGACATTTTGGAATTACAAACATTATTAACTTTCATACATTTAATGTAGCTTAATCTTAACGAACAATTTTTCTAAATTTTGTAAAATTACGTAGTTTTAAGATGCGCAAAAAGCAGCATAATAAATAAAATTGATTAGGTCTTTACTTAAATTAAAATTAATTAAAAATATGGTATAATTTTTAGCAATTACATTAAAATATTGAAAAAGACCAAACAAAAAAGCGAATATATAGAATTAAAATTACTAAATTTGGAAAATCGAGATAATATTAATTAAATTTTAAATTGCAATTTATATATTTTTCTATATTACACAAATTTTCAAATTTTTCATAATTACTTTATGGCATGTTAATATTCAAGCTTTTTATTTGTAATTGTGTAAAACAGTAGTTGATTACATAATCAATAAATATAATTTTAATATCGTAATCTTTTATTAATTGTTCAATACTCGCATTTTCACTAATTATCTTTTTCACATTTCGTATAAATTTTTATAAAAAACACATTTTTGCCCTATCGCCTCGCCAATCACTGCATTCGTTAACTAGGTGTGAATTTAATAAAACATTTTGCTTTATCGAATAATAATAGCGTAATGCAAAATAAAAAAAATTTAATAAAAGAAAACATACATATATATTTGATTTATAAATAACAGATACATTAATATGAATAATAAATCATAGATGATGAATCTAGAGACACCGTTTAAATCATGTCACCTGTATATATTTAATATTTGAAGAAATTGTGAAGCACCTGAAGCTTTTAAAGTGTTTAAGCATGTCATATGAGATGATTGATGAAGATTCGGTTCAACCAGAAAGTGTTTAATATATGTCAGACTTAATTGATTGTTCACATTAAAGTTTAGAAATATAAACATTCGTTTTCCACCTTACGTATCGTATTAATATAAAAGGTACGAAGAAAGAAAGAATATAAAAACTGTCGTGTTTTCTATAAAATGAAATATGATAATGGGATGTTTTTTATTGATAAATTTATAAATATTTTAAAATTGATATACTAGGTTGTTTTTTGTAGCACAATTACTAATTATAAATTAGAAAAATAAATGTCCTATATCCTTTATTTGTAAATATATAATATTATTTATTAATAAAGTTTTCTAGAGCATTAAAGCTAATGTTTCCTTTTAGCATAATCATCTAGAATTACCAGAAACGTCGCGTTGCACTATTGTAGAACACTGCGATCAGTTCAGTTTGAATACATTAAATTCATATGTAAAAGGAAACCAGTTTCGCAGTGCTAATTTCACTTTCATCCATTAAGTGTATACACATAGCCACACAAACAAATTCAATAAAACGCATTATATCTTGCGCCATGTGTCAGAAACTGACAGCACTACGGCATATCATTTTGTTTAATTACAATTCTGATATGTGTCAGGAGATAACGCTAATTTGGCGTATCTCTAGGGCGAGCTTACACTCTCTCTCTAGTTGGCCAATGCTGTTATTCATTCAATTTAGAGCCATGTGGCTGAGGATTTGATTGAATGACTCTACTGATATTCGATTTTGTGTAAAAAGTAAAATTATTTGCTTATTGTATTTAGTTTTATATTTTTCTACTTGTTTGACGCATTTTTATAATTGGGATATAAATGATATATGTAAAGAAATAATCGTTTTTAAATAATAATAAAAAATCTATATAAGTATATTTAACTCTATAACTAAACTAGTAAACTTTTATTTTGTATGAGAACGCTATTTAAATTGAATATGTTGAAATAATAAATTCCTATGCAATTGATAAAGAATAATAATATATGTTATTTAGTAATAATATTTTTTATTTAATCAAAATAACTAATTGACAAAAGCAACTAAATAAAAAAACTATAAACGAAAAATAAAAAGAATATCCTTGAATGAAATGAATGAGGTGACAATCAACTGAGATTAATCCGCGATGCGAATAAAGAACTCCCAACGAAACACAACTCCAAGATCAATCAGACAATTAGCACGACAGATAGCTGTAAAAGTGTGCTATTCTGATATCCATGGATCTTTGAGTGTGATTCGGAGCAAGGCCCACCGCTGTCACATTAATGTCTATGCTGCGCTACTGGTGCTGTCCACTGACTGCTGATGGAACTCCCTATAAACTTGATGCCAATACGCGCTCAGAAAAACTAATCATTTCTCCTCAAACACAACAATGACACATGTCATCTTATTGAGATGTATTGACGCGAGAAGATTACATTGCAACAATTATTCAGTCAACTCTTCATAAATGTTGATTTTCGACATAATTAGTAAAATGTAAAACACCATTATGTAAGAATTCACAAAGAATTTTAAGTGTGATATGTCTTAGTTAGTACTAAGGGAGATATTCTAAATGTTTGAAACTGAAATGAAAATAATAATGGTGACACCTTTAAAACAAATGGCGTCGTAATATACTTTAAAGTACTGAGCGTATGGTCACAATCATCTTCGTTGATAATGTATGCTGGTTTGTGTAACAAATTATTGCTAGTTAGGATGTCCGTGTAAAAGTAGGTCGTCGGATAAGCATCAAGTGTAATTATAACCAAAATAAAATGGCGCCTCGTTAAGGAAATATCCCTCTCTTTCCTTATATTCATTAGCTGAAACCGGAACAGCGAATATGAATTTAGAATATTGTGTTTAAACGAATTGCTAACACAAACCAGACGTCTTCTTTGTACAATGAAGAGAAAATGTCTAGAATGGCACCAAACAATAATAGACAAATTTCGATTTTTCTCTAAGGAGTAGGACAATATATAATATTTACGATAAATATTCAAATTTATTAACCTTTTTTGCAATTTAATACAACATATACATATACTCGATTCAGGGAATATCTAAAGGGATTTATCTTTTAAAATTTCGAGATTTAATGTTATTATCATTAAAATACTTCATTACTTAATAAGATATTGTAATTATGAAACAAATCGATCTCCAGATTTTGACGAAAATATACCTTTTGACCTTTCTGAATCAAGTCTGACTATTTTTGGAACGACGTCTCTGTGTGTGTGTGTGTGTTTATATTTAAACATGGTAAAATAGACATATAGTTTGATTCTAGCATTCCAAATATAACCGTGTCAAAATTCAACCGATTATCCCCATACAAACTGATGACCCGTTCATCCCGGTGTAATATTCACGTTTAATATAATCCTATGTGGGAGTGTTTGAGAAGTGTACTATATATAGGTATTCCATTATTATTCAGTGTGCATTAAATGCAAAAGGGACGAAATTACCCCTTTATTGGAGTCGTGTGCAAATAACACCATACTATTTACTAGCCGGGCTTCCTATCATTCCTATTGCTCACTTTCCTTCCTGCTTCTTCCTTAACTTGACTTCCAAGTCCTCGTTTTCCGCCCCCTCAAGGTGTTTGCTTAACGTCTTAGACATCCGAAGCCCGAAACGATCAACAACTACCGCCGCTAGCCTATACAACCCTAATGGTCAGTGGCGGTTCGTCATTATCATTAATTCATAATTTATACTAAAAAAACCTAACGAAATTGCGCTTATTTAAATATTCAAGAACATAATAATCCACTAAAACATTTTAGTGTTAGAGAGCCAACAAACAAGCGATGCAAAACGGTTTAATAGCGCTATAACAATAACCAGTTATATACAGTGCTGGTGTAAACGAGCCGTGCGTTAACTGCATTATTTAATAAACCAATTCATTATTGCTGCGTCATCGCAATCGGTGACAATTCAAACGAGAATTTTGAGCCATAGACACAACATTTAGCCATGGATATTAATTATAAACACACACACACATTACAGTCTCCATGCGTATCAGGATAGCAGAATTACGCAATTGTATAAATTGGCGCATGCGCTTGCAGTAACTCACAAACATAAATGGACGCACCGAGGGCTATTTTTGCAAGTGTTATATGCGTGCTAATTAGTATTGTTGTACGGAAATAAAAGTGTCAGATTTGTTTAATATATATGAGGTGCGATAACGGTTTGTTATTTATTTTGCAAATTTTTTTTTAAATTACACGGATAAAATTCGTTTTTTTGTGTTGGATAATATTTTCATCAATCTGCTCTTATACTAATATAAATATGAAATATTTGTCCCATCTCCTGCTGAAGTCACTGAAGTCATTTACGCTTCGTCTTCCATAGCGTATATTCTCATACATCTCTTTAACTAGCTTTTTTGAATAATTGGTTGACGTTTTTTGTCTATGTATCACCAATTGATTTCTAAATTGTACGACAGGAATGGAACAAGTTCGACATTGAATATGCTGCAGCAGCAGTGGTAATGTCGAATGTAGAGTGTCGTTTCGAAGGCCGTTATCGACGTGTTTCCAGTCATATTAGCCGCTAATCGAATCCAACTGATACGCTACGGATACGGTGTTCGAGCCAAACACATTGGATTTACTATCGTTGCACTAGTTCGATTGCTATTGCATGTAATACGGTAATTGCGCGTATTATAAATTGATGAATGTTTACTATCGATTGGTACCTAACTGGCTTTTAGGCTACGGAAGACGAAATACAATGTATGGAAACTAGTTAAATTTATCATACATTTATTCGTCATATTATTCCAAAATCAAAAAATATAACTTTTTATAAATTTTTACTTTCTTATGCGAAGTAATAATTATTGTAATTATGAAGCAAATATCCGAAATGGCTGAACTTTTTATACGTATTTTGTTAAGATTTAAATACAAATTTTGAGGTCCTCAAAAATATATAATATTTAATATAAATATTTAAACCGAAAGTGCATGTTTACTCTAGTCATTTTTTGTAGTTTCTGCAATATCTCTAAAACGACTGCACTTACAAAACAAATTGTTTGATATAAAATATTTAATATTTCGTAAATCTTTTATATGAATATATTCTAAAAAATTTTACAGACAGTTACTAGAAAATTTCTATTGAAATTCCTAAATTTCTTATTTATATTGCTATAGTTTCAATTTTACGAAAACGGAGAAAGATCTAAATACGTTTTATATTTAATGTTAGTTCATTGTTATTTCAAAAGTACTTCAAAGCATTTTAAAATATTTTATGAATGTCCCCCAATGGATATTGTTTTTTAAACTGCAATAAAAACTATTCCATCTAGCAAATGAAATATGAGGCACTCGATCTAACAAGTAAAAATCATATTCCCGTTATCGTTTACACGCCGCAAGTTAAGTGTTTTTAGAACATGAGAAAAACCACCTCAAGTAGATAAAACAATAAAAACAACATTTTCGAGAAATTTATTCGCACATACAAAGACCTAAGTGCGAATGTATGTGTGTTATCAGGAACAATCAGTGCACGCCAGATGTTTTACGAACAGTTCGCATGCAGTGTGCCAGTGCTGCCCTAGCCTGTGCCACATAGCAATTGCATTTTCCTGGGCGACGTGGTGCGACGGTGCAAAAACGATGCTTTGAATTACACCGAAAGGGAGGGGTTGTTCTATTTAGCTGCAGTGAGAGACCACAATCACAGATGCCTTCGTCGAGCTTTTTTTTTATGTGCAGCCAATGTCACATACGAGAAATGCAGATCTTTCCAATTCGATATACGATATGCGACATTGTCAATCGAACCGTGTCGATCAGTGACTAGCTTTTAATTAAATTTTTTGTTTTACCAACTCCTATCTGGTATCTGTGTTGGTTACTGGTGCACGAATAATTTATAAAAGTTTTTTTTTTCATTTCGAATCAAAATTCTAATGTCATAGTTCAATTTCCAGTCTGTAATATGTATTTTGTTACTCTAGAAACAATTCAAAACGTAATTAAAGGGGAATCAGATTATTTTTTACGTGTAACACGAGTTACGTGTTTAAAATATAAAGAAAATTTACTTATACTAATCTATAAGTTTAAATATATTTCTTACAAGAAACACACACACACACACAGAAACACACAGCCACACAAACACACACACACACACAGACACACACACACACACACACACACACACACACACACACACACACACAAACAGACACACACACACACACAAACAGACACACAAACACACGTACATACTCAAATCATTCTCACGGTCATACTTGATTCAGGGAAGGTCAAATGGTATATTTTTGTTAAAATCTTGAGATTGAATTTTTACATGATTACAATATTTATATATTACATCGTATAAGAAAGTAAAATGCTATTAATTGCAAATTACTTTATTTTTATAAATTAGTACTTTTAGAATTATGTATATAGCATATATCATATAGAAACTGCTGTATTGCTTAAATTACTTGAAGGAATACAATAGATTTGATGAATCAATTCTCAAATAACCTCGTAAACTATATCGTTGTGTAATACCCGTACCAAAATTCACGTCTATTACCTAGATACCCTATGATTTCCATAAATTTCAAATTCATAAACTAAACATCGCCTATAGACCCTGGCGTTGCTGCCAATTGTGCGAGTGTGTTATTTCTCGTGCGTATAGGATGGAAACCAAAGCAGAAACTGGCGAGTACAACGTCCAAACCGTCCTTTGTTAGTTTATCCGATTTCGGCTGAAAGTGCGACAATGATTACTGGCATTCACTAGTTTCCATCGCTGATCTCACCCTAGCAGGGTGCGAATGATTTGGGACACACACACACATCAAATAAGCGGTCTTAGTATTAGGGAATTGATTGATTTGTAAAATATACAGTAGCCTTCTCAAAGAAAACTCAATTCGAACATAGAACATAATACACTTTTAATTGGTGATCGCTAATTCGTAAAATCAACAATTTCGGACTGAAATAAAAAATAAATGGCCGGAAATCATCAGTGCGAGAGATTCACTTAATGCGCCATTGTACTAGTTGTACTGGGCGGATTGTTTAGGAATGGGTTAGTGTTGGGGCTTCGGGTCGTTGTTAATCCCGTGAGGGCGAATGAGAGCGCGTACGAACGAAGATAAAGCCGTACGGGTGCGTATAAAAACATCACATGCTGTGTGAGAATGGTGCCAAATTGATTTGCATCACTGATGCTCCGGCGCTGGTTTTGCTTGTCGGTTGGCGTGGCGTGGGGAAAATACCATGTGTCCTTTTCTCAGTCTGACTGTTTGTTAGTTTCTCTGACGGCCACAGTGGCATCAGCATTGCTCCGGCGGGATGGTCAGTCGACAGTTTTCGTGAGATAGACTCCAGAAAAGTACATATATATTTTATGCTTCATGGCTTAATATATAGTGGCAGTTTACATATATGTACTGCATTTCATTTCCTCAATAGGTTCTAGAACTGATATGGGCAAAAAAAAAATTCAAGTTTAGGGTGTCCTAGAAATTTTTCTTTTAGAATAGAGTGTTCGTTTAACAAGTCTGTAGTTTTGTTAAGCATTAGATTAACCACCCCAAAAGTTTACATAACGTTTCCTAATCAGGACACCCTTGTCCCAAATTCAGTCGCTGCAAGTGTACAATTCTCGTACCGTTGGAAATACTAACATAGTTGTGTGTATTTAAAATTTAAATACGCCGAGGTACGTTTGACGCATACGGCGACTTGTTCGCCGGCTCCGGCGCGGTACGACGCGTCGCAGCCGGTGTTTTCACAAGCTTCAATCGGGCTAATCTGAAATTAGTCTCTGCCAACTTTAAAAAGTGAAACACGTGCGAGATGGTTCACATTCATATACAATGGTGCTGGCTGCGAAGCGAAGCTCAGCTCAGCTCGGGCAAAGCACATTTCCACAAAATAACATGCTTTAGGTATATAATACGAAAGTCAAATGGGACCATCAGCCGGAATATGGCACAGTGTGTGAGTGGGATTTGTAAGTTTTTGTTTTAGTAATTTGTCCCTGGCACAGAATGAAATGAAATAAACATTTTTAATGTTATTTTCGTGAAAGTGTCACGGGAAATGCAATGAATCTTTTCGCTAAGATTAAAAGCCAGATATTAATCTTATTTACGTGAAACTGATGAATTACGAACACAGGAATAATGTAAATGCATTTAAAATGCCAATGATGATATTGTTTATGTATTATGTATATATATATAAATAAATAAATAAAGATATTTAGAATTTTTTGATTACTATATTTTGCTCCTCTATCACCTTCTTTAATATAGTCACTAATTTAAAAATAGCCGCAATGGCTAGCACTGAACTTTGTTTTACGTATTATATTTAATCATACTTACATATTACTTCGTATAAGAAATAAAAAATATAAAATTACCATCAAATAACATAATTGCGTGAATATACGATTGCCAGATTGTAAGTTTGCACATAACTGCTGCAACCATATAAAAGTCAGTGAATTTAATTTCGTACGAGTGCATATTTTGCGTATGTAACTTGCATTGCTCCATAACATTTTATGACAGGTTGAAGGGTATATTTTCACTCATATACATTAAAATTACTATATAACTGTAGCAACCAAACATAAAGTTAAAATCAAATAGTCAAAATAGTGTAACCATTGCCATAAAATAAAAACGACGGAAATATTTAAATTTGACTATATTAAAGGTTCTATTATCTATTTTTAATATACAGTTATTGCAATATTGCCGACATTTGTGTCTGTCTAGCTATTTGTAATAATACATTTCAAAAATATTTTTGATTACGTCCCTTTAGATATTTTCAATAGATTTTTAGTGGTACCCCAAGTATTTAAATTCCATTCGAATCAAATGTGGTAGAGTGAATACATTCGCAATACAATATACTTCTTTGTAATGGATGTTTTTCTATTAATTTTATTATTGGATGTTAAGGTGGCAGAGCATGGTAAATCGTGTAAGAAGATGATGCTTTGGTAAGGGTTCAGCGGCACCGATAGACGCAGATCTTGAGGGTGAGGGTGGGTTATGACGGGTACCGTAAATAGGAAAAAAAGAATTCGTGTGATTCAGAATTTCAGGGGTTGAAAGGAATGCACGCAGTGGCATCACCGAGTATAAAAGGATCAGGATTAAACTGACAGTTGCACCGGGATTTTAGGGATATTATCCGAATTGAAATCTACACTCATATACTTTCGCTTATTATAAAACGACAGAATTTAAATTTTATTTAAATAAGTTGACGCGCACCGTTGTGGCAACGAAACCTGGTCCACGTTCCATATTATTTAATTTTAATAAACGGAATTTCGTGACGGGAAACATTCATTTACATTTTGCAAAGCTACCTTGGTTGCTTGACTGACGGCTGCTATGTCGTGTATGTTTTTGTGTTCACTTTGTTGACAGACCTAAATATTTTATTACTTTTACTTGATTTCCATATAAATTACATCCTAAATATCACACGTCCATTCAAATCTGTTATTTTAATGGTTCATGTTAGCTACACATTATCTATATACAAAAATATATTAAATTATTTAAAAACTAACAGATTCGGCAAACATATGACTTTTTATTCGTTCTTTTTCGAATATTGACATATTTTCATTATTTATTTATCATGTAATTTCGAAAATATCAACATTCACCTCAAATATTTTCTACATTTGCTATATTTCAATTTTTTTTGACTTATATGCATATTCTTTATAATAGAATTGGTTCCAAAACATACTTAAGCATATTTATTTTAGAAAATTAAACAAACAGTTTTGGTAAAAAATTATTTGCCAAATAAATTTTTTTTTTGAATTAACGTTTAATTTTGTTAAAATAAAACAAATATTGACAGCGGCTTATTACTTCATAAATTTGAACAATTTTGTTGATAGAAATTAAGCTTAATATTTGCGAAAGCAAAATGATTAATAACCACCGATAAACTACCGTTGATTTAATAACGATTTTATTTGACAGTCCCATAAACAAATAAATAACACTAAATATTTCATTATGGGGTATTTGAATGTGTGTTAGTCACCAGAATCAATACCCTTAGGGACTTTTGTGCTGTTCAAGTCTTGGCAATTGATAAATCCAATAAGTTCCCCCAAAATAAGAGGCTTTGTCATTTCGGGTGCAGCGTATCATGTATTTCGGGTATTTGTAATCTAGTTCAGCTATTGTTACATCGACAATCTGGTTTCAAGCGGGCCTTCCAACTTCGACAAGTGTCAATTTATTTGTAATCAATTGGTATTATTTTTATCTAGTGTCGTACACTACAAGCCTCGCTCTATGAGTGTCCATATGCACTAATACGATAAAATGTATCTGATTCTACATAATGGATACTTTATTTCTGCATTACTTAATTGATTTGGTTTAGATAAAATCGAAAATACAATTTTATTTGTTATAAACGTGTCCAACATATCAACAACTAACAGAAAATGATAATTGGGTAATTTTAAGATATCTGTAAATAAAAGAAATAAATTTATCATTTATTTCAATTTTGATCAACGTTCTCACATTATTGAATAATACAATGTAATTTAACATGTTAATAATTTTATATTAAATAAATATATTCACCAAAAAATAAAAACATGATTTTGAATTTTAAAAAAATAATATATATTAGCGTAAAGTTAACTATATTATGAGATATGAAAAATATAAATAGAAAGATAACACAATTTTATTTGTTTTAAAAATTACTGATATAAGATCTAGATTAAAAGTTATACAGAGTTAATTCCATTTCACATTTATTTATTATGTTAAATATATTAATAAAATAAGAATAAATAGTGCTATGAGAATTATATTTCTTTGTACAGTAATTAATATAATAGTTAAGTTATTGAATGGACAGTAACGTCCGTATTATTAAAAATTATATATAAATTAAAATCCTTCCTATGTATTTGGCTTATATTGTTAAATAATTCAAAAAAATAAAATAAACCATATAAAAAACATTATTTATTTTGGCATTAATAAAGTGTTAAATAAAATTAATATTGCAAAATTATGATTCACTGAACATTATAGTATTAAACGTATTATAACCACGCACGATTAATCGTATCACAACCTCAGTGAGTTAATAATTTTAAAACTGCATATAAGTTCATAAAACATTTTATGACGACCATAAAGAATGATGTTTCTTGAATATCGTAATACTATATTGTATTTTACCATCACTAATATATCCTTTCAAAAACGAAATATCGAATTTAATACTTTTCTCCAACAGACAATTATTCCAACATTGACAAGTCGACTTTCTAACAATAGACTTTTTAGTTTCATGAAAAATCTTTATCTCAAACGCATACTTGGTACTATTTAATTGAGGCCCAATATATTTCACAATCCACTCTATCTCCGAGTCATAGATCCAGAGATAACACTTGAAAATCTCATTGAAAGCAAGCATTGCCCAAATATCATCTGCTTTTTGGACAACTTTGTGCAGCTCCTCGCCGTGAAAAATTTTATGTTCATGAAACTTTTCTAGGTGTCCTTGAATTTTATAGACAGCTCCAACCCATTTGCAATCAAATTCAATAAACGGACACCGATATTCGCGCATGGAACAATCAATTTCATGTCTTGCAACCACGTCTTTAGTATGGTGCATTTCACAACCATATTCGCAGAATTGGCACAAATAGCTCATTTCATTTTGAATTTTGGTTTCGCATATCGGGCATATGGAGTTTCGTCGTCCTTTGCAGGCATTGCAGATGTAGTGCTTTGAATTGCATAAGTATCGCGGAGAGTGGGCGAGGAACTGCGCACAAATATCACATTTATCTATCAATTCGTACACGCGATTGGAGTTATATGAGCAAGTTGGTTCGTGGTCGATAGATTCGTTCCATTTTAAGCGTTTGGTACAACCTCTTGCTTGGTTTCGGCACGGGAATATGGTGTATTTCGCAAGTGCTTCGTACGATGCGTTTCGTGGCTGTGTTTCGTTACTGCAAAGGCTACAAATACTGCTGCCATCAGCTTGAACTAGTACTGGAGCACTCGATAAATAATTGTTGCATTTTTTACACAATGCAAATACTGGGACTGGTACTAGATTTGGTGCACTCATTGTAAGCTTAAGTAGCTGAACCATTTGGTTAAACTTTAATTTCAATTACACTTATACACAATTATAATTCGATTAAATTCTATATGCATTACTCATGAGGTGTGCATGCGACCATAATAAACTATAAACTGATTGATAACAATTCGCAATGTTGATATTACAGTCGGAAAAAGTAGTGACTAATACGATATTTTTTATTAACAGGATAAATACATTTATTATTTCTTTATCTAATCTTATCTTTTCATGTGGGCTACGGTATTTCGCTTTTATCTGTATCCAAATATGTTTCAAGCAGCTGGTAAATAAGTAAAAATAAAGATTTTTTAATATTACCAACTTGTCTAGTAGATTCATTATTATAAATTATGAATTTAAAATTGCAGAGTTTTTTTTAACTTTACGAACAAAAATTAGCGAAAATAGTTTTTTTTAAGAGCATTAAAGCGGCACAATTAAATATGTATACTGAAAGTGTCGCAGTTTTTAATTTTTGCTTTGCAGAACGCGAAGTTAGTCTTGTTGGTCTAGTCCTAATGACATTACAGTGTTCCGCATTGTTCAAGTATAATTCGGTTCGGTAATATGAAAGCAGCCTGTGACAAGGTCCTTTGCCTCTTGTTAGCACATAGTTTGTGTTGTTATAATGGCTTCAATTCTCATTATTATTTAGCCTATGTAACACAGGCGCACCGTTTTCATGCTTAAATGGAAATCATTATTCCGGCATTATAATTGTCAACAAAATTCAAGAGATCACTGCGAATAGATGCTAGATCAATTGTGATCATTATAATATATATATTGACAAAGGTACTCAATATATCTTTTTAAGAACACAAAATTCAATATTAAACACCAAAAAGAGCTTTAGCATTCAGTTGTGTTATTCGTATAATTTTACTATGATGGGAACTGCGAGAATTGGCCTCCGCTAGTGTTTATTTATTATATAATTTAATGATAAAATTTTAAATCAAGCGAGATAAAATATATATTGACGTTATGCCTTGATTGCAAAACAAAAAATAAAACACATCAAAAAACCAATTATTAACCCTATGTTGCGTTTCAATTAAATAAATCAACAAAAAATTAAAACTGTCATAGATAAAAGTGATTTAATTTTACAGCCGTAACTCTAAATCGCCAAAACCATAACAAAGCGTGGTTAGTTAAAATGAATGAAACACATTTGTAATTATATCACTGATTCCTGCGCAGGGCAGTAGAATTACAATTAAATGGTAACTACTGCAAGCCAGGCAACCGGTGTTGTTTTCGTTAAAATTAAACGGTGATTTAAAGTTAACTCACGTTTTAAGAGTGATTAAAGCACCACAGAGGTTGGAATAATATGTAAACCACTTTTGGTGTACCGAATTCATTCGAAAAATGTTGTTTTAGTTCGTTGTATAAAACGCAACCAGCATCAAAGTGATTAAAACATTTTGGGTACGCAACCAGCCTCAACAGAAACTAGAATTTCAGTAAGATTTTTTTTTTCGTTACTACTATTACAGTTAGATGAGTTTAAATGTCAAAAATATAAATATCTATACGCTCAAATACTGATAAGCCGGTATAGGGGGACTAAATTCCGCGGCCTAGTAATAATTTAGGCATTTCTTTTTATATGTGTATTGATGGCACAATAAAATATTTTATCGGTTTCAAAGCTATATCCGTCCCGACGAAACTGTTATTTAAGTCTACCCCCTCGGGGACCTTTCAAAATCTTTCAAAAAACGGCAAAAAACTTTCTTTGCCGATCGGACCGAACAAAATTAAATCTTACAGCACAATATGGAGACAAACATTTGTCTGTTGATTTAGGACACAATTTTTCTTAGCTTTCAAAGCGATTCTTACGGTTTGCTTTTAAGTATTAAATGAAAGTAAATACGTGAAAATAAATATTAATATAAGTACTTTTCATTGGTATTAAGTTATTAAAAAGAAATATATTATTTATCGAATTTCTTTCGTTTATTCAACGTTACTGTTGTATTTCAAAATATGATCTGATAATAATTGTAAAATTACGCATCTAATAAAGGACTATTGTTAAATTATTTCGTGTATTTATATCACAAAGTCAAAAATTGAAAAAAATCCATTTCGTGGTACAATAAAAAAATTTCCGTAAATAACAAAAGCTAATGATGTCATTTTATAAATCGTTTAATTTCCTTTTGGAGAAAATAAAGCCAACAAACGCAACATGAAATTGTGTGATGTCAGATTGTATCGTCACCATAGCAATTATGATTATTTCTCGTCATTTTCACATGTTTCGCTTTAATGTGATATAACGTTCTCGTACTCGGAAGTCAACGGCGCTCAAATCGTTTCCTTTGAATGAAGACGTACTGTATAGTTAGTACTACAATGGCCACAGCGCGGCAATATCGCTGCTGAATTCTAAACATCAGTTTTAACGATATCGAAATGCATCCGCGTAAAAATTCTATTGCGCAATAGAGATAGATAGGAAATCAACCTATCGTTCTAATAATTTTTTTTTTTAAAATGCCCAATAAAAAAGATTGTAAAAACAATAAAAACTATTAAGGCATTTAATTTTTGAGAAATATATTATAGATTTAAGTTTATTTAAACGTAAGAGTCATTAATGTAAGCCATCATTAATAAATGTAATAATCGTGAATTTAAGATACAGTTTTAAATTTAATAATGCGTTTGCTCGATATCAAACATAAAAGTTAAAAATTGTGGAAAAAATGGTTGTAAAAGGCGACTATTTTACGGAAATTGTACAGAACCAACGGAAACGAGAAGCAGCGTCAACAACTAACTGGACATGATCTTGTTATATTTGTCACTATTATTTTTCGATCAACCTATATTTCTAGATATGTTCACGGAATTGATATTTTCCAATCATAATGAAAATCTTATCATATGTTTTGATTTCTTGACATTTGGGGTGATTCTATTTAACTCTGTCAATCAAATAAAACAAATAGCAAAAATCCTATTTAATATAATTTAATTTTGTGTGTGAATTGGTGGCAACAGTTACAAAATAGTTGCCAATAACCATTTATTTCGTGCGATACGATAAGTGACAGGGAATTTTCCGTCGTTTTAAAAGTATCAATTATTAAAATAAATGTTCAGCAAAGTAACAGAATAGAAGTAAATGTGCATTTTATCGCATAGCAATTCGTGTTTCTTCCGTACACAATTCAATGCGCTTGACATTGACACAAAGGCACCAAGGAGGCTACATTTTGATCAATACGGAAAGCAAAATCAAGCAGAAATAATGAGCGTTTATTTGCTTTGAAATGGTAACAACGAACGGTGCAATTTGCGATGAACTTCAAACAACCACGGCCAAGGAAGATGCCATTATGTGACCACACAAAAACTGCTTTCGCTACCTGGGCTCCACGAAAATAAACTGATTTTTATTCTTTGCACGACGTTATTTGCCGGCATCGACGTTTTTCACAGTTGTGGACAATCGCCTTAGCTCTCGCGTCCTATAACCGATAAGTTTGGCCCTATTTTATTTCCTGGGGCCTCTACTATAAGAAACCAGACCATTTTCTTCTCAAATTAAAAGAATCCAATAAATTTTTCAAAAAACAATGTTAATAATTACAATTAAAGTAGAAAATATAGTATAAAATTCTTTAAAATCACGAGGATAATATGCATATTTATATTATAAATGTTAGGGCAGAATTTCATAAAAATTAATAAAATATGGTAGCTACATATCATTAAAAAAGTTATAAAACACATTATTAAAACTTTAATACAAGCTATAACGATAATAATATTTTATATGATCTGTATAATAAATTATTTAATGTGAAAGCAGTAATATATAATAATCTATATATAAGATATATAATACAACGCTTAGACATATACAACTCATGTTTGTTAGAAGACATAATTTCAATAATTATGTTATTTTGATAGTTTACGTTTTAAGAAATCAGATAATCAATTACAGTTGAATATATAGAATTTTATTACATCTAAAGCAGCAAATAGCAAAAAAAAAAAAAATTGGAATAATTTTGCGTATTTACTCGATCTTGTCTTGAAAAACGATAAAAAAAAATTTTATGACGCAATATATCAAAAGTTAATACTGCTATGACACAAATTCAAGTTTAAAGGATTTAGAGGTATAGTCAACAGGAAGGACAAGATGATATAGACAATATTATTCGTTGAGTTATAAGGGTTGAGTGCTTGCTTTGGTTATGATTAATGTGTTTCGGAAATTTAAACCTCGAACGGATATTTGAGTTTTCAATAATTCTCTCTCGAACATAAGAGAAGAGAAGGCGTTTTATCGAAACCCACGAAGAACTTCATACTTTATTAATGTATAAACAAATGTCTATACTTTTATGAAAAATAACATTTATGTAAAATAATACTAAATTAACAATGCTTTATGAAAATGTAACTAGATGATTTTGAAATAAATGTAAACTAATCTGAGAGGCTTTCATGGTTCATTATTTTTTTACGAATGTCTGCAGTAGAATAAAAGATCTATTCATGCCATATGTGTCAAGATCAAGCGCCAATGTAATTGTGTATCAGGTGCAAAATGTCAAAGAATATCAAAAGTGTGTCCATCTTACGGAACGAAGCATTGTGCACGTTCGACCAGCCGTACAGAAAGATAACGCACGTAAAGGAAGAAAAAAAAAATGAATGGAAATGATTGAGAAAGAGAAACAGATCGACACAGAGTGACAGAGTCGCAGATAAAATCTTAACAAGAGCCGTGCTTCTTAAAATAATCCACTTTGTTCAGACGTACAAAGTAATGGCTTCCGGAAGCTAACAAGGCTCTTCTTGATGATTGTATTTTCTTTTTGACCTATTTCATTAATATAAAGCTCTTACTCTACGTTAATACGATCCACTCTTATACAAATGATAGAAACTGTTTCTTACAATGAATGCTCATCATTACGAGTAAAACTTCATTTTTAGTGCATCATACAAGTATTAATTGAAATACAGATATCACTATAAGTTAATAATTAAAACTGTATAGAAATAAAGCAACAAAATAAACAATGCCATATCATAAACACAACCAAAATAATATACAGGATATATAATATTTCATAAACAAAGTAATGCTAAAATATCAGTCAAAATAACAAAAAAATAAATGTCTGTATGATGAACCGGATTAAATATCATAGGTAGTATATACAAAAAAATCATTAAATGAAATGGCCTCAAAATAGTACCTATTGATGTTTCATCAAAGCTTACACACAAATACACACACACACACACAGACACACACACACACATCCACACACACACACACACGCACACTTAGAATTGTAGTCATGAATTTTAGGATTATAAACAAATGTATGGATTCACTTGCGCCTAATTATAGCTTTAATATTGGTTGTATGAAAATATAAATCTAAAATAAATTGCAAGAGTAAACTAGTACAAAGAAGTTAAGATGATTTGTTTATCATAGTATATAAGTTCTAATTATTACTAAGCTTCCTATATTATACTAATTAGACGAGGAAATATGCAAGGACATCACAGAAAATATTTATAGCCATGGGTATCAGAATAACAAATTCATTTACATATATTTATCTCCTACTAAAATAGCGGACACGTGCAAAATGCACACAGAGACAAAGTATAGTTCCACATTTATCAAATTCTCAAAAACGAATTAAAAACCAACGCTGTGCGGGATCAGGTATAAAATGCACGCAAATATATAAATCTATCTTGTTCTACGGGGTTGCAGGATAGTGGAGAGTAGAGGGTGGTTCAATGTTTGTGACATTTACGTTGTCTATCTATCTATCTATCTATCTATATGTATATAGGCATGAAAAGGGTGGTGTGGGCAGGAAGGGACAAAGGGAATCCACCACGAACGAGACGTGACAACAATGGGTTCATTTTGATTTATACAGGTTTGAATTCAGCGACGTATTAATCATTTCACTATTGGCTACGATGCTTCACTCGTTGCCCGGGATGGAATTGACATCAATGTGAAAAGCTGAACTTACCGAATTGCACCATTTTAATCGCTTACTCTCTCTAGTTATACTCATGCGTACTACGTTTTAATTTGCCAGAACAAATACAATTTTAAAAATCAAACTCAAAATAACTGGTTCAATTGTTGTGGTACTTTCCACTTAACCGATATAAAATAGTTATTAATTTGGTGGTAACTGAAATTATCGTCAAGTTCATTAACCTGCTCACATGCACGGCTTTAATAAACTTGCACTATGTATCACCACGCGTACATTAAAGATGATACATCGATACAACATGCCTGATACGTGTACCACGTTCCATATATATCTTTGTAACTTTTCCGCAAGCGGCAAAAATAGGGTAACCGAACTCCAAAGTTTTCAGATCTGGTCGTTTATTGCTGCGTTGACTTATCATCAGCATCATATTCCGCGAAAAAAAAAGTTTTGTAGATTTTAGTATACCGGATATTATTACTCGGGGGATACATTTTTATTTTCTTTTCTGCTCTTCTGAGTATTTAGTAGGCAAAATATTTTATTTTCAAAAATAAAAATTTGTCTTGTTTACATTTTCAAAGTAAAAATTAATATATTTCGCGAGCGAACAAAATAGTTAAAAATGCTATTTGATTAAAATTAAGCCATCGTTGCTTAATATGAATCAATAACACCATTGATTTTCGCGTTTTCTTATGGAAATGTACAGCAATTATTATTTAAATGTAACCAAAAATGTAATATATATTAATTTGAAAATTACGCGGCTCAACGGATTTGACCTGTCTATTTTTTTTTTTAAAAGCGTAAACTCTACCAACTGAGCTTTTATGTCCTGATTATGAAACTGGTATTATATTAATTTTTCATAGTCGCTAATTAACTAATTAAATTACGACTTGGCTAAATTTCAAGGTAGAGTTTTGAAACATTGTTGTTATTAATATATAATATATAGTGCATTTGAGTTTTTCCCATCGTATCAAGAAATGAAAAAGTGTAAGAATGAGAATGCGTTAGGAACACGGGTCTAATCAATAGCTGCGTGAGGAACGAGTCTTTATTTTCTCTCCCTCCATCCAAACTGGTCCTATACACTCCACTCTCCTGGCCTGCTGCTGCCCTTCCAGACTTGGTCCTGCTGTTCTTGCTGCCGATCACACAAAGACACGACAACTTAACGAGCATTATCAGAAAAGCGCATTCCTTGTTCGCAGCACTCGACATAGAAGTGGAGAATAAAGTTTTAGCCAGAAATAAGTCTTTTGTTTCAAATGAATCCTTTTTTTCATCGCAGCCAGCCACGGGCATTTCCTTAGAATAAGTTTTTCTTGTACGTTGCTTCACGTAATGAACAAATATTTTCACACTTTCGTCGCGTTCACTCTCGGCCATATTCAACGGGAGCAAAAAGCCAACGTAAAAATTCTAGAATGATTACTTCGTACAACAATTGCTCGCAAATAAAATAGAAAGAATGCTCTATTCTCTTTAAATATGTACTTGAATATGCGAAAGATTCTAATACATTTTCATGAAAAGGTTCTATATAAAGATATGTAGCCTTATTTATTATCAACTTGCGCAGATTATTCATAGACTTAATGGGATGTACATAATTAATAAATAGCTGAATAATGTATAATTACTCTAAACGTAGCTTTGCGCACAGTGTCAACATTTCAAAGAATGTAATCGGCTTCGCTAGCTGGTTAGGTTTTTATGGCGTAAGGAGAGGGACTCGGAGTGCTGTGAAACTGTCAGAGCGTTACTTGGTGTTGGTGATATGGTGCGACCATGAAGGAAGTTTAGTTTCTTGAATTTCCTTTACCCAGAATCCATTGCCGGCCGGTGACAGGTCAATTTCCCAACAGACATTGCAGTCAGTACTTACGTTCACGCTTCTGAATACTGAATATACATACATATTTTTTTTATTAACTTTTGAAGTTTTTTATATAACCACTTGGATTTATGAAATTAGAAAATATGTTGAATACAATTCTGTACTGAATTTAAAATTAAACGAATAAATACAAATATTAAAACTAAAAAATATAATTATTCATTTTTTATCATTCCATAAATAATTTAAACAATTTTGATATTTTCAATTACAATTAAATTTCTTAAAGTTATTTTGTGAAATAATTTTAATAAAATATCTAAATGTTCATTGGAATATTTTACATTTATACAAAATAGAAATATAGCAACGTTCGTTTATCTTATTTATATAACGTGTTTAAGTTTAAAAGGAACCATGATTTCTTAGTATATATTTGCAAACTGAGCCCGTATGCGAACATGGCGAAAATGAGAAATAAATAAAAATATGTTTACCGTATTTTACCTGAATACGAATTCATGATATTTCTATATAAAAACGTGAAACTAACAAAGAAGCTGTATATATTTGAGCCTAGCTAGATCACGTCGCCAAAAAAAAACTTTTTGTATCACGAACTTGCATTCAAAGTGAATCTGAATTGAGATTGAATATTTTGATTGAAATTGAAAAACTTTTATGAAAACGACTCGCGGTAAATGCATTTCTCAAGGGGGCCATACGTAACAAAAAATATAAATTAAAAATACCTGCAAAATATTCATTGATATATAGAATTAATTTCAAACTTATATTACGTGTCTCTTAAATAAATTAGAAATGCTTAGTAAATAAATTTCAAATATAAAAGACGCTATTGATGCAAATTTGATTAGATTTATGGAATTTCAAAAAAGTTCCTCATAATAATAAATAATTTCATTTGGACAAGACAATCGCATCAAACTTTTTCAAACTCTAATTGTCCACTTAGAATCTTAAGCACTAAATTAGCGGAGAGGACTGTGCAAATGAACCAGATATTAAAATATTAAAAAAAAAAAGAAAAACGAAAGTCTAATTGGATTCTTACGCTTAATTCACTTTCTGTGTTCAGAGTTATTTACTTCTGAAATTTAAAATGCTTTCATAGACAATAAATTGGTCGTCTTCTGGAGATATTTGCATTTGCATTTTCTGGTTGCAACGATTCTGAAATTTTACGCATTTTAATTGCAAATAGTTTAATTACTGCAGACTATCAAGAAATGGTTCATTATTTAATTAATTTTGACTAAAACATATACTTTAATAAGATTCATTTCATATAAAATTAATAAAAGCTCCATCTTTCTCTTATACTACTATATATATTAAAACTTTAATGATTGTGTATGGTTTGTATAGTGAATTATATAATGCGAAAGTTATAATATATGGATAATAATCTACTTTTCTCTGTGACACATATTTAACTTATTAAATGATTAAATTCATAAGGCCTGTATCAACAGAGCGCCTATTAATAAATAAAGGTCGATTTTACTGGTTGGAGTTTGAGTTGAGCAAATTCATAGGAAATTAACGTAGAAAGTATGCATGAAGTATTCGTATTTGGGTTTTTGTGTGCGACTACAGCGCCAATATTGAATGCTCAAGTAATTAATTAAATCGCGTTCCGGAACGCGAACTCACTCATTTGCCGTTTCCTTACTAGGGAAAGTAGATACCCGGAGCTCAAGCTGCCCAAGTACAATAAAACTTTGAATGAGCGGTTATGTATTATATACGGACTAACCACGAGACTTGGACAAACCAACCCTCTGCACCTCATACTTGCATTCTCGCTTGAGTACTTTGCAAATCGCCGGCTATTTATTGCGTTTCTGCACGAGAATCTCAAGTTTTCTTTCGCTATACTTTACTGTTTTTGTCAATCTTTTCATAGTTTTATAGTGAATTTCAGTTAAAACGAAAAAATGTCATGATTCAATAGAAAACTAAAAGTAATTAATATCAAATAATTTTTTGAAATTTATTTCATGAAATTGAATATATTTCGATAAAATTATTTATTTATTGCAATTTGCACAATAAGATGTGCAAAAAATAGGCTTATAAAGATATAAATTTGAAAGTTGATTCATTAGAAAATATGAATACAAAATAATTTATTTAAATAATAAGTCTCTAGATGTTTGAAATGAAAAATAATAGATGAAGAAAACAATAGTAATATTAGTGTGTTTTCGAATATCTCATGCGAATAATAAAAGCATCACCTTTTCCCCTAAAGTAGCCAGAAGTGTGCAAAACTGACAGGATGCAAGTGTCAGCCATGGCACATGGGGATATGATGATGTCTAGCGAACTAGGCAACAAAGATATGAAATATCGGACAGAGACGTGTGATTTTCATAGAACAGAAAACAATAGACCTCTTTGTCCGTATTTAGATCATGTCGGAAGTATAGTGTACATTTATGTTACGTGATGAACAACCCTTTTCTGTACACACTTTAAAGATATTTGGAGCATTTATGTAACATATCACTAAAGAAGTTACAAAATGTACTACTAAAATATCCCTATCATGTATATAGTTCAAACGTTCAAAACTTTACTGTCTTTAAAATTAATGCAAAATAAACAAATTATTGTTAAATGTCGTTTTTATATTTATTGATTTCGTTATATAATTTATTTTCTTATTATATTTAAGAAACATTTTTTTAATAAAGATTATATTTCGGAAATAATAAAAGCATTTCTGACTAATTTTAAGAAATGTTTCCCGCAAAATATATTGAACCATGGAGACCATAGTATCATGTAGCAATCGTATAGTATTATGATGGATGAATTTAATGTGTAAACACGATGGTTTCGAACAAAGGCGTCCGTCAAGTGCTTGAGACAAGCCGGACCAGACAAAAGTGTTCGTTTGGTTGCACCTTGAGCGGCATCAAAACACAAGTAGAGACCAGTTTAATATTGTATGCCAAGGATGGCCAGGATACTCGGTACAATGTTATCTATTTGAATTCTGGTTGTCAAGTTACAACAAGTACCGCCGACTGTCAGGAAGTTGAAGCGATTCCAAGTATGCGAGTGTCGGTGTTACAGGGCAGACGATGGGGTACTTCATGTCTACAGTTACCGAACGAGTTCACTTGCTCTCAAAAGCTCAGTCGAATGGAGACGAAATTCACACCTTACCATTACTCGGGCAATTCTCGTCCAAACACTACAAATCATTTCTATTGCCAGATTATAGAATTTCCAGACGCAAAGATAATAACAACTTGTTTGGTTGCAGGAGTGCATAATGGATTTTATCATCATCGATGATTAATTTTAGTCATTTAGTTTTTTGTTATTTGTGAATAAAATTATTTATAAAAGTAAATGTAGGAATTTGAGATATTTTAAACAGTAGATTTATGAATAGTTAAAATTAGAAAATTCTTTGTGTGTTGGCATTTAAAACACAATAAATTAAGAGGTTAAAAATGGGCTGGTAAATGCAAATTGTTACGCAGAGATATTTGTTTTTCCTCTTTAAATTATTTTACCCGCCGCGTGACTATACCATTCTACCCGAACATCATCTGAATTACAAATTTAATTAAAGTCTGTAACTGCATATCATATCGTTTCTCTATTGTTTCTTTGTGTAACTGCCTACTCTAGTGTCGTTTTGTCAAAACAGACTCCTCCGTAATATTCTTGACAACCAAACACAACACATGTTCATGCTATTCCGAATACAATTTCGTTGGGTCTTAACGGTCTCGAAAACAATATAAAGTTATATAAAAGCTTGATTAAAATTTAAGAGTCACTAATACTCCAATCTATTCACTATAAAACAATTTACAGAATTATTACATGCGCAAGGTTACCAGACACCAAAAACTTATGAATTTAACATGACTTTAAAATTCGAGGGTCAAAAGGTATATTTTCGTTAAAATCTCGCAATCGAATTCTACCTTTTAACCCTCCCTCAATCGATTCTAAATATTTTTGGAATGACGTCTGTATGTGTATGTATGTGTGTATGTATGTGCGCACGCACGTGTGTGTGTGTGTGTGTGTGTGTGTGTGTAAACGTGCGTGGTTAAAGGTAAAATTATGAAACTGTAGACTTAAGATTTGTAATGCTATATAAAAATATACTATTTTTGAAAAAAAATCTTGCTGGTAGTGCAAGTTTACTCTGATCATTTTTTGGGGATTCTGCAATAACTTAAAAACTTAGCCTTTAAAAAGATATAAATCAGAAAATATAAAAATATGAAAGTTTAGTGCAAGCCATTGCGGATATTTATATTTATTATGTTTTATATATTATGTCAATTTGTTCTAACACAATCTTAAAATAGCCTATGTCCAACATATAATATATAGTGTATGTGTCATATGTCATCGTGAAATGGCCGAGTCGACTAGGTCTATGTGATTAATGTTATTTAAGATTTATGACGGCAATAGTCGATCAACGCGCAGTATACCTATGCTATGCAATTCACTGGGCAGCCCTAGTATCCTTGTTCGAGAGACAATGTGATCGATAACGTATTACAACGGAAAATATAGTGAATTTGATGTACCGTGTGTGTGTGTGTGGGAACGTCGGCCCTGATGCCATAGTGGTGCTTGTTCATCTTAAATATATCTGAATTATGTACAATAGTTTTTAATGACAGTCAGTTGGGGAAAGTGGAAAAATCTCGAGAACGAATAAGGTATCTTAAAATAGCTGTTGGATTGTTAAGACACGCTCGTTGGGACATGATAAAATTACGAAATGCTCCATATTTCACAATGTAGCCAGTGCAGGCAGACGTTGCGGAAACTTTAGAAGCGCACGGTGAACGGAGAAAAGTTATGGATCATTTCAGCCAGTGCTTTTGTTTTGTGTACACTGTGTATGGTCTCAAGCATATTTTGATAAAATATGGTGATAGTGGTGTGGCCTATCATACGTATAAATTCTTATTAAACCAACTTGCAGCCATCTGGCTTGTCGTTTCTGCCCAAGGTGTCACCGGTGTCTCATGTGAACAGTATATTTATTTTTATTTTATCTTCTAAAGTAACACCACATTGTACCATGTATGAACATTCTTTGTCATGTCCAGCTCCCATTTTACATATTTCATCCATTTAATGCAGAAAGAAACATAAATACGCAATTAATTTTAGATTTTTTAAATGATGTTAGGGGAATCAGAAATATTTTATTTTTCCGTGTTCCCATTTACTAATGATTTCTAAATATTCCATTTAACCAATTTCGAAATTCATACCACTTAAACTCTCTCTCTCTCTCTCACACACACACACACACACACACACACACACACACATTCATACATACATACATACACGCGCATTATTAGCAAACTGAATTATTTTGAATGAAATATTATCTAAGTAAGTATGTTTAATGAATGCTACTAAATCCGGTACTGGTTTAAAAGTTGACAACGATGATGAAAGTGTAACGTTGGTAAATGTTAATTATTGATTACATAACGTGTAATTAATATCTGTGAAGTTGAGTTAAAAATTAGCAAATAAAATGATGTTAACAAGAATTTGTACATCAAAGCGCATTAAGAAAACTTTCTTAAGGAGCGTAATATTTAAGAATTTTTTTTTTTTTAAAGAATTTACACTCTTTGATCTCCAGGCGCAACCACATTTGAGAATTCTGTCCTACTTTGTAATAATTTAGTCACATGAAATTTTCAAGAAGATCCTCGCGCGATACGTACTCTTCTGAAAATTTCCAACTTTTGCATTTTAATGTACCATTAAATTTCATGTTTAACTTTACGCTGTTTGTATTTTGTGCAACGAACGTTTAAAAAAGATAAATTCTTATTTGCGGTTTCATATCTCAGCGAGCAGAGCGTACTTGCATTCTTTATTGCCACAATTTCGTTCTTTTCTAAGGCAACACAACACCAAAGCGACATACAACCTCCTTTCTATGTATATATGCATAATCACAACACAAAATAAATCTCACTGCAATTTGAAAGTGCAACCACTATAATAATACTAGTGTTTTACATTAATCAACCAAACTTAGTCCGCTATTTATACTTTTAGTTCTTTGTCCTGTTAATTTATTTATTTCATTGTCTCTTATAAAAGCCACGAATCAAGATTTTGTTTTGGTGAACATAGTACTTATTTTATCATTATATCATTACATCTCTAAGCAATAAGAATTAAAAATAAACTTTAGCATCGTCATTTTTTCAATATTGCTGCAATAAATATGTGTGACAAAGCCCAGTCAAAACTTTTCAGTGCTATAAGTTTTCCTGCAGACAACAGAACAACATACCCGCCTACAGTCCTTAGTCATCATTAAATATCTCGTGTAATAACTTGAACCTCTATTACCGCACAATGCACACTCTCGGTTAATGTCTCGGTTAATATTAATCGTGTTTGTAACCGGACACGATGCTTTCACGATAGAAACGAATTGTGCTACGCCGCGGTGGAAATTAGAACTAGACTAGTTGCTACCGAGTTCTTAATACAGTTATGAAACATAAACAATTCAACCAAGTTTATATGGGATGAAATAAAGCAAACTTTAGTTCATTTCCTTATTTTTGATATTCATATCTCAACCATTAACTAATTAATAACCAATTCTGGAACTTTAAGTAATTGAAAAAACTTTATAAGGCACATTTAATAAAAAAATATGGAATACGTATAAGATATTAAAAAAAAAGCTTTCTGGGTTGGGAGTAAAATAATGGTTTATAAACTAGAGAACGAATTGCACATACGGCAGATATATCTACTGACTGTTTTGGCTGTGCTTATTGTTTGATTTATGCCACGTTACATTGTTTAGTGTTGTGGTCTGGCGACTGGTGCGCCACCATCAGATGCTGGCGGTTGCAAAAGTAATGACATTGATGCCAACACACACTGCTGTTGTCTGTGGTTACCACAGAGAGTTATGGTTTTATGTGGTGTCAACCACTCTTTTCTTCCATGCAGAATTTAAATTTGTACTGCGGAATTCACATATTGTGTGGTTTAATCTAACCATACTCTATTTTTAGTTATTTTTCCTCCGGTATAATACATGATGAAATTGTTTTTTACGAGCTTATATTTTATTTTTGATGTAATTCCTATTAGCCTCAACATTTGAATTAACACACTATTCCACTACATTTCCAAAAAAAAAAAAATCATAGATTTATTCATATATAACTTAGAAATGTAATAAATAAAATATAAGGCGCAAATAATTATCGCATAAATAAATATAAATTTTCATGAAACATACATTTTCACTAACAGTTAGCGCGTAAATTCCACGCGTAATCTTAGCACTCTCACTCTCTCACTGATATGAGAATGCATAAGCATAACGAAATAGTTTTCTTAGGCGTATATTACACACTTAATTATATGTATAAACATAAACCATAGTCAGCACACTCGGATGATGTTAGTAACAAAATTTGCAAACTCGTCGTTATGGGATACAGTAAGTAAAGTACGTTTATGCATAATAATAGAATCGGGTGAAGATAATCTATATAATATAATCCAAACATCATCCACATCGTTCACACATCCCAAATCGGATCCCAGATGGCAACAACAAGAACAAGGTATACATACAAAGGTACACGTGATTCTGTTGATATGGACTAACTAACTAGCTAACTAAAACATCAATATACATCTACATATATGTTATTGGGGTTGCGAATTTGCAATACATACATACGCATATATCCATACATAAATATTACAATAACAGTAACTGTGATGTGTGTACGGTTGCTCGTAAACAATGGATATGGATGGAATAGGTCTATACTAGCATTTGTGTTTGGGAGTTAGCTTTACGCATCATACCAATGACATATATTTTAAGTTTAATTCTAAACGCGTAATATTGCTTATACTGAAAATTAGTTCTGTTCTAATTCTAATTTTGAATTTAAAAAATATTCTTCATATTTATCTTAATATCGCAAATTTACGATAAACCAACGCGCATAAACAATTTCGATAGCATTTACACGCCCACAAGTAGAAAAAGAGCAAATAAAATAAAATTATTGCGTAATTCAACGAGTGAGTGTAAGCGAAACACACGCCAATAAAATCAAACGCGTTGAATATTCACACATAAACTGAATAAAATTTTCACAAAAAGAATCGCACCACCATTTATCGAATCATATCAAATCGATATATTTTATCGTCGGTCTGTGTGGACCCCCGAAATGCCTGTATTTTCGCCCTATAATCTAATAATTTCACACCGTCAACTTTAAATAAAATTGCCTTTGTGCGTTAGACAGAGCTGCTCTCTGTAGCGGCTAAATACGGGAAAATCGCCACATCAAAATGAATTAATGTTTTCAATTGTCATTTTTTGTAGTATAGGTTTTTTTATGTGATAAAACAGAATTTCAAATTTACAAAATTTAGAAATAAATGAAATATGTATTAATAGACTCATATACAATAGTTAAAATGGTTTCTTTTATATTATTTCTTATTATTATATATTATTTTGTCCAAGATAGTTATAACAGTGGTAAAGGGTAGTTTTTTAATATGGTTTATAGGTAGTGCAGCTTTAAATCAGTAACCACAAAGGGCACTGGTAAAAGCGATAAAATGTAAATTCAATGTACAAGTAAAAACAGTAAAACCATCAAAGGACTTTCAAACACTCGTATATTCTTACATATACACTCTGTAATAAAAACCAAGATGACAATGACTGCGTGATCAAGATGAAACTCATGTAATATTAATGCGTTATTTTGTTTGACGTGTTTCTAAAGGTGTGTTGTAATCACAGTTCAGTACCAGTACTCGGACCGGCAACTGTCTGTTCATTTGTTTGTACTCGCTTTGGTACACCGACGAACGGACAGACTGAAAAATAATTCAGTGTACCATTGATGCAACGGTTACTATTCGCTGATGATAAAACATGCAACGGCGACAATTCTGTAAAACGATTTTTGCCATTAAAATATACATAAGTTAGCATTTGTCTAAAGTAATCCGTAATAATAAAAATTTATATTCGTGTAAATTAAACAAAGTATCTGAGTAGACATTTATTGTAATCTGATTATTTAGGAGCAATATATTCCATAACGAGTAGGAAAATTATTTTATTCCTGGTTACGATTTTTCTTAAAGAGAATTTAAACATTTCTCGATGTTAAACATTACAAACATAGAATAAATATTAGCATGAGAATATGAGATAAACATAAATCCTGTTGAAATTCAGAATGGATATATAAGTCATGGGATCTTGTTTCAGGGATTCGGCTTTCAAAAGCAACATTATGAATATTATCTGTTGCAACAGCTTGACTGTGGTTGTAAATCTGTTTGTAATAAGCCTATAAAAAATCGTGGAAAAAACTAGGGCATTGGGATCTCATAAAAATACACTTTCTTCGTAGTTTACTCAAATGCTTATACACCTCGCTCGAACACCAACGAAATACGGTAAGACATAAATCATATATCTGGAATATCTTATACGCGATATACCTATGTTCGCTTCGACTTTATATTTTCCGTAAAATACCTGTCAGTTTCACTGTGAGGTGGTGAAGAAAGCGAAAGGATGGAATCAATAGAGAATTGACAGAAAATAAACGGAAAAAACAACATCATATTTCACAGAATCAAATAACCATATATGTGGATTATATACTTTTCCAAAGTCAGAATGGAAGTTATGTTTAAGTTTAAAATAAGTTTCATAACGAAATAAACACATTTTTCTAAAAAATATAAGTTTCTTAATTTTCGTATGAAAATTAGTCAATAATATTTCAAGAATTTTCAAAAAAAGGTGCGATGTTATAGACATCGAATATTTTGCAATTTACCATATAAATGGGGCACATTTCACAAAATACGAAATACATTTTATTTTTATTTCACTATTTTGTCATGTGCTGAATACTTCAGTAAGAAAGTACAGGCGGGACAATATTGAAACAAAATTCCAATAAGAAGAGATATGTTGCAAAATATATATGTAATATATCTGAGATTCAAAATAAAAGCGCATACGAATCCCTACTGCAATATAGTTTCGATCGTCTTATGGGACTGTAACGCGAGCGAATGGAATAATCGATGAGGGTATACCAGCTCAACGTCAAGCATATAGTTAGTCTTAATAGAATCAAATGTGATAGAAAGTAAATATATTTTAAATAATATACAATGTAGTAGAAATGTAAAATTTTAATAAAAATATTTGTAATTAGAAGAAACTTTCCATTAGTGGAAACTTTCCAAATAATTCTCGGAAACTTTCCGATAATTTATAAATATGGTGTTTTATTTCGTTTATCATTCATTACGTGTGTGAATACGCTATTTTTATAAATAATCTATAGTATATCAATAAATATACCATAACTTTAAAAGAAAAGTAAATCTTTAAACAATTACTTACACGCGTTGTGTAAAATCGTATATAACAGCATATAAAGTATGCAAATCATGAAAAATATAAGTAAAGTTATAAATATTAGCAGATAAAATATTCGTAGCCTACTATATATCTAAAGTGGTGCACGGCATATCATGGATATATTTTCTGTTTTATCGTTCTGCCTCTTTCCCATAGCGCGTGTGATGATATTCCATTCTATATATGTATGTATGTGCGTGAGTATCCGTGGAGAAGTAGAAGGGTGGAAGGGTGTTGGTGGAAGGGCTCGGTAGGTGGCGGTACCGTCTGTCCGGATGCGTATCCAAAACATACATCGGTGAAATTGGAATCGCACCCTCAACATGCCAGGAGAGGGCCAAGCACGTTTCCTGATGTGAAGGTGGAAGGGTGCTACTACTTGAGAGAAAGAGGGAAAAGAAAGCTCATACTTCGTTCCATAATGTTTTTAACTCTAGTACTTAAGTAATCGCTCGTATAATATTAACTGCATTACTATTTGCTTTTATACATTTGTTTTTCAAAAAATAAATATATTTTACGATATTAGCAAAAATGTAATCCCGAGCTTTAGGGAACCATATAACTGAAAACATCATGGTATTTACTATAGAGCTATTGGTAGGACGCGCGCCGTGGCCAACTGTGATTTAGTGGTGATAACTCGAGGGGAATGGGCGACAGTTGTGTCCGGTGTGCTCCACGATAAAAGCAACGCAACGCGCTGGTGGAGGCACCTTACGACAACGGCCATTGAATGCATTATATCTCTGGCTCCGGTTCGCGGCTGAGCTCCACCTCCTCAGTTACCGCGATATGTTGTTTTAGATTTCGGATTCGTAAACGTATGTATGCGTAACATGTGGCTATGTTTAACGGCCGCTTGAGCAAATTGTCCCGCTCTTTTCGCACTGATAATGCCACCAAAAGTTTATTTATTCTCTGAATTGTATATTTATGTCGCGAGTTTCATAGAGATAGCTTTCAGTGGAAACCAAACCAATTTTGTCGCAGTAATAGTACTTATATAAGTACAATACTTAAAATACTTTCTTTACATTTACTAAATATGAATATTTAATAATATATAAATTAAAATAGAATAAAGAATAACTACTTTATTTTATAAAGAATGTTCAGTACAAATTTAGATGATTGAAAATAGTTTACAAGGGTTGAAGACCGTAATTCGTGTCTCTTGATGAATTCCCTCTGGAGTATACCGGGTCGATTTTACTAACTGATGAATATGTCACCTGGAGGTCCACAAGAGACGCACTCCGAAGAGATGGAATAACACATTTCCTCTATTCCAACCAAACAACCAAGCGTATTAATTCGGTTTCACCAGGGATGCTGATGCGTATCGTTTTCTCGGCATTATATCCCCTCCCCTGCATTCCCGTTTGCCTCCCGATCATTTTCTTCTAAAGGTGGCTGCGTTCGAAGACCACCACTTCATCACCAGTCTTTTCGGGCGACACCGATAAAATTGGCCCTTTACTTAGCCGAGAACACAATCGATCCTATCCTCCTCCTTTGCCCCACTTATTATTATAAAAGAAAGCAGCGACTTCGCAGCATCCCTTAAATTCAGCGGAATCGATAATGAAATTATATTTTAATCTGCGAAATTGGTCGACAAAATTGATTTGATTAATGTTGAAGAGTACATGCGGCAATTGATGGTATAATTTTCCATTATCAATTGGGTTCAAGTGTTCTCTTTTACGTTGATGTTTTTTTTTTTGTCTTTTTTATTTTCAGAACACTGGAAATTTTAAATTGTTATGGTAATTTAGTGAAATTGCATCCGCCAAAGTTTCAATTACAAATGATAAGGTTTTTGATTGAATTATTAGTTTAGACTATTTAGACTTTTATAAATTGGATTCTTACTTTAATACTTTAAAGTGCAAACTAGAATTTATACTCTGATGTATAAATGCGTATTTATATTACGTGTAACATACTCGTAGAATTCAAAGAATATTTTAAAATTGAAAGAAAACTGATGATTTATCTATAAATGAACAAGACCTAGATAAAATTCGCAAAAACAGTAAAAGAATGTTAGTATTTGTGTGCTAACTAAGTGCTACTCTACACGATAAAAGAAAAACAGATGTTCCTAACACTCTATTACAGCTAGCAGCTAGGTGATAGATACTTGAAGAAGAGACCGATCAATACATGGGACGTAAGGATCAAGATACTTCTAAACGTAGTTTACTTGTTTTTTTTTATATATTGAGTGTTTGTTCAAACTTTTTTGTTATTTTATTTTAAAAATAATAAAATGAATCAAAGCTTTTACGCAATATGAAAATATGTCAAAACATAACTCGTCTGGCACTCAAACAGGAGTGATTGACTATTATTTCACGATTTCAGGAAATGTCTGCGATTTTTTGACGAAATCACAGTTTTAGAACTTATTTAAAAGTTTACCAATAAATCATTTTTATAGATATTACTTTGAAGCTTATAAAATTACTTATGGTATTCATCAACAAAAATAAATATATTTCATAATTAAAGAGAATTGGTGATTCGCTAAAATGGAAGCGTTTTAATTCTTTCGTATTTATTCATCATCAAATAAGTAACCCTTATTTTATAATTACAGTAATTGCAAAATATACACGCTTACTATATATATGGTTTTGTAATAATTTACGGGATTCAATCAAGCAGTTGTATAATCAGGCAATCAACTGTATATATATTTATATATTTTGTTTTAAATAATGATTATTATTTATTTTAGCTTATAATAGAATATAATTTTTTCAGAAGTTAGAATCAAAAAGAAAACAAAACCATAATACATGTTCCACTTTTCCACACCTACGTCAGCAGCGCTGTGGTAGTCGAAGGCGCTAGTTTAGTGGGATTCTCTCCCCTATGCCGATAGCACTGGGAATTGAGAGAACGCGAACCGAGCAGATTAAAACGAGTTGTTAATCAAGGAGTTCTCTAATGAAATCCGCACCGAAAAAAATATAATTGTACACGAAAGTGTTGTCGAAATATCTTTTCGTTTTATTCCTGGTATGAGGGGGCTACGGTTCCAAATTGGATCACGCCTACTCAGTAGCGTATTAAGGAGGCAACACGTATCTTCATGTAAAAGAAAAATAAACCATTCAAATAGATACGTTTCTCTATTTTATAAAAATATATCTCTATTTTTTGGTTCCTAATAAAAATAGTTTAATTCAATTGCAACTTTTTATTATTATTATTTAAATTAAAATAAAATTTATTTATATGAAATTTAATAGATTAAAAATAAAAAAATTGTGGTATAGTCCGGTTCTGTATTAATATTCCCTGCGCAACCGTAATTTACGGAAATTATATGACGTTGCTACCGTGATCAAGTTGATAGCGATTTCGCAACGACGTGCCGCTGCCAAATGAAGATATTCGCTTATTGTTCAACAATTAAATTAACAGTTTTAAGTGTTCTTGTTCAGCGGAATTATCCGGAAATCTTTTGCACAAGAATTAGTTTACGTCTCGTTCGCAAACTCGTTTACATTTATTGTAGTTGCTTCTATGCCGTGAAAAATATCAGGCAAAGTTCTTTTAAAAACAAATAATAAATTAAAAATAACGTCCTGGTATTACCATCAAATAAAAAAATATATTAATCGAAAAATCGTATTAATTGATTTACATTTTATACACACAAACACGCACGAATTATTTTGCTTAAATATATGTTAAAGTTTTGCAAATATTATAGCAAAATTGTGCTTATAATGTATTGATGATATATATTTCACCAAAATTGGGTTCAAGTTCAATTTAATCGTATCTGATCGGTTTGCAATTTGCAATATAGTGAAATCAGAAATAAACAACACACTAACGGTGTCTATAACTGTCAGCATGTGTATTCGATTTTGGCAGCAATTGAAGGGCAGGATCTCGCTAAATAGCCAGTCAGCCATGCCCAGTTTGCAATGTAATCCTGATAAGTTACATGATAATGCGACCGCATTAAAGCCGTGCCATGTCCCGAGGTGCCGGCACATTCGGTGTTGGTGTTACACCATTACACACATCGTACAAACCAAACTAACCATATTAACCTGTTCAATTAGTAGCAGATAATTGATTGTATCTTAATTATGCAACACAGGGAAACTGAGTATTTGCAGACATAACTGTTTCATCTAAAAGCCAAAGCCAACCGAATATTGCCAATTTAAATAGTTTAATTTTGATCGATCAAATTTAATCTTATCACATACAAAATCTATACTACGAACAAATGCTTTATTAAATTCAATTTATAGCAATTACGTCGGTTTTGTGTCTAACAATTTCTGAATAAAAATAGGAATGCATTTAGGAATATAGTAGAAGATGGTAAAGTGCTGGAATTGGATGGTCTGTCGATCAATTTATGGGGAAAAAAGTTTGGATATGTATGTATTTATATTGTGTGTTTCGTGGCCGAAATATCGACAACTTAAAAGCTATTCCTCTACCATATGCAAAAAAATCTCGGCTATATGTCTACTGTCAGAAACACTAGGATAAAAACTTGAGAATGGTAAATATTTTATGGCGGCAATCAGAGTGCGTTGAGAACAAAAAAAGCACCGCATCAAAAACCAAATAAAGGTTATTTTTCACTAGAATGCTCAATCGCTTCCGCTAGAAATCAACCAATGAAAAAAAAAAAAATCCGAGTATTTTTAGACGAGTCACAAAAGCACCACCAGTTATTATTTATAGAGATTAATACATCTATAAAATACATAAACCAACTGATAATCAGCCAATCGAAAATTCATTATATTTATTATATTTATTGTTTTGAGAATAGTTTCAGTCATTTCTGATGATTTCATCATTGAAAGACAAATGTGGCCACATCAAGAAAAGAATTGCTCCAACTATACAAGGGGTGCAGGTTTGTCAGTAAAAAAATAGGGTCTCCTGCCGTACGTAATGAAATAACGTCACAGATTGATGTGTCTAATTTGGCAAGTCAGCCGAGACCCAAAATGCGTCCTAATTCTTTATGTTACCACCGTACGCACAGGGTATAGCACACCGTGACATAACGACCAAAATGTCAAGTGGAAACGCGTGCGTAACACGGTGATTCCTCCAAATATTCCTAAAGCTTATGATATTGCTGTGGCGGGATTGGATGGTTACGATGCGGGCATGTGGGTTACTGGAAAGATCATTCCATCAAATGCAAGCTTTACATCATAAATATGGTTTTTAAAAATTGTGGTAAAAGTTACTAATTCAAAATTAAGTTTTCCAAAAGGTGCGTTAAAAACACAAAATTCTATATATTTATTAGAATATAGGAATTTTTTTAGTATTTAGTGTGGATGGTCTACTTTAAAAATCCATTTTTGGGGGAAACGAGAAATGATGAGCTAGTGAGAGCCGCTGTGTAATGTCCGGTTGAATGTTCGCGATCGGGGGTGGAAAAAAATCAATATTCTTGTTCTCTGACACATTGGAAAATGGACATTATAAATCTCATGTGTATTGCTTTTTCATATTTGATGTAAGTTTAACAAGGGCGGACAGCTGAATGGCGTAGAAATTTAATAAATACAGTTGAAATATGAGAATACATTTATGTTGTTTTATATGAGACAATTTCTGTTTAATGTTGTGAAAAATTATCATTCGTTGCTGGAACAAATAGGCTTTTTATTTTGTTAAAAGTTATTTCCAATCCGACAATCATTTCGTTGGTCGACATTTCTTTAAATTTAATTATGTTACTTCTAAAACTATTTAGTATATATTTATAGTCTAGTTCTATAACAAGCAGAACATGTTTTAAAATGTTTGATGGCTGGCTCAAACTTTATACTCGTGGCTTATGATTCGTTTACCCTTAAATAGGTTTTCGTAACGTTTCTGTACGTTCTTGATAAAACCCGAATATGGGTTATTTCGCGCGCGGAATAGCAGAAGAAAAGCAAATCCACTTTAGGGTGACACGCTAGTTTGAAGCAGTAACCCAGTAGCTCGTTTTAATTTCCTGTTGACTAAGGTAATGAGTAGATTCATAATACTTGCACACCCAAACTCATACAAACACGTAACCATAATATTAAGAGTTAAATTCATATCTTATTTTCTATTTATGTAAATTGGGATTTCTTTCATTTTATTCGAATTGTGGCTACATCATTTAATAATTTAATGAAGAATATCATTACAAAACATTTTTTAAAATGAAAGTCAGTTTAAGTTAACAAAGAATAATCTGCTTTACATAGTAATTTTTCTATTTACAAACTTTTCATTTGTATGATTTAAAACAAAAGCTCAGTTCCCCTACCCGAAGTGCATGTGGTGAATATTATTAGTTAGGGTTAGTTCAACAGACAGACTTTTACATCTTTAACTGCAGCATCAAACAGCATCCATCCGCAGAGCCGTTGCATCCCGTATTTGCATTCCAGCACGCAGAAGATCCCATTTTATGAGGGAGCAGGGATGACATTGACTGCACCAGGGTCCACGACGTGCAGCTATTTCACAAATCAGATAGGGGAAAATGCAACACCCTCACCCTTTTCTATACACAGTTATTTTATTTATTAAAACAGGTCCTTTTAATCCGGAAATGAAGTACCGTAGAACAGGGGAGAATGAAATCAAAGTGTCATGCTGTATAATCCTGATATGTGCGGCTTCTAAAGTTAAACTATCATTTTATATACTTTGACGTACGTCAACGTATGTTACTTCAAAGAAGGAATTGGTAATAAGCAAATAAATGTGATTTATGTCAGATTTGTATTAATTTTAAATATATTTTCTTAATCAAGAATATGTAATATGAGTTTTTTATTGATAATGCGCCAGAAAACGGCTGTAGATCTAAAAATTTTCACTCAAAAGGTGTGAGAAATAATAATATCTCTAATTTTTATTATATTTTTGCTATGAATGCAACCATTTTTGAGTATTTGCAGAAATTGATAAAAATGACTAGAGTAAACAAGCTGTTTTGGAATTTTTTTTTTTTTTCGAAAATTGTATATTTTCTTACCAGTCATATACAAGTTTTATGTTTAAAATTTCATAATTTTACTTTTAACCATTTAGGCTGTAGAGCGCGCTCTCTCTCTCACACACAAAACGTTTTTAAGCTTGCTCTACGAATTTTAATATAGTTAAAAGTAATGTAGTAGCATCCCAAAATCCCTCCCTTTATACTATAAAACTGCCACATTTAAACGTCATTTTAAATTGCACTCCACCTTCGATCATCCCCCTACTCTACCATTTTATATTCTTGGCGTATGTTAGCGAATGTGTCCCCTGGAAGAAATCAACAGTATCATTAAGTTTTAAATATTAAAGTAACCATTTGAAATGGTTTAGAAAATGTGTCATTTATCAGAACTAATGATGTTTTGTAGGTATAGTTAACAGATAGCATATTGTATTTTCGACACATTTGCATAAAGTAATTTATTTCTCATTAGCGATTTGTCTAGTGGAAGTTTTCGGAAGAGTGGATATGTCTATTCTCAACAACTTTGAACAGACGAGCTCCTAGATTTAATGGTTTAAAACTTCAACGAAACGTTTTATGCAGATATTAGTTAACTCTTAAAGAAATGAATTTGATTTTTCTACTAATAGGGCCAGAGCAAACGTTTTCAAACTATGAATAAGCATTATTATTTTTTCTTTATCCTGACATGAATTATCTGATATTTAATCTTCAACTTAGATAGGACAAAAAGCGTTCGTTTTTTTGAACTTTTTTTCTGCAAAACGCAATAATAATTAAAGCGTTTATTGAAAATTGTAGAAAAGATTATTCGACGCTATTATAATTCTGAAAATCTATAATCTAGTACTTCTTTAGAAATTATAAAAAGATATTTTTAGTTTTTATGAAATTCTGAATTATGTAATCATAAAGTATATAAATTGTATTTAATTATATTATATTTTGGAAATCTGCATATATAGCGGAAACATTAATTGAGATATGATATATTTATATTTTCTTCGAAGTTATTCTTTAATATTGTTAAAAGCTATTTTGTATTATGAAATTAAATTGTTACATTTATATGTAGGCTTGCGCTATGTTATACGACTTCATAATATCTAGTCATATTTTGAAAAGCAAAACATATTATGACGTTAAGATATCACGATTTTTAAATCGCTGGAAATTCTATTTTGCGTGCCTCGCTGACTTTATTTGCAAAATAAAACTATTAAAGTAGTTTTGAATGCAGAATTTTACTATGTAATTTCAAATAATAGGACTTTTATGAATGAAAATAAAATTTACTTGTTCGCAAATAAGGAGGCAAATTCTTTTGTTTTTCTATTACGAACCAAGGAGTAATCGTGCTCACTTTTACGATGTTTTATGATTGCGCTATTGTTGACACGAGAAAAAAGTAATAAAATACAAAATAAATTACAATTAGTTGCTAAGTTAATAACATATTTCTCGGAACTATATTAATGTCAAATTGTTTACTTATAACGCATCAGCTGCGAATAAATTCACGGAAAATATTTCAAACGAGCATTCCGAATCGATTAAGACTTTTTCAACAATGTCTGCATATCTGTTTCTGAATGGTCTAAACAAAAAAAAAACTATTACACATAGAATAATGAATTAAAAATTTATTTTCAGACTGGAAGATTTTTGAAATAAAATTCAATTTTTCCAAAAGAATAAGACAAAGTAAACGTAATACAGTTTAATAAAATAACCCAAAAACAAATTAAGTTATATTATTTAATAATATTTTGTGTGCATTATGTAATATTCATTATGCATGTTTTGATCTATTTTCGTTTAATATAACTCGGACGTTATTGCAACTGATTTAATTTCCGTTTTAATAAGGAATTAACGATGTAAAATAGAACTAATCTTCCATAATGATGCTAAAACATGACAGTGATTGTGGCTGAAGAAACTTAAAATTAATAAGCTGCTATATACGAATCATTACCAACCAGACTAACCATCAGTGGAATAGATTTATCAAATTTCATGTTGTATATTGCAGCTGTTACGATGACATCAATCTATGCTACTCGCATACAAATGTGGATTGTAATGAATCTGTTTCGTAATATCTTGTTTAAATTTTAAGCGTTTTACAACTTTTACAATAAAAAAACTCAATCTGTCTAATTTCTCATTTAATATATTTGTTGTATATTTGCATGTTATTTATAAAACAATATTTATTTTATATTTATGAGTATTTAAATAAAAATTGTGGTAAATATTAAGAACGAAGTTACCATCAGGTACTTGTTAGTCATTTTTAAGTAAAAGCTATCTTAAAAATTCTCCGGTTTATTGGCGAACGTTCAAAGAACACCTCTGCAATATCTTGTGAAGTAGTGTTCTTGTAATCTTGGTGTTACCTCGACCATAAAGTTTGGTCCACAATTGGCGATCGAATCGGGTGGCTGGTCGCTGTAGTGTAGTCGTGGTGATCGTTAGTCGTGTCTGGTTGTGCGAGGTGAAGCAGTGCAACCGGTATTTAACCGGTTCGCAGTTTGGAGAAGAAATGGATGACGCGCGCGTTAAGCCCCAATCGGCCGGTATATTCCTGCTCGTGACACAATCGGTAATGTATGAGCAGCAGTGGTCCTGGAGCTGTTGATAGCATCGAACTTGCATAACACACCATGATTCAACTACACCAACGACAACGTTGCTCTAAGCCATAATGGAACAATAGGATTGCGTTTAAAGGCGCTTTGCTTTACTTAAATTCACTTTTACAATCAATTATTGCGAATTCTATGTATACATGCAATTGCAAATTTGTTTAATTGTCTAAATATAAACCACAAAATCAGAAAATTTGATTAGCTCTTCTGAGACAATGTCGATTAACCCAGAGCCTTATTCAAATTTACTAGATTAATATATTTTAGGATGACATAGAAGTCATTAGTAAAGTTTTTAATTGAGTTAAATAGCCTTCTCAATTTAGAAGCTACTGATGATGGGATAAATGCGTTCAGAACCGGGATATCCGAAATAACTTTATATGAACGTGTGATAACGGTAGGTATAGAGTCGCCCAGGAGACGAGTCTGAAGCCGCAAGAATTACCTGGGGACTGTATCCCAACTAGCGCCACGCCAGTACCTTGACGCTGGCGGCGCATTGCTATACAGTATAAACTTGCAGTTTTTGTGGTAATTAATTTAACGCGTCGTTAGCTGTCATAGGGGTGTAATTCATTTTGTTGGATTTTTTATTAATGCCCTTGGAATGACCGTATGAACATGAGTTTGTAATTATTTAGTTAACTAATAGAATAACATCATATACCCATCGGGGTTTCAAAGCTTATTCAAGTTAAAAACACATACATGGTATACGTTTTGGTAGGTAATTCTTTACTGGTTTTCCTTTTTTGTTTCAGTTTGTGAAATACGGGGAGAGTACATGAAAATAGCAATTAACTCTTTACTGACCATGAAAAAGTCATTATTTTTTAAAATTATACAAGGTTTAGAATATTGTGCTACAGAAAACGTTGGAAAATAGATCATTTTGATCTTTCAGAATTGGTTTAAATGCGAAAGAATCAATAAAAAATTGACCAAATGGAAAAAAATACATTTTATTTTAAAGCTACAACCATATGTACAAATACTGTTTTTTATGTGAAAATCATAAAATGAGGACTTACGTAAATAACAAAATAATCTTACCAAATTTGGATATACTGAATCGATCCTTACCTGAAAAAATAAAAAACAAAACATTAAAATCTAAAACTAGAAATGCAATGAATAAAATTATAAATTCCAATTATTTGCGAATGCGATCTAACTTTTCGGGTGCCCCAAAACAAGGAGTTACTTTAATGAAATAATCCTGGCACAAAATTAATCGTATGAGCAATGATGATCCAAGTTAATTAAGTTTAGCTGGCACGCGTCATGGCGTCACCTCGTCAACTCTTCCCCTCTCGTATGTCATCCTGCAGATATGTTGTCTACACGTTCGGATAATTATCTCTCAGCATGACATCAAGTCAAATTCATTTGTTTGCTTAGTATAATTTTTACACTGCTCGAAATTCATCTGTTACTTAGCTATATAGTGGTGACGACTCTTAGGCCAATATTTCTAGCTGAAGAAATCTATTTCATCAAATAAATAATATTACGCAATTTCAGAGATTATCACTCTAGATTAATCGTATATATAAGTTAGTAATATTGGTATTTGATAAATAAATGACGTCAAAAATTCTTATAAATTTATTTTATATGCATTTTGATAATACAGAGGAAGGATGAAAATTTAATAGTGGTAATTTCGATACAAGAACTGCATTGTCATTAAAGTGTAATATGTAGGATCTCCAGCTGTAGCAAACCGAAAATTTTCAAATGCAAATTCATATGGAACGAGTACTGGATACACGGAATACGCTTGTCTGGGTGGCTTTGATGGCTATGAATCTCAATTAAGCTGTGACTGAGTTCGGAGGTCCCACGAGTTTGCCTACCACACAAGTATTGATTGCTATACCCTACCGGCTTTTTTTTCTACTGTGCACTTTTCGCTTTCTTATTTTCAATGGATTTTTTTTTCTAACCGAACGATAGTGGCTCGGAAGGTTGGTACCACCGTCTTTGAACTTTTATAATATGTCAAACTAATGATAATAAATCGATGGCTAGATTAGAAAAAATAAACTAACTTCATACGCTTACCATGTTACGGTTACATAGCACTATTACTGTCGATCAGATTTCTAGAGTTTGAAGTTACTTGATCCTGATTGATAATCGCGGTGTGAAGTTACTCTAGATTTTTTTTTTAAGTAATTAATGTTATTTGAATTAATCACTGTTACGAGATGCATAAAAGTGTCACTACTAACATTTATACAACGTTTATTTGCTCGTAGATTTCTTAACATATATGATATATATATTAATCATTTAGCAATGAATTTAAGTTCATTGAACCATATTTAATCTAAAATTTATTTATGGTTCGTCTTTCATACCCTTTATTCATTCTAATATATGAAACAACTCAAACAATTTTCCTCTAGCGAAATTATTTATAGAATTTAGTTAGTTATTAAATAAAAATATAAATTTATTAGCAAAAGTTTATTAGAAATCATATAAATATAATTTTTTTTATTTTTTTGAATAATTTCTCTTAATTAAGTTATTTTCTGTAAACAGTTTTAATCGGATCATCTGTGCGATGTTTCAATTATAATAATAGCTCAAATCAATTCCCCTTCACATTTCATTTGAAAAGTAATATTTCCGAACATCAAAATCGACTTTTAGTCATGCAAAAAGATAGAAAATGACAGACGTCCTGTTAGACGTCTGCAGCCAATAGCTTTACGCGTATCTCTAATAAAAATTAACGATCTCATAAAATGTGATTAAAATGGTTCAACAAAATCCAATACGGTTAAAAGCCAGAGTTACCGGTGTTGCTGGGGCGCAATGCAAATATGTTGTATCTGCTTTTACTCAAAATGCGTCAGTACTTTTTTTTATATATATATATATATATATATATATATATATATATATATAAAAATAAATAAATATCGTGTTCGTCCTTAATTTGTATGTGTACTTTCTGTTGAAGTAAATTTAATTAAAAATAAATAATTGTTTCAATATTATGTAAGCTTTCCAATATTTTGAGTTTGCAGTACGATAAATGTAGAATTTCGGAAAATAAATTACTACAGATAATTAAACAACGTAGTCTCTTTTGCCTTAAATTCTTCAAGTTCATTTTATGCCCAAGGGGAAACATTAATGGGTAAAGTTTCAAGGATAAGATATTTTTTTGGTAAGATTCTAAAGCAGTATACATAATTATGAAATATTCAAAATTTCCAACTTTATGCTACATAAATGTATCAAAGATTCCCTTTTTCAATCGTTATCTTTACGAGCTTAATGATTTCTGTAGTATTTCAATATATTTTTTTAAATGAATTAATTAAATATATCTTATAAATCGAAATACAGAAACGCTATATAAAAAATAATTTAAAAAAAAACTAAAACGATTTTAGTGACCTATTGAGATCTTTTACAAGATGTTATTCAATTCTATGAAACATCACAATGCGAGAAGGAATATAAAAACCTAGGTAAGATATAAAGTAAGACTTTTACAAGTGTAATCTTTTGCATAATTTAAATAAACCATTGTCATGTTTGTTTTATTTTCTTTATTTTACGTTACAATAAAGCATCGAGTGCACTATCTCAGCCAGAGCGAGTCAGGCCAACGTATGCGATGTGCATAGACTTCTTGATAACTTTACCATAAAAACTTATCTACAGTTGTGCCTCTAGCGGCCACGGCTGAAACTGTTCGCTGAACGTGATGTTGTTAACATAATAATAAGAACTGCAATAGATCCAAAACTGTTTTAACTTTCCGGTTTTTTTTACCATAGCACATAACTTATGTATGCTTTTCTTAGACAGGCCGAACTTGAAAATCAAAACAGCTACACTTACGTCCTAAAGTACAAACCACGAATTAATCATTATTTAAGTGAAAAGCAGTTTATTTAAAAAGTAGAATAATTTTGATTTTTAGTTTATTTTTATTTATAAGAAATATACAGAACAAATTATGAGAAATTTATTATATTTTCTGATTTTGTAAATACTCTTAATTTTGCAAAAAAATAAATCTTTAAAAAGTAATTATCTTAGTAATTCTTTGGTGTTAATATGTAAACAAGGTTTTAGTATCCAGTTTGTTGTTACTATATGTAAATTAAAAACGTGTTTTATCGAATAATCTATCGGTTGCGTACACTATTACACTTGTATAGTACTTAGTATGAGATAGGCCAATCTGCAGGGCTTCTCGTCCAGGTTGTTCGTTGTCTAGACTCTCTCCTGAGTTGTTTTGAACGCGCGGGTAATCCTTCTTGATTGGTTTTACAGCCTCGTGGCTTCAAACGATATCATCTATAATGGATCGTAGTTTTCAGTGTAATGAACTTCTATCGTAAATCTTAAGACTTGTGCAGTTTTATTTGACGATCAGTATATTTTTATACAACACTGAAATGCTACAGTGTTCGTAATTGAAATCCATATAAATTGCTGTGTATTGGATACACAGTAAACTGACCTAGAGTAACATCAATCATAAATAACTATTAAAGGATTTGCAACGTTTTATCTCTGTAGCCGATGAAGTAATTCAATTTTTTTTTAATGTTTGAAGTAGTGAAATAATATTATATAAAAGTGTAAATGTTGTGTTTTAATTAGTAACAAGATTAAAGAAAACATAAAGGTCTTATGGTTCATTTTATCACCAGTAGTGCGTTAGTGTAAAGCCTTTTCTTTGACATTTACTGGCTTGTGGTAGTGTATAGGTATTGTACAGAGCCGCTGGTTAATTCACCAACTGCAATGCCGGTAAAACGTGCAAGTCGTTTGTTACGAGGGCGCTTGAAAACTTTGTCAATTTATTTTACATTAGTGCATCATACATTATGCAGACCTTGGTACATACCTACAGGAAAGAGGTACGAGGATTTCAGCCGACAATGAAAACACAAATGGCACTGAATCAAAAACTTATTAAGAATTTTTCCAGTACACTGAAACACGCAAAATCTTTGTTAAGTTGAGCTAGGTAAAGGTTCATTAGGGGAAAATGGCTAAGTTGTTTAATATTAGAATTTTTTTTGTTAAATCATCACGGGATTGTGCATTTTACAATTTAGATAAGAAAAACGTCACACATCAGATGTGCTTTTCATTTTATGTTTTCCTGGATAAATCGTTTCATGATTACAATACGACGTTCAAAGAACTACCAATTTAAGCATATCTGACTACTGTTAATCATAGTAATGAAAAGTTGGGAGCAAAAAACGTAAAAGTTTCTTTTAAGCTTTTATAAAGTCACCATGAATATATCAAGTCGTCATTATGCGTTCTTGATTGATGTTGGATAGGCGGAAACCACGACCACGTTGTACTGTGCACGGCGTTCTAATTCTTGCCAACTTTGCCGAATTTATTTTGAATTTTAATGCCTTCAAGCCACTGGCAGATTCAAGGGTTCTTTAGGAAAACAATGTCGGTTAAATCGACAGCGTAGAAATAATTTGATGATCGCAAATTTATGATGGGGAACTGTCAGACGCAGACGTAGACTGTATTGGCACATTTTACAGGAATTTCGATGTTCAGTTGCGTTTTACGTCTATACAGGGTGTAACAGCGAAACGAGCTACCTCGAATAACTTCTATGTTATTAAAGATACAATAAAATAGTATAAGACAATCTTATGCAGGACCAAGGGGGACATCCAACTATAAAAGAAAATATTTTTTTAAACCAGTGGTTCTCAAGTAACAACACAAAGTTATGTTTTTTCAAATGAGATGCTATATATTTTTTAAGCCCATTCGATAGAGTATTTTTTTCTGAATTCCATTATGTATTCGTTTTATACCCTTACATAAGTAAAATATTGAGAAAAATGCGATTGAAAGTTAAAGAAATTTCATTGTTATAGTTACTTTTCAGTAGGCTATGAAACAAAATTGAGCTTAAATACATTAAATTATTTGTTATTTACTTTATAACACTATTTATAAAGTAAATAACAAATAATTTAATGTATTTAATTTATGTTTCGTTGTATTTAAGCTCAATTTTGTTTCATAGCCTACTGAAAAGTAACTATAACAATGAAATTTCTTTAACTTTCAATCGCATTTTTCTCAATATTTTACCGATGTAAGGGTATAAAACGAATACATAATGGAATTCAGAAAAAAATACTCTATCGAATGGGTTAAAAAAATATATAGCATCTCATTTGAAAAAACATAACTTTGTTTTGTTGCTTGAGAACCACTGGTTTAAAAAAATATTTTCTTTTATAGTTGGATGTCCCCTTTGGTCCTGCATAAGATTGTCTTATACTATTTTATTGTATCTTTAATGACATAGAAGTTATTCGAGGTAGCTCGTTTCGCTGTTACACCCTGTATAGTCTTTCGAAATTTATGAACTGGTATATTATATTATAACGAGACGAAATAAGTGTTCTAAATTAAAATTCGTGGTATCGAATAAAAATATGTGAACAATATTTAATAAAAAAATTAGAAATCTATGCAGATCGAATAAAAAAATTTAAGTCCTGACGAAACTAGATATTTTATTATTAGAGTAACTAAATAAGAATAGAACAAATATTTGATATTTTCAATAATTTTTATCACTTTTTATAGTACATGTAATAATTTTGCTATTATAAAGAGTAATATTTTTCTACTAAAATAAAATCTGAAAATATATTACGAGGTCAACATCATTTCTCGTATCTTGGTCAAGTTAATCCCTAATTCTCCCCATACACGTATCGGGCACAAACATTCCTCGTTCTTTCTATGGAATAAAACCAAAACCAGGATATGGTTAACGCGGTCATACATTATTGGCCTTTAACAGTGTCCTTGCAGTAGTTAATGGTCGCTCGCAATGCCATCCTATGTGGTAATTTATAATGGAATGTGAAAATTCGCAAATTAGTTTCTCTTTCAAACGCATGGCACACATTACTTTTTGTGTTTTTACCATAGTTCTAGAGGCGCATTGCAACTTGCGCATCACTGCGACCACATTTATGCCACAGTAATCTGTCTTCTAATTCTGTTGGTGAACGTATCGTGTTTCACTTTGTACGTAATGTTCACGGAAACGCAACGTTTCGGATTTACGTAATGAAATCAACACAGGCGCACACAAACAGAAACACATGCGTAGAGCTTTTTATACACTAGGTTTCAGTTGATTAATGTTTGTATAGTGAGGAGGCATTTTAAAGTTCTTTTTTTTCGAAATTCTATAGTATTATCCTATATGGCTATACATATTTTGAGTATTGGTTCAAATTTAAAAATTGTCTTTAAACTTTGAATACATACATACAGACACACAAACATACATACGTAGAGGACATATATACATACATACAAATATAAAGCATACATACATATAGACATATGGTCTTACAGACATTCAAACATACAGATATACAGTTACATACAGTTATGCAGATTGTCAGACATTCAGCCATTCAGACATTCATGCATTCAGACATTCAGACATTCAGACATTCAGACATTCAGACATTCAAACATTTCGATTTGCAGGCATATATGAATAATATAATGCCTATTCCTATTACATAGGGTGCCAGAAACCTTTTACTTTCATTCTCATCTTGACAATCTTTCGCTAAAATACTACTTTCGTTTCGGTAAAAAAAAAAAAAATGCAAAGATGAAATTTAATTCTCGACTATATGTTTATAATTACTGAAAATATTTGAGAAACTAATCTTATAGTGAATTTAAATGATTCACAACATGCTTTACGAAGCATTTTCTATTCTAAAATTTAAATATTACATTACTAATTGTGAAATATCTGCATTGAAGGAACTATTCATTAAATTATGCCATTATTATCCCAATATACTCTACCTGTTTGAATATTACATTACTAATAATGAAATAAGCGTATTAATGGGACACTTCATTATATTAAATTTCCCCTAACGCCATTTCTTTCCTACCATACGTCATACGAAAACAAGTATGTTTTCTGACACACCTATAACCAAGGACCACCAACATCCTTTTAAATACTCTCGAGCTGATTTTTTATTTCGTCTAGAATGGCTGTATTGCAATGTGATAAATAAGTCATGGAAGCAAAGATAGTGAAGCGCAGATGTATCGTAGTGTGTATTCCAATGTCTCCATGCTGAAACCAATTGTCCTTCGTCACTGTTGAATCGCAAGAAAACTGCCCATTTTTTATTCATTCAACATCTCTGTCTGTTCTAACATTGTAATTTTGATTGTATTATTTACTTGAGTCAAACGTTTTGTTTGCCAGAAATTCAGTTTAGTACGATTGTCTCATTGCGTTTTCTTGAAATGTTTTGTAAATATTTGCGCAACTCGTCCAAATAATCTTTTATTCAATCACACACTCAGTAAATTTATTTTATGTTACCTTTGTTTCACGAATTAAAAGAGTTTCACGTTGTATAATTACATTTTCCGCAATTCATAAATTCAAATAGTTAAATATATTTTTTTAGAAAGCTTTTATTGCCGAAATGCTCTTTTGGTGAATAAACCGAATTTAGTATCCGGTAAATCAATATTTTTAGCGAACATATTCGGTTAATCCAGTGAATTTTTGTGATGATTTGCTGGAGGAAAATAAGGCAAAAAATGTCACTTTCGATTAGAAATTATTAGCGGTGCGGGATCGAATTCCGAGGGTGTTCCTATGGGACGGGTATCATAAGCCAGTGAGAAGTGCTCATTCAATGGTATCCAATTAACTCACCCATGACACGCTGATATCCTCTGACAATTTGCCAGTCCCATGGGCTTATGGTAATATATTTACGATTATAGTATTGTAATTGGGCACGATATCAAAGCTCAATAAACCCGCACCCAAATACATATTCACGCATACATGAAGAGGAGAGACAGTCTCTGTTCTGTTGTAAACCTACTAAATGGAATTGCTCCGATATGCATTGTTGGACAATTAGATTTGTCTTCTACTAAGAAGGGGAAATATACCCTTAAAAGAATTTTATATAATCTGAATAATAATTTTTTATTAATGTTATCACAATAATTCCCTTTTTACATTCAACGGATATAACAATTTTAATTCAACTATTTTTCAGTGTTTTAAAAAAAACTATGCGTTAATTCTAAATTGTACTTATTTGGTAAATGAAATGCAATATCATTTCTTACAATTTTATTGATGTGTAAACATCTGTGTGCGTCTGAAGAAAAATATGGGGGTGAATTCATGCAAGAATCTTCAATGGTGAGTGCCGCCACTCACCCGTATTTCGGTTTGAAAATTATTGTGAAATAATTGCTACGGAATTTTTATAATTTTTATTTTATTTAAGTAAAGAGATAGATATTATTTATAATTAATCGTCGAAATAGATTTTATTGCGGCGAATGTAATTACACAGTAGGTAGAAATATGAATTTGTAATAAATGATTGGTAAATGCTAGAAATATTTTAGATATGTATTTTTATGTATGTTGGATATGGTATGATAAGAAAATAATAAATAATTATGTGCCAGCTGCATCAAATATTTATTTCCTGAGATGGGAAAATTATTTGAATTCTGAATTGATAAACTATTCAAAGTCAAATAAAACAAGCACAGCGATATAAACCACTTGAAGCATACATACAATGAACAATTTTACGATGGTGTCAAGTTGTCGTCGTCTACACTATTTCAAAGCGAAGCATCCGACCAACCAACCAACCAACCAACCGACTCGCATAATCTATAAAACGTTCTGGCAGCACTTTGTCACTCGAGTCATGTTCACTTCTCCTACATACATGACCAGGCCGCGCGAGGTGTGCAAGCACGGTGCAAGCTACAACGGCCAAACTATCGCCACCATCATACATGTTCCCCGGTCCGGACACTGTGTGCACATCCTCTCTTACCCAACATTATATTCCGGTCACGTGATCAACGATGCACACCAGAAACTATTGTCTGTTTCACTATGCTTTGCTTCTAAAGCTAAATGAAATAAATGAAAGAAATACGCTAACATAAATTAAAGAAAACTAAATCTACTTTCTTCAGCTATCAATATATTATATCTGATACAAATCTTGATAAATTGAGACTACATATAGAAATATATAATTCATTACTAGAAAATACTATTTATTCATGAATTGATAATTTTGTCTATGCTCCTAAAAAAATGTAGGATTGACAATAATATCTGGATGAGATATTATCGTTTCACGTACTGTTATTATCCAGTGCTGGTGTTATTGGAGCGCATGTGCAAATTTGGAAGGCGTGAAACCGCAAAATGAGCATCCTTGCTAACGTGGCTCTCTTCTGCCTAGACTGCGGCTGTTGACCGGCTGCAAATGCCTATGCCTCTATATGTGCAAATGCGAAGGGCACATTGAATGGGACATTTTATTGCCTTGAAGTGTGTGACAACGATGGTCATCTCATTCTGAAGTGACGTGAGGATAAGAATATGAAGGGCTTGTTGTTGGATGAATATGTTACGTGTCACCAGTGGACAGGAAAATGTCTGCAATCTACATAACTTAAGCTGCTCTCTCCATGTTATAGTTGGAAATATAATTCTTTCATGAAATATAATTTTCTGCAAATGTGTTGCAATATTTTAATTATGACGAGTTAATGAGTGTGCTGGGTAGTTCTTCATAGGGCACTTCCTATTGACTAAAACTCATCTGCATTGCAGTTGCCGTAATGAGAGTGAAGCAACAATTTTTTTTTACAAATTAATAACAAATTTTATATTTTGGAAGAAAATTTTATTAGCAGGAACAAAAGTAAGATATGCAATACTGGTTATGTAATATTATGACTACATCTTAGATTTCAAGTTAAGATATGTTTAAAACAAAATATATTTCAGATATTCTAGAAAATATCTAAATATCTCAAGATGAGTAACATTTTGGCCATCACATCCATCCCATAAAAGTGCCATTCAGAAACATCTAAAGTATCAAAAGAGGCAGATATTCGAACTGAAATAGACTTGTCAAACCCCTCCAATATTCCGCAAGGAAAGGATGTCATGCGGTTTAGTATCTCCTCCTCTAACGTTGTTCAAGATTTATACCAGGCAATGTTCTGTGTTCATAATATCAGAACAGAAACAGCTATTCTCAATTCAAACTATTATCGTTTGAATTACGCATCTTTGTTCCTAAATATTTTTTATTTTGCACGCTCGCATATTTTATTCGTAAAACTTGACAGGCTGTTGTAGGTTTCTGACACGGTACGCCGTTATTGAAGGCTGGCGCCTGTATTTTATTGGTTTTTATATGCACATGACGACGGCTGTCATCTGTTTCCGTTTGAATGCGCATGCGTAATAATTAGCGTGTTTTTGTTACTGACGTTGTGTTGATTTCAATTAAAATTTATATGTTTTAACACGAACAATGAATATTTGAAAATTTATTATTCGTGGACAATAGACTCACTATTTGTTAGTGATTTTTGAATTGTTATGCTAATTCTATATTTATCACACAGTTTAAAATTTTTATTTTCATTTTTAAACCAAATAAACATTCCCTTAAGCTACTTTTAGATTTTTAGACTTATCACAAAATATATATTTCGTACAAATTTCAACAAAACTAAATATTGAATGAAATCTTGACGATGTCAACGCTTACTAGATCTCTCTTTTATAAGTTATTTGACCGTTTCATTGAGAATATTTCAGTGTGAAAATTCACAATCACGCATTTTGATTTCTGTTGAAAACTTGAATAGAACCGAAAATGCTCTTACGTCAATTTTACGCGTCTATTTTCGTATAGAAGTGAAATGCTACTCGAACTATATAATTTCACCCGTACCGATATCGATTGCTGTAGCTGCTGTTTTGTGCGAGTGAATGTAACATACATCATCTGTTCGACTTCGGCAGAGAACGTTGAAAGATTTGCGGTTTTGTTAAAGTTCAAAAAGTATCTTCAATCATAACTTTTGTACCAATATTTCAAAAGTTTGTGTGAATTTTCAGCGGTATTATAGCCTTAAATATGTCCATGCGGCTTTCCTGTCCCTCGGGGTTTTTGTATCGTGCGTTTTTTTTTTCTTATACGTTTTATAAAATAAAGTATATACAATTCTTTTAAATTTTTGCTTGGCCTTCTTTCGACTTTGTGAAACAATGAGAATATTATGTTTCATGAACCATTAAATGAATTGTTGATAGCACAGATTAGGAAACGGAATCGAGATAAACCGATTAGCAGGATGAAAGGATAAAACGAAGTCGAAAGTTTTTGATCTCTTGATCAGCAACCGTATCTAATACTATTAGTTCTACCGTAATACAATTTGACTTAAACTTTTATTTATTGCAATTTGTAACTGGCAATAATAATTTAAATTGATTTTTTATTAAAAATTAACTATCGTGTTCATAGTCAAGCGTTTAATTTTAAACAAAGACTAAACTCGATAAAAAAAGATAATCTTATGTACCTGCTTTAAAATGTTTAATGTTACTTTAGTATAAGTTTATTTTCTTTATGAATACGCGCGTTAGAATTTTTTTTTTTTTTTGATAATATCTCATTCATTTTTTTGTACAACGTTTGATCCTAATTTGATATTTCTAGTTCACATTATTGCTATATATTTGCATAAGTAAATTAATAAATTCTATAAATATATTGGGGGAAGTTTATTCGCTTACGACTAGTATAGTTAGAAATATGAATAGAGTTATTTAAATAATTTTGGTTTGTTGGTTTTGCTTAGTAATAAAATGAAATAGATATTATATATTAAATACGTGGTAGGCGATCCAATTTTAAAGAGCCGTAACTGTGAAAACATTTAAACGCTAACTTAGTTTGAAGAGTTTAGAATACCAATGGCCTCATATAGATTCCAATTTAACTCTACTTGATTCAATTTGTAGGCAAATCCATTTGAAAAACGAAATAAAAACGAAATTTAACTTTCCAATTGAGCATTAAGTTTATTCTTGAATTCTTATTTAATTGCATTGTTAAAATCATTTGCCACCAACGCAAAACCCTTTTAAACGTCCAACTGACGATGAGCAAGTTCACATTGTGGAATTAGTCTACGCAGCAGTGGCAAAGCAAGAAGAAAAAACTCCTACCACGTGTTAGGGGATTAACAATGACTGAAGCTGACAACGTATAGATTATTCCATGTTACTTTTATTATTTAGATAATATATACGATTATGATTATTTATATAAGTATACTAGAGCGGAAGCTATTACAAATTTTCGTACGCCCTGGTAATAAAAGAACTAAATTATGGGATTATTTGCACGATAATTTATAAAATTTATAAAAATTAATAATACATTAATAAATGATAGTCAATAATTTCTGAAATAAAAATAATAATGGCGTTGCTTTGCAGCTCCTTTATATATTTTTTGTAGAACGTTATTAACAGAGAACAGAAATAGAATAATTAGTTTTCCGACCATAATTCTGTTTTCACTCAATATATATAAATATTATACAGAGTATAAATTTATCATTTACAATATGGAACAGACTATACAAAGAGACAATGTAGAAGAGAATTGGAGGAGAGATGTGACAGAGAAAAAATTGCGGAAGGATCCGGGTGTGAATTCTGGCAGACTGGGCTCAAATTCCCGTAATCTGGCCATCGTAGCTTTGCATGTCCAAAACCTAGGACCATCCCCACTCTTCACCTCTAATCTTCCCTGCCTCTACATAGCAACATACTCACACTCTCCTCTGGGCTGGTCGGGATCCGCGAGCGTTAAGTGCATTTCGATGTTCGCGGCGCGTACTTTGGACCAGATAGATGAATCTCTCCACTCCGATCTCGATCGACTAATACACTGTATAATTCATCTCAATTATTCCATTCTCTCATACACATGATTACTCAGGCATACGAAGACTACATGGGAAAAACAACATTTATACTATATCATAAACTAAAAGGCGCTAAACTAAATAGAAAATCACATATGCGAATAACGAACAGTTTTGCATTTTGTATTGATTTATTTCATATCAATGCGACATTTCATGCTTTTACCTAGTTCATTATAGATATAAACGCGATGTAATTCATTAGTCTTATTATTATTTATAATCACTTTCGCATCGCTACCACGTAGCGATGTTGGCCTTTGAATGTTGCGCAAACTGGTTCGCGACTATTTTACTTTTGTGTATTACCGCATTTGATGTCCCTAGGCGAATATTAATTACGTATTTATAACAGTGTTCGACAGAAGTTTTACACATTTGTAACTGTGTTAGGATTTAAAATAGCGTATAAAAAGGTTGGCAAGCTAAACATGGTAATTTACGGTTCGACACGTAAAAGCAACATAATACACATGTTTTTGTTTTATGGAGTTGAACATACTTCATATATTTTCATTTTAATAATTGTGTTGACTCTTAGCGTTTAATGTACTTTCATAACAAACTAAATCAATTTTTAAGTATATTCCCTTAAATACATTTTCTATTTTCCGCGGAGATTTGGTCACAGTGCACCCCCCAATAAATTATCGTCGTGCGTAGCAAATTGTTACAAGGACAGAAAAATATTTTCCCCCTAAACTGAAGGGAAATTTCCGCATCAAACTTTATTTCTATATTTCTAAATACGCGAAATAAGTTTTCCACCATTTACATAATGCCGGAAAATTTGCTGGGAACTTTGCCACAACTGGGACTGTTTTCAAACAGTTTTCAACGCACAGCACGCTGCATAAGTTCACCTATTTTCGCGATTACTACTGGGAACATGGTCACTCAACTCCATCTCATTGATAGGAGATTAAGTCAAAAAAAATTATATTAAGAATTATACTGTTGCAAAAGGAATATTTGGCAATAGAAGAAATAATAATTTATTTTAAAAATTCATAATTCAGATTCACTAATAGATAAACTTTATGAATGTGACATGTATGATAAAATTCGGAAATATATTTACATAAAGTCATAAACCAGCATACATATGTATGTATGCATGTATGTTTGTATGCATGTATGACATACGTTACTATTCAATTAGGAGTACGTGACCAACCCGAATCAATTTACGTACATGTTATCGATGGAAAGTGTGAGGTGTCCGATTGATTTCAGTTTCAGTAATTGGAAAATGTGCGCCTATCGTATGTCACGTACCAACTACAATAAAATTACTGATGCGATGCTCTCAATGCACTTTACAAGGTCATATAAACACATTTAGCAATCAACATCTAATTATGGTCACATTATTAATATATGTTTGTCGTACGAACTTTAAATTTGAATGTTTTAATATCATTATTTATCCGTGTTTGAATTAAATACAGAAGTTGTGGTGAAAATATAAAATAAGATTTCTAGAAATATTAAATGCTTACGATATAAATAGGAAACAATTTTTTTAAAAAAATGTCAACATATAAAAGTAAAATAAAAAACTACGTAATTGAAAACCAAGTGTGAGCGCCACTCTAGACATTTTATTGAAAATATAATACATATAATGTAAGTGTAATAGAAATCAATGTTAAGCTTTGCAAACCGTACAAGTTTTCAAATGTTTTGCTTTATATTTTTAAAGTTTACGATAAAATTCCATAGCTGCAGTAAATGCCAATTTTGTATCACCACACATGTCATCGCTGACATAAATGTTGTTAAAATAAATTTCACAATGCTTGTCACACATTTTTAAGTTTCTATTTTATTTATTTTTTCCAACGTTATTGCGCCAGTATTTCCCTGGTGAACTGTCACCAGTTTTTGAAGTCTCCCGGCTCACAGAATACTATTGATTTCCAAGCAAACGATTCGGTGATATTTTTCTCCTAAAGCACTTGAATCCATCTAGGATTCGTCTTACTTTTCAAAATAATAACACATAGAACAGACATGTATTGCAAAGAATATTGAAACATACTCAATTGTACTTTGGCACGAATGAAGTATATTGTCAATGCGGGACAATTATAATCATTTTGGAATTTATTTGTAATCAAATGTCAGTTGGTCTCATCGTCATATTATCACACGAAAATTATTATTTTATGAATCTAGTACACAGATTAGCACACTCTCACACTCAACCAATTTCAAACAACGCACATTGTTGGCAAATAGAATTGTTTATACAAATTAATCGCTGTAATTGATCCATAGTATTCGTTCTGGTCCCAGTAGCTTTTGGTTGGGTTTACCATATGTTAGCAAATTAGCAGATGTGTTTTCATCAGTTATACACAATAGAATTGAAATTCAAATTGGTAATTTTTAATTATTTACACATTATATATTAATTAATTATTTATTGTGAAAATCTGTCAACATGTTCGATCTTTATTTTTTTTATTATATCCCAAACCCCATATCAGTTCCTATTTGCATCAAAAGGGCTACAGCTCTCTTTAAATCGTAAAAGAAATTGTTTGAATATCCTTATGAAGTGTATTTAAATCAAATCATTTTTCATACAAAACCAGCATTCAATTATCATTAGGATTGAAAGTCAGCATGTCGGGCAGTCGGCCATATTAGATAAGTTATCAGATACGCAGCGTGATAGTCGTTTGTTTAATGTACTTTTAATTGTGATATGCCAAACAAGGCCCGCATATATCCCAGATCAATAGCACAGCACAGGAAAAATACTTCCTCTTTGCCCGTTCCCTGGACAAAGCATATACAGCCCTTTTGTGAGGGAGAAGTATCAAGATTTGACGAATTATAGCTTTCACATTCCCGAAAAATAATTACAAGTGTGTACGTTTTTGCTGTTATTAATGAATTCTGATTGGCTGGGATATTATTCTTTTTTGTTATTTATTGAATAACAGGTCAAGAGTGAAAGGTTCAATAACTCTGGAAGAAAGAAATGGATTGTGGATGATGTGGAAAGATTCGGCTTGATTACTGTATAGGTTCATAAAAGTCTTTCATCATGAGGTGTAATATTGAATTGAAGCATGTGTCATTATTTACGTATTTTCGATATATTTTCGCGAATAAAGTTTTTTACTCTTTGTATATATTTCATCATGAGTTATTTGTCAATTTGTCATATAGTATTATTTTTATGTATTATTGAAAATATATTTGTAAGCTTGAATTTTGAAATATTATTGTTTAATTATATGATATAATCCATAATAATTCACTCAACTTTCAATGACATTATTGCTGAAAAATTCTTGATATAATGATGAATTGCTGAATGTTACATATCTATTACGTATTGCTACATTTATGGATGATGTTATATACATAATAGGCTGTCATAATATAATTTACACGTATTTTATCAGTATCAAATGAAACTGACATACTCGAATAAATATTAATTTATAAAATAACATAGACGAGCTGCTGAAATTTGCAATAATTTTGCTTGTTCAAGCACATTTTGCCAATGCAACTACTCTTTAGCCATTTCCAATTCAATATTGATTTAATCTATGCATAATTCTATGTTTATACATAATCAAGGTTTTGCCTTGATAATTCAATGATATGGTTATTTACATATTTATTTTTATATATGTAATAAATTCGTCGCACCAGATTGAAAACTAAAAATTCGTAACATCGTTGCTTCTCTATATTACTCGTTGAATTGTGTTCGGAGTATAGCTATGATATATTGCGGGAGATTTGCATTCGTTTTCGCACAGTTTGCAATTAAATTAGATGACCATATCAGTGACAGTAATTACAGTAGCGTGCGACAGAGATGGTCGCATTGAATAAGAGATTGGGGGATATGTGAAAAGGATCCAATGTACCAAGCCAATCCGCTCCGAACCGAGTTAAATGAGATTTGCTTTTTGTTATGTGTGCACAGACGTGGATTTACATATTATCGAAACATGCATTTAATAATCTATATATTGCTTAACTATCAATTGGTTTGTTTTATTTTATATCAAAGCCTTTTAATAGATTCGGAAATGTTTGCATAATATAATTGTTTTAGACTGGTTTAAATGAATGTAAACGTGTTATAAGCCCGAAATATAAATAATAAAAAATACATTGATTGAAAGACTCGTAAAAAACATCCATAAATATACTCGTAAGTTCGTAAAGATAAATAACAAACTGAAGAGATAAATATAGGTTTTTAAATAAATATAAGGTAATGTATAAATAAATATTAGTCCAATAAGAGTAAATAAAGAATTTTATCTGTAGCGAATTCTCAGAATAAAACATGACTTTATTTGAATTTTTGTTAGCTTGAGAACATGTTCCTTAATAGAACTTCGAATAAACGAAATGAATCTTGATTATTCCAGTCCTGAATTGTAGCCTACGGCTGTGAAAACTAATTTTCAAGCACCATATTCAAACAATATATATATTTGGTGTGTGACAAAATTTGGAGCAAACTGTGTATAGGTATGAATAGGGTTTTAATCTGATCTGGTTCAAAACGACACATATACGGCAAAAACACGTGTTATAATCTACATGATAAAACCAGTCATTTTCATTTAAATTTGGGGTATTCGTATTATTTCGAAACCTAAATTAATATTATCGCAGTAGCCGTTATAAAGTATTTCAGAGCTTCACAAACATATGAGAAATTAAGCAGTTTTTGCAAACATATTGCTACAGTAATTTTTTTATTCTTATTTAAATAATACTTATAAATAATCTCTACGTAAAACAAAGTATCCAAAATTTTCATATAAATGTTATTTTCTTTATTTAAAAGCATATATGTGTAATCCATAACTGAACTTTTCCTAAGTTTAATTATATTTAATGTTAAAAATGTTAAATTAATATTTTTTGGTGAACCATTTTAGCATTTTTTTTTTTTGCAAAACCTTGACAGCCCATTACGTGACGCAGTATAACAAAGATATTAATATTGTCATTTCGTATGAAATTTCATTTCTTTTACATTAGCGTTCGTTCGGTGAAATGACTGCGGCGTATTCTGCGTAAAAATACCGCGATTATTACACAGTTATTCTGCTGATTTAATTACGAGCATTTATACAGCTTCCCCTCATTTAACTTTTTATTAGTCATTCATATTTAATTAAATGTAAAAAAAATATTAAAAAACGCGATGTGCATATATGGAATAAAATTAAAACAACAAAAACAAAAGAAAAACTCATTTGATATTAGAGACCTTTTTGCTTAGTCAAAATAGCCATTAGAGTAAATCTCAATGCATTCGCTTGTTCAAACTATATTATTTCGGCGTATTGCATATTTGGTAATAAGTTTAGAGTTAGTCGTATTTGAAGATGAGCTATTGTACTATTCAGATGAGTTAACAATTCAATTTATATTATTCCGAAATTGTCGCAAAACGTAAGTATGAAAATATAGCATAATTAATAATTATATATTTTTTTTAAAATCGGGATACATTTTCACGTTACGGATAAGTATTTATTATAAGTTATAATACATTAAAACTTTAAAAATAACAATAGATAATCTGTAAAACACTTTGATAAAACACAAATTATTATAATTTGAGAATATGTATATTGAATTATTTAATATGAAAGTTTTAATATATAAGTTTGTAAGTCTTTATTATGAACTCTCATTTGTTCCAACAAATAGTAGTTAAAAAACTTGAATAAACTTAATTTTGAAACTTAGGTTCACACCGCAAAAAAAAACGAATATTTTAACAGTTAATTATTTCGAATCACATGCGTGATTATGTACTACAGCATTACACTTAACAATGGTTTTATGATTAATAGCCACTCTCGCTTTGCAGCTCCTTTTACTAAAACACCAGTGTTTTATATTTAAATTTGTTTTAATTCGTAACACAAATTTAAAATTTTGATAAATTATGTAATTATATTCGTACTTTTGAACACTAGCACATTTTTCCATTATCGTAAAGGCACTAAATAGCTCATAATTAAACAATTGTTTAAATATTCGAATGAGCATCAAATAAGAAATTTCTATATGAATTTTTATTTTTTTGCTTACCTTATTGGTCAATCAAAACAGGTGCCTATGTAACCGCAAAGAAGAATGCTTGTTCCCATAATCAAGAATGAATTTTGAGTACGAAATATACAATTTCGTTATAGGGAGCTAGCGAAATTAATAATATATTTAAGTCGATTACTTGGAAGCACTTATATGGAACGTGTTGGCGTTTGCTGAACAAACAACGTATCATAATGGATAAGAAATGTTTGGCAAATAATTAAACAATGTCATAAACGCAAACAAGCAAGAGCAAATTAGCGGTATTACTAAAGATTCCTAGAATTGTTATATCACCCAGAAAGTGGTTATCCCACGGGAACATATGCAATCCCGCAATGCGCTTCCGTAGACGACGCAATGCGACGACGGTTGGAACTAAAACGCTTCTACATACAACGTCGTTTTGTATAATTAGCTGATTTATACGAGTCACTGTTCACATTATTTGCACCGAATAAAGTATTCAAATACAACAGTAACTAGCTACTAGTTACCAACTTTACTAACACTGCTTTTATAACATATGCAATTATTATACCACTGCATTTCATATATAGTATCGATTTGCCATATTCCAAACTTAAAGACATTACTAATTTTGTTAAAACTATAAATATTTAACATTTATTTATCATATTTATTTTCTTTAGGAAACTTAAACGGTTATTGATTATAGAAAAGCTAAAATTAGTTTTAAAAAATACATCAAACATCTTTTTTTTTATCTATCGTATTTAATTATAAATTCGAGATATTTTATCTGAACTTGATGCCATTTAATTTAATTGTATTCTAAATAAATCGCCGTCTTATCGGCGTTTCAACCCTTGTATTATTGTTTATGTATATTGGATACCACTCCATAAAGTTGGTTAGTGATTTATATATACGTTTATAACCGGAGATACCAATTGTTTTAATGGTTACAAGATAATGGTTATAACCGCTAGATGAATCACGATTTATTAGTGCGATAAATAAGACAATTTGATTAGTTGTCATGTAATTTATAACAGAAATATAAAAATAATTTGAGCACCCCTAGTTTGCAAATAACGCCAAATTTTATAGAATAACTTATAGTATTTTCTGTATATCTGTACTTTAAATTAATTAAATAATAATATTCAATTAAAATTTTGCAATAATAAACAAATGAACTGTATTGTTTAACAATAACATTTAACCAGTTGGAGATTGTGGTTTGTGAACTAGTATAATGTAATAGATAGTACGTCGAGTGTTCCTGACACGTGCCACTTTGGCATAACGAATGTCTTCACTTAGTCATAAGAGAAGACCATTGCGTAGACATACTACCTGTTACACATATTTCAGTTGCAATGGTCGCATATGTGAACAATACAGAACCAACCCCTGTTGTATGCACATACATACATACATACACTGAGGTCATTTTAGACCAGACGTTCGTACACACACATGAGTTATATATGCACTTACACGTGCACATAAAACCAGAATGGGTTATTATGTATCGTTAGGAATTTCAAATGGAACATTTATTTTATTTTCAAGGGCATGTCTGTGTGTGTGGGTGTGCTCGATTAAAAATATATATTTTACAAAATTTAGTGATCTTATAGAATCATAAATTACAACTTTCAGTATCTTGTATTTAACAAATACTAACTAATTTTTTATTATCGGCAATGAATACAGGTGAAGATTTGATTAAGTTTTCGTTTTCTATTAAAATTAGCAATGAATCTCATTCAGTGTAAATAATTCAGTTTAAAATACGAGAGCTAGTAAGATCAAGGTGGCTAATTAGAAATCTGTACATTACCAACCCTTCGTTAAATTCAATTGTTCAAAAAGAATTGGATATCGGCCGTGTGTTTATTTAAAATTAAATTAAACATGGTTCATTAGGTACATGGCACGGAGTATATTGTTCGGTGGCACGTGGATGATTATGGTAAACCCGATGGGACTTTAAGCACAGCATAATTTGCGGTCTTTAGATGAAATAGGTCTCGATGGGTATGTGGGGTTCTTTGTCATTTCGGCAACTCTTCTATCCCGAGAACTCGCTAATAATTTAATATCATCAAACGAGATCGTTACGGGCACAAAACAAACAAACTTTGTTATTTTCCTAATTTCATCATCTTTCGAATGGCATTATTAAGTCACTTGAGTACTACCTTTTGATTTACATTAAACTTAATAATTGCTTTCTTAAGTTTGCAAATTTTAATACGCCGTTCTTATCATCTTACGTTTGTAATTTGTTACTTTTAAGACACATGTATAAAGTTACAGATTTAATCAAATTTAAGGCTAATAACAATAATAGCATAATATTTTCGATCTCAATAATAAATGTACTAATTTAAGTATAGTTTTCGTATAAGAAAGTAATAACTGATTAACTATATAGAATAACGAGTTTAAGTATAATATATACAAATTATAATCGTCAGAAATCAGAAAATGGAAAATCAAATAAAATCTAACTGTTTCCACACACTTAAACACGTACAGGAAAGATTCGGATACGATTCAGGGAAGGTCAAAAATGTATTTTTGTTAAAACCGTGCGATTGATTTATTTCATGGTTACGATACTTACGTATTACTTCTTATAAGGACGTAAAAATCTAACTTAATTGTTGAAATTAATGAAAAATTGTTGACTTTAGTTTAGCAAAATGTTTTATCCAGTAAAGTATACTTTATTGTCGTTTACATGGAGTAACGAAAATATGAGTACAGTACACTTATAGACTATTTTAAAGTAGGTGATACTTTGGGAAAGGTTTTATATTTGGTACTAGGTAATAAAATCGTGAACGGGTAGCTTTTACGATGTGACACGCATGTTGTAAATGTGCATATCGAGTCTATCATCTTGACTGGAACCCGTTACAACAGGAACCTGGAAGTGCTTTATGAAGCAGTAAAAATTTCACGCCGGTTGTTATATTTTATTGGCGAGTACCCGTCAAAATGACGAAATCACAGCAGCAACTGTTTAATAACTTCGTTTTTGGTGAATATCTACCGTACATCTTGTGGAACTATAGTTAGCTCAGCTGTCTTGTATTCCAAACGTATATAGTTTTTCTCCTTTTCCACCAAACAATTAATTCTGAATCTTATAACTACCTATTCCAAGAACTCTAGATTCTCACACCATTTATCTCTCCCACATAATTCGTCATCGTCTATCTTTTATAGTTCAACAGAAACATGTATTTCATAATAATAAAATTTTTATATTTTTAACTATTTCCACTCCTGATATTTAAGAATGTTATTTTTGTACCTTTTTTCAAAAACATTAATTTTGGAAAAAAATTTCAAAATAACATAAAATCTTATTGACTATCGTACCTTTTTCGTTGTCTCATCCTGGTAGGTATATACCTGAAAAGTTTCGACATTTATATAATGGTGGATGAATGTGTACGCATGCGTGTATATAAGAGGAAGTAGAGGACATTAAGTAAAACTTTAGTATCCGGTGCGTCAATGGGGACAATTTTACGTCATTTATTCACAATGTCCTGCGAGGAAGTCCTGGGGGACACGTGATTGCTGACCTGTCTGTACCGGTTGGGTCGTCTTTATACTGGATAAACACGAGCGAGCTGCTGAACTGGCTTCACTTTACATTCTTCTCTTACGTTTATTGATTCATTGTACCAAACTATTTGTATATATTGTCAACTTTAACAGTGAAAGATAAACGTTCAATATAATGATTGTCCCTTTATGTTATGCTAGTATCCTCAGATGTATTTCTATTTCAATTTGAACACTATTGTCTAAAAAGCGTAATGTGTTCTTAGATATATTTTCATTTCGACTATTTCTCTTCGTTGATGCTCGAAGAGAAAATTTGAGTAGCATAAAATTATACTTCTAAGCTTGTTAGTTGTGAGTGTAGAATGCGTACAGTAGAAACATCTGTGGCGCACCGAATTATATTTTGGCAAGTACAACAACGAAACCAACAAGAAAGTTGCAACGTGTGATGGGTAGAACAAAAGTTTAATATAAACGGAAAAGGGAGTTGGTTTATAATGTGAGAGTGCCGCGGCGTATGTGGGTCGTTAAAGAAGAAGTTGAAATCGTCGCGGTGTGGTAAAATACGTGTTGACGCAATTGTGCACAATACGCAATATGGCAGTATAAAACCACTTCTTGCGATGTAGTTGTCGTAGTGTGGCGTGTATAGTGGGTAGGCAATCTGAAGATTGCACAAGGATATTTCACGAATTTTCGGTTGCGATGTGCTTGGAATTTCAATGCGATCTACGAAGGCAAAAAAGAAGAGGAAACGTCTCTCTTTTGCTGATGTTCTTAAAGGGTTACTGCGACCTTATGTTCTATTGAGAAAAGTCGTCGGATTTTGTATAAATTTCGAGGGATAAATGGAGTCAATTGTGGACGTAGAGTTCAACCAACCCTTAAATATTAAAGTTACCAACCAACTGCAGAAGCCTACACTTGACATCCTTATATAATATTAATACGAAAAGAATTATTTGTTTCTGGAAAAGTGCTTGTTTACTCTAGCCATTTATGCAGTTTCTACAATAACACACAAATTGTTGCACTTGCAGCAAAAATAGTTAGAATAAAAATTAGAGATACTAATATTTTGTAAGTAAATGACTATAGAAATTTATTCTAATTTTTTTATTTTTACATGAATCGTAACATTACATTATTACTCCCATTTTCCTTATAAGTAAAATTTTAGTAAAATCTTTTGTATTGGAAATTATTCAATGCAAATAAAATGCGTGAAACTGCTTTTATCACAACAAAATCTCCTATGTATATAACGAAGCAAGTCAATTGAACATTGACGATAAAAGCTAGTCAAATAAAGGGTGTTAATAGATATTTCATAGATAATTACGAACAAAAAAAAGAAAGCTTTGCAAATCGTGAGTAATCTCCGCGTGAGCCTCGGCGTTAACGAATTAAGAACAAAGCCCAAACGCACAATCACCAAACATTAATCTTTCACAAGTGAATTCACATTCTGTGCCATTCCGGAATCACACAGTGCGTATGTGTATACATAATACGTCACTCACTGCTTAAACATTATTAACTACAACCAGAAATTTTCAAACTGTTTCTCATTTAAATCCAGATAATTGCATTTTACAATATTTGTAATAATATCCAATAAACCTTGAAGATAAAATACATCATCTATCTTCAACGTATACTGAATTCCATTATCTACTTTCTTTAAAGTTTTTTTGTTATTATAAAATTTATTGCTTTATTTAAGAAAATGAAAAGGAAATTGTCCACTAATTAATTAATTTGTAAATATAAGCAAATTTAAATGCTGGCTAAACATTTTCAAATATTAGGCGGTTGTAGAATAATAGTCTAGCATTAATTTGAAAAATGAATAATTGGTCAGTTGATCAGTAAGGTTGACGTGTAATCTAATTAAACTTTGCACATAGTAGCTATGGCAGTGAATATCCTTAGTTGGACCGTTTTGTTTGGCACTCAAACTTGACAAATGTTTGAGAACAACTGGTGCAACTGCAAAGTTGACTGTTTTAACTGTGGTACGATATACGCACGGACTCACCGACCGTCCATGCACGTCTAATTCGTGTATTGTCCCTAGTCGTGCATCCATCCTCCCCATTGCATTGCAGCCGCGCGTAACTTTCAACTTACGTTACGTTACGTTACGTTACGTAAACATAACCCATGTATGTAGAGACAGTGTTTTCCTTCTGTTCACTCCTGTCACGGTTTCACTTTTAATTATGGAATTCCTTTGCATCTTTTTATGTTCATTGTTATATGCACTACAAACGCATTCTACTTACAACCTGGTTTGCTTGGAATTTTTAATAATTACTATATATGAAAATAGAAAGGATGCTTCTATTTTCATACAGACTAAACAATCTTTCATTCACAAGTCACAAGTATAGAATACATTTTTAGAAATAATTAAATATTCGGTAATGACCATAGTAGTCGATCCGCAATTTAAATTAAAAAAAAATTATATATTGTACATTTAACTTGAATAAATTCAAATTTTTTGTCATTTTAAATACAATTGTGTTAATACTATATTAAAGTTAAGCTTCATCTAAAGGTATTTGCGATAGGAAAAGATAAGTAGAGATAAACAGTAAGGAATAGTTAGTGTCTTGTTTCGGTATAAAATAGGGTGCAGTCAAGCCATAATACACATTCTCTCTGGTAAACACAATTATATATTCAATTTAAACTGTCAGCTGAAAACCCGAGGTGGGATTACCCCACACTCGCACCCAGCTCTACGTCACTTATTCGCATTCGACCGAAAATGTTGTTCATATTATTCTGTTCATAAAGTTCGCGATTGATGAGATGTCAGTCGGTATTTTTTTTTTTTCTCTCACAACGCAGCCTATGATAAATAATGTGATTGGTTTTTATTTATGAATGAACTGAATACGAAATGAACTGACAAACATTTCTAGGGTGGCCTTAGTTTTTTATATGCTGAACTCAATTTTAAAGTATACTTCACAAGTATTCGTCGTAAATGTCTAAGGAAGCATTCTGATAAATAAACTACGTCATACGTCAACAATTTTCACAACATTAACATACATCTATTTTTACTTTCTTATACGAAATTATAAATTACTATTATTATTATGAAAAAAACTCTATGTATAAGTTTTAATAAAAATATACCTTTGGACCTTCCCTGAATCAATCCTTTCTATTTTTAAAATGACATGTGTGTGTGTGTGTGTGTGTTTGTGTGTGTGTGAGTGTGTGTGTGTAAGAGAGAAAGAGAGAGAATGAGAAAGAGAGAAAGAGAGAGAGTGTTGATATGTTGAAGATAATATAACAAAAACGCTGAGTAATGAAAATAAACTCTGATCAACGTAGTAATTAATGAATAGTATAACTTGAATTCACCCTAAATAGGGTGCTTTAAGAAATGAGTATTTAACATCCAATTTATATAACAAAAACAACCTAACCATGAAGTGTCGTGCTTATTACGCTAGTAACCAAAAACACTGGTTGGAATAGTGAAGAGCCGCGATGGTTGTTACAGCTGTGTAGCTGGTAGCCAGCCACAGGATACTGCAACCAACAACACCGAATAAATTCTTATCAAGACGCGTATCTTAATTTCGCTATTGCATGACAACAGACAATTAACAAGGCAGTTTGGTTCGGTTGTGTTCGATCGTTAACTTTGGAATTGCATTATGCGTGCTATGTGTTCCAACCTCGACGAGCCTCATAGGTATAGCATGAGTCTAAGGCGAAGGCACTGACAGCCTCATGGCCTCAACTTTTTAATAGAATAATATCGGCCCTAATGACTAATGATTCGGTTGATTTAGACACGTAATTATTTGATTAGTTTTGCGTTTATTTCACATTTACTGATTGTATTTATTTGCCAAATAAAATATTTTTCAAATAATAATTTTATTCAATGAGTTATTGCACAAACTTCAAAAATAATACTCAGGCATTTAGAAATCTTAAATTTAAAGTTTCACAAATTTACCATCTACCGTTAAGGCTGTAAAGCGTTCACACACACACTCGCTCACAAATGTTTTTTTCAATTTCTTAATAACCTTCATCTTAGATGAGGATTCGTTTTTGTTTGATTACTGCCTTTTTGCAAGTAAAAACATTCGGTATTTGAAACCGAAATACTCAAAACATCAAAGGTATCAATGATAGATGATAAGTAATTCATCAGGATGACTACTTTCTTTACATATACTAAATAAACCATAGAGAAGATGTTTTTTTTTTTTGGTGGAGTCGTGAATGCACGCGCGCGTTTTTTCTATGCATAGCAAAAGAGAGAGCATGGCGGTAAATAAATAATTTAAATCACCCGTGTAACTTGTACTGTTTACAAAGAGGGGTTCGTTGTTGGTGAGTGTATAATGGCAGGCAATCTCGCGTTACATAAAAATAATTGTGTTTTGTGCCCGCGGCTATTAGTATTTTTCACCGTCTGTTTTTTCCGCGTGCCTAGTCCAGCCCCATAGACGTACGTAAAGGAATTTAATTGGGGTCGCTCGCTAATTTGTTTAGATGAAAGAGTTACATTGTAATCTAATATCAGAAACAAATACTTGTTTGGGGATTTCAATTTTCAGTTTTATGCCTCCAGGTAATTTGATTCAAAATTGTATTATTTAAAATTATATCAAATATTTATTTTCGAATTTAACTTTCATCAATAAAAATTTTCACAATGGCTTGTATTGAACTTTCTTATACGTATTTCGTTTAAACACACACACACACACACGCGCACGTCATTCCAAAATAAATTTTAATTATCTATCTAAAATTTGTGGATGTAGTTTTCTTCTTGCTATAATTGATTCTGTAAGTTTTTTATTTTTCACTTGAATTTACCTGCCGTAATGGAATATGTGCACATTTACCGCGTAAAGTAGTTGAATATGTACATTTACCGCGTAATGTACATATTCAACGACTATGTTCATTGAAAATGGGCTATGAAATTGGTTTCTCTTCGATGAACAACAAACATTATACAATTCGTTAGCATGTACAGCCAGGTACTATGTATTAGATGCACATATCGTATGTATGTATGAGCCTTTACTCTAGGTAGGTAAATTAGTTTGCTAGACCGTCAGCACATAGACGACGTCATCTGATGATGGGAAGTGTGCAGGTAACGTATAAGGAATTATTTACTTGGTTACGTGTTTTGAGTACAGTGTGGCAAGCGAGCATGTCGGTGTTGAAATATGCAGTAAACGCGCAATTTAGTCAACAGCGATAGCACATTTAATCCCAGTGTTAATATGTGGGGTGCATCATACGTTTGCATCACTAGAACGTAAGGATTGATGAGTTATTTATAAGTACATATCTATATGTGGTTAAAATTTTTTTTTTTATTTTTCCTATTTTATATTAAAAGATAGTTAATATTTTTTGCCGTCAATCATAAGAAAAACATTTTTTTTTGTTCTATATAAGTAATTACATGTAGTAACTATTGTAACGTATTTTGATATTAATGAGTTTCTTTTTTGCAAATGGTATGATTTTTGAAGAAGCTTCTTAAGCAAAATTTCCTCTTGAAATATTCTTTTGAGAAATACACATATTTTAAATTACATATTTATATGTTTTACGATTTTACAACTAGAGCACTTACAGAAACAGACATACATACATACACACATATAAATACACTGCTACACACACAACTACATACATATACAGCTACACACACACACACACACACACACACACACACACACATGCATTGTACGTTGGCAGACTAACACATACTCACACATACATGTAAACGTAATTAGATGTTCAAAAGGGATATGTCTAATTACAATATTCACTACTTCGTATAGGAAAATAAAATAGAACACAATAAAATTAATTATTTGTAATGATTAATAGCTTGAATTATCAGTGTGCATCTCACAATTATTGAAATTACTCGTAATATTTTACATTATTGAAAATAATAAAAATTAATAATTATATACCCTGGAATTGTATTTTAGTATCAATTTAATCTAAACTACCACAGATTCTTGACTTATAATATAAATATGAAGGATTACAATTTTAATAATGTGTAGCTTAATTTGAAAGTGACTTTAGCGTCACTCGAATGTTTTTATTACATCAGGTACACAGTGTTAGACGCGTAAAACTCGCAATATTAAAATGTAAAAATAATTAATTACAAAAATAAAAATGCGGTTGTCCCTAGACGTCTGGACGCTTGGCGTCGTTTCACGTCGCTTTAATCTACGGGCCGAGACGGACCCATGCACAAGAAGCATGGGGACGTGTGATGCATCATGCATAGCAAGTGACCATTGGGGTAGGATGGTACAACATGGCGCAAATAAGGGCTCCCATGCAGGTTCTGGCCTGGCTCTGTACTTTGCGCAACAAATTGGTTAATTTACCATCACACTAATTATACGCTAAAACGTTTTACTTAGCAACGCCAACGGTCCCGCTGATGGCGAGATAATAGTTATTGTCCCTATATAGACGAGGGAGATCAATTTAAAAGCTTTGATATTTAAATTCTCGGTTCATTACTACCGAGATATTGTTTTTTATTTCAACACAGAGCGTTATTATCAATCATCAAATTGAGTTTTAACTTGTGTACAGATGCACAAATTTACACAATTTTACCAAACATACATACAGGAATATAATTTATTTAGAAGTGTTTTTACTACTACTGGCTTAAAATATAAATAAATAATAAATATTTTATTGTAAAAAATAATGCATGCAGATATTTGTGAGTTTTGAACATTTAAATTTTTGTGGCTTTGCAAATAAAATCTACAGTGTGTATGCACTAAAGTTTAGAGTAATAAATGAGATTAAATTCAAACAGAATCTTTTACGATGTAATATGTAACTCGTTTATCATTTCAAATAATATTCTTTTATTCGAGTTCATTATCATAAAAATATTATTATCTTTATGACGAAATATTTAACATCCGTAAATGTAATTACTCTATTTGAAATTTTAGTATTACTGTATAAAAATATTATCTTTTAGAAATAGTCACGCCTACCAAAATCAAAAAATATGGAATATATTCAATAGTTTATTAATCAACTAAAATTTTATACATATTTAACTCTTTCGTAAAAATTAATGATGAATTAAAATATATTTTGTATATAATATGAATGATACAAATTTATTTTCTATTAAAAAAATATTGATAAACTAAGCATTATTTATTTATAACAAGGGGTGCTTAAGATAATTCGAATATTTATTTACTAAAAAAAATTAATTAAGATAAGAATACATCATATTTATGTTTTGTTGTGACCACATTAACCATATGGTTAGTATAGGTAAGTGCTTAAGGCAAATGTACGCCAAATATTAACTTTCGTTGTTTCTGCAAGTCCCTAAATATATGTTTAGCCCAAGGCTCAATTGTGCTACGTAAACAAAATGTATGATTTTTGAATTATGTTTACTATACGCCTATGTTGTAGTGCGCTTTGAATAAAGCTATTCGCTTTGCTTAATAGTATGGCCTAATCTAACTTAGCCGAATTCTTTCGTAAAAGCTGTTTCCAAATAATTTAAATTTATTGGGGCATAACGATTAATTTATTAGTATGTACGTGGCGTCATTGAAAATGTCGACCAGTAGTTAGTATTCATCTAGTGACGTGACTGACCCCGATGCAAATAGCAATTATGATATTAATGATTTGAATTTATAAAATAGAATATGTTGAAAATTCTTTGCAAAAAATATATAAAATATTTAAAGAGTTAATATTGATTTTGGGAAGGCAAAAAAACGTGATTTCCGTGAAAATGGGAGCATTGATAAGACCAAAAATTGAAACAGAAATGTATTTCACGTAATAGTGATTCGAAATTTATTCAAACGTAATCATATGCCATCACGCTTGGAAATGATAACTTATACGAGTAGATAGGTAGTCGAGTTGGTATAGAAGGTATCTTAAACAGTATTAATACACGCTTTAAGGTTATACATCATTAGGTAGTTGAGTCACGTGACTGGAAACCAGAAACCAGAAACAGCGTGGAACAGTAGCGCGAAAGCTCGTACTTGGGGTACGGGCGAAGCGCTAACGTGGCGCAGAAACACGCCAGTGGGGGATGTGAAAATGATGGGGGGGGGGGGGGTAAGGCAAAGAAGCAACGCTAAAGGAAAACTGTCGAAATTGTCCGGCTTAGCAGATGGCTCTGTGGTCGAAGGGTTCGACCGTGATGTGAATATAATAACCCCCGAAAGAAACACGTTTCAAATTACTTTCGTTAATGGTACTCGAACGCACCCATAAAATGATACTTGCTCCTTCTGACTTTAGATATATTACGGGCCGCTTTGCGTGGCATGGTAGTGCAACGCCTGAATGTTTCACATTGTAATGGAATGATTAAAACTACATTGATATTTTATGATCAAACGTCGTAAAAGTGGATGGTTTAAGTGATAAGTTTGGTTGAACGAATTGGGTTATACCTGCAGCCATTCTAGTATATACATCTACGGCCTTAAGTGCTCTACTTTGTTACAAATTCACCTATATACAAAATGTCTATATATCCAATACTTTCTTGAATATTAAAATAAATATCTATATTTCTTATAAATATAATTATTATAATTTTTAAATTAATTTCTCAATCTCCACTGAGAAATTAATAACAAGATAATAATGCGCAATATTAAACATTCTTGTATGATTGGTAGGAAAGAGTTTGCAATGTAATGCAGATACATATGCAGTACATGTATAATAATTTCAATTTATTTTGTTGTATGGTCTAATAATTCATAAACTGAATTAAAATTTAAACGCAATACACCCAGCATATATTTGCACCAAAGTATTCACATGATCGCGAAACAGAAAATGTGTGTGTGTGTGTGTGTGTGTCGAATTATGTGAGCTAATATTGAAAATTTCCCAAAACCGTTCGGAAATTTTACGTGACGTGGTTATATACTGGGCTGCAGGTAATTACCGTTTTAATAGCTTCGATTGTAATGTTACAAAATAAGTTTGATTTATTATCGAAACGTTCATACATTCCCAATATTAAAGCTTGCATAGAAAGAACACCAAATCGATTTTAAATTATTCATAACGACAGCTAAAACGGACATTATGATTCAATTACCGCGATTGCTTTTATTGTGTCTACGTCTGATGCATTTCAACAACACCAATTGAAGATTCCATTCAAACTCAAAATTATCCTGAACCTAATCAATACATCTTTTTTTTTTATGTATAAACTTCTTATCGCACGCTTGGAGAACAATGAATACATAAGCGTGCCGCCACTCACCCGTATTTTTTCTTTAACAAAACATGCATACAATGTATTTTTTTTCCTATTCAAAATAAACATCTATGAGTATTTTTATATATTATTTATTAGTATAAATGTTCGTGGTTGCACTGTTTATATTTCATTTGAAATACTTTTGAGTGTTAGGATCTAGAGAATGACTGAGATTTGCAGAATCACATTTGAAACCTCAAGTACCAACCGGAGTATAGCCGTAATGGTACAGTCGTGGTAATAAACAATAACGCATGTGTTAGAGCGGAATGTTTACGGGGATAAAATTAAACAATAAATTATAACGCATGCTGGTTTCGTGTTAAGAGTGGGGTGGATGGTTACGCAACCGCAGTATTGTCATGGCGCTGGAGGGGTGACTTAAACCAAAGAGTAAACAGCAAGGACAGGAGACAGACATCAGCGGATCCCCTGCTTTACCCTTGGGTAGCTCTCAGCAGAGCAATTGCCATGCAGCATTAGCTTGTACTAACATTGTAACTGTCATGTGCTGGCGATCAACAATAAATATTGGCTATATTAAACCATTGACATTCCACTACAGTCTACTGCGATCGACAAATACTAAAGTTACGTCTAGAATTACAAGTAGATTTTATAATATTAGGGTGGATGAATCCAGGTTTTTTATTCTCACGCCACAATTAATTGCTTCAGCCCATCTTGCAATGAAAACTATTTTTATCAACGTATTTAGAAGTTCAGATATTCAAATTGACTTTTGTTCTTAAAAACCCCAAGTCGTCTTCATTAAAAAGAATTTTCAGTTTATATTCTAGTATTTATAATTGTGGAAAAACTACTAGATACAAAATTTTTATATATAAAAAACAACGCGTTTTTCAATATACATAGATAACGATAACAATACAATAAAAAAAAAGAACCGTGATTATATATCTGTAAGCGAAACCACAATGTGAATTGTGAATATTCTGGTTTATAAAAAAACATTTTTATTTTCGCAATATCGATTTGGGTGATGTGCGCGGGTATCTGCGGCCGCGGACTAGTGAAAAATCATATTTTATTTTATTGTAAAACGAAATGTGTATGTGAACGGAGTAGGTAGTAACGTTAATAAATGTAATTACGAATCGTGATATTTCGCTGCTGCAAAACGGATTCCCGTGCAAGAATTATTGCTTTTATAACAATAAGCTGTGTCTACGTACGTATGTATGCATATATGGAAGGGTTCGGTTTCGCATGGCTCGTAGCTTTGCATTGTCAGTTCCGAGCTATGAAATATGCATAATATCGATAGAATAGACGCTTACTAGTCAAGTTATACCTCGTACAGTATTCCCCATAAGTCTCTGTGTAATCATAAGAACATATTCAGAGGTTTTGCTTATTTGGGCAATTATTAAATAATCAACGATCATTTAATTTGATATTTGCGTTTCTGCAGTAGTTATCAAATGTATTGACAATAGTAAATTGCAGTTGCAAATGTTGATTTTGCTATGACATATTCATACTTGTTCGTGAATATGCTATAATTTCTATCTTTTATAATTAAAATCGTATTTGAAAACTTTTCTGTAAAAGACAGGAAAAAATAAATAAGAGATTATCAAGTAATAAAGAAACTGGCCGATTTTAAAGTAGGGGATAAACCCCATTTTGATCCTCTTCAGGACGTTCGTCCCGTCCATCCATCCGACGTTCGAAATCCATTTTATGCGCTTGCTGCGATCTTTTTTATTGGAGAAGTTACGGAAGATATGTCGGTAATTTCATGATACTGATTTACTGCACTTGGCCAAAGTTGTAAAGATAAATGCAAGTACCTACCCATTTGTTAGTGTACTTAATTTAACTTCTAATGGCCTCTTACAAACTACAAATTTTAAACTTTTACATATAATAAATATAATGTATACCTCTAAGGCCCCTTTTAAATACAGCAATAATTATATAATTCTACAATGAGAACTCAAACTCATAAATAAGTCATAATGGCTTATCTATAATAATCTGCACTCGCTTATCAGAGTAATGTTTAACTAATTATAGTACGCAATACGCAAGCAGCTTTCCACCTTACGGAATTAATTTTACTTTGCGAAATATACCAATTGACTTTTTTTGTGTGGCTTATCTCTATAACATGTTTGTTTAGTATTAAAAGCCTGTAGTTGAGTGGTTGTATTATAGTTATTTGTAGTGGCATTTGTCTGTGTATCGATATCTATTTGTTTACTTCAACCAGTGCCATTGATAGATAGCGGTCGATCAATTATCAGAACCAATTTATGTTTGACAATAAGTTAGGTCAGGCTTTTGCAGGGTAGATGGTATATAGATAATTATTTGCTAAAGAATAAACTTTTGGTTTCCGCTTTGTAATTTTAGTATTTCCCGGAAATAAAATAAATGGGCATATACGACAAATTATTTCCGTGTATTTGCAAATTACGAAAGTCAATAATACTAAATTAACGATGGATTATTTTTACATAAATAATATTTTGTTTTTACAGAATATTTAATTTTTTTCATATAATTATAGAAACTACACCACTTTAGCTTAAGACCTCATAGCTCAGTGGTACCGTTTCTACAATTTGTTCTTTTTTCAACCAATAGCAATATACTTTTTTTTTGGAATATATTAGTACTTAAACATTCACTATTCATATACGCTATTTAGTTAATTTTACGATAAATAATGCAATGGATCTAAAATAATCATGGATCAAATAGATTAATTTTTTTATCGAAATGTTGATGCGATTTGCACTTTTAGTGTGTGATGTTTCCGTAATAGCTTTGTGACAGATGCTGACATGTTACTCGCAATTTTTATTTAAATAATGAATAATTACCATTCTATGAAATCGATATCGTCTATTAATTAAGGATTATCAATAATTTAATAAATATACATTTTCATGCAATTGTTTCTTAATAAAAACTGTTAGTAAAAAAATTACGAAATCAATATTTTTAATTTTTTCAATTTAATTTATTTTCCATCAATCTCGCACGTCGTTCATTTAATTTTTTATTAAACTGATATTTAAAAAAAAAATTTAAGTAAAAACAACATTTTTCTTGTTTTCTGCCGTTCTTCGTTATTTAGTCTACATATTTTACATCATTCGAAATTCTCTCCTTAAATGCTTAAAATCCTTGTCAATATTGTTAACAAAAATAAAAAAATGATTTGCACCATATACGGAATATTAAAAATGCGTGAAAGCAAATGGTAGCCGGCGGCGAGTTTTGGTGTTGCGGGTGTGAAACAAGGGTGATACCGACAGGCAGTGGCTAGCCGGAAGCAATGAGATCATTTTCCGTGACCGCATGCGCGTGTACTCAATTTTAGACGACAAAGAATGACAGAGATAGTACTAACCCCAATCATTTTGAATTGCCGTCAAGGCATTTTCAATATCTATGTATTACTATTATTCCTACAATCCATAACTCACATGAAAATATTTTTCAGTAAAGAGAAACGAATAACGTCATTTATATAAGTGTTGATTTTTTTTATCCGATTACGTAGGAATTTGATTTATTTAGAGAATTCTGATCACCTTAATAACATTGCTTTATTTTTTTAACTAATCAGATTTTCGTAAAAAAGTATCTATCGGTATTTTTTTGTACAGCAACCACCAAATGATAAATCTCTCTTTTTATTTGTTTTACACATCCATTTTACGATGAATTGAAATTTTATCTTGTAGCCAGAATTTATTTTATTTTATTTATTTATAGTTTGTTTCCCTTTGTCGGGCGAAATTCTGACGAGTTATTTTAATGAAATGCTGATTTTTGTTTTTTATTTAATCAGACACGATATTTGTTTTAGTGCCTCTTTTTTGTGTAAAAGAGAGGATATGGCTTTGATCCAAGCATGTATATAACAAAATAGTAGCGTATAAATGAAGTTATTTTGTAAAATGCTGGATTCTGTAAGATATTGTTGTTGATTACAAAAAGTTTATATATGTTTGTCTGCGATATAACATAAGTACATAATTACTATTTTAAAATAATATTATTAACTACGTAGATTGTTCATTCGGTTATAATGATTTTACGATTTGTTAAAATCCTTTTAATTTTATTTTCATATGAAAGAATTTAGAAGTTTAAAACTAATTAAAACTGAATGTGGAAGATGTTTTATTTATTTAAATATTATTTTAATGATTTAACAAGTTGATTTTTATTTTCATTTGTGTTTGAGGTAAAAGTATAAAAGTTTGAATAATTCTGTGATCAAACAGCCGTTAAATTTATGGAAACAAATTCATATGCTTGACTCTCATTTCTTGGAGCTCTATAGACGTTTTATTGTAACAAAAATGTTTTCAAATAATATTATTACGACTTCTGTACTAGTCTAGCATAACACCTTTTTTAAATGAAATATTTTACATTACGAAGGTAATAATTAAGTAAACATTAGAAAATATTTAAGTTACCAAGGTATTTTAGATCCAATAATATCAAAAATTATTTTATCATGAAATATTTACCAAATTTAGAAGTAAATGTACATATTTATTGACTATAATTGTGAAGTACTGAAAAGTATTTTAAAAGTCTATAAAAATACCCAATAATGCAATTCCCAATAGGGTTCTTAACCACAAGAAATGCCTTTTTAAAATTATCGTCAAATACAAAAAAAAAAAAACATAAGTAGATCGACAAGCAATAAATTCTACATTATATTATTCCCAATTGTATTCCTCTTAAACCAATAAATCATCAACTACTTAGTATAGTTCCATCACTGTCACACATCGTTGTGTGCCAGCACCAATGACAAAGACAGAGAAATCGTTTTAGCATTGTCGGCAACATTACTCCTCTTCCCCTTTTCGATCCTGCAGCCTGCTACTGTTAATGTCCAGTGTTTAATGGGGTTGACTGCAGGACATATATCTCCTGCACCGTTAGTGTACAACACCAGGGTGACTCTTGGTGTACAGGGACCTCCGGTACACGTGTATTAACCGTGTGGAACTCGATAGTCATCTATACAGGTCTAACTGTTTACATGATTATGTGCGGATCTATCTATCTATTTATCTCGACGTGTATCTGTTTTGTTTCTGGGGACCCCTAGGTGTGTGAGTTACCTGAGTGTCAGGTAGGATAGAATTCGTCGTGCGTTTTTAGGGGTCGTTAAAGAAATGGGGTGCGCAGACGACACGGGTATAAATTGTGTTTTATGTAAACACTGACATACAAGAGATTAAATTATAATACAAGAATTGGTCTGTTTGTTTATGTAGCACTTTCTGCAACATGGAAATTATCGTGTTACATTTCAACAATGCTTTTATGACACTTAACATAAGTACGGCGGAAATATATTACACAATTATGAAAGGGCCATAATTTTCTGTTTTTAAATATTTGTTCAAAATAATAAATATAATTTCACGTGTGATCATATATAATTAAGCGTATTTTTACTAAAATTTTGAATTTTTTTCTTAATTCTAAAATTATTGGCGTCTTGTGTTATATTAATGACAAAAAAATAAAGCATTTTGTACTGAACCCGGCAAATCTACCCCTAAAGTGTTTATTATTATTTCCTAAGTGGCCCTAACTCGACTAAATAAATACTTTGTGTATAAGATATTTAATATAATGTGCAAAAGTTTCGCGACCGTAAAAAAACTTCGGGAAGGAAAAACTTTATCATCCTAGCATGAATAATTTATGTAAGCAAAAAGTTGCGCTTGGTATTTTTTTCTGTCTAAGTCTGTTGTTCCGGGTACCATATAGTGAGGGTATATAGGAACTATTAGAATGTGTGTAAAATGAGTTCCCTACCCTCCTGTTTTGTGGGGGAAATCCTTCTTGAGTAGCCTGGGGCGTCCGCAAGAGACAACCTCTTTATCACCAACTTGTCTTTGAGAATCTATTGCATTTACGGATACCAAATTGAACTAACCGAAAATGTAACATATGGTATTATTGTCATGGAGCAAAATGCACCAAATTTACGTCAAATATAGATATTTCACGCAACTCATCTTCAATTATATAGTTAGATACATCCAGGTGATCTAATATTGTGTAGTACCCAATTAGACGACAACATACTGCTACTGGCGTTTTTTGATATTGATTTGTTCCACATATCCTTATTGTGTTACAAAATTGCACTCGTAATAAATTCTCAACCAGTCTGGAATTGCCACCTACATAAATTGCACTGCATACACGCAATTTACAAATTGGTTGGTTGTCGTGTACGTCAACTTCACACAATCTCAAAAATACTTTCTGCTCTAGAGCACCAACGAAAGAATGGAATTATCAAAAAGAATGTGAAAATACTCCTAATCTGATAAACAAAAACAATGCAGTTATTCGCACTGGAAGCATCTTGTCTCTAAACGAAACTGAAATAGTATATATGAAAGTATCTAATATTTGTCAGTACATCATTTTTACTTTCTTATACGTAGTATAAGTAAGTATTGTAATCATGAAAAATTTCGATCTCGAGATTTTAACGGAAATATACGTTTTGACCTTCTCTGAATCGATTCCGACTATTTTTGGAATGACGTCCGTCTGTGTGTGTGCATGTTATCTACAGCCTAAACGGTTGAAGCTAAAATTATGAAAGATTTGCATATGCCTGGAGTGTGTACCTCCTATTTATGAAAAAAATATTCAAAACGGAAGTGCCTGTTTACTCTAGTCATTTTTTGCATTTTCTGCAATTACTCAAAAATGGTTACAGTTACAGAAAAATTTTTTGAACAAACATTAAAGGTATTCATATTTAGCACAACTTTTGTTTGATTTTATTTTCCATAAAGAGTACTGGTTTCAAAATAAATTTCTGCTTAATATATATATTTTTACATAAATCGTATCATCTGCGCCTGTCAATTGTTTATCAAAGAAACAAAATAGACTTAAATTATTTGAAGTTTGGCATTCAATATTTATTCTAAGAATTATATTTAGTGTAAAAGTAATCTAAAGGTTAGAACAAGTATTATAAATTAGAAAAATAATGAACCACGATATGGCTTAACCCAAATGCGTATAAGAAAGTTCGGTGCATGACACTGCGATGTTTTTATTTAGATATACTCACTACCTCATTTAGAGTTGCAAGCGAGATGATCAGCATGAGCCGATTTCCGGTTACTCTTCTTGCACACGCGCACAATAAACGCTATGTTGTACCCGGCACATTACAACAAAACGCGAATGTTCTAGTAAATATTTAAATAAAATTAATATTGAATTTAATAGTGTTTAAAACCATTAGCGTTAACAAGAGTCTATAATTTAGCAATGCGAATGATTGCTCTATATTTGAAAATGTTCATATACTAGTCTACATTATCCCGCACTATGTAGCAACAATAATTTATAGCATTTTAAATGCAGACTAACGTTAAAACTTAACTGCAGTGATCGACGATTCTCACAATAATGATATTTTCCAACTTATTTGGACAAGTTATCAAGTAAGAACTAGAAACATGGGAATTAAGTTCAGACCCTATATAAGTAGAACAAGGACAGACATATGCTGTGACGTATTTTTATAATAACTGCTTCCATATTTAACTATATTTACATCGAACACAGAAAACTAGGATAAATTTGGAAACAAGTAAATGGTTATTGAAATTTGTTCTTATTATAATTATTTTCACATAAATCGTATCAACTGTGCCTGTCAATTGTTGAATAGAAAAACAAAAAATTTAAATATTTTAGAGTTTGACTTTTAATATTTCTTCTAAAAAATAATTTAGTGGAAAGGAGTTCCAAAGGTTAGTAAAATATTATAAATTGGAAAAGTAGTCTAAATATGATCCAACCGAAATGCGTATAAGAAAGTTCAGTGCGTGACACTGCAGATGTTTTATTTATAGCATATATAATATATTTTAGCTTAAAATACATATTTATATATTTATCCGCATACGAACTCATATTTATATTAAATAAAGTTATAGTTATGAAAATCAATTGCCAATCATTCATTGCATATATAGAATTGAGTCAATTTTTATTTCATGTTTGAATAAAGGCAAAATAAAATTGATAACCGTTTAGGAACGATAGCATATTTTAAGAGTTATGTTATGTTTAATTCAATATAATAGACGAATCGGTTAGAAATAAACTACGCTTCTGTGGATTCATAATGCATAATTTTGTATTGACTATATAATTTTCCAGCTAGCATATCTGTATTTTGTATAATTCAGGTATCCTTTACTATGGCAAAGAAATTGTAAATATTATTGTGAAAAATACCGCGGCTTGTTTGAACAGATAAAGTTAGTGTACATAGTACAAATACCGGTTAATCACCATATCGCATGTCGAAGGATGCATGCTGCTGTTTTCAGTGTTTTCGTTGTTTTTCACTGTTTTCCTTTTTTCTATTGTACAGAAACTCGAACAATGATGTTCGAATTTTTACTTTGTTTGCCTTCTTGCCTAATATTTCTACATCTAAACCGTAACTAATTTTCAATGTAATCGGGAATGCATTAAAATATATAGGCTAAAAAATTCTCTCGATCCTGATTTCATAAAAGATTTACAAAACAAATTTCTTTATGCTCAATCTGTAAATTTTTTTTGCTTGTTAACGTATTTTAGGTAACGAATAATAAAATATATAAATTTCACTAAGAATGTGAACTAAATTATAGTTATTATATATATGCATTATGGAAAATGAACTTTAAACTTTCCAAATGACATGATATTTCATAGACAAAATGGCATGTTCTTCGAACTAAATGTTAAGATTTACAAAAGACAAGGCATCATACATAATTTATATGTGAAACTATACCTATGTTGGCATGATGTGGTTTATAAACCCAGTCGTTTAAAATATATAAATGATGATGAATAAATTATTTGTTGGCTCACAATTTTACTATCCATATCTAACTTTAAATTTCACAATATTACATAGAATCACTGACATTTATTAAAATCTTTGAAAGCATATTATTTAGGAAAATGCAGATAAATAATAAAGCATTAAACGCAATTACATGATGTTTATTTAAAGATATACGTGAATTTTAAGTACACTGCAATAGAAATGAAAATTTTGAGAAAGTTTCGTGGGGTAATAAGTAAAGATAGAAACAGAAATGCAACATTTAAAAATAACGTTAGTTTGATAATCTTCTAAGAATATTGATCAAAAGATAAGCTTTTTAGCTTTATACTGGTTTAAAGGAAGAAAATACATTTCAGATTAAATTGATAAATATGATTTTAAATAAAAATGTTATATAAAATAGTACATATATGAAATAATTGATGAGCATTAGGTATATAAATATAAACTGGAATGATAATAGATTGTATGAAGTTGAAAGCTTAAAAAGTATTGTCTGTTAGTCTTTATAGTGGAAGGCATCATATGTTAGAGTTATTTGTAAGATTATATTTATAAAAAGCTACATAATTTGTAATATATAAAGGTTTGCTCGTGTTTCAAATATAATATGGAAGCCATCACAACCTTCATTGATCATGATAATATATAACCTGCCACAACCACACTTTGGCGTCTCTCATATCGCACAAGGCAATACATTCCGATAACCAACTGAATTAATATACCCGAAGAAAACACATCAGAAACTCTCGCTATAGTTTTTCCCAGTTTTCTTGTTCGCGATATGTGCTATACATTTGTCAGATGGCGTATAATAAAATAGCTTCACGATCAATAGATTACGGTTTTCATTTTGATTAATAATATAATGATTCTTTAAAGTTATTTTCTTACTACCCTATATGACTAAAACTTATCAAATAATTTATTAAACTGACTAACTATCCGCCTAACAGTTACTATAACATAAATAAAACAAACAATAATCCATCAAGTACCACAGACTGTAAATGGCTAAAAATGTCTTTTAATAAATGCTGCAATGGCATCTTTTGTAAATAAAAACTCCTCACGGCATAAATATTATATTTCAAGATCTAGCTATGTAAATATTTAATTTTTTTAAATAGATCGCCAATGGTGAAAATCTGCCACAATAAAATGATAGTAAACATTTTCAGTTTTAATCATTTTAATGGCGATTTTAAGCGAATTGAAATGATTGATACGGAAATAGTATTCTTCAATATTGCTGTCTGGTTGTCATAAGGCAGATTTTCAATAAAATAAAATATAAAAAATTAAGGTAAACAACAGCGCTGACTATTATTTTATTTGACAAAAGTGAGCTTTTACTTTAGCACAAGTGAGCAAAAGTAAAAACCATTATACAATTACGTCCATGTAAGACGTCGACTATTAAAAAATCTTAGTCTGTTGAACTTGAATTTTTTTATTTACACCAAAGAAGAAATAGCAAAATAATCAAGAAAAAGAATGTGTGCACTTGATTAAAACAAAATAATCCTTGTCTTTCGCATAAGTATTTAGAAAAACGTTCGAGATAAATTGTTGCAAAAGAAAAGACGACGTCGATTTGTTCCTGTTCGGAACTATTCTATGCCACTGACGTTGTAATTATTTGTATTCGTGGTATTGAAAATCGGGACACCATGAAAATATCGACGAAACATTTTCATCTTGCAGTAAAAAGCGTTATGAATGCAGAAAATTTGCATACATATATTGCACCCCAAATTTTAATATTTTGATCGTTTCCTGTTGTATCGCGCTAAATCATAATTCCCGTACCAGGTTCAGTTCGGTTTTGCGGGTGCGCGATATTAAAGCTGTTCATACGAAAATAATGCAGATACACATATACAAGCAATTAACTTATAAACGCATTAAACTTCAAATAATTTCGTGATTTATTGAAGGAAACTTCCGCCTGCGCCACTCCAGCGTTGTGCCTCTATTGCGAACTAGTGCAGAGTGGACATTGTGTGCTTATGTAGGATTGAGCGGGAAAGGGAAAGTTAGTTTAAATGTAAATGGGAATATATCTGCATGTGTGCGCGTATGTGTTATCCTGATATACTAAAATGCTGGGTGTTTGTAGAACTGTATGTGTCCATGTGCGTGTGTGTTTTGTTGGGTAATATATGACCGTGAGACCGCAACGCTACGAGCCCTACGCGGAAACGCCGAGAACTAATATGCAGGAAGCGAATGGCAGTTACAGCAGACGCAGTATACTGTGCCATCAGTGCCAGGAGGGTATAGCGTGGACTATTGTATTATTTTGGAAGCTTCAATCTACTACACTGACAATTATCTTTTATTGCAATAATTTGCCCCAATGTACCATTCGTCATAAATTGCATATTACATTTTGAACAAAGATTATTAAGTTATTTTATTCATCTTTAAATCCTATTACACGATTATTCGAAATTGTTGCATAATTCAAAAAAGTTTAAACATCAAAAATGTCTGGCAATATATTTACGATAGATTGATACAATGTGACTGACAACATTTTTAAAAGTTATTTAAAACATAAAATTGGATCTTATTCTCATTCGTAATACAATTTAAAATAATTCTTCGTCGAGACTAAACCTAGCAATGAATAAACATCTTAGATGCAGCAAGCAACATTGTAAGACAAATTTACACTACGCGCAGTTGACAGGTAAATGGATGCAGTACACTTAAAACCAACGATACCAAAAATACGGAGAAAACTAATTTTGAAGGCAAAACCATTATTCTATCCAATAAGATGAATGAGTTTTTTTTTCCTTGTTTTTTCTTTCAAACGTATTTTATATTTTCCTTGTGTTGTGACACTCATTTAAAATTCAGAATGAATGTGAGAGCGTTTATGTATGTATAAGATTCAAATTAAGAAAATATTTATTTTTCTTCAACAACCAGTTGATTGGAATATAGGGCGTCACCCTATTGTCCTTCCTGAACGAACTGGTGCTGGCCGGGACGAAGCAGGGTACGATAAGAAGAAGGAAGCTATTAAAGTTTGTTGGCAAAGGAGAATGCGAGATTGGTTGGCAGGTGTGCGATGGTGTTCTGCAGTAAGATGCATTTCCTAACTAGTTTCACACATGGCTGTGTTTGCCTGCCTACGTAGTACGTCCCATACTAGTGTCTCTATTGCCACATTGATCGGCCCCATTTTTAGCATGTCTTCTTCCAGCTATATGCAGCATATTCTAATTTTATTTCCTAACCATATATTGGATGAGGATGTTTTTTATTGATTTTTAAATTTATAATAGTAACCATTGTTTGCGAGTAATATGCAAATTTAGACACTTTTACAGTTCCAGAAAAATATTTTACTTCCTAGATTCTGGAAATATTGGCTTACTTTTCATATATTAGGATGTATGTGTATGTGTGTGTCTCTCTCTCTTTCTCTCTCTATGTGTGTCTGTGTGTGTGTGTGTGTGTGTGTGTGTGTGTGTGTGTGTGTGTGTGTGTGTGTGTGTGTGTGTGTGTGTGTGTGTGTGTGTGTGTGTGTGTGTGTGTGTGTGTGTGTGTGTGTGTGTGTGTGTGTGTGTGTGTGTGTGTGTGTGTGTGTGTGTGTGTGTGTGTGTGTGTGTGTGTGTGTGTGTGTGTGTGTGTGTGTGTGTGTGTGTGTGTGTGTGTGTGTGTGTGTGTGTGTGTGATTTGTATATTCAAAATATCCAAAATGGTAACACTTACAGAAATTTTAGTAATATTTCACACTTATGTTTGAAAAATGTTTTCATAAAGTGTAACAGTTCCAAGAAAATTGCTGATGAAATTCATAAATTTTTAATTTGTGTTACATGAGAAAATATATTTTGGAGGCTTGTCAATATTTTCACAGCAAAACAAAGCAGATTCAAATTAATTGTATTCATTATATTGGTATACATAATTAATTTATTTGAATACTTAAACATTTCCTACCATAATAATTATTTGCATATTAAAATGTGTAATTGAATTTATTTGCATTCTTAAAAATTATTATTTCGGTATCCTTATATATATAATTATTATGTGTTTTCAAAATTGAATTGTATTACGTAAAATATTTCGAATCTTTTTCTTGAATCGTTCTATTTTTTTTCCAAATAACACGGAAACTCGTAAAGAAAGATCAATTTAATAATATTTTCACACCGATACTGTAAAATAGAATGCTATATATAGAATTTAATAGTTGTATGCGAGAAAGAAAAATAATAATAGCACCAATTTGCGTTTCAAAACACTAGAGTTCTAAATCTTTTTTCTGCATATCAAAAATTTATGTATAAGCTTATATTTTATTTGATAGTTGATTTAGTTGTTTTGCTCATTCAAAATTTTGCTTTTATACCATGCAGTCTACTATTTGAACTGCAACAGCGCTATATGCAATTGAATATAACTTTATTCGTCTAAAGAAAAAAACATTTCCGTGTACCATAAAAGAGAATATTGATAAGTATACATTATAGTTCAGTGTATAATTAACAAACCATCTATAGCGAATAGTTTTCAATTATGCTTTGAATTCATTATTGACATATATAATATTCATGAATACGCAAATTAATTCATTCTTAATTAGCCGGCAAAGAGATAGACAGACCGTGAACGTTTTCAAATCCTTTACCAACGCGAAAATACTAGCTATGCAATTTAGTAGTTCTACTTTACCGTTTAAAAAGCAAAACTCCTTTTACATTTTCCCATACTAGTTTCGAGCTAATATAAAAACTCCAGAACTCTTTCGTGGTCAACATAAACTTTTACGAATTTTTGTTTTGCTATAAATATACGCTTTATTAATTTTATAAATTAATTGATCAAATGTGCATACGAAATTAATTTTCTAGTAAACCAAAGTGAACCTTGCATCGTAAATGTGGCCTGCCTATTTCTGCACTGCAGGTCTCGGCGAATCGATTTTTCGTGAACTCAGTTAACTTATTTCACGCTTGCCAATTTTATTGTACCTGCTTTAATTACAAGCGTTCTACCTGTGTTTCGCCAGTAGGTATGTGATCTTTGCTGTATTTATTTCAATAACAAAGCAACTACAAGCTAATGCGTGTTGTTTACATTCTCATTTAATAATATTTAGGACAAATATTAAATATATTTATTAGAACTACACAAATAATAACAGTAATTATAATATTATTTGTAATTTAGCATAGTTAACTAGACTACTAAATTGTTTTTCTTAAATCTTTCCGCGGTCAAATTAAATAAATTCCTTTAATCAATTGACTTATTCATTTTTTATGGCAACAAAGTAAAAAAGTTATTTCTTACATCTTAATTACTGAATAAACCAAAGATAAAATCTTTATATATATTTAATTATTAGTAAAAAGTAACTACAATTAAATTGAGTTTAATCTTCTGATAAGATAAGCTTTGGCATGAGTTTGAATGACATTAAAAAATTAGCTAAGTGGCAGGTCCGCGGTGGCTATAACAACGATAATATCTGCACGATTACAACGTTTCCCTCCATGGCATTACTTTATAATGTCGTATAACCACGTATAGGTATGTATGGTGCGATGCTGATAACATGAAATATTTCCCCGAAAAATATTTTGCTGTTATATTGATGATATTTATGGAAACGCTTAAATATATCATCAATCATATAATTTGTCAATATGATTGATGGCAGGTTTATATGGCATGTGAAATTTATTCTTTGACTGCGCCAGTGATTTGTGTTTTAATCTCGTAAATAATATCTCTCAATCGGTTAGAATTTATGTTGTTAATATTTGTATATTTATTTCATATGAATTATGTAGTGTTAATATTATGTATTTATTGATTTTTACTTTCTTATACGTATTTTCGCTACTTATCTTTAAAGTGCTCCAATAGTGTTTAATATAGCAAGGATATCTTACGCCATAAATAATATTTTTAATCTGGTCACTCGGGTGTTATTCCGTTGAACATCAATGGCGTTAGAATATTTCCTCCCCCAATCTGAATAAAACGTGCTCAGAATATTCAGAATTGTGTAATCAGAGTTAGCTACACTAGACCAGGATTCTCTTTACCTTGCCCAAACCCGTGCAGTGTCCGTCCGAACTCAGGTGTGACGGACACTAGTAAATATTTTGATAAGGGGAATCTGCCTGTATCACATCCGCAGGCTGTGTATCTAAAGTACCCGGATTATAGCCGCACTAGTGCTATAGGTAATTAATTTGGTGTAAATTTTCAGATTGACAGCCAGGTTTGTTGAACAATAGCTAATAATTATTAAACTTTACCCATAGATTGTTCATATTTCACTACCGGTGGCATTTTGCAAGCAAGCACCCTTATTTCAGGTTTGACTAACAATTTTTGAAGATGTGAAATATGTAAGAGTATATTGATAAAAAAGTGCATTTTAACGTGCTAGATTACTTATTAGTATCAGCCGTGTTAGAAATTACACACAAACACGCTATAACCATTTTCACCACGCGGCTTTGGCTCGCGTTTGCTAGTAAATTTGACCGTAACCATAACGCACTACTTCAACGTATTGAATTGTTTATTGATCCCAACTACGACGCTAGAGTGGAATAATATATAGACCACTTGGATATAATCGTGTTATTATCTATTATTTGCATGGAAAAACACGTTTACTGAGATCAAAGAAACAATTTAAATACGTATTTGTTGAATTTTCTCAGATATAAAAGAATCAACTTTAATTTTTTAGATTGATTTACATAGTTGAGTTTATTATTTTTTTAAGTATTATAGTCAAAATATGTTAATAAAAAATTTTCTTGCTCATAAAACTTAATCATTTTTTAGAGCGAATTATTTAATATTTTGTTGTAGAAATATTTTTGAAATTATCATATAAGTATTTTCTAGTCAACGCGAAATATCACGTTAAATTTATCTGTCAGTTTACTTGATGCTTCCGACGTTATCTATGACAGACTGCACATCAGCGTGAATTTAGTTAATATTAACACTGGCATTACAAAAAAAAATTAGGCATATGACACATTTTTGCGCGATTTTTTTATTGATGTAAAGTTTTCATATAAACTTTTTTTTATATGAAATAAATGTTATAAATTTATAACGGAATATCCTCATCAATATTTGTACTATTTAATGATTATATAAATAAATATATATTAAGCATAAAACTAAAATTAAAAATTGCATACTTCAGTTGCCTACAATACAGGAACAAGTAAAAGAAAATTAGAAAGCATGCTTCAGATAAATATAGCATAGATGAATAATTTACTATCATTAATCGAAATTGAAATTGCATGCGCATAATTTTCTTCTAGACTACTAATACCATTTTCCATCAGAAAATAATATATAATATTCATGATAATAAACTTTACCCACATATACAACAAAAACAATTTTAAATTTTATTTTATTATAAGAAAATTTAGCATATTATATCTAGAATTTATTTCACTATCTTAATATGAATTAGATTATGAAATAATTTATATATTTCATATTTGTTTGTTTCACGCATCGCTAATTAGTAGCTATTTTCGATTATTTTAGTAACTTCAGACGACAGAAAAATAATTGACCGAAAAGAGTGTGATAATCATCGATTTAATGCGACCAATGATTGGATTGCAAATATTCGAAATTTAAATTATCTGTCAAACTGATAATATAAATATAATTTTAACATAAAAAAAAAATAGCTTTCACAACGGAATATACTGTCACTGTCACAAACACGCAGAAAGTGTCGCCAAACGAAATTCGTAATAAACACAAGATACGCTTTTTTTTGACGTCAACCGTAACACGCAAACATTTATATTTTTTTATAATGTGTTCGATTTATAACAAAAAAAAAATTAGATCAATAATCTTAAATTATAAGAAACTTGTATTAATAAATGGTTTTTGTAGAATAAACCCCAATTATTGTAGTTTACGAAAGATGCAAACTCAAATACTTAAAAACACATTGCTACAATTTCAGTGTCGTTTCCAACAAATCAAAGCATATTAAATATTTCATGAGATATACACCAATGATATAAAACTTTTGGTGTGTGTATTTCTGCTCGTATTCTTACTTTAAAAGAACCGTAAATATTTGCTCGCGTAACCCCGGATAGGTACCGTGAACGGTGTGGCGCCATCCAAATAAGAGCCTCCGGGATCACACTACGACTCACTTTCACCACTAAACACCATTGGTGCTCGTATAAGAATCCAATTGGTTGCAATGGGAAAGGACGCTTCGTTTCCTAAGAGGCTAGTTGGAGTTTTATAGTTCTTGTTGGAATAATTACGATTATTCCCATAACAAGTTTTAAGCAAAGATTCTAGTTACATATTTAGCAATATTATTGCTATTTCCTTATATGAAAATAACATTACATTATACGTAATTAAAAAAAGATTTGATTAAAGGATTTTTAAGGATCTTAAATAATAATAGAACGACTGTTATATTAGTTTGGTGGGCCCGCTTGTTATACGGTCAATATTAACCGATTAACTAAGCATATAATATAATTTACATTTGAACTAATTGCCTGATTGCTTATTTGCATATTTGAGAGATTACGTTTGGCGTAAGCTGTCCGATTAACGCAAATAACAACAAAACAAAACATAGTTAATTTGATTTCATACATCAATATATTTTATTAATAATTTCAGTTATACATGCTGATTAGAAGCTAAACCAAGTGTCACTGTTAATATTTTTCATTATTTTTAAAACGGGGCGTGTTAAAATTGAAGTAGTTTTGCTATAAATATTAAAATTCGTTTCAACTTTAGTTTAAAAAGTTTCTTCGATAAATTTAACATGTGGTGGAAAATTGCAAAATAAAGTAAACGATAGGTCACCTTTAAAATAACGCGCCCGCAAAAACGTACGACTATGCATTGAATTCGTGTTCCTCAGAGGAAATGCGTATTGACCGAAGTTCGCATCCTCCCACCGGAGCAAGCTGGCACAGCGCGGCGACCACAAGCGGTTCACGCACGACGCTTGCTTAGCCGTCTTTCAATGTGCGTGTCTGTATGCGTGTGTGCGTATAAAGAAAATCTTGTTTAGATCTCATGCCTCAATGCACGCATGCAATGTGCAGCGTCTCTTTTTTCGCTCTCTCAACGCAATCCAAAGTTTAAGTTTGTATGATCATAGAAACTTCGAAATCGTCTTTTATTGTAGTAGCCTGTAGCGGTTATATACGAAGATGTTCTTACAAAGGAAAGATTTTTGGATATCAGACAAATAACACAATTTCAACATTTTTAGAAATAACCATCAGAATTTCAAACTTAAGTAAAGTTTGGGCTTCTATAATACATGCATTAATGTTTTGAAGTTCATTTTGAAAAACTTGTAAATAAAATGATATTTTTCTACTACACTCATTTTCAGATAATGCAATTTCAGCGTGTTATGCCATTCTGAAAATAGATTTTTATTGATCACTGCATGTGGTTTCATTAACACGGTTTTCCTTTTATGCTATTAATCTTAAATTGCTTTATTTTTCAGTATTGTATTTCTATATTTTTCCTCTATCACTGAGTATTGAACGAATATATGTATTAATTTTTAAATGATAAATACAAAAATAATTTTAAGCTAAATGGAGTGTAATTGCTTGGATTTCTTCGTAAGATAAAAATATACACTGAATCGATTTTAATTACACTTATTATATTCTCGTTTCATCGAACTAATTTTTATATAATCATGATTAAATTTTCGATATTTCTTCATATGTGTTTTCATTGAATATAAAATTAAATATTTCAGTGAATTGTAGGATACTTTTATTTCCAATCCCTTGTTTTGCCTATTTTTCTTTATTTATTATACAAACAAATGTTAAACTATCTTTATCTAATGTAGTTTACTTTTTGTATGTTTCATACCATTTATTGTCATATTACTATGATTAATCTATTGTTATTCCTACTGATTGAATATTTCACAATTTTTGTGTGGAATAAAAATGATATCCATGTAATGCGAAATAAATCAATTTGCTTTTGACAAACTCAAATAGTTTGCTTTTGAATGGAAAACTGTCTATTCAGTACTTTAAATATCATTTCACAGAATTCGCTTTGCTTTTATCTGAAAAACATGAGATTGTATAATATTGGCAATATTCCTAGATATCGTTTGGGTTTTCGCCGTGTATACAATATTTTAGATTTTTTATTTTACTTTGATCGGTGTGTTTACGAAGGCGAATACCCAGAATCCAGCACTAGTGGTTGATTCAACGCAATATACGCTATCCCGAACGCAAACAAAAATAATCTTTATTTCAACAGTGGAACGCCAATGCAGAAAAGGGAAAATTCTCTTTCCCGTATTTTCTCAGCATTTCTTTTTTTTTGTCTGTGGCTGTCAAACTGTCGGACGTCCACACGCAAACATTGACCTTTTTCATTATAATCTTAAACCGCAAATGAAGTTTCGAGTATTTTGTAGAGGACATCGATAATACATTCAATCGACTCGATATTTTTTTACAGAAATAATACAATGTGAAATTCTAAAACGTACACTCTTTTCACAAATATAAATCTAATTTTGCATTTGTAGAGAATATTTAGCTACTTTCACTTCCACTTCATAAGATACAAAAAAACCCTAAACCGTATCTTATAGAAATTCTAATCTTCTTACCAAAATCACCCCTCCTCATATAAGAATACTGTATCATTATAGACCATTACATAGAATATAATCCACATATGAGACAGCTACTCTTGAGATTTTATATTATTTACATAAGCCAGTAGAGTGAACGGCAAATGGAAATGCACACACCACATCCCCTATTCGCGGTTTAAGAGGTAGTAGGGGAAAAAAAAATATAAATTGGTATATAACTTGCGGTAAATTTTTAAAACAAAGATTTGTTTTGAATAATTTATTTGCTAATTTTCGAATGTTTCCCATATAAAACATTGGCGTCTGTTATGCATACGGGTTACATTTCATTATAAGCCAGGTGCAGGCTAGGGATTTTGTTGATTTTTAATTTCTTGGACGCTTTAGAAAAAATATAATTTTAATCATGAATTTTTTTTACGCGAAGTTTTAACGAAAAAACATGTTTTTAGGATCCTTGTATAAATTTTTTTCTAACATATTTTAATATGAGGATGATTAATCCCAAAAATAGTTGATAAACTAAAGATACTTTAGCATTTCTAATCTTGTTTTTTTTTTGTTTTTTCTGTGAATACGATTTACCTTAGCTTTATTTTAGACATGTACGAAGTGGTTATGCAATAAGGAAGTTGGTAGAAAATACAAGAATACAAAAAATACATATTCTGAATTGCAACTGAAGTTATTCCATATCTGTCTAAAAGTTCGACCAATAATAAGAAACTTCTGAAAGTGTAGTGCCATTGAAAATCTGTGCAATCCACAAACAAAAACCAAAAAATGCTTACACTGCAACTAGAAGTATTGAGTTAGATCTTTCTCTTGAGTAAAATACAATCCAATCGAATTCGATTCAGCTTGAAGCAGTATTTGTACGTGTATGCGAGTGTAAAACGGTCGTATATACTATATGGGTATATGAAACGGTAACGATACCGTTGTGGCACAGCACTGTAGGGTATGGGGTAAACCAAATATCTTTTTAAACGTTTTTTCCACGTTTGCTGGTTAGTCGCATGGGGATTCAACTGGCATGACAAAAGACATCGTACATCAGTGTCAAGGATCACTCTTTCTGCTCGGGTATGTATGTGTATGCTTGTGCACATATGTGCGTCAATATGGGTAAGCCTGTGTACATAATGTTGCTCAGAAAATACAATAAACAAACATAAAAGAAAATGCTATTGAAATAATATAAATTTTTATCATATATTTGAAAATTCACCTTTAAATAAAGTCATAATATAAATGAGTTATTTGATAAAAGTTATATATTTTTAATATTAAACGTTTTGTTTTCTAATTTTGCTCAAACAATAAATTGCCGACACTTCTAAACCATTTTTGGGTTTACTCTTTACACGGTGTAAATTTAGAGTACTAGTTTTATTATTATTATATATTATATAAAAATAAATGAAAATTATTTAGAAATTCACCAATTTGCGGTATAATTAATTTTAATGACTAAAGGGCAATACTAATGTTCAATTAATTAGTTATTGGAGATAATAAGAACATGAAAGAGTCTTCTGCAGTCTGAATTTATTGATATAAAATAAATTACAATTATTCTAATACATTTCAGATATATTTCATACACTTTTGAATTGAAAATTTTCATAAATATACAATTCTGGTTACTAAAATAACAAAAATGGTAGGATATTATAATAAAAATATTCGGAGTGTTATGAGAGATGCAGAGCTGTTACAATATTGGTAACCGAAAACGCTAGACGCAAGAATAATGTCTTCACATTTTCACCATTTTCTTTTATGTATGAAATACCAAGGGAAAACATCGAGTTTGGTCTGGTGTCTGGTAAAACGTATGTCTGTACATAGGTAGCGCCTAACATTGCATTTACAAAGACAGGAAAACGTGTTTATTGCATTGTATAAATTGCATTAAACATTACGCGTCCAACCAACGCTATTGTGTGCATCCCGCGATATATCACATGTCATACTCAGGTATCACAATTTGACAAACATAAAATTCAATTTACATTATAGTAAAGGCGACACTTAAACTGGGACACAATATGAGTCTGCTTTTGAAATCTATTACAGCCTAAACATATTATGAAATAAGATGTTATATAACACAAACTAGGGCAACTGTGCAATGCAATTTATGTTTTAAATTTTTATATTTTTATATTGAATTATTCTGGATTTTTTACGTATATTTTCTAGTTTTTATAAAATTATTAATTGTTATATAATATACCTAAGAATAATTAAGTAAATGAATTAAAGGATCTTAAGAATAACATCAAATCAGTGTTGTAAAATAAGATAACTGAAACCAAGTTAAACCAAAACCTAATTAGCCAAATTCAATTTGTTCGCTTTTGCAGCACTGATGTCTAGCAACGTATAATCCATAAAATCTCATTGTCTCTACTTATTAAGGACTAGCAAAATAAAAAAAATACTGACGCAGAAAAAAAATCTCATTTATAAATTGGTCGAAAATTGTGAACCGCTGTCAGCGTAAAATTATCAATTAAAAAAATCTATATAGAGCCCAGATTAACTCATTTACATAATCTGTGCTTTGTGGCTGCATAACCGAAAACTGCATAATAGAATTTCATTTTTGTCAGGTGAGGGCTTTCACGGTTGAAAATGAAAAGAAAACGTCTGGGAAATCGCTTTTTCGCGCTTACGTGAAAAAGCTTATCGTTAACTGCAATCAAAATAATTAAAGAGGTTGTTATGCCATGAAGCTACAATATCTTATCGCTGAAGCATAAATAATTTCGTACACAAAAAAAGTTAATACCACAAAATTGTCCTTAGGACATATTAATTACATTAAGTGGGTATTGTTTCCAAGTTTTATTTTTTTTATTTCGAGTAAGGTATTACTTTGAATTCTTTATTGTGGCATTTTTCTCTATTACATATTTCTCACCACTCATATTATTATGACATCCGATATAAAAAGAGCTTTTTGTGTAAAATATATATACATTGACTATTGTCAATTCTCTAAATCATAACTACCTCATCAACGTCATTTCGACTAATTATTTTTTTAGACATTTCTTTCACACATTTTCGCGTGGACCAAATATGGAAGCGCGCCTTGTTTCATTGCTATAAAATATCCTAAATTATTACAAAATCCTTTTACAAATCCGTATTGATAGTATGTATGTTGAAAATGTTCTCAACTTTTAAAATAAAGGATCTATTTAACTTGCATGTCATGCATTCATTGAAATTTTTATTTTGTTTTATGTTTGATATTCGTTTTTTTCTACACCATTCGTTGGCATGTGTATTTTTTTGTTATTTATATCGATTACAATGTGAATATCTCTGTGTGTGTATCGGAAATAGTAATTCAAACTGCGTCTGATTTTGAAGCCAGTGCGTGATGTTTGAAACATTTCTTTTGTACAAATTTTGTAAACTTATTTTGTTTTGTTTAATTAAATAGTTGAACGATCGGTATTTGAACCTTTCGGCTCTAGATAAGTTATATTTTGTATTTTTAAACTGTGAAAATACTTCAATATGTTTTGTTTGTTTTAATTGATAATTTGATAATCGATCATTCTGAAGTGAATTTGTTTGTCATTTCGAGTATTATATACATATTTCTTTAATAATGAACGAAATTATCATTTATATTTAGATGTAAAAATAATAAAAATAAATATATACCGTTTATGATAATTTAAAGAACAATATATTCTCTGCAGTAATTATTCTGATCAGACTATTGTTAAATAAAATATTTTATACGACATGAATTTTTAACAGCTTTAAAAGGATTCTTAGTATTTTATTTGTAAAACAAAATCCGCTATAACAATTTATTTAATGCATTGCGATTTAAGATTAACAAAATGGAATCATAAACTCTGGAGAAATAAGATAATTATATTTGTTCATAATATCCATTTTTGCCCTACAGGCCTCAGTTCACTAGTGGGTATTGCACTAGTGGCTGTAACAAGATAGAGTATAAAGATAATGTACAAAGGAGAATTTCTTGCGGGTGCTCTGCGTAATAAAAGTCACCGCATTACTTGATTACTTTGCCCAGCAACACTGTAACACATATATAAGTACTCGTTATTTGATAAAGAGTTGATGTTATAACATCTTTAAATTTTACCAAAGCCCTTGTCTGAGTCTATATCTATAATATTTATCATTAGAAGTTATGTTTGCTTATTCTTTCTGAAAGCTTACATAACTGCCATAAATCTATAAAGCAAACATCTACTTTGCTACAAATAACGAATTTCGTGAATTATAATCTAATTGCTTGTAAATAACTTAAATCCATGGTCTTTATCAAGTTTGAACAAGCGTGTGTTATTTAACAAGTTTTAGTAAGTATTGAATCAATAGAAAAGGTATCGGTAGAAGGGCCACATAGTGTTCAATGGACGAAAAGCAAAGTTACGCGATGCTAAAGTCCCAAACGGCCAACTCGTTGATTACACGAAGCTTTTTAATTATAAAGCTTTGCGTCTTCACGTATACCGTTAATCTCTGTGTGCAATTAAGCAAAAAAGAAAAAACGAAATTGCTTCTATTCGAATTCGTGTAGGCAGAAGTTACTTCAAAATTGATAGTCTTTAGAGTTGAGCTAAATGAAAATGTTTCATCAATCATTTTTCAAGTTGTACAAACATATCATTTGAACAGTGCATAATTCAATTCTAATATTACATTTTACTTCCAGAGTTCAAACTATTTCAAACCAATATTGCACTTGCATTGCACATGCGCAGGACACATGCATAGAGCGGAACCATTCGGCTGTTATCGGTTAAATATTTGAAAATAAGCTGCAATTACTTAGTTTATTACTTTTTTACATTTAAAAATAATTTTAAAATAAAGAAATATGAGTTATTTACATATTGAAAATAAAATATTGTATTTGATCAGTAATTTATAGCTCAAAGTATACGTCTCGCAGTAATATCATTTTGCATTTTGTTGTGTATTTACTACTAAGATTGAGATAATTGAATGTTATGTAATTGGTACTTAGTTATTTTAAAAGATAGAATTTAATAAAAATTTAAATATTTCAATTAAATTTCTTAATAAGTCCACCATCAAAATTGAAATCTGAATTGTTTAAATAGTTATCTCAAGTAAGCTAGTAACTATTTCTAACTCTGCATTTTACGAAGAATAATAAAGTAAAAACAAAAAACTTATTTAATTAGATTACACAGAGTAAAACGCGGCGCGTCGAATAAGATAAAAGTTTTAAATAATCCAATGTTGTTTTTTTTTGTTATTACAAGTTCCTAAATGCATGCGAAATAAATATATTATTTTATTTTGCGAGTGGACATGGCCAACCAGGAATATATCGAGTGAAAATTCGTTTATACGTTTTGGGCCCATTAAACTATAAAATGTATATCACCATTACAGTCTTTTATGTAATTTATGGCGTCTATTATCAATAAATTCGTACAGGCATATAAAGGTTTTCCCGTCATAAAGTTGAAAATTTCATGACCATACAAAGCTTGGAATATTTTGGCATTTGACCAAAAGTTGTCATAAATTTTATACAGGTACCAGGTTGTTTTTTTTTTCTTTTTTACTATTTGTTTGCTTTCTAAGCCAAAATCTGAATTTTACACCAATTTTAAAATTGCCACAGTTTTGATATTTATAAAAAAAAAAATTCTCTAAATTATGAAAATAATGTAAGAATAAAATAATTTGAGGTAAGATTATGAGCATTTCTATAAATTTGTATGAGAATCTGTAAAGTGTTGAAGACTTAAAAACTTATTCAGAACCACACCATAAAATATGACTTTAGAAATATCTTGATATGATTGTCACACAAATGTTATCAATAAGCTGTCAAACTTGATATTTATTCCGATTGCGTGATTTGCTTGTTTTATTCTGCGATCTATCGATTCTATCGTTGCTGCGGTTTCTTCTTCAGTTGACTCTTTGTAAGGATTTTGGATGATATTTGGTTTTTACGTTCAAATCTGCAGATTTCGGTGCAATCCTTACGATAAACGCGATAAAACTTATAAAATTACTGTGCTAAAGATATATCTAATTTTCTAATTTAATATTTTGTTGTTCGAATTTAATAAACTATTTACGCTTTTTTTAAATATATATAAAAATACAAACTTTAAATAATATGGTGTGTAATCAAAGTCGGACTAAGAACTGTTCTTAGCATTGTTTCAAAAAATATAATTTATTTCTTACTCTTGCAAAAATCAAATATTAATAATCATATTGACATAATTGAAATTTATTTTTAAAATCAAATTTAAATTTCACTGTTTAGACGCTCATATATTAAATGATAAAAGTTGTACGGAATAAATAAAAGTAATAAAAATAAACATACACGATAAAAATCGAATGAACTTTTAAACTGCAGGTAAAAAATTACCGTTCATTTATTACACTAAAATCCGAGTTCAATTTCACCTAAGTGGCAAACAAAACTGATATTTTCGGGGCTAGAGGACGCCATTAGCCATCAAAGAAACCACCAATCAAACACCCCAAATAAATTTCAGTTTTATGTGTTTTCGCACGCTATCCACGCATCTCATATTATGTATATATCTATACTATATTCCAGTTTGTATTTATAAAGCAGTATAGATTAACAATGAAATTATAATCTTGATTTAGGAGCTTCTAAATTAATGATTGAATTAATTTTTAACACTTCATTCAAGTCATTTTTGTAGAATTAAAAAACTTAAAATACAAACAGAAAAATCAGACATTGAAAATTATCTCTTGCTTTAGATGTTGTTTAAGGTGGAATCAAGCCTAGAAAAACTTAACATATGTTCCCTTATATTTAACAGTATTGAAGCGTGTATCGATGATAACAATACTCTGTCATGCGAACAATATAAATATATATAGATTGCGGGAAAAGTGCGATGGTTGGAGATGCACTTACAGCAAGCTGTAAATGTTCAATGTGTGACTCACCTGCAGCTGGTGATAACTTGGTGACTACTCCCCAACGCTGCTTCCACTGAAACAAATTGAAAGACATCAGTCATTGTTTTTCACATGAATCTACGTACATAAATAAATTTCAGAGAACAATGAAACATGTTACAGGTAACTTAAAAACATAAAATAAATGGGGAAAGGGCAACTTGAGAGTGTTTTTACTCGATATATTCCATCTATAAAAAATAAAACATCATTGAAAACTGAACAATATAAAAGTAATAGGTTTTGAATTTCTAGAATGAAATTATTTAAAAAGGAAATATTGCGCTTGTTAGATAAGTACAGTTTTGCAACTGTTATAGAAATTTCCATGCGAAATAGAAACATCAACTTCCTTTTTATCAGATTGTAGCATTGAAGAAGAATAATATAATTTCATCTATTATATACTTTTCCCTATACGGTAAAGTGTACACGGATTCCATTTTAGATAATAAAAAAGCAAGAAAATGAAGCCTACACGTCTATACGAAATGCAAACTAATTTATTCAATCTATTTCGTATGTTTGCATAGAAAAAGAAACAGAGCAGATGGAAATGATAAAAGCAGAGAAGGGTGTATAAAAATAAAGAAATTGAAAAAAAGATAAATCTTTAGTTTGTTTTGAACGTACTATTCCGAGAATGTTATTCTATATTTGCTTACCAATCTCACATTAAGGCACATATATATTTATTTACATTGAAATATTTGATATGCAATTAGCGATATTTTTTACTCGCACTTTTTGAATTTTAAATAATTCTTCGACATTTCGTATATGTTTTTATAATGCATCAAAAACGGAAATAAATGATTTATATCAGCACACAGTGCTTTTAGTCTATTTTATTGTTATTTTTCAATATTGTTTATAAAGTGATATATTTATCAAAAATCAAAAATAATAATTTATATATGATATTGGTAGAAATTTAAGATTTATGTGTTTATCTATTAGTATCAATAATACTACTTTTCCTGAATATATTTTTGTAATAAATTACAATTGTTTTTTATTACATTGATTTATTACACGAAAAAAATCAAAATTGGTAAATATTTCAATTAGACCAAATGCGAAAAAGATAAAACGATACATGTGCCCAATTTGGCAAATAGTGAGAGTAAAGACTGCTTTTCTTTCACGAGACAATATATCCATTGAAGTAAAAATGTGTCAACAATGTTCGTGCCAATCTGGTGACAATGATGTGTCGTGCGTGTGACGTGACACATACAGAAACAAGCATACAAGTGCCCTGTGTATGGTAGTTACGAGCAGAGAAACCTAAATTCAGTCTTCAGTCCAAAAGAGTGCGTGAAGGCAATCCCGCCCGCCGTGTCCTTATTTCTGGATGTCGGCCCTGAATCACAGTTTGTTCCCAGTGAAACCTACAATGCACCCAACGTACGAAACACCAACATATACGTGCTCAGCGTCAAACAACGCATACTGGGCATATAAAGATTTTTCTGGGTTGTAAAAAATGTAGATTTGCACCGAATTGACTGGAGAATTCCACAAAAAGTTTCGCTTTTCTAAACAAAAATCTCTCATATTTCATTTCTCGTTATTGAAATATCAGAACTTGTTAAAATTTTATTGTTATTAGGATTTGTGGTATTTTATAAAATTTAAAAAAATACAAATAATTTTCAAAAAAAAAAAGAAATATTATATATTCATAATATTTGTACAACGAAATTCAAAAGAATATATAACGTATTTTTGACGATATATATAGACGGGCTTATCGACCGTTTCTTTGATTATCAAATGTACCATATTGGAACTTAAGTGATCCTGTATTTATAACATAATTTTACAGATATTCATCTCACATTGTTTTACGAGAATGTTTGTATTTACAAATCAGAAAAAAGTATTCTTACAAAAGAAAAGTACATAATTCTTATTCTTTGCTGTACTATTTGTCTACATGAATTTATTCCTAGGAAAGTTAAAATAATAATTCATTTTCTTGGTCGGTTGTAAGACTATGGATATCCCGAGTTTCCTTATCTGAGAGTTATACGTTCTGTACACATACAAAGTAGTATAGCACAGAGCAATCGATTTTAATGCCAAGTAGGCAGCTTTAGAATTTGTAGCTATGTAGCCAAGGCCTGGCTGAAGGCTAAAGCAGGAGAGGTTGTCTTCTTACACTATACATGATGTTGTATATAGAACGTCCAATTTACGAAATGCATGGCCAACCCTATCGGATTACGGACTAGAGCCTATTGCGTACCTACTTTTGAATGTACAACTACTACCACCACAGCACCTACATAAGAACTGGAATACAGGAAACTATAATCCGTACCGTTCGAATTAGATTTATCGTTGCGAATTTACAGTGCTAGACTACAATGCAATGGTGGGCGTTAAGTAAAGGAAATAAGCTCAAAATAGGAAACTGTCTTACGTTAAATTTAAATATTGATAAAATTTTTATTTTTCACAAAACATTTATTCGGCATAAATTATTTTTATTAAAATCATACACATCAAATTTTTAATTAATTACTGGAAATTTACGTATTATAACAAATATTTGCAACTAAACTAAGGTGTTAGATATTTTGTCGTCGTCTATACGTCGTAAAATCTTTATAAGTATAGTAAAATTTTGAACTTCGTCGAAACCCGCTTAATATTTCTAAGTTGATAGGATTTCATGGTAAGTTTCCATAGAGCCATGTTACGATTAGCATAATATTATATTCAAATATATCTACACTTCTTCAGCTACCTGCGACGGAGTCGCAAGTTTCTCGAAAAGCATATGCGTGTCCTGGGTTCATTCTCACCAGTGAAATTAGTTAAAAACTTCCGCCACCAGGTGGATATAATACTGCGTGTAGTTATTGTCGCCCGACATACCATTTTTAGAACACATTTGTTTGGATTGCTCACAAGCAAATGTATCCCTCCGCGTGCGTAACTTTCCCGTCATTTGATAAATATAGGTAATAAACACCCTATTACTCATTACACCCTGCAATATACCACTTGCTGTGCTGTGGCGATCCAAACATGATCACACATTTATAAATTAAACAAGCATTGGCTATGTCAGTACTCAGAGCTTACCTTGGCTGAGCAATATCTAAAAATTTTCATGACGAAGATCTGTAATAACGGTAAACGTACTATAACTATCAAAACCACCGACAGTCGATTGAAAAGGATTTTATCCATTTTATTAATTTTGAAATATATAAAAAGATGTAAATCAATGTTTAAACAATAATTAAAAATTTATTAAAGGAGCTAAATTTTTATTTAAAAAAAATTGTATATTTATATTTTAGTAGCTTTAGTAATTAAGGACCTAGTATAAATGTAATACATAAATAAGAAAACTGTTTGTTACCAAAATAAAGCTCATATTATCCTCTTTAATATAAAGTGTTGTTATAGTTGTTTATAGTTTCTATTTATAAAAAATGTCTATTTACTTAATAGACAATTTATATAATATACGGGGAAAAGTTATTTTTCGGGCAGTTATATTTAGTAATAGAAGCTATATTCCGTCTAATGCTTTACATTTGTGCATAAATGAATTATTTCCACGGTTTCTAAAAAGGTTGTTCAATAAAATTCAATAAATATTTTATTAATCACTTATGAAATTTGTCAACAAATTGCTTCTCGTAAAAGTATTGCATGCTCATCAGTACATAACAGAAATAGTTCAACATTAATAGACATCGATTATACTTTTATAAATCCATAGTTTATAAAATGAATTAAGTGAGTTACTAATATATAAATAATACAATACTGTAGATTTGCACAATTCTTTATTTATATACCTACATACAAAAAATATTAAAGGGTAATTATCTTCAAACTAGGATTATAATTTGTCATTTTTAGAATAATTACAGAGTATATTATCTATTTAACAAATCTACTTAACTATATTATTTATTTTTTAAAAATATTTCTGTAACATAAAATAAAAGGAAAATTGTATTACATCTTAATAAAGTAACACCCCCCCCCCCCGCAATACATTCTTCGAGTACGATTGTTTATTAATTAGTGCGATTTTCAAAAATAAATCAAAGTTCTTTGTATGTTTTTCTCTTACAAATTAAGATGTCAAAATGCCAGTAACGCAATCTTAAAGAATTGTACACATTTCGTTTGTTAACTAATAATTCCAGCACGCTAATTTCAGTCATGGTTCCGTTCCTTTTAATTACAGTAATGTCGACATAGACAGTCATATATCTCAATTAATCCTTTGTATGCATATGCATATATGCCTGTACATCTCTCAATAACAAAAATCATGGCTGTGAGACCCAGTATTATACGGCAACATAATACACATGATTTAGATTCAAAGCCAGTGGGAAAAACACAGAGAGAGAGAGATGTTTAGATATTGGTCGGGGATGATTTTGTACCTATATCACGTTCCATATGACTGTCGGAGTCTAATAGTTGTATTCATTGAATCAATAATAGATACGTGAAGAACCAAACCATATAAATAATTTAAGTAATCGAAACAAGGACAGAACCAAACAAATATAATATTTAAAACTAGGAGAATTTTTTCTCGATACTACTCCATTGATTTTATGCGTTATAATTCAAATTTAAAGGCGAATCTTTAACGGTCTCGAGTGTTTAAAATTCTATGAACATACGCTAGATTTAAACTAGTTGTAAAGCAGCTTAGAACCTAGTTTAGGGCAATTAAGATTTCTGTGCGTAATTCTAGAATAACTTATAAGTAGGGTCGTATAAGAAGTAATCTTGAAATACGCGCTAGTATATATTGTTGAATAATAATAGATATTAGGTAGTAAAGATCAAACATTTTCGATCTTTGAACGATGTTTGAAAAACTTTTATTATTATTTTAGAATCAATTGGGTGCCTTCCCTTAGGTGAAGTAATTTCGTAAAGGATGCAATCAATAAGAAAAAGGTAGCAAGAAAATGTTGTCCGTAAGACAAAAAAAGAGTTATTGGTAAAGAATACGCTGGGCGTTTGATGCACCAGCAAAAACTAACGCGGTTAGTGGTTCATTTTCGTGAAAGAAACTAGAAAAAGTGCAGAATTTTCGTTTCGTAGAGAATTTCTATACGTGTTATTAAATTTTTGTCAAATCGATTTCATCCTCAACCACACACACAAAGTAAAGTTAAATAAAAACGAATGAAAAGTTGATCGTCCCGTGTGTTATATAAAACTTTGTGTGTAGCTTATTGATCCATGTGTTTCCAAATCCCAAAGTACGTAATCTACGTCCAGAGAATAGAAAACTTTCCATTTTTGTGCGAGTTGAAGTTGCTGGCAACACGGAGGTCACCCGTTTGCGACCGAGCTCTGGACTGTACTGACCATTGAACCTTGTGCAGGCTTGGTTGCGTCGCAAGAGGTTTCTCTTTGATAGCCTGTACGGAGGAGGTACTATCAGGACTCTCTAATCCTGGTATCCTTGAGCCTTCTGCTCGTTCTATCAACACGACTGTGTTATTATATCGGCTGAACTTGTAGTTGTGGTATGAATACTTCGTTTGAGGATCCATAGACGGTTCCCTTCTTATATCAAATGGTATACTATGTCTCGAAAATCTACTGTAGATTGATCCTGCTTTCACTGTTTAGTGTTAAAATCTATAAACTGCTAATATTTGGTGCAAAATTTGATAAAATTACTTTTATCTCCTAATCAAGACTCAAATTAAACTAATACTCAAAACAACTTTAATATAAAATACATTTTATTAAATTTATTTCAATAATTTATTGATAAGAAATTATAATTTCCAAAAATAAAGAACGAATCATAAACATAAGATGACTGCTTTAGTAATTAAAATTTCCAAAGGACTTGGTTCTGAAGCGTGAAAATATAGAAAAGGAAGCTGTGGATGAATAAGGAATGCAATAATTTATGTATTATAAAATATAATGAAAAAGTAATGATTTTTAATTTCATTGAATAGTTTAGTATTGTTATTTCGGGAAACTTAACTTTTTCATACGAAGTTGTAAGTATTGCAATCATAAAAGAAAAATTTGTCTGGAATTTTTAACAAAAATAAAACTTTTAAACTTCCCGAAATCCACTCTGACTATTTTTGATTATGTGTGTGTTTATGTGTGTGAAAGACAATTTTATTTATTAAACAGTACCAACGATGGCTGTCAATATTATAACAGGATGATAAAATAAATTCGGATTGGACATTTAGTGGTCGACTGCCACAAATAAATTTAGTAAAAAAGTATTCAAAATATTATAGCATTGAAAAATATATTGAAAGATATTTAATTTATTTGAAAAAAAAACATATTTTTGCTAATAATAATTAATAATTCATCTCTACAGTTTGTTATTTATTTTTACTTATTACCCTTCTTTTATTAACTAATAACTTATAATGAAAGCTGATTGGTGACTCACACCTGATTTCTGACCGCGCAAGTTCTCGGACCATTGTGGGTTTAGGAAATTATAAAGTTCTGCGGAACTTTCTGGACTATTCTAGATTATTTACATAGTCGACCCGTATTTCGTTCCTGTATTCTGGTATATCCTGTAGGATCGTTAAAATATTGTATCTAAACAAACCTACTACTATGAAAGTGCAGTATACCTAAGATATTTTATTAATGTGTTTACGCTTTTAAAATGAGCTTATCATTATATAAATTGTCTTGTTTTTTCAATGTAGTATTGTTTCAAATTACGTTTGCGTATCTTCTGGTATTGTAAACACGAACACAGTTGGGATCTTAGGGCTTCCCTATCGGGTGTCATTTCACAGTCATTTGTCAGTGCGGACATTTTAGTTTGAAAATGTGCAGTAGACAGACCAAAAACCCGGAGCCACGACCAGCCAGTACAGTTGGAGAAACGACACACGCACTTAATCCATCTGTCGGCATCTACTCAAACAACCGCTTTTATCTCGATCGTTTCTCCCCATTCTGCTTCATCTCGTCTGCGGGAAGAAATAGAAACCAAGGGCAAGCATAAAAAACGAAGGTTGGGGCATGATGGCACACCATTCTCATTTCTCTTCATTCTTCTTCTCTTCGCGGAAGAAAAGCCAAGGGCAAAAGAAAAACTAAAGGTTTGGGTGAGCTGGAACACACCCTGAACGAATGAAACATTTATCTTATCCTATACGCGTCTGACAAGACCTTGCGGGTTGCCGTTCATTTTAAATTATTCAAGGTGTACATTGACCCAATGCACCCTGTTCACTAATTCAATATTGATCCCCCTTGCCCCTCACCAACTTACAGCGTATATAACGCTGTTATCGAGGAAGTCATTACGGGAGATTTTACATGTAGTAATATAAATTGTTCTTAAACGTTTTAATGTTAAGAGTTTTATTCAAGTACTGATAAACACTTGTTCAGAAATTATATTTATGCTATACAAATGATTTACACCCGAACTTATCTGCGTTACACGGAGAAAATTGAGCAATATCTACATTTGTCTAAAACACATTCATTTAAGTCAGAACATTCCTAAAATGGAAATTCGACCATATGTAGTTATATTTAATTGTACGCAATACGAAAGTCGTGATAAACTACAAAACGGAGCTTTTAACGGAAATACACGTTCCGAGATTCTCTTATCAAGTTTAATCATTTTAGCGACGAGGTCTTTTTCTCTCTCCTGGTATTCGTGTTTATCTATCTATTTGTATGCCTGCGTGGGTGTATTTATGTGTGTGTTTAAAATATCTGTGTTTTTATGCGTGTATATATAATAAAATAAATCAAAAAGGACAATTTATTCTTACTACTTTTCCATTTAAACCGAAATGTTAAGCCGTAGCTTAATAACCTGAATATTATTTTTAGCACATTTATAAGCTTGATAATTGTCGAAAATGTATGATAAAATTGCAAATATTTTTAATTAGGTTTTACAAATGAAACGAATCAATGTTGAGAACATATTTTTACATGGATTTTAGTGCTCCATTAGTTTAATTATCAGCACGACTAAAATTAGCATAGTAATCCAAAATAGATTAAAAGGACCATAATACAAGTCGGCAGCTAGTTAACATTTCAAATAGGCAAGTTGCGTGTCGAGATAATTTTGCAAAAATAATTTGTGGGTTCAAGGTCAACCAGACCTTAAAGTTCATATGGTAATTTAATTATATTCATGACCACAACAAAATTTTGACTGTTTTTTCATACAATTATAGTATAAATATGAATTTTAAATATTAAATTGTGTCACACTTTTTCCTACAGAATAATAAAACAGCCGCAATGGCTTCTACGGACGTTTCTTATACGTATTTTATTTAGTTAAGAGGGTTATTCAAATACAAATCTTAAGTTTAAAGTTTCCTAATTTTTCTTTCAACCTTTTAGGTTGCGAAGCGAGCGCTCTCTCTCCCTCTCTCTCTGACATATACCCACCCAAACTTTCGATTCAGGGAAGGTCAATAGGTATTTTCGTTAAAATCTCGAAATAGATATTTTTTTACTATTACAATATTTAATTATACAACGTATAAGAAAGTAAAAACATCTTTTATTCAATGAATGTATGGATACAGTCTATTCTCTCATAAAATTACATTGCAATGCGATGGAATTTATTTTTAAACCTGAATATATTTCAACTTAGTTTCATATGGAGCATAATTAAATTATCGTGCACAGCAGCAACGATATATGTCGCATATTTCATTTGTTGCATAATCGAAGAGATTTTTTTCATATTCTGCTACAAAGTGAGCGTGCCCAGCTTGAATTTGCGTGACAGTTTAGAAATATAAATTTATATCAGTTTTATATAACACGCAATAATTTGTTTTATGGTAAATAAAAAAGGGAAGAAATACGATTAGCCATTCTGTGTTTTCTCTGACACTAACTTTTTATATCATTTTATCATGAACATTTCGATATTTCTGGGTTACGAATGCTAGAATGCCGTCTTGGATTCATGTTTCTCGCATCCTAAATAATTCAGAGTGGGTTTCACATTTTGTTTTTCGTGTATGATATAAATTTTTAATTTTTAAACACCTAAAAAAGTTATACCTAAGCTATATACATAATACATGTGTCTAACATGTTATCCGGAATAACTAGTGAGTCAATTAAATATTCTATGTTACATCGTTATTTTCCGTAAAAATTCACCTACTTATATAAAAAAATAATTTAAACAATTTATTATTTATTATATTCTTACATCATAGCACTTTCGATAAATAAAATTTCTTTACTATCAAATAATATATTTATTTATTTTATTAGAGCCTCTTAAAATTACCTAAAACTACAACTCTAAATATTAACTAATTTATCAACTGTAGTAATAAAGTACTTTTTAATACGAACAAAATTACAGGAAATTATATTTCCTTATATATTACCCAGTTCTTGGAGTAATAATGGTCCATTTGACATAGATTTTAAATGAATCTGGTCATCATTCTTAGTAATCTGTGCAAAGTTTTGTTTGGTATTAATTTATCCGTCAACATTTACGTAACCATCTCGAGAAGAAACAACGAAACCTTGTAATCAAACACTATTACTGTTTCTGTTTGTGTCATGATGTCAGGACAATTTGTAACGGATTGCCGTTGGAGGAAGCACTTATACTTCACGAAACAAATACATCTTGTTTCATCCAATCAATATCAAGACAAAAGGTCAAAGTCTGTTCTGGTTAATTGAATCAGAGAAAAGAATTGTATTGCCTCTCCAAACCCATCTAAAATTACATTCAATTGCATACTAAGGTAGGCTAGATTAAAAAGATCTATTGCATTTAAAAGATCATTCTGTAAGGCTTCAAAATTCAGTTGATAGAAAAATAATTATTGTTACACAAGTTAATGCGTGGTCTTATTTTTGTCCGAAAATAATTGATAAATATAGATATATAATAATAGTTTTGTGGTAAAAGGGTCACGACCTTCAGGTCACAAGTTACAAAAAACTTCATCGATTTAATGTCAAAACTAACAAGACCCATGTCAAAGGTTTTGTGCGAAAGTGAAACTGTCCCAGGGTTCGTAAAGTTCGGTCTGATATACGCAAGAACACTATAAAGTGACTCTGACTGTTTCAAATGTAGCTTCTTTTACATGATCCTTTTTTTCGTAGATTTAGATTTTCTTGTATTTCAGTATTAGGTTTCAGTCTGTAAAATATTGCGATTGGAGCAGAATCCTCAAATTTTTAAGAATTTATTCAATATTTTATTAAACCGAATAAATTTATTCAGAAATTCATCAGAGATGAACCAAATATTAAGAACTAATTAAATACTAGCAAATTAAAAACTTTTAAAATTATCATAAAATAATCGAATATTTATTCAAAACTAGTATAATTTAAGTAGTAACATGTATACTTCAGGTGATGAAACCTCTTGTTAAATTACATGGTGTAATCGGTAGTCTCACTCTTACATGTTAGTACACAGCTAGGTCACGTGAATTAGAATGAGGCAACTATAGAAGTTTAAACACTGGGATAATTATAATAATGTAATCGTTTAAGGTTATTTTTAGACTTTCGTGAAGATTCTGTTGAACATACTTTTAGTTTACGAAACTAAATACAGATTAAGCACAATTTTGAAGATAAGCATTGAAATATTTTTTTTCCCCATTTCATAGATTACCCAGGTGAATACATGCAAATATATTTATATATTCAGTGTTCTTCTATATATTTTGGAAAACATTAATACAGCCAGACCGTAATATATTTATATTTGTGAAACGCGGTTTGATATATTACCCTGTTACGTTTAAATTAACGTGGACCAATTTTTTTCAATACGCCGTTCCGTGCACATGCTGAGGCTTTTGAAATATGGGCCGAAAGTTGAAATGAACAAGTAATTTCCGCAACCAAGTTTCTAATATATACATAGATATTTAAAGCAATAAGACGATATCGTTACAACCATTGCAATATTACTACTGTATGTAACAAATTCTCGCCTTAACATAAATATATGTTACACATTTTCAAACTTACATAAAACGTTTTCGTGGTCCAATAAAAGAGTATTATATTATATACTATCAAGAGGAAGGTTTTTATTATTAGTATATGTTATTCAGAAGTTATTATTTATTTGCATTTATAAACAATAATTATTAATTGTATATGTATGACACATTGCATAATTATGATGAATTACGTGTTAGTTTAATATAGAATATTGAATTTTTCATAATAATACATCATGCATGACATTTATACGTAAATACTTGCACGATATTGAGGTAGGTATTTATGTGATTTCAATCGGTTTACAAAAATATTTGCTTTTTAGAAACATACATGTTTCAGTATTTCAATAGAAAAATATAATACGAATGTGAATGAACTGTAAATATATATGTATGTGTATGTCTGTCTGCGTGTGTGTGTGTGTAAGTGTGTGTGCGTGTGTGTATGTGTGTGATTATGTTTAATATATAAATAATAAAACACATTGGGTTAGTGTGCAATTTTATTGTATAATCCATTAATATATTTTAATTACATAATAACAGTTAACCTAGTGTGGTAAAATAGACAATTGTGTTATGAGACAAGTTGTATGTATGTATGTATATACATAGTGCAGTATCGTTGACTGCAAACGAAAGTTTGAAGTACACAGCCAGAGCCACGACATAGACATGGTGAACTAAGCGAACGTGCTAGAGACAAGAAGTAGCTCCTGAAAAGAGGAGGAGGAATGCCCGAGAACGTGCCGCACGGAGACAGGACTGTCTTGTCTTGTGGGACACTCGCTCGTGAAACAAGCTGTCCATCCCCTGCATGGCGTGATGCAACCGTCATTTATATTAAAAAATAAAAAGTGTAAAACGAAAAGAAACACTTCAGATAGAGTACACCTCTTACCCACCCCCAACATTTTTTTTTTTATTTATTTATATAAGAATGAAACATTTCACAGTAAAGGAAGATAAATTGACACTATGTATATAGTTGTTTTCATTTTTATTTTGTTTATTTACAATATTTTTCTTCCTGCACTTTTCTCTGGTGATGTCTGTATCTTCACTAAGAATATATCATAATTTAAGATGAGAAATATGTCTTTCTTGTCTAAGCTATAAAATATAGTATGCTTTATACTGCAAGGGCATACTTGAACTATTAATTTAATTAATTTATATAAATTTATAAAAATAAGTAAGTTTAAAGCTCTTTGCCATAATTTTAGTAGGATTAACTCGAAAACTAATAAGGATAACTACATATTTAGTGGCGAGTACAATAATAACCAGTGAAGTAATGAGCCGTAGCCGTTATTCACACAATGACTGATTACCACCGCACATATACATTTGCAGTGCAGTGCAATGGCGGTGCACACGAGTGCTTTGGTTTTGTGTGTGATTTACTCCTCTTAAACCAAAGCAGGCGAGCAGCAATCAAAACTTTGCACGACAGCATTCGCTATATATGTTTTACTATACCGAGCACTTGTATAATGAGCGACTGTGCAAGCCTCCAGCAAGCAAATCGTCGCCTACTCTTTGGGCTTCCATTGTTTTTGTTTGTTTTCTTATCATTGTAATTATTAGGAACCGCAAGTCGTTGCTTCTGGATACAAATGGTATAATTTTTGGCTCCTATATTATTTGGTATTACGTTCATTGTTTTAACTTTAATAGAACTAATGTATTGTTCTTCGTTTAGGGTTTCATTTAAAATAAATAATTAGAAAATATACGAATACATTTTTATTTAAAATAACTACAAATTACAAATAATAATTAACAAAAATATATATAAATAAATGTGGATCCTTAGCTTCTTTCTAGAATCTAGATAAAATTTTGTAGGATAGCAAAATAATTTTTCAATTATATACTTAAACTGATAAAAAAAAAACTTTTAATAATAACTTGCTGATGCTGAATACAATCGCAAACGGTTCTTTTATGTTAGTGCACTGTCAGTATTCTAGACTCATTATCAAACTTTAAATCTTCTAATTAAATCTGAAACTAAAGAAAACTATTCCAAGTCGGAATAGCTGATGGTAGGTTTACACACCAAACTATTATAGAAGGATCTATGCGAAACTTCGCTGACTTCAACAAGGACTAAAGAAGCGGATATTTAATAAAAACTATTAAACTCGAAAATGACTTATTCAATTTGAGCTACTAATCCTGCGAGTAATTTCCTAGCAATTTATTTTTATATTTATAATAATGTTTAATAAACTTTGAAAAAACTTACTCGTTTGTTGTCGCGAAATTTCACCCATCCATCGCATATGGTTTGGTCGGGTTGTCCAGGTACCTCTGTGACCAGGTCCCAACTCTCCGATTCGTTTTCGGTGAGTTCAGAGTCTGTGAGGGATGCAGGATCTCCATAGCTGCCGATGCTGCGAGCTGGAGAACTAAAGCAACTATCTGGCAGTTTGCGAGATAACAATGGCGAATTATATGCACTCTCAGACATTGTTGATATTTTTATGTCGCTCGATCACTTTAGTAAATAAGACATTAAACAATCACCTTATTACAAACAATCAAAATTCACTTGAATCTCAATTATTCTTCAAATGGAAATTATTCACTTTTCGAATTATACTCGATTTAATTTAGATAAACCTAACTTAGCTGGTCACTTTATTATTGGTTTACTATTGAGTATTACATTATTACACGAATCAAACTCACTTTTAAATATCAACTTTCTATTTGAATTCACTTCCAAATAATCTATTCGATCAACTTTACGAGAAGTTTTAAATATATTTTCACATATACAAGAAATTTACAAGAATTACTTTTTTTTCAATAAATAGTTTCTAAATATTATATAGTACTATATAGTATTATTGTAAAATATTGAAAATATCATAAAACAAATTATTTTATACTGACGATTATAGACAAAAAATCACATGAAAATAATTATTTATATTTTATTAAATTAGTTACTTATTACAATCATATATGAAAATTGAGATAAGATTTATTTTGAGGAGTAAATGTTTAAAAATGAGGTGAAATATTAAAATTCTAAACCGATGTAACCGTGGGTATATCCGAAGAAAAATGTTCTTGTCGAAAAATTTAAAAAAGTCCTCCAATCTTATATGGTGTAGTTTAGTAAATGTAATTAATTTACTCTGTTTTAGATAATAATCTTTGACTTTGATTTTACTAATTAATTAAGCTTGACACCGCAAACACACTGTACCGCCACAAGTTAAGTTTGGCGGAATCACAAAGTTATTGGGGTTAGTCGCACGAAGTCGGCATAAACTTTGATATATTGCCAATATATTTGATTTCCTCGCAATCCCAAACTTAAGCAAATGTACCCTGAAGAAATATATTTCACCAATGCAAAAATTTATCGCATATACGTGATTTAAAAATTAAGATATAATTCGACACGTGACACAACACTTTACACATTACTTAACATAGTTTTAAGTTAAACCACAGTTAAATCTTATTAAAAACACTTCAAACATATGTTTCAGTTATTCACTCAATATAATTTTTTTTCAAATTAAAATTATATTTTTAAATTTACTTACTTAACTATTTACTTAGATTAAGTTTCTTAAATTCCAATTATATACACAATAGTTTTACAATAAATTGTAATTTATTTCAATACAAAATTGAATTACATAAGTCATAATGACTTAAATGTGCGTATTACATAATTTAATCCACTAAATAGTTTAATTTTGCGTTGTCCGAAAAAAGTTCACAAAAAGTTAAAAATAGTACTTTTACGTTATTTACGTAAAATTAACATATAAAACCATTTATTATATATATTAGAACACTCTAACATTCAGGGTTAACTATCCGACATTTTTCACTATTTTCAAAATTGTTTACAATTAAAGCCACACATACATATTTACATAGCTCAAGAAGCTTAAGTGTTACTTAACTGCTTAAGTACACTCGAGGTTTATCTAACATTTTAAAGATATTTTGTTCCGCGCACGGAAACCGACGAATATAAAACTGTGCGAAAGTTTTTACGTAACTTTACGCGAATAAACGTGTATAAACTCGTGTGTTTACGGTGCGACGTCGCGACGGTGAATGCAAGCTGAAACACGCGCGCTATCGGCATCGATCACCGTCGGTTTGAATGTGGCGCTGTCTGGTAGCGGGTAAATGTACTGAAGGCGTGGAAGAGGGTTGATGTGTATAGAGTATAGTTACACCGTGGCCTTGGCAGTGTACACGGTCCTCATGCACATGTAGACTTAAAATTTGTTTTTTTTTTAATAATGATGTAAACTTTTTGACATAACACCATTCATATATTAATTACAAAATATGTTTTTAGAGCATAAAACGTCTCATAATTATGTCATGTTCATCATATAGTATCATAGTATCTTATAACATTGCTGGTTATTTCTTGGTAATTGTAGTGAATAGTTGCGCGCGCAGATACTCTCTGTTAGTAATACGCATACACTTACCTGTCAGCTCACCTCACGAATGAACTTAACACCGGAATGCAAGCTTTGTAATACCTGGAAACGTGTCACTGTTCCTAATGTGACCCGATAATTTGTGCATTATATAACACCGGTACTCTACTCGTTCGTGAGGGGCGGCGAACGAAGGTACCTTTACTCAACGCCGTTCAAGGGTTATTATAATAATTTCCTCTTGATACCCCTTTGTCCAGGGGCGTTCGTTGTTTGACTACAAATTGGGGTTGCTAGTTAATTTATGGTCGGAGTTATAGTATTATTCTTTGTTGGTACATCATACATATATCCAAATTATCTGCATTGGCATGCACTGATCAATCTTATACGTATTCTGTTTAGTTTTGTGAGATTTTACAATTGATATTAAACATCAAATTTAAAATTATTTTAGTCTATTTTATTTTTCTGTTAACCAATTTATACGATTTATGTAAAAATAAATAAAATAATAAATTTTAATTGCGATTTTCTTGTAACCGGTATCGTTACTGAGTTATTGCAGTTATTGCAAAAAATGACTAGAGTAAACTTGCACTTTCAGTTGGATTATTTTTTGTAAAGTAAAAGATATTCTTGCCAGACAAATATAAATCTTAAGTTTAAAGTTTCATAATGTTATTTTCACCAACCACACACACACATAAACACAAGCAAGCACACACACACACATTCAAAATTTTAGTATTCCAATTGGATCATACAAATACCAAAATATGAAGATCTATTCGTTGGTTTCATAATATATAATTCGTCACCTCCGCCTATGAATTTGCATAGTTCAAATGTCATCCCTTCGTCATCATCAGGAGACAAAACCTTCCATATCATTCGTAATGGTTCCGGTAGTCGCGCATGTAATGAGTGTGTATTTATACGCGTCACCTGGGCTTATTTCTCTAGACGAGATGATTTTGAACCGTGTGCTGAAGTAATACACTTTCTTCTACCGCTGATCACAGTTTCGAATGGACTTTGAAATTGAGTTCTTCAACTAGCTACTCTCACTTCTTATCTAGCACATATATTTATTTAAGACTCGTCTCTCACCGCACTGTAACGTAGTTGTACGAAATGGTGTTAACTACATCTCCAAGGTATTATACGTTGTAATAATACGGTGAAGTTTACACACAATTAACAATCCCTCCAGCGAACGAATTCATTTATCTTTTACGGAGACCACAGCGTTTTTCACCTTGGAATTAGTTCTTGTATTGAGAATGATGGTTTCGAATTGATAAGGATTACCAACGAAATGTAGCTTGTCTGAATATTTAAAGAATGAATGTATTTATGAATGGACATGAATAAAAGTTTATTTATGTAGATATTATGCATATAAAAATATAGAAATCTGAAAGCAAATTCTTTGCAAATCAGATACTTGTAGCAAGCCTGAAAATACAATTTCCAAGTATAAAAATTCTCTTGAAAAATGTTTTTTTCCTTGGTGAAACTGAAACCGTGTATTGTTAGGAATTTCGCCAAGTGCCCACTTGGCATTCTCTCCCTTATACGCAAGACCAGCCGGTCACTCAATGATATGGGCAGTTGGGAATTCATATCTAGCTCGAAAATCCCTTCTAACGGGACAACGTTAACGTTTGAACAGTGTGCGGGATAATAGCGTTTGAGAAATCAAGCGTGTCATTCCGGCTATTCTCTCCGATGCCTTCGGGGTCATTTACAAAATCGCCCGTCATCCGAACCTCAATTATAGGATTCGAGATTTTTCTCGCCAGGAGTGTCGAAGTTCATGAAGTATTTATGTTGTATTTCGGATCATATACGCCGGCACGAAATACTGGTCAATAAACATTAAATTGATATTGATTTTAACACATTTCGTGTCTACGCAGGCAGAATTGTTTTATTTAATAGGAATGATATGCATACGCGTAATTCAAATATACAAAAAGAATACTTTCAATGAAGCATAAATAATATTTAAAAAATATTAATAATATTTTATTAGTAATTTTATATATATTATTATAAAATATTAAAAATATATTAGATCAATGATATGTAGTAGTTTATATTATTTATCTTTACGTTAAAGCCTTATATTTTGGCATCAAACCTTGCGTATATGTAATTAATTGCAATAAACCAATATTGCGAATTGTATTTGCTATGTGTTTTTAATGCTTATATAACGAACGCCCATGTTGAAATACCGTCAATTTACTCGTTAACTATCAGACATCAAGTAAAATAACACAATTTAACACAGCGAAACGAAACACGCGGCGAGTGAGTCAGCAATATAGAGAAATCTGCCCAATCAGGCGAATAGAAACATTTTAATCAATTTAAACAAAGGACGCTCGATTTAACCTTCATTTGATTACATTCCCAATGACGATAATCACTGACTGAAAAACTTTTCAGCATTCATTATTTTTTTGCGATTTGCATACACAAAAACACACCACACATTCACAAAACTAAATTGAAAACCGGTCTACATAAGCAATAACTAAATTTGTTAAACTTCTACCGGTACGAATAACTAATTTATATCTTAATATGCGCATGCGCTATGAGCATACACAGAATGTATTCATTCGACAATCATCGGTTACGTTCGTCCATTACCGATATATACCACATTCTCATTCTATTACCTTTACCTGATGTATCCCTTATATTTATTCAAATTATATTATGAATAGTTTCGTTTTCTGTAATGTATATTTCACTCGTGCATCAAACTAACATCCTTATATCAGTATATCTATTAGTTAATTTACGTAACGGTGATGGCTTCATTGTTCTAACTATAGTTCAGATGACTATCTCACTTATTTACATGCTCTAACTAGCCATTAAAGTTAAATTGCTAAAGTAATTAATTTATCATACATGCAAGAAACGCACTTATATTTCTCACTGCTGTTACGTATATAGGTCTATTGATTTTTCTTCCAAATAAATTGTAAATTCTAAATAAATACATAACGTAAAGTGGAGCATTCCTGTTCACTCACGCGGCGGTAATATTGGTTTTTGTTTCGAAATTAAATCGTTTTAACAATAGGATTTAATTTTCTATGCATTTAATTGATAGCTTGATAGATAATTTAGGCAACATATCAAAATTAAAATACAATTTTTATTTGATATCTTTTTATGTCATTGAGATAATTCATATAATATTACTGAATAAACAATGAATAATACAGAGTGTAGTTTCCCAACTCATATACAATTTTATTGGTATGCATAGTCAACTAGAGAGAAATAAAATAATTGCTCTGACTTCAATGTATGTTTGCATGAAGCTGCTTTGAAAAGTATGTGTAGTATACCATGAAACAGTATTCGCGTAGATGGAAAATCCATACGATCTTTTTCTCATATAATATTATTCAGTTCGGCATCAGTCCTCATAAACGTTGGTTTATTTAGTTTGCCGTAAGCAGTATACGATCTCGCACGGCATTCAAATGACGTTTACTGCTTTTTATATGAGTTTGCGCTTAGACTTACTGTTTGAGTGCACAGTAAGTTCAAAAGTTAATAGGTTTACTCTGAGATTTTAGTTATGTTCACTAAAAAGGACTTGAATAGCATGTACAGACTTTAGTTTTTGAATTATGTTGCTTCCTTAGTTTTATAGATAGCTAACGTATTCAAAGCCATTCCTTTCTCTATTTAGCAATTAAATTAACTACATCATTTTGTAGAGTTTATTCAAAACACGAAAAAACTATTTTTATTTAAATGTATATTTTTTTATTTCTAAACAAAATTTCAAATATTAAATCCGATAAAACAGGATTATAATTTAATGTGTGAAAATGTGGAATATTGATTCAAAATCGCGAAAAACATATATTTTCATTAGATATCTAACTTGAAATATTGTTTTTTTTTTAAAAATATTTATCATATTACAATAAAGATTTTACTTAATTACAATACTTTGTATAAGAAAGTAAGCAAGCAAATGAATTAAATGTTTATTTTTGTCGTGTTTGATACAAATTTAATTAATCCCAAGCGTTTTAATTAACTGTGATTGTCGGAATTCTGAATATCCAACGATGTGGTATGATAACTTGAAAGAGCAACGAAGTCGCGTGTTGTCGACTAGTTGACATGTTTTGGTTGCTTAATTTTTTAACAAACGTATCTTAATAAATTTTACACGCAAACTCTGTCATGTATATTACTTGTTTATATACCTAATTATAAATTTAAACGAATTGCTACGTACAGTGATAAAACATACCGTCAACATAGCCATTAAAAATTCTCTTGTCAACCTGGTAATCTGGTGCATCAGTAAAACATGTCTATTAATTGAATAACCAGATTATTAAGTATTTAATAAATACGTTTTTAAAGAAAATAATTATTTTGTTACATAATAAAGTTTTGTGACAATTACGTTTATTTTCTTAAATCTTAAAAAACATTTTATATTATATTTTCAGTGAATTCTTACGAAGAAGTTTTGCCTGCGTGAACTAATGAATTTGGTATCTGACAGCTTTTTAATCTTTGGACTTTAAAAGCACCGAATAAAGACGTTATCGTTGTCATTTGTCATTTTTTGTTGAAAAACATGTTTTGCATTTTTCGATCAATCATATCTGACTAACTTATTATTCATCAACATTAATGTATCGGTTTTTGCGTGTATATTTTTGGATGCGAGAGCACATAACTCTCACAATGCGTATTACGTCACATACAGATAAATATCATTTTGCATAAATATCTTTTGAATCATAAGAATAATTGTTGAAATTATGACAGCAAATTTTATCTCAGTATCCACAGATATTTTTAATTAACCAATAATCTCAAATCTCGGTCCGTGTGTGTGTGTGTGTGTGTGTGTGTGTGTGTGTGTGTGTATGTGTGTGTGTGTGTATGTGTGTGTGTGTGTGTGTGTATGTGTATCTGGTATGATACGTGAGTGAGATTCAAAGGTAGTACATTGGGATGACTATACATACATACGTATATATTTTCTCCAGACAGCACTTACGTTATGAATGAAAATTTCCACTGTCCAGAATGAAAATCGTACTTGACGCTACAGAACAATGACTACACGCCTCTAATCTTAAAACTGGTATGTATGTACATGACTAGACGCGTTTGTACCGATATTTCAAAGCTGTCTTTCTGTCTAAAATACTCCAAACCAACATTAAAATAATATAACATAATTTTAAAAAAAAAATCCAGACACTTTTTACACATATATTATTTACTGTTTTTTGTTTTATTCGACATTCCATAGTACATTAGTACTTACGTAATTGCCCAAGATCTAAACAATTTTGCGTAGGAAATTACACAAGAACAATAATGTTCAAATGGTAACTGAATTTATGGTATTTGAATTTCAAGAATTTCTAAAATAAATATAAAACAGATTTTAAGCAAAATTATCGAATACCTAATATAAGGATAAATAGACTTTAAAAAAAAAATTTTGTTACATAATCTTTATAATCCCCACAACAATTTATTTCCTCTCCAAAATATAATAAGGTACACTCAACTAAAAATAGCACTGAAATTCCTGGGTCTGGAATACCCTTGAAATGAAGGTGTTCTTGTTCGATTTTTGTGTTGACTGTGTTAATATATACTTGGTAGGAAGGTACAAAGTACATAACTTATGTGCAACTATGCGGCATTTAATACATTGCATGATGAATTTATTCTCGAAATAAATCATATCAGAGACATTCCACTCCCTTGTTCGTATACTTGTATCGCTTAAATATACTCTAGACTCAATTCCACATTTATTTCACGCTTAAATTACAGAGATTTTTGTTTTTTGCTTATCCTAAAGTTGTATACGATTACTATACCACATATATTAACAGCTAATGTAAATATATTTTGTGTATCTGGCACTAGTCATATATTTCTAGAAGTACCATATAAAAAAAAATTTCATCTTTGATGATGTTAGAAAATAAATTTCTCTCAGTATTTAGTGGATATACAGTTTTAGAAATATTTATTTACATGGTAAAAGTATACCTTAATTTGTGAAATTGTAGTATACACGAGAAGCATGTCGTTTTAAAATAGTATACTGAATATTCAATGTGGAACTGATTAGTAGTGCCTTGTCTGACTTCAGCTTTAAAAACAGTCAACTAAAAAATTTATGGACTTCGTATTTACCACAATTACCGAGACAGATCAATAATAAAAAAGTGACAGAAATTGCATTTGCATGTTGTTATAAAACAATAGAGTTTAAACCTAGCGGTCATACGAAATATGGGGTATGAATTTACGCGTGCGTTCGCTGCTGGTTGTGTATTATCCGTGAGTTTTAAGAGCTTCGATGTCCATTTTTTTGCAGAGTTGTGTTCACGGCAATATGCAAATTTCAAGTGTATCGCTGGCTATTAAAGTTAAGTTATATGCCTCCATGATATAAGATTAGAAAATTCTCCCAGGATAATTATTAGTTCGTAAAAGGTTAATTTATTTTGCAAGACCGTAACTTTAGTTTTATGATCATTTAGTAAGTGATTAGTGATTCCAGCATTAATTATTTATTGTAAAATAATAGTTTAGAAACACAATGCATTCAAATATATGTAAACATTTATTTAAAAACAAAATTTAAATATTTTGCATAAATGAGATAATTTAAATTCTATTTGAAACAATTTATCTTTAATTAATACAGAATCAATTAGTAATCTACAGTCTATAAACTAAAGCACTTCAAGTTATCTATGCGACTTCTTTAGTTTATTGTATCTTAAATACAACAAACTTAAATAGAGAATTATCGATGATGCGTTAAGGCTTAAGTAGTAAGTTGCGCAAACTTGAATTTACATGCTTGTTCAAGAAACTACAATACCTATTATATAATGTTCGTTCGGCTTTAAATCGGAGGTTAAAGAACTTCCCAAACATCAATTAGCACAAAACACAAATTAATCAAGTGAACGCTAAAATTTATATTCAGAAAATTTCACCGAACAGAGAATCAAAACGCGTAATAATAGGCATTTATGTGGTATAGCGGTCGTTGTTATATATATATACGTACATATACGGCAAGCAGCCAAGGCAAAACTCTCGTGCTACTCGGCACTTTACCTCCCTTCATAAACTAGCACCAAAAACCTTTCGAAACATACGCTACAATCAGAAGCGACAGCGATGCGACAAAGCTATATACACGTGTTTTTAAAACCAATAACTCAGTTCTTCTTTCTATAACGTGTATCAATCTTGGTAGATAATGGCCAACTTGGGGGACGACATCTATCGCGCATAATTCTACGTTTATCTCGCCAACACGCCTGAAATAATCTGTTCTTACATCCCCAAGCCGGTGACGACGCCCGAAGACCTTAACTCCATCGTTGGCCTTATAAACGATATTTACACGGCCTTAAATATGGATATATTCAATCATTTTTCATGCTGAATACATTTTTTAATACAAACTTCGATTATTTACTTTATATTACGACACATTATTTGTTTTCCAGGTGACTAAGTTCAATATATAGAAATAAATGTATTAGAGAATATAAATGGATGATTGATAGAATTTGCATTAATGTTTTCAAAATCTATTAAAGTTTTATTACACACATATATGATTATATATAAATAAGTATTATATAAAATAAATATATTATATGAATTCCATCGAAGCAAATCATCAGATTACATAATATCCATAGTGATTACATCTATTCTAGATTTTTAGTGTATTATGTCCCATATATTTATATTTTATGCAAGATGATAATTAAATAAAAATTAACAATATTAACAAGCTTTATCTGTAATGGATTATTTAATTTATAATTAAACAAATAACTGGGAAATGGCTTTATAGTAGCAGAAATTAAATGATGTTAATTAACGTATCTTTTTAAAATGAGTAAAATTTAAAATGCCTATTATACAATTCATATTGTTAATTAAATAAATTTATAATAAATGATAATTTATTTATTGAAATACTAATATAAATGCATACCAATGAAAATGGTAATACGTTTAATAAATTATGTATAGTTAAATTAATGCATCAAAATTTATAAATATTGTTCCGCGTGGCGTACAATGAAATAATCAGAGTAATTACTACGTTAAATGGTAATATCCACTTGTAACCCGTAGTGATTTACAGTTAATACCTGTGCTAACATCGGTGTAACTTAGTTATCATAAATGTTATTGTTGTATAGTGAACTGACCATTGCAAACACACATTTGTGTTCGGCGAGTATGTAGGTAATATTCGGTGTATAATTGACCGAGGAACAATCTTTAGGGAATTGGATTACTGTTCCAGTGTAGATTGTTCTAGTAAGAATTATATCATTACGCGAAAGTTTGGTTTATGCGATTTAAACATATTGCGCAAATTCTGTTACGAGTTACGAATTTCGGCAAAATGTTTCAAATTGTCAAAAGTAATCGATTTTATTTTACAAGTTTAATATTTTTTTAATTTCTATTTTTCTATTGAACTATGGAATGATTAAATTTGTTAAAATATAATTTGTTTCGTAATACTTTTCGGCAAAATGATATACAATTCTCTAAATGTGTGCACCTTACTTAAATATCTAAATTGTCCTTATTGTTATGGAATGAGAATTATTTTAATGAACGTGTTTATAAATTGAAATAATACATATTTTGCTAAACTTCACTTTTATTTAATTTATAATTATATATGACAAACGAAACTAATATTTGTATTAAACTATACAGAATAATTTAAATGGTTTAGAAACAGGATTGTATAAATAGCATATAAAATGATCTTCAGTTCATGTGTGGTTGTAGGGGTATGAGAATGTAAAATACGGGCCTGTAACCATAATCGTGCATTGCTTTAGTCTGTTAGTGGACACTTGGTATTCACATACATGGGCTTTTCTAAAACCTTCGTAAAGCATAAGCTTTAGTCTTCCGTTTGAACTTAACACACAAGAAGATACTAAATCAAAATGCGCACAATGAATAGTTTATTGTTCATGCATGCGAAGAATTAGAACAGTGCAGCCAGAGGCGCACTTATACTAAGGGGGCACCCACAAATAGTTAATTAATAAAAACGGACGGGTAATTAATAATGAATAGTTGTGGACTAGTTATCTGCTGACATCCGTCAACATGATGGATTATTGTTGCCAGTAATGGGATTCTTACCAGATTAAATTTAATATTCAAGTTTAAATGTTTTTACTAGTGTATTTTACAATTAACCTATATTTGTTTGCAACGTATTACATGTGTACTTTGAAATTAATCCATTTGTTTGTCGGGTGTTCTCTATGATAAATGGACGTCACGATTTTTGTTTACATTTAACTTGAAAAGTATTTTAGTACACACGCTAAACGGAATGGCTAGTTTAATCATAGTGTCACTGTTATTTATATCATTCATTCCAAATAATTATATTTACGTTTAATTTCGTTAAATATAGACTACAAGACTCATAGCACATTTATTACTAAACACAATCAAATACCACATTTTCATATGAGCTCTTAGAAGCTTTTTCGAACATCATGAAGTAATATGAATAGTAAGAAAATTAAAAAGTAAAAGTTTTATTCTTCATCATTTCTGTGGAGAATAAAACGTTCCTTTTTAATTTAATATCTTAACTATAAATGTCCTTAACGAATTAATATAAAAAGTATAGACACTTCTTCAGTAAGTCAACGTAAATTTTATTAATTGAAATCATTGATTCAGAAATATTTAAATTAGTACTAGTTTTGAAATCAGTAACACCTGCACGTTCATATTTGGGAGTGTTAAATTTTTAACGTGGTAAATTTGATAACAATGAAAATCGAATCCAGTATCATTTTGTACGCCGCTGAACAATGCATTACCGTATCCATGCAGCGCGGTGGTACACCGCAACTGCCAAACGCAATCCGGGTAATGCCTCAAATAATATATTCATGACCGTGCGAAATGAATTAGGAATAGCTACCTGCTACTTCCACTGGAGATACATGCTCACTGCTCTCCCCAACACCTTTTCCGACGTTACTTTTGAAAAATTGCAGCAAATCGTTCTCTCACATTCATCACTTGGTACCATATCATATAAAGAAATTCGCTGCCATAAAAATTTCCAAATGGAATATTCTGGATTGTCCCACTGGTCGTTAATTATTTCTTAAGGTTTCGCAGAAGATATGAATTCTCTTTTTACCACGAAATTTTAAAGGAGACATTCATGATCATAGAATAATACATACCATATTTTACACACGTTTATCTCTTAAAATACATTGGCAAATTACTCTTCTAAAACATTCATCTATTCGAATACTAATCGATCTCGATATTTTAACGGACATATACTTTTTGGCCTTCCCTGAACTAAGTCTAACTATTTTTGAAATGACGTCTGTATGTATGCATGTCTGTGTGTGTGTGTGTGTGTGAGTGTGTGTGTGTGTGTGAGCGCGCGCGCGTGTGTGTGTGTGTAATTTAATATAATAATTTTCAATCTCACTTATATTTTGTTAATTCTATAAAAGCCTTTTTTCCGATTGACATAAATATTAATAATTCAAATTTAATAATTTTATTAGAATACATCACAGCAACTGCTGAATAGTAACTGAATTTTAGATTTATTGAAAATTGTTTTTTCCTGCAATGGTGTCGATAACGTATCAGTAAAGACTATATACATATATAGTAAAACATATACGTATCTCATTTTTAATTCAGTGTTATAGTTAAAGTGAAATATATTATGGCATGGCACGTTTAACAACTGTACTTTTTGGTAGGACAGTAGACACAGATAAATCGAATCGTGTGGAATTGACTAGCGAGTAGTGGTTCATTTATCGGTCTTGCAATTCCGAGTCATCTCGTACACCTATACATACCTACATTTCTGCCACCCTGTGATGTTGAGGGTTGCAAAGGTGTCAATGTAATGGAGGCAATGTCGACATTGGTGATCTGTCTTCAGTCGCTCAATCTGCATACTTGGCATGCCCATACCAGTTCCTCGCTATACCGCAGTCACCCTCATCTGCACTTGACATATATCAACGTTCCTCCAATCTCGTAATACCCGCAACAATCACTCAATGTTTTGCTACGGTGTAAATAAAACACTAATATTGATTGAATTCACAATTTCTAAAAACGTTTCTACCATTATTTTAAATCTTTCAAAGACTATTGCGTGGACATTCAAAGAGATATTAAACATTTCAAAAAATCAAATACCCAAGTTTGATTTGTTTATCAGTTGCACTAAATAAATCTTTTCATTTTCTCAAAAACAAGTTGATGAATACAACATTTTAAATTATATGTGGTCTATTTAAAAATTCAATTTTATTAACAAATATTTTCAAGTTTTTAATTTTGTTTTCAAATATATCAACATTATTCTTAAAATATAGTAATAAGGAACTGTTAAGATATTTTATAGTTGCAGGAAATGATAATTCATAAATTAATTTTAAAAAAATCTTTATATGTCGTTTCGTAAGTTTAAGATTAAAGACTATATAAGTGTAGTTGGGAATAAATGGATTTTAATTTAGTTTGGAAGAGAAACGAATACCTACTATTTATATATAGCATATTATATACGATTACAATCTGCAAACTTTATCATAGTGCATTATAAACCGGTTAATAGTATTCAAAGAGTCATGCAAAAAGATAATTAAACAAGTTCACAAAGTTCTATTATTTGTCCCGGTGCAGTTTTTATTATTTATGACGAGTGTGCAAGCGGGGTAGTGCAAGAAGTAAAGGGGTGCAAGTACCACTTATATCGTGAGTTCACAAAAGTTTTAAATGTTCGTTTAAGCGACATTTATGGCGCTTTCAATTAATCACACTATACTGTATATATATATATATATATATATGTATACATACTAGATGATGATTACCATTTCACAGCGAATGAACTTTCGACAACTTCAAAGTAAATTACGAATCGGAAATCACGAATCGCGAGGAGTGAGATAACATTTTACAAGTAGACAATTTCAGTGTATTGTACTCTAAAACAAAAACATTTTGTTTATCAGTTTAAATAATTCAGTTTGCGATAGATTACGCTAAATATTTAGAGTTCTAACTAATATAATAGAATAGAAACTAAATAAAAGACTATAATATTGCAGAGACGATCGTGACAATTTAATCAACTATTGAATACATATCTATTAATGCATGAATTTAGGTGAGAGTACATATATAGTTAGGATGATAGATCTATTGTAGAGAAATTTAATTAAACGTGATAGGTAAGCTGATACATCAATTAAAAATAGAATTAAAATGTTGTAGATAGTATAAGGATTGTTCGTGACTCGTATTTTCACCCTAGTTACCCAGATTGCTCTGGCCAATAAGCGAAATTGTTTCCAATCGAACCGACGTAATTAAATTACAGATAGAAAAGATTTTTCCAAGCCAACTGTCACCTTTTCGTATTCGCTAAACGCATCTCGGGAAAAACAAACGAAAGAAACTTTCTACGTTTTTCTGAACGTATATTTTTTTTTTTGTAATATGATAAAACTACATTTAAAATCGTAACATTTTTATAATCGGATGTTTTTCGTAGACTGTAAAATTTTGATTACTCCATTGTTAAACAATGGTGTGCGATAATTTCAGGGTGGTTTAACAAGCACGAGTTTCGAAATGTAAACAGAGTGAAAGCATCTGCAGATTTCTTCACTTCCAAAATTTCTTGTTGGTAATGTTCGCGTAGTAGAGTCATCATTATTTCTTGTTCAATTTACTTTTGCTTTGCTCTCTCTCTTTCTGTCTCTCTTTGTCTCTCTCTGTCTCTCTCCATCTCTCTCTCTCTAGCACACATTTTAGCCTTATTAGCTTTATACGTGTGGCATACGGTTCATTTTTTCACCAGCTTACTAAGCCATTAGAAAAAATTGAAATTGACGCTCACTCCGTATTTTCGTGTATAAAACTAATAAGAAATTTTATCAAAAAAAAAGCTGCTTCTGTAATACTATCGATCCATACAATACAATCACAATATTACCACACAAAAAACTTTTTCGATAAAAGTGGCAGAAAACTCATTCGAAATTTACACATTATAAAAGTATAGTCACATTTAATTATTAATACTACAAAATTCTGCAATGGTGTGCCAATTCTAAGCCGTCCTCGGAATACTTAGATAAATTTGATTAAGAATGAATTGTAGGAAAGTAGAGTCGTAAACAAGAATACAGTGTGTATGAAGAAATTGAATGAAGAGAGAGAAGTGTGGAAAAATAGAGGTGAATTGAGGAATAATGTCTAGATATGAAAGAATGTAAAGGGTTTTCTGCCACTCTTTAATAGGAATAGGCCTGTTGATATGTATGTATGTATATATAATAGTAGGTGGGTCCATAAATATTCTTTGGTGTAAGAGGAAGTTTTGCAATTTTCCAATGTCTACTAACAAGTAAATAATGGTTTAGTGCAGTAAATTCTCATCATGTTTGAAACGGAGTGAGTGCGAACAAGGCAAATATGTCAGAAAGTTAGTACAGTTTGCGGTTGTAGTGAAGTAACGAACATAGCGACGATAGCGAGTAGGCTACATATATAGGAGGTGCTTTTATGCTTGCAACTGCATTGCATATTATTGTATGCCGGGGTGAGGGAATGCATTGGAGGTAGTGCGAGGTAAACCGCTGACTTTCGGTTTCGCATTCCTGATAACCTCAACTTAATTCCAGCTTTTACTACATTCGACAACACCATTGTTGCATGCAAACTATACCTAACGACAAACCAACGTACCACCCTTCAAACACGTGTTCAATTTTATTCACCTTTACACTTACAATGTTCAGCATAGTTACTCTATACTGCTTCTACATATTATTTTATAGCTTAACACCACTAAAATCTGTATTTGCTATTATGTATTATATATTACATATACACGTAAATTGTAAATAAACGTAATTTTTTATTATACATATTTAGCACTGTTTAAAATAAATTAAATCACTTACATATTTACTTAAGAACATTTTATTTTATTATTTATTTATCTACATATATTTATTTTTAAAACATTGACAATTAACGCAGCGGTTAAAAATTTTAAAGCAACAAATTTTCAGTCACCATCCTAGTTGAGCAGGAATGATAAAAATCATTGGTAGTCAAAAAAATCAAAATTTCGAACAATATTTTAGAAATCTAAGTCATGTCGTCAAGTAATAAATAAAATGATCCGTTTAAAAATAAATCAATCATAAATTAAAATTGAGTTACTGAATCGTGTTTATATTTATAAATAGTGACAAATAAATTCGGTTCCTACACTAATTATGAAGCTAAATCATCACACGAGTCAACAGGGTGTCGTATAACAATCCACATGCGCCATGTGGCATGTGTGAAAGAAAACACTCCATCCGACAATTACTTATGAACTAAAATAAAGCTGTTGAATTTAAACTCGATATTGTCCATTGTTATTGTTCAAAATTAAAAACAAAAGATATCAAATACAAAACATCATAAATCACAGCCGCTGAAAAAATACTGAAAAAAATGTGGAAACCTTTCAAAGCCATCTATTACTTGCACTATTGCAAAACAATAGCAGCAGTGGTGTCAAAAACAACAATGGCAAGGGGGCGTGGTTTATGATGTTAATGGTAAAAATTAATTAAACAAATGAATTATTACCAGTGACGGCGTTTCGATGGAGGGGTGCTGCTTGTATTACGGTTATTATCACCCATCCCTTACTATTAGGCTGCCTGTCCCTCGTAACTAACTAACAGTTGTATCGATAACCAATGTTCAACACCATCAGGATATTATTGGATTTAGCCCAGAATTGATTCATTTTAGATATTATCTATTACATTTGTGTAGCGCTTATTCGTTTTGTTTTCCCTGCTCAGTTCTTGTCCTACATAAAAGCTAAAAGTACCGGTTAACTTTAGTTCCTAGTTGGGGATATTAATAAATACTTATAAAAAAATAATTTCAAACATTTCTACTAATAAAATATCAAAATTCGAATAGTTTTTTATTACATATTCCCATCAATAGGGTGACAAAAAATTTATGCATGGTTTGCCAAACCCAACATTCACTACCATACATCATCATTGGCCTAAGTGCATCATTGTACAAACAGTCTGCTTCCAAAAAAAAATTAAAATTACAAACATTCTTAACGCTCCTATAGATTAATTACTTACATCATATGCAGAATTGTATTTTCAATAATTTCTTCCACTAGGAAGCTTCAAATGAATACCGAGATTGTGTCATATTTCTACGATATTTCATTCGAAAATAACAATTTATATATATGTTTTCATAGAAGTTACCAAACCAATTTTGTTTACTCTTTTAAAGCATCCAAAGCAGATGCTCCGGCGACCTAATACATGTCATTTGCAAATGAACTCAATTCTCGAGTACAGCTGAATTTTTCAAAGATATACATTGCATACAATGGTCGCATTGGCACACATCAAAAACACACAATTTAAATAGTAAAAAATGACAAGCCACGTAGTGCTAATATAACAAACGTAGATAAACTCGCATCTAAAATGAAAGTGATTTTCTGACAAACACTGGTGCTTGACAGTTTTGCAAGGGGCGCAAACACATACACACTAACAATGAATGATTTCAGTACACATGTACGGTGATATGCAGATAGCGTTCAATGTGGGGGCTGTTCGTGTGACAACTTTAAACTAACATCCCTTATGTTGTCTTCAAAGATTAAAATTGATAATAGTTCGGAAATTAATGTACTCTAAATGAGATAAGTGATACTCATTGCGACAAATATATTTACCCTATTTGATATCTCTATTACCACATCAAAAAGAACAAGATTTATTCAGAAAATGCAAAATATCATCAATTTAAAATAAATGTGTTTAGAAATATTACTTTTAGATTACAAATAATTAATTTTACTGTATATTCATTCTAAAAAAACTCATTCAATAGCAATAATAATAATATATATAATATTAACAAAAAAAATTGTATATAATATAAAATACATAAATCACTACAAACGTTTTTCTTTTTTTTTACGAAATCTGTGTGTGTACGTGTATGTATGTGTGTGTAAATATATTATTACTAATTAATATACTTCAATTGCTAATGATTAATAATGCAATAAGTACTTGTTATTTTAAAATCTTATTAATCTTATCCAATTAGGAATGCGTTTTTGAAACCAATGATTGTATACTTCAGCTTTAATCATTGAAGTATTGAGAATTCCGGCGTAATTATACAAAACTACCTACTTTGTTTTCAAGTCCTATTCTTTGAAAGCAGCGCATGTTAAACAATAATAACGTGTACTTATTGATGTCAGTAAATACACCAAATATAACACAATACAAACCCAGACAATGCAGACTACACCAGTTTGCGCTGGTAATGAAAGTAAAACTGCCAAGAACATTCAGCGTCATTATCAAGTACTTTCTTATGAGAGAGTTCTACATACCAAGGCACTGCATACTCCAGGAGTCTATATCCCGGTAGCCTATTAACCTGCAGTAAACAAACAATAAAACATCGTTGGGCATCATTTTTCAGTGCCATAGCAACCCTAGAACCAGCATGGTTTCCATTAGTAACCGTATATACCTTCGGCACGGCGCGACGCGACGCATACCCGGTAAATCTTAGCCCGAATTAGGCATTTCTCACATCCGACATTCGCATTTCCTTTTACTGTGCTTGTGCGTTAGGACTCGTTTTGATCAACGCCCTGTTACGTGTATGCGTTCATAATGTCACGATTTCATGAACAGACGCTCTCAACATTGGCCAAAATAACCGTGAAATTTTCGGCGTATAAAAGAATATTATTTATGAAATGCGTCTTCTTGCAAAGCTGAAAAACTAGTTTCGTATTTGCATTACAAATAATGTTAAATGGTAGTGTGTCAACTGTAAATGGCATAGTCCCCATTTATATGTAACAGAGGTTCTAAACATGCTTCTCTCATTATATGAATAAGTACATTCTGATGTTTTGACGCTTGAGTTATTCATAATTTGTTAAACTACCTTTGAAAAGACAAATGTTCCATGAGGTGTAATACCTTTATTCATGGCATTTCTCTTAAAACCATGTTTATTTTCCACAAAAACAATAGGCGTTTGTTTCACATAAACATATAACACATTATAAACATTCCATTATTATAAATATCCGCAATTACTTGCATTGAATGTTCTTATACGTATAAACTACAATACACTGTTATCATTCAATTTTAATTTGTTTAATAAAATTTTAACATTAATATGTATTATTCCTTGTCGTTATTTCAATTTTTTTTAAACGTCTCTATTATAAGGACGTTACTTCAACTAAAATAAATCGGCGTAATTATTCAACTGACATCATAGTTAATAAGCGAAAAACTAAATCACTTATAAAAATAACACCATGGCAAAAAATCGCACACCAATTTTTTCTTTCGGAGAACGTAGACAGGAAGGCAATTAAGAACACCGAGTAGTCATATGGTGAAGTATTGTACATATGAGTATCCATTCGCTTGTCACCGGATTTTGTCCCTAATGACTTCTGCGTGCCCTTCTGCACAGAGAGGGTAAGTGAAGTAAGCTAGGAAGAAGAAGAGAGCCACCAGAATAAGGGATGATAAAAGAGATGTAGTACCAAGACTACCCCCTTAGTGTTATCGTCAAGTGACGGATTTGTGGAGCCCAGATAGGTCGAACGATAACGCCACTACTGACGATAACACATTTTGGTAACAATTTTTTCAATGCCAGTCGTGCATATTTCGAATCACTTTATTTTAGAAACTAAGGTACTAACACATCTTATGTTTTATGTAGTAAATGATTTGATGTGTATTTTAGAATCTCAAATAAATGCAGAGTACATACTTACTTAGATTACGTAAATTTGAATTGTCAGAGAAATTCTTTAACTAGGCCTGATCATAAAATATTAATAGATTTTCGTAAATTAGCATGTATTGAAAAAAATCTTTAGTAGCCCAAATTTGTAACAAGCTCAATTTACCCTGGTATACTGACAGACAAACCGCAACAAGACATAAAGTACGACCCTAATGTCAGGTTGCGGAAAATATGTGATGGATTGCCAAGTACAAGGTCGATAAATGTTTTGGTTACTGTATCTGGCAGAAACTGTACAGAACCGTAACCAGAAATACAATTTCTATGCAAATATTTATTCGTATACGTGTATGACTATCAAATATATCTATATTAAATGACTTTTACGTTGTTTCGCTTTATTAAAAACTACAAACAAGGTCTGAAATGTACAAAAATTCATACCGTAAAATCATAATTACTTAACTATAAGAGCAAAGTAAAAATTAGTACCCATAACTCTAAATAAAATTGATTTTATTTTCATGTATTTAATCATAAATGAGATATTAATTAGAATAAATATGTCACAATTGTTGGAAATATATTTAAATGTGTTAGGAGCAAATTCTACTATTTTAATTATCAGTACTCCAGAATAAGCATATTTTAACATATTATTATGAATATTTAGTATTCATCGAATTAAAAAAAAATATTTAATGAACATAAATGCATGTAGAAATACCTTTTTCTATATCAGAAACATATAATTACGCAACAAGAATTCCTGTTAATTTGAACTGAAAAACTACACAAATCATAGATATGCCGTGCCTGTGTATTGTATACACCTAGCCCGGAGCAGTTCAGTGCTCGCAACCGACGCGGGTTTCCTGTTACATGCAAGAATGCAAGGCACGTGTTATCGCGTTCCTGATATGTGACGTGTTTAACTTTGCTGACCTGCTGGCTCACATCTCTTCCGACGATGTCGAACTCAACTATTTCACCAACACTTACACCCTTCCCTCATTCCCTTACCACACCTGTTTGTAGAACACCATCAACTAGGTACCCTCTCGTATTCAACTACAGTCGTTAGTTTTATCGGTTTTCAAGCGGAAAAACTTTGTGTATACAGACTGGTAATCGCATTAAAGCATCCTCTTGATAGGTCAAATGATAGTTTAAGTTTCTTTTCCATTTAAAATTAATTCTAACATCAACATGCATTAGCATTTCCACGATTTGTATCAAAAGAGTTTATAATGTTGTTAAAGATGTATAAAAAACCTATAAGTTTTTAATGAACTGACGAAAAAATAAACAAAATATTATGCAATAAAATGCGAAAATTATTTAATTTATAGCTAGGCATTTAATTTTTGTATGGAAGCTAAAATAAACTTATTGCATACATCAAACTGCCATTTTCAAAAATAATGTATTGCTAGCATGCAATAAATTAAAACTTCAGCTAATTTATATTAATTTAAAATTTAATATACAAATTGAAATGCTAAACGAAATAAAATATTATTCTGATGCGTACAAATATATTTTTTTCATTTATCGTTTTAAAAAACCAAAAATATTATATCTGCACAGAAAACTGTAAGCTAGGCATTTAAAGCAGTTGAATAAAGTTTAAATACCGCTCTAAAATTTTTATAAATTGATACTTAGTTCTATTGAATTTGCCCAGAAAAATAAAAATGATAAACATCAATAACTTGAAGCACGTTTCTACATTACATGTATGGCTCTTTGCATCCAGTTTTTTTTTTTTCATGTTCATGTAACATCATCGTTCTCCATATCTGGAGAATTCCCGTTATGTCGCTATGGATTTTGTATCATTCAATAATAGAATTTTATCGCTGAATGGATGAACAATTTTCTCTATAAATGGGGGATGAAAATGAATTGATACGTATAATAACAAAATACCTGATTGGTATTTTGTATTATAAAACGACTTTCCGATATTCTGATTCTGATATCAATAGATAAAATACCCAATCTTATATATCATAAAAGCAAAATGTTTCTCTTTCCAATCGTATACACTCTCAGAACATTGAAGCAAAACTCTATGAAAAATGCCGCTTTTCCTTAATTCTCTTTTTTGCATAATGCAACCATATTAAATTGTTCATATTTTAAATTATATACCTTGAAGACTATGTAGTATACACGAAATTCCAGTATTCAATTTTGTTTAGTGTAATATATATACGAAACGGCAAAGTTTACGTAGTTGAAAAATGTAAGCATTTTCCATATGATATACCATCAAGTTAACTTAATATAGAAACTAATAACGTTGATTAAAGTAACTCAATCTCTTAAATATGAAGTTCTCTCGCAAGAAAGTATTATTTAAAATTTTCTGATTTAATAATTTAAATATGATTATTGCTTAAATGAACAATAATTTTCTAAATTATATTGTTGAATATAATATTCTTGTAGTAAAATACATTTTTAAATACAAAAGAACAAAAATATCGCAGACTAAAAGAAAAATGTCTTTGGAAAAAAGAGAATAATAATTAAATAAAACGAGTGTAAAATAGTCCAATTTGCGTAGTTGCGAAAAGAAAACAACGAAAATGAGAAAAATAAATAAATCGTCCTCCTCTGCACCAGGCAGCTGACCGTGTAATTCAAGGAGTGAGTGAGTGAGTGAATGAGAGTTCGCGTTCTCCTCTCCTCTCGTGCAGATTAGTTGACCCCATTACACTTGCCGGAGTCTGAACCTGTGTGCGTCAACTGACAAGGGTCATTTACCGGATTCGTTCTTTTCCTGCGTCTCTAACTTTAACTTAACTACCAGCCGCCACCCTTTACTCTCCCATTCCATCTTATCCTTGTGTATGTCTGACTGGTACCCGCAGTACCGTGCTCATGATACGCACCACGGATCTTCTCTTTCACGGAGTACTACAACGAGTCAACTTTATACCGACCGACACTGATCACAAATAAAGAATGAAAGTCT